>OX438941.1:5045000-6295000 GCA_949316185.1 Pyrausta nigrata | reverse complement strand
TTTGTCAACGCCTTGATTGATATGGTAACCTTCCCTTGTTTTAGCAATAACCCAAAGTCTCTCGATTTTTTTCCCAGCGTCCTCTCGTACATTTTTATTTGCCACGTCGAACAGGTTTGACATATCACTAAATTTTGTTAGAAAAATTACTATTCCAAGGATTTTTATACCGGTGGCCGGGTAGCGAGAGGTGTTGTAAATTTTACTTTTTTTCTTCTCAAGTCACCGTTCATTGTGTAGGGAATTGAATGTTTTTGTGTACTTATTTTTTAGTGTGCTCTACCTGTGCTAGGCGCCAGTGGCTGTGACATTTATGGCCAGGATATTGGGACAGCATTAATGTCGATATTAATAATGAGGAAACAAGCTTTGTGGGAGATCATAAATTCGGTTGATGGAGTGGTGCGGGCTATTTTATTGTTATGTCAAAATATGGGCTGACATTTTTTATAATATGCTACTAAGTGGAAATAATATGTGATTGTTTATATATATGTATTATAAGTTTTATAGTTTTGAGATGAGATGTTTGTCGTAAAAATATTTAATCAATAGCGTGTGACTGAAACATTTTGTAGGCATTGAATTCCACTTTAATACAAATAAGCACCTCGAAATGTGATCAGATCATACATTGGAGTGTTAACGTAATTGGTTTTATAAGTGCAACATTACTCGTATATAGAGTCGTGGTAGCTCGTGTCGAGTTGTAAATACCACTCGCATGATATCCGCTTCCACTTTATTGTTAATCGAACGTCATTTAATATATTTAACTTTATTAAAAAGGGTAGGCGTTAATCGAATAGGGCGGCCACTAACGATCGATTCCGAATGAGAGCGCGCTCGATTTCACGCGAGCGAGCGGGGCAAATCGATTCATCGCGCTGTGCGTGTTACCTTTCTTGGGAGTCACTCCACGACTTAATAACTAATCTTATTACATTTTGATTAAAGGATTTCACGTAAATATACAAGCAAGAAGACCCTTCGCAGCAGAGCTATTCAAAGGGTAAAAAACGTTGAGCCGTCTAGTCTAGCTGACATAGCCGTTGACAAATTGAACTTTAACACTGTACACAAAGAAGTGTATTTTTACAAATGATCATTGACTTAATGGCTCAATCAAAACGGTTATTTGCGTTCTCGTTAAACTAATCGTTGGATGTGCAGTGTTATTTATCGGTAGCCGCTGTCTTACGGGAGCCTGATTTAGAGCTTCAAATTGCACACCAGAGATTATATTGCAACCTGACAGCGTGTGCATTCAACACTTCTCCGCTTTTTATGTTCCGTTTCACGAAATGAAAGCATTGCAACTTGCCAGGATTGAAAATTATGATCTGTGTTTTTGGGGTAGGTGTCTTGAAAGCACAGATTGTAAAGTTAATATTTAATAGCACATTGATTCGTAAATTATATGGAACATTACACTAAATCGCGTTCAGGCTTTAGTTTATGTTAATATGGCTTTGTTGGAAATCTTTCGAATCTTGTGGTTTTCTTGAAGTTCATATACATCCTTATTGCGGTAAATAAACACATCTTTGATAATAAGTATAAATAAAATAAAATAAATGTAAAACCCTATCTTTTTCTTAAGATGTTTCTGTTATACTGACACCGGCTGGATCTTATTAGTCCGAAATAAAAAGATTTTGATTTGATAAAAAAAATACTATACGATACCAAAAAAACTTTTATCGAACACCACTCAGCCTAACAAAAATATAGATGGAACCATCGGGTGGAATGTTCCGAACACATTAGTAGCGCTTTTCCAAATAAAAGGCGAATCAATTAAACATTGGGCAACATTGCTCCAGAGACAGCAACTACCGTATTACGTTTAATCTGGATTAAGGCTCCGTCTGACAGCCAGTAAGTGCTCGGCTACTGAACATGGCGTAACTGCCAAAGTCAATCGGACGGATAAAAAAAAGAACGAATGAGCTAAACTTAAAGTACTGGTTCTGTCGATGAATTGAGGAGGAAAAAGTTTTAGGTCTGGTTTTTGAAGTCTATTGGTTGTGGTTTATCTAAACATTTTGTATGAATATAACATTGATAAACCGCTGTAAAAGTAGGCATACCACATTAAGCTACACACTGCGGCATCTGATATGTGCAGCTCATAAACAGGGCATAACAAATCAAATTTCTACTTGATTTAGTAAATTGAAATGTTAACAGAGTTGTTAAATACTTTATACTTAGTCTGAAACAAAATATTCATCGTCCAACTTTATAGAAATAATATAATATTCGATATCCAATCTTCTTTTTCAACGTTGGTGTGTCTTGAACTCCGTCACTAATTGTTGCCACTTTTTCTAATAAAAAAAAACTCATTGCGGCTCTTTTATCATATCATGCGGAACCTTAAAAAAATAAACAAAAAAATATATAAATCGTGATGCGCACCTATCGACTTCCTCCGACAATTAACGGAGCAGGAAGCGCGGGCTGTCATTAACCCGTCAGCGGTGGCAGCGCCAACTGTTCCAAAAAGCTCCCGTGCGGAGCTGCGATTTATACTAGGTGCAAATAGCTGTGATTAGTTTGTCTGTTTCACCAGATCAACACGTTTTGGGAATGGAATTTCAAAAAGCAATCTAGAGACTGCTAGATAGATAGATACCATTTTTTAAACTAGAGCTAACTCTTAAGTGGATAAATGATACTGATATTGCAATTATATGAGAAATACATGTTAACGATTAATGAATAAATTATTCATAAACAAGTGCGTTCGAATGTTGCTATGCAAATCAAACAAATTACGGACACAGTTAGAAAATTCCCGACCACATGTCTTTTAGCGTCACTATTACTTCATGCCACTAACTAAATCACAAGTCCATATGTAATTAGGATCCGAATGCTTTATAAATACAAATAAATAAAAGGAGTGGTGGCAGGCCGCAATTTAGCCGCATACGGCGGCCAAATTGTCGGGTTCGAGTCCGGTGTCTCTTTGACTAATGACACAACTCCCGCGCAGCGCACCAACACCGTGTTATAAGCATATTTAAGCTTTTCAATTATTGATATCGGGAACATATGCCGCGGGTCAACAGTGCAACGCATTTGTATGATTTTGTAGATAAGTACTGATAGGGAATGCGAAGCATGATTTTTGGTCTGGCACTGTTATTACGACATCGTAAATAATTTGATACAAAACTGAATATTTAATCGAGCCCAATAAAATTTCAAATGTGAAGCCGCATGCAAATACTTAGTAGATACATGAAGTAGTGAGCATGGTATAAAAACTACCTACTGTGACTCTGTAAGTATGAAAGTTTCCGACTTTAGTTCGACATTTAACGTGGAGAATCTGTTTGCGTAATTTAATTTTGACCGGAAATGTAAAACAAAACAACCTCTTTTACAATTGCTATCATACGATCATGCGATTATCGATAACTGTTTTATTATCGATCGTAACACAGCACCTAAGTATTTGTTGCTAGGAAGTAGTTTCTCTAAAAATTGCACTACAAGCTTCGAACGGTCACGTTTTTCATTGTTTGTTGAAAAAGGCGATGCTCGATAATAGAAAGATTTACTCTTAACATTTCTCGAAGTGGGTAATCCGTATTTAACGGTGCCTATTAAACGTTTAAATAAACTGGATGCATAGCCATACGGCGATGTCGGCATCCCACGCGCGGGCTCTACAAGCTTCTGGACCTTATTTCGATTCCGTCGCTTCCGTGTCTTGCGTTTGCTAAAATCTAACAAACGAGTCTCGATCCAATTGGATCCACTTCAATCCAATCCGATCGCTAACCGCGTTCGCTATTGGTTCCCAATTTGTATGTAAGTTACTGACGCTTTCCGATTCAGACTAATGTTAGTCCAATTACTAGTATTTATTAATGACGTCTGTATAGTGCCTCTACTACTGGTCAAGTAAGTAATAGTTATTTGATATTCATTAATTTTGCTAGGAATACTATCGTTTTCATTGACAGCAAATCCATTCCTGATGCCTTGGCTGACGTTTCCACAATAGCCTCTAGTCAAATAATAAAGGCGGTTGCACACAACACATTTGTATGTATCGCGCGATCGCGCATCGCCCGATCAGTCGCGTAATTGACGCAACCGATATTATCCGCGATGTAAGATCACGCATCGCCCAGATAGCCTTATTCGACGTGACAATATTTAACAACGCTAAATATATAATGGTATTTTTTAAATATAATTTCTCTTGTTAATATGGTATTGGTGGCTATATTCTTTTGCTAGTGGAGTGTGTTTACCAGTGTAGCTTTTTGTGATTTCAAGAACCAGGTAATGTAATACAAATATTACTTGTAAAATAATAATACGATTATTATTTGATAAGAATGAAATTAACTATTATTGCTTAACATTAAAGATTTCATGTTTTGTATTACTCTTATAAAGAAGCTGCCTTTCACAAAATAAGTAAATAATTTGATCGGACGTAATAACATAAAATAGTAAGATAAAACTGGTCCAATGTTACAGTATCATGTCTAACGTTATCCTTGGCGCGCGATAGCTCAGTATGTATAAAGTGATAATTTACCAGCGTGTTAAAGATGGCTGGTTGTAACGAGCCGTATACAATAGACCTTTTAGTGTCATCGGACGTTCGTCAATCGCGTTACATCGTGACTCGTGAGCGACGGGCTTAACCTTTTCTTCTAGATGTAAATTAATATAATTATTTTTTAAAGTAGTGTAGTTTCTTTGAGACGTAAGTAGCCATGTATAAAGTGATTCGAATACTGTGAACGTGTTAAAGACTGGTTGTAACGAGCGCCGTATACAATGGACCTTTTAGCGTCATTCGAACGCACGTCAATCCCGTTGTGAAAGACTGGGACCGCCTTTATTTGCTCTTAACTAAGGTTATCTTATAAACATGTTATGTTTTTTTGGGTTTTTTCATTTAAATAAGTAGAAAACTAAATTACATTGTTTTCAAAATGGAAAATATGTTAAACATGGTAAATTCAAATCCTAGTTTGATTTAATGGATTCATATATTTGTACTAACCTAAGAAAGAATGTAATACTTGTAAGTTTACGAATTTAAAAGACAAATTGATTTTAAAAGCTTATTATTATAGGAATTAAACCTTGTTCTACAAAAATTGTTCCATCTTATACAATTCACGTTTACAATCACTGTGGCAAAGAAAAAACGCGGCGAGTCAGTCCGAGTCGGGTTCGTATGAAAATAAAACATATCCACAAGACTGACGCGCGTCCGGCGTCACTTAGTAGCGCTGGAATGATGTGACAGCCCTTGCCGAATCGAATTCCAATTTTGAAATTTATAAATTATAAATAGAACAAAAAAGTTTTGATTCTGTTCCATTGTGTTCACGTTTTGGAAAAATTTAAATGACCGAATGCTGGCCAGCCTTTTTTTCCTGAATCGGAATCTCGGAATCGGCGTTTAAATACATACGGTTTCGCGGTTTAGCGCCATGTTTTTTCCATTTTCTGCACATTTTGGCACGCCGACTGCGAAGTTGCGGTAGATTTTGTGCGATTAAACAGTGGTGGTCCATAGAATGAGTTGTTAGTGTTAACATTTAGTTAACACTTTCCCTGACGTGATCTTTCAGGATACGCGGTGAATTGAATTGGCTTTGACTCAAATCTTATTGCGTAATCTTGAATATGGATTTGCTTTTGATATTGGTCCATAGTTTGGTAGTAAATAAGTTTTCAGAGCAATTAGTGTCTAAATGTTGAACAAATTACACTTGAATTCTAGATTGCAAATATTGTCGATAGTTTTAAAGAGCTCGGATATTTAGAGTGGCAATATGAATGTATTTATTCAGGGTTGAGAGCGGCTAACAATGCTATGCTTGTCGGTGCCGCCGCGTAGGGCTGTCACGCCGTCTCGAGCGAAACTATTGTAGTCATCTCTCGTCAGTTTGCGTCAGGCGTAAGACAAAGCTGAGCCCAGCATAAGGGTTTGGAACGTTAGCTTGTCGGTTACTAGGCTGGAAATCTGATTATTAAGTTCACGATTAAAGATTTTTTATTTTCTTTTCGAAGCAAGACTGCGTCTTAGTGTTAAATTAACAAGTAAAACTTATTTTCGCTAAATCAAATATAGATAAGAAATACATAACAAGCGAAGATCAGGGAATTGAATTTTCTAAATTGGAAGAACTTGGGGCACTGATTTTGGTCTCAAAAATAATCACCGTTAAATCATATTATGTGTTTTATTAGGAGAGCTTCTGTTTTTCTCCCCAAAAAACTTTAAGTTTGTGTATCTTTGCTTGGAAAATAAAGAGGCAACCCTAAACAGTAGGGCCGTGAATCAGGGCTGACACTGCCACACGGTGGTCTGCGCGTCACCGCCGCGTGCGCAGCGTTGTTCCAATGTGTTCCAGCCTGTCCATTTGCATAATAACATTTAATGCAATTATTGCATTGATTTACCTTTCTGGTTAGTTACTTCTGCAGTGGCAATTGCAGCGTGAAAAGTTTCGGTTTTTGTAGAGCTCATTGAATTTTTACAAGTGCAGTCACTGGCCACTTGGCATAATTTGTATCATCTTAAAGTAAAAAAAAATATTAGCATTTTTTAATCTATCGCACCGCTAAGACTAGGTTTTAAAAATGAAAGACACTAGTTTTGTTGTCCTTCAGCATGGGACGTCGAGTAAAAATTTCACACTCCAAAATCACAGGTCGTGTCATCTATTACTAGTAGATACGTAAAATCACAGGTATTATCACTAGTACTCTGTAATCCTGGCCGTTAATACGTCCGCTCCCGGGGCAGCAGTCTTGTTCGTTTTGGTTCGCATTGTGTTTACCGCGTTTACCATTGTTCGAAACCCTTATAAATTGGCCCAGTCGTCGTACAGTGACAGGTATATTTGAGTCGTCGATTTCGGACGATAATTAATCCGTATTGTTACTGAAACGGCCCACCCTTGGTCGCGGAACATCCCGCCTTTTGTCTCGTTGCTACTTTAATTCGTTCGAATGTTAATTGTGGAAAGACTGAGAATGTTTGAGCGCATTCAATAGGTGTTCTTGGTTTTGTTAGATTGTTTCTCTTTGGTACTTGTTAATGAAAGAGAAACAAGATGCAATCTGTTTTTCCAGCGATGTCATAAGCCATCGAAACATTATCGATGGTATGATGGGATATTGATGGAAATCGAACGCCGGCTCACTGGCGTAGCAAGCACTTACAACAATTCATCGACTGACTAACGTCCTCCGTAACTCAGTTGGTACGAGAAAGAGCATTCGCCCGGATAGCGAAGGGACGTGGGTTCGAGTCCCACCGGATGACACAGTCGATTGATTTTTGTGAGCGAAATTCAATTTGATTTAATAATCAACCTTTTTTATCCCAACCGTATTTTTTTTGTTTTTTATCAACTTCTAATGAACAAGAGCATAATATTCAATAACATCGTACCGCAACGACTTTAATGGTGATCGTAAAATAGTATCGCAATAACCCACATCTGGCTTAAAGAATACAATCGCAATTATTATTTAATTAAAACTGATATATTCCGCCATTCACACCGCATAAAGGTTATGAATAGACACACAGTGCATGCGATCGTACTTAAACAAGTTCAATTGAATAGCACCCCATCTTTTACTCTTAATTAAGAACAAAAAGTTGGAAATAAAACAAGCTTTAATGCTTCGCTCGTTTGAGTAATTGAGTTTGCTATCAGTCACGTGTCTCGAAAAAAAAACGAACCAAGTCTAAGAAAAAAAATAGCTGCTTGTGCTGAACGTCGTTTCACGGTCACTGAATAACTTTGAGGTTATTCGCAATGAATTCGATAGATAGGTCTGTAGCTACTGGCGGCATTTTTTTTCTATACTCACACCCGCTGAGTTATGTAATCTATGCGTGGAATTGTTTATGTGTTTTCATTTGCAAAACATCCGATCTCCTCATTATTACTTAAATAGCTCGTAATTTGTTCATGCGTAATTGGAAACGCATTTTTTTGCTGAAATGGTTACTTCTTTGTTACGTAGTCTGAAGTTAACTTGTAACAGTAGCGGCTTCGTTTCTTGGCTCTAGTTTTAAAGGTTAAAAATTCGTTAAACTAAAACAAACAGCGCTCAAAATAAATGTGTGCTATTATAAAGCGGCGTGATATCACTTTCGTTCGCTTTATTGCCTGTAAGGAGGTCCAAATGGGGGCAATAAACCAAAGTGTCATTCACTTGAAATACCACAGACAGGCGCAGACACCTGCTTTATTTTATGGAGTAATGTGGTTGAATCGGATGAATGGATCGTTTTATACAATTGCCGGTAAATAAAAAAATATCGTAATAATTAATATTGCTATGTCCATTAATTATGGATTCTGGACGGAATTGGTAAAGCCAATTGTTGACTTTTGAAAGAAAGTAAGAGACATTAAATAATTTATAACATCACATTAATTTTCTTTTTGTATACTTAGCAGCGTGGATTGCAATGATTCAAACACTGTAATAGTCCTATGAATTTGGCTAAATACTTTTAAGATATCTTATCGGATAGACAGGAACTACCGGCTGTCGGCAAGAAATAAGAATAATCAATGTAGAGTCCCACAGATTTCTCAACCAAATGAACGTCATAAACGGTTACTCACATCGGCATACATAGAGGTCACCGGTGTCGGCGGCAAAGGAGAATGATTAAAAACGTACAAGTCAACATTACGTCCGAACATATGAAGAGCTGTCAGGGTAGTGACGCGTGCCAGCGAACTACCGTGCGATGCGTACGCGCACCCGACGGCCGACCTTCGGGTTAATCTACTGTACACTGATTGTGTTATTTGAAAATCGAATAGAATCAAAATTCGATACGATTTTGTTACTTCGATTTAATTTGGTTGGAATCTGGTTGGAAAAAAATTAACAGCTTTTAGTGTGCCTAGAGTAAGTAGTAGTACAAGAAACAAGTTCACAGATGGTAAATGCATTTGAAAGACAGATAGAAGAGAGATTAGTTACTAGAGGAGAATCTTATCTGATGATTTCTATAGATTCAAATTACCTTGTCAAATCTGTACCGATTTACGAGATTGAAGTAAATATTGTAGCATGTAGGTAGTAAGATACATGTTATGATTGCATAAATTAAAACTTCAAATTATGCTGCAATGTGCTAGGCTCAAATTTGTAGCAAGATAACAATCAGTAAACAGTGTAGATTACTTTTGGTACAATTAATCATAATTTATTGTGGACCTGTTTAATTGCTTCGATTTAAATATTAGTTGATTCGAGTCGGCTATCACGGCAGGCATGACGCCGTGACAGCAGATCCGCCGGCTACTCGTACTCGTACGTCTCATGCCTGTCTACTTTGACGAACTAACGCAAGAATGCGTACATCACATTCCTGGATGAAGAGCACTGACTTACTCAAGCAATTATTATAACAAACGGGCATGGATGTCTTCTTTGATAATGTCTTTTTGCTAACAGAAAGTTTTGACCGGTTGAAAGTTCATGTTTGTTTTTAGTGGCTCATGAAACTGCTTATGTTAATCAATATATTGCCCAATAATAAGTCACAAAGTAGCATGATAATGGCACAATAATTATGCTTGCCAACAGGACTATTAATTTAATGACTACCTACACCTTAGCTAAATTAGTAAAATATGCTATGTATCTTTTTGGACTCCAATATCGACTTTGAGGCATTTGATGAAGCTGACCCGAGATGAATACCGCAAAAAAATCTTCCCAATATTTAACGGTACCGAAATTTATGCCACGATTAATTTGTGCAAGCGAGATCACCGCATAATGACGTCTTCTCCGTCTCGCCCTTCATCGGCGCTTATCATTTCTCGTTAAAAAAATGATCCAATTAAACGTTCCGAAAGCAACAATATGTTACAGAGAGTTTAAAATCTCGCGCACACCCATTGTAATAACGCATGCGCCCTCAATATTAAATTTTAACAAGGTATTAATTAAAAAAACTAAAGCGAAAATATCTTTAAATTTTCTCAGGACGCGCACGGCCCCCTCGAGTTATTTTATTTTTAATTCATTTTATTCGGCGTTGGGCGAGCGGGTTGTACCGCCCACCGGTGATTTAAAATTTTGATTTATCGGCGCGGGCGCAGCGCGGGAGAGGCTAGCGCTCGCCCGCGGTAATTATAAATATGACGCGGTGCTAAACTGTGCGCGCGACCCCGCGACCCCGGCCCCGTGCCGTGCGAGAGTCCTTCCACTCCTGAGCACACGTCATGAACCTCTGCTGGGAATCACTAACTACTACCTTCACTGCGATCATCATTCTCATATTTATTTCGACATATCGAATATCATACGTCAAACACAGAGATAGGTACGACTCTTGAGAATGTTATACCTAGATAGATAGGGAATTCTAAATCCATACAAGTAACAATAATACAATTTACACAGAAAGATGTACTTAGACATAAAGATAGCGAATTTTACTTACAAAGTCTTGAACGAACACTGAAGAGTCACAAAAGACCTATTGAGTCAAATTGCTCCGTCGCCTTTATTGGATAGCACACGATAAGATGCTCTTAATAGATACAAAGAATCACCTGAACCCATGCGTGAACGAAGATGCGTATGAAAAAGTTGTTGAACACCGATGGCTTAATTAACCTATTTTAAGTTACTTATGTTTTTATACGGTTGCACTTTTGATAGATTTTATTTTAAGTTTGATATTGACGTTGTGGAAAAGCAGGGATAGTTCTTGAAGATCATCTCAATTTTCCCTTCATTTCTCAGTACTAAAGATATAGGTTAATATCAAAGAAATAGGTTAAAAATAAAAGTAACGGCTCACGATTTCCCATTTACCCTTGTAATTAGTTTTTGATTCTATATAAAAAAATACTACCTATTTTTAGCGGAAATGCAAGCTTATCGTCGTTTTTCAAATTGTCAACACTATAGAGTTCAAGTATAAATAATTGGAGTCGCTCTAACCGCACTTCATAAAACGATCAATCAAGTAAGTACTCATACATATGAAATGTGCAATTTTAATCGCTATGCATGGCTTAATAGCACACTGCGGACAGCTCAGCTTATTTCATGATGTCTGTAACTTTATAAAATTATACGTTTTCCTATAAAAACGTTTGTCACACGAAAACGTTTGATTTCGATTGCAAATCATATAAGTTCACCAGTTTAAAAAAGCTTAAACTTATTTGATTAGAACAAAAATATATTGATTAATAAGTAACATGATTGAATATAGAATTAATCTAAAGTTATAACGTCTATTTCGTAAATGGTATAGGAAATCGGCGTTCAGACATTAGTAGTGCATATTAAGTGGTTCGGTAAAACGCAGCTGGTGCAGTATTTACGACTTCCATGCGAGCAGCTTTGCCACAATACACTTGCACTCGCTGTCCCACACACCTGTTATAGTCCGGGAGCTGGGAGGCATTTTCGTAAGATTCACTGAATAATATTGTAAATCTATCACCTTTAATAACGAATTTATTGGCCTGCTATATACAGAGTTATATTGCAAAGGGGTGCAAAAATTTAAACAGAAGATTCAGGTAATAACGTATAAAGAAACGTCTTTATTCGCTATTGTTTCTCATCGATATCATCATACTTTGAATAACATCTACTTTAAAATAAAGTAAATAGAGAGAGAGTGTAACTTTCGCGCATAACAATGACTTTTATTGCATTTTAAGTTAATCGTTACGCAGATATCGTGCATGCGTATTTTTATTTGATTGAGTTAAAATATCCACGCATACGATTTTTACAGAGGATACGAATACTCAATTTGTGTAAAGTCATTGTTTGCCTAATAATGCATATTTTGTTAAGCAAAACATACTAAATTACAAGATTTCAGCAATTCAATGACATCATTTAAAACTACGATTAGCTCTCAGACTATAACGTTTTATTAATTGAAAAGGACTATCAACGTGTCATATAATCGGACCATTACCATCACGTTCCTTGATAACTAGGTACTCAAATTAACTTACAATGTAATACGGAGAATAATTGAAACGTTCTAAAAAAGTTGGAATGTTATACGTTTGCGCTGCAAAAAGCTAAAGCTCCATGCGAGTAAAACTTTTGCTAGACTGTCGGATAAAATATTAGTGTCTAATTTATGCATCCTACGTGTTACCTTCGCTGCTCTGTAATTATTCATTTAGTAATTTACATATTCGGGTATTTTAAGGTTTAGAATTGTGAGTTGGTAGTGTAGCGAATTGCCAAATGTAGTGTGGGATATTTCTAAGATCGATTGACTGAGTAACTTTTACTCAGGTAGGTATACCTCTATATTTTGGCAGGCTTAGGACCAGCAATGGGTAAGATTAAGTAAAAAGCTTATATTTTACTTAGAAGTATAATTAATTTAATTTATGGTATGGTTGACAACTTAAAAAACTTTTAAAATTATATATTTATTTTCCTTTAGCGTCTGATTTATGTAATGGCAAAAAGCTCACGTGACATTCAGTAGAAAGCTATGAATGATAAAGCTTCATTTTATGTTGAATTTACATTAAACAATCCTAAGAGCCATAGCAATATGACAGACATAGCATAAAATGCTTGCTAAGCAGGTTGGATATCTATTTTGAGCTGAAAAAGAAGTATTTATTCTATTACAAGACGGAGCAAAAGGCACCGTACCGTGGACTTGTACGGACGTTAGCGCATCAAGCTAAACACTGCGGCATCTTCGGCAGTTGTAATAGAGGTGTTTTTTTCAACAAAAACGGGTAGTCTGATGTGCTGGCCACTGTACTTGTATCACACGAGTACAATGCGCAAGCTTGCAACGTTGTTCGGAGCCACCCGTTTCCAATTAACGACACAGTGGTCTATCTGTGCCGACAGTATGTGTAGGGTTGCCAGTTTATTCACAAATTTTCCTCTTACTTACTTTTGGTTACTTTACGACCCTATAAAAATATGTTCAATTCAAATTTTAAAATCAAAGATACGCTCCCTTAAACTAATCTTTTGTGTGGATGATTACATTATCCGTCATTAAATTGTGATGACTTGTTATTCGAGTCATAAGAAGTGATAATTAAACTTTAAAGCAAAACACGAAATAAACTGATTTGACCGTATTTTCAGAAATCACAATTTAAATAAGAAGTAAATACTTCACCATCATGACTAATTTTTGAATAGCATGATAACTTCTAAAAGTTTTCGTAATTACGTGAGACAATCGCGTTGTAGAAGCGTAAAGTTATTGTTGTCTATGTTACAGAGCATATGGCAAGTAAAATGCTCACTGCTACTCTTTTCAAAAAGAACCATGTCATTTTTTACCTGAGTTTGGCGTGATTTTGCTAACTGGTAACCCTGATATGGGTGAAGCCGTGCAACACGGGCGTCCTCCGAGCTGCGACGAGTGGCCCGGTGTCCTTCGCCATTCAATGCAAATTCTCACGGTACAAGAAGCGATCCGAGACCGAATTACCAACGTTTAGTCGCCTCCGGTACATAATTTTGAGCCGCTTTGTTACTTACCGAACTCGCGACTTGAAACGGACGGTTGTCCTCTAAAAGGTTATGCTACAGTAATGGTCTCGATTCTGTAGTGCTCTCTCTGTGACTGATTTTGAGTTCTTGCCGTCTCATTTTTGCTGAAGAAACGAAAATGGTCAGAATAAAACAATTTAGGAACGGCAAACTTAACAGCTACGAGTTGCTAAAAAAACTACAGACATTTCCATAGACAATTTAAAAGGGATGTCAAACGATGACAACAATTAGAAGAAAACCCGCGAAAACTTGTGAAAATACGTGAGTTAATAACACAGAAAGAAACGGAATAAACTTAACATAGCCTTAGAGAGGGCTCATTGGATCCAGCCCTTATATCGCTTTTATCAAATCGTTACCATTTTCTTTTCAACTTTAACACTCTACATTATTAATTAGCTCTGTGGAATGTAAGAAAACTGAGCACTTTTTGCAAACATAATTTCGTACTCCATCCATTAAATTATCGCACCATTTAATTAATTCCTGCACACTTAAACCACTCGGTCTTTAGCGTAAAATAATATTTATAGAAGCATAGTTGTGTAGTTTTCATGCTTAGCCGGTATCTAGGATGTGACGGCGTGCTTTTACTAACACAAATGGTAGCACCATCGATCAACGTCGAGTCGAGCTAATTATTTCTATAGGTGAAAGCCTATTTTTGCCGTCGATACTCGTGAGATGGCTACATTTTACTGTGTGCAGTTGGATTTCTATTCCTTGGTCTGTTTGAACAGTGAAGAAAAGAAATTTGGCATCACGGCACGGAGCGTCGGCAGCGTGACGTAGCGGCGTGTCGATTACGAGCCGAATGTATTGCGATGGTAATCTCGATCGAGCGACTGGCGGTTTGATGTGTCAATCCAGCCGTGCGTCGATCGGTATCGCTCGATAGCTTCTATTGGGCAACCGACACGCTTTGTTATCCTAACGGAATTTAAAAAAATGACGGCCACGAAGAGAAAACGTATGGAACCGACTCTGCGTTTCCGTGGTGGAGTCGCCCAATTGGAGGATTCGGTTTTCACGCGAGTTCCATTTCTCGTTTCACGGTAATCGAGTCATACGCGGCCGGCCGGTGCTACGATCCGCACACAAATAAATCGTTACGCGAATTTCCCAACATGGCTTCCGCGGGTACGGCCAATAGGAGGCAGGGGGCGGCGCGGGGCGGGGGCCGCGCTGCATCTTCGTGTGAAAATTTAAAAAATTACGAGCATCGCATTTATTTTTATGATCGCTTCGGAGATGCCTCGCGCACGCTGCCCGACTCTCGACGGTGATAAACTTTCAGCGATACACGATCGTGCGTAAATAACTAAAGGCCACTAACCCAGCTGATTTCATTATAAAACCGAATTATAGTAACATTTATTTTTGTACGTATAAAATCCTTCGTTCATATTTACTTTTTAGCTGAAATCTAAGTTTTAACAAAGAAACCCCTTAGTTCCCGCCCGCCTAAATAGATTACACGAACCTGTATTACCCGATTTCTATAAAGCGTCTGCGGCTTTATGAATAAATAAACCATGATATCAGCTTCAAAAGAGCCTACCCACTACATCAAAGTTTTGTCGACCCTTGCTCTATTCGAAGAGCCCCGCATACATACCGCGCCGGCTGCTACATAATAACGCACCCACACACCGAACCGCTTCATTGCTATACAGCTGAAACTGCCGTGGTGTGAGTGAACACGATGAAAATCTTTATTTTCACGCTCTATCTCTCTTTATCTAATCGCCCCGGTCAGATAAGGACGGAGCGCCGGAAAAACTGGCGCGGGGCGAGGAGTAAAGGCTACATCGATTCCGCGCTTTCACTGCTAGGGGCCGCGTAAACCTTTAAAAACACCAGTTTTGCCGCGCGATTGTCATCTCTAAACTTATACGGGTAAGAGGTATATTGCAATACAGAGGTGGCCCTTGTAAATGGATTGCCTCCCCCTTGGGGGTTCTCATAGTGGGATCTAGATGTCGTAGATATGCTGATAGGCACGGGTGTGTGAGTGCGCGTGGCTACGAGTTTCTACGAGTGTGGGGTCGTATAGGTTTGTATTTTCCGGCTAAAGCTGTGTAGGTATGTTAAGTAGAGGGCTGTTTCCGGGTAGGTTGAGTTTTGCTTGTGTTTGCAAATATATGAGGGGCTACCTACCATCCCTTTTTGTAATATAATTTTATGTTTAAGTATAGATAGGAGGATAGATTAGGGAAGACGGAGGCTGTGATTTGATTTGATTAGGAGGTGTTTGGTGTAGGGTCGGGGGAGATAAGGCTGATTGGATCGGGGAGCGCTGTATGGAAATATGTTTTTAATGTGGGTGGTTTATTGAATTAGCGAGTTTGTGAAGTGACGCGATTAATCCGCCTGATGTGTTCGCCGCTGATAATTAACTTGTGTTTATTCGCTTATTAACATCGTGTGTTTTAACTTTGTAACTTATTCACTGCGATTGTGTAAACATATTTTGGCTCTTGGTGTGAGTTCGACAAAGTAAGGTACAGTTAATATAGGTACTAAGGCAGTGTAAGAAATTCAAAACACGGCTAAAATCTGTATTAATGAAACCTTTACTTGTCACCATTAACAAAACTTGATACGCTTATTGTAAATTGGAAAAATCTAGTTTCATAACTTTAAAAATAAATTTGGAATACACCTGAAAAACTATTGCTTTTCTTTCAGAGGGAAACTTGAATTGATATGGAATATTCTATAAATATCTTAATTATGTAAGTAGTGTTATCCTATTCCAAAATAAGTACCATAAAGACTTCTACACAGCTTTGACGAAATACGGAAAGGACAAACTTCAAAGGTAATTAAGCTTTTATCCTCTGCATTTGTCATCTACATTCTTACCACCATTGCATCCATTGTAAATTCTCTATTCAGAATTAGTTTACGTAGATAAACTGTCCACTTAATACGGTCAGCAAATACATGCCGGCTGTTTTCATGCCAAAAACAACAAAGCACTTTTGTTGTCGCTCACAAAGAGTCCTTGATGTTGTCACAGCGCTCCTTTGAGTTTACACCACACTGAAAATTGAAGCACCGACGAACAATATGCACAGAATTTATCTGTTTGTGTAAACGCGCTTTTTTACCCCGCGCGTTTTCTGTTTGATAGT
This sequence comes from Pyrausta nigrata, assembly GCA_949316185.1. NCBI lineage: Eukaryota > Metazoa > Arthropoda > Insecta > Lepidoptera > Crambidae > Pyrausta > Pyrausta nigrata. The sequence goes on along the minus strand of OX438941.1, from coordinate 6,278,291 downwards.
TGGTTTTTTCCGATGATACCGATCGGTATGCCGGTGACAGTGAAATGGGTTAACAATTAATAAAACCCTCGGTACAAGTGAACGCATACTTCGCATTCTAATCGGGGACCTTTTTTGTCGGTGTTCTGTAACGAGTCCTAAGAGTTTATCGTGCCTCATTTTAAAGAAAAAAGATGAAACAAACAACTTGTTTTACTGAAGAGCGAGAGAGAGGATTTAAACAAAATTATGTAGAGGCTGCGAAGTCTGTAGTTTCAGTCGACAAGGTAATATTGCGACAAGTAGCGCCATCTATGGACGTTTGCAAAAACAAAGTACAAAAGCTCGCATGGTTTGCCATACAAATAAAGCTCCAAATAGGTACGAAAGAAAGGACCCTCTATTGTAGCTTTCTCATAGTTTACAGGAGACGAGAATATACACAATACATCATCAGCCACTTATAAAACATATCCCATACTCGTATTTTCTCGAATCGGGATTAAATTCTTCAGCAGTTGACTCTATTTGATGGTATTCACATGTTAAAACAGTTAAAACAACAAATCTCAAGGTCCGTGACTCCAATACAAAATGACCCGAATAAAAAATAATCCCACTCGTAAAATTTACGGTTTTTTCCAGCCATTTCAGCGTTTGAGGAGCGAAAGTAATTCGCTCATAAAATTACGAATAAACAGCCGTTTTTCCACGGAAATAAAACCACCCTAGTAGGGTGGTGACTCCTGTAATCGGCTTTGGGCCCTCCGATTTGGGATCCTCTCCCTAGGGAACGGAGACTGGGCGATGCACCGCTATGACTTGATGGGATGCCTTATCTAAAGATTATAAAATCGGATTCGGGTAATTGAGTCGTAAAGCACGGAGTTAATTTTGGCGTGCGGTGCGTTTGTCATACCGCTTGATCGTTTTAATTAGTTTACTTACTGTTGTTGCGTACCGTTTGTATTCCTAACTATCTATACGATGCTATGTATGGAATCTTAAAGGTCGTTAGTGTGTTATTAAGGATCGTAAACTGATGTTACGATGCGTATTCACTGAAATAATTTCAGTCATATTTAGATAGGTCCCTAATAACAATGTTGAATGTTTTAAAAGTTTAATTGTATAGGTGATAGCTCCTTTCTTTTTTAACCTGAGGAAATATGAGAATATTATAAATCAGTGAACATAACCTTATTCTATTTAATTTAAAAATACTTATTTACAAATTAATCAACGAATAACTGTGGTTTTATTATCTCTACTAAAATTCATTACAAAGTTACTACACGACTGTACATCACTGCATCTCCCAAAAAAGACATCGACGCGTCATCCGTTTTTTAAACAAACATAATATGTCACTTTTGACAGATATGGAAGTCGGTTGAGTAGACAGTCGGAAAAAATGGCGGCTAATATGGCCACTAATCTCGGACACAAAGACGCATGAGTCGGCGAATGTTCGCGCGAACCATTTTATGATAGGTATTCGGGAATGTACCGATGGGCACAGATGTGTTAACACATTGAGTGGAGTTATTTTAATTTTAGTTTTGGTGTCTTTTCGTTTGAAGATAAATTTATTTCTGGAATATTTAGAAGTTGAAATTTTTTACAGTAGTTTGGTGGGTGTAGCAACTGTCGGTTCATCATCATAGCAACACTTTTTGTTTCGCTTTCGCATATTTTGTGTTTGCTTAAAGAATGATTTTGACTATCTGAAATAAATTTGTCTGAAATTGAATTAAATTATTATTTCAGACGTTAATAATTTATTACAATGTAGGCAATACTATTATGTTACATGTGCAACAACAAGTACTAGGTACCTATCTATCTATATAAATTGTGCGAAATAAAATCACATCACAAATAATCTTAAACTTAAAATCAAGTAGAAAGTAAACAAACTAACAAACAAATTGGTTTTCGGTGAAATAAATATAAACAACAGAAATATTCTATTTAATTTAATAGTGTCGTGCGCGAGCGTCTATCGCTCGGCCGCGGTTACTTACGATATTAAATCGGACAATACGCCGATTCGGTCACGATAACTCAGCTCGATTCTAGTTACCGAGAACCGAAACCGAATAGTTGGTCTCGTAATGTTTTAAGACCACAATGCTTTTTGTCCGGTAAATGACATGACAAATTAATGGATTTATTATGAGTCTGATTCTTTTTTTTCCCGGGTCAGGACGAATGCATTTTTAATTGAGTGAGGCACTGTATAAGCCGGCCACTGCGTGCCGAGGATCTTTTTTATTTGATTGACGGGTAGTAAAGGCAGGTGCGTCCGACGTCTGCCGATAGCTCCCTCGCTTTTTCGAATATTCACTTTTTGTGTGTCGCCTCGTTTCGCGACTCGATTTTGTCATGTTTTATGTTGATTGTTGTACCGAACATTAATGGCCCACTAAATTTCACTGCCGGTTGTACGTACGCAGTTTTGGTCGGACGTTTGTTTAAGCTAAATGTAAAAACGACACTCGGCAGGTGAATTTTTTCAGTTTATTATGACAGTAATAACTATAATGTCTTGTAATGTGACACTTGCTGAATAAAAAGCGTGTCCATTGCAGCACAGTTGCATGAATCGAAGTAGTTTCATCAGTACGGGGTTTAAAAATTGCCTTAACAGGAATCGAACACTTTCAAATGACATGTTTATTTGCGGCATCTGTTTGAAGCCTCGTTTAATTAAGGATTTAAAGGAATTACTTCAATTTGAAATGTCTACATAAATTGCAATTTGCTTCTATAAATAGATTGGATACTGAGGCCTCACTCTGGATGACGATGTCCGCATTTTCAAGTCGATCGATCGTACTCGTTCGCGCCGCTATGCTGGCGTGAGTGACGTGGACGGCTTCAGTCGAAAATACTTCGTCATCCGAAGTAGGGCCTCCATTGCTAACATTTTTCTATGTCACTTCCCTAACCTAACCGATTTCGTTTAAAAAAACAGTCGTTACATAGCGCGGCAAATACTTCGTCATCCGGAGTAGGACTACAGATTATCATATAAGTAGGACCTCTATTGCTAACATTTTCCCGTGTCACTTCCTCAACGTTACCAGTTTCGTTTAAAAATAAAGTTTTTTTTTTTATTTGCAGTCGCTACAGAGTGCGGCGAGACGAGCGGGCACGTCTTGCGCGAACTGCAAGACGACCACGACGACGCTATGGCGACGCAACCAGAACGGGGAGCCAGTCTGCAACGCGTGCGGACTATACTACAAACTACACAACGTGAGTAACCCACTCTAACTCCCAATGTACATTGGACAAGTGCGCCTTACCAGTCTTAGGCTCCGCGCAGATGGGCCACTGACCGCAACCAATGGTGCTGCTGCTTACATTGGTTTAGGTACGTCTGATCGGTGGCACACGTGCGGGTGGCCACTCGCGTCCACTCGCGACTTAGTGTTGGCGACAATTACTGTCGGTGTCAATTGTAGCGGCCACCGACCAAAGTGCGTGGCGCGCGACGAATAATTGAAATGATGAAAGTGTTACAACTTTTATATCTAGCTGTTTCTAAGTTATTTATTTTAAAACAGAAAATCTCAGGAACAATTATTGTTGGATAAACAGTTGGTTCTTCTTCAAGTAGTTCCGCGTCACCTCCGTTATTTTTGTTTACAACATACAGTTAGAATATTTTTATTGAATTGGACTGAATACACTATAAATCTTCTAGATAGCATTATAAACTTCGTAGCATAAGCCTTGCGTGATCTTATTAAAATTTCCATTAGTGCGGTGAGTTTTATTGACATGTGAATTAGATCAATTTACATACCCAGTGGAAATTTCTTATTGCTAAATTGATAACACTGGCAAATGTCTTGATTAGCTGGGAAAATGTAACGGCTGTGCGGGCCTTGGAATAAAAATTAAGATATAACAGTTTCAAACTAGGGTATAACCTTTGACAGTCGATAAAGGCCTAATCGATTAACTAAGCACAAAAAGATTAGTAAAACACATTAGAGGACACTGATCCAATCGGTGACTTTCCAAAACCGACTACTGGTTGTTGCAAAATTGAACCGTTATTAGATAGTATCATTTCATTTAACCTCCCGATGTTATCATGCGACCAATAATTTATTTGAGACAATCGTATTTGGTTTTATGACACATTAGCTGGTCTCTGGGGTGGGACCCCGAGTTATCTGTCACTAAGATACTGTCATCTCTCCAGGGGGGATCAGAAGTGACGTCCCGGGGGACCGAGATTAGCAAATCGAAGGGGAGAGGAACGTTTAAAAATCTCGTCGAGCTCAAATGGCTCTGACGGACACCGCTATTTGACTCTTAAATAGATTTATGTATTGAAGTGTTGAAAATAAATTAGTTTATATTTTATTTATTTTTTACGAAACAGCTTCTGAAAAGCTTTTAGTGGCACATATAACGTTCTAGACTAGGGAATAACCTGGCCCGCACAAAAGCTACTCAAACATGAGAGCAAGATTGTTTTGGTTGATTCATTTGAAGTATTGTTTCATCATAAAGCTCATAACGTTTCTCACGCCTCTTACGGCCTCGATGCGAAACAATATGCATAAAAAGACCCGCGATACATACATCGGGAAAAAAGTCTATAAGGACGCAACAATGACAAAAATTAACTGTCAAAGCGACCCTCGTGGAGGGCACTCGAGATCCTTTTCGTTTGAAATGTATACTTTTTCTTTCGAACAACAATATCGTGCGTTCTAATTATTCGGAAGGAGCGACAAAGGAGCAAATGGGAGTGCCCGCTGTAAGGTAGCAGGCATAATGACAGGAGCACAATACCGGAGCAGTGTGGTAGCGTTGTCAAGGACCAAAACCCGCCCTCTCATACATACATGTATCATATTCGCTGTGCGCAGACTCTGTCCTCAAATATTCATCACAATTCATTGACTAAAATCAGGTTTTTGTGAATACTAATGAGACGATATTTTAACTTGTTTTGACACAGCGCGATGACAGTTTGCAGGATCATAAAAAAGTAGATTAAGGTATCGGCCGATGACATTCAGCTGTATAGGAGTAGCCAGTAGCACTGCATGACCCAGCTATTGCTAATTCAGTTTCAAAGGTCAAGACACTTGGTAGATGCTTTGAATTCTATAGAAACTTGATTATTATCTAAATAATTACTTTTATCTTGATGTAAAGTTAAGTATTTTAAATAGATGTAGAATTTTAAATGTGTTTTCCGTAGCGAATCGACCTATATATTATCCAAGTGTTAATGCTGAAATATTTTTCTCGTTAAAATTTGCAAGGCATCTGTTTCCGATGCCGATAGCCCGATACAATTGTAAGCAAAATTGCTAGTTCTGGTGCTTTGGCAACAATGTGTAAATAAACGCTGCATAATAGTCGGCGGGCCGAGGCGGGTCCTTCGTGATCGATTTCACTCAAAAAACGCAATTCATACAACAAAGCACGAGCGCATTGTGATTTACCGACGTCACCCTCCTGCACGTCAATGGACTTTCTTGATACTTTAATATGAATAATATTCATATTACAATTTACATAATTAACACTTTTAAACAGTAAGTTAACGTATACATTTACATTTCTAATATCAGACCATAGAAAGAAGAAATTTTAAATGGGGGCCTGACCTGGGCGAACGCGACATGGCCAAGAAGAACTATCGATCTCCGCACCTCGGAGATGGATAGTTCTTCTTTCAACACATTGGTCACATTTCATGTGCATGTATTGAACGTCAATGAGCGTTGTGGATGGTAGTTGTAACGCACACATAAATCATTTTGGTGACCCAGGATTGCGAAGGACTACCGTGTCTCATTTGTTTAGATCTGAGATTTTAATAGAAGTAACTATTTAATAGGTATGTCGGCGCTCTATCTTTACAGACCTGCCTGAAAAATGCCAATATTCTCTTTGATAGATACGTTCCATAATTCCTAAGTTAAATAAAATAGCCCGTCTTAATGTACACAATGCCACCCACCTTAATGTACACAACATACTCGTAAGCATGATAAACTTTACAAGAATTTTACTCCGAGTAATAAAACCGTGACAATATTTTCGTCAAGTATCAAAACTTTCCGAACGCAGTACACACCACGAACAATCTTCTAGTGTGTTTACTCAAAATATACTCTCAGACCCTCGATTATGTGCCGTATGAATGTCCACAAACGTTCAAATTGCCCTCGAAGGCTGCTCAAGTGGCCAGGATCATGTTCTTTTGGTCCGTAACTGCTTGTATCATTGTTTATAATAAAAACATTTTATTGGCTCTTTCTGATACAGTTCCTTCGACTTGATTGATATGGGAAAGTTTTTGCCCCGGAATGTGTAATGACTTTTGTTTCAGTTAAAAACTTTGTGTAAAACTCGAATGGTGGCGATCAATCTCTACCGATAAGATCTGTTGAAGAAATTCTGTTAATAACTCCGACAAACACTCACATCGTTTTACGTGAATATATTACAATTACAAACCTCATATGATAATTATAATTTTTGAAGTATTTAATTTGGGAAAATTATTTTAGCAACACCGGTAAGTATAAGTAGTAAAGGAGTGGAGAAAAGGTTTAGTGATGTCCTCGGGGTGTAGTTCAGTTAATATATGAAAATGTCGAGTCAATAAATATTATTTTCAAATGCAATCACAAAAAATGTATTCGTATAATCCCCAGAGTGGGTATTCCACACGATTGTTACCCATGATTGGGCAATTTTTAAACTATTAAGGCTCGCTTTGGAAACGCTGTGGCTCGGCACAATTGAATACGATCGAAAATAAATTATTTATTTAGCCACAATCGTTAATAGGATTACGCCAGTGCGTGGGTTCGATTCCCGGCAGTACCTGCCGACCGCAGCGATCCGTCTGCCCGTTTTTGTGAATTTGTTTATTTAATTTATCACGCTCGTTTATTCGTTACTTCCTCTATGTTATACTCGATTAGCTTTTTGTGGTTTGTATTCAACTTTTTTGGACCGACCTTTAATCTACCAATGAATCGGTATTAAGTTTTTGCGGTCTTCTGATTGTTTTCGATTTTCTTTGCCTTTTATTTAACCTTTTTTCGATATTTTTTATTCGGATATTTCGCATTGAATAGAAAAGTTCGCAAATATTTGAAAAAAGATTATAAGTAAAATTAAATGTGCATGACTTTACAATAAAACAGTTGCAGTAACATTAAACAGCTAACTGACATGATAAAACACTAAATAAATTAAGCAGCAATAACACATAGGTCGTTTTGTATCTGTCCCCGTCCGTTAAGTGCCTGCTATACAAAGGTATTGGATTACAGCTTGTATAGAGCTCTAGAGAGCGCCCATAATAACACATCTCAAATGATACATTTCGAATACAATGGGACGATCAATTCAATTTTTGAATCGAGAACGCTCCTCTAGTTTTCTTTTTTTTCGGCTAAAGTGCTGTTTTGTTCGACATCCGAGGGAATTTGACAGTCACCGTTTTTTCTCCAGCCAGTTTTCTCCGGCAGTTAGACCTTAATGTTAGGTTATTGATACAAAATGTTTTTTCAACGCGTCCGTACTTAGCGCTGGAGTGCCTTGTTGTTTTTTGTTCGGTTTGTTTTGTGTTTATTCATGGGATTTACGCTAATGGTGATATTATTATAACAAATCTTGTAACATTTTTAGCTTAGTTATAAAATGTGAATTGAAACTTTGCAATAACATGGTTTATATTTTTAAATTGCCATATAGTATTTTAAACCGCAATAAAAAAAAAAAAAAAAAACGACAGTTTAGTCAGCCTGACTTTACCAGCTAATCAGCAGAAACAGATCTCGCAAGTCTCGTTCCAAGCGTTTTAAAGCGCACCATTTAAAAAAAACTTAATTTACTCATTACATTATATCCAGCGAACTGGCTAGTATCCAAACGGCTGCCCGGCCGAACGTTATAATGACATCAATTTGAATATTCACGTCGAACGGCCACATTTGCATAAGTTCGGCCGTTGAATTTTGTGCGATGCAAATGACGCTGGCAACACTAATTGTGCTGTTCATTGTTCGTGTAAAACTTTGGAACATTTTTATTCTATTTAGCGATATCCGGTGAGCATTGTTTTTTGTTTCAAATGATTGTTTTCGTAGCCATTGTTCGAATTGGAATTCGCTTTCTATGCTTTCCACTGATTTTCACAAACGTTTTTAGTTTCACTTGTTTATTGATATTTCTACTAATAAGCAGTGCAGTGACACGCGCACATGAATAGATACAATAGGGTGATCTCCGGAAGGTCAAGCCTAGGCAAGACCTGAAATACTCGTTTTCCTCCCTTCGGGGTCGAAAACGGTTATATTATGACATTGCTTTTACATTTGTTGACTCTCATGGAGTCTCATTTCTACTGTGTGGGGTGTGCAATTAAGAGTATCTCTATTTATCTATCTATAGGTACTACCTGTCATTCATTGTGTTATGCAACAACAAATATTACATACAAGTAAGTAGACGCTGACAGTGTATATGCCAAAGATATTAAAATAAAGTAACCTTTCTTTTCCCGATGACAACAAAAAAAAACGTTTATTTTGCCTTTTCTGTATACAAAACGTCTAATTTTGCCAAAATGTGATCGTATAAATAAAATAAAGGGAATAAAAGCGGGCGTACTCGCAGTAGACCGGAAAGATTTTATCTGTTGGCAATACAGAAAAAATGGCGTCCACCGGAAGTGTCCGAGCGGGCGCGCGGCGCGTTACTATTTTTTTCTTTTTTGTTTTAAATAGCTTTTTCCCGGCATAGTTCGACCGGAAATGCGTTTGCGTATAACTGCCCAGTGTTGCCGAATACGATGGATAATGTTTATACGCGATTTTGGTTCTTGTATCTGTTGGTTTTAAGTGTGCGTTTTGTTTTTTCAATTGGCTGATTCATTTCGGTAGGCTCGAGACGTGGCGAGCGTAGCGCTGAATAGGATGTTTTTATTCATGAGGCCTTAACTCCCATTCTGTTTAGTGAGTGCCAGCTGATTTACGGTTTACGTAATAAATCTCGTGGAAATGTCGGGTGTATTTACGAAATCGCCGAAATGTAATTAAAAACACTTTAGATATTCTGTTTAGGGTACAATTAATGCTTAACACCGTTGTAGCCGCAACTTTCAATGCGGTTTTAAGTTTATAGTTTATAAATCTTAACTTTTTTTGAATAATATATTTCACTGCGATACACATCAATGTTATAGGGAAATTTTACATCTAATTAAGACTTCAAAACAAGATTTTTCGTTTTAAAAATACTAGATATTAATGTTCAATAAAAATTGCAGAACAAAGGTGCTTTTTAACTGATGCCTCTTCAGTAGGTAGTGGCTAATATGCTCATGTCAGAATGTAATTGTCAGCGTGAGTATGAGAACCGATGATAGGTTGTACTTAGTGTCAACAGGTAAGAGCCAACAGGCAGCTATTACGGGACTGCTAAGTGCCAAAATACTCGTTATATTCTGTAGAACAACTTTTATAAAGCATTCGTTCAAAATTTTGCATATAATTATGTAGAAACTAGGTAATTATTTGCGTTATAAAGTAGGTATATAAAAACAAAAACCGGGAAAGCGCGAATCGGACTCGTGCACTGAGGGTTCAAAACAAACGAAAGGTTTTTTCTTCGATGAAACCACCGGTTTGCGGTTTTCGGACTTTTTCTTTACTTGTGCTGTAAGAGCTTCCTTGCCAATTTCATTATTCTAAATCTACGGGAAGTACATCATAGGTCTAAATTCCCCCGCGAAAAGTTAGAAAATATGACAAAAGTGGATTGCATTTACTTAGAAGCTTGATTTTTTCACGGCTTTAAGGGACCACAACCATATAAGTATTTGATGTTAATTTGATACCTCCACGCGTTCCTGAGAAAAAGGGTCTTGACAAACAACAAAGTGGTCACTTTTCTTCCTTATGAGGTATAGAACCCTAAAAACAAAAGATCTGAGTAAGTTATGTGCCGTTTTTCCTCAATTGCCACCATTTGAGATTTGAATAAACAATTTTAAACACCTTTGAGCCTGAGTCTCATTTTTAGAAAAAAAAATGTTACTGCTACTCGTTCGTATTTGATTTGGCTGTGAGGTAGTTCCTACAATTTCAAGTAAAAGTAGCAATATTGGTGTGTCATAGAAAACTAAGGTGGTTCAAAATGAGCGATTTTCCTAGTGTCAAAAATCGGTACTTGGCGCTAATCAAATACAAATCCGCTAGGTGGCGTTAACCAACGTAGGTTAGGTAGATTTTTATCTATGAAAAAGGCTGGTTTTAGTGTTGATCATGATATATATGATATATGATATGTTTATGTTTAGCATGTGTAAGATTAACGCGTACTGACAGGCAACTTAAAAAAAAATGTGATCGTTTTTTTCATTTAATTTTATTTTTAACTTCATAAATATATTATTGCACTTGAAAAAATGACCGCCAGAGGCGGGAATCGAACCCGCGTTCCTCGCATGCCGGGCGATTGCCTAACCTCTCGGCCACCAATAATATATTTAGATTGCAAAGTGAATGCTTATCACTTAAAACAATAATTTATTTTACTGCATTTTGATATTCGCTCATTTTCGACACAAGCACTTCCACTACATGTCCGTACACGTAATATTACAATATTTTGTTTTTGTTTTAAGCTGAATGATTTCGACGCCATATATAAAATTTAGATAAACAGCGCCAACTATCAACATAAAATAGAACTACAATTTTGAGCTGTCAGAAAATCCCTCGTAAATATAAGTCAGTCTCTTTTGTTTAAAACTTACGTCTTCAATAATATTCTCAAGCTTAATTTCATTTAGCTGTGAATTCGTAAGTTTTAAAACGCAGCTGCCGATTGCAATACCGCTGTCCTACAAAACAATTATTGCGTCGCTTGCGCAATGAAACCGTACCTTTTGTCCGCTATCAGATTTGTTCGGTCTCTAAATGAATTATATTATTAAGCGTTTGATACTGGAGTCGAGTTGAGGGTTGACTTTCTCTGCGTCCAATGCAAAGTTACATAAACTGATCAACATTTCCTTAAGCTCGGTAAAATTGGTTAACGGAAAAAAATCAATCAATTCAACATTTTTTATCGGTAACTACTTAAACTCTTAACACCGGTTTATTTTAGGAAGGCCATTTTCAGCAGTAGATGTCCTGCGGCTGATTATGTTTTTGGATTCATTACATTTTTTTGTGTGTGTACGCTGTGCCCTCTTTACGGATAATACGTTCACATTGAAAGCGAAATAACGACTAACAAGTGAAAAGATAACCCTTTTCTTGAGGTCAACTAGCTCAAAGTAGGAAACGATTCCTGGAAAGAGCCGCAATACCTGTCGGTGATTAGTTATTGAACAATTGCACCATTTCGCAGGTAAAAAACGTTTCATACGTTTAGGACCAATAACGGGTCAATATTTATCCGTTACGACTTAGGCTATAAATTATTGATAAATAAAGGAATCATGCCATGTACTATTAAAATGAATAAATATTTCAATTGTTTACATACAATAAAACTCAAAATAAATGTTACTTTATTTAAATAACTATAACGTACCGATGCCATCGCATTGCCGACTGTACAAAAATTATGCTTTTAACCAGAAGGTGGATTAGACCGGAATAGAAAATAATTCAAAATATGTGATCTCCCTTATGCGTCACAACAAGATGGATCAGTCCGGATTAAAAAAATATTTAAAATAATAGTGATCCCCCTAGTGGATCACCACTAGAAGGATCAGACTGGAAATTAATCAACGTTCTCGCTGAAAATAAGTGTAATAGTGGCATAGTAACTTACGAGTATCTACTGCCATGATTTAATTTCATATATATTTTTATATATTTTTTGTAGTATTTATTGTGTGCAAATAAATTGATTTTATGAATATGGAACTACGTATTATTGAAAAATGTTGGAATCCCTAATATAAACGAGCAAAAAACGCATTAAAATATGGTAAACATAACGAGGTAACATCATCAGTTGAAAATGATTATGTGAAATGTTATTTTCGCGAGTGTGCAATGGACGAATGTAATAATTTGCACGTCTTTGATGTTTATCGGCCAAATGCAAGGCTAGATCAAGAGATCATTTTGATGTTACATGATTTAACAATGCGATAAAATTTTAAACGAAAGACAGTCTCAAATGTAGTGTGAGTACATTACGCGAAAGTACCCATAGCAGGCCTGTGTATCTCCCCGCGTAGGTAGCAAAAACGTACCTACGCGCGGCGACCCTTACTTAGAGGCTAAAACAAGTTGCGTGTCGCTACCGGCCAGCGACACGCTCGCGCGTTTTATTCACCGGCGGCCGCGCGGCTACGTTGCTGGCTGGACGAGAATGAATAAAGTACTACAAAAGAGACGCTAGATGGCGTTAGAAGCTTCTCGTAGCAGTCAACCCTATCGCGTCGCGTGATATTACGTCACTGAATAGGTTTAGTGTATTATGAATCATATTCCAGAGCAATAAGTATGAAATTATTTTGCAATGGATTTTTGTAATTTTGTACACGAAAATGTGCTTGACTCTGAGGCGAACTAAATTACGCCATATTGTTGACGACATTGAGTAGATATTTCTTTAAATACAATTGCTAAGTCATACTTCTATACTAAGTACTAGTACTTATTCTGTGCCCATAGTACTGACCTAATTGAATTAAAAAATACTGGTACACGTTGATGTTTTAAAAATAACTTGCTTATCAAAGTGGTACTCACAAATAACTGAATATTACAATTAATTGTCACCTTTAAGCTTTCAGTAGCATTATAAATCATTTAATATGAAATCATCGAAACGTCACCTACATTTGCAATGGGGTCACTTATCCCACTAATATTATAAATGCGAAAGTTTGTGAGTGTGTGAGTGTGTATGTTTGTTACTTCTTCACACGCAATAACTACTGAACGGATATGGATAAATTTTGGCACAGAGATATATTATAGTCTGGAATAACATATAGGCTACTTTTTATCCCGAAAAAAAAAACACAGTTCCTGTAGGATACAGAAATAGTAGTTTACGCGGGCGAAGTCGCGGGCAACAGCTAGTAGTTAGATAAAGTACAGATCTCTTGAACCTAGATAAAGTAAGTTGGGCTTTTCATCGTGCATGAGTAAGATGATATTCCAAGCTCAGTTGCTACCTGAATCGCGGTATTAAAGTTAGCAAACACAGTAATTAGGCGTTGAGACATCAGGCCCGCGATCATCGCAGATCTGGCGCAGCGCCACGCTATCGGCGCCATCTGCCGTGATCTATGGACGACTAAATGAACGCGCATTCCCTCGACGGTTGTAATTTAAAAATAAATTACTATAAAGAAAGTTTAGAGGTACGATCGGTAGCATTCGGAACCATGCGTATACTGTATATCTTACTGGAACCAAAGTATTAACCTTTTATTATATTATCCCAATAATTACAAACTCGATGTTCGTTGGGCCATAAGCACCTCCAAGTCTACGAATTGCGTCAAACATTTTATTTACTTTCAAATGAGTACTTTGAGATGACGACGAGATAAACATCTCAGTATTATCCCATGATGGCATCATAAATATTACATCATTGACACACACGATAAAAAATCGTTGTCACCGTTACCTATTAACATGATGTCCGAAACAAAGCAAGTAATTAACTGACAGCGTTATATCCCGCGTGATTGCGCGCGATGCCGTGGTGTACCCCCTTACATCTGTAAACATCTTCTTGATAACCATCTGACGTTTGACACAAAGCGCGGTCGAGATACTATCTCAAAACTATCCCCCCACATCCTCTAGCCGTCTAATTATTTATTTACGTCCGCCTATCACACCATCGATGCGCTTGAGCAAACTCAGACTCACAGAATTCAAATTTAGAACGGACCCGTTATCAACTGATCTTGGGATGTGAATGCTCTTTTTAACGGTGTTCGCTAAATCTTTCAGATGAAATGCTATTATTCGTAGTAGTCCAAAGAATGTAGTATAATGAGTAGATTAATAAATAAATAACCATAAAGGATAAACAGCAACAAATCAGCACCAAATTACTGTGGACTTCTGTACAGTCACTAGTAACTTTCATTGAAGCCGTTATTTAAAATTTCGGCTAAATCGTTGTAGTTGCACCAAAGAACAGGTGTATTCGTGATGAGAATTTATCGACTTTACCATAATTTGAATTATTATAATAGGAGCCGAAAATAATTGATAAAATTCCGTTTTACACCGTTGCCACGCACGCACCCTTCGAAAAGTAAGAAAAAAAAAACTTTATGACATCTCACTCGTACAAAGTGGCCGGGCCAAGGTGTAATTTGATTGAAAGCACCAAAAAAGTCTTATAATCATATAATAAGTGGTGGAATAATTACTGGCTTAGGAGCAGGTGCGGGGTGCGCACGCGTCGCTCCTTGCAGGCGGCTTTTACTGCCCGGCGAGGAAGACAAATGGTTATACTTAGTGGCCGACCACCGTCTTTTGTTTTTTCCATTCAATATTGGGTACTTTCTTTAGGTGTCATTAAAGATTACTCAGCAAATAGTTTTAGCTGATTTTGTTCATTATTTTGATTAGCTAGGTAACTACCTAATTGTACAGTAAAAATAATGGTAGTGGTTGAAATTTTAGTAAGGATGCCAAATTAACTACTATTTTTAAGTAACCAAACTTCTCTATGAAACCCTAAGTTAAGGGCAGCAAAGTTTTGATCAAAAATAATAATCTCTTTACACATCTTAATTAAAACTGTTAAAACATTTTCGACGAAAGGTGCAAACGTATTGCAAGGCTGCGTTATAATAACGCAATACTCAATAATTACACAGTCCGTTTGTTTTATTTCGTTATTAAAGAATATTCTCTCTTTATTGCCGTAAATGAAATGTGCGCTTACAAAATATAACAGGCTGTCATAATTGTACTGAATAATAAAGATTTTTAAAACAGGAAACATAAATAAAGCATAGCTCGATGCTCATGACAAGAAAATTAATAATTGCCTAGAAAAGCCAACGTTAAAAACTATCACTTTCTCATTTACCTAATTATTACTGCTTTTGACGTCAAAGTAGGTAGGTATTGGGCCTCACTAACCACTTAAAAATAAATTCAGAAAAATCAAAAGTCGATAAAATCACACCACACAAGATTGTCACAAACGTGTTAACAAGTACATGAATAGTGTTGTGCTACACGTAAGTACTATACAAAGCTATCGATAATCGAGAAGCTGTTAAAGTTTGTGTCGACGTCGACAGCTACGAGCTGCTGGCGGCTGCTTATGAATTAGGTGAATCGCACACTAAAGCAACACTCCTCGCTGTGAAAAACACTGGATTCACTTGTCGTACCTAATGTTTATAGATTCGAAAAATACGATGATTAAAAAAAAATGGTAATTGGCAACTGACTGAAAATGACCTAGCCCTAGTATCTATGAATGGAAATGCAGTTGAAGTCTTTTGTTCAGAAACAAAAACAACAATTTATACGCTGCGTTGCTCTTACAAACTGCGTTAGTGTTTCCCTAGCATCTTTTTTTCGCAGCAATATTTTTTCTCGCAGAATTTCAGTGTTGATTGGTTCGTGTGCGGTCTCCCTTACTATCTGCGGTGGCGGCCGTGTATGAATTAGTGTAGCGTAGTAGCCGCACAAGATTTAGTGCGGACGCGGCCGATCTAATTGGACCGGGCTCAACGCCACGGGCGCGAAACGCTCAAATTTATTGGTTTCCATAATTGTTTTTGAGATGTGAACTAAGTGATGCCCTGCCACATATACCACCTTCATTACAAATATTTAAAACCAGTATACGGTTTCTGGTGAAACAAAAAATATGTGTTTCAGTTGCAAAGAGCGTAACGATCTCAATGTATTTAATACGAGTATTAGGTGACCGCTATCCTTCTGATAATGGAAATAGAAGTAACAAGTAATTACAAGTAACAAGTAAAAGGAACACAATGAACCAATTAATTATTTCGCTAACCGATCACTTTGTAGTAGTAAATAGTCCATCCATTTGTCTTACAATAATTACACTTTACCAACAACCTATTGAAATGATAATTGAGTTATGACGTTTTAATTGCATCTGCTCCAATCTGATATGGATTATCTAATTTTTCCAATTACATTTAGCTGATTATGAGAAATGTTGAGTTTATAAAGGAGGTGCGTGGAGTGTGGTTGCGTTGCCGCTATAAATCGAGTGTATCGATAAATTTGGCGGGTGTATAAATCGTCGTTTCAATTATCCGAGAGGAGCAGCTGTCGGCGCGGCCGCGGCCGGTCGGCTACTGCCCGGAGTATTTATTTTAATCACGCGTACACATCAAACAACCTCGATATTTTATCTATGTTCCGAGAGTACATCCCAGCGGTCATCGGTGATATGATGCGGTCTTCCTATTACCATTGCGTTCTAGTATCGACATTTGCTGAAACAAATGAATTAGTAAAGAACTGCAAATCATGATTTTAAAATAACATTTTTAGTCCGTTTTTTTATTGTTACAGTGTTACTGAAATGAGGTGAATAATTTACGATAGTTTAATATTGGATACTTATATAAGTTTACGAGCAATTTTTTTTTTCATACTAACATCTTCCTACTACTTGTCCTAAACGATTTAAAAAAAAACATTTTTTTTCACAAAACATTCAGCTGAGTGTCGAAAGTTGCAATTAAGGCGAAGCCCTCCCAGGGTTGCGACGATATGTAGCGGCGCGATCGCGAACCATCAAGGGTGGAAATTAGCCGCGACGGGGCCTTATTCTAAAAGAAGTTTTCTGTAACTCCTCGCTCTCGCTGAAATGCAGGCTCGAGTGAAAAGGACGGCAGTAGTCGAAAATACGGACATCGTTACAAAGTAGGTCCACAGGCCACACGCGAGTACGCGGAACCGTGGTCGTGGCCTATATTTTAAACTTGGAAACACAACAGTAGCCCTGTACAACAGCCAGGACTTGCAAAAAAAGAAAGTTTCCATCATGAGCACTGGCTAGAAAATCGAATGATTACTGGTTTGATAATGAGTTACCAAAAAGGGCGAAAATAAATTATGAAGTCAGTCAACGTTACATTTTAAACAAAACACACCTTGAGCACGCATGTGTAGGCCCCAAATGACTTCTTTTTGCTCGAGTGACATCCACCCGACTATCACTAAAGGGGTTGAAGGAGTCAGCGTACAAAAAAGGTAGTCTACTATAAAAAAAATGTCGCGACGTCGTAAGTCAAAAATACGTCTCCGTTGACGGCTTGGTAAAAAGTGATGTCAGTGAATTAGTTCCGCGTTGTTAGAGGGCGTTGCAATCGTCCGTGGAGGCAGATGCGCAGGATTTGTACTGAGACGTTATGTTTTATCAGATTTTGTATTTGTGAGCAGTTGTCATAATTTAAAAGTAAGGAAATCTTTAACGTTTGTGTATGGACGCTTATACTATTTAAAAAAAATGGTTTAAAGGACTGGATGTCAAATCAACGTAGTTAATTAAAGTATGAATATTTACGCTAAGTTACTATTAGACTAAATTTGGAAAAAATAAAAGTAAAATCTTTAAGAAAATATTAGTAATGAAACATTTTACGATAGACCGTTAAGTGGACGACTCGCACGGAACGATGATTTGAATAATTGTAAAATACTTTCGCCGCAAGGTGGAGCCATATAATATGCGACGCTCCACCGCGTTATATTGAAGTAAATAAATAAACATCAAAGCATTTCTTCGAGAAAGAGCGTAAACCCATAAATTTAATTGAGGTAACCTTCAAAATATAATAAATATTTATGTCAATTTGATGAGTGAAAGTCCTAATTAGTGTAAGTATAATGAATTACATTTCGTTTATTTTTATTGTTTTATGAATGACTGACAAAAAGGTACTTATTTTTTGATTTCATTATCTTTACTAAGAAATTAAATATTTGCTGAGACATGAAACAGCCAGTGTCGTGTAGCCTCGCGGTGTCAATTTGACAGTTGCACCCACAACTCACCGACTGGAAATCGGACCAGAAATGTACTCTGTCAGGTTCTTACATCGGCAGTAATGAGCTGAAAATAAATAAAAGGCCCGTGGCAAAAAGTAAATGACACGAACACGCAACGCAGAGGTGGCTCCTTAATAAAAATAGTCAACTGATTTTGAGACGTAATGAATTAAACGTGTTTAATATTAATATGCTGTAGGTGTGATGATTCTTCTTGGAATATTCATGGAACTAAAATAAAATAAACTCCTTGTAATAAATAGACATCAAATAGTGTCTATTTGATGTCTATTTATTAGCATATTGTTAGTAAACCGATAAAATTATTTACCTTAATTATGCGAAAGCTTTATATTACAGTACTATGACATATTCAACACTCATTAAAGTCTCTACATTTTTCCATAATTTGTAAAAGAACATCATTTAGCTGCTTTGCGAAAGAAGTGCAATAATAATTAGCAATTAACTGATGAATATTCAATTCATTATTAACGTAAATTGCGTTAGTTTAGTCAAATATTGACAGCCGTTCATTAAGCGGCACATTAAGTGGTTGTTTTAATGGCTGTATCAATTGCAATCGGTTAACTTTTTGTCGTCTAAAGGAGTGATGTTTTTTCTCATAATTGCCAGTTAATTAAACAGAGCGACATGAAGTAATTACCTAATTACTCAGGTACGTTCACTGTCGACCCAAAATTGTTTCATGTGATGTTATCTCAATTAAACAGATTAGTGGTATCTAAATAGTTATCGAGAATGTAAATTTTAATTTGAATATCTAAAGTATTCTCTGGCTTTGATTATTTTACAAAAAATACAAATGAAAATAATAGCCATCCACCTGTTTCGATCATCAATTTAAATTGACATTACGAGCATTTGTGAATGGGGGGAGGAGCAATAGTTAAATCTACCGTACTTTTTATTTACCACGCAATCTGCAATTAAGCTTCAGTAATCCTTTGTATCTTTTACGACTCATAAATTAAGTCCGACATAGTTAATTAACAGGTAAATCAGTCTATTCAACTGGCATTGTGTTGGAAGTTGTTTTTCAAACAATTAATAATATTTGCAAAGAGCTTTCTAGACGGAAAAATTGTCAGGAGATGAGAGAGAGATTTTCTATGGCATTGTGGTGCGAGCCTGTTATTTTCCCATTTGAGTGGTTTTATGGGTATGTTAGTATTGTGGCCAGATGCACTGATAGCGTAATAGCTTGCGCATTCTCCGTTCTAGAAACGTAACACAATTATTCGCACGCATAAATGCATTGCGACGCGTTTTTTACAATTCCACAATGTTTTGGTTCTCTCGCAGACTTGATTTCGAGTCGGGTTTGTGGCGCTCGAACCAAGCGAGCAATGTAAACGTACGTGCTGGTAATGGACACGTAAAATTTACGCCTTAATTAGCTGTGCTTCTACGAGCCATGAATGCGTTTGCACGTAGCACATACTGCAGTTTTAATGAAACCGCGGTAATTTGTGCTATAGTCTGAATAATTTAATAGGTTCATTTTGACAGTTGACATATAGGGTCGGGTGTTTACGAATCGGTAGGTAGAATAAACGATTCCAACATCAAATCAAATTACGATCAATTCAAAACATTGTTAAATCATAACAAAACGTTTACGTTTTAGTGACTATTTATTTCATGAGTATGTTTTAGAATTACGTTCTAAGAATCACAAATAAAATTAAGTCTTCGAATCCAAATTGCATACTGAAAATGTTATTTGTTCAATACCAACCGATGAATCGATCAATCTGGAACCCCCGTAACGATAAAAAAGGTAACAACACTAAAATGAAGAAAAAACGGAATAGAACATGACCGTTTTAACGTCTGTCAGCAAAATTTCGATTGATTTTACACTTTATGTAGAAAATATAAACTAAAATGTGTCGCATTACCTACATACTTTTAAGTCAGTGCTATTTATCTTTTCTAATTTTAAAATCAATAGCATTTAATTTTCATTGTTTTATGTGTTGTTTATGGAATCCCTCCGCATACAATGCTACGTTCTGTGATAACTCCGAGCTGTCAAATTGAACCTATTAGATTATTCAGACTATCAAATCACGAAATTGTGATTTGTATTAAACTAGGAAAATGTCATGTTATCGTTAGTTGCGATTGCAAGTAGCGTCAAACAGCAAAGTTTCTAAGCGCAGGAACTGAAAGCGTGCTCTATAATAATCCGGGCGCGAAAATTTAGATTTCGAGCTACATTTTCCTGACAACTGCATGTGCAGGCATTTAATAAGGAAAGCCGAGTTATAAACAAGTCGTGGTTTCTGAGTTAGTGTTCGGTGCAGTTCATACCATCCTTGAGGGTGCAGTAATGCGGGGTGGGCACGCTACGCAACCCTTTACAATGTGGCTGCGGAATGACACCTTATTCAGAAACTGAAATGTTCTACCCAGATTCCTTGTGGTAAATATGGTATAAATTTTGAAACTAATACATTTTTGTGTATTTTGTAACAGTTCTATATGAACTGTGTACGGTTTACTTACAAAATTTCGAAAAACTTAAGTATAGATTTCAAAGACAGGCAAGTAAATAGACGAAATAGGCAAGTTAGTGAAGTTTCTAGAAAAACTGAAGTTCCCTGAATCGCGCCGGACCTAACGACTGCAGCGCTAAACTTACGGGTTTTACAAGCGGCGGCAATAACACTGCTTTATGTTACGTACCTCCTCGATGTTCCACGTCCACTACATAACACCGAACAACCATCTTCAACCTTATCGACACCATCGTAGAGCACACATTCGGCCAAGAAAACGCGCTTGCTTAGCTTAACACAGAAGGAATGTTGCATGCGAAGGGCATATATGGAAGTTGGAAGTGAATTCATTGCCATACAACTGTTGTAATTCTGTTCGTAATTATGACTGCTCCCTGTTATGGCTTAAAGTTTCATTGATAAGGTTTGGCGGGATGGATATACGGTTCGATGTTACTAATGACATGTCTTGGACCCTGAGCGGTTTATGCGATTGTCTATGTTTAGACACTCATTATTTACTCGGAGATTGATTTCGGTTGGGTTAGGTTAGGTTATATGCAATGTTATTCGCTCAAATTGTACCGGACCAAATGGGTTATTATCTACAGGCTGAGCCAACGGAGTGAGAACAGGCAGGGTTGTAATTAACCTGGCATAATAGCTAGTTATTAAGCAATTCTGCACAACATGACCAACGTCTTGTGTCAGCTATACTACATACGTCGCCTTCCGTAACACTTACGTACTCCTGTTAAGGCAATGCACTTTAAAGGTATTGTAGTTTGCATTTTGCGTACGGTAATTAAATGTATGTGGAGTAGAAATAAAGAGAATAACATAAACATTATTTAAATTAAGTTGCGCGTTACAAAAGAAAAAACTTAGTTGTCAGTGAGTCATGCAAGTTGTTTTCATTTGATCACCAAATTGTTTTATTGCATTGCCAAATATGGAAAGAAGGGATATTTCTCGTATTAATATATTTTTTAATCTAACTACGAGTAACCAAACGGACAAGTAGGTAATTTCTCTATAAGTAGGAATAGATTTCAAAATCAGTTCAAGAGTTATTTTGATTCGCTAACAGTTATAGTTTGGTACGGGCTCACTTTACTTTTCTTTTTATTGATCCGGCTTCTTATAATCTGAATCGGATATAAGAGCTCAAACTCTTCAGGAGAGAAAGACTTGACTCTAAAACTTACGGTTAATGTAGTGTATTTGCCATGTTGAATACGAATCTTTACCCAAACGAAGGGAACGGGCATCATGACCCAATTCCGCGTTAAATCTGCGGACATGTGCACTGTTGTTAATGCATTTTATATTGGTTAAATTGGCAGGGCGACGGCGCGGTATGCGCGCGAGTGTAGGCGATTCGTGGTAACGCATTAGGGGACAATTGGCACGCAACTGACCACTGTTGGGAGGAAATCTTGTACTTTGACAATTGCTTGACATGTGATAGTCTATTTATAGGGCCTTGTTAAGCAGGTACATGCGTCTGGTAGTGCTTTGATAACGCTGTTCGGTATTATGTTTGTAAGAGCAGGATTCTTGATTTATGCAAATTACAACTAAATCAATGAGGCGTTTTGGTCGGTATTTTGCATAAAGACTTTAGTTTATTTGAAAAAAAGCTTATTTACAAATTTAAAGTTAAAAAACATAAGTATATAAACGTTTCGTTCAACTTAAACTTAGAACTTTAGCACGATCAAATTCAAAATTGCATCAATTGCCGTACCTACCATCGCCGGCATTGCGAAATTAGAAAGCTGACGCCTTTGTTCTCGGTCCATTCCCGCAATTGCGAATCTCCAAAAAGAAGCTGAAGCGGGTCATGCGGCGCAGGCGCACATGCCGCCAAGTTCCGTGGAACCCGATGAATAACTCATTGTCCGTCCGTCCGTCCGTCATGACGCACCGTTCCGAGAACGCGCCAACTGAGATGTTCTGATCCGTGAATTTCGGAATTTGAGCAAAATTATCGTCTTATTTGTTTATTAAGACTGTATATGTACAAATCATTATTAAATTAAATATGTTTTTATTCCGGACTTGGACCATAGTTTGTTAGTAGTACACGCAATCTTAAAAACTAGTGTTAGTTTATACAAATTAATTTGAAATTTTTATTATTAATAACGCACACGGGGTGCGCCTATACACCTTTGAAAGTGTGCAGGCGCATATTGTGCCGCCGTGAGTCCCACCGTTCGGCTAATGCGCTGAGGATGCGGTTTGGGCTGCTCCTCAGCCGACTTAAAAGCGACGCAAAACGCTTTCTAACAATGGCGTGAATTTGATCTATTTGCAATTCAGCAAACATGGTAAATGCGCTCCTTATGAAACTCCTACCGTATCTACGTGTTATAATAACCAAACTGTAGAAAAATTAAACGCCAAGTAATATTCTGTTATAGATTTTACTACATAAAACACAGGTCAAGAAGTAAATCGCAAGGAAATTGTTTCTTCAAAAACTATATAATTTTATACTTAATTTTCTACATGACTATTATTTTCCTGCATCGCTAATGAAATTACTAGTCCAATATCCGCTAGCTTGGTCCCATTACTCAGAATAACGATTGCTTAGAAAAACAATAAAACCGCGAGCGAGGCCCTTAACCCCGATACGATACCTTCAATTCCCACCAAACGCACTATAAGTGCATCACTGCACTAATTAAGATGCGTTTCGCGTCCTCATACGCCAAAGAGCGAAGATTCGCACACGACTATTGTACCATTTTATGGTTCGGCCAGCCTTTATACAGCTATTTAGCATTCTAAATTGGTGCCGCGGTCTCTTTTTTCATACCGCCTAATGCCATGTCATAGTAATAAAATGGCATACGACTGTTGGCAAAAGTCGAGTGATTCAACAATTACCACTATTAGCAGCGTAGAATATTATTCGTCTCAATCAGCCTCGTAAAAGACCAGCATGTATCATTAGTTGAAGGAAAGATCAGAATAAATACAGCTAAATTTGTTGAGACCGAAGAGAGAGACCGAAATTATGTGAAATTTCGTTTATATTTTGTTAGGTCCATTCTTGCTTTAGTTCAGGTATCATGCACAAAGCATAAGGTTTTCTGTCGTCTATTCAAAATAGTCAATAGGTTTATTTGTTATGTGTGACTACTATGTAACCTTCATAGTTATTGTGTATCACCATCTCTATTTGTACTAAGCAAAACCATAATATTGCAGCGTTTCAAGTTATAGTTCCTCTCATAGCCAATGTGAAATGGTAAATATTCCCATTTACCACTCAAAATAAACCTTCCACTCCCTTGTCAACAGGTAAACCGACCACTAACAATGAAGAAAGAGGGCATCCAGACCAGAAATCGGAAGCTGAGCAGTAAAAGCAAGAAGAAGAAGGGGGGCATGGGCATGGGCGGCGGCGGCGCGTGCGCCCTCGCGCTGGGCGGGGTCATGGGGGACATGATAAAGCCTCTGGGAGACGCTACTAAGGGCTTCGGCGGGTCCGCCTTCCCTTCGGCCATGGACTTTGGTAAGTTCCTTAGGACCTTTTAGAATTAACGCACAAATTACTAAGGGCCTTCGCGAGCCTACGTCAGCGGAGCGTGCGGAAAATCATGTAGCTCCTGCATAGGCTTACACAGCCATCAAAGGAGATGCCTAACTCCACCCACTGTAATCGTGTTGATGACAAATTACTGAAGGATTTCGTTGTAGCGTTGGCAATATCTCAACTAAGATCGAGTAATGATCATAAAAATAATTCAAAGATAATATGTTGCGTTTAGTCCAGTATTAGAGGATTGAAAATTATTAGATATTTTTGCACTTGAAAAAATGACCACCAGAGGTGGGAATCGAACCCGTGTTCCTCGCATACCGGGCGATTGCCTAACCTCTCGGCCACCCTGGCGTTGACAGAGCGTGTCGAAATTTTCAAGTGCTTCTTAACGCTGTAATGCCGCGTTGCTTTCATCAATGTTATTGGGAATACACCCTCAACACTCGAAAGAAATACTTTTGCAAGTATTTAACAATCGAAAGATGAAAAATCGTTGAAAACAGATGATATACCTACATCAAAACATCATGCTAATGCCTTACCACCAACATACTACCTTGCAGAATCTTTACGATTTTTCATGTACCGCAGATCTTTTATTATCATTACCATCTTTTACGCTTCCTGTAAAATTGCATACACTGCAGCTAGGATCTAGTGCTATAGATCTTCAATGATAGTTTGTTTAACACCCCTATTTCTTTCTCAGGTCAACACCAAGTGGGGTTAGTGCATCCGGCAGCGGCGCATATGTCCCATTGGTATGGCGCCCCGCACCAGGGCTTTGCCCCCCCACCGGCCTCGCACAACCCCTACCATCACCACCACCTCGCGCAACTTAACTCTATGGTGAGTTGGAGTAGATTTGAAAAAAAAAATAGACTATTCTAACCAGTTCAGAAAAAGTTTAGATATCATCTCAAACTATCACTCAATACTTGATCATTTTTCTTTAGCTAAAAGCAGCGTACTTGTGTATTGGCTACATTTGTCTTATTTTAAAAACAATAAATCAGTTACAGTTCCTTTAGTTCACGAAATTGTTGCTATTTATGCTCCTGATATAGAAGTCGGTGATTTAAGTTTGATGATGTTTTGACAATCCAGCTATATTATGCCTTTCTTTACAGACGGGCTGGAGGAGTGAGTATACGTGATAAGTCAACCAAACACACGCCCCATGGACACGCACGTACCCACGTGACGCACACACAGCCGTCCACGACGGACACGCATCGGACGCCGACTAGCCCCCACTAGTGCCCGCACTAGTCAACTAGTCGCCCCTGGATCTACTGACACATCACACCGTAAGACTGTCCGACAGAATTGATGTTTCTACCGTTTTTATCTTCACCATTGAATTGATAAACATTTTGACTTGACATATCCAATGAGAAAACCCAGTACGCGTCCCAATTAAGACTTTGATATTCCGTGATCAGTTTCCTATAAGTATTAAACGTAAGAGTGTTTTACATGAAGAAGTAACTAGCGAAATTGTACAGTATTATAATATAGTTATTATAACGTCGGTAATACGATACTTAAGTATAGTTCAAAAACAATTTGTGTATTTTGTACATATCTTATTAAGTTATAATACGTTCCTGTACAAATTGTTTCTTTTTTATTTAATTTTTTGAACGGTTCGGTTCGCTATAGGAATTGTGATGTGTTCAGAGAAATTATTCCCAGAGATATTGTTTCTTTTGTACATTTTATTTGTGTAGATGATATTGATTGAAATGCAATAGTAATTTATGTAATAGTTATAAAATCATTGCGAATTGTAAATAAATAGCTGTTTAAATAGTTTCATTATGCAGAACTGATGTTGTGGATATCGAAAACTATTTTTCTTATTTATCGCTGCTGCAGGTCAGGTCACACCATAATTGGTTTAGTTTACCTTAAAATGTTGGTTTAGGAGACGAATCATTCAAAATTTGTATTATTTACCGTTGTTAAATTAAGATATCGAGTGGCCATAAATTATTAGCGGGACGTTGTTCGTGAATAAAGTAACGATAATAATAAGCATACGTTTTCTAAATTAAGGTGTTACAATATACACTAACAAGGTCCCCGAACTCAAAATGTACATAGGACATGTAAATGAGCATTGTAGAAATTAAATGAAAGAATCATTATAAGACTATCAGAATTAAATGTAAATTAGAGATCACTACAAAGCAGCCTATAACGATATCCCGTACCTAAAATTTTTAGTTTTTAAAACAAAACATTGTGAAGTTGTGTATTTTAAATGAAATTGTGAATAAATTATCAATATTGATATTAAAAGTGGTTGTCATTTGTCGTCCCTTCGAATGTGCGCGGCGAGATAAGGAGAGTCCCTTACTTTGAAGGCAAATCGATTGACCATTGAATTACGTCGTCTTCGCGATCCGCCATAAGTCACCGGATCAATTCCGCCATTCCGCAGAAAAAGTCGTCCAAAAGTCACGCTTATCTCGCGGCAAATTGAAAATGCAGCCGGCCGTGTGATTGTGACGCAACGGGGCTGCCGCCGACATATGGACCTATTCAATTTTAATCGCATTTCAGAAGAATGGACATTGGATAAAAGTGCCTATAAAACGCTCCCCGGCCGACGATAGACCTTAGTTAATAAGCTGGTTTTATTTGCGGTTAAGCTCGGCGGGATTTCAAGGGTGGTTCCATCACATTGTTGCACCGAACAATTAATGTTTGCGATTGCTCTTTTTGAGGTCGTTTACGGTGGAACGGGCCCGCGATCTTGCAGTTTTTATTGAACAAAGATTGATCGTGGCGGTTGTAGGTATTTGTAAAAACGGTTGGGTATTCGTGCGAGCGCGGGACAGACGCATAAGTCACCGCGCGCGGGTGATATATGGGAGGCTAGCGCGGGAAAAAATGTCGCGAACAAAAAGTGGCATCAGTCTACGGGATTTATGGGTGGAATATTCGCGAGTGCACTTGAGGAGTGTGGCGGAATGCGGCGCCCCCGGGTGATGGAACTTCGCACCTCGCCGTATTTCGGAATGTTGGGCACCGAGTGGATTCTTGTACGGCGTGAGTAATGGCCGAGACGTACGGACTTGATCTGTGCACTAAATCTAGCTGCCAGCCAAATAAAGCGGGCATTGCCTAAAATGCATTGCGCTATTTCTTCATGGTTTGAGCTGGTTGGGCTCTAAATAGAGCACTATGTATCTCTCTGTTTTAGATTTATCTTTCTAACACTTGTCCTACCTATCTGTGCGTAGGCATGGTCCGTAGGCCTTCCGCCTAATATGAAAGCTACTACAATTACGGATTAGGCTTGAAATTCCAAAGCAATGACATACGACTGGGTATTTTCTTACTACTTTGAAAGCTGTTATTGTTTTTAAGACATTTTAGAACTTACAATGTTTTTTTGAAAGCAGTTACTATTGCAGTTCGAAAGCAAACGAGATAGACGACAGGAGTGCTATAGGAGTATTACCTATGTAGTAGACATGCGCAAAATCGTTCACTGAAGTGAAATGAGTGATATAGTTCAGTGGGAGCTAAAGATATGTATCACTCATCTAGTTCAATTAGTTCATTTAGTTCAGCAGATCTACTATCAAAATCTCACTCACTACTTCATTCAGTTTAAATGTATCGTGTACTACGGAGAATTTTAATGACTAACATTTATAATATTTAGGCAGTCTAGTCTTTACTCAGTCTAGAATTACGAATTAAAAACATTTTCATTAATTTCCAAGATATTGTTACACGCATTAACAAAGGATGTAGTGTTATTTATGTACGTAATGTACGTACGTTACGTTTTAAAAACGTATTAATTAATACCGAAAATTTCACATAGAAACTTGCAGTGCAGTAGCAGAATACTGCAGTCTCGCTCTTGCAGTATTAACAAATATATCCGTACGTTTTACTCTCATATCACTGAGTTACTGAACTAAATGATGAACTGCTTTGGACTATAGTGAGTGAGTGATACATATGAACTAGATAGGTGAAGTAGTTCAATTGTATCATTCATTCAGGAACTACACATGTCTATTATGTAGTAGCACAAACCACTTAGCACCATTATACGCTAAAAAGCGTTTGACTTCTGAAGAAGCTCATTAAAATAAGATGAGGAGTGCTAGATGAACCTGATCTTAGGTAGCTGCTTAGAATTAAGTATTATGTAAGTAGTAGCACAAAATTTACTTAGCACCATCTTAAGCTATATTACAAAGCTTCTGAAAAGCTCCTCATTGAAATAACATCTAGAACAACAACAATACTTAATAGGTTAGTAAATGCATACAATCACGATGGGAATTTCTCAAAAAGTGCCCAGTAACTTTACCTAACGTACCTACACATTTACCCATCCTTTCTGTTTTGATTAGAAAGCAGTAAAATTAATAAACCTCTTAATTAGCCCGATGAGAGCACAGATATCAGTCAGACTAAATGTTAAGCAATTAGTTGATGCTCATTTTTAACAAGCCGTTAAGCTTGAGAACGGTTTCTATTGTAGCACTTCTGGTTTCCACAGACAAGGAAGTCTGCGCGATAAAGCTAACTAGGCAGTCTCGGTGTCATTTGCACTTCAGTTGTTTCATTTCTATGCATTAATTTTGCATTCGTAATTGCATAAATTAAAATTATAATCTTTTTACTGCATTGACTTCAGACTACGTCCATACAAGAACAAAGCCCAAAGGTGGCAGAACTTTCAACTGTCACTTCAAGTGACAGATAGTTATAATTTATTACAGGTTACCAACAGATGATAGGTATTTCAAAATTGAAGTTTTAGCGACGATGCATAATATAATTGGGTTGAAGCCATAAGCAAGGCGCTAATACCCCAAATGTTCAATGCAAAAAGGAAAAGACGGATTTAAATCGGAATCAGTTGGTCTCGTGTATTTATCAGATACTCTATGAGATACAAGGAAGGTTTAACGTCTGCCTCCTAGCACAGTGAATCGTAGAAAGAAGAGAGTGTATCTAACGGGCGATCATGGCTTTTTATATTAAACTACAGACATAACATTATTCGGTGTTAAATAATGCCATGTTAAATAATAGATTTTCTTTACCATTAAATTAATTAATGCCAATAGACTTGAAAATTTAACTTTCATGCAATACAAGTATGTTTGATTATAAAACTAAGGCTTTGACAGTAAATTTTTATATTAGAGTGTTCAATTAACTTGTGGTGCATTGTTTAAGCTGATACCTATACTTAGCTGAAGTGTTTAAGCTAACGGGTTACCGTTTAGTAAGATGTTTTGCTTACGCTAAAACAAATAGAATAAAGGTTTTTTATTAAAGATCGTATTACCTACTTGCTTCTGTGTAATTCAAAACTTTCAATTGCATCTACTCTATCTAAGTAAGCAAATAGTCAAACGTATTAGGAATCTAGACGGGTATCTTATTTTACACACATGTTTTTAAAATTTTCTTATAATATTTAAGAGTTCATATTGGTTTTATTTTCTGTCTAATATTTACACATTCACGCGAGCTACGTCAAGTAACGTCTTAAAAATTTGTTGATAATGGAGAACAACGTATCACTACGTCGTTACAGAAAAAAATCTATCACGAAGAACGTAGGATCACGGACCTCGACAATACAAAATCCTTAGAGTGACGTAAATGTGTCACATCATATCAAAAATATTAATTCTGCAGCGTCTCACTGTATCGAAAATTTACAATGTTAAGTAGGCATTGATCACTCCTAAACTAGTCCTTATTGACAGGTGCACAATGTCATTATACGACTAACCGTGCATATAACCGTTACTGTATTTAGTTAAATAATCATAAAATAATCGTTTAATATAAACAAAAAAGACCGAAATATGAAAAAGAAGCTTTCCAAAAAGGGTTCAAAGATGCAACCATCTCCGGAGCCTTGTTCGTCAAAACAACATACCGTAAGTACCATCTCTCAGAACCTACTACGTTTATTTCTTGTAGGTACTGTGAATAAAGTCTAACAAACAAAAATGAACAGATAACACATCAATTAACATGGTTTTAAACGAGTTACGAATTTAGTTATACGTACAATATTTTAACGGGGACGACTCCCATAAATAATTCAATACATATTATAACATATATAGACGTGGTTACACGTTGTTCATAGTTGAATGATAATTAATGTTGCTATGAGGCGGAACGTCATTAATCGTTGACGTGTTAAGACGTTGTTAACAAATAATAAAATATTTTAGAATCATATGCATCAGAACGTGACCGTCTTTCAACGTCAGTGTCATTATTTCACACATTTTTCGATCATAATTAAAGAGGGACGTCGATGAACTTTGGGACGTTTGTATGGAAAAAATCTGTGTCATCTCACAGAGTTCAAAAACAGAACGTCACTATACGTAGCTCGCGTGAATGTGTTAATAAGTAATAAATTAGGCATAGCCATAGCCATAAATAACCAAAAAAATACATTTATGTCAAGTACTTTTGTTGATAACAGATTGATAAGTTGCGAAAAAGAAATCAACAGAAATTAAGGATTTTAAATCAAAGGTGATTTCTCTTTAACTTTCGCGTTTCATTATTAGAACACATTTAAACAGGGATTAACATGTTAATTTACATAAGGAAGAGGGTTACAAACTATCTGCGAGATGGAATCCAGTGATTAGCATTACACATCCTCGTTTTGGGTCGCAGTCGAGTAACCACCGGAATACGGACGCGGCGGCCGGCTTACAGAGTAGGGACACGGTTAGCGTAGTGTGCAGCGGCGGTACGAATTTTGTTAATAATGTGAGGGTAGAAGAATATGAATCTACCCCACATACGGAGTGAAGACATCCCAGTTTTCCAGCCAGTTTGCCTGTGACCACGATCGGTGCAACCCGGTCGAAATGTCAGGCAAAATTAAAGGTAAATAATGTTTTACCTACTATCCGTCGCGTTAATCCCCGTTATAATGTGTTCAAAGGTGATTTATTTAAATAGTGTATATTATTTTACCTTTACGAGTATAACTACGAACTCGCTATTAACTACAATAGCTCGGCACAACAAACATTTGCATCCAATAAAGCTTCATTCTCATTCCTCAAGTCCATTGAAAATCACACACGTGCAGTAAAATAAATCGCATTTCAAAGCCTGACCCTCAAATCCTATGAAGACGCAGTCACACTGTGCACTGAATCGTGAGTAAAGGATCGTCCACACAGCGCCCGCTATCCGGCTGATCCCGGAATCAATCTGAGAGTTAGGTAGCGTTATCTCGCTGACCCGCGCCTGAGTGTCACGACGCGTTTCACTTTTCCTTTTTCGCTGTCGTGACAACGATAATGTGTTGGGAGATTTGTTGAGTGTATTATTCCAATTGGTGAGTTGAGTCGGATAATTTTGTCGTAAGTATGAGATTCGTTTCGCAAGTAAACATTGAATATGGGACGGTTCACTTGCTTGCAGAAGCTCAAAGAAGTTTTTCGAGTAGGTTATTACATCATAATTTATTTGCCGATGAGGTCTTGGTTTAAAAACTGTTTATCAGTTTGAGAACATTTTGGCTTACACGGTAATTAATACAAGTCATTGAAGGCCAGCTACTGCAAATTATTTTCTATGAGTTTCTACTTAGAGAATAGTTAGTTAATATACGTTTTCTTTGATAAACATATTAGACCGTTATAGAGTTAGCATAAATGAGTACTTAAACTAAAAGAAAAAGGTAAAATACTGAAATAATTTTTCATTTCCACATCAAAACCCAGCAACATTGGAATCAAAGCATAACTCTTTGCGGAATCCAGATTGTTTTCCACAAATCTTCCAAACAGAGTCTATTAGATTCAGTGGACGGGACGGCCCGTGATCCGGTCATCAGTCGTCCGGTTAGTGCCGTCCGGTTGAGCGAGGAGCGGCCGGACCGCTCCGATCAAGTGTGAACGCCCCTTTATTGCCATCGTAAGACTTTTCTATTGATATTGGATTTTGATGACAATGGGTGTGGTGATTAGTTTTGATACGTCTTTTTTGTAGCAAGTTTGAGAGTTATTAGTACTAAAGTCATGTTATTTATTCGAACTTTATTGCATCGATAAAAGGGTGTATGTAATATTGGTGGATATCATTATTATATTTTTTGTGAACCGACATCATACGTTAGATAAAAATGCTTTGTATTTTTAGTAAGTAATCTTTTTTTTCTTAAACTACTTAATAGGTATTGGTGTGGATTTCGTAAACCAATCAACTAATATTCACAAGTCAGTTACACATACAAAACATTCGCTTGCTGCCTAAATGTTTACAGTATGTTAAAAACTGTTAAAAAAATGTTCAGGGGTAATGTAGAACCAAACCACAGAATAAGTAGGTAGTACTCCGTACAGAAGTTTGACTTTGCAATGAAATTCAAAGAAATGTCTACTCAATGTTGTCAATGATATGGTGTAATTTAGTTCGCCTTAGACTCGAGCACAAGTTCGTGAAGACACCTACAGAAATACATTGCAAGATAATTTCATTCTTAGAACTCTTCAATATGATTCATAATACACTAAACCTATTCAGTGACGTAATATCACGCGACGCGATAGGATAGGGTTGACTGCTACAAGAAGCTACTAATGCCATCTAGCGCCTCTTTCTAAGACTTTATTCATGCTCGTCCAGCCAGCAACGTAGCCGCGCGGCCGCGGTGAATAAAACGCGCGAGCGTGTCGCTGGCCGGACACGCAACTTGTTTAAGCCCCTTACAAAGGGTCGCCGCGCGTAGGTACGTTTTTAATACCTACGCGGGGAGATATACAGGCCTGACCAAACGTAGAACGTCATTAAAATAATTTATAAAAAATGTACACCGTATAATAGAAACTTAGCTAACTCATCATCATCATCCTAGCGTTATCCCGGTTATACACTCGCACTCGAGGACCAAGGGTCTACTGACCATGATCCAGGATTTGACAGATCAGGTAATTACAGTGGAGCGACTGCCATCTGACCTCCGTGACCCTGTTAAGGGGAACCTGACCAGTTTTGGATCATGGTTACACATATAGTTGCCTTAATGTGCAGGTTTTCTCACAATGATTTCCCTTACCGTAAGATCATCGGTTAGTGAAACAACGAATGTACATAACTCAGAAAAAATCATTGGTACCTACATGGCGGCACGTGGGATTGAACCCGGCTACTCTCGCATGAGAGTCAACCCGCTAGCCACTGCGCCACCGACGCTCTGAGTCATTGGTACATGGCGACACGTGAAGAAACTTAACTTATTAAACAAAATCAATTCATCACACTCATTTACGTGTTGTTAACACCAGATTCTTATTAGATACCCCATCCACATCTGAGAAACAGAAGTATTACAAAATTGTCATCCGTTTTAACACTAGATATGTATCAGTGATATCAAGAGCAATTGTGTATTCAGTGACACCAGAGTAGGTACAAGCATAAAAATTTTAAGGCTCAAAACTCGATCATTAAGTTAGTAATAAATGAACTTGGTTCCACAATACTAGTTGATGAAGAAGGCTTGCTTTTTATTTCCACGCATTCTGACTAACTAGATAAAATTATCTGAAGCAATTGAAAAAACAAGTATTTTTAAAAGTAGTAAAACACACCAACGTTTTTAAAATTTCGGTGCTCTTCTGCCAAAATTATTGCTTATGCCACTGAACCACGGAAACACCTAAGCTAAAAATGGTTGGTTTGTTTGTGCAAACTTATCTACTTAAGCCTACTGAGTTTATTCCTATTGTGCTATTCGGCTCACGTTGGTAGCTTTGGTAGTTTTCTGGGAAACACTCTTATTAGATAACAGATCTGGGCATTCTAATGAAACAGGAACGATGTAGGGACCACGAGAGAACGTCACGACAAATGTTGGTGACACCTGACGGACAAGTTGAGATTCCAACTGTTTCTAATAAGACACACATATTTTACTAAATTAATTCTTCTATTTGCATTTCTTACAAATCGGAATATCATAAAAGCCCTGCGAATCAGTAAGCTCAGATGGCAATGGGTAGGGCACATAGCATTAAGAACTGATGGCCGTTGGGGCAGAAATGCTTTAGATTGGAGACCCTTTGATTAAAGGCGCAGCATGGGACGTCCACCGGCAAGATGGACAGATGATCTTGTAAAGATTGCAGAATCACACTGGATGCAGACCGTTTGCAACCGGTCGTTGATGAAAACCGCGGGGGAGGCCTATGTTTAGCAGTGGACGTCCTACGGCTGATAATGATGATGATGACGGATAAAACCATAACACCTGAGCACTATTAACTTAATCCATGAATACAAAAAAAACTAATACGGTTATGTATGGAGGAGAGCACATCAAGGTGCAGTATAGTATCCTATGCAGTTGTAATAAGGATGTGTAAGTAGTCTAATGAGCTAGCTACTGTACTTGAATTGTCTATCCAAAGCTTTCATGCGAGTTACAGGCAAACTGCTTATAACTGCTCATAACAATGTCTTACGTGCAACAGATATTTTCGGAGTCAATAATAATAATGACAAAAAATTAGTAACTTCAGTCATTTACCATCATTGTATCCAAAATTACCGGTCAGTAACTTGCATTCAAAATTACACCGAAATCATCTGCCAACATATTATACCAAAATTATTAAACGAAACTCTATATGTAATTCACACGAGTTATAATACATTATTTACGTACGTTCACTCATAATAATAAACAAAGCTTGGTATTGAGTTTCTTTAGCGTAACTTAATAAGGTTGGGCACCTGTCCGCCGCCCTCGCGTTAATATTATAATGTATACGAGGAATACGGACCTTAATGCGTTCGGCAGACAAACTGGCGTAATTATTATTTGGTGTAAACCTCTGACCTCTATAGTACGCTGGACTGCATACTGTCAACCTATCAATGAAGCCATTTGATTATCGCCATTTTGGCTATGAGAATTGACATAAACGTATGGAAGTTTCTCTATTTTAGTTCCCTGTACAGTCGGTAGGGGGGGGGGGGGGGGGGCGCATTGATTCGGTACCAAAATTATCTGTCATTTCTTATAGAATGTTTAGTCCAGCGTACTTGTACTATAGAGGTCAGTAGCGTAAACGCATTGAATTTAAACTCGGGCAGGGGGCAATCCATTTGTGCCACCAAAGGTACGCTAAAAGCGGCTAACGGTCACTTCAGAACAAGGCCCCAGACAGGTGACAAGGGAAAAACTGACGGAATTTTGATTAAGTACACCGTATGAAGCCATAATTCAAATTTGAAGAAAGGAAGCGAGGGCGAGTTATTAAAAGTAAAACATAAATATGCAAAGATGTGTGGAAACATTCGCATTATTATGGTGTTACGGAAATGAGTGCTGGCGAAATATGTTCACTTTTTAAAACACATTAGAGCGTGGTGAATGAAATAAGTTGTGTGAGTGTTGCCGTCAAGATGGCTCTGATAACTGTACGGAAAAACACTCTATCACCTAGGTACTAGTTTTCAGAATTTATCAGCAGTACCTAGATCTGCTAGTTTTTCTACTAAATGGTCATGATTGTGTAAGTATATATCAGCTATAGATTAAAGGTTATCATAATGTAGCCTAACTGCTTAGTGCCGCTTTCCACCAAAACGAGGCAGAGAAAGGATACAGTCGGCAGCAGGTCAGGTTACCCATGTTAATGCTATGAAAACAGCTTATATTACGTAGGAATAAAGGCGGTCTCAAGGTCAAATTTGGGTAGTCTGACGTGGGACCTTGTGTACCTGCGGCGTATCCATATATGTATTTAAAACTAGCTGTTGCCCTCAACTTCGTCTGCTCAAACTCGCTGATACAAAATGACTCATACTCCCAGTAATCATGAATCATTTCTGCCATGTCGTATGGTGCAGAGAAGTCACCTTGGACGTACTTATCCTATTGAGGTAAAACATAGCCAATTTTGTTTTGTGGACTATACATTCAAACTAAGGCAATCGCATCAATATTAATTTAGCATATTTTGAGTTCATACATGCAGACAAAAATTACTTGCACTTTATTTTTGTACTCCATCCGCAACCCAAGCAAGGTTTGGGTCGCTTTTAGTGTCAAATGTATGGAACCCGGGACCTCGTGGATAGTACCCAGTGTGCTGACCACTAAGGCAGGCAGAATCCCGGGTCGGGCTGAGAGTGTTTGAGTTTTTTTGTCTTGAAATTACTCAGACACAGCTCCGGAGTCAGGAAGTTGGTGGTTAAGCCGTTGGTCCTGCGCCTGATCTCTCTCCGGTCATGTCGGACTGCCGTCTCACCGAATTATGAGAGTTAAGGAACAGAGAGTGCACCTGTGTTTTGCGCACACACTTGTGCACTATAATATATCCTGTGCATTTGGCTAATATCTGTTGAGATAGGCCGCCGTAGTCGAAATCGGCTAGGAGGACATCATCATCATCAAATGTTTGGAAATACCTCCTCCTAGCAATTAAAAAAAACCCTTTGTTGCTAATGCCACTTCACTCTGAAAACATTCGTAGTATGTTGCTAAGTCATTTGTTTCTGATTAAATATTCTGTTAGCAAGTTTGTTGTTAGCCAAAATGCGGGCACCGAAAATAAAATTAGGCAACTAACAACTCGGTCAATAAAACAAAACGTGATGTGCATAATGTATCAGGACCTACCTGATATAACTTAAGTTAGTTAAATAAAATGAGAAATAAAAGCTGTTTATGCCAGGAATATTCGAGGATAATTTCGTATTACATGGAATAAAATGAAATCAAACTGAGGTTAGTGAAGTCAATTATCGAAACTTCTTAATAAAATACGGAGATAGATTTTTAAGATAATGAAGATCATACAGAAGGTTAAAGACATCGCTTTGACAGGACCGCCTTATATCATCTACATATTTCTATGTGTGACTGCCTTGTTGGTCTAGTGGTCAGCACGCTGGGTACTATCCACGAGGTCCCGGGTTCGAATCCCGGGTCGGGCCGAGAGTGTTTGGGTTTTTCTGTCTTGAAATTACTCAGACCAGCTCCTAAGTCAGGAAGTTGGTGGTGTTAACACCCCGTGCCTCGGAAAGCAGGAACAGAGAGTGCACCTGTGTATTGCACACACACTTGTGCACTATAATATGTCCTGCGCAGTTGGCCAATCTCTGTTGAGATAGGCCGCCGTAGTCGAAATCGGCTAGGATGACATTATTATTATTATTTCTATGTATTTTAATTTCATTTTTAAGGTTTGCAATAAAGAGTTACTAGATATACAAGTACTACTTATCCAATCTAATATAGAAAAGAAAGTTGAGAGAATTACCAAAAAAAACTATACTTAAAAAACTACACAAATATATTATAAACACGTCATGGTGCAAACAAAGATACCAAATAGATAGGTATTATTTACTTAATGCTACGAGCAATTAGTGATTTGGGAGACCTAAATATTATGTAAAAGCTCAGTTCCTTTTTATTTCATTCAATGTGAAAAGCGATATATCGGAACTTACTTCTATAAAAGCTTTATTCATGTGTCAAAAAAACAACAGATCAATGTCAATAGTAAGTACAGCAATGATTCCAATACTTTTTGAGCATTAGCGCTTAAAGGCGTTAGAATTATTTTAGGTAAGTACTGAATGTTCTTGATTAACGGAACGACAAAGTTAAATTTTAAAGTTTTATTACGTAACATCTGGCGTTTTTAAAGCTAGGGTTAAAATGCCTTTAGCGTTTTATAAGCACTGTTAACAAAATTAGACATGTAATGAGATCGAAGTTAGATGCGAGCCTACGAGCGCGGACTGCCTTTTACTGCATGTACATTTGATGACAAAAGGTTCTTTTAGATATGCACACGCATTTTTACTGCAGGAACTAAGTTAATTTTTAAGTGTCTCATCTGTCTGTATAAGTTTGTCAACAACTACAGATCTCAACATCTGATGTGGGGATTTTTCAATCTATTTTAGCGCAACCTATATCAGACGCTGCTAAACTTGTATGTAATATGGTTTTGGTGGCTCATCAATAATAAATAGTTTTTTTAAGTATATTTTGTTCTGTATACTTTAATAGGTTATGATGGGCCTGACGTACATTTTATGTAAAAGTCCCTAAAATAAAATAAAGAAAAAAAAAAGTTTGTCAAAAACTACTGAACGGATAAATCATGCGGCTTTCATCTATCAGATGATTATGAATCTAGAGATATGTTGCTAGGTGAATAATAATCGAGTTTTGCGAAGTTGGGTGCGGGTTACTTTTGAGTAATATTCCAGGTCTTATATGTATAGATAAGAAGCAATTTTACCTGGTTAGTTACTTTGTTTGGCTGGGGTGTATTCCGCACTTAGGCCATTGATGGGGCCCTTGTGCGTATGTCTCTTTTTATATTAACCACATAAGGCTTTCCTAGAAGGTTAACAACCTGTTCAGGTGACTACAGTCCTTCGGGAATGTTGCCTACATAAATACCTATCTTAAATAATGGTTAGGAGACTTTTAAACATTTTTATATGCAAAATACATATTGTGTAAAACGCTAGAAAACGTTGTGTGCACGTCTGTACGTACCTACCTACGTAGCCTTCCGTCGCCCCTGGCTAAAGTTTAGCGCCGCACCTTTTAGTGATTTTAATGAGTAGAAATAACTACAAGTCTAAGGGCCGTTGTTGTAGCCCTGTAATATAGGCTATTAACGTTGCATTGTCGATTTAATTCATAAGTGCTCAAGCCTGAAGCAGTTTTAAAAGTCTGTTTTACTTGCACAAAAATACACTTAAAGTACAACTTATAGGGTAAATACTATCTACCCTAAGGGCCAATATATTTATTTTAAAATTTTGACGTTCATAAGTGACATTTTCTATCCTAAATTGAATAAACTATTTATGTGAAACAAGCAAACAAAATTATTAAAAAAACAAAACACCCGTCTGCAAAAATTATTAGTAATATTTTTGAAATTGTATTTTTACTGGCAAACCCATATTGCTATGGTAAGGAAAAGATCAACCCCCCCCCCCCCTTTGTTTCCATTTGCAGACGGCATTTTATAAATGTATACACGCTGAAATTTTAGTGGTTGTTTTCCCGCAGCAGAACGATTTACCTTTAGTAGTACTATCGAATCATGCGAGAATTTTTTTTAAACTAAAAATATTTTTGTTCTCAAAGTTATTAAAAAAAATAATCATCAACTTAAAACCGTGAGAAAAGATAGTTTACTTTACGAGATTTCACGTATTTGGGTACTGCTTGCCGCAGGAAATCAAAATCTTCTTTTGCTTTAAACATACACTAAGCACTACAGCATTAACTGCACTAATTTTATCGGGGAAAACAACCATTAAAATTTCAGCGTGTATAGCCTATGTCACTATCACAGTTTTGACGAATTCAACGACACCTCATATGTAAAAACTGACTAGCCGTTTGGGCTGTCCGCAGTCGGTTAATAAAAATATTACACACATCAACACTGTCTAGGGATATACAAAACATAGTATTATTATATCCAAAATATCCCAAGACAATGTTGATTAGTATAGTTGAACATAAGTAGAACCTCGTACTTTTTAGGGTAGTCTGGCACGGAACCCTTATAAGATCGTTCAGTCCGTCCATCCTAGTCTGTCACAGCAGAATATCTTCTACGTTTATGGACTGATTTGCATGTAACTTGGTTTGAGGATACTTCACATATAGATCTAATTTAAAAAAAAACCAAAAAATTAAAATTACCCCTTTTTAAGGGTACCTCCCCATACATGTAAAGGGGGGTGCATTATTTTTTTTAGTGCACCCCCTTCTGTGAAGTATCGTCAAAGTCGTTTGTGTCCCCCCCCCCCTGTAATTTCTAGTCTTGGACCTATAAACTTCAAATCACTCACGTAAAGAAACAGGCGCGGAAACTAATACTTTTGAAATTATAAACAAAATAAAAATATATTCTTTTTTCCAAAAGAACAGTATATACTTAAATTTTTTTTGCCTATACTGTCTAATGTTGTAAGTTAATGGTACGGACCCCTTCGTGCTCGAGACCGACTCGCTCTTGGCCGGTTTTTTGAAATCACTCGCAATCCTTGACGGTTTTCAGTAAGTTGCGAGTCTGTTTTACCATAAAGAGTTACAATGGCCGTTATAAACAAATCGTTTTACAATTATAACATGGTAACCGCAGGTGCTTCAAGTTTCAGAATATGTAAAAGTACGAAAGCAACCGTTCGCCCACTTCCGACGGCACGCACCTTTCAGCCCTTAATAGGTTCTTGACCTGGATTTTATTAAGTTGTTCTAAAGATTGAACGGGCAGAAATAAGGTTGGGGGTTAAAAGTATTCACCCCGACTGTAAGCGACAAACACTTGTGAAGCAATAGAACTGAATAGGTATTGACAGGTAAGCGAGTGAAACTGATGGCAATTTTATCTTAGTTATAGGTATGTTATCTGTTATACAAAAGGGTAGAATTGTGAAATAATCCTATGACAAAATCATACCAATAATTTTAAAAAAAAACATGAATATTAGGCAACATCACATAATGTATATTTTTAGCTGTCACGGTAAATGATATACAGCCTATAGTGCCATACATACAGGCATACGGACAGTGTAGTCTTAGTAATAGGGTTCCGTTTTTACTGTTGGGTACGGAACCCTAGAAAGAAACACTAGATGTTATTAGGATGAGAAGAGGCTCTAGTGTATCTCACATGGTCTGAAAATGACGATGAGTTTTCAATGTAGATTTGAAAAAACTAGTATGTAGTAGTACAGTTTTATCAATAAAATACTATTTATGGAGAATTTTGAGTTTTAATAAACATCAACAGAAGAGACATAGGTTTTTTACATAGCATCTATATATTTTATACGTTCTGCCAGCCGTCAGAGTGACAAGCATTTTTGGCAGGTTAAAACAACAAAATTTTGCCAGTAAAGAAGTATATAGAGCCAGTTAGAGATTTCTGTTTTTAATCTGGTAATCAACGATTTAGCACCAAGTTCACTATCACTAACACATCTTTAATTTTTAATCAGCAGTTTTAACATTATTTGACATAATTTGTATGGAAATTCTGACAAAAATAACTGTCAATTGAGGTTCATTGGCTGTTTGAAAATTGGTGAACTCGGGTCCTAAATAATTTAGGATAACCAATAACACAAAAAACGAGATGGGTAGGTAATGTGAACGAGACCGCTGCGGTCAGGCTTCGTCTGAGATTACATGACATGTGTCAACGCACGCGTGCCGCGCGCAGCCGCGTGCTCGCGCGCCTACAGGGTGATTAAAAAAATTCAAAATAAAATTGTTTATTGGGTTCAAGTACATTTACATTTTCTTATAGTTGATTGTAACCTACAATCTGAATTAGTCTAGCTATTCAAATGGGGGAACGCTGGCGGGGGAAATATTCGAAACCTTGCCTTATAGTTATTACATAAAAATTTTAAGGTTTTTAGTTTTAGTTTCATTGTTCTAGTATATTAATAACTGTATTTTAGTATAATAAAATAATATTAGTGAAAAAAACTGAATAAATACATCACATAGACTCGAGAACGACTGGACCGATTTTCTTAGATTTGGTAAAGCCTCCGCCCCGAATAGAATAGAATAGAATACAACTAAGTAAAGAAACATCAAAAATCGAAAAAAAAAGATTTGCACCCGCTAAAATGCCTTTATCATGTTAAAAGCAAGGCATTTTCGTGGACAAAGTACACTATGGCCTTAAAACCTAATCAAAATATATATTTCCTTACCAAAATTTTACGCGAGGAAAAATGACAAAGAATCAGACACAATTTGTGTATAATATTAATGAAATTTAATTAAAAGCACTTTTTTATAACAGTTCTCGCTTGTCTTTATTCCTTTACATTTTTAAATGAAACTTGCTGTTTTATTTTTATTAAGATTATTATTTCTTACTATGCCTGAAGCTAGTATTTATTGGTAACCTTTTCTAACGCCATTAACTAGTACATTCAATAAAATTCAATTAGGTTTCCTTCATTAATTATACTCGGGACGAATTGGTTCAGTTACTGGTTGTTATGTTATCGTTTGAAATGAGTAGGTTAGTCCATACGTCGTTGTAAAAAGGGTATAAAATGGTGTTTTATGGAGCAGACATATCTTCAGGTGACAGAGACGCCCTAATCGTTTCCATTCCTGCCATCCATACGAGGTATACTAATATCATAAATGCGAAAGTGTGTCTGTCTGCCTATTATCTCTTCACGCTTAAACCGCTGAACTGCTTTAGATAAAATTTATTATAGAGATAGTTTGAGTCCCAGGAAAGAACAGGGCCCTTAAACAAAATGTAAAAATACCTATGTATGCAAAAGTCACGTGATGTTTCGTTGACTTTGTCATTTTCATACATTTTGTTAGCAAGTAGCGAACTTCGCTATAGAATAGATTGCAACTTGTCAATAAATAAATAAATAAATTGTTCCAACAAACATATGGTGACATACGGATAGACATACTTAAATACTTAAATACTTTTATAAACATCAATGTACTTTTAGGTACAAATGCTCGTGCTCATCACACAAACATTTGCCCCTTGCGGGATTCGAACCCGCAACCGCCTGGTTTAGAAGTCCGTGGCGCGAACCACTACACCAAGACGGTCGTCTTAGTCAATGTCAATGGGCTTAGGTTAGTGTTTATGCCAATACTAATTCTTTATGGGGGTGAAAAGGAAAGTGGATGCTTATATCGGAATCCGACATTTGCGCGAGAGCAGTCGCGGGGCAACTACTGCTAAAGTAATCCATTTACGATACTTTAGTTCCACTTCTAACCGCTTTCATAATAAGTCAGTAGCGTTAATTATCTAACAGCGTTTGCCCGAGCTTCGACGAAGAAATTATTAATTTTACGACAGTCCTTGAAACATTAAAGAACACCTTGTTTAAACAAATACACCTGATCGATTTCGCTGTTGCACCTTGCTCCAAATACGGAGGGTTGGATACACCTGTCCTCCTTACTCGTTCTTCGATGATGTGCCGTCTCTGTTTCTCGGGATCAACTAATGACGATTGTAAAAGTAAAACGTTGGTTAGCGGCCAGCGATTTGCTAGG
This sequence comes from Pyrausta nigrata, assembly GCA_949316185.1. Taxonomy (NCBI): domain Eukaryota; kingdom Metazoa; phylum Arthropoda; class Insecta; order Lepidoptera; family Crambidae; genus Pyrausta; species Pyrausta nigrata. The sequence continues at coordinate 6,235,040 of OX438941.1, read as the reverse complement.
CAGGAAGATAGTTAGTTAAAAATAATATTTCAGCATCGTCAGGGCTGACAATTTACATCCGATATAAAAGCAGTCGCTATAATGGTGGTTGATATGCTAATTATACACATTCTGCCAAGTTCTGGTCTTTTTAATAAATTAAAAAACCAAAAAACCCGACTGCGTTTCTGTGTGATTGGAAATTAAAAAAACTCTTAAACAAGAAAGTGGTCATACCTGGGTTAATGTACCCATATTGTATAGCAGTCGCGACCCATTCTAGAAATGGAGGCTTAGTGAATTTAAAGCACATACCTAGGTACCTCTATATTACATTGCAGATTACTCCAATCTACTGACGAGATGGCTGACTTTCTAGCATGGGTCCCGAATGCTACAATTTTTAATATGGCTACCAATTTAACCCGGGTATGATCATTTTCTTGTTTCTTGTAAACGCAGTCGGGTTTTTTAGTTTTTTAAATTACCGTTTTTTATTTTACTATTTTTAGTTTTATTATTCAAAACGAAACAACAGACTGCAAAAATTATTATATTTTTGAAATGGTCTCTTAACAGGCTTTCATTTGGTACCCATATTGCTATGATGAGGGAAAAAAGGAATCCCCCCTCCCGGGAAATAAAGGGTATTTCTATTTGCAGGCGCCATTTTTTATAGCTTATGACATTCTCACAATTTTGACATTTTCAATAACACCTTATATGTCAAAAGCTGTTCAGCCGTTTGGGCTGTAGGACGTGCCAAACAATTATACAAACATACATACATATATTCATACATACATATATACATAACATACTCTCGAAAAACATAACCATCCTTCCGCAGTCGGGTGAAAAATGCTATTTCTAGCTTAATGTGCTGTCGCTTAAAGAAAGCCTATAAATAGCACTAAGTTTCATGAAGTAAATTTTAATTGATTTTAGGTTGAATTCTAAAGCAATGCTGAAACGACAACCTATGACTTGGCAACGTTAAACGTAATTTATGTTTTTCAAATATAAAAGACATTTCAGTGTGTTTCGGACCTTGGGACTATAACAAGGGATATTTGGTTTCAGTGCTCCACGTTCCAATTATCGTCTATCATGTAAACAGCTTACAGTAAAAAAATTCAGGAATTAAAATATTCCTGGTAAAACGCTCCCGATAACACAAAACAAACCAATTACCATACGGCAAGATCTCTACATATTATTTTGAGTCTTTCGTACTTTGAATTGTTTCACCTCATTATCTCACGATGCCAATACCGATGCTAAAACTACTTAACATTAACCCGTAACGGTATCAAAATAGAGTTTAAATTCGTGTAAAAAATCGACAGGTCCTTTACAGAGTTGAAAATTCTACTTGAAGAAAATTAGACTCAATACAATGATGTGGAAGTATCGAAATAGTTTGAGATCGAATCGCCACTTATTAAATAGGAGTACGCAACCCAAACTGGTCTCTACTGCTCTAATAATAAGGTTGTGTTTAATTTTGTGAGTTTTGTTGTAGTCCCGAGGTGTGAAGACACGGCCATCGTTTGCAGGGAATGCCACAATTCGCTGATCGCCATTCAGGATCGAAATGTACTAATGCTTGCTATTCTGTCTCCTACCAATTAAAATAATTCTCTTTGAAAGTCTAAGGTTCTTAGCCTGTTTTTGAGTAGCAAAATTTTAGTTTAATTTTGTAATAAAAGTGCTAGTTTATTTGATGTATTTTGAATTGAGGATTGGCTGATTGCCAGGTTAAACATTACTTTGAATGTCTATTTAAACTTTATTGCACAAAAAACTGCCTCGTTAGTCTAGTAGTCAGTACAGCTGGTTACTAACCACGAGGTTCCAGGTTCGAATCCTGGGTCAGGTCGAGAGTTTCAGGGATTTTCTATCCCGTAATAACACAGAGAGCTCCGGAATCAGGAGTTTAACAAACCCACGGAAAGCACGTTAAGCCATTGCGCCTGATCTCTCTCCAGTCGTGTCGGATTGCCGTCTCACCGAACTAAGAGAGTGAAAGAACAGAGAGTGCACCTGTGTATTCCGCATACCTACACTTATGCACTATTACATCTCCTCCGCAGTTGGCTAATCTCTCAAGACTCTCTAGCGGACTAAAAATGCCTGAACCAGTAAACCGTCAGTTTTTTTATTCCTATCCGTCATTTTCCAAACGTAAAAAAACTGTTTTTGTGCCTGTTTATAGACTTTAGTTAGGTTTGTCTACTTTAGCTCGGAATCGCTAATTACGTAAAGCAGCACAAAAAATACCAACTGAGAAACTTACCCAAACACAGCAACCGTACTGCTCATTACACCATCTGTCACCGGCTTAATTAATTGAGTAGTCAGTACATACATGTTGCATTTGCATATACACAGCGTTCGCTATCTGAAGACAAAACACGATTTTGAGACCGCGCACACGGAGTTAAATCGAATAAAAAATCGATTTTAAACGTTCGATCTGTGAGTGGGGGCAATTAAAGGGTTCCGAGAATGCGCCGGAGTGCGGAGTATGCTCCGTGCACGAATATAGTATGCCATTCGGCGCGGGCGCATCGCCCAGCTTGATTTTTGCACTCTCATAACGAGCGGATAAAATGGCGGAAGCATCAAAGCTTATTATGTAAAACAGAGGCTCTTCACTAATAGTTTCTTAAGTCTATGATATGGCATATTCTGCGATACCACTTTAAACTAATTAAAAATACCTACCAATAAAATCACTGTCAGTTTTCACAAGTCTAAAAAAGCTTGAGTGAGTAGTTAAGTAGATAAATCGAACATTTTAGAATCTGTTTAAGACTTCCACCGTAGAATTTAATTAGAATCAGAGCTTTGCACATATTAACGAAGCATAAACGTAGCCATGGGTAAAATGAGTAAAGTTTCAGGAAGAATTCAGTTGCAGGTCAAGAAACCTTAAAAAATGAATTTTATAAAACTCGCCCTACTGATGTATGTAACTGACGCCCGGGTTCTGCAAGTATTTGGATAAGAAAATAATTATTTCTAAGATCTGAGGTTCCGTACAAACTTTAATTACTGCAACACCCAAGCTTTTGAGGTACGGGACATTTGAAGCATGTAACCTTAAAACGAATTAAAAACTGTTCGGAAACATTTATCAGTACCTAAGTGTACGCTCATTTGTCTATTTGTCTGAAAATAGTACACTTAGTAGGTATAGCAAAGCCATATAGTGCAGTGGCTCCCAAATATCGTCCGCAGAACCCTGGGGTTCCGTGGAAGAGACAAAGGGGTTAAATATTGTTGTTCGTAGAAAAGTGTCTTAGAATAAGTACTAAGACACTTTTCAAACATTAAGATATTCAAACTACAAGGTTCACTTTCGTTTTCTAAATCCGCCATATAAGTATGACAATTAGAGTTTCATGGCTATAAAAAAACGGGAATTCCGACTGATCTAGCGTGTTCAAAACCTTATTTTCAGTGAGAACTTGTCTGTGCATTATGGACATCCATCCCGAGTCGAAAACCCAGTCCATTATTACCAATATCTCACGCATGATACCCGCTTATCGGCCGATCTCGGCCAGCCGACTAAACAAGGTGTTTACGATACAGATTCCGATCAGAGAAAAACGGGGCACAAAACTAAAACGCTGGCGAATAAATTATAAGAGGAACCAGCCTGTGTCCCCCTTAATTGGGCCATGTCCCATCGCGACAGAAAAAACTTTACATTTGTTAGGTATTCCGAGAATTGTACACTTGTTGCTTTCTATCTTAGCGGTTCTGGTACGGATCAGTAATTATTTTGGAGATGGTAAGCTTTTATCACGGAATGATAAATATAGTATCTCATTAGAAAGTAGTGTAAGCAATACATTAATGTATGGTTCCTAAAATCGATATAGAATTATCCTAAGCGACAGGTTCTTAATAGTCATGGTGTTTGCAATAAAATTGTAAAACACCTTCGAAACTGGATATTATTATGTTTTATTAGAACACACCGTAGCAGTCAAAAGTGCTTTATTACGTTACCAAAACGTAACTACATAAGTTGATTTTTTAAACGTTCTTTAGAAATTGACATTTTATTTTAAATTTAACACATGGGATGTGAAAAAACTTAAGCGCGCTCGGTGATTTTCTTATAAAAAGGTGTTGGAAAAATCTGATGGCTAATACCAAGATGGAATGGAGCAGGCGCGTGTCACTGAACGCAAATTGTTTATTATTTTTTATGGGATTTCCGCAGAGCTCGTTAGACACCTCTACCACGAGACTGTGGAAAAAACTCTTTGAATCATAGTACAGAGAGCTGTAGTGCAATTTATTTCAATAAACATAAACAATAGGCATGTTCAGTGGGCCCCGCATCAAGTTACCCTAATCTGTCAAAATATCTCAAATGATATGGAACTCTATGTGATCAATATAAAGTCGAAATATGGTTGCGATATTTTGACAGATCAGGGTAGGTTGAGTACTGGCTAGAACCAAATAAAGTTTACCTACTGAAAATTGTATCATTGTTGACGTACCGTACGTCTTCAACACAGATAATTCAGTACCTATTTCCCGTAAAAAAAACAGATTTCATAAAAAGTCCCCAAGTACAGATCCAGCGGCCATTCTATTCTATCACATCTTATGTTCAGTTAGTCCAATAAGGCCAGTAGGTAAATGATAAAACTCAAAATATCCTTTAAAAATAGAGAAATACAATCAAAACCATGTACAATGTTCACCAATTTTAAAATACGCGATGGTATCGCGACACTTAACCCCACAAATCTCCTCTGACACCGAGCATTAGCCATTTCGACATTCACAACAACCGGTATTTTCCAGTTTTCGCCAGATTTCCCGAGGTGGGTGCGCTAAGCGTCTTCTTGATGGTTGAGGATGAGAAATGAGCGGAAGGGGGGCGGGGGTATATTGTAAACACAATTACCCCCCTCCCGCGTCTCTGGGGGCAACAAATGGCGGCTAAACGACCCATTCGCCTGTGATTTGTTAGCAATATGCTTGAAATCTGGTACAGAAATGCCTCTGAAATTCGTTTTGGAAATCGTTTTCTTTGCGCAAGGTATCCATTAAGAACTTAAATTACAAAGGTCACTTAATCTAGCGGTATTTCATTTGTTATTTTTTGGACTGTCTACTTTTTAAACCGAGACCGTATTGAAATTAATGTAAAGGTTATAAAATTAATGTTATTATTTAATCTTTACTTACTTAATGCGTATGAAAACTTTTTTTAATAGACAGAAAGGTGAAAGTGATGCACAAATAATTCACTGATATCTTAGTGAGGGGAATGCAGTGCTTATACTCGTAATAGCTTAACGTATTTTTGGCCTAAAATTTTATTTATTATTAATACATATATTGGAATGCAGTAATAATTTCCAAATCAAGAGGTGGGCACAGTACAATGTCGGAAGGACCGTAACTAGCGATGGGCAAGGGAAAGAAAAAATTGGGATGGAAAAGAAAAATACGGGAAAATATGGGAAAAAACGGAAAGATTGGGAAATATTCCAATTCGGCGGGAAAATACTTAAAAGTGGACTTAAATTAATAAAATGCGAGAATTCAGCTACTGTAAAAATGCTTTTATGCCTGTAGCACACCCTTACATAAAACCATAACAGCGGGACCACGCTAGTTTTGCCTGTTTGTCAGTTTTATTGAACCAAACGTCAACTGCATGTTCTAATGCTTAGATTTATAGATCTGATTTTTTTTTCTTTGAGATTTGACGATCCTGTAGTATACTTTCTATTACTGTGCCCAAGATGTCGCGAATGGGTGCAGAAATGTAGATGTTTAAGAAATATTGGAAAAATCTCGACGTAAAGAAACAGGGTCATAGTAAAATCTCTACATTAGAAACGGCAGTTTGGCTTCTGTTAAGTTTAAATATTTGAGACAAGTGATAATAAAGTTAAATCTTCGTTATTAAAAACAAGAAATTCAGAAAACAAAACGGGTAGGTTTGTTTTCTTCGAGGTGTCTAGGTAAACATACTTAAAGTCCCGAGTGTGGTAAGTAAGCTGTAAACAGAATAGTAAAAGAAAGGCGCCTCTTTTGTTTATATTTTTTTTGCTTGTAAACTCGAAAACTGCTTATTTTATTTGAAGACACATTTATTTAGTTTTTTTTTCTTTAGGTCCAAAAGTAAACAATATATTACAAAGTATCTGATTTGATAACAAGTTCAAAAACCTTATTCCAACTGGGGACAAATCTCGCGATACAATTTTTTTGATAAAGAAAACACTTCCAAAGTGGTAAGCTATCTTACTCAACAATGTTTAAAAAAAACTATATTGGTAAATTTAGTATAGTTTTTAAATACATACATAAAAAAAGTTTACGATTTATTTTTCTTTTAAGATTCTTTATTTAAAATATACAATTTGAATACAAAACCATTAAACACAAACAGTTCAATTGTTTTTCCATATAAAAAGGCTTTCAGTCATAACTTACGCTCACTCAGAAATCTGATTTAGTAAATTTTGACGGATTTTAAATATTTATTCCCAAAAAGTTGTGATTGAAAAAATGCCAAGAGGATTATCAGAAGTTTTACGTGAATAGTAACTTTAAGGGAAGAAGGATACAGCACGAGAGATATAGCACGCAAACTTGATATATCCCAATCCTGTGTCGTGACCACGTTGCAGAGGTACCAGGGGATGGGTAATTTAGCTGACCTACCCCGCAGTGGTCGCCCAACTGTTTTGACTGCTGCCCAAAAGCGCTTTATTAGTTTGCTGGAAGCCCGTGACCCAACAATCAACGCTACTAAAATAAAAGCAGAAGTTCGGGCCGCCCCAGGGCTTGAAGTTAGCACTAAGACCATTTGGAATTGCTTTCATCAGGCTGGATTACAAGCACGGAGGTCTTGCCGAGCGCCTCTGAATCCCCGGCAACGTCAGCGACAGAGATTGGATTGGGCTAGGCTTCGGCAGAATAAAGAAGATGAAGAAGAAAACATTTGGCAAAACTGTCTCTTCGTTGACGAATCGCGAATCAGGAGTCATCCAGATAACCAACGTGTCCGTGTCTGGAGAAGACCAGGAGATCGTAAAAGGCAAAGAACTGCCACAGGAACAGTTCAGCAAGGCGGGAAATCGGTGTCCTTTTGAGGGTTGTATTATGATTGGAGCTAGAACACCTTTGATCCCGTATCGAGGCTTCATGACAGCAGACATGTATAAAGCAGTTGCTATTGATGGAATTGTCAGACCATTCCGAGTAAACCATGGGCACCAATTTGTACTGGTCGATGATAATGCGCCCGCACATCGAGCTCAACGAGTCAATGCTGCTCTCCGAGAATACGACATCAAGAGGTTATACTGGCCTGCCGGCTCGCCTGACTGAAACCCAATAGAGCACGCGTGGGATGCTCTTAAGCGAGCTGTTTGGAACCGTCAGCCACGTCCCCAGACAGTGCCAGACCTCAGGGAAGCCGCTATTCAAGAAGGGGACAGGTTACCCCAAGAAATGCTGGATAACTTGATCCTCAGCATGCCCAGGAGGATCTTCGTATGTGTCCGAGCCAGGGGAGGAGTTATATTATATTGAATATTTTTTTTTTAGTCACCATAGCACAAGCTCACGCTTAGTTTGGGGCTAGGTAATTGGTGTGTTTGTTGAAACAATTTATTTTTTATTTAAATTGTCGTTAAGTTTGGTTAAACAGTATTTTCCTTTATATCAAATTTCTTTTACAATTACATAATGGTTAATTAATCAATTTTTGTTATTAAAAAAATTTTCTTAATTTCAAAGGGTTTTTCTATTTTAAGGAAACACACAACAAATATTTTTTCTTGGTAAAGTTAAATTTTGAGAATTATATCAGTTTATGCTAGTGATCTCAAACTTTTTTTGATGTGTGTATAGCACATTTCATTCAAATATAAATTAAATCATTTCTAATGTAGAGATTTTACTATGACCCGGTTTGCTTATGTCGAGATTTCTCCAATCCTTCTCAAACGTCTACATTTCTTGACCAATTCGCGACATCGTGGACACAGTAGTAGAAAGTATACTACAGGATCGTCGAATCTCAAAGAAAGAGAGACTCAGATAAACCTAAGAATTAGAACATACCGTTTACGTTTGGTGTAATAAAACTGACAAACAGGCAAAACTAGCGCTAGCTAGTTAGGTCCCGCTGTTATGGTTTTCCCGCTGAAGGTGTGCTACAGGCGTAAAGCCATTGTCCAAAAAGCAAAATTCTCGCATTTTATTACTTTAAGTGCACTTTTGAGTATTTTCCCTATTTTTCCGCCGAATTAGAAATATTCCGCATACTTTCCCCGAATTTGGGAATAAACCCAACAGTTGGAAATATTCCGGGGAGTAAACCCAACGCTAACCGTAACACATTTTGTAACATCGTGATATACGAAGTATTTTATTTATTTATTAAAACTTTTTTGCAAACCGTTTATCGTAATCGTGCAAGTGACGGGCTTAATGCTAAAAGCATTCTCTACCAGTCAACCATAGGTCCAAACAGAGAAATACACGCGGTGCAAGATACTGTGAATTAGAAAAATGATGGTACTGAGAGAACCAATGCAAAATTAAGAAAACAGAAACATAACAAAAGACAATAGTTTTATTGAGGTTTTAACCACTTGTTAGAGAATGTTTCGGTCAAGTAAAAAACACACGTACGCAAAACCAATTCTAATCGCTAACGCAAGATGGTTAGACATTCAATCCCAACCAAGACAATCACAAACCTCATTGTATAGTGTGTATCTCGTTAATCCCTTAGGGCTGTAACGAGGAGAGGGGCGGGGCAGTCCCGTATAAACCACTCAGGTACAACATTTAATTATCGCTCCTTATTAAACCCGGCACCTATACGCCCGAGATATAATCGACAACGAAAAAATACGTTTAACACCTACTGACATTAGTTAGGCAGAGCAAATATGATGCAGCAAGATTTCGAATAGATTTGATGCTATTTGGATTTATATCCAATATTGTTAGATGACGTAATATCGGTTTAACAATTAAATCATTTAAACTTTATGTACACAGTTTATTTTACAAATGGCGAACTCAAAGCCAAAAGCATTCCCTACCTATCAGCCATTAGGTCCAAACAGAGAAAATTAACGCGATGCTAGAGATCAAACGAGTATGACTAAGAGTAAACAGTGAATGTCAGTTTTTCTGAAAATACCTGTCAATGAACATAATTGCATATTTGACGACCGCCATTGTGTAGTCGTTCGCGTACCGGACTTCTAAACCAGGCGGTTTCGGGTTCGAATCCCGCAAGGGGCAAATGTTTGTGTGATGAGCACGAGCATTTGTACCTAAGTCATGGATGTTTATTTGTATTTAAGTATTTCTATCCGTTATCCTAGACACCATAGCACAAGCTCACGCTTAGTTTGGGGGATAGGTAATTGGTGTGTTTGTTGAAACAATTCATTTATTTATTTATCTAACACTTGCAATCCAACTGAACTTTTGCAGTGAAACATAATGGTACCTATAGTTAACAAATCATTTTATTAAATCTAACATGGCCAGTACTTTCAAGACAGATACCAACCATCCCTCAAATGGCTAAGAAAAAATGTTGCGCGTGCCCATTGTATCAGGTTTGTTTTATGTTGTAGAAAACTAAGTCTTGGAATCCGAAAAATAAAGAAAAGATCTTTACGGATAGGTAGGTAGATCGGTTTGCAGATAGAACTCATTATCCCACAGTAAATAGCCAGATGTATGGCAATGTTCCAATAGTTCCGCATATTCTATTGGCATGTCGAGTTGAACCAGCGTTCTTTTGGTGATTTCAATGCAGTCCTGTACTGGTAAGCTTGTGAATAGGGACTGTACATCAAAACTAACCATAGTTTACAATACCAATTCCTAGCACCTGTCAAGTGCCATATACCTCTTCAAGATGCAGGAGTGTACAACTGAAGTATAGGCGTGCGGATAAAATAACACATAGCTGACGTTAAACTTAGACAGAACACGAAATCAACCACTTCATTCATTTTGACCAACCTAAAACACTTGCAAAAGAACGGCGTTTTATTCCTCGTAGAACATAAACTTTAGCTTTATATTTTTTTAAATAATAAGTTTTTCAACATTATTTCCAGCCAAAAACCTTGCGTGTAATGGAAACGAGCCGTCCTCTGCCGTAGTGGTGCGCCGGCGGCGGAGGCTCGGTTTATCTGCGCGCGCGCCGCTCCCCGCGGCAGCGCCACGCCTCGTGGGCCCGGAATGTGCTCCACATCGAATTTCGCTTAAAATATAATGGAAGTACCATCTTATGGCGAAATTGGCAGTATCAAGAGTAAATTCGCAAAGATAACTAAAATATTTCAAGAAAAGAGTGAATAGGTTACTAGTCAGACATGATGTTCTATCCTTAGTCGCATCGTTGCTTACCAATAGCATCAAGTAAGATTGCGGTCAAATGTGTACCTACTTATTTATAAAAATAAAGATATAAGTATGTAAGTATTTTTTTAATCACCTTTCGTCAAATAAACAATATACATAGGAGTGACTATCGGTCGCGCATACAACACGTCTTAAAAATGTTTAGAAAATAAGCAAGTTATCGTGATAGAGATCATAAATTCAGTCGTTTTCAGTTTCTATACTATCGTGGCATGCTGTTGAACTAGAATTTAATACTACTAATGATATCAATTATTGAAAGCACGATCATAGTTATTGAAATTCAGTTTATTTTTTTCTTCCTATATAAGCTTCAGCGATCCAAAAGTGATTGTCAGCGCGTATACCGAAAAAACTAGCAAAAACCAGAAGTGTGGGACACCTCCACCGAAAAACTGAAAGTCAACATAAACCAGTCAGTGTCCACTACTGAGAAAGAAGCTGAATTTTACCGCCCGAAAAATTTCCCTGTGCATTCTCTGTCAATCTTTTTAGACGACTTTCAGAAGTTCCAATACGTCCCTGCTTGTGCGCCCAACACTCAAGTAGGGCGCGCGAAATCCTGCGCGATCCCTCTGCGGGCGCCATTGTAATGAGATGTTATTTATTGAACAATCCCATAACTAATCGCCGAGATAAACGAGCCTAGGATATATAGACGCGGAATTAACCAGCCATGATGAATATGATGATCATTGTAATTGTAGACTTGTTTTGCAACTCTGTGTAAAAGTTTGATGTTGGAATCCAATGCTATACAAGTTTGGTCAGAGTGCTGCGATATACTTAATATAGAATAATAAAAAACTTAAAATCACAAGAATGTCACCGAACTACATTTAATAATGAAAACAAGAACACAACACTTGTGTAAGTATAGCGCACACACTGGTGCACAGACTACATCTACTATTATCCTAGAGTTCACAAACACATGTTTATTTTTTAATCAGCCTGATTAGATTAGAAACCGCCAATCGACGTTTACCGGCTGTTTAAGGATTGGTGAACTCGGGTCTTAGTCAGTTTATCTCTCTTTAGATTGGCTTCCGTAGACGGAATTCGGCTAAAATTATTATAATTCCGCTAATAATTTACTTATTTATTTATTAAGGAAACAAACAGCTGTCTTATAGTACATTTAAAAAGGTAACAAATTAGCTTATACACTAGCATTTAAAGTTTCCAATGCTAACTTTTACAATAAGTGCCAATAAGAAGACATAATATGCGAAAAGTAAGGCAACATGCAACATTTTTTTTTTACATCCATACATGAACACTTTTACAAAAAAGAGGGTTCACTAATTATATATAACGAAATTTGTTTGTATTTATGCAGATCTTAAAAGGCGATGAAAACTTGTCAATCGCTCATGAAAAATATCTATATGACTATAAGATGCATTGTATTTGCTTGTGGCTCTTATTATAAATCTATTTTTACGGTAATTAGTCCTACAAACAGGTATGTCGAAGGTGCTTTTCTGTCGAGTTCGATACTTTTTACAGTTAAAGGCTAGTCTGCTTAATAAATAGGGGCTATCAACTGCATAGTTAATAATTTTATAAAAAAAATTGATCCCTATATTCACGTCGGAAATCCAGAGAAAGAAGTCTATCAGTGTTGCAATCTTTAAATCTATACTTTAAACGCCTAATAAATTTATCCTGAATACCCTGCACAAGGTCAATATATTTCGAATACTGGGGATTCCATACAACTGAAGCATATTCTAAATGTGATCTAACATAAGCATTATACAATAAAATAATGGTGTTCACGTTGCTAAAGTCAACGCTTTGACGAAAAACAAAACCGAGCAGTCTATATGCTTTGGAAGTGATCATATTAATATGCGAATCAAAATACAATTCACTATCTAATTGAACTCCCAGATCTCTAACTTCCTGAACCCTTTTCAAACGTTTGTCATTAAGTGTATAATTAAAATAAATAGGATTCGTTTTTCTTGTAAATGTTATGGTATAGCATTTATCTATATTTAAGAAGATTTATCTAAATTTAATGGTGATAATAATATCAGTATCCAATCATTTCTTATTAAGAATTAAAGTCACAGAACTTTTTAAAGGAAGACATGACATTTAATTGGTACGAGCTTATTCTACACTCTACAAAGAGTGTTTGCCGATTATTCTAACAACTTCAACTAGTAAGGGAAAAACCGGGATAGATGCCACACTTTTTGAAAATATGTTATATCTCCCTGCAAAATTATTTCATTCTTTTATTTGTACAACTGGCAAGTACTTTGGTATTTTATCTAAGAATTTATGAAAGGAAATAATTTTACCTTTAACATTTTCAGAGTATTACCGATTATTGCGGACCTCTAAATTTTGAGGCATCTATCCCATATATGGGATAGTTGCCAAATCCATATCGTTAAGGATAGACGACCCGCTAAGAAATAGACCATCTATCCCGAAAAAACTTTGATCGCACCTAGCCGTCCCATGCAATGGCACAGAGACATGAGACACGAACCATTTGGTGGTAGTTGGAAAGTCTTTCGATAGATAAATAAAATAACAAGCTATGTATTTGTGAAATTAGATTAATTACAATTGGGGTATCTATACCACTGGGGCGTCAATCCCGGTTTTACCCTACAGGTACCTGGGTCCACAGATTTCTCATATGATATTACGTTGCTTCAAGACCTGATGTTACAGGCTCATTTAAAATAAATACTATTGACACGTCACAACAATAAGATTATGCTAGGTGTCAGTGGCTATACGATACGGTCAAATATCAGACAATTGCTAAGATGTTTAGACAGTCGGTCTAATAAGCAATTGTTATACTCCTGAGTGCTTATTGTTTTAGACAATCGGTTATTAAACTGTCATTGGTTGATTGGAAGAAATTATCCAAGGCACATCAGAGCGATTGACTACTAATGCCTTATCTTGAAGTTGTAAATGAAGTTATGTCAGTATGTGGCATAGTGACACACATCCGAGTATAATAAATGGATGTAACAAATGCAATTATAGAACAGTGAATACACAATTGAATCAGATAGGATCAAAAATAACTAAACTAGAGCTTTAGGTGGCACATATACTTATTATTTTACACCCACTGCTACATGCATTACTTCTATTCATATATAGAAGTAATGCATGTAGCAGTGGAAATCAAAACTAGGTTAATTTCAGTATCGTCTGACGCTGTTTTAAATCTAGCAAGAATCATGATATAGTCTTGTCATCACGTCCTTTGTAACTTCAAAAGAAACCTACAATGAAACCACTGAATTGAAAAGCTATAACAAATAAACAACATTTAAGTATAACAAATGTCTTCCATGATGCTGCGTACTTACCTTATCAATTTTTGTAGAATGGATAATAATTTCATACCCTTATCGACAAGCAACCTTGCAGACTTTAACAAACTGTGGTAGCATACAACTCTCAATTAGGTTTCACACCGTTCCTTAGTGGCAATTCTTACTATCGCTTAGAAATGAAACTTTCATCATAATAATAACGTGTAATTTCCGCAGCCAAAGTCGCACGGCGCGGGTAGCTTCAGAATCTTCAGCATCGGCAGTTTCCCAGCGATCCAGCCCTGCGCCGGCGCCGCCCACCGAGCGAGCTAACGAGACTGGTTATCCAGCCATCGCAATACGGGTCATAATTTATATGCAAGTGTTAAAGTGCGTGTTATTAAAAAGAAACAACGAAACATCGCGCATGCGTGAGGAACTGCACTCGGAATTAAATGCGTTCTTTTGTTTTTTGTGGTACAGACGATGGTGGTTTAGCGTGAGAGTCTAATCTGGAATGGTCGTGGAATTGCGAAAATATAATTAAACAAAACCTAGGATAGTCCCATACTGGGTGGTGTAACTGTGAAATGCATTTTGAGACAACCAACAGTTCATTATAACGAACGGCAGTCCTAATAACTTACGTACTCGATTGCTTTAATACTGACATGTCAGTCATTTTGTGAGCCATCGAGTTAGGCGGAGGGCCTGTGGTACCGCGAGACACTTAAGAGCATCGAACATTTCCTACACAGTACAGCAACTTTCTTAAGTTCGACCTAGATGATTTGTGTATTGTGACACTTCTTTAACATCTCTATCATTATCAGCCGCGCAGAACATTACTGTTGAGCATAGACAGATTTTTGAAGTGACCTGTTACAAGCGGCCTGCATCCAGTGCGAACCAGCAACCTTTTTATGGATTTCTGTCCATTTTGCTGGTGGGCACCACCAGCAAAAACAACGGTTTTGATCAAATGGTCTCCAATCAAGAACCTTTTTGCTCCAACAGCTATCAGTTTAGCTTACTGATCCGTAGGGCTATGCCAGTTATCTTAGTTCTCCTACGAGTATTTATCTCCTTATTCGATCCCATTTCATGCAACCACTTTCACAATCTAAAAACGACTTATTTATTTATACTCGTCGCAAGATTATGGCTTCATAGGGGTCGGTGGACCCCCACTAGAAACACAAAGCATAGCCCTCTCCATAGCGTGCTATTTTACGCGCACAAACATACACGCCTATTTATATTATAGCAAACGTAGCATCAATCAAGAAAAGGTGCGATAGCCGAGCGGAGAAAACTTCATCCGAGATCGTGAGTTTGATCCCCACCTGTACCACTGAGTTTGTATAAAAAAACTTAAGTACAGTCTTTTTCAAAGATATTATTGAGGTATACGACTGTGAAAAAGAAGAAGCATAATATGCCTCATGCGAATTCTAAAGCATATCCTGCATTAGTTATTATACTGATCAACCAATTAATTAATTTATAAATATGGTGGGTGAATACTTACTATTTAGCTGTAATCGATGTCTAGGCAAATATTGTAACGTATTTGATTTATAGTAAAGTGCGTCGCTTAAAAGAAGATAAAATCAATTAGTCGATAACTGACAATGCCAATAATGAGACATCTGACAGACCGCATGACTACTTAATAAACGCCAGAGATAATAATTTATAGGCAACTGAAACTGACGATTCAATACTAAATTATTAGCAGAACAAATAAATTACGGAATAATTAGTAAATGCCAGGAAACCAGCTGCAAGGAGGATGATAAAATATACATAGTACTAGGTAGTCTCTAAACAAACGGAATATAATGTTGGACCTTAGTATTTAGTAATTAGGATTGGTTTTCATGTAATAAATATGGCCTCAGTCAATGTTACAATTGAATAATGTAACGTAATCTAAGAGATTATATCATTACCCTTTAATATGCTATATTAAATACATTGTAAGAATATTCTAAAGATCGGTTATAAGTACGAGTCGAGTATTTTTATTTGTGACTACTTTGGTAAGGGAAATTTAGATAATAAGTGTCATGAATTTATAAAAACATATTGTAAAATAAAAAAAGTTTAGCCAGGAAAAACGATTTTTCATAATATCAAATGATCCACATTACTTATGATGAACGATTTTAGAGCAAAAGTAGTATGGAAGTCGTTTATCAATCATATCCCAAATCATTATTCCATACCATCAAATTAAACAAATCTGTTTATTTGTTAAACAACATGTTCACTTTTTCTCTCCAAAATTGTCAGTGAGAAGAAAATGATTACATAAACGTCCTACATGTCAGCTTCAAGTTTGAACATATAGACTGACATTACCTGAAAAAAATGTATTTGTTATTACGGTGAAGGTATTTAACGCCTTACCAGAGGAGATAAGAGGAATTACGGGGTCCTTATTTAAAACAAAATTACACTCGTGGTTAATAGACAAAAATTTTCATAATTAAACAAGTCAAAAAAATTTAGGAAGTAACTCTCAAAAAGCGTGAGTGCACAGAAGTAAGCATCATTTTCAATTTCAAATAAGCAAAACATAAACCAAACGGTGGTTTAGCATAAGGCTATATTTCAAGCATGTTCTATGCATTCATTTTATGGGCAAGTTTTTGCAAGTAACTTTCCTAGGTTCAATCATATTTACGACAATCACTTCCCGTCATAACACGGCCTCGGGAGGGCCCTAATAAGGTTAGGAAAATGCATAGAATTATAAACGCCTTACTGGAAATGACTTCAAAATAAATATTATATTAAGTCTTATAATTGATAGTAAAAATACTAACAGTTACATGAACAATTTCCAAAAAAACTTACTAGATGAATTATAATGTCTTCTACTTTTTGGCTTGCATAAAACGTAACTAATGTAAGCTGTATAGATCATTACAAAGTCTAATTACTGACTTAGCAAAAGACGTCTTTACAAAAGTTTATATTAATTTATTTTCTCTCTTTTTACCTTTAAATACACTTCCCGAAAAATCTGGCGCTTCCTGGATGCAACGGGCATAAGTAGTAAGCTATAATTGAAAGGGATGCCACAATAGACTAATCACTAGTCGAGCTAGCTTGCACTTGGCCCAAATTTTCAATAATAATAATAATAACTTGAAATAAATCAAATAATAATCATAATAATAATAAAGGTTGTCTGGAAGGGATCGCTCCCAGCGATAAGACCGCCTATATTGTACCTACCAGCATTGTTTTCATTCATTATATGTTTGTAAAGTGTTTTCTGGTTGCAATAAAGAGTATCTATCTATCTAAATCTAAGAAAAACCTCTTTTGTTTCATTTTCTGCAGCTGCTCTTTTCTATGCCATATCCAGAAAGTCCTATAACCATGACTCTATAAAAACAAAACGGCCACATCACCGCGGCCACAAAAAGTAAGGATAACAGAGAAATTAAATTGAGCCAATTAAAACTGAACTGAAAAACATTAGCACTATTGTATTTATTGCCTTCACAGGATGTAGGAATTGTAACTTTAATTAAGTTATGAGTTAAAAACTATCTTCGAGTAGGATATACTATCACCTCGCCATCCTCCTCTGGTAAAAAAATTTCGCATGGCAGTGACACCGACTCCAAAACTTAATTTTGTCGGATATCTTTCTTAGTATAAGTGAAAAGGATTGTTTTTTACTTTGCTTTATTGAAGGCAGTTTCATTCTTTGTAATAAAATAAGTATATGTAAGTTTAGGTTTTAGTGTTCAGAAAAAGTCAGACTCAAACTTCCCTACCACAATAGATGGATTTGGTTTAGCATCTATTTTTTGTGTTCCTGTGATGTCCCTAGCCTACTCAAGGGTCGGTTTGTAAGTTACTACTATCGTAAAGTAAGTAGGTAAGCCTATTTAGATTTCGATAAACTGTCTGTGGTGAAAGTATCCACGAACTACTTAGCGTTAAGGTCAGCACCATCAAATTATAACTCCTGAATGTAAACACTTAAATACCTAAATTAATGCCTATAAAATCTGAAGGATTCTCTCGATTTCTCCAGGTTTCCGTCACCAGATCGTAACTTGGAGACAGTAGGATTGGGAGTTTGAAAATCAGTCTAAAGTAATTTAGCATATCAATTTTACTAACATAGTTTATAAGCAAATTGTTACTAACACCAATATGGATTGATGGTCCAAAATAAAAGATTTTTAATTTAATTGCTCCAGACCTGCAATTTGTGTAAGTCAATAGAAAATGCTCATCACGCTAACAATGTTCCCTACGGCGCTCTATTCATATCTCTTAAAGTTGAGCTGAGCTGCTAGGGTTCTATATCAGTTGCTCAAGAACTTCAATTTGTGTACGTCAATAGAAAATGCTCATCACGCTTAACAGTGCTCCCTAAGGCGCTCTATTTATATCTCTTATAGTTGAGCCAAGCTGCTAGGGTTCTATATCAGTTGCTCCAGACCTTCAACTGTGTACGTCAATAGAAAGTGCTCATCACGCTGAACGATGTTCCCTAAGGCGCATTATTCATATCTCTTTTAATTGAGCTGAGATGCTAGGGTGCTATATCAGTTGCTCAAGACCTTCAATTTGTGGGCGTCAATAGAAAATGCTCATCACGCTGAACAATGTTTCTTAAGGCGCTCTGTTCCTATCTCTTATAGTTGAGCTGAACTGCTAGGGTTCCATATCAGTTGCTCCAAACCTTCAATTTGTGTACGTCAATAGAAAATGCTCATCACGCTAACTAACTTTTCTTAAGGCGCTGCTTTCATATCTCTTTTAGTTTAAGTGTACTGCTATGTATTTGTTTCTTACGTTTACGCGAATTGTTGAACTCATTAAAACACAACTTTACGGATTACTTCGCGATTTATTTACATTTTATTTTAAACCTGACGTTTCGAACACTTTACAGCGATCGTGGTCACAGGGAGACTAAGGTATTATTTGTCATTACAAAGTTTTGAAAAATTTTAACTACCGTCACTCAATAATATTAATTTACGTTCCTATTTACGCAGAAAGAGCTAACCGTGTCTTGAGATCTTGCAGTGCTAGGTGTTGCTTTGGTTTTTGCTAGAATAGGATCCCATGCCGGTGGAACTTTCCAACCATCTTCTCTATTGAAATTTGAATGTTTTCTAATTTCAATGGCTTCACGTAGCATTCGAGGAATAAAACGCCGTTCTTTTGCAAGTATTTTAGGTTGGTCAAAACGAATGAAGTGGTTGGGTTTGTCTAAGGCATGTTCAAATCTGCAGTTTTCAAAACTTTGTAATGACAAATAATACCTTAGTCTCCCTGTAACCACGATCGCTGTAAAGTGTTCGAAACGTCAGGTTTAAAATAAAATGTAAATAAATCGCGAAGTAATCCGTAAAGTTGTGTTTTAATGTACTGCTATGGTTCCCCGTCAGGTACTTCGATCTTCAAAATAAATTATAGCCTAGTATTTGCCTAGACTCAATAGCTACATAATAAAAAAAGTTTCATTCAAATCCGTTCAGTAGTTTCGGAGATTAGCGTGTACAAACAGACAAACAGACAAACGGACAAACAGACAAAAAAATTTAAAGTTGTAGATTCCTATTCTGTTACAATTTTAACATCACCCTCAATTAGTTTTTGGTAAAAATACTCAATGTACAGACGCATCGGTTTAACAGTTTTATTATAGTATAGATTATAGGTTATACAAAGATGTCAACAATTTATAAAATGTCTACTATAAGCAACCATCACTGGTATACAAATATTATAAGGTCAATTTTAAAAACTAGTACAGATACATCAAGTCACAATAATTTAAAAATACATCATTCACTATCTAAAATATTTATAATAATTTTTCATAGATTCCGTCTAACTCTACTAACACGTTTGCAATAAATGAAACTACAGATACATTACATTAAAGTCATAGCAATTTACAAATTATCATAAAAATATTCATATTAATTAATTATTCATAAATTCAGATTATAATAGCAATAAATATTTTATAAGTTCTTTTTTAAACATGTCTAAATTCAAATCCCTTATATATCTAGGAACTTTATTAAAAATCCTTGGGGCACTGCATATGACACTTTTATACATAAGCGCAGTGTTGGCTTTTGGTACAATTACGATATCGGCATCTCTTCTATTACGGACTACAATTTCTGACTTTCATTTAAAAAGTTCGGGGTTTGATTTCACAAATTTTGCACATTCAAAAATATACAATAGTGTGAGGGACATGTCATTATTTCACATCTTATAAAATATGGTCTACAGCTATCAGTTCGACGACCCGATGAATGCATAATTTATTTATTTAAGCTTTACTGCACAACTCAAACATTGTAAAAAAGGCGGACGTAATGTCAAGTGGTATTCTCTTCCAGTCATACCTTTAGGCTAAGCAGAAATGAAAAGTAGTAATCACATAATCTTATTTTTACATCCCTATAATATGGTCCTCATGGTACCTCTTAAAATGAGTGAAGGTACAGTGAGTCAGCAACGATTGCCGTTCGTACTAATCCGATGTTCCGACGCCATTGGGGGCATCTGACTTCACTATTTTTGTTCTCATGACTATCGTATAATATGCATAGGTATGGGTAAGGTATTGCAGGTGGATAGATAAGATGAGAAATCTTTCTATTATAGCCCTCTCTAACGCTTACACAAATCTTTTACTCTAAGTTAGGACTTGTCAACCAGAAAACAAATTTCAAAGGGTAAAACATTTTTTTAGGACTTTGTACATGTACAGTGTCTAGCGCATCAAACTAGACATTTTTGTTGCAAAATCTAATACTACATACTATTGAACTACTTGACATAAAACAGAGTTTACCTTGACTGCTTGCTGTCGTCCACATCTCTAGGTATGAATCAGATTTCAAATAGATAGGTTACTATTAGTTAGATGTAACACACACACGATATAACAGAAGGCAATCAGCTGCCCGCTGCCCTGACATAGAGTTAATGGTTTCGTAATCAATAAAGAAAGGAATTGAATATCGTCCAATGCATAACATTGAACTTTACGTTCTTTATCGGCGATCAAACTATAATTATCCTGCAGAAGTGGTGTGAAATACTGTTGCCTTTTCACACCGTGAAGACCAAAAACAACAAACACAGAAAAGCAATACCCATTCACAAAACCTATTATGTTAATTTAAAACACATCAGAACACGATAAGATCGCAGCTCGTTCACACCACACCTCCCAAAACAATAGTTAATAGGATGATTTATATCGATGCGAGATAGGTCCGTTCGACACGTCTCGACACCGCTTTAGCATAATCTCGGGTTCGGATCGAGTGCTGTATCGATCAGTGATCCGGTACAGATGTTCCGAGTAGTATACGGCGCCCGTTTACTTGCGATATCCTTTCCGATCGGATGTAAAAGATACAAAATCGTGTTCGTTAAGAAAAAGTTATGCCACCGAAACTAATTAAGGCCTATCGATTTCATTTCCGTAACAGTATGTTTACGATATGTCAAGTCAGGTGGAAGGTAGCGTTTTATTTATGAGAAACTGTTTTGTGTACGAGTACTGTTCTCAGAGGACCATTACAGGCTGGAAATGGATCGGAAACATGAGTAAATTTCTGATGCACATGTTTTCCTGCTGCAATTACAAAACTTTTCTTCAGATATTGACAAAGCCGCAGAAGATCATACAAATCTTTGAAGCACGATGATACTGGAACCGCGCGATAACGCAAATTGGTTGCAAGAAACAATCAGCGGAACCCGGTGTTAGCCGAGCAATCTTATCGCAATCACGATATCTTTAGTCGCGTAAACGACAATGAATCTCGGACCGCTGACGAGTCGCCGCCCAACTAGCAATTAAATCGGTAAGAGTCGCCTATCTGGCCTCCAGCCGCACCATGACGCGGTGTTTCGTTCCCTCTATGCGAGTTATTATAAAATAATGAAAGTTGAGCCGCCCGCTGCGAGCCACAATTGCCCTGCTTAGCCGCCTCACCACCGTTTAACTATTTTAATTTTTAGTTTGTATTCTAACGGTGCACAGTTTCGTAAGTGCCTGCGATGAATCGTTTCTGCGCGTCCGCCTACGTGAGATTGTTGGATGTTGTGTTATTAAATTAATTTTTAAATATCTTACGGAGGTTATTTGATCGATGCCATGTATGAATCCGTATCCGATGGATTGGCCATTCGCTGAAAAGTATCGAAATGAGATTCTGAAATCATGTCTGAACATGATGTTTATTCGTAATTCGTCATAAGTAACTATGAGTTATGGCCTGCCCCCCTAATTTCATGAACAAAATTGTAACAGAATCGTTATTTACCAGTTTGGCATTGACATTTGGATCATACAAGAACTGTCAAATTACAATTTTGCTGACGCAATTATGCCAGCAGATATGAAGATCGATCTTGTAGGCGCGTGTTTTTCATAAAAGAAGTCCAGCGCTTAAATAGGTTTGGTTGGATCAATTGGGAAGTAAAGGGGGGATTTTCATGAAAAAAATACTGCATGTCTCCAAAAATTGGATATCACCATGGACAAATAAACAATAAAACGAAAATTTAAGTAATTATGCCGAGGATTGTATAATCAGTCCGATAATAGTCTTGATGCCGACGAAGGCTGTAGATTTAGGTAGATAGCTAGACCGCGTTTTGTCTGGAAGCTAGGTCACGACCTTTCAATCGATTTAGTTTTAACCTCGTCGCCTTGGTTTTAAATAGGCGCTATTTGGCTGCTGTTGAATACTCGTATACGCGAAATACTTAGTCTGCTTGCATGTACTGTATTAAGACACTATAATAATGTATGACATAGGCTTACACTAGTTCACAGTGAGTATAATGAGAGCCGTAATTTCAATGCATAGCAAGGATTTCATGTGGCTTCTATCTAAGGAAGGAAAGTAATTGTAGTCTCCTAGCAAATTTTCGTCTATGGCGGCCAATCCTAACAGAGATCAACCAGGTAGTTACGCAGGAGACATTATAATGCACAAGTATGTGCGCAATACTCCAGTGCATTTTCTGTTCCTTCACTTTTATAGTTCGGTCAAGCGGACCGGAGGTACGACGGATGGCTACCGCGGCGTCTTTGCCAAAAGCTAACATTCTAACAACAGGAACCAACAACAAATAAAATAATAAGGAAAGTATCCAACTATCAGCCTTGCCAGGTTCAGTCAGGCGGCCCTGCGTGCTTCATGTGGCGGGGCGATTCGCTATTGCGGTGTCTTTGCCAAAAGCTAAGATGCTGACAACAACGACCAACAACAAATAAAGAAATAAGGAAAGTACCCAACTACCAGGCTTGCACCAGATTCAACCAGGCGGCCTTGCGTGCGTCATGTGGCACGGCGTCTTTGCTAGCATTCTGACAACAACGACCAACAACGAATAGCGAAATAAGGAGAGTATTCAACTACCAGCCTTGTCAGGTTTAGTCAGGCGGCCCTGAGTGCGTCATGTGGCGGGGTGGTTGCTTGGCTATCGTGGCATATTAGACAGAAGCCAGCATGCCGAAAATAACGACCATTGAAGCCAACATGCTGAAAATTAGACCAACGACCAAAATCAAGGCAGTCAAATAAAGGATTATAATAAAGTACCCAACTACCAGCCTTGCCAGGTTCAGTCAGGCGGCCCTGCGTGCGTCATTTAGCGGGACGGTTCACTACCGCGGCGTCTTTGGCAAAAGCTTGCATGCTGACAACCACGACCAACAACAAATAAAGGAATATAATAAAGAATCCACCTACCGGCCTTGCCAGGTTCAGTCAGGCGGCCCTGCGTGCGTCATGTAGCGGGGCGGTTCACTCCGCGGCGTCTTTGCCAAAAGCTAGCATGCTGACAACCACGACCAACAACAAATAAAAGAATATTGAAAGTACCCAACAACCAGCCTGGCCAGATTCAATCATGCGGCCCTGCGTGCGTCATGTCGGGGCGGGGTGGTTGGCTATAGGTGTATTGAAGCATGCTGAAAAATTGGACCAACGACCAATATCGAGGCAGTCAAATAAAGGAATAAGGAAAGCCCCAACACTAGCCTTGCCAGGTTCAGTCAATCGGCCCTGCGTGTTATGAGGCGGGGCAGTTAGCTACTAAGGCATCTTTTACAAAAGCTAGCATGCTGACAACAACGACCAACAACAAATAAAGGTATAAGGAAAGTATCCAACATCAACCTTAACAGATTCAGTCAGGCGGCCCTGCGTACGTCATGTCGTGGGGCGGGGTGGTTGGCTATAGGTGTATTGAAGCATGCTGAAAAATTGGACCAACGACCAAAATCGAGGCAGTCAAATAAAGGAATAAGGAAAGTACTCAACACCAGCCTTGCCATGTTCAGTCAGGCGGCCCTGCGTGCGTCATGTGGCGGGGCGGTTGGCTATCGCGGCATCTTCACGCTGCGCGCGCGCCGCCGGCCGCGATTGGCCGGCGCACGCCACGCAACACCTGGAATGTAATTTGCTTTTTCTGCAATTGGTTTTATGACGAATTTTCGTTCATTAAAATTTGGTTGCGTACGCATGTGAAAAATAAGGTATTCGCAAATGAAATCGCTGATTTTTATTACAATCCGATAATACTTTAGAATAGTATAGTACTGGTATAGTAGCTATAATTGTTTACGGGATTAATACTAAGTAGCTACCTTTTGATTTGTAGGTTTCCGATATTATATTATACTTATTAATTTTTCCGATTTTTCCGTGATAAGTGCGCTTGCAACAGTGCCGAAATATCTGAATTCTATTCCTATAAATCAATCCACTGATATAAATATACGTTTCATCTCCTCGTCATAAATATTATTGCTTTATTTTTATAACTGCAATCATAATCGCAATAGTTTTCAAATTAGGCGGCAGACCTGTTGACCGAACTACGGCTACACTGCCGATTTCTAACATAACACTAAACATGCGCAAAATCGTTCACTGAAGTGAAATGAGTGATATAGTTCAGTGGGAGCTAAAGATATGTATCACTCATCTAGTTCAATTAGTTCATTTAGTTCAGTAGATCTACTATCAAAATCTCACTCACTACTTCATTCAGTTAAATGTATCGTGTTATTCAGAGAATACTAATGACTAAAAAATAACATTAATTATAATATTTAGGCAGTCTAGAATTACGAATTAAAACATTTTCATTAATTTTGAAGATATTGTTACACGCATTAACAAAGCATGTAAAGTGTTATTTATGTACGTAATGTACGTACGTTACGTATCAAAAACGTAATAATTAATACCGAAAATTTTACATAGAAAACTGCAGTGCAGTAGCACAATAGTGCAGTCTCGCTCTTGCAGTATTAACTAATATATCCGTACGTTTTACTCTCATATCACTCACTGAGTTATTGAACTAAATGAAATACTTTGGACTATAGTGAGTGAGTGATACATATGAACTAGATAGGTGAAGTAGTTCAATTGTATCATTCATTCAGGAACTACCCATGTCTACATAGCACAGTCATGATTTGCAGTGTTTAAACTCATGTACATCAAGAACATTACTAAGTTTTAAAAGGAAACACACAAATTAAAGGAACTTAGACTGAGCATTCGATCAACATGAACTTTAATCAATGAAGTTATGTCGGCGTCTTTGCGATTTAACTAACCGAACAAGTTCTTAAGCCACGAAGATGAATGGATGTGACAGAATGAGCATAGTTCAGCCTTTGGCACTTGGGTAACCTCTGGTACTTAGTTTCATTTATTTTAGGAGCTTTTGTAGGCACACATTTGAGTAATGTTGAATGAATATTGGATAAACCATTTTTCGACATGCGCCATGGAGGTAACTCAGTATTTCTGAATTTGAAGTATTAAATGAGTTTAAGTATTTTCTTTGCACTAAAAATCATATCTTTAGGTGGCAATCGAACCTACCTATTTATCGGTAGCATAGTTGGAAGAACATTCGCCCGGATTGCGATCGGAGAGGATACAAGTCCTCGTTTGTGTTGTCATGCTGGCATGAGTGACTGGGATGGCTATAATAAAAAAATACGTGCATCATTATCCATAGTAAGGCCTCTATGCTAAAAGCGGAGTAGGGTCTAATACAGATTCAGATTTATTTATTGCCAGCTACATTGGTGTACACTTAGTATCAAATAGATACAATATTATAAAAATACAATGTAGCGCCCTGTAAGGGCACAGTAATAAGAGAACATGCGAAATGTATTCCATTTACAATTTATATACTTGTCAAAACAAAATAAGGGCCACGAGGTATTTTTTCATTTTGGTGTAAATTATTAAACATTTTCATATTGAAAGTAATAAAATATTGAGTATACAAACTCTTTGATACCTAAACTTTTTAATCATGTAGTATTCATCTAATGCAGGCAACAATTTTAAATAAAATTTGGTTTAAAATTCATTTTGAAAATTTTGTTTCCATTTTCTTTGACGTTTTGCTTTCCTTAGCTTCTTGGTTTATTAGAAATTATCAGAGTTCATTGATATCTCAAGTCAGAAACATATTTTGCAATATGCCACAAGCACGCAGGCGTCATATGGACTCGCTGACAGCAACCAGAGCCGTTACAATGATTGAAGAAGGTCATTCGCAGCGATCTGTGGGTTTGCAATTTGGATTTTCTCGAAGAGCTATTCAAAATCTATGGAATCGATTCCAAGAGATCGGCAGTGTTAGAAGAAGACCGGGTTCGGGCAGAGTTCGCATTACAACAGCTCAAGAGGATCGTTGCATTCGATTAAGTGCGCGCCGAGATCGCACAACGACGGCCCGCAAGCTGCAAAATCGTTTACGGCTCACAACAGGTACTCGTGTCAGTGACCAAACTATTCGTAATCGATTGCATGAAGATCAGCAGGCTTCAAGAAGGCGAGTTGTCCGTGTTCCATTAACCAGAAATCATCGTGCAAATCATTTAAGATTATCCCGTCAACATTTGGACT
This sequence comes from Pyrausta nigrata, assembly GCA_949316185.1. Lineage (NCBI taxonomy): Eukaryota > Metazoa > Arthropoda > Insecta > Lepidoptera > Crambidae > Pyrausta > Pyrausta nigrata. The sequence continues at coordinate 6,208,309 of OX438941.1, read as the reverse complement.
GGGACATAAACCAATGGGGCATGGTGCTCTTCACAGACGAATGAAAAGTTAAATTTTTTAACGACGATCGGCGTATTAGAGTATGGAGAAGACGCGGCGAGAGATTTTCAGAAGCCTGCATCCATGAAGTCGATCGTTTTGGTGGTCCAAATGTAATGATTTGGGGCGGGATAAGCTTACACGGGAAAACTGAGCTCGCTATTTTAAATGAGGGTACTGTTACTGCTCAGCGGTATATTGAGGAAGTTGTCAGACCACATGTGATCCTATTTGCCCAGCGAGCGGGTCCTGGATTCATCTTGATGCAAGACAATGCTCGTGCACACACGGCTCAGGCGACTCGGTTTGTACTGGAAGCCTCTCAAATTCAAGTCTTGCCGTGGCCGGCGAACAGTCCGGACTTAAATCCAATAGAGCACATGTGGGATCAGTTGAAACGAAGAGTTAGAGACGGTGATCAGGAAATCCACAACCAACAGCAACTCATCAACGCTGTTAAAAGGGCCTGGGAAGGGATTCCAATGGAAAATGTCAGGCATTTGATTGAAAGCATGCACTCCAGGCTTCAGGAGTGCGTAGCGAAACGAGGGGGGCATACCCGTTACTAAAAGATGAGCATGGAGTATTTTTTTTTGTGTTCAGTAACTTTACATTCTTTTTATTTTTAACCTTAAATGAGTTTTTTCTTTCAAAAGAAAATAAACTTTTTAATCATTATTATTGGAATAAATTTATTGGTCTACACGTTAAAAACAACATTAGTTTTCGTTATGGAGACAAAAAAATTTATATTGGTATTATTATTTTAATGGTACAGACAAAATACCTCGTGGCCCTTATTTTGTTTTGAGTAGTATATAATAAGACGATTAAACTTAGGTAATTATTTGGCATACATTTAGTTTAACTCAAAATATTGGTATCGCTAAATGCTTTGCATTACACTTTTACCTGCTTATGTAAATACGTTTAAAGTTGATGTTATTAATTTATTCAACGTATCAACAATGGACTTAATTTGCGTAATATAAACAAAACAATAGCGTTATTAGAAACCTACTTTTCTTACTCCACGGTCGCACGCGCTCAGCTAGTTACGAAGCATGTCCCACAATATTCTTGCTGACTCAGCGTCGTCTCTTTAACTCTTCCCACTGATTGTTCCATTCGGCATTGTCTGTCAATATCCCCCCTCCCCCCTACCCTCGCACGTTCACCTTGCCCCCCGCAGTTAATTACTTTTCATTAGACAATAACCCCGGTCATAGTTAGTTGGCATTGTGAAATTTATTGTGCCCCTAATGCGTGGAATTTGATTGGCTCGTGTTACAAAATTGCTTACGTCCCGGAACTGAATGAATGTGTAAAAGGTGCGATTTCTCAAAGAAAATTGGTATATAAAGGGTGTGCTAATGAAGGATAATCCTTAAGGCGCAGATTAGTTACATCATGCCCTATTATATGCCTTTTTTTAAAGTAATCCTTCATTAATGGGACACCATGTATAGTATAATGTGCTGGCCTTAGTATGTTTCACCGGTGTACCTTTTACCAAATCAAACCAAATGGTTAATTATAATATGTTATCTATAAGTTGTTATACACGATGTAATCGTTAAGTGTGCACAGTCGGTTTTTCCCTAATCTATTCAGCCTGGAGTTCACCAACACATGTTTAATATTTAATCAGCCGGTTTAGCATCATTTGACATGTTTTGTATGGGAATTCTGTCAAATTAACCATCAATCGATGTTCATCGGCTGTTTTATAATTCGTGAACTCGGGTCTAATCAAACAATGCTTAACTAATAACGGAGTTTAGAGGTCAGTTGGTTAGTCCTCCTTAGTTTCTTACGCCTCACATCATCACATGTCAGAGGTCGGTACGTCAACACGCGGTGAAAGGAGACAGCGCATTGTACAGCCGGCAGCACTTCAGGTCACCCATTTGAACAACGAAAACACATTTCATTACGTAGGTGGTCTCAGGGCAAAGTGAGGTAGTCTGTCGCGCCGTGTGTACTAACGATGGCCTACATTGTTTCTGCAAAATTACCCTATTACAACCGTTTCAGATGTCCGTTATACGCGTGAGGAGATGTCAAGACGAAAATTTGAAACCTGTGATAATAGGCATACATTAAAATGTTTACTTTTTAAAACGCATACAACAAAGAAAAATTTTGTAAAGCGACAGCTACCAACAAAAAGACTCAGTATTTTATAGTTCAAGTGTTAAGACCAATGCCACAGATTATATAATAGTTACAACGTAAATGCATACCCTTTTGATAGCCTCTTAGCAGTTTAGGTAACAATTCAAGTGATACGTTAGAAACACGGGACGGGAATAGAACCGAAGACCCTGGACGATCGTGTTCGAGCACCATTACACGTGCTATTTGCATACTAATCGTAGCCGGTGTTTTAATTACGAACAAACTAAGGGTTAGAAGACCGGTACTTGTACAAAGATTTGTTTTGGTAATGGTCGAATACTTAAAGTTTTTTAAACTTTTATGCCCAGTAAGGTCAGAAAGGTGGCATTACTCATACATAGCCTTAAACTTACCTTTGTTGTGCCACAAGCGAAAACTAACCGTGGTAGACATGCACCCTTACCGAGAATGTTATCATCTTACAATAGAGTAAACGACGAATGTAACCTCGATATTTGCCATGACTCCGAATCTATATTCAAAAGCAAAGTTCAGTCATTTTATCAGCGGTAGCACTGAAGTGTTTTGTTTTTAATTTAAATTTTAGAACAATATTCCCTCACTAGCATACACCATTTTTGTAATTGTACCTATATTGTTAACTAAGGGGTATACCCCTATCTAGCAATGTCGTGTTCACCTATAATTGGGTTGCATACCAGATGCAACTTCGTTTAGATTAAGTGTGCCGGTCAATGTTCCAAATTAAATAAATAAACTGGTTATGTAATTTGTTGTAATGCTCATTCTGTCTCCTATCTATCGAATCATCTTTGTGAAAACAGAAGGGTTATCTCATGTGCCTTTTATATTGTCACCACCATGTACCATATTCACTTAGCGAACAAATAAATATCTTTGTAATGACAAATATTACCTTAGTCTTCCTGTGACCACGAACGCTGTAAAGTGTTCGAAACGTCAGGTTTTACATAAAATGAAAATAAATCGCGAAGTTATCCGTAAAATTGTGTTTCAATGAGTTTAACAATTCGCGTAAACGTAAGAAACAAATAAATAAATATTGACCTAAGGTTGTTGGCGTTAAAATGTCTATATAAGATAATGCTCCTTATATTTGGAGCTATCTGTGGTTGTGTTATAGTTAGTCGTATACTTTACTTACTTCAGCTAAAACATTTTATCACACTACCGGAATGTGGAGAGTCTAGAAATAGAGGTCACTACGCAACTCCTTTAAAACATCGGCCTGTTTAACCTACTTTCTGTCAAATTTAAAACGATTAAGCAAATTTATCTGCAGTTTATTCAAAATGGGGTCCGTTAGTAAGTTTTACGACTGTGGCTAGTAGGCACTGCCCGTGCCGGTTTCATGCCGGGCGGCAGTTCGCGCGACGTCTTGACCACTGCCATAACAATTAATTAAAATACAATGTACTGCTTTGTCCGCCTATAGAGTCTAGGTGTAGAGGCCGAGCGCCGCCCTTTCACTGTCACGCTCCTGAAGAAATATTGGCCTTTAACCGCCTGAAATAACCCCGTGTTATGGCCGCGCCGTTAAAGCCTTTATGGGGTTGGTAAAGAAAAACAAAGGCTGTAAAATTTTGTTCCGCTTGGCTGAAAACTTTCGAAACACATCTTTTCATCGATACATATATATGCGTTTCTTTTATAGATCACAACTGAAAATGAAAAAAACCCATGCTTGAATTATAATAATAATAATGTCATCCTAGCCGAATTTCGACTACAGTGGCTAATCTGCGCGGTAGATATTATGCACTTGTGTGTGCACAATACACAGGTGCAATCTCTGTTCCTTCACTCTGATAATAATTCGGTGAGCCGGCAGTCCGACATGGCCTTAGAGACATCAGGACAGGTTCACTCTCTGTTCCTTTACTCTCTTATTTCGGTGAGACGGCAGTTAGACATGACCGTAAATAAATCAGGCACAGGACCAACAGCATAGATAGATAAGTACCCTGGAACTCGTAGATAGTACCTAGCGTGCTGACCACTACACCAACGAAGCTTGAATAATACTATTGTGTAATTATGATAGATAAGGGCTCATTCACACCGGACCCGTCATTGACGATTCGTCAAAATATAGGATACGTCATCATGACGGATGGACGTTCACATTGCATACGGAATCGTGTTATTTTACGATCCGTCAAAATTTGGAAAGAATTAAAGAATTTGGCCAAAAATCCGGGTATTTTGACGATTCGCGATTTTTAAGAACACGATACTTGATGTAAGACGAATCGTCATTTTTCACGATTCGTGATCCGTGTGAACATGGGCATTCAAAAAGCATTGCAGCCGTCAAAAAAAGAACGAATCGTGAAAAAAGACGAATCGTCAAAAATCACGAATCGTCCTCGTGTGAACTCTAAGTCGAAGTGAATTATCCGGATTCATTGAAACGAATCGTCAAACGTGCTCTCCTTCTGAAATCTCCCTCTTAATAATATTTTTACATACAAATAACATGTTTCTGTATCCAAACGTTGCTTCTATTTCGGCAACAAGCAAAATATGCACAATGGAACAACGTCGGGAATTATTTGACCCGCTACTCAATTGTCGTGGCGCAGTGGGTGTGAATGGCGATAAGTGTCGTTGTAAAAATGCGAATATCTGTCGAGAGGAATACTTTACAAAAGTTGTAGTTGAAATATGAAAATACGAGACAGACGACATCGCTAGATGCAAAAGCTGAATTGGAATGCAAAACATACAAAGAACTACGAGTAGGTACTTAAATTTCGAATTTCTGAAATCTGCGCAGCACTTTTATAAATGAACTATGAACAGGACGCTATAGTGTTAAGAATGACGACCCAAGGTTTTGTGACATGAGTAAATGATAAAGTTTTCCATTTTCCAGTAGATCTTCCCTTCTATCATTATTTCGATAAATTACTTGTTTATCGTGTTTTGCGACAGTGTGATATGTAGATATCAGTATCCTGTACCTCTGTAGATGCATGTATATTTTAGGATCATGATTCAAATAAGTTGTCTGGTCATGTCTGTCGCAGAACCGACGGGCGTTGGAGTAGGAAGGTTCTCGAATGGAGACCACGTAGTCTCGGGAAACGTAGTGTTGGACGCCCCCCTGCTAGGTGGACCGACGACCTGAGGAAGGTGGCCGGTGGTGGCTGGATGCGAGAAGCGGAGGACCGTGAAAGTTGGCGCCATCTTGGAGAGGCCTATGTCCAGCAGTGGACTGCAATAGGCTGATATGATATGAATTCAAATAAGTGACATTGATAAAAAAAAATAAAAAAAATATTATTAGAAGTCACGTTGCGCAAAAAAAAGGTACAACCATATAAACACAGATCTAATAAGACACGCAAACATCACCGCATCCGACCATCCATCTTTTCATCGTAATCAATAATTTCATCGTGCAAAAAACGAGCTATTAAAACCTTTACAATATCACAATTGAATCCAATTTATGACAAGAAAACCGATGATTATTCGTTCGGAGACTTTTGTGCGGGAGAGTGCGGAGTGCGGGCTTGAAAAATGCGACCGTTTGAGGATCGCCAGCCAGTCAGAAAGTCATTGTTACCGCGATAACGATATTCAGCTCTCCTCTGTACTGCGCCATCACTCGTGAAATTATAATAGAAGCGGAAAAGTGGGGAATAAATAAACCTCTTTTAGACTGAGGTTGATGACTGAGGACTATGTGCTACGATTGTTGAGGTGTAGGTTTGATGAATGAGGGAAATGATATTGACTATATAACCTTTTTTAAAGTCTGATGACTTTAATTACAGCATGAATATGAAAAATTAGTAATACATACAACTTTTGTTAATTAGGTACGAAGATTACATTTGATCTTTCTAAGTAGGTGCATATTTTTATACAGTAATCGTGGGCCACAGTTTCACCGGGAATTGAATCAATAATGCGCGCAATTTATATGTCAAGCTATTGCTTGCTTTTTTTAAAACACCTTGATTATAAAAATCCAATTTTTTCCTCTCATAGAAATAACATTTTGAAAATATGCCACATTACACATTGTAGACCAGCGTGCAAATCTCCCTACAAACAAACTTTGAAAGCTCTGCTCTAAGTCAGACTACCAGAAGATAGAGGATCGCGTCCGAAGTCATAAGTCAGCAGTTGAAGAAGGGTGTCACAAACTGAATTGCTCAGTTCATACGATATCAGGCACGGGCGACGGCTGTGACAAAACGTGTAGTATGAGCTAAATGTACAGATAAATGTAGGGCCCCTAGACAAGATGATATCTATTCTACAGCGAACGTCGCTTTCGCCAACGAAATGTTTAAGTATGCACGTAAGTTTTATACATTTTCTTGTCAAAAGAAAACACATCGCCTTAGAATAGATTGCATCCTATCAAGGAGCTCAGGTTCCAAAAAATGCTGGGAACTAGATCATAGAATAGTTAAGTTAATGAAATTCGACATTTTGTTTCTACTTAGAACCCTCATAAACATATTATTTTGGGCATCTATGTCATTTGAACGCAAGTTCATTTGCAGAATCGGAGCCATGCTGAATGCCCAGGAAGCCGTGCGTCTGCGTCTAAATACTTAAGTTTTGTGTGAATTCAAGAAATTAGATTAAAATTAGAATAACTAGACCTAATTTAATCAATATTAAAAAGGGTATCAATATGTTACCACGTCAATAAATACCAAAAATATATGTTACAAACAAGTTCAGAGAAAAAATATTCAGAGTCAAAATTACAAATATTGCTATCCCGACGTATCTTCAGAGATCAACGAGCTCTAGCAGTACAAAGCTGAAAAAGTACTTCCTTAACACGACTACTTATTTGAGGGTCATCTGTTATTTGAGGGTGTACTGCGAGCCAGGGCTGGTTCCACGTGCTCCGTTAATTGACTGCCGGGTTTCGGCCAGTCATCGTTCTAGTTTTATATTTTTGGCGCCTATTCCAATCCTAACAGCCCTCTATATTTTTTACAACCAGATCAATTATGATTTCGAATTGGTTTGATGAATCTGAATAAAATCCCATTGGCTTTGTTTAATTGCGTCGCTGGCCGTTTGAAAAATCGATCACTCGGCCTTTTCACTGACGCGACACTGTTCTATTGTTATTTAGTTATATATATATTCTGTTCAAGTTTGTTACAGGTCAGTTGTTTTAGTTTTCATCAGCTAAAGCAGACTATAGACTACTAGCAAAAGTGCGTTCTTTCCGATCAAATCAGGCTAATTAATAGGGTATTTTTCTACGTCAGCTTTTGTTTGATATTGTTTGTTATAGATATTTGAAATCACTTCCCACAAAAATAAAAGCGCGTAAAGTTCGGGAAACCCTTTATTTCAGGCCATTACAAATTTGTAAGCGACTTGATGCTCTAACAAGCACAACTCGCTACTAAGGCTTCTAATAAATGCATTTCCAAAGTACCAAAACAGCAATCATGTGTTTTAGTCATTGCACATTTAATGAGAAACTAATTCATATTCCAATTAGACGTGCGTACCGTGCGTGTACGCACATCGTTGCGGACGTTTCACAGCCGTAAAAAAAATCAATTTCCATGCAAATAACGACGAAAATTACGCGAAACGTGCGTTTCGTTTTTGATGCGATCGGTTAATTAGTGCATATCTTCGCAAAAAACTAGCGAAGCATCCCCTGTGAGGAAGGGGGACGATAACGATGGCCGATATTCGCAACGATATGAAATTTGATAAACAACGAAGGAACGGATTGTGTGGCGAAACTTACAAGGTTTTAGCGGTGCCCTGATGGGGTGGTGGCACGCGATCCCGTACTCGATAATCGGCTGACTTTGGTGAGATAAATGCATCACAAACAATAAATGTTAAGACCTCATTTTATCACAAAGTTTTAAAAAAATACGAGTATTTTTGAATTTGTTGTATTCAACGCTTTAGCATAACCATACATTATAGTAGGCTGTTCATACTTGAAAAAGAAAATGTTGCATTTATGACCTAAGGATTTCGTTTTGTCAACTCCAATGGTTTCACAATGATGTCGGCAGTCGTAGAAAACTATTACGCGATTACGATTGCAATTCCAAAGCAATTTATACTTCAAACATATGAATTATATATTTTTTTTAAAAGCTATCATTGATTTTCCTAAAACCTATAAGGTAATTCCCACTTCCAAGACAATACAGAAAATGTGACTTCCTATATTGATCCGACCGAATATCAAATCCGGGATCTTAGAGATGGCTTCACCTTGAAAACCGTTGTGCAAACCACTCGGCTACGGAGGTGGTTCTCATTGAAGAAAACAAACAAAGCAAGCACGTGGTTTTTGCAAACTTTTCCAACATAGACGTACTCACCTACTTTAAAAAAGCTTCGATAAAGTCGATTATCCACTGCAACTATGTAGACTGATTATTTAAAAACAATAATAAGTAAATATAATTACACACGTATTTTACTTAAGTGTTAGGTTTTAACCAAGCGTCTCTTAACATTAGCTTCACACATTTTAATGTAAAAGAAATCAAAATATCCCATCGATGTAAAATAGACCTCTAATCAATAGCATCAAGATTAGTTTTTGCGTGGCTCGAACTGATTAAATTAAGTACAAAAGCATGTCCTATTCTGAAGTCTAGACTAGACAGCAGCAGGTGTCATCACCCCTCTTTTAAGAAAATTAACACTTAATTGAAAAGTATAATTGCCCATCAAGTGCCACAGTGACGGTAATTGGTGTGACAAAAAAATGGACGAACTAATTTTTATAGCATTGAAGGTGCGTTGAAAATGTAGTGTCAGGCAAACTTAATGAACTTTTTTGAAAGTAATTTTTGCTACTTAGCATTACTGGGGCAAGCATGCGAGTTTGAAAAATAAATTATATCGAGAAATCGATCTTCATGTGCACTGAACATATTTATTTACCTAGTTACGTATGCAATGCATTTTATGCAATGCATTTTCCGAGTGAATAGAGTTTTCATTTCACAGGTTTAGGCAAAATATTTGCCATAACAACTCCTATTTTATTGTCCTTGACTAAATAGGATGTTACTTAATGACAAATAAGATTTGATGGTGTGACTTTACTTACCTACTAAAAATACGTGTATTTGTTTATTAATGGTACGACTCTGAATATTCAGCTTCACTAACTTTATGAACGTTAGCCTCTGATGAATATTATTTATTTTCTTCATTGTATTAGTATATTTTATTTAAATAAGCATGTTTATAGCTCGATGCTCTAGACACGAACCCACTTGCACTTGCGAGGTTTTTTAATTAGTTTATTATGTTTCAACATTTCGACACGTTAGCTCGCAACAAACGCAGAAACCGCAGAGGGTTGGTCACGCGACTCCGGAATAGGGCTGCTACACCAGCATTTAATGGTTGATATTAGAATTGATATTGACACTCTGGCGCCCTCTCATCTTCCTTTCACTGGCAACAAGGCGGGTTCTGCTGCTGTTTCTGCAGAAGACCTCAAACGGCGGAAGTATGAAGGTCTCGGTGTGTCTTTCATATTTCAACCGTTTGGAGACGAGACTTTGGGGCCGTGGGGACCAAGCGCCCATAAAGTTTATCGTGAGATTTCAAAACGTTAAGTTGAGACATCTCACGATACGAAGACTGGCCTATACTTCGGCCAGCGGATCAGCCTGGCCATCCAACGGGGTAATGTGGCCAGCCTTATGGGCACCTTCCCGCGGGACAGCGACCTAAGTCAGGTATTTTATCTATAGGTTTTTTCCTATTTTTAAAATGCCTGACTTACTGGCATGTAAATAGTTTAGTTTTAAGTTTTTATTTTTAAGTTTATGTGTGTATACTAACTGTATTTTAGTTTAGAATATTTTTTTTGTGTAGATTAGTGTTTTTTTGGAATAAATAATTAGTTATAGGTAAAAAAAAAATTAATTAAAAAAAACAGAAAACTGAGAATTTGTTAATTCTACGCTGTAAAACCTTCCTTCTAGTCAAATTTCTTGATTCCAGGTCTGTGGGAAATACCCTATAGGTTTTGATTCCCCTACGAAATGTTAGAAAATACGGCTATTTATAATGGCTGTATCTTTGGAATGCGTTAACTTAGAAGTTTATTTTTTTCACAGCTAAAAGTATTTGTTGTTCATTTCAACTTGGTAATAAATAATAATAACAATGTCCTCCTAGCCGATTTCGACTACGGCGGCCTATCTTAACAGAGATTAGCCAACTGCGCAGGACATATTATAGTGCACAAGTGTGTGCGCAATACACAGGTGCACTATCTGTTCCTTCACTCTCATAATTCGGTGAGACGGCAGTCCGTCATGACCGTAGAGAGATTTGGTACCTTTTATTGGAAGGGTTTCCCAGGCCAGAAGTAGATCATGGCTAGGCAAAAGTTGGAGTGGTAAGAATGTAAGGTAGTGAAAGTCCAGTATATTTCCACATAGATAGGAAACTGATTTAAACTTTCATGGTCACTAACATTCGAATAGTTATTTAAGGAATCGCTACCATGTACGTACAGTGGGCCTCGCATCAACCTTCCCAAGTCTGTTAAAATATCTCAAATGATATGGAACTCCATGTGATGTCGATCACATAGAGTAGGTTGAAATATGGTTGCGGCATTTTGACAGATCAAGGGTAGGTTGATGTGAGCCCCACGTTCATTTATTTTCGAGTCTCCGATATTTCAGCACTTGACGGTTACATGGCGCTTGCAACAGTGACGAAATATCAAAAACTTGAAAATAAAAACGTACATGGTAGCGATCCCGTAAATAACTATTCAAATAGAAAAGAACTAACAGAAATGATATTTAAATCAGATTTAATAGGCGCGTGAATATTAAAATATCTATGTAGTATGACAGGATTTGTTTTTTGGTGCTTACAAAGTTGTATGAATTTCGTCGTTAGATTCTTTTTATCACAGATTGAATTTGATAATGACTGTTTGTTCGATAATATATTTATGCAAAAGTGACAACCCTGTGTGGTGATCTCTGCGGTTAGGGAGACAACTGGCCTGCAATCAACTTGTCGGCAACTGGTCGATAGCATTCGCCATACCTATCGTTAATTGGAGCTGTTGTCTTTAGGTACACATTGTGATGATTTGGCTTTTTTATGAAAACTACCAAAAAATATCTAAGAGGATCAACAATATTAAGTTTTTTTAAACTAAAATTCAAAAAGATTTAAAGTGTCAACACCGTTTTTTAAATATTTGTACTTAAGTCTTTGAATGTAACTTTGTTTTTCAATTAAAAATATTAAATTCGCAACTCGCAACAGTTCCTGTTGAGAAAATGTAATAAGAAAAGCCTCTGAATACTATCACTAAAAACTTGTTAAACTATTTTAATACACATGACAAAAAAAAATCGGTTTTGTCCACTCTACAATCGCAAGGAATGCAATTAGACGTAAATACAAGCGAGCTCCATCTAATATGTCCGAGGGGCTTATATTTCATCCGCTTACATTTCTCGTCGCTCATAAATTGTACAACTATTTTGATAACAGCACAAATTTAAATTTATGCCCGCGGTATGCATTTTAAACGCAAGCGGGCTTGGAGCAAAAAACATGGCGCGCGGCATTTCTAATCTCACGTGATCTGAGGCACTACTACGTGAGAAGGTATTCGTATTTTCGGAATCTGATTGTCTTTCTCGATCACACGAGGATGGGGAATTGAGTGAGCAGGATAGCTGGAGTCGAAAATACGTACAAGTTTTCCAGAATAGAGCCTTTTTCTCCGTGTTTAGTATAGCCTCGTGCAGACATCTGGGGAGCAGGACTTGTGCGATTGTCTTCCTTGAATAGGCTAATGTGCGTGTATGCTTTCAGAGCATTTGCATCTCAACTCCCCTCTAGGAAACAAACTAATAGAGAAAATGATTCGATTTTATTATTTTTTGGATTCAATTATGGTAACCTTGATAAATGCAGTGTGTAGTGTGTCTCCATCATTTTGTATTTGCGACTGAGTTTGTTGACTTTAATTTCACAAAAACATATCTTTTGATATGAAAATTATTTTATTAAGTAAAGCTCTTTTGTGTAACAGAGGGGTTAGATAGAGTTAGACGCGCCTAAAATATCTTACTTTCTGTAACCTGCTTAATATTCCAAAAAGCTTTGCGACAATTTCTACGTATCGTTCATCTAAAACGAATAGCTGTTTTCCTGGCGGTTGTAAATGCAACGTTCACTTCGTTTGAGTTAAGATACGTGTCTAGGTTAAACAAATTGGCTATCTAATTTGCAGAAATACCTTGTCGCCAATGGACACAACAACTCACACCACTTAGTGCCTACCTACCACAGTGCTCTTAGAAAGCTAATGTTTAAACTCAATCTAATTCTAAAATGAGGAGCGGGTAAAGGAAAAAATATTTATTATATTAAATAAGTCAGCCTATTAGATCCCACTGCTGGGAAAAGGCCTCACCTCAACTATGAGGAGGAACGAGCCGTACTTCACCACGCGGGCTCAGTGCGGATTGGTGGAGGGGTGTATGTAAGGCAAGTGACAAACCTTACTGTCAGAAGTTATCAAGCCGCCCTAGGGCCTCTGACTAGGCTTAACGACTAATACCACAGATATTAGCCGGACCAACTGCTTAACGTGCCTTCCGAAGCACGGAGATGCTTGTCATGGACGTCACTTAAATGGTCGGAATGGTCACCCATCCAATCACGACCGCGCCGTGGGTTTGCTTTATTATATTATTATACTATATATATATTTATATTGTCTCTATTGGGGTTCGAAAAATATATTTTAGGAGAACCGTTCTTTAGTATTACTAAGACTCCACTGTCCATCTGTATGTCTGTCACCAGGCTGTTTCTCATAAACCGTGATAGTTAGACGGTTAAAATATTTACAGATTATGTATAAAAAAGGTGTAGTATCTACTCTACAGTTATATATATTAGATAATAGTGCGGAATATTTCTTGCGCGAGCCCAACTCGCATTTGGCCGGTTTTTTATAAACGTTTATAAAAACATATTTTTAACGAAGGTGCTTAAAACATACTAGCTTCAATAAAATAGCCATTGAGACCGATTCCTATGTGGAATTTACTCTTTCATATTTTATACCTAACATAACATTAACATAGTAACGAATGCAGGTGGATTCGATGCTTTTGCTTAATGGGCCCACTCCATTATCGATATGATTCCGATCTGGGTCTCGATGACGAAACACTCTGCGAATATGATGCATCGGCAACCATCGCTACCTTCCAACATTCATTAACAGCTCTGCTGAACGAATACAACCTTTAAGACAAAGCAGTAAGGTTCACGTTTATAAATACCTACTCGTAAAAGGGTTGTGCTAAAACTATCGCAATCATTATAGGACAATCAATGAGTACATTTTGTATATTAACCACTCGTATGGAATGAGTGATTGCATTCCACTTAATGCGTCAGTTGAAAGAAATTTAAGTTTTTAATTGATGTATAGGCTGTAGCGCGTTTACATTAAACAATTTCAATTAGGTAATGGGCTCGATTCTGAGGTGCCCTGCCTATGATTATGTTTATTTTCTCTCTTTCTCTGGTAAGGAAACAAAAGAGACAGAAAACATTTTTTTTTAAATTTCAAAGTAAACAGCTGTTAGTTGCTAAGGAAATTAGAGAATCCTTACACTATTTTGTAGAGATGTACTGTGATAACACAGATTAGATATCACAGTCATTCAAAGACGACTTAAGTTAACGAAAACACGCAAAAACTTGTAAAAATACCTAAGAAATCAAATCACATAATTTGACGTTTTTAAATTATATTAGTCTGCCTCTTTTCGATTCTGCACCACGGAAAGAGAGAGAATGAACTTAAATTAGTCTTAGCAGTCTTAGACCTCGGAATCGAGCCAAATGTTTTAGATTAAAAGTTGAACTTTTCTTTCTATCTCTGATGCAGAAATGACAAGCGCAGTATTAACACATCATCATTTAGAAATCTTCATTTGAATAATGACATCAAGGGAAAGATAATACATGCCTATGGTACGTACAATACTTATGTTTAGGTAAAAACATAAGATTGACAGATAAGCTTAAGTAGAACTGTCAAATATGTGAAAAAGATGTCACAAATGAAAACAGAATGACAAACTACGGTTAAGTGATAATAAAGTTAAATATGGAGCTTGCTAAGTTTGCTCTAGAACAAATCAGGACATCATCTTTTTCCTATTCTGAAACGATATCTCTAAATAGGTTACTTCTTGTGGTAATTTGCTAAAGGTATTTTAATAGTTGTTCGAACATAGCCTAAGCAACATTAAAAAGTTCGTCAACGGATGCTTTAACGGCGGCGAAAACGGTAAAACCACTTTCTGTCTGTTTTTAACATTAGACAGTCGTATTTGTTTACAAAACGTTTTCCATTAAATTGATAAAACGTTGCTCATTAACGATGCTTATTTTAGATTACATTTTTAATACATGTTCCGAGAAACTGGTCCGTCTCTCTCTAGGCGTGTTCGTCATTTTATTGTTTCCGTATTATATTAATGGGCAGTGCGTAATAAAATTGTGCGTTTGTTGACACTGTGAGATACGATCGCGACCTCCCACATGAGGACTGGCAATTAAAACGAGAATGAGTTTAGTGATAGACTGATGTAATATTCTAATCAGCTACTAGACGCATTGTAAAAAGCGCACCAGCGATGGACGATAAGGCACGGCCAGGGGTAGCTAGTCCGTGGCTCTATCTTATTGATTTTTACGAGACTTGTATATTGGCCTTATTGCACCACTACAAGTAGTTAAAATAATTTAGAGGCAAGACTTAAATTTTTTTACGAACCTATTTTGGTGAAAGTTTTAGCATAGGTACTTAAGTTACATTACCTACATAGATTCAATCTTGAAAGCCTAACGCTAATTAGATGTAGGACAATTAACCAATAATAAGGTAGGTGCGAGTGACTATACCTACCTTATTATTGGTTAAGCCTCTAAAATCAGGAGCAAGTAGGTACAAAATATCTGCAAGGTAAAGGTAGGTTTACTCCATTTACTATTGTTTCATTTATTTCTTTCTTTCGTGCTTGGTATTTAGGTGTCATATTAACATTTGGCAGTAGGTCACTCCCACTAACCTTTTGTGCTTTGAGTTTAAGTGCCAAGGCATTTAAACTTACCCTTAGCTTCCACTGATTTTTATTTCCGTTGAGGTCAAGTTGTCATTCCTGGCGTAGCAAAAGTCGCAATAGCATAAAGTCCTGTAATCAATTCCTACACTCACTCTTAACTGATCCAAATCTGTCTGCGTAAGTGTCTTGTGAAGCCTACTCCTAACAATTGGCATTTTAAAACTGCAATCGGTTTGGTAGCACTAATTCTATCACTTTCAGCATTTATATACATATAAAGAGGAAAGATATAGTATAACTACTATTGTAATATTAACAAAACATTATGTACCTACATATTTTATATTTTAACTAACTATCTTATACCAGTAGGTACTGACCCTCGTGTCGCGGTGAAACGTAGTGGATATGAGCTTTATGTTTGTTCTCGGGCCGCTAATTAGTTGATTAATTAATTAACTACTATTAGTTAGTTACTCATCTATATGAGTAGGTAGATATAATAAACAAGTGGCACTGAGTGCGCACGAGTGCAATGATGTATAAAAATTAGGATGCATATAAGTATCTTGTCAAAAAAGATGTCAAGTTCTTCTTTTTCCATTGTTTATTACACTCGGCCGCGGGTCAGACTATGCATGTTGACCTTGAGTCCGCCTCTATTCCATATGTAATAAGGGCTGTTTTTGTGGTTCGGATGTGTGACCTGGCGTGCTTCCGACTGTACTTATTGTATGCTGTTAACGTTTAACCTCACAACTTTATACAAAATGTTATGTTAAGGAAACCTAGTATTGGCCTACTAAATTAGCAGTACTCATAAAATAGCATAATTCATTGTAGCTGTTGGTTTCTTAAATAAATAAATAAAGATTTGATGGTTTGTTTGCTTGTATTGAATAGGCTCCAAAACTACTGGACCGATTCAAATGAAATTTAGAGACATAGGCTACTTTTTATCGCGATATAAAATCATAAGGCGGTGAAATGAGAGATGAAAGAAAATTCGGCGCGGGCGAAGTCGCGGGGAAACTGCTAGTTATTACTAAAGATATAGTATTTTACAAAAATGTTGGCGACCCCTATGCCAGTGTCACACGGGCGCGGGCCCAAACGAACGATTGTGCGCCCGCACACGGCGTTTGCGCGCTTTGCATAACAAAGGCGCGCAATTTGGACGAAAAATGGACGCAATCTTCCAATCTTGGTGCGCGCGAGCTGAGGCTGCGCGGTGACTGATGCGCCTATGATTCAAGTTTTTTTGGTTCGGTGTTCTTCTGACCAATCAATTGTGTAGTATACATCGAGAGGAGTAGTTCATGTAATAAATTACAGTGCTACTAAGTAATTTTTGACATTGCAGTATTAACCCTGTGTAGTCTACTTTAATTTCATGCGTTGCCTACGGTGGAACTACCACATCTATTAATACGTCAAAGCTTTCGAAATACGAACTACAGCACATTAAGATTGCGGCATCTTACTCAGTTGAATCAGAGGCCATTTAACAACATTTGTATTGTTTGGTGTAGTCTATAACTGTTGGCCACTGCTGTATCTATTTTACTGACCGAAGTAAGAAGTTGCTCATTGTGCAAACTTATTATCACTGTGATCCTGAAATCTATCGCATTGCATCCCATGGTAACTTAGAATGCCTACAAAAAAAATATCTGTGGGATTCTAGTGAAAAACAAATGTATGTCTTTATCACAGCTTGAATGCTGCCATCTGAGAGGAGTTGAAACGATTCTCAGAAAGCTGAAGGACCAGCACTGGTTGGATGCAGGCACGTTCAATCACAAGGAAGATCAGAGTAAGAAACTTACTTACTTGGCTTACGTCTAATTTTTTTAGTGAAACCTGAAGATCGACTTTGTCGATACTTTATTTTTATGTATTTATTCCTTATGTATTTATTTCTTTGTTTGTGCAAACAAAAAAGTACAAATGGCGGACTTAATGCCTTAAGGCATTCTCTACCAATCAACCATTGGACGAGGCAGAAATAGTCGTAAGGCGTAAAAAGAACAACACAAGAATTGCAAAACTTAAATTATACCTACCTACATCTATATTTTAAACAATAAACATACATAAATATAATAATAATAAATGCATACATACTTCAGTTAAATTTTTAAGTGACGACGCAGTACCTACCTAACCTACTCATTGTGACGCACATGCCATTACGGACCAAATATCATCCATAAATGACTAAGTTTATTTTAATTTAATAGGCAGACATTTGACCACAATCTCATCTGATGGTAAGCGAAAATGCGGTCGAGGAAGGTGAATAGGCTGCTTCTAGACAGATGGCTGGCTTGGCTATGTCACAACATAACCAAGCCAGCCTTCTGTCTAGAAGCAGCCTATTCACTCTTTTCTTAAGGAATCCAAATCGTAGTGGTAGGAAACACTTTAGCCGGCAACGAATTCCACTCTCTTTTGAAACTTCAGTTCAAAACTTTTGAAATTTCAGTTGTTTACAACTAACAAAACCCACCCACACGAAAACTTAGTCATGATTCCGTCCACGTCAGCAACGATACAGATTAAAATATCGCGATTAAAATCAAGATGGTTTATTATTCTCGCGGTAAGCACGACTTGCATTTCGCCTAATGAATTTTAACCGTTCGTGTACGTAGTTACAGCCATCGTGTACATTATTCAACCATTCTTATTCTGAGTCACGTTTCATCCCGGGTCCAGTTAAATCATGATTTGTGGACCTCAAGTGCAAAGGAGTTGACAACTTTTGCGTTTTTGGAGAAGAAAGCCTTGCTTGCTTCACGGAATACATTACAAATTTGTTTCGATTACAGGGTTTTATATTTATTTAGATGATTTAAAAAAAAATGTTTAAATATTTAGTGTGGATCATGTTCATGTAATTTTGATTAAGGGTGTACCAGCCAGCGTTCTAAAGCATATCTGCCATCACTTTCTATAAACAATCAAGACATTTTCTGTAGAACCAACATACTCTAAAAAAATACTTTCATATATGCTACAGGAATCAAAGAAATATCCAGTAAACACCAATACCAAATTTTCAATGCAATGCAAATTCTCAAAGCATGTTAAATTAAGTTAAACTTTTTGAGCTTGCGAATAAAACTGCAAAAATACAGTTAAAGATACAGTAACATGATCATATTTGTCTTCATTTGTTAGTTTACAGGAAGTATAAAAACAGTGTGTTTTCTACAATTGTATTTTTTAAGCAATTTAGAACCTATTTCTTGGTTCAGAAACAAAAGAAGTGTAGTATAAAAGTTTTTATTGCACAAAATAATGTTATGTGTCTTTGTTTTTAATGGTTTTCTTGCTGTGAGAATAGTGCGTGTTGACAGGGCACCACAACAATTAATAATAAACACCAGCACTTGTACAAGGGTGAGAGAATTATTTCTTTTGTCGTCTACATTATGTTAATGTCTCCGACTGTCTCAGGACTTGTATTTTTTATAATCACCTCAATGAATGGATATCTAGATATCTTACTATTGTTCAAAGTTATATTTTATCTCGTCGAGAAATGAGAAACTCAAATTGCATGCTCATAGTAGCAGTTTAATGCCTATTGTCACTATGCGTCTTGATATCTTGTAATTAGCATTCACGGCGACCTTCCATTGGCCGCGACAGTCGCATGCTTTGCAATTGTCGGTTTTTACAGAAATTTGCATGCGGCGAACAATACGGAGTCGCGCTTTAACATCGCCGAGAATTAACCGGGAGTGGATTGTCGCACCAACACAATAAACAATACAAAACGAGGGCCGAGCAAAAACAAACTATAGAAACAGATGCACAACAAGAAGAATAGGAAAATTGCTTTTGTTTAAAAAAATCTATTTGTTCTCGTCTGGAGATGAGCGCGCCTACAGTGCGTCGGCGTGGCGGCCAATCGCGCGCAGCCGGCGCCCGCCTCCGCGCCGCGCGCCAATCGCAGGCCGCCGCGCCGCGCGAGAGCAGTTTCCTTTTTTAAAAGTTGCGCCCTCGACTTCCATCCGATTTCCCGCCTCGACTTCTTAAGTTATGGACGGCGAAAAAATCCGTTGATTTATTTATTAAGACAACACTTTTTGCCTCGTTAAATTATGATGTCGGCTGAAGAAGTTCCCTCGTCTCCCGCTGAACGTTTCACGGTTTTTACGGCTCGTGCGTGGAGAGTGCTACTACGTACCTTCCTACTCATCAAATTTAATTTTTATTCATTGGATTGTTATTGGAGTAGACGTGCCCGTAATGGGAGATGGGTCTCGGCAACTCGGCATTTTCTTCAGCGCTTTCCCATGTTGATAGGACGGCATTAGTAGTCTAAACACACGAGAATGTACAAAATTGTATTCGCATCCACATATTTATCTGCACTTGTTTTACATAATTGAAAATTTATATCAGACATGCTCCTTTTGTAACAACAAACTGTTCCATAAGTAATAAGTAAAAAGTAGGGCAATATAAAGATAGACCTAAAGAGCGTATCTATGTAACGCTCAGATTAAATTATCTACATAAAACGATATCCATCTCTTTATAAGGCCCAGCCATCAACTAAAGTAGGTTAACTTACAGTTGTTGTCAAACTTGAACTTAAGATCTAGGTACTATTACCTACATTATTAGTTTGGTTTAATTTAGATTAACAAATCATAGTTGAAGAGACGTATGTATGTAGTCAATTCGGTTAGACTAGTCTCAGAATGTACCTATATATTTTAAATATTAGAACCTGGGTAGCCAGGATGCTTTCTGGCGAAGAAACGAATAATAAAGAAATTAAGTAGATAATCATACTAGAAATCATCAATATCGTAACTAGTAGATGGTAGGTAGGTATCTATTTCTTTTTATTTTTTATTCAGAGTTTTACTCTACCAAAACATTTTGTAAGGGTCCCAGGGTCCCTTAACGTAGTCAAAATTAATACTATTTATTCAATTCAGGTTTAACTTACTTGCCAAATTATGGATTATAAATACCCACTCTACAGATTAACAACTTCAAGAATTTATTTTTAGTCTAGATCAAAATCCTTTAAATAACCTAGGAGGTGGAAACTATCCAAGAGAGGTAAAACTAGGTCATTGACATCTCTGTAGGTATTCATATTATGTCAATGACCTACATTGACATAATATGAATACCTACAGAGTCCATAAATTTAAATTTGTTAATTAATGAACGAATTAATGAATGAATTAATGAATGCCATAGGTAGGTACGTCTTTGAGCTAGGTACGTGTCATAGCACAATCATACAAGTGTTATAAATTATTATTGATATTTTATTTTGCTAGGAAAACACTACAGTATCAAAAACCTAATTAGTTGCTAACTACAAAAATAATAACAAACTACAAAAATCCTATTTTAGGCGAATATAATAGATTTTTACACATTTAGAAATATTCAAGTCCAGTTTATTTAGGTTACAGTCCTCCTCAAATCTGTCGAGATCGTGCTGAAGAAAATGGCAGTCGTTTAAATTATTTATTTGTTTATGAATCTTTATGTCGTCCACGTATAGAAAGAAATTGGAGTAGAGCAATCAATAAATATACAGTATATTACTCAAAATTAAATGCTACGGATTTTGATGTAAAAATTGAATTCATTTCTATGATTGTATACGCATGGACTCTACCTACAAACTCTGTCAACCAACACGTAGAAATTTCAGTCATTTTTGGAGGCAGTTATGAGACGGATGGACTATAGGGTAATAACCACGAAAGATTAAGAAATATGCCTGCGGCACTAAGGGTTCTCAGAATCTCTGTATCCAGGTTCCTACAGGCAGTGTCGTTTTGAGTTCTGTGCGACAAGCAAGCAGACATATAAATAAATAAAAATCTGAGTGAGTAGTATTCCAAAAACCGCGCAGTCGGATAAAGTATATATATATAGTAGACGACCATCTTGGTGTAGTCGTTCGCGCACCGGACTTCTAAACCAGGAGGTTGCGGGTTCGAATCCCGCAAGGCGCAAATGTTTGTGTGATGAGCACGAGCATTTGTACCTAAGTCATGGATGTTTATGTATTTAAGTATTTCTATCCGTTATCCTAGTCACCATAGCACAAGCTCACGCTTAGTTTGGGGCTAGGTAATTGGTGTGTTTGTTGAAACAATTTATTTTTATTTTATTTATATACCTACTAGCAGTTAATGCATTTATTCCGTAATGGAATTAATTAAAGTTTTTGAACCATAATTGGCTTTACGATAAGCAATGTGCATTTTAATGTAAACAACATAAACTTACACAATTTTATTAACCTTAAACGTTTTAAAAGAAATCTTTTTACCCACCTCCCTACTAGGTAACAGAATAGGTTTGTAAATTGCGAGCTTCGGTGGCGTAGTTGCTAGCGGGTTGCCTCTAGTGCGGGTGGTACCGGTTCGACCCCACGTGCCGCCATGTACCAATGACGTTTTCTGAGTTATGTACTTTTATTTTTATTAGTTGTTTCACTAAGATCATGTTCCAAAGCGGACCCTGGGCCTTTGCGTGCAACGAGGGCACAACCAGAAAAACGCTCGGCTGATGATGAGATATGTAAAATTAATAAATTTGAAATATATTTTTAATTTGAAATAAAAATCAATAAATATTTAGACAAACTTGACACAGTCATAAAAATCAAAATACTAACGCTTGCCAAAATAAACTCTAGAATGCCACACTCATACGACGAAATTACCTTTCCATGTAACTTACTACTAACAAGTCACTGCTAACAAGTTTCAAATAAGAACGCAAGCCAACCAATGTTCTATAAATCATTAAAAAAAACAACGAGGTGCAAATCACGACACCCAATTAAAACTAATCAATAAATATCGAACAGGCTATCACGGATCGATCTCATCCGAAAATACATATCATTTGCCTAATTTGATAGGGCGTTAAATCGCCAAACAACCATTTATAATCTGTTCATTTAAAAATAATGCCGTATAAAAACCTCGTCAAAGATATTGTCAGGAGATACAGGGTAGACTCTGTTCGCGGGCATCGTTCGAAAAAAACGCGTAAAAAAACTCACTCGAGGCGATCCGTGACTCCTATTTTTTTGTTTTATTATTTTTAATTCATATTATCGTACGGCTATCCCCTTTAATTTTGTTTTTAAGTATGGCCCTCGGTATCTGGCAGCGTTTATGGATATTCGGAATTCCGTGATGCAGTCCGGGCGATTTCGTTTTATGTAAATGTGCTGAGGGGGCAGGACAGGTGTATTCGATTTAATTGTGACAGATGTACCGAATAAAAAGTGCTTATGCATTTTCACTCGAACGTAATTTGCCGGCAATTGTGGATGATTCGATAAATTGTTCGATTGTATTGAAGAAATCAGCTGGTGCTAAGTATTTGTTGAGCAAAAATTACTTGCCCTTGCAGGCTTAGGCCTGAAAACAAAAGTTAAGCCAATTGTGTAAAAACTATGTCATGGCAGGTTTTGGGCCATTTTATTGTTGACCCATTAAAAAGGTTGCTGTAGGTAGTAGTAGTAGTAGGTATTTGAATTTTGAACAACAGAATCACTTTCCTGTTTAATATACCTCAAAGACCTAGCATTGTATTACCAAATACATTTACAAAAACATGCTACGATATTCAAAGAGTTTGTCGGCCATGATATTATTTTTTTGAAATAATTAATTAATGTTTACAACAATCACCTTATAACATATTTACGTTCACCAGCAGCGTTTAGTTTTAAAAACTCACAGTAGTATCTTCACAAATCCTTAGGCAAAGGCATAAGATTTATGAATCCTAGATCCCACTCCCATCTTCATTGTCAAACAAGTGACGCGGGCGCAGTCCAGAGCAGAGGCGCGCCTATTTGTGCCTCTTCGTAGCAAGATATGAAGTGAGAACGTAGCACTGCATGTCGCTGGAATAGGGATTCTGTGGAGACGCAACACGTCGATTTAAAAAAAAGAATTGCATTTGTTAATGCTATCAAGGTGGTTGTCACCAGATTAAAACCAACAAGATGCAGTTATTCTTGCTATCATGGCAGTTGCAACCACAAAATAGAAACATATATAATTTGTCTGCTTCTTAAATTGATATTAATATACCTGTTGCACATACGTTCTACTAGATAAAAAACTGAATGCCTTACGTATTTTAAAAAAAATATGCACACTTTTATCTTATTCACTTACTAAGCATAATAATATTAAATTCAAAATGTTTATATGCCACGTCAAGCAAAAACGAAAAAGGAACGGCTATTGGATCCATGGCCATGAAGTCATTCGGGCCATTATCGACCTCATGTTTACAATATTCGGAAAGTGGCAATTCAGACAATTTGTCAAAAATAAGTAAACGATTACTTACTTTTTCGTTAATAGTTTACCATATGAGTTGTTATATTACTCACTTAATATACACAACCTTATAATTTTATGTCAAAAATGAAAATTCAGAAATTAATTTCAACAATATTAATAGGCTGCGCTGTAAAATATAGGGCCACGACTCTACTCCTTTATAAAACCACAGATAAGTATTAACAAAACGCAAGGAGAGCGTACGCTTGTAAAATATGGATAATGTAATGTTAACGAGATCTTGCTTATGTAAAGATGCAATATTTTGCATTTAATAAGGGCCGGTACATACCGCGTGGCCGACGGCGCGATGGACCCGATTGCGATACTACGGCGCTTCGATCGAGTCTCGCTATGAAATTATTGGGAACTCGCTTCGTGCTCGATGCATCTGCTCAGCTAATGCAGCGACGAGAGAGAGTAGGTTTTAAAGATAAATCTGCGAGATAGGGTTGAGTTTAAGTTTTAACTCCTTAAGGAAACGTATTTTGTGAATGTTACGGGAGGTAAAAAGAAGAAATCATTCTAATGAAGTTTCCTGAGAACCTGCAGCATAGTAGGCCGCAGGCCTTTGATTTTGATGCTTTAAGGTACCGAAATAATATCAAACCTAAACAAAACAATTCTACGCACTTACAGGCTACACATACAGGATCTCAAGCAACCGGCAGGCCGATTGCTTTCAAAGAGTATTGATTGGTATTGCTATTACAATCTCTATAGCTTTGAAGTTAGGTGGTAGGTATGGGCCTGCCAGTCTATTAACAACTCAAAGTTATTGTAGTCTTCATTAGATTTATGCATCGCAGCTGCAGCCCTGGCACAGACGACGCAGTGCACAGTGGAACAACCTCAGAAATGTTGTAGATATTGACATTACTAAAAAAATGTAATGACACTCGCCACGACAGATTTTTGAAATCTCCAAGTTCGTTAACCTCGCGAAATGCGATGCGGCGTCAATAAGTACCTACACACTGTCCATAAATTAATATTGTATTGAGAAGTGCATTTTACATCGGGACATAAATGTGGAGGCCCGCGGGCGGGGCGGGCCCCTCACCTGTTCCTCGAGTATTCCTCCCAAACCAATATTTCATGATCGTACTGTAATTAAACTTTGAATTAGAGTTTTGTCGGCGCGCGGTTTACGCCTAGCCGCTGTGATCACGGGGATAATCGACACTTTTATGTGATTAATCGATTCGTGTTTGTTTTGATGGTGAACTGTGAGATTCTTATTAGAAGTTCTAAATCAATGTTTTTGATATCTGTAGAGTTTGTAAATTTTTTCAATTGTATTGGGTATTCAGAAATCGAACAACTGTATTTTACAATCAACAAGAAAGTGTTAGATGTTCAAGGATTGGATCATGTGTTACCAACTATCTATAAAAGAAACCGGGCAACTGCGAGTCGGACAAAAATTTCCGTAAATGTTAAAGCAAGAAAAAGGTTTTTCCTAAACACCCAGTTTTAAATTTTAAGAAAAGCTTGCTTCTTACGATATTTCATGATCCCAGGTCCAGGAAGTACTCAAATAAGTTTTTGATTTCCTTGCAAACAATTCAAAATATACTGCTTACAGTTGTAGTCTGCAACTTTTGATTGCTTCAATTAAATGCATCTTAGAAGCTGATTCTTTTCACAGTTCCATGCGATTCCAGATCTGAATATTAAAATTAAATGCGAACTTGATATCTCCACGTGTTAGGCATATAGGACTTAGGGATTCTTTTTCGTACCTCAACCTCAAGAAAGGAAACTCTAAAAGTAAACAACTGAAATAGTACTAAAACTGCATTAAAATACTGTTTTGCTTCTGGTCACACGTTGGTTTTAAATGAATTCTTAATTTTCCACCAGTCAGCAGAAAAACCAATGCAACATAATTAGATAAGCTGTAAAAGTTTAAGTTTACTGAGTAGATATTTTGGCTCAAGATGGACAATCACAATGCGATAGCGACAAAACAAGCCTCCGAAATGAGACTTGAAAATTCTGAATTAACAAATTAAACACACTCCATTGTTCTTTTAACGCAAACGGTGTCCAGAAATATGAGCTTGCCATCGTATACGATAAACTCTCTCATAAATAAATAAATAGGGCCGAATTTAATAACAAGCCCCGGCTAAGTAATGGGCGCCAGAAGGCAGTGTTACATATATTACGGGCCTCGATTTTATAACTTTTACGCACATTTCTTAGCGTTATATTAAAATGTTTAAACACTATAATTTGGAGGTTTCTGAGGTACATGTAAGTTTTTGTAGAAAAACGACAGGGGACCAGTTCAACATTCTTTGGTAAGAATGCGAGTAACTTAGAACATAGATGAAGGTAACCACTGGTGTAACTAGGAATTACTTACAGCAAATCCATAAATAAAGAAATGCGTATTTACTGATTTAAAATACATTTCTGTTTCTGTCAACTTGAAATAAAATTACATTCTAAAACTAAGTAGGAGATACCTTAAATAGGTTTAAGAATTTGGTGAAAGTTGGTATTAGAGTTTTAAGCAAATTAGTAAATTGCGTTTGATTTATTAAATACTAGTGGTTCCCTGCGACTTCGCCCGCAAGAGTTGGATTTTCGTATAAACTTTCAACCCCCATTTTACCCCCTTAATGTTTTTGTATCGCGACTAAATGTAGCCTATGTCCTTTCCAGGGTCTCAAACTATCTCCATACAGAATTTCATCTCAATCGGTTCAGTTGTTTAAGCGTCAAAAGGTAACAGACAGACAGACATACTTTCGAATTTATAATATTAAATATCTATTGATTAAAGTACACAAATTGTCTATTGATTAAAGTACACAAACATTTGTGAGATTAGGCTTCTAAAGAAGCCTAATCTCACAAATGTTTGTAAAATATGTAAGTTAATTGAGAGTAACTTAACAGCTGTTAATGTAACTCGATATGAACACCGATAAATTTGTCCCAATACAAAGCACAAAACAAATCTCATTTCAAACACATCGCTGTCAACTGTAACGATTTATTGAAGTAATATCATTCAATAACACCAATAAAATCGCATTACAATTTTCGATTCCCATTTACGCCTATTAAAATGCTGTGCGCATATGCGATTCTAAAACATGACGACACTCCATTGGGAATTAATAAATCGTTGGAAAAAGTGGGAATGCGTATGCGCATCATTGTGTTCGGGAGCTGACGTGACGCGTATGACACCGCCGGTGACGATTCTCACAGCCAATAAAAACCGTTTAATTGCATTCCGATGGGAACAATTGGCTTTCAGTTTTGTTCTTGCCACCTCGTCATACCTTACCAGAGACCTCCCACGGCATATAAGGGGGGATGGAATTTTCTCCATGTAAAATGGTAGAGGCATGGGCGCCTTTTGAGACTTTTGCGTTGGTCGCGTCGACTCCTTTGTTTTCTGTTGTCTTTGTACGTGAGCGGGACACGTTGATTATGTAGGTAGGTGCTGCTATATTATTAATGAAGGCCATGTTTTTTGTTGAGGGCAATAGTCTGCTTCTATGCAAGTCCTATTTCCCATCTATCCAATCGTATTATTCTCTGTTTTCCAATTTCATTCCATGCCTTTGCCATATTTAATAATTGCCAAGCAAGGCAAGTTCCGTTGCTGTAAACTTCTTTACTGATTCTATTATAAAATGACATTAATACCTTCAGGCCCCCATTGAGCTATTTTAATTGTCCTGTTAAATTCATGTACCTACAGTTTCTTGTACCCTAATTTCTATGCTCCTCCTCTTTATAAGAATTCTATACGTGTAAAAATCTCTTTTTTAAAGTCTCAATTACCAGAAAAGTCATTGTATTTTTTCATTTAAATATCTAACTACTTCTTACCAAGATTATAGCTACTTGTATAATCAAAAGAGCTACCACAATAGTTCAACTGACGGTCTAGCTGCCTATTCTATGGCCCAAGCAAATAGGTAATAACTACCACGATCATTGTCCATCCAAATTCCTGGCTAAGAATCTTAACCCGTGGAATGGTCAGGCGGCTTCTCAAGCGGATGCTTCTACGGCATAATTCGCGGCGGTGCGCGGCGCCGCGTCGCGTCGCCAATCGTCGCTCTGAGATACCATCAGCCGCTCGATATAGATCGTACACACGGCTGGATAGAGTTCTCACTCCACGAGACCTACTCTGAAAGACGAAGCCCGTGTCTTTGCCTGTACCTGTCTTTTTCACTGGCAGTACGAGCGAGTGCGATAAAAATAAAGACACAGTTTTACAAAGTAGAGACCCAATTCTCAACTTCACAGCAACGCACCCGTCGGCTTCTTTGAGTCACGTGACGGCACGCTAGCTAAATACCAATTTGCGTGCGTTTTGTTTTCAAACTCACATGACTTTATTTTGCGATTCAACGGCTGATCAAGTTACTGAATCATGTGTGCTGCAGCACGCTCAGGTAAAATGGTATGTTCGATGGAATTGATTTGTATTTTATCATGTTGTGAAAATATTTCATTGGACTCATCCTGAATTTATTGCTCGTCATCGTGCTGAAAATCATTCAGACCCGTACTTTGCAAAGAAAATTTTCGTATTATCATTGCCACGAAGTTTTTTTTTTAACTTAACTTACACAACCATATAATCCTCTTTTCTACACAAGCACAAAACAAGAGTGAAATACTAAGAATGAAACAAAATTCTTGTTATGGGTTAAAATCTGAAATCCAAAGAAATCCTCCAATGTATCATTAATATTTGATTTCTTGCTATAAAATAATTTCAGATGCATCTACATCTGTCGAATTGTGTGGAACTGCGAATGCTTGTGATACCGAAGTAATTTGTATCTGTCACTAGTTGTCACTTGTTTACTTTTTAACCGATAATTTATTTGCAATTTTACTGAGTTTGTCGATATTCGATAACCAACATTATATTTGTTTTTGAATTAACGGGTTAGTATACTAATCAACACTGTCTAGGGATATTTTGGATGTAATAATACTATGTTTTGTATATCCCTAGACAGTGTTGATCTGTGTATTTTAAACAAAGCCTTTACTATTTAATGTAAATGTAATATTACATTACAGAAAGGATACCGATTTTGGTTTCACTTTTTTTACAATACTTTTTTGTGAAAAATCCTGACATAACACATTACGTTTTTTTATAAAACGGTAGTAAAATAAAATGTAAATAAATCGCGAAGTAATCCGTAAAATTGTGTTTTAATGAGTTCAACAATTCGCGTAAACGTAAGAAACAAATATAAAACGGTAGTATTTCAAGTTACTATAAAAATTATATGAAAAACCACCTTACAAAATATAAGGGGTCCCGATTTGTTTGGGCCACGGAATCTCAAATCATCCTATTATTTTTGGTGGATCTCTATTTGGATAGCAAAATAATTTATTTACCTTGTATTTGGAATATGTTTATCTAAGACACTTATACTATTTATTCTGGGGCTTGACTTGAAAATAAATACTAATTAATTGAAATCAATTTAATGTATGTACTTTTCTATTCGAGCCGAGGTCGAGCAGAACCCCTGTGATCCTGAACCTAAACCTGGGGTTCCGTAGAGGAACCCGTTCCACGGACCACTGTTTGGGAACTGCTCGCGAGCGTACAAAAGAATGCTACATACAATTCAAATGAAGCTCAAATAGGAAACTGCCTGGATTGAACCCGGATTAGAGACGTAGTACGTTATTATGCATTCCTAGTACTAAAGTGATGCAATGCAAATTACCACTTACATAAATATACATAGGGTGGTAATTAAAACGCGTCTGACCAGGAAATCAAGCTTAATTCTTACACTTTCAGACTGTGTAGCAGTCGCCGTATGTGTCACAAATGTAAGGTGTAATGGAAGGAATATCCCTGATAGTGATTTTGATTATTGTCTTGCTTTTTAGTTTTCATTTAGTACATATTTTATGGTGTGTGAAATAGAACTTTTTCCTATTTTCAAACGTGAAACCCAAAAGACGTATGTTTGTGTGGTATGCATATATTCTTGGGTCCAGTACATAGTTTTGAATGACGCTGTAGCGACACACGTTGTGGCGAAAAAATCTCAGCGTAGTACGCTGATGGAGCGAAAAATCATTGAAGCGAAACCCACACGGTCGAATCACACGACAGCGACAAAGTTTGTTGCGAAAAATAATTGTATGCTAGTTTGAATTTCAAATGACTGAACTTGGAAAAAAAGACTTGGAAAAGAAGTATTTGTCTTTGTCCCAAGTCTCATTTTAATCAACAAAACAAAAGATTATATTTTGAGTACGTACAAATTGACATTCATTTTTACCAAAATATTTATTTTTATTTTGTAAACTAGTGTTATTGTTAATAATCACTATAGGCTTAGACCTTACAAATAGTAATTATTAACAGTTATCTAGAAGTCGCATGCGCTTTATTTATTTCCTGTAGTAATATCCCATTTAGATAAACAGATATCTCTTACTACCTATACTTACACGAATACAAAATCTTTTACATGACATTTAATACAGAAAAAAAATAATTAAAAATATACGATAATTTGTACATGGTACTCAAAAATATATCCTTTTAGTTTTGTTGATTAAAATAAGACTTGAACTTTGTGTTTTATTTTCAGCCCTTTAAAATTCAAACTAGCATAGCACACAACGTGTATCACTACATCGTCATTCGAAACTAAGTATTGGACCCTATATTCTTACATCATGTCATTGAACTGACTAAGCAGAAACCCAATAGACTTCAAATGTCTCATTACCTATCTACTTACTTACAGTAATCGGTTTTAGAGTAAAATCTAAATCTATATATATTTAATAATATACTTACACGAATACAAAATCTTTTACATGACATTTAATACAGAAATAATTTAATTAAAAATATACGATAATTTGTACATGGTGCTCAAAAATATAACCTTTTAGTTTTGTTGATTAAAATGAGACTTGGACTTTGTGTTTTATTTTCAGCCTTTTAAAATTAAAAATTGGAAACAATTATTTTTCGCAACAAAGTTTGTCGCTGTCCTGTCATTCGACCGTGTTTTCGCTTCAATTATTTTTCGCTCCAGCGTACCTACTACGCTGAAATTTTTTCGCTACAACGTGTGTCACTACAGCGTCATTCGAAACTAAGTATTGGACCCTATATTCTTACATCATGCCATTGAACTGACTAAGCAGAAAACCCAATGGACTTCAAATGCCTCATTACCTATCTGCTTACTTAAAGTAATCGGGTTAAGAG
The DNA here is from genome assembly GCA_949316185.1 of Pyrausta nigrata. Lineage (NCBI taxonomy): Eukaryota > Metazoa > Arthropoda > Insecta > Lepidoptera > Crambidae > Pyrausta > Pyrausta nigrata. The sequence continues at coordinate 6,177,350 of OX438941.1, read as the reverse complement.
GTAAATCTAAAATATATATATTTAATAATAACAGTGCATATAATACTGCAAGCAGGTACCTAATAATAATTGCTCCACTTACGGCATTTGATCCTAATTATTTTTTTCTTGATGGCCTACATCTACATCTAACTTAATTAGTATCAAATACATTTATTAAATAAATACCTTATTTACGAGCCAAAGCAAGCTCATTGTTGTAAACCAGCTTTACAAATTTTCTCTTTGAACATTACATAGAACCTTAAAAATGTGTACAGCCTCTCAGCTTATTCCTAAGCACGGAGCGACGTGTTCTGAGAAGGCTGGCTGGCGGCGAGTGAGCGAGAGGAGGGATGCCGTCACGTGCGCAGGATCAGATACGCGAGAGGGAATGCGCGCCTGCGCGGGCGCTGAAAGCTGACGCTGCCTGAAATTAGACTGTATTTATTTTAATACTTTTTTTCGCAATTGGTCGTTTTGAGGGACACATCGTTACCCAAAACCTAATATTGAAAAAAATATTAAAATGTAATAGAAACTCTATACTTCACATATGTATTATATTGATAATTATGTAAGTAAATCTAACAATGTTGTGTTCACCTATAATTGGGTTACTTAAGAGATGCAACTTGGCGTAGAAACTTAATTAAGATTAAGTGTTCCGGTCTTTATTTGTATGTAATCTGCTGGGCCCTATTTCACGAAAATATTAGTTTACTAGTATATTAGCTATTAGTTACTCTAGTGTAAAAATTACTAGTCCTAATATTTTCTGTTTCTCAAAAACAGGTACTAGACTAATAACTTATAGTAGCAAACTTACTCCGGTTGACGATGTCCGTATTTTCGAATGTAGCCGTCCCTTTCACTCACGCCAGAATGACAACGCGAACGAGCGTGATGGCTAGACTCGAAAATACGGACATTGTCAACAGGAGTAGGGCCTCTGGTTTGAACGTTTATACACATATTCTCCATCTATGATTATAAAAACCGGGCAAGTGTGAGTTAGGCTCGCGCACAATTGCAATAATCTTGCATTACTGCAACATATGATTTTTTTCTACGATTATGACCACAAAATGTAGTTTTTTTTTCCTATACTTGTGTTGACCTTCATTCTTGCTGTGTTTTATTTATTTTTTTGTTTGGTACAATGCCAGTAAAAGCAAAATGTTTTATTCAATGAGATTCAAAGTAAATTAATAATTTATATATTTTGTAAGTGCTTCTGGTTAAAAAGACAAAATTTATAAAAATACACTGTTAAATTTAAGTCTGATAGTTTGAGCTAATATATTTTACAAGCCTTCTGAGACCAATAGCTTTATTAGTGTAATTTACAAGAGTATTTAAAAACTTTTTTTTCGAGAAACCAAATTAAATTTACTCTAGTAATTTTTGCTAATATTTATTAGCTGGTAACTAGTAACTAATATTTTACTACCGTAGCTTCGAGAGGCGCACACTAGTAAACTTGTAAAAAATATTAGTTCATGGACTCATATTATTGGTCTAATAAGTTTTGTGAAATAGGGCCCTGGTGTTCCAAATTAAATATTATTAATAAAAGTACTCGGTGAAATCTGTGACTGAAAACATCTTGAATCTAAGAAGACTTCTTCTTTATACAAATTATACCAGATGGCGAGGGCTGAAGAAATTCTCAGGGATGGCTGGCTATATTTGTAATATATGTGACTATGCATAAACTGTACACTGTAAATATGATTTGGTACATCCTGGATCATGGTCAACGGACCCTGGGCACTCGCGTGCGAGTGCACAACCGGGATAACGCTAAGATGATGATGAAGATGTGGCTATGCATAAAGATTAAAAAACCTTTACTAAGTGTGTGTCATGCTCGTGCTCGTGTTAAATGCAATCATAAGTGCAAATAAATCAAAAAGAGTTACCTTTAAGGGTTGCAGAACACTTTCTCTTTTATACAAAAGTACGTTTGTTCTCTATATCTACCTCATACTATGCCAGACAGGCGATGATATCTATTGACACGTATATTTCGCAAGCCCGACACAGATCTCACGGCGAGCATAGCCCACACTTTCAGCGTATCACCGGTTTCATATCTCAACACTTGTCGCGAAGCCCTCGTCACGCATGCAACGCTATCTAGATGACCTGGACATATTTTACGCAGGCACTGTTACTTAAGAAAATATAAATCCTATGTACAAAACCTAAGTACATTTGGAAGATTTGCAGATATTTCACTTTGATATTCGTGAACACAGTCCTAGTTTATCTAAGGTAAACTTAAGAGGAGTTAAGAATATTAAAGAAGGACATACGAGTGTCGCGAAGAATAACTGCAGAAGACACACAGACACAGTGTCGCAAATAATAACTACTTTCTACATGTTTTATATGTAGGTGCTATATATTGAGGATAGTGTCAACTCCCTTTTGCAAGTCCCTTAGGACGAGTGATAATTGAATTTGCCTAGATAAAAAAACATATGGAGAACAGCAACAAATGCTTTTATGGAACTTCGTGCGAAGCATTGGGGAAATCATCCTGAAAACTTGACACGAAAAACAAAAGTACAACTTCATTGTTAAACCGTTCTGAATTTTTTATACTTTCCGTCATTATGCCGGTCACATCCCGTTTCGCGCTATAACCGATTTGTCCAACAAAACCTAATAGAACTAAACGTGTTATGAGTTTTGGTCGAAAAAGCGTCGCGACATGCGCTTCATGCGAGGACCGCCTGCGTCCGCGCATTCCCGCCTTTTTGCCTGTCACCGCGACGTATTTATTGCAACACTGATGCGCCGATGGCGGCTGCACAGATACCAGATTTGACAACGATCCTCTCAGCTTTGATATCGGCCTCTATTGTATCTGCTTTCGTTTTTTACAGAATTGATATTCGTTCGCGCCGGCCGAATGCGGGTAGCTTCACCCGTTGCAATATTGTGATGGATGTCGCGGACTCATCACTTGTAATGGTAAGTCAAGACATTTAAACGTAACTCTATTGTTACAAACTTTTAGTATGAGCACTGGGTGCTACAGACAGTTTTCCCACTCCAGTGTGAAGGTTTGGGCAGTCTGCACTTAAGAATATTATAATAAAGCCATCAAAACTTTTCCAAAACCTCATATACATTTTAAAATCTTAGAGTGAGCTAGATCAACATTAGGTGAAATAAAAAGAATAGCCTCTCTCTCTACAAATTACACGATGCACTAAACACGAAGTAGTAGTAGTATTCTGTGACTGAACTCAAACCGTAAGTTCACTTTATTTTTGTGGTTCAATTATTTTACAATTTCGCCACAATTTAGAAGCAGCAAGAATAAGTCATTAACAAATAGCCTATTCATTACAATCCTATTAAGTGGTTGCTACCAGCCAGCGCAGATAGAGTTAATTCAGCTCCAATTCCAATTCAATCGCATCAAAATCTCTGTCCCTACCCGTAATCGAACCGCAGACAATGGGATCTACAAAACCAATAGGACTCGCGGGTCCAAATATGAATAAATTGCATAAATATTTATCGGCACGCATAATGCCACCACCGGCGTCTACGCCGAAAGCCGAGCGAGGCCGAACGCTACAACATTCTCAGGGGATATAAGAGTTTTTGTCGTGAAACCTTATCGGGCCGATGCCCACCATTAGTGCCGAGCCTTTTTGTGGTGGCGACAAACAGACAAGCAAAGAGTGGTGGTCGCCACCGGAATGGTTCCTAATTATGAAAGTTATGAATTCCTAATACGATGGCGCAACCTTGGTGACACTGTTAAAGACACCTACAAGGAATGCTCTAAAGATTTTAAAGTTGGTAAGGTAAGCTATTCCTAATTTCCTACACATAACACTAATCTTATAAACAGGTAAAGTTAAAATCAAAGACTAACTTCCCTAGCAGCAATATCCGCGTGCATATTTTTATGGAATACGTGGATAACCAATTGCCCCTTTTTACTTTAGGGAGTGCTAAGTTGTTTTGCATTCGAGTATTAGTAAATTCACGAGTTGGATCTCGGATGAACTTCCCTATACTTCTCATTTTGACGGCTTTTGTTTAAGCCCCTACCTACGAGTACCGTAAGCTAACTTAACCTACTTCAATAAATCCGGCTACCAAAGATTTAATTATTTTAAAAAGGTATCCCATTTTAGTTAGGTACTGCTTAGGCTCCGCGCAGATGGGCCATTGGCCACAGCCACAAGTGGCTAGCGACAAGCTGTTTTCATTGTTTTTAATACGTTTTGTATGGAGTCACCGTGCACAGGTGAAGCGAGTGGCGGCCACTCGCGACTCAGTGTTCGCAACACGCCAACCGATAGCGGCCACTTGCCATTTTGATAAAGAACTCAAAGGTTCTAGCTGTGATTTGGCATTGGTCAGTGGCCCATCAGCGCGAAGCCAAGTTAGCTAGTACTTACAGTACTTCTGGATTAGGTACGTAGTAAGTATTACTGAACCATGCCATGTCCATCTTCTGTTGTTACCTAAATGAACAACTGTTATAGTTACTACTACGTTTGCATGACATTCAGTAATGCCTATAAATGTGCATATTTTGAAACAGATTTGATGCTAAATCACTTTCACCAGAGAATAGATATCAAAATGTTCTCGACTGATTAGTTAGTTGCAACATAGCATTTTCAGCATGCAACAATACCAAACATAATGTGAGTGTCGTTCGATTTAAATGTGCTCACTCCTAAGCCATAAGTTGCACTCACAATTGAACACGCAATTGCCAGGCCATGTCATTTTGTGATGTGCACAGCGTCTTGTTAGCGCACTGTCTTAGTAAATCACCGATGCTCTATCCGTCCTGCAAGTCCTGCAACCCGGCATCCTGCTGTTAAAGTGCACAAATTTACGATCGCAACCGAACCACAGCAACGCAAGATTCCAATCGTTCCGCTGTTATTTCAACAAAATATCGTGATTTATACAAAACTGAGACGGTCCGAACTCCGAGCAGCGACGCGAGTATCTCAGCCAATACATAAATTATGAAATGGCGTATTGTACGACGGGGTTACGGCCGTAAGGAATCGCTACCGGGGCACTTATGCTTCGAATCTCAAAGTAAAAGGTCGATAAACATACATCAAATTGTTCGAACATAAACTTTCGTAAGCATTCAGTCTAACCTACCATAAGGCTATTTTACACATCGACGAAATAAGGGTTGTAAAGCATTCGATTCAGAAACGTTTAGAATGTTTTATTAATGAATAAACATTTTTCAATAATTATACAGAAATCAGAAAAACAGTCAAAAGCTTCCTTCACGACATCAAAAGCTCATATATGCTACGAGTAATAATAGGTAGAAATAATAAGTAAAGTTCTACGTCAACGTTTTGTAGGTAATTCTAAAGCTGCTTCCCACCAGTCACCACACGTAAAAGCACATGTCAGAATAGTATATTTTTTCTTGTTACAAGTCATATCTCCAAACGCACAAGAATGTAAACTGCGAGACCGTGCGGTCCAACGCGGATAAATATTCCTTTTATTCCAATTTGTCAGCTAAACCACTCTCAGCGGCGACTTATCTCCGTATTCAACGGTGAGCTCCCGCCAAAACAATACAGCAGTATCGTTAAAAAACGTGCCTGAATACTGCATTTATCATCGTTGATTAAATACCATTGTTTTGTATCGGCAGACTCGGGGACCCCAGCTCGTGGTTCTTTTGCTCGCTTCGTGCCTCGCATTGTACCGACGGAGACAATAAGTCTGTTAAATTGGCCCCCTATACTCGTTATATTATGTGGCAGACTTTGTATTTATGTGCCCGAGGACGCGTGCTCGCAGCATACTCGCGTCCGTGTTTTAAATTCTTGCAAACAACCAGGGAAATATGTTTTCGTAGCATCGGAATCCCTTGAAATATTCACCACTTGTAAAACCTCTTGAGCTCTAACAGATAATCGACTAAGCTATTAGCGCTATTGTTCTAAGGAATGTAATGTTTATTGCCGGTCAATTATGTTGCAATTTCTTTGCGCATAAAGCTATTACGGAGGTAATAAGAACGAGGCTTTAACAAGCGCTCAATTGCAAACAATTCAAGGATAACAGAAAAAACAGAAACAAAGCACCTCTGCTATTATCCGAAGCCGTGAAAAACTGCTGTTAGCGACTGCAAACGTCACGATCTTATTCCAATACAATACTAGTGGTTTCCCGCGAATTTGCCTTGCAAAAGCTCTCATGAGTGCATGAAAGCTCTATTTTGGAGATTACTTACGTTATTTACTGTATTCAAAAGTACATATTTGCCTTGTTTGTCAGTCAGCATTGTGCGACTAAACTCGCAGTTGCGATGGCGGTACATATCCCTTGAAAGTGCTTTCAGGACCCCAGGTGTGTTTTCAGCTTTAATAATAATAATTTATTTATTGGCAGATAACATAGATCCATAACATAGTTAAATAATTTATATTGGTATTAGTAACAAAGGTCGTCAACAATTTGGTTAAGGGGTTAAGTCAACAATTTGGTTCTAATATCGTCAGCTAAAATCATTCAGGCTTCTTGTCATTTTAACAGTGACATTGACATTAGAATTCGTTACGTCATACTGTCGACAGCACGTCAGGTTATACATTTAAACTACGAAAGCAGCTTTTTTAGAAAACAGAGACAGTCTCGAGGTGAACATGTACAGTGTGACGTGCGGCCGTGTGTGCATATTTTATTTTATACATACATTTACTAACCCTCTAAAGAAATGACCATACAAAGCGAACCACCCACGCCTCGTTACGACGTCACGTACTGCAATTTCCAAGCACAGATTTAGGAGGCGTTGTAGTTTCTGGCAACTGAGTGCACTTCTAAGAACCATCTCTCCCTACGTGCCGCGGCGGCACCACTTCAATGGTACGTGTGCTAAACTTCTCCGCTTTTTCTACACATACCACTAATAAAATAATATTACCCACGTGTACCGGACCTGGAAAAACCTGAAAGACTAATAAGAAAGATAGCAACATTCTTCCGGACAGTCGAACCACAATGAGAGCCGCTCCCTAAGCCTCGCTTATCTAAACGACGCAACCCGCGAGATACAGAACCCGTTCACATTTGTATTGCGAAAACAAATGAGAAAATATGACATAAATTACGATGAAACGCCGCTTCAATTCAATCGTTATGTGAATGGCTGTCATAACTGAGTCCCAATTAGGAGTCCGTGTGGTCTCGTAACTACTCGTAATTTATTAATTTTAATAAATCAATTAAAAAATGTACCGGACGAGATCATACCGTATTGAGAGGGTTCTGCAAAAAGGGGTATGCTGCGGCCAGGATTAAGAATGTAGCTCGGACGAATACGTAGGTACGTAGCAGTAGAAAAAGCGGAATCACTCAAGCGTGGTATTAACATGGTTAATTAATTTATTAATTAGCATCAATTAGCCGTAATACGTTGGCGGCGCAGGCGCACGATACGCGCGGATAGTTTTTCCGACGAAGGTTAGTTTTTAGCGACCGATTAGCATGCCCTTGGTAATAGTAAAAAGGGATTCTGGAAGTTGCCGACGGGTTTGTTATGAAAATGTAAATTTAAATTAGAAAAACTCAGCGCAAAGTTGCAATTAAGATGTCCCATCCATTTGTCTAGTGATTGAAAGTATTAACATGTTATTTACTGCGTTTTTGTTAGAAAAGTCTCCGACATCTATTTAAGGTCCGTTTTCATTGCTTGTCCAACATTGTAAACAATCTTGACATTCCTTTTTACCCGACTACGGCAAAGCAAAAGGAGGGTTATGATTTTGACAGGCTATGTATGTATGTATGTATGTTCATCTGTTCCCTCGTAACTTCTAAACTACTTATCAGAATTCGACAAATGACATATCAATAGAAGCGTCTTATTGTCCTTGTTACATATACCTACCTTTCGTAGCACTTTGACAGCGTGTGACTGCGGTTTTCCAAACATGAAAATTTATCTCTACATAGTGAATATTGCATACTACTTCAGAATAGTATTGTATGACATTATTGTCAATTTACAATGAAGGCATCTTGGTAGAGTCTACTGTGTCCATTTACTTGTAACTACATTAGCAACTTTGTTCAGTTCAGTATTCTGAAAATCTTGTTTTATACTTTTTCAGCGTCGTTTTTTGTCGTAGTTGGGTTTTAGTTTTTTTACTTTTTATTATTAACGAAAGTATTCATTTAAAAATAAGATAGACACAAAAATTACATCCTAATATGGTACTTTATCGTTTAATACATGCAGCTTTTTAGAACTATTAGTATATTTTTAACAGTATTAGTTTTAAAGGTCGTCGTTTACAATGTTTGACACGTAAAGAAAAACGGACTGTACACGAGTGGAACGTATGAAAAGACTATAATATGACAGAAATAACATCATGCTCAAATTAACTTTGAGAATATATTACTACGCTTCGAATACTTTTTTGATATCAAATAATACCGAAGGTTTGCCACAAGTATAGATTAGGTAGACAGACGCCAGCACATCATATCAATACTATTAATATAAATGCGAAAGTGTGTCTGTCACCTCTGGACGCCTAAACCGCTGTACCGGTTTAGATGAAACTTTCTATTATGATAGTTTGAAATCCTGGAAAGGATTGAAAGTATATAGAAAATCCGCGTTTGGCGCGGGCGAAGCCGCGGGGAACCGCTAGTTAAAAAAAACACTTTGTATTCAAAACAGCATTCATACAGCATCAAGTTTACCGTGGTGTTGTTGTCGATACCGTACGTAAGTATTTAATATATTTACCTAAATATCTATTCCCAACACTTTCACTCACCACAAACAGGTGATACTTAATTGCAATAGTTAATGACCATTAGCTCAAAACAATATATGAGTGAAAGTATGTTGGACTAACTGTTTTGATACTTGGTATTCGCAATAGACGGTGGCCGCGGAGTGGAGCGGACAGTGACAAATAAGCCGCTGTCAATCGTCTCGGAAGAAATTCGAGTGGTTCATTAATAACGGGAATGATCGTGCGCGAGATGCGGTGATATGCTACCTGTGTTCATGATTAGTGACTGCCAACTGCATGTAGTCTAAAGTACGCATGCGAAATGGATTTCATACTTTACATTTTTTTATAAAACATTGTTAAAACGCTGCACTAACTAAGCTTTACATAAATGTGCGCCAGGCCTACCGCCTAATTTGAAAGCTATCGCGAATACTGTGTGACTTGAATTATCATTTTCTCGATATTACGAAAGCTAATTATTGGTTTTCAGACGTCGTCAGTTTGAAAGCTATTATCGCTTTCCTGAAAGCAATAACTATTGACCGGGCGGACGGCGCAACATAACACGTAACCTTAACCACTCTGTTACTTATTTGTTTCTAACAATTTCACGGATTACTTCGCGATTTATTTACATTTTATATAACACTCTGTTACTGTTTACTATTGATTTCACTACTCATTGTGATTTGTAGTTGTGTTATCTGTGAACTCCTGAGCTTTTTTTCTCTGTGCTTTAGTTTGATGGGTAACCATTTTTTAAAGCCATGCTTTGAGTCAAAATTAAAAGATAAAAATACTTGCTTACAACAAATATGTAAGTAAGTACATAATAAAATAAATTCCCTTCTTTTAAATCAGCTCCTGGCCTAAATGAATGACCTGACCGATTTCTATTATTTACACATTTGGGAGCACAGTCGACAGACGGACGGACAAGGCCGCGTTTTATTATATTTTTATCGGCGATTAGCATAACCCCTGCGCGCGCGTCGTTTATTGTGCAGTTTTATGCCCTGTGTAAATATTGACCGAAGAGGCTGTTAGTAGTGATGTGTCGATCCTTGGGACGTAGATGTCCCACTGTTTCCAGTATGAATAATGTTTAAAAGTAAAATTGATTATTTAACTCTTAGAAACGAAATCCTAACTACGAGGGTCAAACTGAAAGTTCTTAGAAAATCAAAAACTGATTACATTAGCCAGTTATTAGTTTTATTATATCTTTTCAAAATATTGTCCATTGACGTCAATACACCGCTGCATGCGATGGAACCACTGGGAAAAGCACTTTGCCCACTCGTCCTTAGGGGTCTCTTCAATGGCATCGCGATACGCAGCCACCGCTTCTTCAGCATTCATAAACCGCTTTCCTTTAAGTTTTTCTTTAATTTTTGGAAATAAATAAAAATCACAAGGCGCGAGGTCGGGGCTATACGGCGGGTGACCCAGTAATTCAACGTTTGATGTCGCCAAATAGTCGATCGTTCGCTTGGCGGTGTGCGACGAGGCGTTGTCGTGGTGAAGGAGGATCCTACTGCGAGGTCGTTTCTCTCGAACTTTTTCCAAGACAAGTGGCAAACAATTGGTATTGTACCATTCTGCAGAAACTGTTTTTTGATCCTCTAACACAATTGTTGCGAAATGACCTATCCTTCCAAAGAACGAGGCCACCATTTTTTTTCCCGCACTTCGATCTCTCTTCACTTTAGTTGGCAACTCCTCGAAAGGAAACACCCACTGAGCAGATTGTCTTTTGGTTTCAGGATCATAACAGTAAATCCAGCTTTCGTCACCTGTTAGTATGTCGAACACAGCATTTGAGTCACCTCCGTTAAATCTTTCAATCATTTTACGGCACCAATCCACACGATGGAGTTTTTGAGCCTTAGTCAAATTATGAGGTATCCACCGGGCGCAAAGCTTCCTGACCGCTAAATGTTCGTGGAGGATTTTGTGCACTTGACTCATACCGATGCCTAAGCTTGTCCGAATCTGCTGATAGGTCACTCTTTTGTCAGTCTCTATCATACGCCGCACAACACAGATGTTATTTTCAGTCATCGCCGTAGAAGGCCGTCCCTCACGTACATCATCAGTGAGATTAGTGCGACCACGTTTAAATTCATTAAACCAGTTGTAAACAGTCGCACGAGATGGGGCTTCATCGTGAAAGGCCAATCGTAGTCTATCATAACTTTCTTGTTGACTTAAATGACATCGAAAGTCATAAAAAATCATTGCACGAAAATTTTCTCGTGTTAAATTCATTTTGACGTGACACAGACAATTTTCAATTTGCCGCCAAGTCGTAAAACAAATGACAAATGAATGAAATATATACTCAGTAATATTGGCTAAGAGTTCTATTTTCAAATTTTAGAATATTTTTTTTATTATATTGTTTATAAGTGGCCAGTTCTAAGAACTTTCAGTTTGACCCTCGTATTATTATGAATGCGAAAGTAACTGTCAGTATGTTACGCAATTAGGCCTATACTACTGGACCGATTGAAATGAAATTTGGTACAGAGATAGTTTGAGACCCTGGGAAGAACATAGGGAATGAAAAGAGCGAAGTCGCAGGGAACTGCTAGTAATTTACAAATAATCCAATCAAACACTTAAGACTAAAAAAATGGACTGAACAGTAGCCTTTTGGCTTAACATTTGCGCCAAGAGATAAAATATATATGATGCTCACATAAAACTAATACACATTAAGCGGGGTTTTAATGCGACCAATAATGAGGTAAAATAACATTTACCTGGAATTTTAATGTATTTATAAATACAACGCGAAGATCTTAGAATAATTATTTGGTGCTCTACTTGTTTAAAACCAAAGAGTGAGTTCCTCCCTGGCAATCAAAAATCATGCAAGAAGTCATGAATATTATAAAATAATCTAATCCCAATAAAAAAAATTACCCGTATCTACCGATTCTTCTTCAAAAGTCCACATCTTATCGTCCAGTTTGTAGTCTGCTGTGTCTAGAGCATAGTGATTGTGTATACATACAAAGACATTCGATTTGAAAATTTTACACTAAACATAGGTTCAATTTATACTTTTGATTGCTCATCATCATATTACTGTACTTAACAACTTCAATAATCTCCTAGGTCTTCAATATTGTTGTTGTACTATTATTGATGATCGACAATAAAACGTCCCACATCTCAACAAAGACACATCCCTAAGTCGAAGTGACGATTAGGAGTTCGATGAGTGCGTCCCACTCGCCTTTACGATCCGTATACTTGCTTTACGCCGTTTAGATAACGGAGTGTAGATGGTAACCCTGTAATGGATCAATATACCGTAAAATTAATGTTGTTTAAACAGCATAACTGATGTGATTAATAAAACCCATTATGGCGCTACCTTGGGGTAGAAAGGTCGTAAAAGCCATAAACCTTCTATGGCTTTTACGACCTTTCTACCCGAGGTAGCGATGGGTTTAAAGCGATGCAAGCTAATCGTCGTCGCTAATCAAATCGTCTTGGTTTTGCAACAATTTTAATCTTGTCGGAATAATATTCTTTTTAAATTATTATTTTTTTTAATTTCTTTATTATTTCCAATGCAATAGACTTATAAAACATCAACCTAAAATATTCAGTTACGAGAAATGTCCATCTTTACAAATTCTTAGTTAACATTATTCAAATTAAACAGGTTTAGTGATAATAAATCGGAGGCGAGAAAACTTTTAAGACGTGTTTAACTCTGTTCATTACCATTTGGAAATTAAACAGTATTACTGGCCATAACATCTTGGCTGTCAAACGATCACTTGTAAGTATGAGTCACGGTATAAAAAAGGCCGCTACTCTGTAAGTCGACGTCAGACGATTGGCGTCGACGTTTGACGACCGTGGTGGTAAACCGATGCGCGGACTATGGACTCTGATGCTCTGGACTTTGCTGCAAAGAGCAAAGGTTTGTATGATATGTACGAGCATTTGTACCCAAGTCTTTGATGTATGTAAAAAAATTAAGTATGGCTATCTGTTATCCTTTGGCACTAGATAGGTAATTGGTGTGGTATGATTGTTGGAACAATTTATTATCTACGATTTTTTTTTTACTTTTTTAATCACCTTTTTTTGCTAACTAGATTTGCATGCTGTGTACTCGTTGGAGCTACAACAAAAAACTAATTCTCCTTGTCCTGTTGTGTCATGATATGTTATGATATGATATCTGTTTTGTGTAACAAAAAAAAACGATGCTCGTATTTTCTGCTCTAGTCGTCAACCTTATTCGCGTTCTTCATGCGAGGAGGAGTGACAAGGACGGCTACAGTCGAAAATAAGTAGACGTCATTCGGTCGGAGTAAGACCTTGGAGTAGTGCATCAGGTTTAAATGACATACGCTCACAAAAACCGTAGATGTCGATCTTACTAGTGGAATTCAATAACGAAAAGTGGTCGAGTGACTACCGTTGCATCAGATTCGGTAGCTGCCTCTGCGGCCATTAGTTTATCGTCACATCTTGGTCCTCAAGATATTGTTTGGGAATGCGGCTCCCAAACTTTTCGTAACCGCACATAAAATGTCTCTTACTTTCAAAACTTTAAAAAGTTTCGATAAAGACATTTTTAAGTAAATTTCCAAAACTTCTTAACGCAATGAGATTGAAATGTTTTTGGAATTGCTTGTATTAATAAAGAAATTGTAAATTATTTTTTTTAATTTAGGAAGTATGTAGGTTGGTTTACCCACCTTCAAACATGAGTTTTATTATTTAAGGTACCAAACCAACATTGTACCAGTAAGGAGGAATGTTGGGAGCCAACGGCATAAAAATAGTTATGGTTATTTTATAGGGCAGACCAAGAGAACTAACCCTGGCTATCTTACATCTCGAAACTCCAATTCGAACATTCCATACAAAAAACTAAACGTCCAATTTTATGTTCATACGTGTTTTAGATAACTCTGTAGCTCCTGTTTTATACCAGTTTAAGCTAATAGTTTTAATTAGTAAACTGATACTGTTTAAACGCTGCTTGCATTAACTTTCCAATCTTAAGTTCGTAGAATTTCAAAAATACTAAGTAAAATCCATTTTTATGTTGATACTCTTTGTTACTAATTCATGAAGCAGGTAAACAGCGGCAGTTTTATGGTAATCGTTCATCCAATATGGCAGTTAGGATATTGATTTTAGACAATGCATAATTTCAGATATATTAATTTATTTAGCACTATAGTAAACAAAAAAATAACTGTTGCTTGGAAAACTTACTTATAGTCAAATTTAGCAGGTAGGTACTTGAGGTTGAGCGTCATACATAATAGAGTTGTTCAGAACATTAAAAAACTATTTTAGCACCTGCAATAAATTTGGAATAAAATGTACTTAAAAGACTGTATTTTTCATTAACCAATTTAATTATCTTAATTTGCAAGCAAAAAAGTATCAGAGTCAGTCTACAGGAAAACATCCACATAAGAAAAGCCAGCACGATTTCAACAAACTCCAATTCAAATTTACTCTTATTAAATAATCGTCAGTTTACGATTATTTGACCACTTACTACAGTAATTACAATAGGAGTAGATAAGAGTATCGAAGCTTGCCAATAGCATTAGCATCTTCCTTCTACATTGTATGCAACTTTTCAGTGGGTATATTAAACTACGAACATTTAATGATTTTTGCTTGAGAAGCGGTATTTATTTCTAAAATTCAAAATCGATCCAATATAAAAATCATGTTTGCTTAAATGAAATGAGCTTCCAACCAATAATAACTTGCGGTCAAGAAGGTTTTTTTTTCCATTTTTACGTTTGGTCACCTTTCTTTAACTCCCATACATCTTTATTCATCAGTGCAATAATATATTTGAAAAGTAGAGTAAGGGGCTTTAGTCATAAATTTTGTAACCAGATTTTGTACCGGCGCGTCGAAATCAGTAACCGAATATTTTATTGAAACTGTGTGTAAGCCGTGAAGTGAAAAATGTTTATTTACGGTTGTAAATGCTATTATGTGCTATTTATTTGTAAATTGAAATTCTTAAAAATGTACCACACAGAATTTTTAGCTCTCATGGCATTTTTTATGTTATGTGTTGTTTTAGATTCTGGAAAAAAACTCAAAACACGCAACAAGAATCGAATTTATTAATTTAAAACACCAACTTATTGCACCGTTTTCTTTCTTAGCAAAGTCTGACGGGATCGACTGAGTTAGGTACTCTGAGGACGATGACCAAAAGCCACCTCTAAATATGGTATTTAAAAAACGACGACCTAGGACCACCAATTTTGTATGGATGACGAAAAGTCAAAAATGACCAAATGCGCCTAACCTTGTAAAAGACTTGTTTGTCCGTGATAGCCTTTTTCTCCGGGCTGTGGCGATGGCTACTAAAACCCCAGGCGTCGAGACTGCAGGGGGCAGCCAATGAGAGTATTGAAATTCCGCTATCTGGAATTACACAAAGAACTTGTTATTTAGCATTTACTTACAATATTGAGACTTGTGAGTATGATAAGTTATTTTCAAAATCTTGAAAAAAAAAATTAAAGGTAATGCGAGTATGGTAATACAAGAAGAAACAACACATACATAGCTATCAAATTATATCCTCAAACAAGTTCAAAAATACCTGATTATTTGCTTTTGAAAATAATGATAAAAAGTATTGTCTATTACACACGTCCGACTGTTCATATTCAATCATAAGTGCTTCCTAGAAGCCCACCATAAGCTGTGACCCACGGAGCTCTACCGAGCATCATCAGTCACAGCTTTTCTCTTATAATGATGTTAAAAATGTTACCTAACAGCCTTCTTGTCCTCCCATTGTACCACTGCTCAGTAACAAAAAAGAAACTTTTAAAAAATGACTCCCAATTTATATGAGGTATAAAAAAAGTCGTTTTTCCCATGACACCGCGCTGGGCGATCGGGCAGAGCGCCATCCTTCTTCAATATTTCGCTGTCGTTTTTTATTTGAATGGCTTTGACATTTGGGAGTTGGGTCACTTATTAAATTAGGCTTTGTGTTTAAAAGAGCGATTAATAATGTTGTGTTGAGCTTGGCTTTGGAAGGTGTCTTGCACGTAACAGGGAATTACACAAGTTTTCAGGAAGTTAGGGAGTAAACTAAAAACAAAATACTCTTTTCTCTTTGATTATCATCGACTTCAAAAAATAAGGAGGTTTCAAAATTTGACGTATGATTTTTTCCTACGCATAATAGTTAATTAGAACCACTGACGTTTTACCAAAAGGCTATACTTTCAAAAATTAAATTTCTGTAAGTTTATTGTAAAATAATTTTAGTCTTCTTTGATTTAAGTAGTTAAGGCAGACGAACAGTACACAAATAATCTATTATCTTCTACGAAACAAATATCTTTGCGTTTAAAAAAAAACACTTCGATTAAGCTGCAAAAAGGTTAGTCTTAGTTTTGTTGAGTTACCGAACCCATTATATTTGTAGCCTGTCTGTATGTAAAAGGAAACAACAAATATCGAGCACGATTCAAGTTATCGATCAAATCGAGTATGTCATAAGCCAAGATTGAACCCCGCTCACTCTGGATCGCTGCACGACACGAGCAAAGCAAGCACCTAACTTACAAACATTAAAATTACCTTTAATGGACATTGGGTACCAAAAACACATCACTGCATTGATCTTAGTAACTTACGTCATAATCATAATATGAAAATTCCTGCTACGTACAAAGTGATCCCAACGTTTCTCAGTAAATAAATTCATTTAACTTCACGAGCAGTTGCCTGCTACAGTAAGGCCTACCTACTGTTTAATTTTGTCTCCGGTTATCGTTCCCAGTCGATCAGTAAAAACAATCGGCGTACTCTATCGAGAGCCCATTCAATATCCGATTCCAAAGAGTTCCTAGTAAAAGTAACTGATGTTCAACATTAATCCTAATGTACCGATCAGTGGACTAAACGACGTTTAATCTAAGCTCGAATATTTCAATGTGCCCAATAAAACTATGGCTGAGAAAAAACTCTGTCCGTGCTCGTAAGGTATTCGATGAGTATGAGTTCCCCGAAGATACGCGGTGCGCAGTGTCATATCACGACCGGTACTAGGGCCGCGCCGCCCGCGGTTATGCCAAGAATGCCATTGTCGATGTTGCGCTAAAAGGAACGCATTATAATAATAACAACCTTCATTAACTTGAAGATTTTCGTTTAACTTGTTGAAGGCTTTCGTTTAAATGTTTCAGTCGTAAATTCGATAGTGATTTTCACTAGTACCGATCTTGGCAAAAGTGCTTTACTGCTTTTAAATTATGCAGTTTTAAAAGGATACTCGTGTTTATTTTTATAATAGCAGTAAACTGTACACGAAAGACGTATTATTTATGGCTGTTAACATACAACCTACTTGCTCCTCTTCTCCTCCGGTCTATCATCTTTGAGTACTACGTATTCATAGTTTTGTTTTACTGTCTGTAATATATAAAATAAAAAAGTAACATTGTTCGGCTCATTTTAAGTATAATTACAAAAAAGTAGGTATAAGGTAACCTGTCTCAAGTGAACGGAAATCGTGCCACTGACACTGCTTTCCAGCGTTAAGGAATCCTTAATATTTACTATGGATGAGGAATAAGATTCATTGACATAAACCCATGAGCATGATGTTAGCTTCATTCGTAATTCGGCCACTATCGTTCGAGCACTACGAGCTACTGTTAAAATATACCTAATCATATCGATAATGCAATAGGACATCACTAGCGCGGCGCAGGCGCAGCGTGCGACAGATGATCAGTCATGCGCCAGATGCTGCGCGATAAGCGCTCGGTAGCCGCTCATTAATCTGCCCACTCCCCACTCCCCACCACCTATGCCCACCACTAGTCTACCAATTAACTGGACATCACTATATACAGGGTGCAGGGCACTGTAAAAGTATTGCAATCATAAAAAAAATACGAAACTTGAAATGATGTGAGAGATGTGAGACATTAGCTACTAGTTTATCATTTTTTTATACTGAATTTTTGGTTAGCAATTCATAATTCTGAAGGCTGTGTATTTCATTAGTCATACTCGGTTCTCAGCATTTTATAGATAATAGGCAGGTGTTACAGGGAGACTGATCACCTGATCACTCAAGCGATTAGCAAACAGTCTAATTAGACTAGCTAGCGACATATAGCGACATATACTAAAACTTGAGCGCTTTTACTACCCAAGGATTAAACAACTTTGCAGATTATAATAAATAATAAGGCATGTAATGGGACAATACTTTTTAAGTGACATTATTTAGCTACATCCTGTATAGCAAACAATTCAATAGACTCGAAAAGCATAGTCCAAGCTTTTTGGTAAATGACAGTGTAACGTGGTAGCCTATCTGTTACCGCGTATCGAAGATGAAGATGGAAATATCGATAAATTGTGGGCAAAATAAATCGCTGCTCTAGCAGGAGTAAGACGGAAATCAATAACTCATCATTTATTTTGTAAAGCGCGCACTTTTTTATGTTAAACGTATGCGTAACATTTTTGCAACTGGTAGCTGGTATTATACAAGTCAGTGACAAATTGATTCAAGTTACAAAACTATTCAAGAACATCCTTTAAAAAGAAACGTTAGATTATAAAAAGATGGACGCGGTACACCTTTACTAAAACACTGGTTAAAGATTTTATAGTTTTATTATACATAAGGTATACTCGTAGTATAATGACCTTCTGTAGATTTAAAATATCATAAAGAATTCAAGTTTTCTATAATAAAATAAAAAAGTGTAATCAGGCCTTGCGCACTAAGGTTAGTTTCGGATATTTTATTTATTTGTTCTTTAAGCCCTTCTTTCCAAATTTCATGATTCTAGGTCTAATTAGGAGATGCCTTATAGGTTTTGATTCTCTAGCGAAATTTTAGAGAATGTGGCTTAACAGCCGTATCTTTGGATTGCGTTAACTTATTAGATAGAAAATTCACTTCAAGGAATCGCGTATTAATTTAAAATGTATACCTCCGCACGTTCACGAGAAAATGTGTCTTGACAGACAGACGGATAGACGGACAAGTGATCCTATAAGGGTGACTTTTTCCTTACGTACCCTAATAAGTACCTACGTACTTACATTTAAAGCTAAGTATGGATATCATCAACACGTCTCTCAAAACGTTCTCGACAGCAAAATGGCTAATTTTAAATTCATTTATATTTAACATTAAAGGATAAAAATACCTTTGCCTGGGTCATGGTCAAAATGAGGAAGGGGTCGATTCTTCTTGTCTTAAGGAATGTACGACATCTGTGCTCAGCTGCTGCGGGAGATTTATGATCACACGCACCGTGGTATATTACCACTGTTTCTGTTCAATGAAGCCTCATAGCCTTTATTTCGACACTGCCATTTATAACTGAAGTTGGTAACTTTTTAAAACAGGATGCGTAAATACTGTAGGTACAAAGTTTCGCAATATCAACTAAGTTAAAAAACGCCTGTTAAACAAGCAACTAAGTTGGTATCTACTTCACTACTTATTGTTAGTCACCATAATGAATTTATTCTAAGCATTTTGAATTTGGTATAAAATTATCCAACACCCAAGCTCAACGACTAGTTAGATTTAAAAACTTCTAAGTTGTTTGTATTATAATTTGAGTCACTTTGTCGGTGGTGTACTTTATAAGATTTGAGACTGAAATAAGCCTTTGATAACTGTCTCCCGCTTTGCTAAGCTTTCGTAACTCCCCTATCTTTCTGATTTATTTTGGTTCGGGATCTAACACAATAAGCTTTCTCCTAGGACGCCCCATAGCCTTCACTGGTTAGGTTTTCGAGCTTCAGATCCTGTCTAAACGAAAGTTGCAGTGGTGGGAAAGTTCCTGTAGTTAATTAATTTACTGGTATCTACCAAAATTTAGCTTTGATGCAATTTCTTGTAGAGTAGGCAACCTGAATTCCTATGCTTATTTAATTTATAGCTGCCTATCATATAGCAACCATGATATTGGAGATCTATGCTACCTCATGAATTTTATATTCCTTTTAATTTTATTATGTTTACTTTAGTAAGGTTGTTTGACAAATTAACGAGCCGTATAAGGTTGTGGCGGTGGAAAGCTCGAAGTGTCAATTCGAGAGGCACACCTGTCGGCGGCTTTGATCGCCGAACTGGTCCACGGCCATAAAGTCGCGGATTTAACGCCAGATTAAACTAACTATATGTGTACGGTGACCAAACGTTTGGGGTATAAAGGGATAAATTTAGACCTGTAAGTTTTACAGATTACAGACGAGTATTATTGAAAATTTGGCCTTTAACATGCCAGCTCGACCAGTGATGGGTCAATTGCGGCAGCCCGTTTGACTATGGCTATGTCTGTATCTCAGATTCAGATTCAGATTCTTTATTGCAAGTCACAAGTGGTTTGTAAGATGGTACCTGTATAATGGCTCACTCCTTATGCCCGTAGTATCCAGAAATCGCCAGATTTTTCGGGGAGTGAGTTTTTTTATCTCTTCCTGGTGCATTATATGCTGCCCTAAATGGATACTTCTTAATTCAATCAAATTTCGCTCACAAAAATTAATCGACTGTGTCATCCGGTGGGACTCGAACCCACGTTCCTTCGCAATCTGGGCGAGTGCTCTTACCAACTAAGCTACGGAGGACGTTGGTCAGTCGACGAATTTTTGTAAGTGCTTACTACGCCAGTGAGCCGGCGTTCGATTTTATCAATACTTGGAGAATGTACCCGCATGTTATGTGAGCGAAATTTGATTGGATTTCGTAAAAACTTTCAAAATAATTGCTTAAGTTACAAAAATAATTATATGGATACTTCTTTTGCTCATAAGTGATCCGCATAAGCAGAGCATGTGCATAGCCGTTCGCCGCCGTCTTCTGTTGAGTGGCAGAATCGGCAGAAAGAAGAAGAAAGTTTTACAGATACATATGTGTTACATGTTTTTACGAAGCCGAAGGAAACCCTATTGAATCAAACGTGAAAAATGAATTGACAATAATTAAGGAATACGTACTTGTACGTAAGTAAAGTACCAAATACTAGTAGGATAGCATTGACTGGGCTAAGCATTCGTTTTGAAATGTTCGTGTGAAGCGAGTAAAATCCTGATAACAAGATTAATAATTATTGCAAAACATTCTTTAGAGATAATATGGACACCCGATTGCAGCACCGGTGGCGATTCCACAAAACTATCTAAGCCTAAAATCGCATACTTTTGCGGCGCTTCTTTTAAACCGTGTTGCTTTGCCAGGCGCCGCACTTGACATGTAATGATAGGTACCTACTTGAATGACTAAAAACAATACATACAAGTATGTGTTTGATAGAATTAAATCAAACCCCTAGTAGCCAAAAAGTAAAAAACTTTGAATACCTCTAAATTGCTATAATCGGGTTCGAATAGAATTGAAGAAAAATACCCTACCAATACATTCTATAGATCTTAGTTCATCTTAGTTCTTTGTTTCGGAGACTGTCGATATTTTGGGTTAATTTAATTAAAAAAACTCATCTTCATGCTTTTGAAGGCATCACATAGTTTTTCGATATGCGCCAACGTTCAATATATTTTTAAATTAGCTCCTTCTTAAGCTGAATTTGCCTCTGATGAGCCTTCAAGAAAATTTGATATGAGGACCTTAGGATATAAAGTTTGAAGACATTTATAAATCGTTTTTTACTTCTATTACATACATTAGTACCATATAGGTATCTTTTAATTTGCTTGCCCATAAGATCCTACAGGATCATCGGTTATTCCGTGATCATGGCACTTGAAACAGTGCCAAAATATCTGAAACACAAATAAAAAGGCATATGGTAGCAAACCCGTAGCAAACTTCTAATATACGAGTAAAAT
Organism: Pyrausta nigrata; assembly: GCA_949316185.1. Taxonomy (NCBI): domain Eukaryota; kingdom Metazoa; phylum Arthropoda; class Insecta; order Lepidoptera; family Crambidae; genus Pyrausta; species Pyrausta nigrata. Next base: position 6,155,706 of record OX438941.1, on the reverse strand, counting down.
GACATTTAGAGTGAATAAGACTCCGCGCAGATGGGCCACAGTCCACAGCCACCGATGGCAAACGAAGGTGGTCGGTGGCCACTACAATTGACTCATCTGCTAGATGTTTTATCAAAATGCCGAGAGGCCGCCGTCGCCGTGTCGCGAACACTGCGACGCGAGTGGCCGCCACTCGCTTCACGTGTTCGGCGACTCCATACAAAACGTTTTAAAATAATGTAAACAGCTTGTCACTAGCCACCGGTGGCTGTGGTCGGCCAATCTGCGCGGAGCCTACGAGGCAGAAGAGGATCTCGCTGCAGGCGGTCGCGCTGCCGGATTTAACCCCACACTTTACGACACCGACTGCCGACTGCACCGATTAATGAATATTACCACTAATTAATACCGATGATAAATATTATGGCAATTAAAAAACGAATATACAAAATGATTAGAGACACCGCTACCAGTTGTTTCTATGGGAAGACAATAAAATTAGAATGGAAACATCTCAACGGCTCAAAGAACACGAATCTGTTGTCTATAGGAATTAATATTTTTTTATTTTACATAAGGTTTTTAATAATATGAATAAAATTTAAGTAAGTTGTCAATTACTCTTTAAACTATGATAAACATAAGTATCTATGCAATGGCAATCTATTTACCTAAGTATCGAATGTACTATCTTATATTACAGGTAAACTTTTGACTTGGAGCAAAGTAACGATTTATTTGTTTTTAGTAGGTAGTTGATTTCTTTACGTAAATGTAGTACTCACGTAAGGCAATCAACTACCTACTAAAAACTACTACTCAGCGAAGCAAAAACAATTATTTTTGATTAAGTAAGAGAACATTCTGTTGCCTTTATCAAAACCCTAAAGTTCCAGTTTTATGACCATCTACAAGTAAATAGATCCCAATGTTTACCATTAAAATATTTGGAAAAAAGCCTGATAGCTACAAGTAAGAATCTACTTAATTTAATTTAGACAATTTACCGTTTTTAGTAGAGTCGTGGCTTACGGGCGCGGACTTCTCGGAAATCGTAAATGCTGTGTGCCCGCGCACAAAAGACAGAACTGTAATATCTTGTCTACCTCCTCTATGCTCTAGAAAATAAAGACCAAAATCGCTTATCAACAATACTATCATCGTAAGCCCAACTTTCTTTCGTTGCGGCAACTTCGAGGATTCCGAACTTGTTCTGTACTCCTAATAAGGAGCTCGTAAAATCTCATAATAAAATTATAATGTTTAGATAGTCCTATCATTAAATACCAAACTGTCAACGGTTCATTTAATTAGATGTATTGAAGCTATAGAGTTATATATATTTTCTTATTTCATGATATAGGAATGATATGCGATAATAAAAGCCAAAATAAGCAGTTTAGATACTTTTGCTTAGTTACATTTTCGATATAGGACCTTAGATGATTTACTTGTCTAAGTATAGGACCTGGGGCCCAATTCTCACGCCTTCGATATTATGTCGCATTCGATATTTATCGAAAAATCATGGCGAATATTACAAAATTTTATCCCGTATTCACGAAGTATCAAAATGTCGGATAGTTATGTAATTTTTGATATCCGCCATGTTTTTTCGCTAAATATCGTATGTAACATAATATCGAAGGCGCGAGAATGGGGCTCCTGGTTGCAATATATTCTATAGCGGACTTATATTGCCAACGAACGAAATGTCAAAATACAAATGTATGCAAAGAGTCACATGATTCTTCGTGGGCTCATGTCCGTTTCACACATTTGGTTAGCGATAGCGAACTTCGCTGTAGAATTGGTGGCATCGTGTCAAGGGGCCCAAGGATTTTATTTTTTTAAATCGATTAAGGTATCTATATTATTCCTGTCTTATAGTAAAAAAGAGTTCAGGTTTTTGCAAATCCATAATATTTTTGAAATAGCTACTACACAAAACGTCCTGTATTATGTTTTATTCATAAGCATCTTTAATGCACACAGTGAGGATGTTTTCGCAACGTATTACAACTGTAATAAATCCAACCCAACGTATACCTACACGTGAGTATTTGTGTCACATGCACAATTTTAAGTCGAAGAAATATGTTTTTATATTTTTTTTATACCAAGGTGCATTATATATATAGCAAGGTGCAAGTTCTATCGGAACGTTAATATTCAATTAAACATGCAAATTGACAGTAACTATTACTATAAACTAACATTAACTATTAAAAAAATATATTATAAAAACTTATACAAGATGACAAAAATATCTGACTGTATCAGAGAATCTATCGCAGTACACATTTTCTTACTTTTAATTAATCTTGCGCGCTCAATTTATGTAGTTGAATATAAAATGACACTTTTAATTTGAGTACCTACTGTGTTGAGTTGCAGCCTGCTAGCCATGCTGCTAGTGAATAATTGGCTGCTCTTTCTAATTATACTTAACTAATTACATAATTACTTACGGTGATCACTGAAAGTAAGGACAAAAATAAGTAAATAAAATAAATAAATAAATTGTTTCAACAAACACACCAATTACCTAAGCCCCAAACTAAGCGTGAGCTTGTGCTATGGTGACTAGGATAACGGATAGAAATACTTAAATACATATAAACATCCATGACTTAGGTACAAATGCTCGTGCTCATCACACAAACATTTGCCCCTTGCGGGATTCGAATCCGCAACCGACTGGTTTAGAAGTCCGGTGCGCGAACGACTACACCAAGACGGTCGTCAAAGTACATATGTAAAGCTTTAATTCAAATAAATATCTGTGTAGAGTATGTCTTTTATAATTGGGTATGTTATATATCTTATTGCCTACTATGTACCGAACCAAGTGGAAACTACTATTTAGGCAGGTATTTTATTTGCTTAGCACAATGGAACATGAAAAGTAGATCAATTAGTGTTTTGTGTCTGGGCAATAATCTACAATAATCAGGACAGATCGAATTCTAAATGACAATGCAACCAATTAAAAACAAAAAAAAACAATTAAATCATATGTCATATTACATATATGCTTTCTAATTTGTTTACAGATCGCATTCAACTTACAGTCTACGGACTACAATCGGTCCCAGAGAAAGATAAACAAGATCTCCATTCTAATGAAAGCAGATACAGAAACGTATAAACTATACTTATCCTTGCATATAGCATGCAGCAAAAATACAATACATCCTGCTTAAACACCGTATCTTATTTTATTAAACCTATTTGTAGTGTAAAACACCATAACGAATCCCATACTCGAGTCATTCACACATAAGAAATCAATAGACTCAGCAGAGTCCATTTCCATGTCATTACCGACCCGGCTTATTAATATCCTATGCCGGTCAAAAGTTAATCGGGTTTAAGTCGCTCGCATCGCCCACGAAGATTCATCACAATCGTCATTATTCACACACGAATTATGTAATTTCAATAAATGGAGCTTATTGAATAGTGATGAACGTCGGTAGGCCGCGGTGGAACCCCCGCGGAGCGTATCTACCACCAGCTAACAACACTCAACCAATTGCCACTCGAGAAAGGAACCATTGCCTGTTCTCTTTACATAAGATTTGTAACCACCAGTTTCAAACAAGCGATGGATCGCTCAAGATAATTCTGACTTCATAATGTACGTGGTGCTGTAGGTTCGGTGGTAAAGAACTCTCCCAATAAGCACTTAGATCCTCATTGTCTAAAATAAATGTATTTTGTTTGGATAAATCGAGCGGGTGCCAGCAGAGGTCGCGTTGGTGTTAATGATTCTCTAGTTAATATGGAATGGAGTATCGACTCCTATTCGAAGTTACAATTGGTTATTTTAATTTTGAATTTGTAAAGAAAGACATATGATTAAAAAGTCAAGTCACGAAAAACAGCAAGTGTAAGAAAATAGTAATAGTAAGTATATTTTGTAATTTCCTCGTCAACCTGGTATATCATCACAAATTACAAATTCGGGTACCTACTCAATATTACGATGGTAACGTTTGATAAAAAAATCACTGCCTCTTATTATAGATACGAGTAGTATCTACGAGTATTATAAAAGGCAGTGCCTAACCCAGGGCCTGAGTACAGATTGTGGTTGCAATTGCTAAGACTGTTTGTGTAATTAATTTCTGATTGAAATTAATTAATATAATTCAAAGCATTTACAGACTCTTTCATCTCCATCGTCTATTATTAACTTTCAGTTAATAATGGACGATGGAGCTCTCTTGGTTTCCGTGTTGCATTCACATATGGAACAGTGAGTACTGCTGAATGCACGTAATTTATCTTAAGCGAATGAAAGGAGTACAATAATAGGAGCGTTTAAGCAAGCTCCCCGCACGTCCATAATTGATTTATAGGCAAATATTAAATCTTTTCTCACCAGGCCTCTCGATGACTAATGACCAGTCTCGAGTTGAGCGTTTTGTTTTTCACCCATTTATCCATGTTGCGTACGCTCATCATCACCACTGCTTGATTGACACACCGTTACCCGAACAAAGAATTTTAGCATCCTATTCAATAATAATAATATAACATTTATTTAAGGCCACAGAGACAATAATGTGTCAATGAATACTATAATGTCACATGCAATAAATATTTGAATTTGAATTTGAGATCCAGGCACATATGTTGTTAGTAAATACAAGTAAAATTAATGGTTAATCAAAATTGACACAAAATAATAATAACGTATGAGTAATTGAGACACATACAAGGAGAAGTATCCGAAGCATCTAGTTGTGCCTAGCTAACGCACAAACGTTAGGAGGCGAATCCAGTGCTTCAACATCGGAGAGTCCCACCTGTCTGCTAGAGCTTTAAGGATGCTGTTGATGCTTCCTCTTAAGCGATGTAAAAGTAATAAAGCTTTGAAGTGAAATAGTTTTTTAGTTAACGCTCCTTATCGATCACCGGCGTAAGCCCGATGTAAACGTCAACAAAACGACCGGGCGCAGCAGCATCACACTTATCAAAACAATACAAAACGCGGGATGTTATCGATAATGATCGCGGGCACGACAACCCTCTAACTCCATTTTTTGTGGGTTGACATCGCGCTAATAATACTCATGAGAAAAATGCGCGCCGGACCCCCGTCATCCTCCTTTTGTTTTTAATTTCTACCTCAGTGGCACCGATTTAATTGGGCTCAACTCGAGCGAGCGCACCTTCGTATTTCACCTCGGCTCGCTTCATTTGAATATTTAAAGCATTTGGGGCCCGCCGCATTATTTTCTTTATTTACACAATATTTATATATTTATTTCAGAGCCAGCGTCATTTATTTGGTGACGTGACTTACCGATGTCGCGTCCTTCCCAGTATCGACATAGTTAACGCGACGAATTCTCTCGCGTTCCATTTAAAAGTTTGAAGTTCTTTCTTTGCTTTGTCTTTTTGTCGCAGCCGCGTGTGGCGAGTTCTGCTCTTCGTTGTTTTCTGGCCTGCTCTTATCTTGGACAAGATTGCTCGTTTTTAAATGAAGTTATATCGCTCCGATTGAACACCGGGCCACGGAGGCGAAGCGAATTTTTAATTAGTTTCCGAAGATAGAGAATTTTAAAGGAGGAATGCGGGAGCCGTGTTGGAGTGTGCGCGGATTCCTTAATTGAGACGTGGACGCAGCGTCGCGAACATCGTGAGGCGATTTGTTAAAGACCACGAGATTAATTATGAATTAAAGACTTAAATCGACATCCGTGCAGCGGTGCATGCTGACTGGATTAGCTGGCATTCGCTAATGAAGAGAATTAATGAACGCCATTTTTCGTAGTGCCATATTGAATGATCGCGTGATGCCGACCGCGGCGCAGTCTTGTCACGTCATTGCTCGCCAATTATGATGTCTTTGTGAGCCACAAAAAATAAATGGATACCAGTATTATACGTTTATTAAATTGCTGACAAATTAACAAGTTCATGGAGGCATTCATGCAATATGAGTATTAATCAGCAGGAACTAGTGCCACGATGTTGAACCCGATATTATCCGGTTCTCTGTCGATGAACTGGCGGCAAATCTTGGCAGCGTCTTCGAGCAAGGTCTCTGGAGTGGTCGGGCCGTGGTTTATAGGGAGGGCTTTGCGGCCGTCCAGCTCATACAAAGATCCATCCTTATGAATGAAAGTTATGAAATGGTTGTTCGGTGTTTCATTCACCTCCTCGCCGTCGGCGCTGTCAACATGAGCTACGTCTTTGTAGGCTTCGAGGATTGCCGTAGAATTCTCCAGAAGAGCTCCTTTGGCCTTTGCGTCCAAGCCTTCCGCGTCGTTCAAGAATTTCTGGAGCAATCCATCGTGAATTTCGATGTGGTGGGTGTTATTGGCGACGCTGTGAACTAAGGCTATAGTACCGCAGATATTGCTGAGAACTTGTTTCAAGTGGAACACATCCTTAGGAGCTTGCGAACCTTTTTTGACCAGCTCATTTTCTTGTTCGCGTCTGTGCTGCTCGTAAGCATCGGAAAGAGGGAAAAGCAAAATGACGGCAAGGACAGGGCGCGGCACCCACGTCAGAGGGTCCCCTTCCAAGCCGATGACATCCACCATCCGCCACTTGTTGGACACTCCCAACTTTGCCAGGTATTTGTTCATAATCTCAGGGTTTGACTCCATTGGTAAAGCGCTAGCCATGGTGAAGAGGAATTGTTATTTCTAGTTCACAAAACAAATCCTTTCCAATGTTGACAAATGTCCAAAATCAATAAGAACGTCGTAAGTGTCAATCGTCAATGATTTACTCTTCTTTAGAAAACTTATGACATTTCCTACCACAAAGAATGATTAAGGGGAGTTTTATTAGAAAAAAAAAGTTTGTATGATATAAGTATGAGATATGAAGGAGCAAATAAAAACCACTGGTAAAGTAACATAAAACCGAGCACACTTATCTTCGCACTCATCTTACTTTTCACTTTATTATTGACAATGTGTAATTGATAATAATTACGACAACGTTGCAGGTGCCCTAATACGGCAGGGCGAACTCAGCCGACATGCAAAGGTACCTTTTAGGAGCATTCATTTGATAATTTTAATACATTCTTACAATTTAATGCTGCTCTATTAATGAACGGCGGCTAGGAGCATGTATGCTGTCTGTTTTAATAGCACACTGCCGTGAAAAAAATGAGAATGGATTCGTACCATTACTTTTAAGTAGTTCAGTTACGCGATAGCCTTTTTGCCTAGCTAGATAAACATGCTCTAAATAATTGGAAATAGGCTGTATAACATGCTAATCAGTTGTAATAACAAGTTGAAAACGGTTTTAAAAATTCAAACACCAGTAATTTGATGATTATGTAATCATCAAATTGACACTAAAAATAGATATCGTAGTTTGTAGTACCTACGAGTATAACGGACTCGGGCAAACTGGTTGTAGGAAATAAAATATTTCACTTTCTGAACTATTTCAAAATCTACAGGTCGTAGGCGGTAGTTTCTATAAACCACTAGACCTTTGAACTAAAAGACAAACGCACGTTGCCACATCACTGGTTAATGTTTACACAACATAGTTAAATTAGTAATGTCCTCCAAAGATCACACACAAAAGCCGTGGTGTAAAGTTGCACTTTCGACGCCTAGCCTACAATGGGTTGCCACATGCCCCGGCTCCCTCTCATTAAGGTGTCAAATTTTGTCAAGCCTCCCGTCTCCATTAAGGGCGCCGAGGGGCGGAGCTATTGAAAAGCTATCAGGTCGGGTGCACATAATGCCATTATCTTAAGATATCTATTGCAATCTTGATCCGTCATCGACCATGAGCCGTCTGATTTCTTGCATGAAGTATTGAAATTAGCCAACAAGCAGTTTTGGCTACCATTTTTTACTATCTACGAGTGGTAAAAGTATAAGCATTTTGTTTATTATTACTTTCATAGTACAAATATATTTCTATTAGATAACTTACCTATTTTCCATCCATTAGCCGTCTTGATTTCTTTCTGGTGCCGCTCAGAGCTAGGTACTTCATTATTCTGGTACGTTCTAGTCCTTCCTAGTTGTTATCTTGACTTGCAAAAACAGATCTTCCAACAAGACTCAGAGGTTCTATGCCTGAAAACATTTCGAAGGGTTGCAAATAAAGACAGAAATATAAAGTTTCCAAATTGAATTCGTTATTAGGTATAGTGTTCTGATGTTTTGACTTTTTGGTACTTTTTAATAAGGGAGACCTTCATGTTAAATACTTACTGCCGCACTCAGAGACGTAAATTAATATTAATCTTAAATCTCGTTCTGTCACTTTCTTTGTCAATGAAATAGAAAAGGACAGCATGAGAGTTAATTAAAGATTAAGTTTAATTGACGTCTCTGTGTACGGGAGTTAGACACGTTCCTTAGTATAGGCAGGCCTGTGTATCTTCCCGCGTAGGTAGCAAAAACTACGAGCGGCGACCCCTTGGTAAGGGTCTAAACAAGTTGGGTGTCGATAGCCGGCAGCGATACGCTCCCGCGTTTTATTCACCGACGGTGCGCGACACTAGGTTGCTGGTTGGACGAGCGTGAGTAAAGTCCTAGAAAGATGCGCTAGATGGCGTAAGTAGCTTCTTGTGTCAACCCTATCGCGTTGCGTGATAGTACGTCACTGAATAGGTTTAGTGTATTATGAATCATATTCCAGAGTTATAAGAATGAAATTATCTTGAAATGTATTTCTGTGGGTGTCTACACGAAAATGTGCTTGAGTCAAAAGCGAACTGAATTACACCATATCGTTAACAACATTGAGTAGATATTTCTTTGAATTTCATTGCAGTCATACCTCGGCCCGGCGAACCTTGATCCCTTTGACATTGACAGTTATTCCTACGACACAACATTGTAGTGGCGTCACCGGTACATTAGAATCTAATTGGAGGCTTCTAAAAATGTCATTAATTTAATTTCGGTAGATACATGTTATTTCAATGATATTCCGTCGGAATTATAACAATTCTTAACATTTACAAGAAATTATCTCAATCAGACTTTACGTTTACGTCCTGCAAAAGTTACTTAGTTTGGAAGATATCGACTAGTGCGGAAAAATATCGATAAACAAATGTCGATACTGGAAACGAGTGTACATGATTTATAATCGACCGTTGACGACCGTCTTGGTGTAGTGGTTCGCGCCACGGACTTCTAAACCAGGCGGTTGCGGGTTCGAATGCCGCAAGGGACAAATGTTTGTGTGATGAGCACGAGCATTTGTACCTAAGTCATGGATGTTTATAAAAGTATTTAAGTATGTCTATCCGTTATCCTAGTCACCATAGCACAAGATCACGCTTAGTATGAGGCTAGGTAATTGGTGTGTTTGTTGGAACAATTTATTTAATATTTTATTATAATCAATCATAAATCATTAAAGTTATAAAAAAGTTAGGTTACATCGACACGAGCCATCACTAACATGAACTTTCATAGGGATCAAGGTTCGCCGGGCCGAGAATAGTACTTATTCCGTGGTATAGTACACCACATTAGGTTTGTCCTCTGAGAGGTAATGATGTTACCTAATTCGTTAACCATACTGGATTAGTAGATTAGCTTACCTTTGTGTTAAACATACTGGATTGGTAGTTAAACTGTCATTAAAGTACCTACAAGCCATCACAACCTGTCAGATGCACAATTTTAAGCTATGAAAGTCTTATCCTTTTGGTCAAATTCGTCATCTTAAGATATCAGAGCATAAATCTCTTGCTCTATTCTCATGCAAGCCGTGCAAGACGGGCGTGGCGGCGTGTCGACGCTGACTACCTACAATTACGGCTAAGAGCGCTTATTATTTAGAAATTCACTCGGTAAATACAATAATCGGCACCGGTTCGCATGACAACGGCACGCGGCAGGCTCTGGACTTTCGCTTTTAACCACTTTATTAGTATGGTTTTGATGAGTAAGTGTTTAACATTTTGAGCCTTGGGTGCATACATATTCCGTTGCTATACTGATAGCTATTAAACTATACCCAAACTAGTTGACAACTTTAAAATAACTTATTCCTAATCTTAATAAGGGTTTATAAAGCAGCAAAAGCCACTATTTTTTAAGTAAGTTAAGCAATTGGAGGACGACAAATAAAACAGTGAATGATTCCATCTAATAATTTATTCCGCTCACGAATATAAATTTCAATTAGAAATGGCTACGAATCTCACTAGTAACCTCTACGCTTTTGTACTGAACAATTTCAATTGGCGACATCCATTGATAAAAGAAGTTCTAGTCTACAAATTATAATTTGGCTTAGCGCTATCTCACTCGCACTTCAATATTCATTAAAACGTGCGAATATGAGGAAAATAGACGGCCGAACTGCATTTCATAGAACAATGTATGTTTTAGAAAAAAATATAGCTACCAATCACAAGAGCCAAAGTTGAGCTTTGAATAATATACGACCATACAGCGAAAAACAAAGATATACACAGTCCTAAATTAATAATCAAAATATTTTTGGTACGTACAATTAAGTTTTTAATATACTCCTTTTACAACTTCTTTTACATAAACTGGCAGAAATTTAAAAACATTGCATTACTTGATTATTCAAGAAATAACTTTAAATGAATCGACTAAGATTTTGATTCATGCACATTACAAAAATATATTCTCATGCATGCCAGTTTGATAAGTTGAAAAAGAAGCCTGTCATAAAATAAAATAGTTTTATGCTTAAAATAAGAAACCCTATCCTAATGAGAAATACGTAACACCCCGCTAAATAATGGAAAGTTAATACTATATCCCCTTTTGATTAAAATAGTTCATGCCCTAAACTACTACTAGTCAAATCCATTAAAACTCAGGTAACTTATTTGTGTACTTGTAGTATGGCGCTGATCATTCGTACCTAATTGCTACACAGTATCATAATATACAATAGTGTTTATATCTTTAAGGTGAATCAACGAGTAATTCGCACAATTATTTTGCACCGTATTGTACATCGTTTCACTTAAAAATTATTTAATTCAATTAATCCAATAATAGTGGAAATACTTGTCACTTTCACCAGAATACTATATCTGTCAAGAATACAGTCTTTGAAAAGAGATGTGGCTACGGTTAGTAACTTTAGTTTCGTAAAACGTAGACTTTCATTTGAAAAATCCGTCAAATTCAATGAAGTGATCAATGATAGTAAGTTAACCTCTCAATTTTGTAGGAATGCATACCAAGTCGTATATTAGGATAACTCAATACCTCTCTTCGATTTATAAGACGCAGACTTTGATTGCTCAATATGGACGTATGTATTCGTTGTTGTACTAAGCATCAAAATCAGAAAAAAAATGTCTTACAAACCAAAAAACATTATAATAAGTAAAATGAAGGTAACGTAACCTATTTCTTCTGAAGCGGTAAGACAACGTCACACTACAAACCAAATTCAGACAACACACGTACATTAAACGAGAGCAAACCGATATAAAGTCAAATCTCTTTTCAATGGCCGATGTATCATTTCCTTGCGGACACTGCAGTAAAATAGTTAAATAAAACATTAGGCTATATTTGTAGTAATATCAAAGACCAAATACATGCTAAATACAAAACTAGTAAATACAAACAAGCCATAGATTATACAGTCACGAATAGTATACACGAGTAAACAGATAAAACAGCTGTAAAAATCTCGAACAATTGTTCGTTAGTAAAGAGATTATAAATTCTAACTCTTATCAACTATTATAATATTCAAAAAAACTACTGTAAGTATGTAAAGTATGAAAATATCACTTGATTATTGGTAAGACATGTATGAAAGACAGTAAAGATCGTTTTGTGTATGATTTGATTTTCATTAATCGATAACTTATACACCTTCGCGTTATTAAAATTTTAAACACGAGCATTTTATTTTTGAGATCGAGAAATGCGAGCGTACCGAATATTGTTTACCAAAGTTTCTTAACTCCATAAAATATTTCTACGATTATAAGCTAGACAATAAAATTACTTGGACTACACAATGCAAAAATACTAAAATAATTGTATTGCGATTTCATAAGATGTATAATAAGAAAAGTCAAAATACTTTAAAAGGACTAATAGTAAAATTGCACCGTTTACATTTGCATTGCAGTTTATTAGGTTATATTTTCTAAATATTCGTTGAAACTATATGTAAGTAACAGTTAAAACAATATGATGAATAAGACAAGTTGATATTTAATTACTGGCAACTTTCTAGATCGGACATTGTTGATAAATCTTAAATGATTCATTTATTATTATTCTATTAGTTATCAAATAGTCGAACAAATCTTAGAACAATATTTATTTAAATAAATAAATAGTCTTCAATGAGTCTCTTGCAAAGTTTCCGTCAAGGTGTAAATGATATTACACTACAATTTTCGTAAAGCTCCGATTTCAAATACATGCAGCAGCATTAGCAGCAGGTTATTTCGCTTGTGCTTGAATGTGCTTAGCGAAAAATCTGGCTCATTTTGAACAGATTTCAGAATATTGCGATATAATAGACGAATATTATCCAATCAAACTTAAAACAGATATTAGAAACCAATCCTAATGATAATACATAATTGAAACTTACCTCGAGATTAATACTTTTTTTAGGAATTACGTAAGAAAATTTATCACAATATTAAAATTATTAGTACATAGATCGAATCGACAAATACTATGTGTGAAGAAAAAACATGAAGGACATGCTTTAACATTTTGTTATTTTTAGATAATTAATATTATTTTCTTAGAACTTTTGTTCATTCTAAAATACATTAAAATATAATTCAAATAAGTTAAAATCATCTGTGCTAGGGCTCCAAATCATAAAAAATAAATGCAAAAATAATCCACATACTTAAATTGATATACTTTTTCTTCTTCGGAATGATATGTTTAGCTAAAAAAGGTTTTTTTTTTACAAAATTCATATAATATTAAAATAATTATCAGTAAAATGTATAGAAAGTTTTCGATAGGACCATGATATAACCTATATCCCTTAGACAAAAATCAGTGTCCAAGTTAACAATCGATTAATTACTTCATCACGACAAAAAATAAAATTATACTTCTATAACCTATTACCCGAATTATAGCTCTTCTACAAAAACATAAAATCTGCAACGTTCCTTACGGCTAGCGTCAAAGCGTAGCTGAATATTTTCAAACAAATATTAGATTTCACTATGCCACTTACATAATATATTTTGGTGTAAAAATAAAAAATTTTGGTCAACATTAATTAGATGGTCAGAAATGGCCAGAAATGACAATTTGTCAAAAATGACTGTTTTAAATGCCGATTGTGGTCAACATAAATAATTCTGGTATAAAAAAAATCAATAGACGGAAAAAAAATGGTTAATATAACCATTACATTTTCGATACCTCTTGTCATATTATTCCAATACTATTCCTGTTGCAAATTATTTAGTTATAACGACCGTATATTTGGTTCTGTATCTCGGTTATTGTAATTTAAGATAAGTATACAAAAAATATTTACGCGAGTTGTTTTCAGTTAAAAGCGCTGTCAGAGTCCAGAGAGGTGCGAGAATTGCACCGACAAGAGCGCTACTCTTAAGTTATGAATGAATAAATGTTTTTGTACGACAGAGGCGGTCAATTGTTACCTACACCCGTTAAGGTCACTCTGAAGTAAAGTAAGAACAAGTAAAGACTCTGTCGTACAAAAAAAAATATTCATTTTTTTTGTACGACAGAGTCTTTACTTGTTCCTTACACCTGTAAGCAGTTAACAGTGCGACTCGCCGGTCTCGTGGTGTCCAGAGTCGAAGCTGCCGAGATGGCCGAGTCCTTTCGGCGGGATGGGTGGTGGCGTCTCGCCTTCATCCACTCGGAGCGGCTCAGACATCATTGAGATTATCTCCTCGTAGCGTAACGATTCCACTGCAAGCTCGAGATCTGGGGATGGTGATGATGTGTTGGTGATTTATAGTGCAGACAGCACATAAATTACCTGCTGCGGTATCTTATGCTATTGCAATAGCATATTGTAATAGAGGTGATTTGCTGACCACTGTACATATTTTTCAGTCTTAGATTGCACAAATATGAAGAAGAACTCGATCGACATCACAGATGTCTTTTGAGGATTTCATTATACTTAATTTGTGAGATAAAATGTTTCTGTGGCTATACTTTGAATGGTGTGACTGCTTTTTTCACTCTAAAATATAGAATAAGTAGTAAGACCTTAGTTCTTCAAAGTACCTCCTCATTTCTGTTTTGATAAACACTAAGCAGAGCCTTACCTATACTTCGCTGCGGAGAACTTAAGCTTTCTTATATCTCTATATTACGAGACCATGTTTCGGATTCGTATCCGTATTAATAAAGTTGCAAGATCGCACTGGATATGCAGGCCGCTTGTAACAAAAGGTCACTTTGGAAATCTATTTGGAGGCATTTCAGCAGCAGCAGGCCTGTCTCTCCTCTACCCGTGTAGGTATAGGAAACGTACCTATGCGCGGCGACCCACCATGGTGAGTCAATCTTGTAGAGACTCGCGAGCGCGTTTTACTCACTGGCGGCTCACGGCCCTACGTTGCACGCGTTGCTGGCTGGACGAGCAGGAGTAAAACGCTAGTGAGGTACTTCTCTTTGTAGCAGTTAAACCTAGCCACATGATATGACGTGCCTGAATAGGCTTAGTAAATTCACTGCTGAACTGTTATTATTTATTTATTATTAGATAATTTAAGACAGAAAAACCTAGCAACAATATTTGCCCAACCCAGGATAGTAACCAGAGTGCTGACCATTAGACAAGGCAAGATTCCTGGCAAGAGATCACCAGGCCGACCCAAAAGAAAATGGATAGATGACATCAAAGACTGGACCAAACTTCGTCTTTATGACCAGCTAAAAAGAGCGGCTCAAGACCGCATCGGTTTCTACATGCTGACCTCCAAACTTCAATTTGAAGATGGCACCCCATGATGATGATGATGACTATTAGACCAACGAGACAGTTTAGTCTCAGTCTTTTGTGCGGCTAATATGAGGATGACTGTCGAGCACCGATGGCTTAATCAGCCTTTTTTAATCATTTATGCTTTTTACAATTGTATTTTTGGATAGATTGTGTTTTAAGTTTGGACTGATGTCGCCAAGAAAGGCGAAGAAGATTATCGCGATTTTCCTGAATTTCTTAACACCAGGATATTCAAAGTGATAGGTTAACAACAATGATAGAAAATCTTACCGGTGTGGTGGCGGTGGTCGTCGGCGTTGGTGTAGGCGTGCTCGACGCTGACGCCGGAGTCGCGCTCGTCGCCCTCCGCGCGGTTGGAGCGTCGCGGCACCGCCGGCGGGGCCTCCGTCCACGAGCGTTTATCACCTGATCAATTATTAGTTAAATCGCGTGTAAATTTCATACGAGCGCATATTTTTTGTAGATATTGTTTAACGTTTAAGCAATATGACGAAAACGTCAGACTACCCCACGTTGACCGCCCTTATTTCCTACGTAATAAGAGATTTTGGCGCAACTGGCGGAGATCAAGGTCCAATGGTAACCTTAGTTTATCTATATGTAGTCAATCTCGAGCCAAATCTTACATATCGCGGTTTGTGTTGCATGGAGAGGGCTAACAGCGCCATCTAGCTTGAAGGAGCCACGTCCGGGCGTCACGTCTGTTTGAAGTTGCTAATGTAGGCCACAGTAGTATGTAATATGGCACCACAAGCTTTTTTGTAGTTTGAATGGGTAACCTGTTGTGCTGCTGACTGTACTAGCTAACAGATTTTACTGAAAATTAGAGCCTAAAATATACAAATATAGTAAATAAATAGGTAAACTCACCCGAGACTCTCGGCGGTAGTGGTGGCGCATCGCCCGGCTCGCTCCACGACGCCCGGCTATGTCGGCGTGTCTCAACGATCTCTCCGTCCATGGAATCGCTGCACAAACAAACACGTACACAATTAGATATATTGACCAACGACTGTTTTCTTGCGTTGTGATATTATGACTCAATTAATAAAAAAAATAGCATTGCCTCTTGCTTCTATTATTTAAAAACAAATGCTTGGGATTCGATAAATCTTAATAATAATAATAATAATAATCATTTATTTCAGGCTACAGACTAAAAAAATAATACAGGCCCATATAATAAATACCTTACAGACTAACATACATATAAAAAAAACTAAAAAAAAAACTCATAAAAACACTATTTAACTAACTAGACGCGTCAGCGACTAGATATGACGCGCGCGGTGTCGGCTGGCAGTCGTCCCCGGAATCTCCGAAACACGACTCCCTGCGGCCAGAAGTCCTCCTTCATGAAGGTCGCCAGATGATGGGTCGGTACTCTCACCACAAACGAACTAAAATTTACTTTGTGGCTAGATTCCAACCGTTCGACCCTCAGGGTGAAGTTGGACTTTCTTCGAACATAGTCGACGACCTCCTCTACCCTCGTCGACCAGTGACATCGGGACACATACAGCTGCGTCGAGCGTATTTCGGGACGCAGCGGAAGTTCGGGTCCGGTTGGTGCGGTGCCACGGTGGTTACGGCTGGCGGGCTTCCTCTTCTTTCTTTCCACTTTCTTGAAGCCCTGCTCGTCGCACCGATCCTTCGGTTGACACGGTGTTGGTGTCAGCTTCTTATGTTTTCCTGATGCATTAGGCTGCCGAGGTGGCATGGCAGCGGCGGCTGCGTAGGCACGAGTCGGGGGGCTCGTGTCAGCGGCGGCTGCGTAGGCACGAGTCGGGGGGCTCGTGTCAGCGGCGGCTGCGTAGGCACGAGTCGGGGGGCTCGTGTCAGCGGCGGCTGCGTAGGCACGAGTCGGGGGGCTCGTGTCAGCGGCGGCTGCGTAGGCACGAGTTGGGGGGCTCGTGTCAGCGGCGGCTGCGTAGGCACGAGTCGGGGGGCTCGTGTCAGCGGCGGCTGCGTAGGCACGAGTCGGGGGGCTCGTGTCAGCGGCGGCTGCGTAGGCACGAGTCAGGGGGCTCGTGTCAGCGGCGGCTGCGTAGGCACGAGTTGGGGGGCTCGTGTCAGCGGCGGCTGCGTAGGCACGAGTCGGGGGGCTCGTGTCAGCGGCGGCTGCGTAGGCACAAGTCGGGGGGCTCGTGCCAGCGCTTTTCATTGGCCCCGCGGGGGCGGGGTGGGCGGCGGGGGGCGGCGGCGCATCGCGGTCAGCAACAGCCGGCGACGGCTCCATAATGCTGACCGATGCGTTTTGCGCACCTTGACTATGCGCGTTGACGTAAGAGGCCACGGGTGACCTACTTACCGAATCACTATGTTTTAAAGATAATAATTCGGAGCGCAGGTCGGAGATGGTAGATTCCGAGGCCTCTACCTTCAGTTTCATCTCGGCCAGGCTTGCCTTCAGGGTTGTTATGTCCTTCAGAAGCCTGGTGACGTCCTTCAGAAACCTGGTGACGAAAGTGACAGGGGGCAGCTTGTGCAAGTCCCTTGCCACGAACGCAGGCACGTCGTCCGGATCGGTCTCCTTCAGCAATTAATAATTAAGTTAAATTAAGTTATTGAATTACTGAAATCCGAAGTACTTACTTCAAATAAAAGAAGCAAAAGGCAATGCTTTCCTTTATCAATTCAGGCAATGGATAAGGTAGATTATGTAACTTTGAATGAAATTATTTCAATCAAAGTTTTGTCGCTAAAGTTGGCCATTCACGGCCAGTTACACTAATTAGTCGGTCTGAGGTACGACCAAAATTTTACGTTTTCAATATCGGTAATAAAAATCTAGGCTATAGGCATTTTCAGATTATTTTTATGTTAGTGAGTGGAGTCAATTTTTGAGCTGACCGTGAATGGCCAGCTTAACAGAGTAACTGAAGTTGTCAAATGTGACATTTTCAAGCGATTTCAATCCTGAATTGTTAGCAACAGAGTTACGTAATTAGCCCCCAGATTTATTAAGGAGAAATGAAGAGACACGACGACAAAAATTTTGAAGACGTCCAACTAAACAGCTGTCAGTTGCTGATTAAATTCAGTACGTGGCTAATATATACAATTTAGTCGAGATATCAAACGATGACAACTGAAGTATGACAAATCGTGTAAATAGAGAAAGATGGGCCCATAATTTCTTAGATTTCCTTTTTACTTTTTGCACCGCACATAATAAAATAGTCAGACTTCTTTTATGCAAGTAGCGTCCATTCTCGGTGAGTGGGAGGACTGATAGATAGTAGCCACAGGCTGCTAATCTTCGGTTGTCAGAGGCAGTGAAGCCTTAGTAGCAGCAGTGGCGTCCTGGCGAGGTGGGGCTCTCACCCGCAGTGGTCATGTGTCGCTGTGGATGTGCTGCACCGTTGATCGCTGTGGTTTCCCGGCCTTCTGGTGAGACCTTGCTTTGTCTACTATGCACTACCTTTAGCATTCCTCGAAACTGACTTGCTCATCAACTCGAATGAACCAATGTCGAACGCCACTTGCTATTCTCTCGCGCTAGAATCAGAGGCCTAACTCCAGTTGACGATGGATGTCCGCATTTTCGAATGTAGCTGTCCTTTTCACTCGCGACAAAATGACAACGCTAACGAGCGTGATGGCTAGACTCGAAAATACGGACATCGTCAACAATCGGTTACGCTGCAAACAGCGAATGTAGGTATGTATGATGTCTATAACCAGTCAGGGCACACCTATTGTCATGACCTATACCTACACTCGTGAAAACTTGTAGAACGCTACTGATTATGCTCAGCTAGTCGCTGAGTATTGACGCCAGAGTCAATGCTCAGCTAGTCGCTGAGTATTGACGCCAGAGTCAACCTGAAAAGAAGAAGACCAATGTCCCCCCTTCCCCCTTACCGGCAGTGGTCTTGTGTCCCTTTGGCGGGGCTGCGCGGGCCGGCCTTGGGCCGCGTGGGCAGCGGCGGCGCGGACTTCGCCATGCACGTGGAATCGCTCGAGCGGTTGTCACCCGCCGGGACGCTCGCTGACATCACTACGGGCTCCGGGTCTTCTAGTGAGTACTGAAATAAAGATGATGGTTAGCGCTAGATCGATGTACATTATTTTCGTATTATTTGTGTGTGCGACTTCTTTTGCGCAAATGTCGAATTTCCCATGCAAACTTTTATCCCCCTTTTCACCCTATTAGTGCCTGAATTTTCAAAAAATCTTGAAATACGTGAATCTTTATTTCGAACCAAATAGCTTAGTGCCAAATATCTGTTCACTGTACTTTTTTATGACTATGGCACTCATTCTTCCTGTAAATACGATCTTTTTGTACCCAAAGTTTGTCTGGTAGAGATCAAGACCTCCTACTTTGTACATCCCTGTGTAAATCGCATTGTTGATTCTTTTATTGTGTCTATAATAAAGTTATCTATCTCATTTTGAGATATAATAGCTAAGCAAAGCAGTCTCCGTCTGTCGTCTCTACGTGGCATACAAAACAAAGAAAATGTTGACAGATTTAAATAAGATTATTTTTATTAAGAGGGAATAAGTATGTATACTTATTTGATAAAGTCACACAGGCCCTAGAGTTTTAAAAATTTAATGCAACTACAATCTAATGTATACATACTATTGGTTTGTTGTAAAGATGTCCATCTTCGTAGTAGTTGTCACTTTGTTGTATGCTTTGGGATCGCTTATCCAAATTAGGTACAGGCGGTAATGGAGTACTGAAAACAAATACCAAAATTAGCCCTCAACCAAAACTGTTATCAAACTCAACGTGGCGAAGTATTTTTTTTATTATTACTTACTTGACGATACTTTCGGAAAGTTGTCTGCGAGCTCGAGCCAATCCAGGCCCAAGGTTCTGTCTTAGTTGGTTAAATCTTTCCACCAATCGCCTGCAAAAATACACACAATGTTAAAATATGGTAGGCAAACGACACTCGTATGTTGAGCCCGCCGTGCCTAAGCCCGCTGACGCCTTTAGTAAATACACAGGCAAAGGTTACCGTAGGAAACATTGTTTATTTATAATTTCACAGGCGTGGACAAGATTTGGAGCTGTATTTTTGAATCACTCGCGTGCAGATTTCAAATGATTTTCGTTCGTCATCTAAAACTCCGCCTCTTTGAAACCCTCGATCGTCTGCATTCGACCGCTCGAAAACGCAACGACTGCCCCTACCCACTCGTCACAGAAGGCGATCGATAGAACAAATGCCAAAATTAAAGTATTTGAGTTAAAACTATGTCGCATTCGGTAACAGAATGTCATACGAGTGATTCAAAAATAGATCTCCAGTGTCTTCTGTGTTCAGTGTGTATTTAAAATGATGTTTCGAGTGTGGTGATTATGGATGATACTAGGACAAACCTACATATTTAAGCCTACTCTATTTAAAAGACTGCCAATTTGAATTAAATGTTACATTGTTGGGAATCAATATATTCAATGTTTACTACAATATTTTGATTTGTTTGTGTACCCTATTGATACTACGCCGCGCACACTCACACGCATACCTGCCTTATTCTTATTTGTTTAAAACGTACCGTGAGAACCCCGAAGATCGAGTCGACATCGAGACGTTCCCTATGACACATGTACTAGACTGACCAGAGTGCTTTCGCCGCGTGTGTATCCTGTGAAGCTCCTTACAGACATTTCTAGTGATTGTGGCCTGTGAAGTAATACCTGAACCCTGAAAGCTGATGTGGCAAGTACCTAGCTATAAGTGCTCAGACCTGACTGATTTTCCACCTATCATTGTCGCCCTCCACGTGTAATCCACTGCCTAAACTCTCAAACATTTTGGTAGCAGAGCGTAGTTTTTTATTAGGACCCCTTATTAGTAACGTAATTTGTTTAATTGAGAGTTATTTATTGGCTACTTTCCTTTGTAATTTGAACAAAACGTCTCGTCATATACCTAACCTATTTACAGTAAATTCCTTAATAACATTTGAGTACAACCCCTTTTACATAAGTGTCGATTAAATCGATTAGCGCGTTAATTACCTACCCTTTGAGTGCAAGTGAGGTGCGCGAGCGCTTTGTTTCCCTATTGATCACGCCATTACCGAGTGACCGCGTGCGAGTAGTTTACGAGTTACGTTTGCCATACCCGGTGCATCTGCCTGCGCCGTCCCTTACTATTTGTTCCTTTACGCATCCTATTGGAATCTTTTGTGAGTTTAATTTACCTACCTTGTTTCTTGCGATTTAAAGTAAATAAAATGTCGGATACCGAAACCGGCAACGAGACCGTAAGGGCCGTACTTTACACGGATACAGCTGAATACCGTGAAGCTATAGGTGAACTCCGTTATATTAGTGACTGGGTTGATGATTCCCACCGAGTTCTTGAGACCTTTTCCTCCAATCGTTACTGGCTCTGAAAGACTTCTTTTAAATGTGGACAAACAATACATTTATACAATACATATATACATACATGTACACACATATTACATGGAGTGTACTGGCTTCTCGCGCTTTTTCATTTTTCGTTTTATGAAAACCCTTGCATCACTTATTTACCTAATGTTGTAACCTTGATAGTGAGGAACCAAGGCAAGTTTAGTATATATTTTTGTTTTTATATATGTAGCCTTTAACTATTACTGTCGTGTACAATTAGCTCTTGAAAGTTACTAAGCCCCCATTACTGATCTTCTCGTTTACCACCTGGAGAGAAATGGGAGTGACTGAAAATCAGCGCTGGCTAGGCCGGTAGGGCCTACCCAGCATACGCTGGGTCACTTCCATTTGCCTCATACTAGCTATAATTAAGTATGTATATGTCCCTCTCATTGTAAAGGCAATAAAAAAATTTCAAATTTCAAATTTCAATCGTATGCGAGCGCGTCTTTCCGACCTGCCACTTATGTGCGATAAGTTTTCTGCCGCTTGTTCCAAGCTGTTAGGTAATCTCGATCCTGCGATTTATGAACAAGAATATGTGCAAGTTAAGAACGAGATGCGCGTAGTAAGGGACAAAGTAGACGACTTAAAAATTAAGTTAGACGAAATACGACCTCACCAATTTGAGACGTCCCGTACTAGCACCCCCTTCAAGGAGAATAAATCCCTGGCTATTGATAACCCGGCTAGTAAATTGCCTGACCTACCTATACCTAAGTTTGATGGCCGTCCCGATAGTTGGATCAGTTTTATAGACCAGTTTGATAGCGTGGTGAACAACCAGCCTAGCCTTACCCCGACTTTGAAGCTACACTATTTAGTGGGAGCCTTATCGGATGAACCTCGTCGATTGATACAACACCTCAAGATTGAGGCGGGCGATTACACCGTGGCCCGTGACCTCCTAAAACGTAGGTACCATAACCTTCGTGTTTTAGCGGATACCCACATAGCTCAAATAATGATGCTCCCTATTATAACGCCTAAACTTTCCGGGTTACGTGTGTCGTTCCTGAACCCGCTGCTTTCGACTTATCGATGCTTAGAGAGATTGGGACTTCCTGTTAAACATTGGTCATACCTATTAGTTCACTTATGCCTAGCTAAACTGCCTTCAGAGTTAAAATCGAGATTTGAACGTCGTTATGGCGATAATCCTAATCAACTCCCTACTTTTGATCATCTTATTACCTTTCTTGAGGGTGAATGTAGGCACCACGACAATGTAGGTAGTGCTTCTGTCGTTGACACTACTACCCCCCCTACTGTGAGCTGCCCTCGTTTGCCTAAACCTAACGCGCGTTCCCCACCTCCTGCGAGAGCCTTTGTTACTTTTGCGACGACATCTAAATGTCACCTTTGTAATTTTACTTCGCATTACATACGCGAGTGTCCCGTTTTTTATTCGCCTTCCTACACGTCAACGTGTTACTTTTGTAAAAGAAGGCCGACTGTGCTATCGATGCCTGGATAAACACTCCATATCCCAATACACGCGAAATTATCGCTGTCGCACGTGCCGCCGTTTCAGTCATCACACGTCACTGTGTTATGATGACTCCTCTCCTGTGAATTACGATCGCGAGCGCTCATACCGAGACGTCGCGGCCTTAGCTTCCAACCAAACGCGGCGATCTCCACAAAGTCACTTAACGGACCGTGTGTCACCCCCACGTACTGAATGGCACCGTGTTCGCACCCCACCACCTCATGACTCCCGTAGAGCATCACCTCCCCGTTCGGGCGGGCGATCTCCCCTTGTACCAAGCGGTAACCGTACTTATAATGCCCCTCTAGGTCAAAGAACCCAGGATGAACGTGCATTTCATCATAAGTACAATGAGGCCCCACAATTCTGACTAGATAGCCCCCCTTCCATACCCGCTTTTACATCTTTACCTCGCAATTCTCTCGTTCTTTTACCTACGGCCTTGATTCATGTTAAAACCTCGTCTGGATATTATGTGGAAGCGCGTGCCTTATGTGACACTGGTGCTCAGGGCTGCCTTCTTACTACTGAGCTTGTTGTTGACCACATGAACTTACCTATAATTCCTTCTCCAGTTCCTGTTCGTGGAATAGGTAATGTTCAAGCAATTAATTCCCCGGGCATTGTATCCTTTTCATTTAAGCCAGTTAATTCTGCCTTTCCAGAAATCTCTACCAGTGCAATAGTTGTTGATGTGATTGCTGGTACCCTCCTAGAGGTAGACTTACCTAAAAGTGTAATTACCTGTACTAAGCACCTCCCTCTTGCTGACCCTTTATTTTACAAACCTGGTACTATAAGTGTACTTCTTGGAGCTGACGTCATTGGTCGCCTTTTAAGGTCCGAGTTGCTTGTGTCCCCTGATGGCCTTACTGCTATCTCGACGATATTTGGGTATGTCCTGTGTGGTCCTGTTTATGGAGGATTTACTGATTTGGAGCCCCCCATGACTGGAGTCTCGCTGTCCCAAATAGTTGAAAAATTCTGGAAAATCGAAGAGGCCCCCCAATTTCCAGTTGCGAACCCCTTGGATATAGAGTGTGAAACCTTTTTTAAAGCTACTACCACTCGTGAAAGCGATGGTCGATTTATGGTTAGACTCCCTTTTCTTCATGATCGTCCACCTCTCGGTGATTCTAAAACCAATGCCTTACGGCGATTCCATAATCTTGAGAAGCGTTTGCAAGCCAATCCTAATTTTCGAGAGAAATACATTTCCTTTATGCGCGAGTACCTTGACCTAAACCACATGTCCCTTTCATCATATGACTCGAGCCGGGAACATTATTTTATCCCTCATCATGGAATTTTTAAGTCTGTTAGTGACAAAATACGTGTTGTGTTCGATGATAGTAGTCCTACGTCCTCTAAAGTGTCCCTGAATCAATGTTTACCTACAGGCCCTAAGCTTCAGCGAGATATTTCTCACATCCTCCTAAATTTCCGCAGGCACGAGGTAGTGTTTGTAACAGATATTCGTATGATGTTTCGTATGACTTGGGTACATCCTGATGATAGAAGGTACCAACTTGTGCTTTGGCGTGAGGATCCCTCTCAGCCACTTCTTGCCTATGAACTTAATACCAATACCTATGGTCACATATTTGTTTCTTACGTTTACGCGAATTGTTGAACTCATTAAAACACAATTTTACGGATTACTTCGCGATTTATTTTCATTTTATTTTAAACCTGACGTTTCGAACACTTTACAGCGATCGTGGTTACAGTCTCCCTGTGACCACGATCGCTGTAAAGTGTTCGAAACGTCAGGTTTAAAATAAAATGTAAATAAATCGCGAAGTAATCCGTAAAATTGTGTTTTAATGAATACCTATGGTCTTCGTTCCAGTCCATTCATTGCAATTCGTGCCCTTCTTGAGCTCGCTGAACAAGAGAGACTTACCTTCCCTCGAGCTGCTGAAGTCCTTGAGAGAGATATTTATGTCGACGATTGTCTTACTGGTGCTGATACTATTGCGTCTAAAACTGAGCTTATAGGAATAATGGCCTCTGGTGGTTATGAACTCCGTAAGTGGATTAGTAACAGGCCCGAGCTCCTGGAGGATATGCCCCCGGATCATTTGCAACTTCCTCATTCATTCTCAGACCCAGATAATCCTCAGACTGTCGCTATTTTAGGTGTCCAATACAATCCTGTGAGTGACTCATTTACCTACAATTATACCTGTGATACCCGTGATACAGTTATTACAAAACGCAAAGTTTTATCTTTGATTGCCCGTATGTATGACCCTTGTGGCTGGATATCTCCCGTCGTATTTAAGGCTAAGGAATTTATCCAACGCTTATGGATGTCAGGCTTATCCTGGGATGATCCTTTAAATGAACCCCTGTCTTTAGAGTGGACTGCATTTGTTCAGGACCTAGCGAAGGTTAGTAAAGTGGCCATTCCGCGACATATTCTTCCCAGAGGTTCCTCCTCCTTATCCCTACATGGGTTCTGTGATGCTTCTGAATTGGGATATGCTGCCGCTGTTTATTTACGTGCGGAACTTCCGTCTGGTGTTTGCTCCGTCCATCTTGTTATGGCTAAATCTAAAGTTGCCCCTGTTCGGACCCGTTTAACAATTCCCAAGTTGGAATTGTTGGGAGCTACCCTTCTCTCTAAATTACTTCATCACGTCGCTCTTTGTCTGCAAAGGTCGTCTGTGTTGACTTCAATCCATAGTTGGACGGATAGTAAAATCGTGTTGTGTTGGTTAAAAACCACTCCTCACCTCCTTCAGACTTTTGTGGCTAATCGTGTCTCCCAGATTAATAATAGCCCTACATCTAGTGAATGGAGGCACGTCCCAGGCTACATGAACCCTAGTGACTGTGCATCGAGAGGTATGTCAGTCACCCGACTGATCGACCACTCCCTTTGGTTTTCACCTTTGTGGTTGACGCAGTCTCCTGACAACTGGCCCGGTATTTCGGAACCTAACCCAAGTAGTGATCTTCCTGGACTACGTTGTTTAGTAGTCTCTGCCGATGTTCCTACCCCGGATCCCTCATTCTTATTAGAGCGGTATAGTTCTTTGAACAAGCTGATAAACGTGACTTGTTACCTAAGGCGGTTTTTATTTCCTAAATCTTACATGTCCTACCTGAGCCCTGAGAAACGGAGAGATTCCCTTTTGTTTTTAGTGAAAATCGTTCAATTTACCTCCTTTTCTAATGAACTTGATCGCTTACGGCGTGGCGATCCTATCACTAACTCCCTTAGAAAGTTGAATTTATTTCTAGATGACAGAGGCCTGATTCGAGTTGGAGGTCGATTACGAAACTCCGATCTATCCTTTGATGCGCGCCATCCCCTTCTTCTGCCTAAGAATGGTAATTTCGTGAACATCCTTATTTCACATTACCATCGCGAGAACGCTCATGCTGGTGTTAATGCAATTCTTGCCATGTTAAATAGAGAGTTTTGGATCTTGTCGGCACGCAGAGCTATTCAGCATGTGATTTTTAAATGCCTTCCCTGTTATCGTCTCAAAGCGGCTGTATCTCAACCCTTCATGGGTGACCTACCTAAAGACCGCGTCACGGCTGCTAGACCGTTTGACGGTGTAGGTACCGATTTTGCAGGTCCCTTTTTTACCAAAGTCCAGGCCTATAGGAACAAAAGGTTAGTGAAAAGTTACCTGTGTGTATTTGTCTGCCTTTCTACTAAAGCCGTTCACCTTGAGGTTGTGTCGGACCTAACTACTGAAGCCTTAATTGCGGCCTTTTCCCGATTCGTGTCGCGTCGTGGTGTACCTCGCCTAATCCGATCCGATTGCGGTCGAAATTACATCGGTGCCAACAATTACCTTAAAGAGTTAGAGTGTTTCCTGTCTCAAAACCAGGCGGCTATTGGTTCTGAGCTTTTAAAGCGGAACATATCCTGGGTTTTCGATCCTCCTGTTTGCCCTCATTGGGGCGGTCTTTTTGAAGCTGCGGTTAAATCGGCGAAATCGCACCTAAAACGAGTAGTAGGCGATACCCCCCTTACATTTGAAGAGCTGACCACTGTTTTTGCTAAAATTGAAGCAGTTTTAAATTCACGCCCATTGTGCCCACTTTCTCCGGACCCTAATGATGTCGAAGTGTTAACTCCCGGCCATTTCTTAATTGGACAACCCTTAACTGCACTTCCGGAATACCCTTATAAAGACGTAAAATTGCATCGCCTTACACGGTTTCAGCTAATCCAACAAATTACCCAGCACTTTTGGTCTCGCTGGCATTTAGAATACTTAAATACATTACAAATTAGAAATAAATGGACCTCTCCTTGTGATCCTCCTAAAGTGGGTGAGCTAGTACTCATAAAAGATGACAACCTTCCCCCTTTGCAGTGGCGTCGTGGACGCATTATTAATTTATACCCTGGCCAAGACCAAGTTGTTCGTGTGGTAGATGTTAAAACTCCTACCTCTAGCCTAAAGAGATCTTTGACGAAATTAGTTCGTCTTCCTGTCCAGTGAACTTCCTTTCCTTAGCTTCCTAACCTTCTCGTAAACTCTTGACGTGTTTAGGGCAGGCGATATGTTTACTACAATATTTTGATTTGTTTGTGTGCCCTATTGATACTGCGCCGCGCGCACTCGCACGCGTCCCTGCCTAGTTTTTATTTGTTTAAAACGTACCGTGAGAACCCCGAAGATCGAGTCGACATCGAGACGTTCCCTATGACACATGTACTAGACTGACCAGAGTGCTTTCGCCGCGTGTGTATCCTGTGAAGCTCCTTACAGACATTTCGAGTGATTGTGGCCTGTGAAGTGATACCTGAACCCTGAAAGCTGATGTGGCAAGTACCTAGCTATAAGTGCTCAGACCTGACTGATTTTCCACCTATCATTGTCGCCCTCCACGTGTAATCCACTGCCTAAACTCTCAAACATTCAATGTAAATTAGAATTCTTAACTGTCCAGTAAAAACTTTAGTAGGCGAGGGGCATCTATGGAACTAATCAATTAATAACTAAACGATGCCGGCGGTTCGACTACTTCTTTATGTACCGGTCTTTCATGCAACGTAAACCAGCGACCACTACAGCCAGTTGCAACGCCACTTTTCTCGGATAACCTAAAGTAGCCGCTTTCGTAGGCGAAGGGTATCTACTAAAATAACCGGATAATATCTAACCGATACAGTGGCTTCGCACCAGCCTCCCATAAAGCGTCAAACCAGCGACCACTACAGCCAGTTGCGACGCCACTAATCTCCTCAGCTAACCTTCCAGTAGACGCTTTTATAGGCAAGAGGTATCTACTAAAATAATTGGATAATATCTCACCGATGCAGTGGCTTCACTTCACCACTACGGCCATTTGCAATGCCACATAATTTCTCAGCTAACCTACAGTAGCTGCTTTTGTAGGCGAGGGGTATCTGCTAAAATAACCGGATAATATCTCACCGATGCAGTAGCTTCGCGCCAGCCTCCCATGAAGCGTCAAACCAGCGACCACTACAGCCAGTTGCGACGCCACTAATCTCCTCAGCTAACCTGCAGTAGCCGCTTTTATAGGCAAGAGGTATCTACTAAAATAATTGGATAATATCTCACCGATGCAGTGGCTTCACTTCACCACTACGGCCAGTTGCGATGCCACATAATTTCTCAGCTAACCTACAGTACCTGCTTTTGTAGGCGAGGGGTATCTGCTAAAATAACCGGATATCTCACCGATGCAGTGGCTTCGCGCCAGCCTTCCATGAAGCGTCAAACCAGCGACCACTACAGCCACATAATTTCTCAGCTAACCTACAGTAGCTGCTTTTGTAGGCGAGGGGTATCCGCTAAAATAACCGGATAATATCTCACCGATGCAGTGGCTTCGCGCCAGCCTCACATGAAGCGTCAAACCAGCGACCACTACAGCCAGTTGCGACGCCACTAATCTTCTCAGCTAACCTGCAGTAGCCGCTTTTATAGGCAAGAGGTATCTACTAAAATAATTGGATAATATCTCACCGATGCAGTGGCTTCACTTCACCACTACGGCCATTTGCAATGCCACATAATTTCTCAGCTAACCTACAGTAGCTGCTTTTGTAGGCGAGGGGTATCTGCTAAAATAACCGGATATCTCACCGATGCAGTGGCTTCGCGCCAGCCTCCCATGAAGCGTCAAACCAGCGACCACTACAACCAGTTGCGACGCCACTAATCTCCTCAGCTAACCTGCAGTAGCCGCTTTTATAGGCAAGGGGTGTCTTAACTCACCGATGCAGTGGCTTCACTTCCTCAGGCGCCAGTCTCCCATGCAGGGTCAAACCAGCATCCACTACAGCCAATTGCGACGCCACCAATCTCCTTAGCTTCGCCGCAGCAGCCGCTTCTCTAGGCGAGGCGTTTCTACTGAATTCCCCAGTAAGGAACGCTTGTTCGTATTTGGTGATACCGCCTTGCACGTTTGCGTCGATGGTGCCTTGTAAACGCATCGAAAACGGGTTGATATTGCGCGTCGGGTCTGCGGTGTACTGCGATATAAGGCTGCGGAGTTCGCGCTCGGTCGCTTCCATTGTTTCGCATGCGAACTGTTGGGGATAGATGGAATGTTATTTTAGTAAAGATCTCTAAATTGTCTATAGATTTTCCTTGGCTATTGTTTGCAGCTTAGTTTTACGTTGATGTTAAATTATTTCATTCTGCCCCTTTCAAATGTTTTAGCAAAGAAATATACATAATGAAATAATTAAAAATAGTCTTGAGAGAGATGGCCTTACGAGACCATGGATATACAAATTTGGGTTAAAGGTTTTTTTTTACATAGCAAAAGTAACAGAATTTTTATTCGCTTTATTTTACGCAAGGATGCTTGAAATAATACGCTTACCTCAACGGGCGGTATTTCTTCAACGGACCTCGAAACCACTTCTGACCACCGCAGTATTCCTGGCAGTGTATTTTCTGTCACCAATGTAGTGCGTTCAATCCAGAGACTCTGAAAGGAAAACACATGTCATCGATGGCACCATTAGTCAAAACGTATATAAATAATAAATCAATTGTTTCAACAAACACACTAATTATCTAGCCCCAAACTAAGCGTGAGCTTGTGCTATGACGACTAGGATAACAAATAAACATACTTATATACGTTTCTATGCATCCATGACTTAGGTACAAATGCTCGAGGTCGTATGTCATTCATGCTTATGGCTAAATAACTAAAACCGCACGTGCACGGAAAATACGTTATAATTTTAACAATGGTGAAAAAACACCTACAGAGCTCACAAACACGAAATGTTTCTATTAACATAACGCTGCCATTTTTTTAAAATCAATTTTTTGTTACCGAAGCTTTGTTTTAGTGACCACGTTTAGTGTTGTAAAGTTTTGCAGTTACTTTTATTGTGGTGCTATAAAAATGGATGAATAATTTGTGCTTTCTGAGATTCAGAAGTGTGTTAATGAGTTTTGCGAACAATAGGTAAAGAGTATTTTTTCTCTAGATATAAATGATATTGGCTTGCCCTAGTCTGGGGGCACGCCACGACTCTATGGTCACCTTGAACTCGTTGTCCTTGTCTATGGGCGGCTTGTGCAACGGCCGGTCGCATAGGAAGGTGTCGACGTCGTTGGTCGTGTAGAACCGCTTCAGCTGGTCGGGCGCGCCGGTCGGCCACGTACGCCTCTTGGCTACCGGCTTTACGTTGCAAATCTGGATGTCTATGGCAAATAAACATTTTTTATTTATCTAAACCTTGCCTTATTTATGCAGTGTGTCCGGGTTTTGACTGGCGATAATTAATGGGCTATTAGATCATAAAATGTTATCGACAAAAAACCCCCATGTTGGGGTCTAACTCTCCTCTTGAAATGGCAGCCATTTTTTTTTAAAATGCTATTTCTATGGATCTGGAGGTCCTAAAAGTTATGAAATATTTTTTTTGGAAGGTAACACTATGGCCTATCAAGAGAAATAAAGGTCTATTCAAAATTATTAAACGTCATAGATGAAAATTCTTTTTAAATAAATCTTGCTAAAAATTTAAAACAGTTAAATAGTTTATTAAACTTATTACAAAACTAAACCCAAAAATGTTTTTTTTTTCAAATAAATCTAAAAAAAAAATTGTCAATAAAACCATTTGCAAATGTCTTTAAAATTTGGTAAATAAAAGGCCCTTAAATTATCTCTAGTCGAAACCCGAGCACCCTGTATATTACAAAAAATAAGCATGTGAAATACGCTATTGCTTCGGGACGGTTAGGTTGCGTATCCACCAGAGCTGCGCGAGAATGCGCAGCGAGGGATATGTTTATTTAATTAAGTACATCAACAGCAAAATGTACACAATATGTTGGTGGTAAAATAGTTTTATTTACCTAGCCTGCTTCGCTAAGCCGTTTCCACAGGAAGCCTTGGTAAATGAAGCGATTCTGTTGAGTTTTTGCAAAAACATCCTCGTACAGCTCTGGTAGTAACACAACTTTATTGATGGCTAATGTAAGGCCTTTCAACTACGTGGGTAATTGTCATGAGGAGTGACAATGGTAAACTGATGTAGTTACTTACTGTGAAAAATGTGGTGTTGAGTTAATATGAACCTATTATCTTGGCGTGTCGAAATTTTTCTTAAATATCGCTCTAGAAATTGATGGACTTTAACGGCAGCTCAATTTACCTTGTTTGTCACTCTTCAAAACTTTTCTCACTCGTTTGTGAAGGTAAGGATTTTAGGTACTAAGTGCGGTCGGAAGTTTTAACAACATTATTTGTTAAATTCATACTTACATTGAGTGTCCGATGCAATGATGGATTCATCTGGGGGCGTATTCCTCATAAGAATGTGAGCAGAAACATATTCGGCTTGCAATCGTTGAGTGAACGCTCCGATGCGCTCGTAGTCTTGGCCTCGGTACACAAACTGTTTGTTCTGCAACACGATACATTCATATAAACTTATTAAGAACATCTACTTAAAGATGTGAATCGTAGATCAGTGGAAATTGTAAGAAGCTGTTAGACGTCTTTTGTTGTAAGGCGCAGACGACGTACCACAGTGGACTTTTAGTCCGCGGCACAATATTAGTATTAGAGCGTAAAGTTGAACATGATGACGAGAAAATGGCGTACTTTAATGGATATAAGTGATTCAGTTCAAACCTTGTTACGTTAACATTTAAATAGTGACGCTGACAAAAGCCATCTGCGTAGTCTGTTCATTGTCCGTCGTCTGCGTTGGCCCTAAGAAATAATATGTTTTTGTCTTTTCAGCCGAAAACCTTTGTTTTATAACTTTACTGAGAATAAAGTTACATTAACTGATTTATCTACTATTTCCTTCAACTATACCATAAAATGGCTTTTACACGAGTTATTTCCTAGTTTCCGGCTAGTAGACGGATCCTTCACAATCGTAACCAGGCCTGTGTAAATCGCGCGGTAACCTACCGTGGTGGGTTAATCAAGTTGGGTGTCGCGAGCGGGCAGCGACACGCTCGCACTGTTTATTTACTAGGCACTACGTTGTTGTCTGGACGACCATGAATAAAGTGCTAGAAAGGTACGCTAGATGGTGTTAGTAGCTTCTTGTAGCAGTAAAACCTATCGCGTCGTAGTACGTCACTCAATAGGTTAAGTGTATTATGAAATATATTCCAGAGTTATTAGAAGAAAATTATCTTGCAATGGATTTCTGTAGGTGTCTAAACGATTGCTTAACTCTGAGGCGACCTGAATAACACCATATCGTTGACGACATTGAGTAGAAATCTCTTTAAATACATTAGTACTTATTCTGTGTTGTAACTAGTGCGAACCCTTACCCTCACAAACAGCGGGCAGCCCTTTCCGTAAAACCCGACACGGAAGTACTCCGGCTCAGGACGTAGTTGCTCCAGCACAGAGTCGAGAAAGGTGGCGTGCGTTCGCAGACAGTGTGAGAGTCGCGCGTAGTCGCACAGCTTCACTTCGTATAGCGTGCCCAGCTCGCGGAGGAGGGGGAGGCCTTTCTCCCAGCACTGAGACCAAAAAAGGATGCTTTGTGAACTTTATACAGGGTGATATTGCAAAGGGTACTATAAAAAGAAAAAGAAAACACAATTAATTCCATCCCCTGTTAAAAATCCTACTCGTGAAAAATTTTACTCATTAATAGAAAAACACGCACGAACGATATCAGCGTTACGATCAACTGAAAAGTGTACTAAATTATTAGTCAATATGGTGCACCAATCTGGTGTTATCTCTCTATTTACTTTATTTACGGATATAAAGTAGTTGTTATTCAAAAAATACGACCACTATACAAATAAGCTGTAAAATCAATTGGAAGTGGTATATCGGAGCGTAAGACTGCGATTGCATCAGAGATGTGCGATAGATGTGTTGGTCTTTACCAACACATCTATAATCAATAAAATCGGTAAATACCTAGCCTCGCCTCGCTAAATCGAGCGAGAATAGGGCAGATATTCTACTTTTGGTAAATTCATTTAGCAAATACGGAATTTACTTTTAATAATAAAACAAAAAGAAATTGTACCAGCACCCCCTAAGTATATATTATCTCTAATCATAACTTACCTTTCCCCTGTCGAAATATTGCAGTACTTGATTGTAGAGCGCCTCTTTGCGTTTCCATTCAGGCGTTTCAGGGTATTCTGGATCCACACCGATCTGATCGCTATCCCAGCTCAAAGTTTCTGCATATAGCTAAAATCATTTAAAATATTATAATAAACGAATGTTAAGAGTCATATGGTTCTTTCATTAAATGAGCATAAAAAAATGAATTCGAAAGTAAAATACGCTAGCGGTTTCCCGCCACTTCGCCCGCGTTTAGTCGATTTTCCTTCACTAAATTCACTCTTCTTTTCAACCCCTGTGGATGATTTCTGTAAAAAAACTTATCACATGACGTCCATTACCGGGACCTAAACTGTATCTATACAATCCTTTCAACGGTTTAAGCGTGAAGAGGTGACATACGACACACCTTTGTATTTATAAGTTTAGTGTGGACTGGATATGGATTTAAGAATTACCTATTTTATACTCACCAAAAGAGTGCATCCAGCTTCGATGAAGTTGTCTGAAGCAATATGTAGGTCATGCAGTTTGTACACATAACGCAGATACATTTCCTTTCGATCAATTTCATTTTTGTAGAAGTTCTGAAATGATAAAATACACATGTTGAGAATTTAATAACTAAAAAAATGAAGAGAACAGATTGGCCAAAATAAATGGCCGGTATGGTATTGGCATAAATATTTTGACATTTCGCTGGCTATGGCGAAGTTTGCTGTAGAATAGCTGGCATATTGTCTAAGAGCTAAAATTAATGAGCAGCCGTCAAACCAATCTTATGACGCGATCAATAAATCAACGTACAGTCAGCAACACGTCAGGCTACCCATGTAAACTACGAAAACAGCTTTTATAACGTAGGGAATAGAGGCCATCTAAAGGTTAACGTGGGGTAGTCTGACGTGTGGCCGTGTGTACAATAAACTGGGGGTAACGTGTACTTCACTTAAAAATCAATAAAAAAAGTGTACTTCATTTAAAACTTGGCCTTAGGACTGTTTCAAGCCAAGATATTAAGAGTTATTATTTTATTATGTTAAGAGTTGTTGTTGCATGCTCACCAGCAGGTTGACGGTGGCAGCCATCCTCTTGTCTCTATGCTCAGCGCCCTGCATGACGGCTCGATAGTCCAAAAGTCTTTCTAGGAGCCGCGTCACGCAACCGACAAAAGCCGCTCCGGCTTCGCGCCAACCTTCAGTCGACACTCGCTCCATCAGCCTGACAAAAATATAAACAAAATTTATCGTGAGATTTCAAAACGTTAAGTTGAGACGAGACATCTCACGATACGAAGGCTCGTTTAAACCTCGGCTAGCGGATACGCCTGACCATCCTTATCCATCGTTATCGTCCGTCTTCGATGCGTCGGACACTTAGAGAGAATGGAAGAGGATCGTGCCGTGAAGAGAGCATACCTGGGACAACGAAATGGGAGACGCCCGGTTGGACGTCCTAGTTACCGCTGGAAAGACACTGTAGCTCAAGCCCTACTCAACCTCGGCCAAAGCGACTGGGAAGAATCGGCAACCCATGCACGGTCTTGCGGTAGCAAAACCGTGCATGGGTGATCTGGTGTCGGAGGCCAAGACTCACTTTGGGTCGCTGAGTTAACCTAGTAAGTAAGTAAGATCCTGCGCTACCCTCGTTGCAGCCCGCAAGAAGTACAGGGAGCGAGGAAGGGCCAATCACACACGGTTGTCAAAGCAAATCCATTCCCCCCAACATCACCCGTCACCCGCTGACATCTAGCATACTTCGCCCACGCACCACTGGTGACCGCAGAAAGGTAAAGCACGACCTTGTCGGACTATAATTTACATAATTAATCTCAGTTTCTTTTCGAATAACAAGAAAATAATAATGTCCTCCTAGCCGAATTTCGACTACGGCGGCCTATCTTAACAGAGATTAGCCGACTGCGAGGGACATATTATTATAGTGCACAAGTGTGTGCGCAATACACACTCTCTATTCATAAATAATATAAATAATAATTCGTTCGTAAGATGGCAAGAAAATAAGGTAACTTTAAACAAAATATTATTGTAGTGTGTCGGCTGATGTCGTGAGAGTAAAAAACGTTTTGAAAAATTTAAAACGTTTTTGTTTTCATAGTACTTACATCTAGAGAAACTTTTGAATACAACATACTTACACAGAACTCAAGTGCTCCCTGTGTCATGCGTGTAAAATATTTTAAAGGTTAGTAAACACAATATCATGCGTTGTTTTTAAGGTTAGATAGATAAATAACTCTGTATTGTACACCATAAATAAATAACAAAGCAATTTACACAAAAAGATGTAAAATGTAGGCAGTCTTGTGGCTAGAAGTGATCTCTTTAAGACAACCTTTGGGCAAAGGAACATTCTCATTCACAGAATTGCACGAACTGCAGCCGTAAATAGCTCTAAAGTCTCGCACTGTAGATATACTGTCTCGTAGATCAGGAGATGCTAAAAAGTAATATTATTCATGCTTATAAACATAACACTTTCGGACGACCACTCCGGACTACAAAACCAGCGGTTGCGGGTTCGAATCCCGCAAGGGGCAAATGTTTGTGTGATGAGCACGAGCATTTGTAACTAAGTCATGGATGTTTAAACATGTCTATAAGTATGTATATCCGTTATCCTAGTCACCAAAGCACAAGCACGCATAGTTTAGGGCTGGGTAATTAGTGTGTTTGGTAAAACTATTTATTTACTTACACAGTATCAAACAGGCGTCTATAATGGTCATCGGCTTTATTATCGGCCACCAAAGAGTCAAGTTTGTCCACCAAAGCGGCTTCGGTCCGCCTGGCCGATCCAGTGGCGGCTCGTTCGGCCGCCATTAGCGCTACAAGAGCTCCTAAAGCCGCTCTGCGTAATTCTCCAACTAGAGTTATCTCTAGTAACGCGCCTACTGCACCTGGTACTAAGTGCAGTTGGGCCGGACCTGGGGATGAACAGTTATTTTAGGCATTATTTTCAATACATATTTGGCATAGGACATGTCTATTAGCATGGCTATTAGCTATTGTAAGAATTTTGATGCAGAAAAACATTGTCTCCAGAATTGCAAACGTTCGTGCTTTTTCACCCCACCTAGTAGAGGAAGTGGGAAGAGTGAGGGGGACGATATAATATATCGTATATTATACAGATTTTAACCGTAAGCATGTGCTTTTTTCAATACACTTATTTTTTTATTATAAGGTTCCAAGCAGATGGGACACCGACCACAGCTACCAGTGGCTAGCGTCAAGCTGTTTACATTGGTTTTAACACGTTTTGCATGGAGTCGCTACATACGTGAAGCGAGTGGCGGTCACTCGCCATTTCGACAAAACATATGTAAAAGAATCTAGCAGCCGAGTGTCAAATTGTAGCGGTCACCGACCACCTCCGTTTGCGCGGGACTAAAGAGTGTGGCGCGCGACAGCCACCGGTGGCGGTGTTCGGTGGCCCATCTGCGCTCAGTGTAAATAAAACTAATAGTAATAATAATTGAGGTAATTATTAAACGATTCTAAAACAATTTTTCTCTTCCCGTTTGGTACATTGAGGCAGTTGTCCCATCGCGTCAACGACTATCGACTATTTTCTCGCTCAAGAAATTCGCAATAGATAATTATACATTCCGTGTAACGAAAAAAGATGTCACACCACCGGCGTTGACTCACTTTACTTATTTGTCGCTAAGCGACAAGAGCTATCAAAGATGATACTCGCTTGGCGATCAACTAGCAAATTCTATTCCAAATCCTAATCGCCGGTCGCCTAAGAACACTCGTCTCTAGCCCAAATCTTCGTTACCGGTCGGACAACTGCCTATCAGTCGGAACAAGTCTCACCGAGCCGGCTCCACACCGACAGCACTTGCAGGCCGGCGGCGGCGCGCATCCGGGGCCGGTCCGGGCCGCGGCCGGCCCACCGTTCCGGCTGTAGAGCGGTCGACGTCACCAGCGCCACGCCTAGCTCCATGTACCCCGACCATAGCTGTGTAGAAAAAGTAAGCGAACGGAGTTAATCTCAGATTGTTATCCAAGGAGATAAAGCGACCCATTTCATTCGTGAGAGCGCTAATAGCTCGAGAGTGGAATGGGTGCTTTCACCCGAGTCACGGTTATAGATGTATTTGTGTACTAACCCTAGCGGAGCGCTAGGCTCTAAGTCCAGCCGTAGGTTCTTATTTCAAAAATACAGCTGAGTTATACTACTGTATGAAAACAAATCTGTCCATTGTGCCCGAGTCAAACATACTGATTTTCGTCATGACACAAAAATCTTTAGAATAGTACATTCAGCCTAGTCCCGTGCGCAATCTCTTTTAAATTATTAAAATTTCTAACTCTAACCGAACTAGAAACTACTACATATGAATTATTTTTTTACTACTAGCGATTCCCCGCGACTTCACCCGCGCAAAAGTAGATTTTTTTGTATATACTTTCATCCCCCATTTCAACCCCTTAAAGTTATTTTATCGCGACAAAAAGTAAAAAATAAATATTCTTTCAAGGTTATCAAATTGAATCTATATAAAATTTCTAATATTTCTAATCTAAATCGGTTCAACGGTTTAAGCGTCAATAGGTAACAGATAGATACAATTTCGCAATTACAATATTAGTATGAATTTCGTGAGCTATGTCAAAAAAGACTCGGGACCACCGGGTCGTAAAATTCTCTACTTTTAGATCAAAGAAGTAGAAGGCAGATCAGATCTTTAAGGCGCCTCTGAACTAGTAAAAAATACGAAAATTTTATGATCTAGTAAGAAATATGAGAATTACCTGAGAATCGAACTGAGGGGGTTCTTCGCCCAAAAATCTGTCCAATAACGGTTTCGCCAAATCTTGCAACGCCGACAGCAGAACTTTGCAACTTTGCACTCGTAATACCATCCAGTCGGCAGGAAATACCTGTGAACCAACAAAATTGCTTCTGTAACTTCTATCCTCTGTGCCGCTGTCTTTTTCAGTTATCACAAGTAATTTTGATTAATTCAACACTCACAATGCATTGTGAAATCTAGTTAGATTACATTTTAATTGATTGAATAAGTAATTTTATACAAAAAATACTTTAGGAATGAGTAACGGCTAGACAGCAGACGGCAGAAAACTGAGTCCGGCTATGCAATGTCGCGCGACAAGTTCCCTCACTCTGCGACACACTCACTGGCCAAGACTTGAGTGTTCCGTAGTCAAACCGAACCCTTCTAATTTTCATATGTTTATCTGTCACTCCGCAGCTTAGTTCAGTTTTTTTTTTATTGGTTTTACAAAGTATCAAAGTACATTACAAAAAACACCGTCTGCCAAACTGAGAAACAGTTTGTCGGCAGTAATTCTCGAGGACATTATACATGACTGTAAGTACTTTTTACACATTACTAAAATGACAATTATTATTAACATAAAATACTCTACAAGTAGATCTACGATCTCTTACATTACAACACAATTCTTATTAACCTAAAAAGTTTTTGGCATTAAGGTACATATTTGCCCCACGCAAGTGGCAATATTGAAACGTACCTTGATTAGGGCGTCAATGCGGTAAATATACTGTAAAAAGATTACAAAAAAGTTAAGTAAAACTCACGTCTTGTTCGATGAGGTGTCTAAAGACAAGGAAAGCTCGCATCAGGAAATCTTTTAGCGGTTTCCGGTCGTGAGGGTGCGGCGCGAGATGGCTCCACAGTCGCTGGTAGTGTGCCGGTTTCAGTAACTCCATGGCACCTAGCAGTCCAGCTACCATTGAGCCCTGAGAAAAATAATTTGAAGAAATACAGAACAGGTACGATATCTACAGGTGTAGAATAGAACGATAACCAGAGAAACTTTACAAACAAATTTATTAATGACAGTACACATAAATAGAAGCTATTTTTTACCAACTACGAATACTACACATATGATTTATGTTTACAGGTTCCGTGTTTCACGCAAGCCTTTCACATACAAAATACGCCTGTTATCCTTACAGCTTGCATGCATTTGTCAAATAACTTACCAAAACTGGAGAGTTCCCGCCAATAAGATGAAGCACAGTCTCAACCAACACATCCAGCGTATTCAAGCACAGAACGTCTACGTCTGGGTCGAGTTCATCTTCGTCCACAGGCTGGTCCGGGTCTTCCTTCTTCCACAGAAGCGTTACTAGCTCGCCCAACATCTCGGAGCATTGAGCTAGCTCGTCGCGGCGAGCTAGGTGGACCCGTAGATGATGGCAGGCGGTAGTCAGTACAATGTTTCGAGCCTCTGAGAAAGGTTACGTATTTTAAAAATATGTGTAAGACGTTCAATCATTCCTAATAATATGTCAGACTATAGACTAGTAATTCCTAAATGGTGGTCCGCGAA
Source organism: Pyrausta nigrata (assembly GCA_949316185.1). Classification (NCBI taxonomy): domain Eukaryota; kingdom Metazoa; phylum Arthropoda; class Insecta; order Lepidoptera; family Crambidae; genus Pyrausta; species Pyrausta nigrata. The sequence goes on along the minus strand of OX438941.1, from coordinate 6,115,991 downwards.
ATCATTGGCTTCTGTCCAAGGGTTAAATAAAACGTTGTTCACAGAAGTACATTTTGTTATTTCTTTGCAAGATAAACATGACAATATTTTGATAATTATTGTTTTTTAAGTGATAAGCATTCACTACGCAATTTAAATATATTATTGCACTTAAAAAATGACCACCAAAGGCGGGAATCGAACCCGCGTTCCTCGCATGCCGGGCGATTGCCTAACCTCTCGGCCACCCTGGCGTTGGCAGAGCCTGTCGAAATTTTCAAGTGCTTCTTAACGCTGTAATGCCGCGTTGCTTTCATCAATGTTATTGGGATTACACCCTCAACACTCTAAAGAAATACTATTGCAAGTATTTAACAATCGAAAGATGAAGCTTGCAAAAAAGATAATAAATTGTTTTGTAAGTGATAAGCATTCACTATGCAATCTAAATATATTATTGCACTTGAAAAAAATGATGCCTCTTCTGGTGGTCATTTTTTTGAAGTGCAATAATTTAATATTTTGATATCCAAATAGGGATCTGCCGAAAAGAATATGATCAATTTTATTGGGGTTTCAATGCTAAAAGACCAGGATTTCTAAGCCCCCAAACAAGGTGCAATCTATTCTACAGCGATAGTCATGCTCTAAGATACGGTTGTAGGTGCATTCAGCATTTAGTACTTAGAAAGCTAGCTCGCTGGTGATTTTGCTGTAGTAAATACTGCCGCTTATTCTTCTGGCGTAACATAAATCATTGCTTAAAAATCACCAAACTTCAGCATCTTTAATCCATATAATATTCATAATATCAGCCTATTGCAGTCCACTGCTGGACATAGGCCTCTCCAAGACTGCGCCAACTTTCACGGTCCTCCGCTTCTCGCATCCAGACACCACCGGCCACCTTCCTCAGGTCATCGGTCCACCTAGCAAGGGGGCGTCCAACACTACGTTTTCCGAGAATTGGTCTCCATTCGAGAACCTTTCTACTCCATCGCTCGTCGGTTCTGCGACAGACATGACCAGCCCTTCTGCCTTCCAGCCCTGCTACTTCAGCTTACTGCACCTCTAAACGATCTTTTCGATTTCGTCTTTTGGCGGATGATCTCGTTCCGGATTCTATCCATTAGCGATATAATATTATAAATGCGAAAGTGTGTTACCTTTTCACGCTTAAACCTCTGAACCGATTTAGATTAAATTTGGTAAAAAGATCGAGTCTGAGTCGCGGAAAACATAGAATAGTTTTTATCTCCGCAATCGTCCTATAAGGGGGATGGTAAATTATATGGAAATTATGACATTTGCGCGTGCAACATCGCAAGTAACCAGGGGCCCAAGACTGCTAAATTACACTAGCAAAATTGTAATAGAATCGTCGATTTTAATATTAAATCTTCAGCTCACAGTACTACAATATTACCTGGGTCTTGTCCTAAAGGCCCTTTCAGTATCTCCTGGGCGGCCGCCAATCTTGCCTTTGCTAGGGCGGGCGGTGCGTTCGCTGCCGGCGCGTCTAGCATTGACGCTGTAACTCTCGCTGCTTCCACTGGGCCTAGAGCTGATGCTACTTCTTTGGCTACGCTGGGCCAGGATGTCATAAGCGCCACCTGTTAAAGTGAAGGAACGGTATTATATTGACGTAACAAAATAATGAAAATATTACATATGTGGCATCAAAATATAACATGCAATAACAGTAATGTGTCCTAGCTGCATTCACGGCAGCCAATTTCAACAGAGATTTGCCAACTGCGCGGGAGTTATACAGTTGTACCCAGTTCGTTCACTCTCAAGTTCAGTGAGACGGAGATCCGACATGATCAGAGAGATCAGGCACAGGATAACAGCTTAACGTGGTTTTCCATGCAAGGTGTTAAAACTTTTTGAACTGACAGGCAGCCGACTGTACGTTTTATTGTACTTGTATGCTGGATGGATTCATTTAAAAATTGTTCTTTTATTCAGTACATCATATTGTACTTATATATACGGGTAATTTGCCTTCAGTGCGTTTAATGCAGCCCGCACGTCTCGCCGGCTAGCTGTCGTCAAACAATACCTGCACCGGCTAAAAGAGACTGCGGACACAAGTCAATCGAAGCATGGAGGACATATATAGCTGGGATTACACTGTGGTCCGAGCATCTCTTTGTGGTCCCAGGCAATGGCACAACTATAATTGTCTTGCCTTACGCGCCGCTAGCCTACAAGCGTAAGGAACTGTACAACGCTACTGATAATACACTGTTACACAGTCGTATATCTCATGATTGCATTATGTGTAATGAAACACACACAACGACTTTCTTGGCAATTTTTGACAGAGTGGTTTGCCATTTTCGTCTTAATTTCACACACTAGCCAACTAGTGTGCAGGTTTCCTCACGATATTTTCCTTTACTGTTTATCGCTGATCACAATTATACTATATAGCAAAGAGTAGAATACCTGCGCCGGGGCCAGATGCTCTCTGTGCGGGTGTTGCGCCAGTGCCTTCAGTGCGTGCAACGCAGCTCGCACGTCTCGCCGGAAGCTGTCTTCATACTGTCCACCGGTGGCGCGAGCGAACAGCCGGCGAGAACGTACTGCAAGGCGGAATACGGCACCGAGGGAGCGGAGACACTTCCGGATAGGCTCTTGGCCTTCCGCTCCAGCTGCCCATTCGGCGCAGTGCTGCACTGATGAGAGTAAACCTCTGGAGGAAGAGAGCATTGACAGGTTAAGACCCCGCAAAGATTATAGACCTTCTTTCGGCTGGTAGTTATTAGAATCGGCTGATAAAAAAGTTTCCTTATAATGACTAAAAACTACCCGATAGAAATTCTGTTTGTATTCTGCGGGGTGTCCAACAGTACTAATCAGCCGCTCTTTTCAAACAGCACAATCGGTGTTAATATTTAAAAAAAAACAGTGTTTAAGCCAATTTGTATGTATGTATTCAATTTATAATGTCAACCATGTTTGATTAAGTTCAAATTAGCCGTTTTATAAATAGACAAAGCTTAAAAACTGTTTTTTTTTTTAATTATACCGAATATTTGCGTGTGACGTGTTAACCGAAGGCATTACGTGTCGGCCGAAGGTATCCAGATGAAGCCTTTAAGCGTAATATGCGAGGGCTAAAAACATCAAAACTTGACACAATCCATTACTCTGGCCTTTAATTCACTAAAATTTAAGCCATACATACTTTTGTACGATACGGCAATAATATATTTTGCATGGTACTTTGTACGCAAATAGACTTTGATGAAGTAATACCAAGTCCCACTTACTTGTACACAAGAGCAGCTGAGAAGTGTTCTTCGATGTAAACGTCTAATACTGGTCTGAAGTGCTGGAAGCGGCTCTCGTCTAAGAGACTGCATATCGATACTAGCACTAGGAACACGGTACCGGAGTGCGGAGTACTGTAAAATAAAATAAAAAATACAAAAGTATATTGCTAGAGAGACTGTCGATTTAGAGGCCTTACTCCAGTCTAGCCATCACTCTCGTTATATTTGTCATGCTGGCAAGATTGACTGATACGGCTACAGTTGAAACTACTGACAGTGGTTAACTGTGTGGAGTAAAGCCGGGTACAGATTGCTGTAACGTTACATGCAATGTAACACGCAATGAAAGAATTTGCCGTCCACATTGTCGCAATGTATCATGCAATGTAACAAAATTCCCATAGTGTGGACGCCTTGCGCGCACGAACCGTGCACACTATGCGCACGAACAGAGCATTTCAACTCGTGCGCGCCGTGCCGCTCCTTTGTCGGTTTTAATAATAAATATAATAATAAATTTAATTATAATTGGTCGTTCTGATCCGTCATCTTCGCGTGTTCGCGGCAAACTGAGCTATGTTCGCCGCGCACATGCCGGCGAACATAGCTCAGTTTGCCGTTCAAGATGCGAGCACGACATGCTCAGTTCGAGCGCGCGCTGCGTCCACACTTATGAAATGCTCGTTTCATGTTACATTGCATGTTACGTTACAGCAGTCTGTACCCGGCTTAAGATCTTATAATGTATCGATTCCGAATTAATCAACGTCATTAATCGAAAAGCTATTTTTCGATTAATCGTGTGTTAAAAATATTCTGAAAAGAAAAACGAGAATTTATTAGTTATTTTTCTTACCTATTCCCGTCCTCGGTCGAGAACAACGCGAACAGTGCGTCTAGCACGTCCCTCAGGAACTTGATGAGTTCCTCGCAGCTCAGCCCGTCTCCAAGCCGCAGCACCCTCAATAGCGTTTCTTGTACTTTTTCAGGGTGAGCGCGCCACTGAAGTAGGGCTAGTAGGTCCTCTGTGGGTAAAGTATGATAATTGTACAGTCGCCCAGTTCAGTAAACTAAACCTTTTTACCCGACTGCTACAGAAGGGGAGAGTAATGTTTTTCGAGCGTATGTATGTATATATCCCCATTTCTTTAGCGCGCCCTACAGCCCAAACAGCAAAACGGTTTTTGACATATGAGGTGTCGTTAAATTTGTAAAAGTTGTGGTAGTGACATAGTGCATAAATTGACACCGAAGATGGTTTATTGCCTGGTTCAAACAGTTTAATAAAATTCCTTTCTGTGAATTCATTAATTTAAATAACGGCAAAAAGGCGTGCTTCTCAACGTTTTTAGGTTAATTTAAAATATGGATGTTTTCGTAAATAGGAGGTACAATATCTGACGCATTTAGCACACAGAATAGACAATCACCTTAAACTGTAAGAAATTATCTGACTTTACGCGTCTTTCTCGCTTCCATTGACTTTTAGGTGGATGACAGCAGCCGAAACGGTTGACTCACAGAGTAGGGTCTTAGGTTACGAATCAGTTCACGAATCGAGTGTGCTACATAAGTAGTCTTACCGTTTTGAGTCAATTTGGTAGAACACAGTAGGGTGCTAATAGTGCAGTTTTCTTTGGAACTTCTTTGGAAGGACGCCACTACCCCGTTGACGGGCGGCAGTCGCGCTGTATCGTTGGCACATGATGGGAGTGATAGGTAGCTGCCTGAAGATAATCTAGAAAGTAATGAAGTGAAGATTATAATTACGATCAAGACCCAATGAGACACAATTTGACGCCACTGAATCTTAAGATGAACAAAAAAAACATTCTTCTATTAAATTTTTGGCTATGGCTCGTGGGTCTAATCTCTAGTCGGCATCGGCATGCTGTTTCCTATCCACGGGAGTCCTAAGGCGGTTCCAATATTTGTTTCTGGGGTTTTCTGGCTTAAAATAACTCACGAGACAACTCCGGAGTCAGGAAGTTGGTGGTGTGACATCCCCGTGGCTCGCCAAGCACGTTAAGCAGTGGTCCTGCGCCTGGTCTCTCTCCGGTCATATCAGATTCAGATGATAGCGTAGTTTAAAGAGCGTGCTTACGCAGTATCCAGTTCAATATACAAAATTAAATTAGTAGTTTTTTTGGCAATTTAACATCCTGAGTAATCGGATATTTAGGGATATGTGGAACTGCTTCCTATGCTAATAGCTTCACAGATAGTCAGACTAGGCACGAATTTATTGAAGTAAAACCAGGCCAGCCTCAGTGCGCAATTTAGGTATGAAGCTATTGTCCGACCGCTTATCTGAGACGTCACCTGTAAATTTTGAATTTCAAAATTTAAATCACCCACCCAATCAAATGTTGCCTGCTCCAAATGAGCCCTGTTTTCGTCGAAACCTGAAACGAGACCAGGGATTTGATTTGTGCCCCGCACCCCACACGCTGCAGGCGAGGAGCGGTCAGACTATACACCGCGAATTTTTAATTACCCGAGAAAATTAACTAACATACAGAAATTTATTTAAAAGGTCTCTAACATTCCCTAAAAAATATGCACCATAAAAGACCTGCTAATTCAAATAGTAATCATTATCATTCCAACATTAACGGAACCAAAATCCACCTAATTTGATCGCGTAATATTGACGTACGGAAAGAATAACTATGAATAAAAACAAATTACACAACCTGCCGACAAAAGATGTTTCTTTCTCATTCGGCAAACGCGCGTCTAAGCTCGAAGCTGGCCAGCACTCCCTTCATCAATGAACGAGAGGGCGGAGACTCACGCGCATCCCCCGCCCGCCCGCGCCATCATTGACCTCCCTCAATCCAGTCCGTCGCGAATCTTAAACGGTCAAGGTTGTGTCACGCAAGGTCACCGGCGCACCGGCGCACTCGAAAAAGTGAAGTGACGAATATCGTGATGGCCTATCAGTACTCCAATCGTGAATACGCTCTCATGGTGAGAGCGTACATTATGTCAGGCGAAAACGTAGCGGCTGGATTACGCTTGTACAGGGAGTTATACCCCAATGAACGCCAACCTTCGCACGAAACCATGTTGGGAGCCTGGCAGAGGCTGTTGGACCATGGGCAGTTCCGCACCCCGGCTCACGCACAAGGACGCTTGAGGGTCTCGTACCCACAAGAACTGTACGATGATGTCATACAGTACTTTGAAGAAGACCCGCTCCGCAGTACCCGGGAAGGAGCCCGACATTTCCACGTGAGTCAGTACTGCATATGGAAAATAATTTCATCGGTCATGCACCCGTTTCACTACCGCAAAGTGCTGGAGCTCAGTGACAGTGACAGACAGCCGCGAGTGTCGTTCTGCGAGAGGGTGTTAGCAAACCCAAACGCTAACATTTTGTTCACCGATGAATGTTTGTTTACTCGGATCGGTGTTTTCAACAGCCACAATGAACACTACTGGAGTTACGTGAATCCAAAATTGTCAAAGCGGCACTCCTACCAACACCGTTTTTCACTCAACGTATGGGCAGGTGTGTTTAACGACACTATCATCGGCCCATATTTCATCGAAGGGCGGCTGACTGGTGCAAGCTAATTGGCTATTCTTCAGGAGATGTTGCCGACTATAATGGACGACGTGCCCCTCGCGTATCTCCAGTCGCTATACTTCCAACATGACGGTGCTCCGCCCCATTACCACAATGCAGTGCGCGCGTACCTAAACGGCGAGTTCGGAGCGCGGTGGATCGGCCGCGGCGGGCCCGTGCCCTGGCCTCCGCGGTCCCCCCACCTTACCCCTGTGGACTTTTATCTGTGGAGCGAGATCAAGCGCCGAGTGTTTGTGAGTGAACCTACTAGTGTTGATGATTTGCAAAACCGAATCATTGCGGCTTTTCAAGAGGTTCAAGCTCAAAGAAACGTGCTTATTTCTTTGTAGAATAACTTGCGGAAAAGAGCACGTGTTTGTATCTCGGAAAGAGGAGGACATTTTGAGAAAAACTGCAATACGTGTAAGGTATGTTGATATTTGTTTTAAGGTTTTTAGGTATTTGTATCATTTGTTAATCTTGTAAATACCGCGCGATCGCCGCGCGAGTTTGAATGAATGCATGCCTCTCTCTCTTTCATTAAACAAATACTACGAAGATGGTTTACATGTTTTTGGTGCATTAACAGGATTTATTTGAAGTCCTATAAAACAATATTTTTGTATGAACGCTATAATATTTGTATGTTACTTAATGACATACATATTTTTATAAACGCAAATTTTAGTTTTCTCGGGTAATTAAAAAGTCACGGTGTATAAGTTCATGCGCAAGTCGACCGGGCGATAGGGCTATCACAGCCAGCCGGATCGCACATAAGATCTAAGAATCACACGCGCGTTTGGAGTCGCACTGGTGGACCCTACGCGGTCCGGAGAAAAAGTTTGTGGTAAAGCAATTTCTTCGTGTAAAACAATAACACTCACTTGGTAGGGTCATCACACTTGTAGACATAGAGTTCATGCGCGCCATCCCTGAGCGTGGCGCCGCTCGCTTCCATCAGCCGCGCGAACGAGAAGCCGAACAGTTTTCTTTCATTTTTGTCACGTGCTAAATAAATGTATTTGTTAAAATTATAAACATGTTTATGTAAATAGCTGGTAAAACTATGGTTGCCTTTAAAATAAAAACAACGAGTTTCTCAAAGCGCGAAGCGTTTCCAGTTCATGTTCATTACCTCGAAAAACAATTAAAACTACAAAGAAAGACTACAGATAAATGATCTCCTATGTATTTGCGTATTTATCATCTGGTTGGTTTAATGTAAAATTAACCACGAATTCTGTTATTGGTTAATATTTGACAGTTGATTAAACTGTCGTTTTTATTTTTTGCACTTCTTTGAAGAATTCTTGCATGATATAATTGTATTCTGGCAAATAAATGATTGATTTGATTTGATTTGAAGAAAGACATTTATTTGAACCTAATATTAAAAACGTAGCTGGCCGAAAACAAGTCAATATTACAGGCTTTGCCAACGCCTGCGTGGCCGAGTGGTAAGGCAATTTTCCGGTATGCGAGGAACTCTGGTTCAATTCCCACCTCAGATAGCAATTTCTCAAATGCAATATCTAATCTTGAGCCTACATTTGTCTCTTTTAGTGTGATGATAAAGGTTAAAACTCACTGGAACAATGCCTGAACTCGATCCTCACGTGCGCGTGCGTGAACGTCTCGAGCGGTACAGTCAGCCGCAGCTGCTCGCCCCACATGGGGCTGTTGTTGTGGTACAGCACTAGTGACTCGTATGACGTACAGCCGGTACCGCTTGCGCCCCATACGCATTCCTAGAAAAAATAAAAATAATAATAACCATTTAAATTGCGAAACTCTCTTCAGTACAGTGCCTAGCAGTGTGAGATCCATGCTCTCTCTCTCTCTCTCTCTCTCTCTCTCTCTCTCTCTATCATCTAACTTTTTACTTTATGAGACTACAATTTGGTTTACATAATGACATGGCTGTACGTCTCCAATATTAAAGTATGACTTTCTACTGACTTGCTTTACAATGAACTTCAAAAATGATAAACCTTAAAGGTGGCGACTGATCTGTAACACTTCGTCGTAACGTAACGTTATGACGATATGAAATGTCACACCGAATGTTACGTTACATAGAAGTACCCAAGCAAGTACTTACACTTATAACCTGGCCCGTGTTATCATGCACGCTGACCGTAGCCAAAACATTCTTAGCGGTACTCTTGCCTCCTCTCTCGAACTCTGCTCTCTCCAATGTCAGATAGAGGTCGTTGCGTACGTCACCCGGCATAATAATGTCGGGGAACCCCCGTTTAGCCGTTATGGTGGCACCAGAGGACACCGCTTCTGATATACTACCAGTGTGGGTCAGTAAACGAAGAGCGACCACAATGCCTAGAACAGATTAGAAAAAATTAGAGACAGGAAAAAAATAATTTACCAGAGTTTATTAACATATGTGAATTAGTATGTACGAAAAGAAATATCAAATGATCGATAATAGGTGTTACCGTAATTTGGTTGTCCTGGTAAAATATTGCACTTGTTTGTTTGTTTTCGTATCAGCATGTCATGTAGCTGATGAAAGTCTTTTTCCTCGCATTGATAAACCTGAAATATTAAAAAATTTAAAGAAGTTGTGGTTATAAATGCAATTGACATTGTAAATAGTAAGATTTTAAATTCAAATTGCTTATGTTGCTACAGTTAAATAAAAACAAGGATAAAACAAAACACGGACATCGTCATTCGGAGTAAGGTGTCAGCTTCCAGGGTCCACGCGCTGCAACTTTACTGACTACCTTCCAATTGGTTTGGGTTCAAACAATAAACATTCTTATCCAATTTTTCTGAAGCCATGATGCGTCAATCTCTTATCAGCCTGAGGTACCACCCTAGTTCCAAACGGCGATTGGCCTCTGTTTCGATACCGGCCGCACCTTCTCAACTACCAATCACTAACCATGCAAGTCAAAAATTATCCTTGTCATGATTACCTTAAAAGTATACTCTTTTTCCCCTGGATGCTGACCAGGCTGTCTCAGGAACTCCGCTAGGGGTAACACCCCAGCACCCAAAGGTCTCCTAGCCACTGGCCCTCTTCTCTCCCCCGTGCCACTGCCACTACTGCCTGCGCCTGCCCATCTACCAACGCGAACGACCCACGCGACCAGCCATAACTCGCGAGACAAATCTGTCGTTGAGAGATCCTGAAAATATAAAAATTCCTTTACTGAACATGAAATAAAAAGCTACTTTTAAAAATTGGTTTCTATAGAAACTCAGCCTTATACGGAAATTGCGATTGGGTTGTTACTAGACACCAGTGGAAAGGTAATTTAATAAATGCCTGGCCATTACAGAAATGAATATTGCACACTGTCGCCTAATTCTTGTAAACATCACTGCATCCTTTTATATTCAGATAATACGTGAGTTTAAGTGTATTAAACTTTTTCTGTCTACGCTTTTGCTGTTAAAGGGTTGAATGATCTTATAAAATTTATACGAGTGGCGCGGCGGATCACTCTAAACCAGAGAATTCCCGGTTTTATTCTAGGTCTGGGTCAAATTCCTTACCTCGAGATCTGGCATTTGGTTTTGCTTGGCGAACATTTAGTTATTATCATTATACATGTGCCGTGCATATCACAGCTGGGAATATCGATGAATCATTGGAATGACTCATTGGATAATTTGGGTAATTGTATGTAACAATTTTGTTTTATAGGAAAACAATTAAGTGCATACATCGTATATTCAATTATCTAACCTACGTTTTTTTTCTCATACTCATGTTGCAACTAAAAATGTATATATCCTCTCGCATCCTGCAAAAACCTGTCGCGTAGTTAATAAGACATGGCACACGGATGAGATTACAAAATCTTAATACCAGTCCGGACAGCTCGAAAGTAACTAGTTCTGCTGAGTAGACTGGTCCCCAGACTAAAACATGGGCGCGCCATATCAGGCCGTATGTGGTAAGCGAAACTTGTACTACAAGAAACTTTTATTTCTTCCTTAAATCGCTGCAGTATTTTCTTTTCTCGGGACATGTACGGTCTACTCTAAATAATCCCATAACGATACACAAATAATGCATTTGTTGGCGATAGATATTTATTAAATCCTTTTTTTTTATAAATCTTTGTACTTTGTCTATGACTTTTATTTTGATACTTTTACTTGTTTTTGAGTTGCTAGTTTTTTGAAGATACAATAAACAGTAAAAAGTGATTTATTTGTTATTTATCGTTTCAATTACGTTGAGTTGCATTTCTAATAGCATTGTTTACAGATATTGCATCCTAGTAGTATTAGTAGTCTGAAGATCATCAGTTTGAAACTGTACATAAGGTTTTTTAAAGCGAGCTACTTGCAAGTAGCCGTCACTGTTCAAAACCCCTTCACCACAATCACCTATGGCATTCAACATCACTTGCCAATCAGAATCAAAAAGAGAAGACAGTTTCTGTAAGAGTATAGCAACCTATTAGAAAGGTTAAAACAAATATAGGTACTTACAGCGAACAACGTGCTATTTGCGTGTAGTCTATCCACATAATTCGAAAACCCATCTCTCGCTATCCTGACTCTAAAGCGTTCCGACAGCGGTTGCGCTCTTCTCGCATCGTGTAACCATAGCAACAGTTCTGCTTCGTCACCGCCTGCTGTGTGGCCGAAGTCCCTCATGCTGCACATGAGGTGGTGGGACTGCGCTGCCGTGGTGGGGATGGTGGCGCTGTTGGTGAGGGTGCCAGAGTTGAAGCTGCTGCCCGACCCACCAGCTCGACGGAGGGTACCACGCCACTGGAGATTGAAAAATATATTTGAGATTTGGCATGTCTATACATAATGTGTCGCCTCATGGAAATTTGTGAGTAAAGGCACAGTGACCTGCACCTATGCATTGCGCACATACTTATTACATCTCCCGCGCATTTGGATACTGTTGGTTGAGATTAGGGATAATCTTGGTTGAGATTAGCCGCCGTAATCCAGGTAAGCCCGCACATAAATGATGTAAAGAGATCAGATAACCAGGACGTTATAGAATTTAATCTAAGAGGCCGAATGTGATGATGGTGAAAGATCAATAATTGAGGGTTGCTTTGATTTAATCCGGAATAAAAAAACATCACTAAGAACCGAAAATAACACAGCCTGAATTTGCAGCTAGTTTATAACAAAGTGTGAATTTTATTTATTATAAAGTTAAACGTAACATTCAAGGAAAATAACATGAAGCCTTAAACATAAATAACTTCTTATCCTTACAATTTGTGTTTTCAGATTTGTCATTATTTTGCCTTATCAAAACTGTGTTGTGGCAAATGCTTTAATAAAGTTATTGTATTAATATTTACAAGTGAATCTGTGGTAAGACTTTTAGTTTGGAAAAGTTGTAAACATTATCGCGTAAAGTTGAAACTACTATTAGGTTTATTTTAAGTGTGTGAGATAAATAAATAGGGAAATTAATATAAATTGAGATACGATGATTTAATGTGACAATCCGAGTACATGTTTACTTAAAATATGAAAATAAAAGCAGTATCTGACCATATGATCTATAACTTATGTTACATTTTAAGTAAGCTATTGATCCCGGTAATTAACTAAGTTGCGACGATACCTATTTCTGTCTAAACGTTTGTACGTCAGTTCAGTGAAACTAAGGCACGTTTATAACACATAACGAGCTAAGCACATATCCTTTTAAGGCTTTGCCACTTAGAGACAGACATCTGAGCATTGGAGAAAATAATTTGCTGAACTGTACAAACATTGTAACTGCACACTATACAGAATACTTGTACATGGAGAGTTAGCTAGACTCAAATACAGTCTTGGTTTTCGTGTAAATAGAGTATTTACTTAAGGCATTTCAGAGTACAGGTAAGGAATACCAGATTTTGTTTTTAAACCACTTTGATTTTGAGAATTAAATTTGAATCAGTTACATACTGTGTAAGTAATTATTTTCGGTCTTTACACACAATTAACGCCCGAAATTAATAAGCTACCCAGAGACCGAATATTTATGTCAGTCAATCTCTGCTGATTCCAATCCGTTTCCATTGATTGAACACGTGTTGCAACATTGGCAGCTAAAGTTCATAGGGATACGCAAATACCCGGGATTGCTTTGAATGCTGAAATTCTGGATGATTATTAATTACGGGCGTATGACAACAGTTCCACAAACTTACTGCCGCCGCTCGCTCTGCACTCTCGACGTGCACCCGGTACAGTTCCACCAAGCTGATATCTTCTGGCTCAACGGCAGCCGCGCCACGGCGTGGAACCAACTCCAGACCGAGTTTTCTGAAACAAAGAACGAAGAGATACAATTTCTTCGAATAAAAAATAAATTTTACCGCAAAATGTATGTACCTAAATGGCTACAAAAAGACGAGCTGGCCTGGCACACAAGTTTATTCGTCCTCGCATTGAAGCCTCCGGTTTCAAGATGCGTAAAATCGTTTTATTAAAAAAGGTAAGATAATACTTTACGGACTTACGGTATCTTGAAAGTCAAAATCTGAGAGGTCATTTTCCTTTCTAGCTATAAGAGAGTAGCCATACTTTGTTTGTGACAAGTTTTCGTTCTGTGTGCAGAATGACAATCACCTTTTCAGTCTTGGTTGGATCTAATAGGCATACTTGTAGGTGTGAATGGGGCAAATGTGTGTTTAATGAATATATGAGCAATTTGTAATGATGATTCACAGAAGTCAACAAAGTCAATTGCGCAAGTCATCTTAATGCCTACTACAGTACACCTAAACACAACTATGCTATGTCAATTTGGTTATGCGAAATAATTAGACTTACTATTGGCGAAACTATTGATAAAAAATACCAAGAGAAAGGTAACTGTACACAAAAAAAATATTACAGCAGGTGATATGACTACATGAATAAATGCTACAAAATTAGTCAGTTGCAAGTGACAAACGTGATGTCTATGCGTTATCCTAGTCACCATAGCTCAAGCTCACGCTTAGTTTGGGGCTAGGTAATTGGTGTTCGTAAAAAAAAACAACCAACTTGAAAAAGTTTACACAAACCAGTTCGCAACCGCAAAAAGATTGAATAAAAACCACGAAGTGAAACGCTGACATTTTATAAATATTAATGCAAAGGAGACCTCTTAAGTTCTTTGAAAAAGCAAGCAAATAGTCATACGGCTTGCAAATATTATGAATCACTTGGAAAACATTCCGGGTATTACCTGCTGCGGCGCGTGAGAAGGCTACAATATCGAAGTTGATGCTGAAATGATGGCAAAAAGAAGCCATTACAAAAGAAACAAATCAGTTTCGAAAGATTTAACTGTTAAATCATTGTTTTTCCCGATTTGTAAAACTTTTTTGACTATGTCATGTCCTGTCTTGTCCGAAATTGTTGTTGTGTTTTTAAAAAGCGTTATAAATAAATATGTAAATTGTTTCAACAAACACACCAATTACCTAGCCCCAAACTGTGCTATGGTGACTAGGATAACGGATAGAAATACTTAAATACATATAAACATCCATGACTTAGGTACAAATGCTCGTGCTCATCACACAAACATTTGCCCCTTGCGGGATTCGAACCCGCAACCGCCTGGTTTAGAAGTCCGGTGCGCGAACGACTACACCAAGACGGTCGTCATATTATAATAATAATAATCTTTATTTAACTATATGTTCACTTTAGAAATTGAACCTCTTTGCAAGCTACCGACCAAAAGACTTAAAGGAGCTCTAAAGTTAACAATAGAATTGTTGGAGAAGAATATATTTGAAAATAGGTACCTTAATTGATCATAGATTTATTCAATGATCTGAGGTTCCTACGTACACATGCATCGTCTATAATCATGTGTAACCTACAGGAATATGGAAACAACATCAGTTAAAAAGTCAAGCTCTAAACGCATCAAATTTTCTTGTCAAACATTTATTTTTAAATCGAAGAGGCAAAGACTGCGAATACATAATTACACGTTTTGAGAAGACTATTTTAAAAGCCAAATTAGATGACGGGTAATCGGTCACGTAACCGCCGCTATAGCCTGAGCTTTCAATCAAATCACGTACAACGACTTCTGGCATGCAAAAAGACACTTAAACCCCTGGTACAAGAGCTGACATTTAATTTAAATGGTATGATTAACTTCATATCTGCATATAGAAAGAAATCATATTACACAAGAGTTGCTTATATTCGAATTCCGATGAAAGGTTTCGCACAGCTTTTGTGGAATGCAGTCAGCAAGTTGCAAATAGATATTTATTATTTAATGCAATCTTGGGGGCAAAGAGATTTGATAAGGGACTGACGAACCGTATTTTATACCTGATCAAGCTATTTCATTTTGATATTTTATTTTATCAGCAGCAACAACGTCTTATTGATTTATGTTATTGCTTAATACGAGGGTCAAACTGAAAGTTCTTAGAACTGGCCACTTATAAACAATATAATAAAAAAAATATTCTAAAATTTGAAAATAGAACTCTTTGCCAATATTACTGAGTATATATTTCATTCATTTGTCATTTGTTTTACGACTTGGCGGCAAATTGAAAATTGTCTGTGTCACGTCAAAATGAATTTAACACGAGAAAATTTTCGTGCAATGATTTTTTATGACTTTCGATGTCATTTAAGTCAACAAGAAAGTTATGATAGACTACGATTGGCCTTTCACGATGAAGCCCCATCTCGTGCGACTGTTTACAACTGGTTTAATGAGTTTAAACGTGGTCGCACTAATCTCACTGATGATGTACGTGAGGGACGGCCTTCTACGGCGACGACTGAAAATAACATCTGTGTTGTGCGGCGTATGATAGAGACTGACAAAAGAGTGACCTATCAGCAGATTCGGACAAGCTTAGGCATCGGTATGAGTCAAGTGCACAAAATCCTCCACGAACATTTAGCGGTCAGGAAGCTTTGCGCCCGGTGGATACCTCATAATTTGACTAAGGCTCAAAAACTCCATCGTGTGGATTGGTGCCGTAAAATGATTGAAAGATTTAACGGAGGTGACTCAAATGCTGTGTTCGACATACTAACAGGTGACGAAAGCTGGATTTACTGTTATGATCCTGAAACCAAAAGACAATCTGCTCAGTGGGTGTTTCCTTTCGAGGAGTTGCCAACTAAAGTGAAGAGAGATCGAAGTGCGGGAAAAAAAATGGTGGCCTCGTTCTTTGGAAGGATAGGTCATTTCGCAACAATTGTGTTAGAGGATCAAAAAACAGTTTCTGCAGAATGGTACACTACCAATTGTTTGCCACTTGTCTTGGAAAAAGTTCGAGAGAAACGACCTCGCAGTAGGATCCTCCTTCATCACGACAACGCCTCGTCGCACACCGCCAAGCGAACGATCGACTATTTGGCGACATCAAACGTTGAATTACTGGGTCACCCGCCGTATAGCCCCGACCTCGCGCCTTGTGATTTTTATTTATTTCCAAAAATTAAAGAAAAACTTAAAGGAAAGCGGTTTATGAATGCTGAAGAAGCGGTGGCTGCGTATCGCGATGCCATTGAAGAGACCCCTAAGGACGAGTGGGCAAAGTGCTTTTCCCAGTGGTTCCATCGCATGCAGCGGTGTATTGACGTCAATGGACAATATTTTGAAAAGATATAATAAAACTAATAACTGGCTAATGTAATCAGTTTTTGATTTTCTAAGAACTTTCAGTTTGACCCTCGTATCTAGTGTAGCTACCGAAGTTTCTTAAGTACAGTGCAGTAATACCATATAGTCGCAAAATTACAAAATCTTTAGAACAATAACCAATTTGGTAACAAAAATTAAAACATATTGCCAATATTGTACTGTCATTTATTTATATATTAATCACTGACAAAGTTGTTGCTAGTTTTTATTCAAGGATATTTATTTCTTACAGACCAGACATGTCTTGCTGTAAGCTATAAAGCACGTCAACTCCACCCGTAATCTAAAATATTCTCAAACAATTTTCATCTTTTAATCTTAAAAAGATAGAAGTCAATTTCAATGCAGGTTTAGGTAATTCGTAAATAGGTCGATGTGCTGTCATGTATACCTCTAATTAAGTAATTACCTAGAAGAATCGCCATGCTCATAAAAGATTCATATTTTACTGACCATAGACTTGCAAGGAGCGCCTATAATATCTCCTAGCTGAATTTCGACTACAGTGGCAAATCTCAACAAAGATTAGCCGACAGACCAAGCCGAGGGAGATATTATAGTGCACAAGTGTGTGCGCAATATGTGCTCTGTTCCTTCACTCTCATAATTCGGTGAGACGGCAGTCTGACATGCCCGTAGAGAGATCAGGCGCAGAACTAACGAGTTAACGTGCTTTCCGAGGCACGGGGGTGTTAACACCACCAACTTCCTGACTCCGGAGCTGTGTCCGAGTTATTTCAAGACAGAAAAAATCAACACCTTTCGGCCCGACCCGGAATTCAACTCGGGACCTCGTGAATAGTAGGTACCCAGCGTGCTGACCACTAGACCACCTATAGACTTCATCTCATCTATGTTGAGGACATGGACCCTACCAGTGTAGGGACAGTAACTGTAG
The DNA here is from genome assembly GCA_949316185.1 of Pyrausta nigrata. Classification (NCBI taxonomy): domain Eukaryota; kingdom Metazoa; phylum Arthropoda; class Insecta; order Lepidoptera; family Crambidae; genus Pyrausta; species Pyrausta nigrata. The sequence continues at coordinate 6,098,619 of OX438941.1, read as the reverse complement.
GCTAGTGCTGAGAAGAAGCAGCGCAAGAAACTCAGTTCGAAGAGTAACTACCTAAAGATTTTGCATGAAAAATGCCATTCCAATCAATGTCGATACGAAACAAAGGCGCTGTGTTAATGTACCTACCTATGTACATAGGTAGGTGGGCACCTACAGGATCAAAGTTAGTATAACATTTCTATGAATTAAATCAACAATACTATGCACTCCATTCATTACTATTACTAAAACACAAATCACAAGCAATTAGTGCACACGTAAGCTGGCTGATGGATTGTTGCGATTCCTTTTCACATCATGTATTGAGGAAAAATAAATTCTCGTTACTCTAAGAATTAAGGTTTTCTCATAATGCGCCTATCCTGCTTACAATAAAGCATGTTTGTGTAGTAAATAATCATGCACCTACTAGGAAGCAAAATAAATAAATGGATAGTTATTTAGTTCTGTACAAGTCAAAAAAATAGAAGCTTCTTCTACTAGGCTTCGAAAAGCTATACCTATTTCGTATGAATCTCAGAGCATGGTAAAAAAGATTATGAAATGGGGAAGTGACCCGTACGAACGCGACATGGGCAAAAGTAACTAACGATCTTTGCAGCATATTGGTCACATTTCACTGTCATTCATTTGTGTGCGTGCACTGCGCGCCAAAGAGCGTTGTGAACATTGATTTATTATACATATATATTATAAATAAATCAATGGTTGTGAATTTAAATTACTGTGATTTCTTTATGCTTTCAAGAGTCTTCTGGTAGTTGTTGTAACGCACACATAAATTAGATTGGCGACACAGGTTCGAGATCTCTTCGTCTATGATCTGAGGTAATGAACCATCACATTACACAACGCAAAACGTATTGAAAATGCACCAGGTAATTATTGGTATTATGTAATTTGTAATAATGCAAATAAAAGGAGTAGGGCGTTAATTTTTTTTCAATCCTTGTAATGGTAAAAGCGCGGCTTGAAGCACATTTGACTCATCTTGCCGGAATGACATGGCAGGTCGGAACGTGTAGATTGGGAAGGCTTGAACCCTGATGCTAATATGTAGGTATTTAAGGTTCGATTTGACCGATGAGCTTCTTGCGAGTTCGGCGTGCACCAAAAGGTCGCCAAACCAGTTATTCAAGCGACACTGCTTATGTCTGGCAATGCCTGTGGCACGTTGCCACCCGATGGGCATCGATCTTGTGTGATTTTTTCATTTGACCATAAATGAACCCGTATTACGTTTCTGCCACGCACTACCAAAAGTATTGATAAGTGTTGAGATAACTTATACTTATTAAGTTAATCCTAAATAGAATTCTGTATATTTGAGGTAAATATAGTAGTATTCGTGTTTAAAATAAATATCGGACCATCACATGATTATATTCGTATTTTTTTATTCATTTATCGTATTCAAAAGTAAGTAGCTAAAGCACTTGTGTTACTCGTGAAAGGATTAGATTTTTAAAGGAACCCCAAACCAAGGTAAAATTATAAATGGTATTGACCAATGATATTCATTATCTGCCTTACACTGCCTTAAATTAAAGGTTTTATATGGAAAACTACAAGCACAACTTAACTAAATACTTATAGCGATATGACAGAAATAAAGTTACGTTAGGATGTCAGGCACCAAAAAAATTTTAAACAATTTATAACAAAATATGTAAAAAAGCACCCAATATAGCAAAAATTCTAGATAGCATCCATCACTCACGATACCAAAACTGGTAAATCTAGTTAAGCAAAAACTTTTTAGGCAGTCATAGAATTTTAGACTTTACATAACCAAGAAGACGGACAAAATGCAAAAAACTAGTGAATTTTTTTACGCTATAAGCACACATTTTGAATTTTAATACGACTTTATAACCGCCTGAGTGTGACTTCGTGAGCTCAAAAAGAAATTCAACATGATACCTATTGATTGAATGTTTCGAACAAAGTCTTAGAAGAATACCGGACGAGTACGAGTCGGACTCACGCACTGAGGGTTCTGTACAATATTTTTCGATGATGTAACCACTTTGGGGTTTTTAGATTTTTTCCTTTACTTGTGCCTTCTTTTTTGCCTTTTTGCCAAATGTCATTATTCTAGGTCTACGGGATAGATCTTGAGTCGCTTGCTTGCGCAAGTTAGGAAATAAGTTTAAAATACTGTTTGACTGCAATGACGTAGAAGCAAGATTTTTAAGCAGCTTCATGGGACCGCAGACAAAGGACACCTGTACGCGTACCAGAGAAAAAGAGTCTTGGCTACTTGACAGACAGAATATAAAGGTTTTTAGGGACTATTTGGGCCTTTTGAGGTACGGAATCCTAAAACTATCGTTAATTATAGAAAAAAAATTGTGTAAATATCTGGAGGACCAAATATGTGATTCCACTGTATACATAAGGAAAATGGCGTTTTATTTTTATATACACTTCTTCCGCCTTTTATACCTAGTAAAAGTTAGCAATCCTTGTAAACACAAGCCACGTGTTAACAACACAACTAAAAAATATAATTTAAGCAACTGCATTTAATACAATGCATTTTATATTTTTATTCAGCTAACAATACCAATCCATGTGAACAAAGCCGTAAAACGATTATAATCATAAACAAACAACTAGCTAGAGAGAAACTGCCTTATTTTATAACTTCCGATCTTTTCTTTATCCACATTTACAGCATGTTATTCTTACCTGCAAAGGTATTTCAAAATAAAGTAAAGATGTTCCCAAGAGCTTTAAAGTTCAGTACTTAATTAAAAAGTTGTAGATTTCCCATGAGATATTTTACATTTTGAAGTTGTCATAGGCACATATAACAAGACAATGATGTACCTAAATAAAATATGAAATTGAGCCCGGATTTATTTGTTATTTGTCCAATCGAAATAACATTTCTTATGTTTAAGCAAATTCGAAAAAGCTTCGCGTCGATTCAATACAAGTGACCCAAATTCATCGATATTAATTTTGCATAAATATTACATCATAATAATAATGCATTGGATGTACTACGTTACATAAGTCACTGACCAGTTTATCCTATGTAGCAGTGACCTAGAAACACAAAAATGCATATTTTATGACAATATTTATATGTGCACAACGACACAAGGTTTAGTGAATGCAAACAAAAGGTGAATTATTTCGATAAGTGTGAAAAGTCTGAGAATCCTATATTTTGCTGTGCAAACCAGCATCAGCTAATTAAATTCCATGCTGGGCATTTTCTTGTTAATCCAGTCTACGATAAGTGGTTCCTAAATAATCTTGGGCAGTTAGTTTATACAATTTTGTTACGTTTACACTTAGGAAACCAAGGTATAATCTGCAATGTCCAGTGCGAATCATTAAGACACGAGAAAAAGCATTAGATAATTGTATGATTTATGACGTAACTATTACATTTAGATAATGATCAATGATCATCCCATTTTCCCAAATAATCGGACGCGTAATGTGTACTTATGCTCTATTACAACAATCCCGTAATGGCACATTAATAAAATTACTACATCTGACAATGTGTTAATTAACAGCCGCTGGCGATTCCCACTCGTTAAAACCAGTCATCATAATCTCGTCTAAAAAATTGGCATACGGAGCTTAAAGTATAGCCCACGGAGAAAACACACGAGACGAAAAGTCAAGACCCTCACAGAACTCGTTCAACGACGAATTCTCTCTGCTACTGGCTACCGTGCAGTTACTTAGTTCGGGAAGAGAGAGAGGGCCGATGTAGGTGAAGGGGAAGCGCGGTTATGTGAGAGAGATGGCCGTATTGCGCATACGCAGCGCAAGCACAAGTTCAGTAGTGAACACGCGCGCAACTCGGCGTGCAGGAGGTCGGCCGGCAACGCTTTCCAGTTTGTGTTTCCGACCCGCGGGCAGCTGGCGTGTCGCATGCTGAGCCCGCAGTGCCACTCGTTTTACTCCAATCATTTTATTTATTAACTCATGACATACCATTACAATAACATGACGTTACTCTGGTACGGCACCCTTTAGGTTCATGTGAGGCTGTGTTTATAGTGTTGTGAAAAAGACAAATCGTGTGAACGTAAATTAAAGAAACCGGAGGCGCTCAAATATAACTGTTAGTTTTAAAAAGGTAAGTTGTGTCACAAAAGCTCAGCTTTGGGATGAATTGAGACGCGCTAAGTCATATCGACAGGCCGAGGAATGCTGTTTGACAGCATACATGTGCGGGAACAAAAGACTTGTGCATACACTCATCGTATTTCTTTTTTATTCTGCCTGCCTTCTGTGAGTAACGAATATACTTGATGACACCGATTCGATGAGTTCGGTAAATGTTCGGTAACACTGAGCATGACATTATAAAAGTCATCTATCAAATTATGGAAGGACTAATGGGGTCCGATATATCGGCGAGTTTCTCACAGGTAGCGGCCGTGTCTCCATTTACCTGGGCGGCTATAGGGGAAGGGACGCTATTCTGGTTACCGGGTTTAATATTTGAATAGAATGAACAAAAGGATTTGTTGTAAGGAATTTTAGCACCCTCTTGTTTGTAATTTTACCACGTTTATAAAACAAAGTATGGTTTAAAATGTACGTTAGAAAAGTGATAAGCATATCGTCAGCGTATAAGGTTCAAGTTCAAGCATGTGTAATAAACATTAAAAGAACCAACCACTACTCAGCACGTGATATTTTCACGGTCCACAGACTTCAGATTGAAGATGATCCCACCAAGGACGCGGTAATAAAGAACAAAAAAAAATGTTAATAATTAGTGTCCGACCCGGATGCTTAGTGGTTACACTGGGAATTAATTTGAAAATAGAGCACAGGCAGCAAAATTAATTTCCGTACATATTCAATCGTTACACTACCAATGTTACCGATTGCATGGCTAAGTGACACTTGGTTAATTAGTTTTTTTTATGTTATCTACAACTATTAAACATATTTAATTACGACGAAATAAGTTAACAACCTCATTATGATTGTTGTTCTGGTCATTGCATAACTCGTCAGCATTGTTATTAATTATGCAAGACTCCTCATTTTGTCCGAATTTATGATCATCATCTATAATAAAAATGCATATCGTGAGTAGGATCTTTTGTATCCTTTTGTTTTCCCCGATTTTTACACTGTTTTTTTTTCTATTAAAATTTCATAATAATAAGCAACACACTCGAAACGGTTACATTGAATGCCAAAAGCTATTTCAATGAAATCCAGACATGATAAAATTCCCACTGGTTAAAAAGCTCGAAAGCTATTTCTTGCAGAGCCTAATTTGACTAACAAATAGATTGTAAAACAAGAGCGGCATATTACTGGTTTCCCACTATGTGTGAGAGTTCTGGGACAAACAAAGTGTTCGAACGGTCACGATCATTGAATTCCTGTCACGCACTTGGGTTCACGCCACCTGCATAGGTGATTTTCCCGGGGCGCCTGGCGATAACTTTAATGTAACGAGACCTACTTTTTGCCACATGTAATTATTGTTCTTCATGTTTAGTATGACAAAGATTTGGTATCCGCATCGTGAAGTCATTATCAGTGGAGCAGATGTTATCCATTCAAAATTGAAGCACCTACCTAACTCAACTGTGACCGACAGGGGCTGGAAGGTCAAAATGATAAGAGTGACGTATTGGGGAAACCGTGTCAGTAGTGCTAGTGCCCTTTACCCCATAATATCAGTCATAGATAAGCCGATTGGCAGCATATCGTGCCATTCAGATCTTTTTTAATGTGACAAAAAAACACTTCAGCCCTCCAGACACTTATTGGGGTTCCGCTTCATATGAGACACTAATTCATCTTCTTGTATTGTTTATATTCTTCAATATTGTTCAAATATTACTATCGTTCAAACAAGGAAACGGTAGGCATGACGTAAAAATATCTACTTGTCTATTCATACATCTCAATAAACATCGGGAACCTTCGCCCTATATCTCTAGAATTTATGACATTTTGATATTTATCTCCATAGTAATAAGTGCCTTAGGAGACCCGCAGCTACAACTGAGCATTAGCATCGATACGTGATAAGAGCTTCATCGCATGCTGGTTTTGTACACGATATCAATTAACCCGTATATGGTTAACAAAGCCGTGTTTTGTTTAAGTTCACAAAGCGGACAAGCATTCCCACCATGTCTTCGACATTGTATCGGCAGAATATGTGACCGTCACTAATGCTTTCTCCTAAAATATTATCAGAGCGTAAAAAACACCACAGCCTTTATGAAATCCAAGCTGAAGCCTGCAGCTGGCGTAACCGCAGCGCACACGCGTTTCCGTATCACTAGATGGTGAGTCGATGACAATAACCAGTCAGTACACAACGACCGGTATCCGCTTCTGCTTATCAATGAGCCCATATAAAATGCACAAAGAAATATTATGTAAACACATATTTATACGCGGTTTCCTAGCCTCGTTAAAGCAGTCAATAGGAGTTAATTATATTAGACACGTATAGCACACCAGGAATTTCTTAGCGGTCGAAACACCCAACTCACCCAAGTGACGCATACTTCGTGGTCTTTTTCCCGTCTCACTATTTTCACCACTCGTTGACTGTTCAGACGGAACAAGCGAATGCTCTTGTAACCGCGAGCGTGATCCGAGCTACGTAAATTACAACAGAGGCGACAGACAGGCCGCTCACTTGCAATCCGTAGATCTTTTAGTTACCTAACTGAACCAAAACCGGTCGATTCGTGTCATTAGACACGGATGGAGCCTTCAGAATTACTTTCGTATTGTCCAACAGCAGTCGGGATTCCACTCCCACGAACAGGTTGTGTGTTATATCATGTCTGGATGGTCCTTACTGTGGCCGACTCCAGTGCAATTAGTGCCATTCAGCGCCGACGCGTGCCAGCCAATTTAAATAAGTACAGCTGCTGTTAATACATACTTGGGATTGTTAACTCATATTCATCCATTATCAAGAACAAAGCTGTAATTTCTTGTAATTCTATTTCAGCGTATTTATGCATATTCTTTTTTTATGACGGGAAGTATAAATGCCGGCTATTACAAAGCCGCGAATGGGCAATGATAAATGGGATGCGGTAACTGGCGAGTAAGACAAGGATACGTTAAAGCCGCAAAGGACCAGAATCGGGCCCACCACGTCTGAGCGCCTGCGCATGTCATAAAAGATGGAATGCACCTCGCGTTAATCGCTCGCATTATCAGTAGTCACTTAGCAAATAGCATTCACCTCAAGCATCGGCTTTTTAGGGAATGTACCTACAAACAAGACAATCTAAAACTTCCTTGTAATAAAAACAATAACAGGATTTCTATCGACTCAACAGTACAAATAACGGCAAACGACAATCGTACAAATCGTAGTAATCGCTGAGAAAGCATTTAAAACTGCGAAGTGTTTTCCATCTAAGACTAATCGATCGTCAAGATCTCGCGAAACGGCTGTAAAGATTGTCGCTTGGCAAACTGGTTTCCGCGTAAAATTCGCGTTGCCAAGCGGTGCATCAGCCAGGGTCGGGAAGGTGGAGCAGCGAGGGGGGCGCGGGGCTTGAAAACGCAGGAGGCGCACGAGCGGCGGCCGGTCGACGACCCGCCACATGCCCTGCGCCCGCGCAACATTCGCCTTCACAAACCATCCTAACACGATCCCAAGATTGTACTAGCATTTTTTTTAAAACCGATTAGTTCACGAATTAATTTGGTCAAGCACAGAACCGTCTTGTGTTGACGCACGACCTATCCGAACGAAGATAGCTCGTGCAAAGCAAATACGGCGTGGTTAAAACATTAAACAAGCCCCAAGGCATAGCCATTTCAATTTAAAAAATCAGAACTCAAATCACATGTTAGCTGCCGAAATAGAATCATCAATTAAAAGCAATGATTCGTTAAAGTACATTGCCCATCGGTACCGGTTGACAATTTGATACGTAATAAATGAAGAACAATTTCCATCTATTGGATTACAGTCCCTACGTGCGACCTAAATAACACATGTGACCACGCCGCGCGACACCGCGTAGGAACGGGATCAAGAAGTAGTCAAGGTTGGATCCATTTGTGATGAATTGTCTCTTGTGACTGTGTTGTAGGCAACCGCTTGTTCTGGTCTTACAACTGGAATGTAAGAACTGTTCATTATTAGAATCTTGCTCTATCATTCATACCCTATAAACGGTTACAGGTTGTTGCAGCTTAATTACCATAAACATTCGTCAGATTATGTAAACGAGTACTTATGTACCTGTATTTAACGAGAAATACGTTTTAAGGACAAACTCAATAATTTTATTTGAATCTCGACATAGTTACTACAGACATTATTATCAAACCGAAGTAACTTTGGTAAAATTTTAAAGACAAGTGCCTTAATGCAGGCGTGGGCGAAAAGTAGTCGCATGACATCGTTAAATTATGTGAGGTCATTGATTGAGACCCGCATTGGTACCTGAGTTGAGGCTAACATCACATAACGGTTTATCAACAATTCGAGTTAAGAATCGTTCGATAGACACATGTTGCGTACCAATAAAACGGTGATACCAACGAAAATGAAGACATCAACAGTAAACAAGGAGACGACTACGCAGCTGTTACACACATTGGTCGAATCAAAACAGTAATAAAGCGTACCGTTTACGTTCTAATTTGGTATTGGTAGCGTATGGCACTTGTCACTACTATCTACGCGTCTATTTATTTATAGCGTTCCCCTTCGTATCATCTTTTATTATTTAAACGTTCAATGAATATGGTCACGGACCGTGCATAAGACGTAGTCAGAACTTCAGTTAAATTGTGTGTTTTTAATAAAAGGCATTTATATTAACCATCCTCGCGTAGGTATGCCATTTTACTTTCACCAACTTTCAGTAGCTTGAATTTGATTTATTCGACTCAAACTTCACTCTCTAGACTGCCGACTGTAAAGATATTGTTTTTGTTTTCAGACAAAATAACTCAAGATGGCGGTGCTTGGTATGGTGTCCGCTGTGGCGGGCTTCGTCAAGGTCCGCTACCTCATCGACAAAGCTATCATTGACAACATGGTGTTCCGTATGCACTACCGTATCACCTCTGCTATACTCTTCCTCTGCTGTATTCTCGTTACCGCCAACAATCTCATTGGTAAGTGAATATTTTTTGCTACTTAAAGAAATTATATTTCATCTCGGTTAGACCGTGAATATTTAACTCTAGCAAATTATATTGCTGCAAATCCGTCTTTATGAAGAATGTCACGAGATTACTTGGCATTGAAAGTACCGTTACACCTAAACATGACGTTTCGTTTAATATTAATGAGCCGGTTATTTTACATATTATTAAGCTAGTACAAACAAGCTACACCTTTGGAGATGTAGTAATATCATATCAGTAGTCTTCAAATGACTTTAATTTAATTAAGATTTTACTGCTATGGCAAATGTCGGGCACTTTCAGAGATATTGTGAAGTGAAAGTTTATTAAATCAAGTTAATTATGGTAGACAAGCTAATTAGAACATACAGCTGAATGTTCAGAATTCAGTTGACCCGACCCAAAAAGCGACCTACCGACCATAGAATGACGTAGATAAAGTTACAGTTGGACTAGACAGTGATCTCGTAACTGGTGTCAAATGAGTCATTTTCAGGCCATCGTTCAGTGCAGGAACCCCGTTGTAACAGTTACCTAAATTGAGACGTCATGACAAATTGGTTGTACAAACAAATACACCGAGTAACGTACGTGATAAGACTGAATTCATTGAAGCAAAACCGGTCACTGAACCTATTGCATCAACGATTGAAATGCAGTAACAAGTGTGCGACATTCGAAAATTAGGAGTAATGATTTCAACTTATTTAAAATTAACAATTACCTAAAAAACTATTGCATTTTATCAATTTAAATACTATTTTAACAAATATAAAACTAAAAATAAGTACATTAAAACGCTATTAAAATGTTGTTCAACACCTACAAATGCAGCATAATGTGTTACTAATGTTATCGCGCATGCTTCTTATAAATGACCTACAAACGTAAACAAACGAGTACATAATTCACAATTAACAACAAAACAAATCATAATCGTTTCCAATAATTCATACATCACTGGCCTGAACAATTCAGAATAAATTAACACAAATAAGTCGTAGTTTCTTTTCTAAAAAATAGCGTTAAGTATTTTGGTAAGCTTGCCGTCTATTTTAAGTATTGGCTTTGCTAAATAAAGCATTTGTCAAGTGTTCCATGTATTAACATGCAAAAAAACTTTTAACTTTGTTTCTATTTTATTCAAAGAACAAGTGTAATGAAGTTTTATTTATTTATTATTGGTTAGTTATTGAAGTGCCTGTGTCACGTCACGTTTATGTCAAGCATAATGTCTCATGTTTAAAAAGTAATTAATGATATATTGATTTCATCGAAGTAATAATCGTAGTTGCGAAATTCATATACCTACCTAACAAGACATCCAATATTGTTCATTTATTAGCAAGCATTTTACTACAAGCGTAAGCGAGGGTACAAAGTTATTTAGGTATATAAATTCGACGTTTAAAACTACATAGATATAGCAGGCAATGTCACTTCTATCAACAAAAAAATGCAGATGCGATGGAATTTTACATAAAAGTTTATCTTTTATTTCTACTCGTAAAACGTAAAGCGTTTTAAGTTTTACCGGTTCCAATATTGCGTCAACAAAACGCGGAGGGCATGCCCGGTTTTCTTAATGCTTGACAATCACCTTTTTAATTCTTTACGCATTTCTACGTGTATAAATAATGATCAACACTACTATGCCTCTGTTGTTTTGTCTACCGCCACAATGTGACTTCATTGCAACCTCTATTGCATGCAACTTGTCTAGCATCCGACGAAGACACATATATTCTGTGATATTGTAATCAAGTTTAAATTCGCCCTATTTAGTCAAGGCAACCACCGTCGCGTCGTTCAGTATTTTAGTTATCTAAGGCTAGACTATAGTATCTACTATCTAGCAATAGTAAGCATACATAGAGCATTAGCAACAACCAGATGTGGTGCATGTGACACCGTATACTTTAGTTAACCTAGACTAGGTCACGTTTTAATCTCGACGCGACGCTTGCAAATCATTAGTCAGCATACGATAGCAGGGCTGCAAGCACAGCATAGGTACAATCGGTCCCCAGGTGCTATAATCAAACATCCAACAGTTTAACAGCAAAAGCAACCGATAATTCTCGTTGCTACGCGGCCGTATGTGACCCACATAGTGAGAAATAGCTAGTTGTAGATTTCTTACGCTTGATATTGCGAATATGAACCTATGGGCAATGGAAATTCAATCAAGTCACCATTTGAAGCCAACCAACATGCCCTAGTTCAGTTAGGTACACAGGCAATTAGAAAACCTTAGAAGTAAGCAGTGGTTATTGAAAATAGTATTCCATAGAGCTGTGATGGTGAATTAATTTAATTACTTAAGGTACATAATTAATAAATCAGTACTACGTGACATACAAGGTGTCATCATATTACTACTAGCATAACGGTGATGAAGCTTCACACTAGGTATTACCAAGCATTCATTGTCCTAGCGTTTACCCCGAAACGCATTGTTTCATATAATAACAATAACAGTGATTCATATTTTAGTCTCATGCTCATATTCACAATAACAGGTAAATCATGTGCCCAAGACGATTTACAGTAAAGTTCATGAGGAGTTTACCATGACCCACAAATGGAACCAAGTTGGCTAAGTCTCAATCTGTCTGTGGCAAATGTGAACGTACCTACAATTTCTGCCTTCAGTCAGCACTTATCGGCTCCGGGCAGTTAAGTCCTTATCAAACTAGTTTCTCGTGTTCTATAGGATTACCATAACTAGCGTAACCTGATTTTATTTTCCCACAACTAGTCGACAATGCAAACATTGTACACATGAGTATTGTGTATGAGCATTGAGCATCCTCGTAGAATCACTGTTGAGATAGTAGATTGAATCAGAATCCCCAATTACATGGAAATATGAAAGCGAAATTCGAAACATGCCAAAAGTTTTTGTTTTAATTATTTAGAGTGGCGTCAATATTTTTTGATGTCCCAAATCTGAGTCGCGTCTCGCGACCCTTGTAAACTTTTTCAACATCAACCATGAACTGAATAGTCGCTATACTGTTGTTTATTTTATTGCCTTTGTTGTATCTAGATACACTACTACTAGTAGTAGTATTATAAGTTTTAATTGGCCTCGAGTATAAATTAGCTAACAATCATAAGTGCTCTCTGTGGACCAATTAGAAGCGTGTGACTTCAAGTAATTTGACACCTTAGGCTTTTGACGTTAGTAATGACTGTCGAATTTGCACTCACAACTTCGAAACCAATTTTTGCTGACGTGAAATTATAATAAAATGAGTTTAAGTGACACCTAGTTCAGTGATTTTCCTTAGATGAGTCCTTAAAATGCGTACCTAAAATCTGCGTACAAACAAAGCATTTGAATTGTTAACAGTCATGCGTTAGTAATATAACCTACATACATAACACGATAAGTAAGTAAAGTATAAGTATTTAAGAACCATATAATTATATGTGTGAACTGAACTTTTTAATATTTGCCAATTTATTTATTTACGAAAACCAAAAGTTTTATAATAAGGTGTACAGACATGGTAGGTACTTAAGAAAAGTTAAGCCAATAACAGGTTTTCCTTTACCTGCACAACATCACAAACATTGCTCTGATCCCAAAGTAATTAGCTAAAGTAGTGTTACGAAAATCCGAAACAACGGTGTTACTACAACCCCCAGAACCGAGACAATATAGAAAATACGGATTTCTATATTGACTCTACCAGGGATTGAACCCGGGACCTCAGTCAAATATGGAGACACCTTGAAAACAGATATGCGAGCCACTCGGCCACGGAGATCATCAAATTAATGCCATGCCTTCATTCCCATTTGAGTTCAAGCTTGACCAAACCCAGTTTTGACATAATGGGCAGTATCATTGAACGGTCACTCACTACTAAAGTAGGTGAATTTACATTTGTTACCTTGCATTAATTTAACCTAATCATGGCCTTCATTTAGCTTTACTAAAATATATTTTTGTCCAAAAAAAAAAAAAACAAAAAAAACATTACAATGTTTTTTATAAATTTCCAACTTAAGTCAAAATTGGTGGTTAAACTTACAGTTGAGTCACATACATACGTGTACTACCAACAGATAAAGCCCAACCTAAAATGTATGTAAACAAGATATGAATAAGACATACCTAGCATACACAGAAATTCATGTTAACTTTACTACAGTTTAGTGATAGTTATATGGTAAAATACGCATTTAAAATGTATGTCGGTATTGAGAAATACCATTAACAATTATGAAAGAGGTTAAGGTTTTAAACCACGCACAGGTTTAAAACCTTAACCTCTTTCATAATTGTTAGTGGTACATATTGGATTTTAATATGCAGCGAAGTTTTATTAAAGCCAGCACCTGTTTTATCTTCAAGAACAAAAGGATCATGCCAGTCATAAAACGTGAACATGATCGATTCAATAACTTAGCAACTGCACCTAATTCGCAGCACATTCATTTGTAGTCGATCAATTGCTAGAAGTACTGAGCAGATAAATATTCTATAGATTCAAAGACCCAACTTACTGTGACTTTTTAATAATAAATGGGGCTCCACACGCAAAGCTTGATGCAGATGGCGCGAGCATAGATACGCCTATGTCAAATATTTTGCTATTGTTTATGTCGGGCTTTTTCGTATCTAATTTACAGTTTGTCGTGACTATCTAATGTTATTTCATCACAATGTATTCGTCAATAAAGTTATCTGAACTAAAAGACGATCTTCGGAAACGAGGATGAAAAGTATCTGGTAAAAAAGCCGATCTTATTGCGAGGTAAACATTTGGGTGTTTATACAGTTTTATTACTGTAAATGTTACATTTAATGCTTGTTGAAATTGTTTTTGTTGTATTTGAGTTACAAATTATCTACATAACAAGGTTTTTAATAAATATAACTAAAATAATAAAACACGTACATGTTTGTTTCTAGGTTAGAATTCTACGATCGGAACTGCGATGATACCGGGAATTTTGGTGTCGTAGCTTCACAATCTAGTTATACGATGAATGTTCCCGATCCAGAAGCTTATCATGATGTAAATAGTTCCAGTAAACTACCTAAAATTAATTAATTTTCTTCTTATAGCTGTTTCGCACTTCTTTTTTAAAACTGGCTCTTTTGGAAATAAATGAATACCATTATTGTAACAACCTGGCACAGCACATAACGGCATTATGCTTTCGTAGATTGAAAACACAAAAAAAATATTCAAAAATACACAACTTCTGTACTGGAATGACAGATAGCTTTGGGCGCATCGACAATGCGCCACCTACAGGGAGAATTTGGCAGTGTGGATCCCCATTGACCAGTATTAATATGAAACGTATCTCTTTAAATAAGTACTTAAGGACTGGTGAATGATATATAAATGAATCAGCTGAAACAGGGTGAAAGGGAAAAATCCAAATGATTCATTCATCCATCTGATAGTGAATGGTAACTTAAGGCACGTCATCAAGTGGGTTCAAATTCGGGGGAACTGAGAACCTCAAAAAAAATAAATGGCCATGTTCCATTTTTAAAAATGCTTGCAGGCTGAATACATTTACTTTGCGTTTAAGACCTTATTTGATGTATGTATTCTTGCAAATAAACTTTCTGTTTTCTGATTTCTAAAGGTCCGTACCTTAAAATTAAAAAAATGAACCCTTATAGGACACTTTCTTGTCCGTCTGTCCCTCAAGAACCTTTTTCTCAGTAACGCGTGGAGGTATAAAGTTGAAATTAACATCAAATATTATGTCTATGGTCCCTTGAGGCTATACAAAAATCAAGCTTTTAAGTCAATGTAATAAAAGATAAGGCGATTTTTGCCCTATTATCTAACATTTTTCAGGAGAATCAAAACCTACGGGGTACTGACCATGGACCTAGAACCATAAAATTTGGTAAGAAGGAAGATCTAACAGTAAATGTAAAGGAAAAGGTCCGCAAACCGCGAATTTGTGATTACATCCAAGTAAAAAAACCTTTGTTTGCATGGAACCCTCAGGGCGCGAGTCCGACTCGCGCTTTTTTATAGTAACATTGCAATTATCGACTTGGAAACAAACCTTTGTGTACCATGCTATAGTCAAACCCTCAGATAGAGTAAGGTGATCAGAGTCACGGCCACACAATTGAACAGGTAGGGGGAACAGGACAGCTGCAGTGCCATTAGCGATATTGGCGTCATCCGCAAACGTTGCAATGTCGAGGACACATAGGATAATACGTTATACAATAACTGTTAAAATGTTATATTTAGAAGCAGGTGCAAGGCAACATTAATGTCATTGAGAACTTGTTTTTGCGTCATTAGAGTACATAGTCGTCAAAAAAACGTTTGTATTTACATATGAATAACGATTTACTCAAATAAATAGTTAGGCCCTGACTTGATTGTCAGTTCTGTCTCAATATCCGTCCATATCTGCATAAATGTATTGTTCATAGGATATGACGCGATCCTTAGAAAAAAAAGCAAAAATATAATTTATGATACTTTCCACTAATTAACCCCTCATCTGTTCCCCAGGTGACCCAATCGCTTGCATCAATGACGGTGCGATACCCGGCCACGTCCTAAACACTTACTGCTGGATCACGTACACGTTCACCCTGCCAAACTCCAACTCAAAGGCCATAGCGCATCCTGGTCTCGGCAACGATTACGAAGAAGAGCGGCGTATCCATGCGTACTACCAGTGGGTACCGTTCATGCTGTTCTTCCAGGTTAGTTTGATATGTTTCCTACTTTTCTACTAATAACACGTCATAGGTATGATATTTTGAACGCGACGCGAAGACAGTGACTTTATGCCTGAATCTTAATGTAAGTACAGGATATCGAACCTGGAATTTTATGCGAACTCCAGGCTTACCGCAACACTATTTTCATTTTCGTACGAAGAGAACAAATCAGTGGTTAGATGACCATCTCGCTTAGTTGTCAATCCAACGCCAATCTAGTTATATAATAGAATGACGATAAAATTACTAAAAAGAATCCACTCCTGACTGTGGAATTTCAGAATCATCTGTGATAAGTCCGTGTAGATAAAGCAGCGGACAATGGTCTCGTCTGTAAAGAAGTCATAATCAATGCCATTCATACCTCATCTTGCTATGAATGAGGTATATCATTGTTGCAAATGAGATAATTTGATGCGGTAACATATACGATTGAGTGGAAGTCGCCTGTTTTTCGACGTAATAGACTCGTGACACACTTACGTATTTTACCTGTCATTTAGTCACACAATGAGCAAGCTCATTAAATGAGTCCAGACAAGGTAAGGATGACGTATATTTCATACAAGCCTTTAAACCTCAAAGCGTTGTTCCGATCGCACGCAGATCTTTTTAGCGATAGTTGTACGAAGCGCAAATTCTATCATTACAAACTGGTAGTCTACCAGCGACCGGTCGTCGCTTAGTTTACCTGACCATGTCTAGCAACTACGACATTTCTCTTTTTTTACTCATAGTCTCGCTATTGCAGGGTCTACTCTTCTATTTGCCCCACTGGATATGGAAGAACTGGGAGGAGGGAAAGGTGCGCATGATCTCAGACGGGATGCGAGGAACAGTCGCAGCCATCGCAGACGATAAGCCGAACCGACAGGTAAACACTCATTACTAACCTGACTCATCAAGCATATTTATAATCGCGCGTAGTAGGACGACGTTCGAAGTCAAATGCGCAACATCTTTAGAAGTCACTGGGATCGATACCAAGGTGCCGTGTAAGACTAAATTTAAGCGCATACTCTCTTTTTCTCTGGTGAAGTAATGAAAAGAGCCAATTCAGAAACATCAGACAGACGTGAACAGCAGTCAGTTGCTAAGGAATCCATAGAAATTTAGTAGAGATGTTATACGAGGACGATTAAAGTTAAACGAAAACACGCAAATACTTTAAAAACTATGTGAGAAATCGCATCATTTGACGTTTCTAAATTATGTTAGCCTGTATCTTTTTCTTTTTTCACGAGATCTGAGGGACCTCATAATCGAGCCCATTATTACTCGTACCTACATAAACTTACGTGATTGATAAGTTAATTTAAATTGTTTTGACATCACGACGATAATATAATCGCTTTCCACGGGATAGATATATTTTTTGACAATGGCGATTTGGCTATTACATTTTAAGAAAGCTATGAAGCACATACGACCTTCACCTTCCTCGCTTAAGCTCCTCAAATAATGTTTTCTACATCACTTAACAAGTTTTACAATGTCGTCGATACACATGTATAATTATATTGACTGCCTCGTTGGTCTAGTGGTCAGCTGGGTACTATCCACGAGGTCCCGGGTTCGAATCCCGGGTCGGGCCGAGAGTGTTTGGGTTTTTTCTGTCTTGAAATTACTCAGACACAGCTCCGGAGTCAGGAAGTTGGTGGTGTTAACACCCCCGTGCCTCGGAAAGCACGTTAAGCCGTTGGTCCTGCGCCTGATATCTCTACGGTCATGTCGGACTGCCGTCTCACCGAATTATGAGAGTGAAGGAACAGAGAGTGCACCTGTGTATTGCGCACACACTTGTGCACGTGTGTGATGACGTTGAGATAGTCGAAATTCGGCTAGGCATTACATTCTACAAATTATCATATCATATTGAATACTAGCACAATCTAATTCATGCTATTTGTAAATGCGATCATACCGTTTCTACCGCCGACGATGTCAAAGTGCAGTAGGTCTGTGAATAATACCTCACGCGATCGGTTGAATTGAATATAACGTCAACCGTTTATCGGTCGAATTTTATTTAGATTTATTGTCGCTGTCCTTAATGTGCCTAATAAAGGACTCCTCGCTACACTGAGGACGTTTTCACAACACCGATCGCAACTTAAGTTTTTGTCCAGGATTGCCAATTACTAGAATAGTGACTTCACATTCTAAAAAATGAATGAATTAATTTTAATAATCATCAATTAACTATGACAGAATAGAAGTGCTTCTAGCAAGTCGATTGGTTTCACCGTTCCTAAATAGCATATAGAGTTACCAAGATGATGAAACAATTGAGATAAAGGCTGAATTAATAAGTCTTGATGACCGTCCCTAATTAGAGGAATCCGAGCATTCTGGGCGGCTATTATTCAATCTAGCGAATAATTCATGTTTTTTATCATAAAGACTACGTTTTACTAAAGTATTTTTATTTTATTTTCAGTCTCGCCTAGTCCAGTACTTGATGGATACCTTGCACATGCACAACGCTTACTCTTTCGGCTACTTTTTCTGTGAAGTGTTGAATTTCATCAATGTGGTAAGCACTTTGGAATTATCAGTTCTTTGGAAACTTACTATGCACATTGCACGTTTATGACGTCAATAACAATACCCGAAAAATAAATTTTTAAAAAAAACATATATCTAATATCCTGAATGCGAATACTAAGCGAAATGTTTGATCTATAAAGTAACTATGAATTGAGATGCTGTGGAAAATACAACTAGTGATAGTAATGAAATTCCTGAAAATTAAGGCTTTAAATAGGTGCATTTAGATAATAACCTGACATAGTACAGCAGCTGCCAAGATCTAGAATAGAAAGGATAAAATAGTAAGATACAACCAATCATTTCAGGTCGGCAACATTTTCTTCTTGGACACATTCCTTGGCGGGGCTTTCTTGACGTACGGTACAGACGTTGTCAAATTCTCTAATAGGAATCAAGAGGATCGAACTGACCCTATGGTAAGAAACACAACTTAACAACATGCATTTAAAACAAATGCTTTCAGTTTTTTTAGTTAGGTGCTTATTGTGCTCTGAATTTCAGATCGAAGTATTCCCAAGAATAACCAAGTGCACATTCCACAAATTCGGTGCTTCCGGTACGATCCAGAAACACGACGCGCTCTGTGTCCTCGCACTGAATATCCTTAATGAAAAAATCTTCATTTTCCTGTGGTTCTGGTAAGTTTCTCTAATAAATTTCTACGTAAAGTTACATTATTAGCAATAGCTGTGGCAATAGCTACATTGCTCAGTAGCCATGTAGCTATTGCTATCTGATAATAAAACTCATGAGTAAAGTTCTATTCTACACTTTCTTCCTTGAGAAAATACAGGGACCTGGTCCCTTTTTTAGTTATTCATCTAAATCCTTGCCTTACGTATCGAGAGTTCATGTACCTATTTTCAACTTTTGTAAACTTTTTCAGGTTCATCATTCTATCCGTGGTGTCGGGCTTGGCTATCGTCTACTCCGCAGCTGTGATCCTGATGCCCAGAACACGCGAAACCATCCTGAAGAGACGCTTCCGGTTCGGAACACCGAACGGAGTGGAAGCACTTGTGAGAAAAACTCAGGTAAGTTTCAATATAGTACAAAGACTCTTGTTCCACAAAAAGTAGACGATTCTACACATACAGAACATGTTTTACTAGCATTCTTTGATGGTGATACATTTCACAGACAGCATGTTGTACTGTTTATATATGTATTATCTGAGTTTTTAGTCCACTTACTATTCGACCGTATTGGTGTAGTGGTTCGCGCTCCGGACTACAAAACCAGCGGTTGCGGTTTCAAATCCCGCATGGGGCAAATGTTTATGTGATGAGCACGAGCATGTGTACCTAAATCATAGATGTTTATAACCATAAATATATAGGTTTGTCTATCCGTTATCCTAGTCGCCATAGCACAAGCTCACGCTTAGTTTGGGGCAAGGTAATTGCTGTGTTTGTTAAAACAATTTATTATTATTTAATGGGTCATATAAAACGATAAATAAAATATACTCCATGATTATGGTGGGCTATAAAGAGTAGCTATCTATCTATATCTGATTCTACGGAAGACATCTTATATGCTGATCATGAGCTATATCCGCACATCCTTTTCAGGTGGGTGACTTCCTACTCCTACACTTGCTCGGGCAGAACATGTCCCTTCGAGTGTTCGGCGAAGTATTAGACGAACTATCACGAAGGCTGCACCTCGGGTCCAACGCACCCTCCGCCCCCTCGACTATAGAGATGGCGCCGATATACCCGAACATTGACAAATTCTCGAAGGAGACAGAGACGTAGAAGAAACACTGATGGTTGGCTTTAGGTAAGGTGAAGGCGAGCGAGGATTTAGACTAGCCTTTTATGTGGAAAGTAAAATTACGATAAGATAGGAGTTACGGGGACATCTTGACAAGTGTAAGTCACCGTCACTCGGCAAGTACAAGTATACAAACAGGGTGTAAAGATCCTTTTCGATCCGGAAAGGGCTAGTTCTTGTGCTTAATTACAGCATGGAAACGGTTTTATTTCAGACATTGTTGGTGTAAATCTTATTAAAAGTTGTTGTTTTAGAGCACCACAATCGAACTTTCGGATTGGCGGGTTTTACATCCTGCATTATGCCCGTAAGTCCTAAGTTATAAGTCAAGTTATACATTTTCATTATAAGCACAAGTTCCCTTATTACGGATGATTTATTAAACAAGAATTCAGTTTGTAAATGTATAACTTGACTTGTATCAGTGTGCACAGGCCGCTATTAGCAAGACGAGGATCGTAATCTGCATAAAGCCTCTTTTACACGTTGACTTCGCCACCTGCCATAGGCCGCTAGCCACAGAGCATTACAGATTCCTGCTAGGAAATAACTTCATAGACTTATGTTCGAATCATATTTCTGTGAAATCTTTTACATTATTTTGGTCACACTAACCGGTGATTTCTCAAAATATGCATTTGTTCAATATGTTACATCTCGTTTGGTAATGTATTGCTCCTCCTTCAATATTGCTCATTCAGTTGTTTATGTTAAAAAATCAAACTTCTGCATGCAATTCAAGACAACGTACATCATGACATTCCTTTATATTTTAATGTAGGCAACAATGAATAGTAAATAATAACAAATTTAGTTTTTACACGTACTATGCAGTTATATATTTCTTTTAGGCTTTAGCTTTAAATTTGGGTCTCAATAAAATTTAGTGAATGTTGATTAACGTGATGGATGAGTTTATGCGATATGTGAGCATAAATGAAGTAGTCGAAATTTGTTTTATCAAAGCAAGATGATGAAATTGTGAAATGGCTGCTCGTTGCAAATTTATATCACGGTTATTATTTTGGTAAAGACTGTTGTAGTCATTTGAAAACACCTGGATTTTTTAAATGTAGTGTTAAGTATTGATTAAGCAGCATGGAATGAATTGTGCTTTTGCTGTGCATTCTAGGATATGAATTCGGTTCACTGGAGAGTTTATAAAATCATGTTCAAGTATTTTTATACTATTTACTTTCTTTAAGTATACATTAGCCTAGGTTGACAACGTATCTTGGATTTTATCAGATCTAGAACCACGTTTATCTCAATTTGTAAAAAGACATCTACATAAAAAGGTCTATTACGTTTAAGTGATTTTGCTAAAGTTTATTATATGGCTAATATTCAACCTAACAGATAACACCACCATATGCAAGTGTGCAAGCTATGCCATATTTTATAATCTTTAGCGAACATAGAACATGTTATATTATTTGCCTAGATTCAAAGGTTTTACTCAAAATCGGAATTTTTCCTATGATGTTTTTTTCTCATTATTACCAACTTTCTTACATATTCCTATAAAATTATTTTACATACATTTTATTATTTTAAGTAAATAAGTAGTTTACAAATGCAGTCCAAGCATATTTATATAAAAATACTTAGGAAAATACTGTTGGTGGCCTTTTGTATTATTATTAAGTGTTAGATAGGACTTGGTGCAAATAGTAAAGTACTTTTGTACGTTACTGTACTCATCAATATATTGTGCCATTATGACAGTCACGTGTTATTTGGATATTGTAAAAGCGCCCGCGAAAACCTCGATGTCTTCCCACGATACTCGATTCTTCTTAATGATATTCCTACAATTAAGTATACTCTTCTCTAAGACTCAGTCATAATTGTGTCAATAGAATCTCTTTATATAATTCCATATAACTAGCATAATAAAACAAATTAGATGTAACGTCTAACTGCAGTATGCCTGTGACAAAATGTATAATTACGTATAATTTAGAATACTAGACTATGCTTATTAGTAAGCATGAGGTACGATTTTCATTCCTGCATTGAAAGTTATTTAATCGTATCTGACTATTTTGTACAATTAGGAAGACTGCTCTTGTGACAATAATAATCAAGGTTATTTTGTGTATTTTCTTGGAATTAAACAATATAGAATATTAGGATTTGTTTTTATTTATCAGAGTGCCTTATTATCCATCTTTACAGGACAATATAACAAATAATGTTAGAAAACATAGATTAAAGGTATAAAATGAAATATAATATAACAAATAATGTTAAAGAACATAGATAGGTAAGGTACAAAATGAAAACTAACAGCTATTTTAGAGATAAGAGACAAACTTAGCCCAGCATGCTAAGTGGGGATTTAAATTCATAGGAAAGTGTTGGATTTGAAAGATTAGATGACAGATGAGGTGCTCGTGGCGCAGTGGCGGCAGCGCTTTGGTAGTGATACCAAAAGTTAAGCAACCCACGGCGCGGTCGTGATTGGATGGGTGACCATTCCGACCATTTAAGTGACGTCCATGACAAGCATCTCCGTGCTTCGGAAGGCACGTTAAGCAGTTGGTCCCGGCTAATATCTGTGGTATTAGTCGTTAAGCCTAGTCAGAGGCCCTAGGGCCGCTTGATAACTTCTGACAGTAAGGTTTGTCACTTGCCTTACATACACCCCTCCATCAATCCGCACTGAGCCTGCGTGGTGAAGTATGGCTCGTTCCTCCTCATAGTTGAGGTGAGGCCTTTTCCCAGCAGTGGGATCTAATAGGCTGACTTATTTATTATTATTTTATAGATGACAGAACGAAAAAAAGTTATACAATGTTTATCTTTTCAGCGTGGGGCGAAGCGTCTACTGGTTCTCAATTTTTTTTTAAATAAAAACGTCACATTATAATGCTTATAGCGGCTTCTTCAAAATGCAAAAGACTGCCTTAGCTGTGGGTTTCTATATTAAGGGGGTGCCGCGCAAACGAAGAACTTCGAGTTCGAGTAAGTCCAAACGATCTTCAAACAAAATCGAACTTATCAATATAAGTAATTAGATCCATTTGCTTTAAAGTTTTAGGCTTGATGATTTAATTAGAACGAAAGTATTATTCTGCGCAATGAGCAAAACCATCAGACATTTGTGTTAGAAACTACTAAGTGTTGATATTTTCTTATTTATATTTTATTCGTGTATATTAAAAAGGAAGGAACCTGCGGAATATCAATACAATCATTTCCATGTACAAATTTATTGTTTCATGCGTAAAAATCAGCAAGTTTTCGAAAAAAATCCTCTTAGATATCATTAGCTACCAGTCATGTTTAATATCATAAATAATTTGTTTCAAATTTCAACAAGACCATGACCTTGTGCAATAATTAGGCTAACTAATTCAGCTCATCGTACAAGTGACTGAGAAATACGTTATTTTTTCAATTTCGTGCAGGACCGCCTTAAGAGCTAATACTTAAAAGGGCGCAAAGTATTTCCCTACCTATATGTTTGTCAGTCGCGCTCGAGTAAATCCTAAAATACGTAGGGTACATAGAGATAACTTTATTATCCGTCTGTCCATCTATCTGTCAAGACTTATTTTCTCGGGAACGCGTGGAACTTTTAGCCGTAAAGATACGGCCTTTTTACCCGACTGCGGAAAGAGGGTTATGATTTTCGAGAGTATGAATGTATAATTGTTTGGCACGGGCGGGTTGCATTGCACAGCCCAAACGGATGGACTGTTTTTGACAAATAAGGTGTCGTTGAATTTATCAAAACTGTGAGAGTGACATAGGCTATGAAAATGTAAAAAATGTCGCCCGCCAATGGAAATAAAGGAGGTAGGGGGGCATTGGTTTTTTTCCTTACCAAATAAATACGGGTATCAAATGAAAGCCAGTTAAAAGACCATTTCAAAAATATAATAATTTTTGCAGGCGGGTGTTTTGTTTTTTCAATAATTATATGTACTTGTTAACTTGTTAGTCGTATTTTCTAACATTTCGCAGGGGAATCAAAACTTTTAGGGTACTTACCATAGACCTAGAATCATGAAATACGGCAAGAAAAAGGTTTTACAGCTCAAGTAATGGAAAACATCTGAAAACCGCAAATTTTAGGTTACATCGTAGAAAAAACCTTTGTATGGAACCCTCATTGCTCGAATCCGACTTGCACTTGTTGCCCGTTTTTTCGTGCAAAATACAGTGTGTCCGGATTTTGACTGACGATAATTTATTGGCTATTAGATTTAATGATATCGACAAAAACCCCTTGGGGTTCGATCTTCCACCCTCTTAAAATGGCAGCCATTTCAATATTTAAAAAAAATGCTATTTCTATGGATCTAGAGGTCCTAGAAGATATGAAAATGATTCATTTGGTAGGTAACACTATCGCCTATCAAGTGAAATAAAGATCAATATAAAATTATTACCTGTCATAGATAAAAAAAGAAGTTATAAGAAATCTTGCTAAAAACAGTTAAATAATTTTTAAAACCATTACAAAAATGATTTTTTATTTAAAAACTTTTTTTTTTCATTAGGATTGTCTGTAAAATTTGATATATAAAAGGCCCTTCAATTATCGCTAGTCGAAACTCAAGACACACCATATATAATTCCTACACGTATTGTAGCGTAGACCACCCGTAGAGAGTCCCTGCAATAACAAAAAGAGGCACTAACCTGTTTCCCCAATCGAGTTTTGCGACGAGCTTCAGCCTAAGGGCCCTGGTTTGATCCTGCGTGAGAGTGCCCGCCAGGAGGGCGCGGCGACCGCTCAGGAGTTCTCTCATTACTTTGGCCACTGCGCTGAATCGGTACGTCTCCCGCTCCTGGAATAATTAAAAATAAATTATGGTTACGGTCTGCCAACAGTATTCGAGCGTTTTCAAGGCTCTAATGGTTCGGCAACACTGCGGGCCTAGCTCGGGCGTGACGGAATTATCTATCAAATAAAGAACGCACACGGGCAGGATTTGAACCCACGACCTTAAGCTAACCGGGCCAACGCTTTTACCAATTGAGCTACCGTGCAGTCCATCCACCGTTCCGTCACATTCCGTGACGCCAGCGACATTTACCCGTGCAATTTAAACTTATATAAATATTAAAGTTATTGAAAAGCGTAAGGGTAATCATTCAAGTTGAATTTATTCTGTAATAAATAACTGCTGTTGCAATACAGCTCGAATAGATGTCACTGACGTCACGGAATGACGAAAGACAAAAGAGACCAAGAATTTCGCAGGGCTGGATGGACTGCATGGTAGCTCAGTTGGTAAGAGGCCTATTGGCCCGGTTAGACAAAGGTCGTGGGTTAAATCCTGCCCGTGTGCGAAATTTTGGTTTCTTATTTAATCTTATATTAATAAGAAAGAACACTGAGTGTTAAAAATATATATTAAAACTATATAAAGAACGCACTTTTGTTAGAAGTGGGAGAAGGCGCGACACTGTGGCGTTTTTTTTATGTTTTACAAATGGCACCCGCTGGCGCACCCGCGATAAGCCCGCAGTGTGGCCGAACACTAACAACAAAAGGACCTAGCCAGACCTACAAAAGGGATATGTATGAATCCCCCAAATTATTTTTTCTTCATTGTGTTTGTTGTCCGATCCAATCTAGAAGAACCAAGAGACAGTGAGACCTGTTTAATTTATGCAATCCTTGCCTTGTACAAAAAATTTGAACCAGACGAAAAAGGTTTTCTGTGACAAATATATGATACTAAAATTATCATTAAAACAAATTGTGTACAAGTCATGTCTCAGTTGACATCGGTATTGTAAACCTTTTTAAGATAATAATAAGATTCAAAATATAATAGAACATGAAGGTTAGCAAATTATGCAAAACTCAGCAAACACTGACTCAGACATTTCTTATAATTGTTTTACAACTAACAAAGAGACTATGAGTCTTGATGTGAATGTAAAATATGCCTGTGCTATGAGTCTTGATGTGAATGTAAAATAAGTAGAGTATTCAGCAAATAATCTTGGAAATAACTAAGTACAGTCAGTAGCATATCAGGCTACCCATTTGAACTACAATAACAGCTTTTATAACATAAGGAATAGAGGTGGTCTCAATGTCAAAGTGGGGTAGTCTGACGTGCCGCTATGTGTAGATCTCTCTTTCTTCATTTTCTGGATTATATTAATTTTACTATGCAAAAAACAACACCAAATCCTTCAGTAATCATGATTCCAGACAAAATAGACATCAATTATTATCGGGACGGTTGGTTATGATTCTGGAGGTGTTAAGATAGCTTACCAATGATGTAAAGGTTGAAGGATAGCACTAAATGCAATCTGCTTGTTAACAGACACTTATGAAATCTACTACAGAGGGGAGGGGCAGTTGAAATCCTATGTCATCATTTATCAGATGCAAAGAATACAATTTCCCAAAATATTTTGAATGTAATAAAATCTCAAGACTTACCACATAAAGTTTTTTCCAAAGTCGGGCCCATTCCCTTAGCACACTAGCAATTTCACGGACCAAAGGATCATCTTTGAGCTCTGCGATGGCTGTTGGGCCTGTTCCTTTGACAGTGCAGGGTCGGATGGACACCACACATGAAGGAAATATGCCCCAAGCTGAACGATTTTTGGTGCTGAACCCCCTGTACCAACCTGCAACATTTAATTTAACATGTAGAACTGACATTGAAGTTATTTAAACTACAAGAACTAATAATTCACAACACACAACCCTTTTAGAAAAACAAGGTATCCATTGAATAGTAATTTACCTCCATTTTCTTCCAAAATTTGGACAGTTTCTCCAATCTCAAGAGGTAATCCTGAACGAACATCACCTTTCCAATTGTAAACACCTGCAAATCAATAACAATAAATATTTCATGTAAATTATAGGTAAAGGAAAAGTGCTACACATAAATTTATATGTAAACTATTAATTATTATATAATATTTGGCATAGTATTTGTTGTACTTAAAAAATATGTCTACTTAAGTGAAAAACAATGGCACTACTCAACCAAGCCCTTGAATACTGATACAGTAAAACTATTCATTCATGCATGTTATTTTGAAGAAGGCACATAATATTGCTTAAATATAATAATTATTAATTAACAGCCTCGTGTATAGTGAGCAACTCTATAACTTTATTCAATAAAAGAAAATAAACACAAAGACATGCATGAAATAAAAATAAATTAACTTAAAACCTACTTAATCAAAAATAAACCCATGTCCTTGAGGCAAGGAGGCGAGGATGCTGGCTGCGTTACCGCGTTGGATAGCTATACTTATCCTTTGAGCGAGGAACGAGCCAGCTTTACTATTTGCCATAACAGAATTTAATTTAGGAGCAATTTTTCCAAAAAGTAATTTAGCGGATGGCCCCCATATCCCAAAGGAACGTCATCAACAAAAACTCTGGGATGTCCCTCTTGCGAGAGAGACCTTCAATTCTTTACTTCAAAATTCTGTCAGTGATTGTTATTGTGCAAGGCTCTTGGCAGTTTCCTGCAAAGATTCAGGCCACTGGCTTCATGCTTTACCATCAAAAAATTTTTGATAGTGAGTCATTCCGGGTGTGTGTGGGTCTGCGCCTTGGTACCCCTATTTGTAAAGTTTTTACGTGTCCCTGTGGCAAGGAGTTCGACAAATATGGTCTCCACTGTCTTTGTTGCCAGCAAAGTGCTGGGCGTCTAGCACGTCACGCTACTCTTAATGACGCCATCAGGAGAGCTCTTGCCAGCATCAATGTTCCTTCCACGTTGGAACCATGTGGTTTGGTCCGTGATGATGGCAAGAGACCCGATGGCCTCACGCTCATTCCCTGGGAGTGGGGTCGGGCCTTAGTGTGGGACGCAGCTTGCGTCGATACTTTGGCCCCATCTCATCTCAGGGAGTCAGCTCTTAAAGCTGGAGCGGCGGGGGAGTTAGCTGAAAACGCCAAACGACGCAAGTATGCATCACTTGCAAGTGATTATGTGTTTACGCCGTTTGGCGTTGAAACTTTTGGACCGTGGGAGCCATCCGCTAAATTACTTTTTGGAAAAATTGCTCCTAAATTATTAATTAATGATTTATTATTAAATATTTTATTATTAATAATATAATGTTAAAGTACTCTAAGATTTAGAAAATGTAACATTTAATAATAGAAGTACTGTAAACTACAATTTAGAGTTTTGCTAGGTCTTAGAATAATAACACTATGTAATTATTCTAAGTGCTAGGTAAGAACAAGAGACAAAAAGAATACCACTTATACTGATGAATTGTACAATGATTGAGGTGCTACAATAACGTTTTCTTAAAGAGATAAAAAGTGAGTTGCCTGCTCTTGTCCAGATTATACCTCATACTTGGAAATTCTAAACATGTAATTGCATTTCCGTTTAATACAACACAGGATGTGTATCGCACTGCTGCTGATTGAATCATAAACATCAACTTACCGACTCCTAATTTAGGAGTTTTCAAAGGAACCCACATCTTGAAAACACTGGCCAATAGACTCTCGTCAGTATATACTTGACTATCTCTCAAACATTGCAAATTTTACTTCAGTTTTATATCAAATCCGCATCGTTTAAGGAAAAAATCAAAGCTCTATTGGATAGGATGACAGCAAAAGCATAACTGAGTGACAGCTAGCTGGGGCATTTAGGGATGTGAGCAAAAAATTGATAATTTAAAATATCGAATATATAAAAAAAAACAATTTAAATAAAAATCAATTCTGGTTCGCTCTACATTTTTGGTTTCGTCAACAAAATATCCTCATTTGATAATTTTTTTAACAAATAACAATTCATTCACGTTATCAAGTTACCCATTTTATCCATCTAAGTAGAGAAGATTTAAAATATTGTATAACAAGTACTCATATCCCTTTTTGTAGTTTTTATCTACTATTAATAGGCAGATATTTGACCGCACTTTCACCAGCTGAAGCTAAGTAACGATGCGGCTAAGGATAAAACAATCATGTCTGTCTAGAAAACAGCCTATTCGTTCTTTTCGTTATGCTTAAGAAACATTTCA
Source organism: Pyrausta nigrata (assembly GCA_949316185.1). Lineage (NCBI taxonomy): Eukaryota > Metazoa > Arthropoda > Insecta > Lepidoptera > Crambidae > Pyrausta > Pyrausta nigrata. The sequence goes on along the minus strand of OX438941.1, from coordinate 6,069,410 downwards.
GCCGGCATTGAATTTCACTCTCTACTCTAGACACCTGTCCTATCATCTGCATTTCCAACAATAACACAGAATAAGTAGTCCGTACAGAAGTTTGAATTTGCAATAAAATTCAAAGAAATGTCTACTCAATGTTGTCAACGATAATTATGGTGTAATTTAGTTCGCCTTAGGCTTAAGCACATTTTCGTGTAGACTCCTACAGAAATACATTGCAAGATTATTTCATTTTTATAACTCAGGAATACGATTCATAATACGAAACGAGTATTTGCTAATAACTTGATTATTCCCGAATCGATTGCTAATAGAACTATTGTTTTTTCTCCATATCACATCCCTAGTGACATCATTATTTTTTTAATTTGTTCGCCCATTCTGGTTAGGCAAAGGATCAAATCCATGCAGACAAATCAATTCTTCTTGTCTATCGAGTTCTACTCTAAGCATTGAGTAGTATAGCCCATTGAGAAGTTAGAATGGAGAGAGTATGTGTCAAAATCCCAATTCAGAAAATTTTGCCACTTTTGGCGGGGGACGAGGAAGCACTTGTACAGCACACTACAAAAATTTTGACATTTATTGCCCCTTCCATTTTCAGCTAAGGACGGGACATGGCTAACTAATTCGTTAGCTCACTAACTAAATGCACTCATCCTATACTACAAATATTATGGCTGTATAAGCGAAACATTTTGAAGTCGCTCGAGAATAGACGTGGAAATATGATATGACACCTTGGCAGTTTTTTAAACAACACAATAAAGGGGAAGGTTAAAGGAAAAGAGAAAGACTAAGTTTAACTTTGTTGTTAATAAACTTATGTAAATAAGAAAGAACACTATGAGTGTTCAAAATATTAAAAATATTTAACTTTGTTGATTTTTAGAGCTTAACTTACCTATATGTTCTTTATTACGATAATACGACCAAGTTTTAGTCAAAGTAGTATCTAGAATGTTGTTTGTGTGTGTATTTAGCACAACAATACTACTGCTTATTTGAAAAGTATATTAAAGATTAATGTAATTTACAACTCTAATTGGAATATAAGAGAATAATCATGATGATGTTATGGAAAAGATTAGTCTAATTATTATGTAGTAGGCTATATTTTTTTCGATGAATATCATATTTTAATACTTATTATCCTATTCCAGACGAAGGAAAATTAAAAAACGCAAAAATCATAATAATTGTTTCAACCGTTCTTGTGTTATACGTGGTGTGATGTAACTAACTAGACTTACTTACATAATTATATAGATTTAAGAATATAAGACCACAAACCATTCAAAGGATCTATCGAAATTTAAAAAAAACCTTACTTGTATCATCCTACATGTATATGGTATGGAGTTTTTGGCGGGATATGAGCCGGTCAAAATGGGCTTCGTTTCTTAATTTTCTGAATTAGTTTTTCGTGGTTATTAATGTGATTGTGTGGTGGAGCTATCTTAATAATGAGCTGCAGAGGAGAACTAATGACGTAAAAGTGAGAAACAAAGTAAGGCGCTCCTTTATGATCCGGCTCGATGTTCCCGCTCAAAATTTCGTTGAGAGCATTGAAATGAGCACCGTCCTCGCATTTCAATGAGTTAGGTTAGGTTAGTTTGTAGTTTAGTATTAGTGTAGTTATGTAAGTAGGTACATAAGGAGAAGATTCTGATAAAAAAAGGATGAACAATGAAATGATACTGAAGACGTGGCTGTATGGACTTGATCCTTTGCTTACCCAGAATGGGTGAATTGAACAAAAGTGTATGTTATCTAAATTTAAATATTTAGATAACATACACTTTCATATATATAATTGTGGCAATAAGCTAACTAACTAATTACTAACTAAGTTAGTTAGCGTTGTTGTCCCCACACTATGAAGCTACTAGCCTCCCTACTATAAAGAAAAAACTCAACGTATGTATCGCTAAATTGTCGAAATAACCTCAAAGTAAAGAATGATGGTTTTTAGAAATACTGTTGTAAATAAAAGTATTTGTACTCAATAATGGTTAGTCACGCCATGAAACCGAAAATTTACTAATGATGAGCGGTTTTCGGGTCAGAAAACGGCACAATTTACCATTGTCAATCCTCTACACGGAGATGTTTGTTGCGACAAGTCGCGATAGATTCTGTTAAATGGTCACGGCCAAGCAGTTTTATATAAGCACTCAAACTATATGGTCAACATTTTTGGCTAGCGGGGAAGGCCGTCCATGCTCTCTCCATTCTGTCTATTCAATGGTATAGCCTGACCAAAAATATATGGGACCTCGCCATATTGCGGAAAACAACAGGAACTAATTTCTTTTACTGGCAACAGAAATCACAAATCTTCATTGTCATGTCATTATTTGACAGAATAATTAGTGTCAAAGAGGAAACGTGATCTATTTTTTGAGTATGTGATATTATTGTGTTAAAAACGCCGTAAACTTTTCGCTGTCGTAAAAGAAAAGTGGTTTAACGTGTGTTTTAGGCATTTTCGACAAGGAGATCTGTGTAATCAACATAATTTCTTTAAATGAATTACCGATTTAGTTGTCATTTAACCATTTTTGCTATGTCATATAGTGCGAACAGTGAGAATTCGCTATTGATGGTAACGGAGCATATTTTAATAATGATTTTGAAAAATATTTATTATTTATACTTGATTTGAGTTTTATTTCAACTTTACTTAGATATTACGCTGAAATAGTTCGTAGAAGTTTCGGAAATTTCATATACAATAATATGCAAAAGTCTGATCATGATATGTAATATCATTTACAACTACAACAGGTAACTTTTCTTCTACACGACTGTGGTTTAGCAAAAATAAGTTTGTCTATCCTTTATCCTAGTCACCATAGTACAAGCTCACGCTTAGTTTGGGACTAGGCAATTGGTGTGTATGTTGAAACAATTTACTTTTTATTGTATTTAATAAAAAATTGCATACTAAAAAATGCGGTTTCTTTTAATTTCTCTCAAATACCTTACAGAATTGGGGTAGCCCAATACATAATAATTAGACTTATTGTTTTCTATAACATCACCATGATTATTCTCTTATATTCAGATTAGAGTTGTAAATTACACATCTTTAATATACTTTTCAATAAATAAGCAGTAGTATTGTGCTAAATAAAAAAACAACATTCTAAATACTACTTTTCTAAAGTACCTACCTAATTATAAAAATAAACACAAGATTTGACTACGGTATTATTTATACCTAAATCCTTAAATGCCTATGCGCTTCAGTATACCTACATCAGAATGTTTGAGTCATATATTGTAAAGTTTTGTCAAAATCTATTGGTTTTTGTATGAAAGGACAACAAAGCTGGAACAACTATAATATTAGTTATTAGTAGCACAGGATTAGTGCACTCAGTCAATTCGTAAGCTAAAGAATTTGTTAGCTATGTCCCGTCCCTACAAAGTTTTGAAACGTCAAATTTTTTGTAGTGTACTGTACATGTGCTTCCTCATCCCCCGCTAAAAGTGGTGAAAATTTCTGCATCGGGATTTTGACACGTATTGCTCTCTCCATTCTAACTACTCAATGGCCTGGCCAGGCGCGCAGCTTACAAATTAGAAAGCATATGGCGCAGCTGCAGAGAGGAATAATAACGTAATTTTAAAAGCGTAAGGTACATTTGCTTAATAAAAATGTTGATCTACTTCATTTAGGTAATGTGGGTCTTCTTTAACTTTGTTGTGTAAAGAGTGTAATATCTGTGGTGAAGGTCAACACTTGTTTAAGACTTGGACTTTGATTTCACGTGTAGTACACACTTACAAAAAATAAAAACATTTTTCCCCAACCACCGCACCGAGAAAAAACTAGGTAACATAGATACTTTGTCAAGGCCGTAAAGTATATTTAAAAAACGCAAGGTGTGAGGCCGTAATGCTCATTGTAAAACAGACTATTAATCTTAATTTTGACAGTAGTGGATTATGTAACTTTGAATGAAATTATTTCAATCAAAGTTTTGTTGCTAAAGTTGGCCATTCACGGCCAGTTACACTAATTAGTCGGTCTGAGGTACGATCAAAATTTTTACGTTTTCAATATCGGTAATAAAAATCTAGGCTATAGGCATAAGTACTAAAAAAGTAACTTAACGTTATTATTTTTTTTCACAATTGCCCATATTTTACCGGTTCTAAGACTGAACTGACCGTGAATGGCCAGCTTGGCTGCGTTTCCACCAGAGATGTGCGATGGAAATGTGTCGTACGAGGATGTCTAGCTGTGCTGTGAAAATGTGTGGGTGTTTCCACCAAAGCTGTGCGGTAAAAATGTGCCTACGAGGATGTGTAGTATAATATATAAGTCAGCCTATTAGATCCCACTGCTGGGAAAAGGCCTCACCTCAACTATGAGGAGGAACGAGCCATACTTCACCACGCGGGCTCAGTGCGGATTGGTGGAGGGGTGTATGTAAGGCAAGTGACAAACCTTACTGTCAGAAGTTATCAAGCCGCCCTAGGGCCTCTGACTAGGCTTAACGACTAATACCACAGATATTAGCCGGGACCAACTGCTTAACGTGCCTTCCGAAGCACGGAGATGCTTGTCATGGACGTCACTTAAATGGTCGGAATGGTCACCCATCCAATCACGACCGCGCCGTGGGTTGCTTAACTTTTGGTATCACTACCAAAGCGCTGCCGCCACTGCGCCACAAGCACCTCTAATTGTAGTGTAAATTGTTAGTAAATTTATTTGTGTCAAAAAACACAAATTTGTCACTATGACGCTGGGTTAAATTGAATAATAAAGTATCAGATTTCAGTATCAGAGTATCAGAAGGCATTAGATGAATACGGTTATTTTCTTGTGCTGTATGATTTTTAGAAAATGGTTGGCCCAAAAATTGATTTTATGAACATCTAAACTTGACAATATTGAATAATTTTTTATAATATTTTTTTTACTAAGATTTTGACTATCTCCTATCATAACTACAAGTATTGAATTGGAATTTATGTCAGTACTTTGGATACAGTTTACTATATGATCTAAGGAGGCGGCGGGCATACAATTAATTATAATATTACAATTTAATTTCTTATGTAGTAAGGAACCATAACCAACCCCTAATTTATCTGAAAAAACAATAACATTGTTACATTTGTTCATAAAAGTCAACAGTATTTTTTTTTTAATTATCAGAATTACATTTTGACAGGCACTTTTGCAAGCCAACCTCTCTTAGTTGTGGTGAGTCATTAGGTAAGTTTATATTTATGTTGGGCAGTGAAGAAAAATCTGTGTTTGGAATGCCCATTTGAAACAGCTTATTAGCAGCCAGGATATGCTCCGATATTTGTTCCTGTGAAGAGTTATATTTACTTGTAATAGAATTCAATGACTCTTGCAACCTTGAGATATCAGTTTGCAATTTTCCTACATCCTGATCATATTTGGACCTGCTTTCTTGCAATTTATTTTGATATATTTCTAAGCTGTCTAGTAAATCTAATTTTTCCTCTCTCAGCTGTACATTATTATAAAAACATTTCTGTTTTTAACAATTTTTCGGTTTTGTTGATTATTTTCTTAATTTTAATATACTTTTTAACCCTATTTCTACCTGACAATTTAATCTGGTTAGAACAGTTTACAGACTGATTTAATCTACTATTGGAATCTAGATTTGAAACTGCTGCCGGGCCATTATGGGTCCCAATCAGCTCCTCATAAAGATTCATGGTCTGAGAGTATTCTTGATCTTTCTTCTCTTCTTCCAAGTGCAGTATTGTCTTGTTCGCATCTCGCAGCTCACTTTCCAGCTCATTATTCTGTATAAGTGTCTGCTCAAAGACACTGCTGCACTGGTCGAAGGCGCTGATGGTATTGAAGAGCTCATCACGGTGTTCGGTGACCTCCTGAAGCCGGGCATGCACCTCTGCTAATTCCTTTTTTAGTTGAGAGTTTATGTCTATATTCCTTTTCATTTCATCTTCACATTCGTCTCTTTCTCTGAGGAGTTGGTTACAGACATCCTTTGTTGCTCTTAAGTCTTCTATTGCATTTTTAAGTTTTAATTCCATTTTTCGGGTAGACATTTTGCGGGTCATGGTTCCAGTCCGAGTGGCCATATTATTCAATGGTTCACCTGAAATTTATTTTAAGAGGAGTGTACAACAGATGTTTGGGTAGGTATCGAGTCAAAGAGAAACCGATGATACGAATATGAATAATTTGTGTTATATTTTTTCTAAGTCGGTACCTATATCTTTTATTAAAATGTCTTAATTTAATTTTTTCACTGTTGCACTGTTTTGACAGTATAAATAAACAGCAAACTTAATAGCAAACTAACATAACATTTCATTTACATACCTAAGTAATAATTTAGATTATTACTTAGGTATGTAAATAAAATGTTATGAAAGCAGTACTCCCCTGGTTTTAGTATCCGTTGTCCACCTTTGACCTTTGATTTCAAATTGACAACCGGCCGTTGCCGAGTTTGATTTTGTGTTTTTTAATGGATTCCGACGACTATAGGTAATGCCCACAATTACACTGCACAGTTATTACTACTACTAAAGATTAATAGCACAAGTATAACGAATTTAGATAGTTAAATTGGTTATTTCAATAAATAAAATTGGAGCTGTGTAGAATGACAGCTTCTTTTTTTATATAAGAAACGTATAAAATAATCTTAATTTCGGATGACAGCTGTCAAAATTGAAACTGCCATATCTCGGTAACTACCCACCCTAGACTACTGGTGTGTAGGGACACATTGTAGGGCTCGACGACATCTTCATTATGGATGACAGCTGTCAAAATTGAAACGGCAATATCTTGGAAACTATCCACACAAGACTAACAAAAACACACAAACAATACACATATGAAGAATAAAAATCTAGACATTACTTGTTGTGTACCAACCCTAGCGCTCCGCCCATCCGTAGGTTCTATTTTCAAAAATACGGCTAAGATGAACAACTGTTCTGAAAACAAATCTTTCTATTGTGTCCATGCCTCACAACCCTAGCGAAGTAGCCAGCCAGTTAGCCAGCTCGCTCGCTCACTTCGCTCGGCTATAGTCTGAATAAACTAATATGTTCAATTTGACAGTTCAGAGTTGTCAAAGAATGTAGCCGTGTATGCGGAGGGATTCCATAGACAACACATAAAACAATGAAAATAAAATGCTATTGATTTTAAAATAAGAAAAAATAGATAGTACCATATTAAATGTAATGCGACACATTTTAGTTTATATTTTCTACATAAAGGGTAAAATGAATTGAAATTCTATACCAGTTTGAAGACTGATTTTTATTTGTGGTTTATAAAACGTAGTTTTTAAACATACTTTTGAAATAAATATCCACTAAGACGTAAAATATATTGTAATGATAAATTTGATTTTGAATCGATCGTAAATCTAATTATTGATGTCTGAATTGATTTTTCTTCCTACCGACCGATTCTTAAACACCCGACCCTATATGTCAACTGTTACTGTCAAATTGAACCTATAAAATTATTTAGAGTTAATTAAAGTAGTGCTTTAGTTAGTTTTTATTTATATTCGATGAATTTAATGAATGATAGATACTAGACTAGTATAAGATGTTACTAGTATTTCTACGAATTATTTTTATATTGACAAACGATGTCTGACGATTTTATACCTTTGAACCAAAGTACGCCAGTACAGGGAAAGTGGCAGAATAGGAATCAAAGCCATCGAGGGCATTTGCAGAATAATCGTTTTCAAAACAGTCAACGACGAGGCGGCCACAACCACAACAATAGATGGGCAAACAACTCCCAGAGAAATAGTAGTTTTGGTGTAAGTTTCTTTACTTTTTACTGTAATTCTTGTCACAACAATCTGGTTCAACAAATCGCATTGTCACTTATTTATTTGTTTCGTTGTAGTATCGAGCAATTACAAAATTGGTATTTCTTGCTTGAACTTTTGTGGTATTTTCTGTTGTTATTAAAATTGACAACCTATTTTTCTTTTCAGAGTGACTCAAACAGCAGCTATGGTCAGGACAAGAGCTCCATTGATGCATATCTTCACCCGTCCATGCTTCAGGACCCATGGGCACATCTGCGACAAGCAAGGAACTCTCAACAAACATAATGCTACTAAGTAGATCATAAGGTTTTATTAGTGTCTTGTTTTAGCAGTCCATACAAAGAGAAGACATACTGTGACTTATAAAATTAAGATTTAGGCTGTCTAATAAAAATATAAGGGGTCCAACTTAGATTACATTTAAGAAGACTGAAATAACTGTAATTGTCACAGTATTTCATAGTCTTTTTAAATGTACTACCCGACTAAGCCAACTTAACATTGCCAATACAACAGAAACTACCAATGGCAATAAAAATAATGTTGTTAAAATAAACATAAACATTTCATTAAAATTATAACAACATTGCTTTTTAATTGCTATCGGTATATATGTTGTTGTTTAAAATTTGTCTACTTGGCTTGGGTATTAGGTGGTATTCTAATTTAGACACCATATATTTTAATGCCAAGCAACTTTTCAGTGGTTATTATTTATTTATTATTATTTATAGCCTTTATTCAGAAGATATTATATTGTAGTGACATATTTCTTAGTTTTTGATATTTTTTTTTCCTCTTCTGTGTGCCTTTGGGCAAAGGCCTCCCCCAACTTTCTCCACTCTTCCTTATCTTTAGTATGTCTTGTCCAGGTTCTTCCTGCTGTTCCAACTATCTCGTCTTCCCACCTCCTGAACTGTCTACCTCTATTTCTCTTGAAGCCTCTAGGATACCAGGTTGTTACTGTTTTGCTCCATTTGTCTGGTCCCCTCATTATGTGTCCTGCCCATTTCCATTTTAAGCTTTTTATGCTATATGCGACATCAGTCAGTCCTGTTTTGGCTCTTAGGTCTTTGTTTCTTATCCTGTAGGTTAGTTTAGTGTTAGTTAAGCTTTTTTCCATGGCCCGTTGGGTTACTTTTAGTCTGTTGCATTGTGCTTCCGTAAGTGCCCAAGTTTGGCAACATTTGCCCAATGGGCAGAATACATGTGTTGAACAATTTCCTCTTTATGTATGTGTTTGTCTGATGATTTTTGAAGATTGTTTTTAAAGACCAAAATCTTTTCCAAGCATTTCCAACTCTTCTATTTATTTCGTTAGCTGATGAGTCATCTAAAGATATTATTTGCCCTAAGTAAATGTATTCTGACACAAACTCTATGACCTTACTGTTTATGTTTATTCCATCGTTAGCTGTTCCATTTGTCATAGCTTTCGTTTTGTTGAAATTCATAGATTATCCTACATCTTGACGAGCTGCATCAAGTTCTTTAATCATGCATTCAAGATCTTCAACGGTGTTGGCGAATATTATTATGTCATCAGCAAATCTTAGATGTGTCAATTTTTCACCATTTATGTTCAGACCTTTTTGTATCCAATCCAACTTGCGAAAAACTTCTTCTAAAACAGCTGTAAACAGTTTGGGTGATAGGGGGTCACCCTGTCGTACTCCTCTTTGGATTTCTATAAGTGGACCTTCTCTCTCTAATTTTATTTTTGCTGTGGTTTTCTTGTATATGTTTTTTATAATTCTTCTGTATTTTTGTTCAACTCCATGGCTTTTCAGTGCCTCCCAGATTTTAAAGTGATGCAGTGAGTCAAATGCTTTACAGTAGTCCACAAAGCAACAGTAGTAGGTAATGTTGTATTCTTTGCATTTCTCTGCGATCTGTCTAACTACATGCATGTGGTCCACTGTTGAGTAGCTACTTCTGAATCCTGCCTGTTCTTTTGGCTGGTTTTCGTATAATGTTCTAGTCATACGGCTTAGCACGATTTTCGCAAATATTTTGTACATCAGGCTTATGGGTCTTTAGTTACCAATGTCATTTTTGTTTCCTTTTTGTGCAGTAGTTTAATGTATGATATTGTCCATTCTTCGGGTATCAGTTCTGTTTTGAGGATCATATTTAAACATTTTTGTAAGTGCTGGTACTATGTAGTCTTTGGTGTCAAGTAGTGTTTCGTTGCAAATGTTATCTGGCCCTGAAGCTTTATCTCTTTTCTGTGTTGTGATTGCTTTTTCTACTTCTCTCTGCATTATGCATGGTACTTCTTCTGTATCTAGCAGTTCAATGTCCCTGCTTGTCGATTGTTTTGAATATAAGTCCTTGTAGAAATCAGTAGCAGCGTTAATGATGTCCGGTCGCTTGGTTCTATCGTGTCTATTTTTGTCCTTTAGTTTCGGGATCCATTCTTCTTTCTCTTGTAAAATTTTTATCGCTCTCTTAGTTCCTCCTGTTTTTTCTATAAGATTCTCGAGTATTTTTTGTCTGTGGAGTTGTCTATCTTTTCTCATGCTTGATCTTAGTGCTTTACTTATAAAGTCTTTTATAAAGATTGATTATCTGAAATAAGTTCAGATATTTCCTTTCTATGATGTCCGGTTTTCGGTATTGTTTGGATCATTTCTTCTCTTTTCTTCATTAGTTGTATTGTTTCCTCGGACAAGATCTCTTTACCTTTTTTATGTCTTTCTTTTGTCTTTGCGCATCTACCTATAACGTTTGCTAAGTTTCTGTACGAGTCTAGGACATTCTGTGTTGATAGCTGTTGGTCAATGGTGTCGAGTTGCTCTACCAATTGTGCGGCAGTTAGTGGGGGTTCAGTATTAAATTTTGGACAGAGCTGACCCTTAATTCTTCTTGAGGATGTTGGCGTTTGAATATTTAGCTCGGCTCGGACCATTCTATGATTTGTGTTAAAGTTAAGGTTCTTTATGACCATGCAGTTTCTAAACGGTTTCGTACAGTTGGTAAGGATGTAGTCGATTTCGTTTTTATAGCGTCCGTCAGGCGATATCCAGTTCCAGTTTTTTAGCTCTTTCCTCTTAAATTTTGTGTTCATTACCATCAGTTGTTTTTCTAAGGCTAGGTCAATTAGTTTCTGTACATTTCTATTCCTTTTCCCTTGACAGTACTGTCCCATGTTTTTTTCTTCACCATCATTCCTTTTACCTATTTTTGCATTGAAGTCTCCCATTAGTATAAGGTTTGTTGGACCTATTTCTGTTAGTGTACTGTTCAGTTTGTTGTAGAACTCTTCAATGGCATTTATGGAAGACTGCTCTGTGGGTGAGTATACTTGTACTATGGTCCATTTCTCTTTGTTTGGGGGGAGTATTATTTTCAGAACTGCAATTATTTCAGTGATGCCATAAATTTCGTCGACATATGCTTTTAGCTCTTTGTGTATCAAGAAACCTACGCCATATTGGCCAGGCGTCTCTCCTTTATAGTACAGAATAAAGTCGCCATAGTCTTCAATCTGGTCGCCCATTCTTCTAACTTCACTTAATCCAATAATACTCCATTTAACTTTTTTGAGCGCTATAATAAGTTCTAGCAGGTTTTCATCGCTCATAAGTGTGCGAGTGTTTAGAGTGGCTACGTGTATGTTTTTGTTCTTTTTGGTTGGTTGATTGGGGGGTAGTGGTCGGCTTTCCCCACGGCGACCAGCCGACTTGGGGTGATATTTGATATAACTTTGTTTGTTTTTTGTTTATTTGTGTCTATCTGTTCATTTTCCGGTTCTGGCTGGCGTCGTTGTTGAGGGTTTTGTTTATTTAGTGATTGCTATTTAGTGTTGTGTTGTTTGCCCATCTTGAGATTTGGCGTCTGTATCTGGTGTTGGCGGTGGTCTTTTTCTTTTTCATTACCTTTGTTTGTTTTTACGACTAACTTATCGTACCGAATATATGCAGTATTTCCATTTTTCTCTTCCTGTTCTTTCTTTTGTTTTAAGTCTCTTCTAATGTCTAGGACTTCTTTTGGAAAATCTTCAGTGGCATATATCCCATTCGTAAAGTTCCTATTGTTCTTCAAGACTTCGTATTTACGCCAATTAAGTGTAAGAGTAACGAGAACTGGTCTTACTTTCTCATTTGTTTTCTTGCCTAGTCTTCTTACGTTGCTTATCTCCCACTTGTCCCAGTTTTGCATGTCCTCAACATTTTCATTTACCTTGTTTAGAATTGTTATTACGTTCTGCCTTAAATCAGTGAAATTGTCTTCTTTCTCGGGAATTCCGTAAAGTTTCAAGTTGCTTTTCCGTGCCTCCCTTTCCATGTTCTGTACTTTCGAATGCAATTTAGCCACTTTATCTTTGAGCACTCTATTCTCTTCCACTACAGGCTGAAGTTTTTCCTCTATCATTTTTGAGAGATTTTTTGTAAGAGTTTCGCCGAGTGACTCCGTTTCAGTAGTTAGATAGAATTATATATAATATTATTAAATATTGAGTATATAAATAAGGTGGGTACTGATGTCGTAATAAACTCAGCAGCAGAGAAATCGGGCCATCGAGTAATTTTCATACAAACATGCTTACTTAACAGATTCACAAATGGAAAAGTTCTTATCTTACGGTAATAATGTTTAAGTCAATCGATTGGATAAATGTTCTGTTAGGGTCCTTCGATATATATGAATAAAACGCGGACTGTATAGAAATAGGTGCTGTAATTCTCGCCCTCTTACATAGCAATTAACAGAACAGAAATAACGCGACAAAATGTCCGACGACGGTGGGAGTCTCAAGGCGAGTGCCAGGGCTTCGGACCCGCTCGGGCTGCCTCGCGATGACATCGGTGCCCGTCGGGCGCACTCGTCTCACGCGCATGAAGCTGCGCTGATGTTGCGTTCCAACAGTTCATCTTTTAACTGCGTTTTTTATTTGCCTGCAAAAATTACTCTATTACCTTAAAAACAATAAAGAGTAACTCTGTCTGCGCGTTCCATACAACATTATATGAAAGGTAGAAAGTGAGTTATTCCATTGCATTTTTGAAGACATGCGTAAGGTTCTGTAGCTAATTGGATAGTTTTATTTAGAACTGAACATTCTAAATAAAACTATCCAATTAGCTACAGAACCTTACCATCTATTGACTCCAATATGATTTCAGTTGTACAAGTACATTTATAATTTGTGACCCATGTAGTAAGTATGTTTGTATGAAAATACTTGATGGCCCAATTTTTGTGCCGTTTAGTGTATGTATGTCTAATTTTCTAAATGCGGGTACTGGTGTAGTAATATGTTATGCCTAGTTTCCCAAATGTGGGTATTGATGTAGAAACACATTATGCCTTGTTTCTTAAATGCTGATTATTTGACTAGCATGTCTAATCTGTTGTTATAAATGGTAGGTGGAATAGAGCTAAACCAATCACAGCAGCAACTAAGTGGTTAGTTAGCACTTTATTTTTTTAATTTGTAACTGCTTTTGTCATGAAATTATAAAATTCTTAACCATAGTACGTGCCAGATAAACGTGCATAAAAGGTCGTTCACCTTGACAGCTAAAACCTTGTGACATGTATCATTTGTCTTTTTAACTAGCGATTATTACGACTTTTTAATTTGGGTTCAAGGTCGACCCGTACCGAGGTTCATTTGTTAGACAGATTCGTATCGCTACGGCTTATAGTTAGGGTCGCCGCGCTTCGCATACTGGCGTGCAGTGGTTTTATGCACTGTTAAATGGCACGGACTATATTTAATGACATTTGTATTGCCTTCTACCTATTTCAAAGATCTGGAAACTTACTTGTTGTAACTTACATATTCATTTACCACTAACAAAGTATTGTAAGTACCATTTTTCTGTTATGAAACTATGATATATTTTTTAATGTACACATGGCCGCACGTCAGACTACCCTACTATGACTTTCAGACCGCCTCTATTTTCTATGTACTAAAAGCTGTTTCGTAGTCCACATGGGTAACCTGAAATGCTGCTGACTGTGCCTATGTAGATGGCTACAACAAAACTTTTGTTATTTTAAGCATAGAATAATAAATTATTGTATGAACAAACAATATCTTTGACTTGATACTTAATATTTTTGAACTTTACTTGTTTTTGAACAAAGAAATGTTAATATGCTAATGGACAAACAAACTATCAAATTCTAAATTCAAATATGATGCAAAAATAATTATTTTTCATTAGATATACTACTATATTATCTTCAATAATATTCCATATTTATCATCATCACGAAATGCTTTCGTTTTCTCTAGTATCGTAAATAGTTTCAAATCAAATATCATAGTGATATTTACAGACTTCACCTTTAGTTATTATGTATTATATTGTACAGCGCGTCACGCATATCAAACTAGGTATTTTTTAGGTTAAAAAACCAAATTGGTTTTTTTAGTCGGATGAACTGAACCATATACGAGATAATTGCTTCGAGGGGTGCTACGGACAGACATACTCCTATTTATAGTAGTTATCTCGCTGTTTACGTATTAGTCTGTTATCTTACCAGAGCAGAGTGGGAATACCAATAAACCTAAACTGTTTTTCAATTAAATTAATATTTTACACACACATACTTACGATAATCACGTCACGGTCTTACTTATATAAGTTTGGAGTTTCTAACTTCCGTTTGTTAGTGTGTGACTAAAGGTGAAGATATGAGGATCGTGTTGACTGTTCTGTTTGTAGCCATTGTGGTATTAAATGCAATGGGTAAGTTTTCTTTACTTCTCGATTAAGCTATTTGGATATTGCCTTGTCAGTGATCTATCTACATTAGTTCTTTATGGGCGCAACTACCCATCCAACCACAATAACCCACCTTAGCTTAATATGTAAATAAATTGTTTCAACAAACACCAATTACCTAGTACCTACCAAACTAAGCGTGAGCTTGTGCTATGGCATCTGTATTCATATATTTGATGAGTAGGTAATTGCAAGTTTCAAAGGCTAGTCTCATCAAGGTACACTCCACTGATAACCTGAGATTTACCTGCGGATGAGCCTAGCAGATAATATTTCTTCAGTGGCCTTATCACTGAAGAAATATTATCTGCTAGGCTCATCCGCAGGTAAATCTCAGGTTATCAGTTTGATTCGATTTAGTTGTAGGAAAATAATGACGTGCATTTTCCATCGCCTGTTCTAACTTCTGAAGGCTCAAAGAGCAACAGTGTATGTTTCACGCGACAATGGTTTACGTTGGTTACCACAAAAAACTGAAGGTACTTAACGGTTTCAGCGGAGTGTCCTTCCGGCGAGTTTAATCCAGGGCCGGACTGCAGCTTTGAGCGGATCTGCCCTGTGCCCAGCGCGCACTCTTACCGCCTACACTACTGCGATTGCTGGTGCGGCCCTGGCACAATCAGGGACACCGCCACTATGAAATGTGTCAAGGATTGTCCTGAATACAAGAATCCATACTTGTGAAAACAATAAAAAGTTTAATTATAAGTAAGACTATAAAAATTAGGTTCGGTAAGATTGGTAACATCAATTTGTTATACAAGTTCAATAAATTTGTGTAACTATTATCAGAGTGTGTTTGTTTGGATTTTATACTATAATGTATATTTTTGAGAATATGCCAAAATGTATGAATTTTAATGCTTGCCTATTACGACTAAAACATGTGCACTTACATTAATTTGTTATGATAACATCAGTCGTTACGCTCTGCTGATTTGCCACTAATAGTTATCTACAACTAGGCAAAAAAGTTTTAAGAATTAACTAGTGTAATATAAATGATGCAGGCAGGTAGACCTAGCTCCTACATAACTTACCTTATGAGCATGCTTAGTATAATAATAATTATTTATTTAGGTTATTTACTAGGCTAGGTGCCTTGGCTGATGGCTTCGCCTAAAATATGTTAGTTTTATTTCTAAAAAAATTTTCCTAGAGTACTAATTTGCATTAAAAAATACTTAAAAGGTACTTACTTCTACCTAATCATTTTAATTAAATAGGCACTTACATTTATTTGTATCTAGGTGTGTGTATATACCAAAGTTACCACCAATCCTAAAAGCTGAACTGAAACCACTGCTATTCTGTGTTGAAATTACCTACTGCTACCCTACAAACAAACTTGATAGTATGATACCTACTCCCTACTGTCTACTCCTGAATAGGTGCACTTCACCATTTTTTCTCTACAATTAAAAGTTTTTAAACACGAAACTAATGGGCGCAGCCAAATGATTCGAAATGTTATTTTAATTGGTCAATTACAGAAACTTTTATCTTTGTTTTGTTGTCATATTAGGGACCAAAACTAATGTAATCAGTATGTACCAAGGACGAAATAGTAGTCCCCGAGAACCTTAGATACAAAAAAACAGGACAATACCACATTCACATTTACTCTGCTCTGATGCCATAGCACTTAACTCATGGAAATCAGAAACCACGGTGGTACCACAACACCCAGACCCGAGACAGCATAGAAAATGTTACCTAAAACATAGATTTCTTTAATTGACGGAGATCGAACCCAGGACCTCCGAGATGGCGACATCTTGAAAACCGATGTGCAAGTCACTCGACTACGGAGTACGGAAGTCGCAGTGTGAGTCATCCTTTAATCTTTCTAAGATGTTTTTCGAGATTTCCTCCACTCGGCCTCAACAAAGGTAACCTCAAGGAAGTCTTCGAAACCATCTCGATTGGCATTTAGGTACAGTTAAAAGTATGTACCTACTATAATTATTATTAAACTTCATAACTAGGTACCTTCAATCACTTACCTACCGACAATTAATACATATTTTTTAAACTTCCTTAGCAAAGCATCATTTTTTATCGTGATGAATCTGGTTTCTTTGGATACTTATTCGGATAACCCCCGATTTTGATTGCAACTGGTTGGTTTGATTGGTATGGTGATAGAATTAGGTAACAATGTGTATTAGGTGTCAAGCCAATCAAGTATAATGTTTAACTAATCTATAAATTGTAAATTATAATATTCGTAGCTGAACTTATTCCTAAATAAAGTCAGTACTTTATTCAGGCCTTTACTTAGGCCAGTGCCTAAGTAAAGGGCCTATAGCTGTCACCTTTTTTCTAAGTCAAGGGTAACGTTTAAGGTCACTAGACGAATCACAAATGTCTAGACTAGAAAGGTAACGATAATCGAACTGAAACCAAACTCTTGAAAGTAAAATAGGTTAGTAACTAAAGTCGTTATCGACTGATTAGGGTTAAAACTTAGGTAGGTAAGTATATACTTCGATTTTTAAAAGTAATTAGACTTGAGTAGGTATCATCGAATACATTGACTTAATTAAGTAGGTATCATTCATTAACTAAGCGTGATACCTGTATACTGTCAGATAGGAAATAAGATTGAGTTCTACACTTGCCGGCTCATTATTGAGCTAAGTACGTAGGTACTACATCACCTAATATAGGGGGGCTTATACTTACCTACCTTCATCTAGTTTATACCCCACTTAGATACGGCTGTCTTACTCCTTTGGTCCTCAAACCTCAATCCGTTTACAGGGTCGTCTTGATGATAACCTGCCAAAAGTCCTTCCTAAACGTCAGTCAGCCGCTTCCTAAAACATTATCAGACAGATCCGAGCAAAAAACAGGGCCTTCTAAAAATTAGTTAAAGTAAGTATGCAAAATTGGTATAAAACAAAGCAAATCTGCATAACGCTGGCCCTGAGCTCTTAATTCACAGATTGCGTGGTGTCCCCTCCACCTGAATTGATTACGGCAATTTGAGGAATTATTTTCATTTCCACGCAGAAAGTTTGAAATCTTTGCATAATGGGTCATTCCGAAAACAATTTCATTTGTTCAGCAAATGAGTTGTCTTGGTTTTTTTGCTTTCGTTTCAATTGACTTCGTCAAAGAGACAAACTTAATTTCAGGCATCAGGTTGTGCTTGATAAGTTTATGCAAATAAATAATATAAGTCATGCAATAGTCACGTGAAGCTCGAAAGAGGGGGAGGGGATTTGGAGAAAATCACAGGGGGGTTTTCGATGGCGCAACCCTAAATGTCTGTTTAACAAGAGTAATTTTCCTTATGATCTTCCTTGCTTGAAGATGCATAGACTGAGTCCTTTTAGCACGCAATATTTACGACAAACCAAGCATTTATTCACGCTTTCCAAGTGGGTAATTCCAAACTTGTATTGGAATAAAAATTACATTAGATTAAGGATCATCCCCATTTAAAATATAGGTATCCGATCCTTTATCCGTATCCAAAGAGTGGCTTCTTAATTAAAATGCCCCAACAACCCCGCAGCGTATAACGACTTGCTACGAAAAAGGTTGTGCAGATCCCATTAATTTAGTTGTGAGCGGAAAAGTCGCGATCCAAAGCCCTTATGTGGTCTGCCCTGCGGTCGTCGGGTACCCAATCTCTACATGTAGAGCTTATTATCGTCCTAACACTTTTAACGTCGCCCTGTATAATTATAACACTGACCGTAATTTAGCGCGCCAAAAATGCTCAGACTAATTGGGATTACAATGAGGTGACAGTTTTATTTTCAACCAGTCAGGACAGGATTTAATGGTTTTACGTAGGGCAATTTAAGTCTATGTTTTTAACTGATTAAAGAGATTAAGTTTAAATGAATTTCTGCCAGAATAGGTAACTTCTGAATTGTTGGAATAAAACTGTAGTTATATTAAGCAGCCCATCGCATTTGCGCATCCAATGCAGATTTTACTTGAGTAAAGTAGGTAGGTATAAAGCAGCATTAAGCATTTGACATAAACTGGGTTCTTCTTAATCTATCTACGCTTTCGATAGAAACGATTCGACTTCGACAGACAGAGAAGTGCAAAAATCAAAATCCAATCCTGAAAACAGCCGAGTTGTCTATCAAGCTTATCAGTGCGCCAAACGCGACTAATGTGTCGTCTGCCGTAAGGTGCAACGGTCTCCGGAAGTGGCTCGCACCGAATAATCGCATCGATCGCCAAAAAACTAACCCACATACGCACTGGCAGCGTAGCCGGAATTATTAATCGAGGAGTAAGGGGGGTGTGTGGTGGTCCCCGAGGCGCAGGCGCGGGCGTGGAGCGGGCACTCCGCGAGGTAGGCTCGCGTGCCACGGCCGCGTCCCGCGCCCGGCGCCGCGATGCGCGACCTGCCGGCCCCGGCGCCGCTCCGGCAAGCGGCGCGCTAACCTGCACCGATGCAGTGGCGAAAACTCACCAGGTTGAAGTCTTCGCCGGGCGGACAGTCCCGCGCACGGAGGATGCTGTGCTGCGGCCGCAGGAAGGTAGGCCCCGATCGATAGCGCGCGCCGAAACGGTCGTACCCCCCCGGCCCGGACGCCGACGCCGTTCGACGACCCCGAACGTTAATGCCTCACTTACTCAGGCTGGATACTCTTCAAGGCTCTTCTACTCCTAACTCCTTAGCACCTAATCAGAGAAGCGTGTAGGAGGCCATCTTATCTTAAAACGCTGCAATCTAGTTATTAGTTAATTGGCGCACGTCAAGGGCGGTTAGTGGCTAGGTCATACAAATGTTGACTGAGCAATCGATTCTATCTACAAATATTGACAAGCTGTAAAAGTGTGATTAATGGGTTAACTGCTCTTAGGTTAGACTTAATGTAACACGCCCGTATGACTGCCAAAGAACGATCACTTTGGACTCATCATCGCTAAGGATCTAACATTTGGTTTTATTACCTGCAGTACAACTAATGAAGATGTGTACCAAAGCTTTTAATATAGCTGAATCAAAACATAATAAACAGCAGAATAATTCAATGTTGTAATCAAGTGCAATGTAGGTAACATTACATTGCTTCGACTATTTTTACTACTTTCTTATACCAGTCAATGAACAACTTGCTGCTGCTGCTGCTGCTGAGCTGAATTTACATGTGTCGTATTATAAAATCAATTAAGTATTAAAAAGTCTTACTTAGGCTGAAGCTTAAAATCTTTGAGCTTTTTTGTTATATAAAAGGTACTAGGCACCACTTTGGTTCTCTACTTAGTGCTTTTTTTAAGTATTGCCAGTGACCCATGGTTTATAAGTTATAATAATTGCAAAGAGTCGTTACATCTCTTACGACTTGACCACTTAGAGATCTGATTTTAAAACATTTCCATGATGCGACATCTCCTTCCTACAATGCCATTTTCTTGAAAGAGTGAGCAAGAGGATTGTTTATGAGGTTCTTCCTATGGAAGTCCAATCTCCGCTGGATGTTGGTTTCAATTCTCGTAGTTACAATACCTACATTAAATAGTTGGTGTATAATTTTTTAACAGTTTTCTGCCTATGTATATCCACGTATTTTACACCTAATGAAAATTTTAAAATTAGTGACATAGGGAGGTTCTTTATATGGCATAACGACCTTAGTGACTAAGTGGCTCGCACAGCGGTTTTCAAGGTGTCGCCACCTCTAAGGTCCCGGGTTCAAACCCCAGTCGGAGTCGGAGTCGTCAATATAGAAATCCATATTTTCTATATTGTCTTGGGTCTGGGTGTTGTGATACCACTCTTGTTGCTGATTTCCATAACACAAGTGCTTAAGCTACTTACTTTGAGATCTGAGCAATGTATGTGATGTTATCCAATGTAAAAATAAATAAATTGCGTATTGTTAAGAGAGACTGCGCATTTTGTAAAACATTAGCAGAACAGGGACTCTATTTTTTAATCACTCGCGTGCAGATTTCTACAGAGTATTGTTCTTCATCTATAAATCCGTATTTTTGAATCGCACGAACTGTCATTTTTTGTGTCTGCCAATATGAAATATGTCATGCGACTTGGTAGACGAGTGAAATTAGGTCGCATTCGCCAACAAAATGTCATACGAGTGATTCAAAAATAGAGCTTTTAGGGCTCTATTTTTGAATTACTCGCTTGCAGATCTCTATTGATTTTCATTCGCCATCTAAAAATCCGCATTTTTGAATTACTCGAACTGACATTTTTTGTGTCAGTCAATATGTAATACGTCATGCGACTTGGTAGACGAGTGAAAACTAAGTGGCATTCGCCAACAGTATTTCATACGAGTGAAAGACGAACGATATTTAGTAGAAGTCTGCACGCGAGCGATTCAAAAATAGAGCTCCTGGAGCTCTATTTTTGAATCACTCGTATGACATTTTGTCGGCGAATGCGACTTGATCTCACTCGTCTACCAAGTC
The DNA here is from genome assembly GCA_949316185.1 of Pyrausta nigrata. Lineage (NCBI taxonomy): Eukaryota > Metazoa > Arthropoda > Insecta > Lepidoptera > Crambidae > Pyrausta > Pyrausta nigrata. Next base: position 6,048,406 of record OX438941.1, on the reverse strand, counting down.
GCATTACTTATTTCATATTGACGGACACAAAAAATGACAGTTCGAGCGATTCAAAAATACGGATTTTTAGATGACGAACGATATACGGTAGAAATAGGCACGCGAGTGAGCTCGAACCGTCACCTAAAAAATAATTATCCTGTGCTATGAAAATTACTATTTTAAGAAAGCTAAAAAAAGGATTGTAGGTACATACCTGTAAAGTCCTCTTAGATGTCACCTAAGTTAAATCTTGTCAATAGTAAACCTTTGAGGAATCTGGAGGCCTCACAATATTTCAAGTAAAGTTATATGCACGTTGAAGAAAGTCAAATGGTTCGAGACCCTTTAAGTATCCCTGATTCCTTCTTTATTTTCTCTGATAATATTCCCTGAAAAGGTCTTAATGTTTTCTTTGGTTAAATTAGACTACGTAAACGGTAAAAGAAATCCGTAAGACTATGTTTCATTCAATTTCTTCCAAGAACTAGTACTGGAAAAGAAAATTCCCGTCTTTTAGTTTTCAATTGCTTCTTCTCTGTTTGAACCTGTAACTTTATTAGATCACAATTTTAATAAAATAGTAGGATAAATCTTGAGCTCTTTTTTTCGTTGTATGTTAAAGAATCTGCGCTAGATAAAGGATCTTTTTAGTTTCTTAATGAAAAGAGCAAAGCAGTAGCAATCAGCTTCAGAAATTAGTACTTACTGGGCTAGTAATAATCTGTCTGTATAGATTGCTTTACTGTTGCTTTGGAGTTTTGGACTTATTTTTACAAGTAGATTCAGTGGGCCCCACATCAACTCACGCTGATCCCTGTGACCACGACCGCTGTAAAGTGTTCGAAACGTCAGGTTTTAAATAAAATGTAAATAAATCGCGAAGTAATCCGTAAAATTGTGTTTTAATGAGACTACCCTGATCTGTCAAAATTTCGCAACCATATTTTAACCTTATGTAGATCACATAGAGTTCCATATCATTTGAAGTATTTTGACAGATTTGGGAAGGTTGATGCGAGGCTCACTGTACCTACTCACCGTAAATTAGCCGTTAACTCTTTATCTATTTCATCTATTACTGTCTAAGATTCATTCGTTCTGATTTACCGAAAACTCGAAGCCTTCATTTTTGAACATCTTTAAACAATGATGTTTGTGTTTCAATGCTTCCAGGCCAATTGATTCAAAATAAAAACCCTTATATAAATACTCTACAGTTGACTGAATTCGACACGTGTCCTATTTAATAAATAGATAATAATGGCGGCATTTACGCCTGTGTGATATCGCATACAGGTCAAACGTGACAAGTAGGGGCCAGCGATAATTCAGTACTATTATTTATTTATAAACAGACTTGGCATTTACACCCCTCGCTCTATCCGATGGTAATCTTGGATTCGATAAGATTTTTTTTATCGGTGGTTAAATTCGGATAAACATAGACTACAGTTATGGAAATAAGTAGTGTCCCAATTGCACATTTGTAGTGGATGCTACCTCTTCACTTTTTAATTAGTAGGCAGACATTCGACCGCAATCTCACCTGATCAGCCACCCAGCGTGGCTAGGATAGGCCATGACTGGCTAGTAAATTCCTATACACTCTTTTATTGCCGCAAATTGTTTTGTGCATATTGGTGGTATGTACCACACGACATAAGGATACCCGCCTACGTCTTATGTTCAGGAAGTAAAAAGGGGCCGGAAGCCTTTTGCGCAAAGCAAGCTTTTTTTATTACTACCACATTATACACATTTTTGGTTGCGATCGTTTTGATCGTGGCGAGGACACATAAATAAAAAACTTCAATACAGTACACACATATTCAAAAATTCCCAGCGACGTATTTTCATTCTCTATTTCATTCGTGATTTAGAAAGAAACAAACAGTCGAACAGACAGACGGCTGAATTACCATTATATTTATGATAGAGATCAGTAGCTATTGGAATCCAGGCATCATCACAACTCATACTAAAACGTCTCCCTATACTAGTGACTTTTTTACAAACACGTGGTAGCATTTTCAATTGAAATCGTGTATTTCCCTAACAAATGACGTGTCGCGTTGTATCCTCGCCGTAATTACACCATTGGCCGTTACCACGCCGTTACGCGGTGCCGACATATTTACGTTCGGAGAGGCGTGGCTTTGACCACTATAATTAATCCTCGGTGTTGAAAATAGAAAAGGAATTATTTTAGTCATATATTTTTTCATATTTCAAAATCTTAAAAGTTAGCTCGTGATAGACGTCACTTAAATGGTCGGAATGGTCACCCATCCAATCACTACTGCGCCCGTGGGTTAACCTTTGCTTAACGCCAGCGCTTTGGTAGTGATACGACTACCAAAGCGCGGTCGCCACTACTTTACAATCACCTCTTGTTTCTGAAGGTACGTTAAGAAGTTGGTCCCGGCTAATTTTGTTTGATATTTGTCGTTAAGCCTAGTCAGAGGGCGGCTTTATAACATCTGGCAGTAAGGTTGGTCACTGCCAGACACCTCTCCAACAATCCGCACTGAGCCCGCGTGGTGAAGTATGGCTCATACCTCCTCATAGTTGGTGAGGCCTTTGCCCAGCAGTGGGATCTAATAGGCTAACTTTACTTACTAGGATAGCTAGATTATAATTTTCTTTATGATATCTAGCAATCTGTGCTTTAACTTCTTGGTTGGGCTTAAACAGCATTTATATTTATGAGCTGTAAATTATATAATTTTTCTGGTCTCTCTACGGTCATGTCGGACTGCCGTCTCATCGAATTATGAGAGTGAAGGAACAGAGAGTGCACCTGTGCAGTGAGCACAAACTTGTGCACTATAATATCTCCCGCGCAGTCGGCTCATCTCTGTTGAGATTGGCCACTGTAGTCGAAATTTGGCTAGGAGGACATTATATAATTTACAGCAGGTTCTGCCACAGTTAGGCTTCTCAGTTGATCACCGTAAATTAAAATGAAAGTGTCAGTAATTATCATTAAATGTGTGATCATAACCAATGACCATTCACTGTGGCGTAACAACAGCACAATTTCAAATGTTATTATATCCTTAATAATAACTGAGGTATTTTTTATTCGATATATATTATTCATAATCTCATTTTCAGCGACATATCACGATAGAGATTTAATCGACAATCAATTGTAGGGTTTGGCAGAAATCCGATCGGCTGTCTGGCTGCAGTTAGGCCCGTGGGGCTTTGTATGGGATCGATTACACCCCACATTACATCGCCATTTGATGGGTATCTTAGTGGAATGGTGCACGACCCGTGTCTGAGGGTCGATATCACACAAGAAGTCTTACTTAATCGTAAACTGTAGCAATATTATTTTTAACTGTCGCAAAGATGTTAAATATTATTCAGAAACAGTTTTTATAACAAAAAAAACTTTTCTAACAAAGTGAACCAAAAAACCAGTAGAAAAACCAATTTCTATTGCAACCTTTTTCGAACTACTAAAAACCATGAAAATCAACCGATCCAGTCATCATTTGGGGTGAACGCACTGCTGTAAATTCTGAAACCCGTTCCCGTATTTTTGGGACCAAAGCTAGTTTCAATTGACGCTTTTTTAGCTGTGACAGCTGGAAGCTAAGCATCAGTTTGTCTGTCAGCCATGTGTGTGGTTTTGGACGCAATTTGTTTTATTTCTACGTACTTGGTAAGACGTATACAAGGTGTCCCATAAAAGCGTACCAAACTGACACTGGAGATAGTTTAGCTACAGATCTTTTAAATAAGTAGCATGGTACTAATAAAAGTATCATGGTTTGAAAGATAACGTTAATTTGTGTTTTTCTTGTATTAAGAATACAAAAATGTGGCATTATCTGCCAAACTATGATACATTTGCAAGATTCATGATATTTTTATTTAAAAGGTCTGTGGCTAATCTATCTCTTGTGTCAGTCTGGCGTGGCATTTTTAGACAAAAAGTGACATTATTTCCCAAACCTTAAGACTTAAAAAAAATGATATATCTGAAAGGTCTATGGCTATCTCTAGTTTTAGTTTAGCACGCTCTTTTTGGGACACTGTATAAGTCGTATAAAAACTTTATGATGTTCCAAACATTTTCTAATACAAAATACCGGTAGCAGTGGTCAACCCTTACCTTCACTTATTTTTAGTTTTTGAATTGGCAAAACAGCTTCTACTCTATTTATATGTTTGTTATTCCACCTATCGCTATAACAAAAATCATCCTAGAAAAAAACCTTTAATGAAACAAAATTATTATTACCTGTCAAACCTCATAAGACCCTAGTTTAAAGACTAAACAAATCTTGATGTATTCCTTTGTGGTTATATGCAATATACCTAGCCGCATCAGAATTGCATCTCCGTGGTCCCTGTGGGAAGATCGATTTCACTCTGTAATGCAATGGCTATTTGATAGGTTGCTGAAATGAGCAAAGGCATTCCTGGGTTGGGAACTTTACACCTTGAAACCATTATTACACTGCCATTTTCAGGATTCTCACTTGTGACGTGAAGATAGGAATAGCTCAGCAGAGCAAAGTGAAAAAGATTAACTAACATATTTCTACAAGACTGAAGTTTTTTTGCCTTACTATAGAAAATGGAATGATATGAAGATGATAGAATAACAGTTAACTTCTTTTTAGAAATAATGCATTTTTTGAATTACCCTAGTAGGTATTTTCGAACGTATATTATTAGTAGGTTTATTATCAATCTGTGGTACGTATTTCCAAGCTAGATACGATACTATATTGTCGGAGTTTTAATGACCTATGTATGTATCGAAACATTTAAGGTTCTAGATAAGACGAAATTTAATTACGGTGCTGCAAAATATTATTAGAATTAATAAAAATGGTTCATAATATAAAAACATACATCCTTTGGCCATAGATAGGTTCGTACCTTACTTAATATACTCTATATTTTACTTAAAAGCAGCTCAAAACCAGAAATTTGACGGCGTTAGATCTCTGTGTCTCGGAAAGAAAGGACATTGTAAATAAGTCACAAATTTGGCATATCCGACATTGGAGAAAGGAGAGAGATCGTGCACAGGACCAGCGACTTAATTGCTTTCCGAGGCATAAGGGTGATAGCATCACTAATTTCCTGAGCTGCTGCTGTTCCTGAGTTGAGAAAAAACCCAGGTTTTGAACTGGACACCTTGTAGATAGAGCCAGCGTAGCGACCACTAGACCAAAGAAAGCATGTTTAAAATAGAAGTGAATAATATTATGAATAATTCATGTTTGAGGCTGCATTGTGCAAATATTCTATGTTTAGTTATCAGCTCTGATGTCACAATGCCATTACTAACCCATTGTATGACGTCAGTGAAGCTTTGATGACTGCATACTTCGAGAGTGAGTGTGTGGGTGGGCGGTTGGTTTGCTAACAATGGATGAAGGTAGTATCTTCCTGCCCATTAACATTTCTTTATGCAACTATTAATAACATTCATAATGAGAATACAGAGGAGGCAAAGGATTAGCAGAAATCTAAACTACTTATAGTAATATTATGACGAGAAAAGATTTGTATTTTGTATGTATGTAACAAATGGGGCCAATTCTAAAAAATATTTAGGCAATAATGCTACATTATTCCTTAATGACATTGGCTATTTTAAGGCAGTTTTTTTGGTATAATATTGCACCCTTGCGAAGCTGGGGCCAGTCTACCATAACTACCTATTAATATTAAGCGTCTATGCACTTTAAGATTTACCTCAAAATTCTCATTCATTTATTCCTATTTCTTGTTGCCCAAGGAATCGGTATAATTTCATAAAAAGGTCTGAAGGATTTCGTGAGCTTCGGAAGAAAAAACATGTCTTTATTTTTATATTTAAATATGAATCGTTTAAGGTGACACCCTATTGGGAATGGTGTTTTATATAAAAAAGGTCCAGAACAAAGGGATTCATTAAATAGTGAATAGGTACATTGTCCTGCTAACAATGGCCTTAAGAATTGAACCTCCCTTTGAAGATACTGAAATATTGTCGTCAAAAATATTTTTTGCATAAATTATTATTTTAAAGACTCTTTTCATAATCTGCGACCCTTTTAAGGCTTAAAAGTATTGTAAGAACATTATAACTACTTAATTTTCATTCTAGGCAATTTAGTAATTCTTTAAATTGCTATAATTTATAAATGATTGCCTTGAATAGTGAAGTAAACCTGAAAAATGAAGGAAAAAATTAACCACTATAGTTAAATATAGATCACCAACTCCATATACACTAGAGAATCGTTTTCGATTTTATAGATTACTTTGGTATCATTAAAATTACCATTTATTCAATTTCGGACACAAAATGCCACTTATGAACGTCAATAATTAATACCAATCAATAAAAAGTAAGTACCCAATCACGTATTGTTTTATAAGCAATCTTATTGAAATACCAACACTAATGACTAAATAATTGCATTGAATTTCCATAATATCTTCACTGGAAAAAACATCAGGCGATTCCACTGTAAGATAGGCATCAAATCGATTTGTATAATTTACTGCGACGTACACTCTGAAAATTTACATTCCAGTAAACTACAAATACACCACAAAACAAAATTAAAACACATTGTCATTAGTTTTACTAGTTGTGATTGACTATCAAAAGGATATACTTCTGTTCGTCTTTATAATTTCAGTGAATAAATAATTGGAAAAATGAAAAATGATTATTTGCGAAAATTTGCACTGATTAAGAGGAAAGGTCGCCAAAATCGTTCCTTTTTCTTAATACAAACGTATCCCGCTGTTTTCTGCTTGGATATACGAGTATATTATATATCACACACTTGATATTATGAGCAATTACGAGTGTTTCGCTTTTTCCCATATTCGATTTAACACAGGAAATATAAGGAAAATTACCAAACTTTTAGACGCTCGCAAAAATCTGAACAAATGAACACTAAAGTTAAATGTAGGTGGAAAACCTTTTCAAAATTATTATCTTCAGTCAAGTTTTATACGATTAAACAACTTCAAATTCAAAATGATTTTTTTTGGTAAATTAAGAAATACGCTGAGCTGCATTTGTCCCTTTATTGCTTGGGCGGCCGCCAGAGCTTGCATCAAGACAGCATTATTTTATACAAATACCTATTCTTCAAAAGTAGAACTCTGTAGTAGAGCTCAGAACGAGTTTCCTCCTAATATCGGACAGCTACAGGCGTCGTAGGCTTTCTACGATGTTCGTAGCGTACTACGAATTTTGTAGCTCGTAGTTACTTAGTGCTACGAACAATTAGTAGTAGCTTTTGCTGCTTTGAATTATTATTTTAGTTTCATTAGGTCAATGAAAATAAAACTGGCTAATTGTAATTACTCCTTATAGTCTAAAAAGGCACAAATTTTGTTAAACTAGCTTCAACCGCGTGGTTCTGTTTTTGCAACATTTTTATTGATACTCTGCTTCAAATGGTCGTAGAGTGATATTATATAGCCTTTAGGATAACCTTCCTTAAAAAACCGGGCAAGTGCGAGTTAAACTCGCGCACTGAGGGTTCCGTATATACAAAAGTTTTGTTTCTACTATGTTACCACAAATTACATGCGGTTTTCGAATTTATTCCTTGTGCTGTAAGACATTCCTTCTTGCCATGAAAGTTGACTTAGGTAGTGCCCATAGACTCTATCAAAAGTACCCTATAGGTTTTGGTTCCCCTGCGGCTAATATGACCGTATCTTTGGTTTGCGTTAACTTTAAAACTTATTTTTAAGGGATTGCAAACGTATCGAAATACGTATCGTAACGAAATTTCCACTAAATACTTTACGTTTACGATCGTAAACGTAAAGTATTTAGTGGTAATTTCAACTTGATACTTTCATGCGTTCCTGCGAAAAAACGTCTTGACAGATGGACGGATAAACGGAGAGACGGACAAAAAATGTTCTTTTAAGGGTTCCTTCTTGCCGTTTGAGGTATGGAACCCTGAAAATGTAATATTTAACACTTTTTCATTAATTTAAACCAATAGTTCCTGAGATTAACGCGATAAACCAAACAAGCTCTTCAGCCTAAGCCCTAAGCTTCAGATTAGCAATAATAGTTAAGTATAGATTGTTAGTATCCTCCACGGCATCGTCACTTATCATCAGGTGAGATGACTCTCAAATGTATGCCTATTAAATAAAAATCTTACATCATAATATTAATTTATATGTACGAGTAGGTATAGCTATATACTTGTAGATGGTGCAGTTTAGGCAACTTGCCAGGGATGCGTAGGTCATAGACCTTGATCAGATATAGTCAGAACCGGAGAAAATAGACCAGAAAGTAGAATGGGCCATCAATATTTGCCGGTCTACTTGGCTGTCTGTAACGATGAATCGTGTGTTGATTTACAGCTTCATTTGTAGAAAGCGAGCTATGTACTTACTTAGCTTACTGACGTCTGTATTTTAAGGTTAACAAAGTTTTTAAAAGTACTTAGGTAGATTATTCACCAAGGGGGTAAAGTGATGTCTTACGTCACGGGCGTCATATTGAATCTCGAGCGTAACGAAGGATTAGAGAGTTAACTACCGAGCGCAGCGAGGGAGTTTAGTGTTTATTCCCGAGCATAGCGAGGGAGTTAAAAGTAGAATCCTGAGTGTAGCGAGGGATTTAAGCTCGCCCAAGACGAAGAAATCTTTATCCCCGAGGAGAATACCCTGCTTTTCACACTTCCTACGAGGCAATAAAATAATGTACTACAAAAAACTTATTCTATCTTTATACCTTAGATATCCTTTGAATTTTCTGGCAGTAAGTAAATTATTATTATTAAAAGTACCAGCGGCTTTACATCTAATGGACATCGGTGTCAAAATAAATACCGTCACTCGACTGTTTTACGAAAACATTGTTTGTTATTTCTTAAAATACATAGTTTTTTTAAATTTATTTCTAATAACTCTAAGGTCATGTCGGACTGCCGTCTTACCGAATCATGAGAGTGAAGGAATAGAGAGTGCACCTGTGTATTGCGCACACACTAGTGCACCATAATATGTCCCGCGCAGTTGGCTAATCACTATTGTGATAGGCCGCCGTAGTCGAAATTCGGCTAGGAGGACATTATTATTATTAAAAGCGCGCGCTTTTTTTTTCATTCCATTCGTGCTAAAATTCTTATTAGCTAGGGCTAGTGTGATCATGCCTACGAACTCTTATTCGAAATTCAAATCACTTTGCCTCCCTAGGGGCGTAATGTAATTTCATACAACATTACGTCCCTAGGGATGCAATGACTCACTTTTCATCAGGTTTGCATTACGCGTAATTGAACATTGCCGAGTAGGTAGTGTGACACGAAAATTGTTGATCAAAAATACTGTAGAAATTCATTTTAGGGGCCATAACGGGAACTAATTCACTGAAAAACTGCTTTTACCGGTCGTATTTTAAATTAGGGGAGAGAGTATAGCAAAGCATTCGCAAAAAGTTTCATTTCCCATCTTCCTTTGCGACTGAAAAATCAGGTTACGGCTAACATAAAAGAGGCTCTTAAAAATAGAACCGTGAAATTCTATCAATACCGCCATTTCGCACCCGGGGGTGTACGTTTGTTGCGTGGTAGGGTTCTTATCGCGGTGGGATAAGGGCTGGTTTCCTTTGATGTAGGGGGACGGGAGAGTTGCTCTGAGCGTTTCAGCTCTCGACTGTCTAGAGCTCTTCAGAGTTCGAGTTGGCACCAAATTTTAGGTCTCGACGCTTCTCATTAGGGGCCGCTGGCTGAGGGGAATGGGGAGGGGGGCAGGCGTTGGAGCGGCCTCCCATTGTGCTTCAAGACGTAGCGTTTTGTTTCTCAGCTCTTTATGTGCAAACTGTATGTACACCTTGTGCACGTACACGTGTGTCACTTACTGATATTACCGCTCCGTGTTCGTGGCAAGGATTTGTCTTTCTCCATACTGTTTAAAAGAGGTTCCATGAGTACTTTCATTTGGATGACGAATAATTTAAACTTTACATACAATAGCGATGACAAGTGAAAAAGAGATTTTTTTCGGTGACAAGAGAAAAAATGAGGATTAGTCAAGATGATTCATCAGAAACATACTATTAAAAAAAAAGGATAGATAGATAACTCTTTATTGCATACCATAACAGAAAAATACAGTAAGTACAACAAAGATTTACACAGAAAAATGTCGGCGGTTTTGTCGCTATAAGCGATATCTTCCAGACAACCTTTAGGTACAGGAACATACTCATTCACAGTAAGGAGTTTAAAAGACAGACCTAGAATTAGATCTTATCTAACATATTAAAGAAAAATTTATAGTGGAGGAAAACGGTTTACCATTAAAAAGGCTTTACCGAAAAATTAAATAAATAAATATATATATTTAATATTATATCCATACCTTATATTATAAATTCGAGACCCTGGAAAGGACTACATTTTGTCGCGATATAAAAACATTAAGGGGTGAAATGGGGGATGAAGGTTTATATGGAAAATCCAACCCTTGCGGGCGAAGTCGCGGGGAACAACTAGTAATTAAATAAACAAATAAATACTTCCAACAATCACACCAATTACCTAGCCCAAAACTAAGCATGAGCTTATGCTATGGCGACTAAGATAACGGATCGACATACTATGTTTTTATACATCCATACCATAATTAGGTAAAAATGCTTGCCCATGTCACAAACATTTGCAGGATTTGAACTGACGTCGTCAATTGTATGTTGGCCATAACATCAAATTTTGAAAGCAAAGACATGTGGGATCGCGCAACCAACCAACACGTCATTAGAACTCATAACTCCGTTGTCAGTTTAATTGTCGTCACTCGACATCCCAAAACACGATGTTAGATTCTATTTAACGCACGACCTGAATGGCGTAGGTGATAAATAGCCCTTATCTGCACTTAATCAAGTTCAATAGAGACCTACAGCAAATACAAGGCGTACAAAATGGATGGGAGCAATAATCACGGATATTCGCGGTGCATTGCGCGAAACGCGAGAGAACGGTGGCAAATTGAATTTTATTGTTGGGAGTGTTTGAAATAAATTGAACATAACGGTTTATAACTCAAGGCGAGTACAAACTTTAAGGAACACAAACACTATTTTTATATTTTAAAAATATTGTTTAGGTTGTAATATTAAGGGTCTAGTTCACTAACACATGTTTAATATTTAAACACGGATATAATGTTATTTGACATATTTTGTATGAGAATTATGTCAAATAAACCATCAACTTACGTTTACCTACTGCTTATACATTGGCGAACTCGGGTCTTCGGGTCGGTAAAGACAGATGTAATCAAAAGTGAGTGAGGTAGTTATTTCAACGGAATTTTACCTGTAACTTATCAGCCTTAAGACAAAGTATTGACATATTCATACTGATGCTGACTATATCCAAGCAATCGTCTTCGGTTGACTTTTGAAGATTATGTTACAATTTGCGAATCTGAAATGGATCTCGAAATTAAATATCCGGTACGTACACTCGAACTCTGGTGTCTCAGCCAGAATAGGGACGCGGATTTCTTCAAGTTCCATTAAAATCTGAGTCTAAACGTAATAAGTGTCATAATATCCCTGCTTTTAGCCCAAATAGGGTAAGAGTACATTTTTAACAAGGTAATTACTTGACGTGAGGGTTTCTCATCTCCAGAGGGTCCTTCGGGATACGCTAAGAGCTCCGGTCGTATCACTTATCCCGCCAATTATAGAGTAATTTCATTGCTACGCTATCATTTCGTGCTTATAATTTTGGTGCGTTATAGCTGTGTGATGGATCTAAAGACAAAGCTCAGTTTGAGTAGGCAGTCGCTTGATGGCAACTTTAAACTGTAATTCGATTTGGTGTAGAATTAACAAATTAAAAAAAAAACATAAAAAAAGTTTTTTGAAAATTCTCAAAGCCCTTTCATCAAGTAGAGATAGATGGTGCCTTCCATGGGATTCTATTCGTCTGTACTTCTAATCTGATTTGGTATTGAATGGAGACATGTTGGACATTGACGAAGTACCTACATTATTATAGACTCCAATTCCCAAAAAATATTTCAATAGTTAATACGGATCGAAATCATTAACGTTACGTATTGTGAGTAATGTGACATTTTCAGCGTTGAATTTTAGAAATCCTTATATAATGATATACCAATGATATACCCAAAATAATGATATTGGGTACTAAAGAAGCGTTTAAACTGACATATCGTTGCTTTCAAATGTCCAGTTGTTCAGTGGAAATGCCATTTTGAAAACCATCGAATCTGTTGGCAGGCCTGGGGCTGTCCCTAATTTCTTACGCCAAGTCAAATAATCTCGAGTTTTCGCTTCGTGCAAAGTCTTAAATCTCTCTCAATGGAGCGAGGAATTTTAGGGTTCTAGCAAAACCACTTGTCACAGAATGTCGTATAATAACAATTTAGGATTTGGTACATAATCATTATTCACTTTCTGCGAAATTTCCACACCAGTTAAACATTGCTTAAAAGTACATCTTGGGAATGTCGCAAAGATTTTCGCACGTTCAGTATATTAATGTTCATAGCGGCCGTTTCGCACCGCTAAGACGTCACGTCACCCCATTACAAAGTTGGCGCGATGATGGCCTTACGCGGTGTGGCCCCGGCCTTATTTAAAACGGGTACTTATCGTTTCGTCATTAACGCCAGTCTCTTCAGGGAAATCATTTTTGCCGTCATAATTAAAGCTCACAGTGACGTTTTTGATTCTAAAATGGCTATACTGCGTAGAGGCAGAATGGAGTAACGTAAAACTAATTTAGACATGCGTCTGATCGATGAATATCTACCTACTTCCTATACCGTTGCACAAGTATTTTACGTTAGTTTTAGGCTTTTTATGTATTTTTTGCCGACGGTAAAGTGATTGATTTATGTTTTTAGGAACATTTTCTCCTGAAAACAAATTTCCTCAAAAGGAGAAAGGAACCCTTAAAGGATTGCACTTTGGTGTCTGTATGTTTGTCAAGCCTTTTTCTCAGGAACGCGTGGAGGTATCAAGTTGATATTACCATCAAATATTTATGTCTGCGGTCCCTTGGAGCTGTAAAAATTGAAGCTACTAAGTCAACGCGATTCAAAGATACGGCCAATTGAGCCTTATTTTCCAACATTTTGCAGGGTACATAAATAAAACCTATATGGTGTTATTACAAGAAAATTAGACCAGTTTTAAAATGGGTCTAAATATTAGCCGACAACATAGGATCAATGACACATTCGTGACATAACCTAATAGAGAAGCACTTTTCTAATTGGCTAGCTAATAGCTTAGTCCTGTCTTAAACCCGGTACTAAGTTTTTGGAAAAACGGGGATAAGGTTCTTTCCATAGATATGATTCTAGATCATGAAATTTTGACCAATTTCAGTCACGAAGGGAGGTCTTAGAACAAGTAAAAATTTAATCCGACGACAGCAATTTTGTAATACCATCGTAGAAAAAATACCTTTATTTGAACGGAACCCCAAGTGCGCTTCCAACTTGCCCTTGCCCGCTTTTCTTACGTGATAATATTTTATAATTAGCCGCTTTACCTATTTTATTCGTTACGCTAATTTTTATATTAAACTAAATTATACAACTTACGTACTTATTAATCTTTTAACATTTTATATTTTTACCAAGAATATCTTTTAATCTGTATACACATAGCAAAAACTTTCCGATCCGTTAATTTCAAGCAAACTCTCCAAAATCAACAAAAAGCGCTTTATCAATCTCTGACGCTCTCATCTCTTGTCCATTTAATGTAAAGTAGGCCGTGTTGTTTAAGAAATAAAGTTGATATTTCTTCGGTGGCTGTAGTTCGTTAAGGCTTGCACAGACGCCTGAAGCAGACGGCTGGCCACGCCCTAAGCCTACAACTAGACAAGCCTAATGGCATGAAAATCGTTTGCGAACGCGTTTAAGTGCTTTCTGTCATAAATCACAGATTAAACACATTGCAGCCATTCGAATTGTGTAAGCGAATTTAAAACCACCGTAATGAATACGTATATGTGGTTTTCGTAACAATAGGTAGTAAAAAGAATTTATACGTAAAATTTTTATGTTGTGAGTTTTGTTTTTTGATGTGAATCAAAGTGTACCGTTATCTTGGTATCTGTGGGATATTTTCAAAGTTACAATATATTCTTATGACTATTACTAAGACTTAACGAAAAATACCTTCAAAAAACCCACTTAAAAGTTTGAAATAATAGGCACACTAATTGCCCGTACTTCCTAACACAATACCGAATCAGTACAGAAAACACTGTGGTGAAAGTATCCATGAATTCCTAAGCGTTGAGAATCATTATCATCAGGCCAGCACATTAAAACTAAGACTCACGGATGTAAACGCTTAAATACCTAACGATGCTGTAGCAAAAACGGTATACGTGCTTACAAAATCTGAAGAGTTCCCTCGATTTCTCCTAGACTCCATCATCATATCCCGACTTAATGACAAAAGGACTACCTCAGAAGTATATTCTTTCCAATAAAAAAAGAAATTATCAAAATCGGACTACTCTGTAACAAGTTGTGCGTGTTCATACATAAAAAAGACGCGTTGACCTCCTAGATTTCTGAAGTCGGTTAAAAATAAATTACGTAACTCTTGTTTGCAATTTAGGACGATAAATTCTGATTTCAGCCAATTATTACCTATCTCAATTCCTACGCGATTGACTGGAAGAGAATGCCTTAAACATTAAGTTAGCAGGTGCTTTTTTGTACTTTGTTTTTTTTTCTTAATTTTTTCAAAAATAAAGTTTGCAAGGTAACTCTTGCTTAGTGTTTGATATCTTATTTTTTTGTACCTTATTGTCTTAAATTCACTTTTTCTGAGTTATGTACATTAGTTGTTCCACTAACCGCTTTTACGGTGAGAGAAAACATCGTGAGAAAACCTGCACATTCAGGCGACTGCATGTGTAACCATGATCCAAATTGGTCAGGTTCCCCTGGTAACAGGGTCACGGAGGTCAGATGGCAGTCGCTCCGCTGTAATTACCTGATCTGCCACATCCTGTATCATGATCAGCGGACCCTGGGCCCTCGCGTGCGAGTGCACAACCGGGATAACGCTAGAAGGATGATGATTGTCTTAAATTATTCCCATTTTAAATAAGCTTCGTTTTCTTTCGTATAACCACTGAAAGTTCGTTTCAGTTATTGGCGACAGGCAAATGTAAGTAAGCGCCGCCAATTTTTTCTTGTCGTTATTTTTTTGTACTGCCTGTAAGTTATGTATGTGTAAATGCCCCTTAATAGGAATAAAACATTACCAGCTCACCCGATGAGTCACTAAACCGTAAATGGCGAACGTCATCTGTAATCCCGCTGTAAGGCTTCCCGAGGCGTCGAACGCTTCCAATATGAACGGCGTTCATGCGCTAATCGGACCAGCTAATACAATGAACTGGAGCTGAATTAGTATTTAATAGCTGCTTAGATGTTATACGGAACTATGGGATTTCAATACAACGGGTTGAAGATTTGAAACAGTAGACCACGGTTTCACGGGTCTAACTCCATGATATCTTAAGTTACTATTGAAATCAATTGTCTTAGGTATTGTCCATAACAGAAAGACATACGCCAAACTGTAAGTTCTACGTATAATCGAGTGAATTTAAGAACTCATCCCTAACTGCTGAAATCCAGGGCTGGTGCTGTGAACTTACGTCTTAATCTTGTCAATACATAATATAATTATTTTTATAACTTAAGCAATTATTTTTCAAGTTTTTATGAAATCAAATTGAATTTCGCTTACAAAAATTATTATATTATATATATATATATATATATATATTAATTATAAGTTAAGCTGATTTCATGTTAACTGATGGGTAAATATTTGTAAAAATATTTCCATCGGATACATGCGGGTACATTCCCCAAGTTTTGATGAAATCGAACGCCGGCTCACTGGCGTAGCAAGCACTTGCAAAAATTCGTCGACTGACTAACGTCCAATTATTGTTTTAAGTGATAAGCATTCACTTTGCAATCTAAATATATTTTTGCACTTGAAAAAATGACCGCCAGAGGCGGGAATCAAACCTGCGTTCCTCGCATGCCGGGCGATTGCCTAACCTTTCGGCCACCCTGGCGTTGGCAGAGCCTGTCGAAATTTTCAAGTGCTTCTTAACGCTGTAATGCCGCGTTGCTTTGATCAATGTTATTGGGATTACACCCTCAACACTCGAAAGAAATACTATTGCAAGTATTTAACAATCGAAAGATGTAACTTGCAAATACGATAAATTATTGTTTTAAGTGATAAGCATTCACTTGGCAATCTAAATATATTTTTGCACTTGAAAAAATGACCGCCAGAGGCGGGAATCGAACCCGCGTTCCTCGCATGCCGGGCGATTGCCTAACCTCTCGGCCACCCTGGCGTTGGCAGAGCCTGTCGAAATTTTCAAGTGCTTCTTAACGCTGTAATGCCGCGTTGCTTTCCTGACGTAAGCTATAACTATTGCAATTTAAAAGCAATTCAGCAATAAGGCCTGCTGATTCCATAAAATTTGTCTATGGCTAATGTAAGAAAACAATTTTCCAAAAAAATACAACCTTACAATATCTTTAACGTTTTATGTATTATGTATTCACGGGTAAAATTACTACTCATTTACTAAAAAAAAGTTGAAATTATTTATTTATTAAGAAAATCAACAGCTTCTTTAATTTACTTAAATAATACGTTAATGTCACTTATGCCAATCACAGTTTCATAGCATGCTTATTTTAAGCAGTTGTATTATAATAAAGCTTATTTAATTTAGTACTCCATAAGTAAAGAGCACAGCAGGTTCTCGTTTGTATAAACTCTCGGGAGAGTTAGAAACTAAATAAAGAAAATAGTGTTATTCAATTTCCTTCTCTCAAAGAAACAGCAATAGTTGTGTATTATTCACGTTTAGCTCCAGATCTTAAGAAGTTGTGTCTTGGCACCGTCTCGTTGCGAAGTTGAAACGCTTTTATGTACAGCCTTGTGTTTAGGGATAAATATAAGGGCGCATTTATAATGGACCAGGCGTGCGTATTCTTAACAAGCAAGGACACACGGAACGAAAGAGTAACGAAAAACCGGCCAAAAGACACTAAAAAGAAAAAGACAATACAGTCGTCGTCAAAAAGAAATCGCACTAAAAAGTTAGATTTTTTTAACGCTAACTAAAAGAAGTCGGTGCTCATTATGAGTATTCATAAGTGTGACATATGAACGTGTGCCTTGGTCTCCGCTGGTACAGACTTACTTTCACGTTTCTTTTACACAGCGATGTAACTGTAATTTCTTTTAGTGCGATTTATTTGTGTGAGTTGATCCCGTCATTAGGAGTATGCTCTTAAATAATTAAAAATAATTTTGCTAATCGGTGCACAATTAATGTAGATGTGCATAAAACATACTTACATACGATTATCGACTTATCCTTTTTTTAAGTCGGCCACAAAACATAAGTAGCAACTTGTAATTTTCATAGCAGCGCTCAACCTTTTTTCCAGTGCGAAACTGAAAGGTTATTGTAGAACAATTTAGACAAATGGAACGTCCTAAATGGGAAAGGAAACGAATTGAAATAAATCTAAAGTTTTTTCATGTAATTGGTGCTTACGATATTTCCATATTTTTACTTATTTGATAATGGTTGGTGGCTAGGTGAGTTTCGGATACTTCACATTTAAAAATGCATAACTCAATAGTACCTTACTTCATGTATCCCAATTAACATATTGTGTAAATAGCATTATGGTACCTTAAAATTACGTCACACGTCAACAGATATTCGCGCGAACAGTGAGCGAAGATTCCCGTCACTTTTTTACCAATGTAAACAAGTCCTTAGCGTATTGTTTACAATACCCCAGTTCACCCTTTATTATGCAAATAGAGAGAGTGGGATAAATTAACTTCGTCGAAGTAAATGGGGACCTTTTTCTCGGAAATCGGAACAATTATGTGCTCAAATCGCTCGAGATTTGGTCACGTTGTTTAATCTAGAGCAAGTTCTGCTTGCTTTGTTTCTGTTAATGAGAGGATTTTGGTCGCATTGGTGTGCGTAAGATGCTATTTATATAAAGCTTAATATCGCATTACTCTGCGAGAATAGGATCCATGAGATGCGATCATTACGTGATTAAAACTTTTAATGACGCCCGCTTTGACGTTTTCTATCTTCGGTTAATTAATCTACGCTATAACACAGTAGAATACCAAAATGTAGGTTTTAAAAATTCTATGTTTTTTGTGGACCCAAAATCTGCTGAATATTACATTTTGATGATGTTAAGTCCGATGCACTAACTAGATGCTATGTTTCATCTCAATAGAATAAGTACATACAGATATAAATGGTAGCTCTTTTCAACATGCGGCATGGTACAAATAAGAGAGGTCATATAACTGGCGGTTAATATTTAAAATTAATACTTAGATTAGTTATTTACCTTTTTATTTTTCACTTTTGAGTTTCCGATATTTCGGCGCTGTTGCAAGCGCCGTGATTACGGAAACTCAAAAGTAAAAAGGTACATGGTAGCAATCCCGTAAATAACTATTCTAGTAAAATGATCATGAAAGTTTTAAACAAATATATACTTCTCCTGCACATATACTCCTGATTAACATTGACGTCAGTCAAAATTTTTATCAACCGTGCCATTTTCGGGCTGAGCGGCGGGCTCATGTGTCACACTTGTAAACAGGTGCCGCCTGCGGCTAGCAGCTGATATATTTCATGAAAAAGTAAGTCATGGATGTTTATATGTATTTAAGTATTTCTATCCGTTATCCTAGTCACCATAGCACAAGCTCACGCTTAGTTTGGGGCTAGATAATTGGTGTGTTTGTTGAAACAATTTATTATTATTATTATTTCCGCCAAAATCCATTAAATATATTCTTAAGGGTTTAATAGCATACGAGTTACGGTTTTTGAGTTTTATAAATGGGTTGCAATTGCTCTTACTCTGTACCGATTGAATTGAACGCATTTCAAACAAACTTGTCGTTCCAGGCTTTAGATTGGTCAAAACAATTAATTATTTTTTGGGAAATTGTACAATATACCACACAATGTCGTCGAACTACCATTTAATAGGTTTAAGTCGCATGTCAAAACTACCCTTATGTCTAAGGTGTATTATTAAATTCAAGACTATCTTGATGACGAGAATGTATGGACAGAGTAGCCTGCACCAAACTAATGTACCTACCTTTTTATTGTAACTTTAATCACTTTTTTATGGTAGCTAGTGGTGACTGAGTTTGTTCCGGTGCTTCTTCTCAGCACTTGCCTGATTGTTTGTGTCACTAGTAGGGCCCAAAAGATAAGGAGACATGTTCCGGCCCCCTAAGGGCCAATATTACTGATTTTTACATTTTGATGTTCATAATTGGCATTTTCTGTCCTAAATTGAATAAATTATTTTTGGCTTTGACAATCTTTTCGCAACATATTTACTATACCGCTACGTCACTAGTGGAGTCTATTTTATAAATATAAAGGCTTACTCGCTGTCTTTTTACCCTTATTCGGAAAATATGTTTTTTTTTGGCGGTATAGATAAGGAAGATGGTAGTACCCAAGGGAGTTGCGCTAAACTTCACAAATCAGGGCCCTTTCTGCAGCGAACTTCGCTATCGCCAATAAAATGTTAAAATATGTATGCAAAAGCCACGTTGAGTTTCGATAGCTTATGCCATTTTCATACCTACATTTGTTGGCGATAGCGAACTTCGCTTTAGGATAGATTGCATCTTGTCTACGGATCTTATTCGTTGTTCAGTAAAATGCATCGCTTACAAGTCGGATCGACATGGATTCTTAGGTTTCGTACAAAATTGCCCCCAATTTCAACAATAACCTTACCTTTTTGTTCTTTTTGCTGGACCTGCGGGCCCATCGCTTAACTTGATGGCGTTCAGAATGGCTATCAAACTGACGTCAGACAAGTAATGAGACAGTTCAAATATTTTTTAACACTCACAGTGCTATTATATTTTTATGAGTTTAAATGGAACCAAAAGTTAGATGGTAAGAGCGAGGATCCGGAAGCCAAAGTTCGTGTGTTCGAATCCTACTCGTGTGCGAATATATGGTTTCTTATTTATAAAAAAACTAAACTTATAATTATTCATTATGATTTTGGTTAGTAGTATCTTAAAGCCTATGTTTAGTATGTCTAGATACTATTTGTTCTCTAAACGAAATAAGATTATAAAAAAAAAACAATGAGACGTCTCAGTTTGAAAGCCATTTTGAAAGCTTTCGGGTTACACGGTAGGCTTGCTGATACGACTTGGCTCTACGTATTATAATTTAGTACCTGGGCGACCGAGCTTTACTCGCTTACTACTGTTTAATAAAAAAACTTTACAATTCGTAAGCCTTGCTTAAAAAACAAAAAAGCTGTAAACTTGAAACTTGAAAATTCGTCACTGAACGAGATTCGCACCTAAATCTTCTACGTTTCTTCAGTCAGACGTCTTACGCATTACACTACGATGCCCACGGTCGCCGGGACGAAATTAGCAATCAAAGTCTGCGTCGAACAATTACGAAAGAAAAACGAATGAAAACTCGAAAACACGCGTTTTCCCGAACATAAGACTGATCCAGATCGATTTTTCAACCCCGATAAGCCCCATATATTACCAAATTTTAGCGAAATCTTTAGAGCCGTTTACGAGATCACAAATATATTTATATAAATAAATAAATATACAAGAATTGCTCGTTCAAAGGTATAAGATGTAGCTCTCCTTTTCTGTACTGAGCGAGACCACTACACCCTCCCCCAATGCCCGCCCCCGCTGTCATACCACGTCATATGCCAGAGTTCGTTATCGGAGGCTCAATAGCGTCAGGCTGATGTAACGCGGGCTGAGTTGACGCCGCCCGTCTAGACCGCTTAGTGCTCACTTTATTTATTTTATCACCCACTTTGAGCGCTTAAGTGCTGTACTTGTTCAGTGTTGCCATGAAATCTGACCGAAACAGTAGGTTTAAATAAACAGTAGATTCAAGAAAAATCAATAGATAGTAAAAAGTGATATAGTAGTTTTAGAAACATAGTTACACCAAAGCTACCAACCTGCTGAGTTTACGTAACGCATTTATTTGAAAATATAAATTCAAAACGATTTCTTTTCATTTTATCTTCATACATGTCAAATTACGTGACTGTTAAACTTTGGTAATGCCTTGTTTTTTTGGATTGTATGTCAAACGGAAGGCTTACAGCGCGTTTTTTCATCAAATCGTCACCGTTTTCGTTCTCTCTTGTAGGTAAATTGACTTAGCCGAAGTTAATTTAGTTTTTAATGTTTTTTAACACTCGCAGTGTTATTTCTTATTTATATAAGTTTAATTAATAAACCAGAAATTCGCACACAGGTAGGATTTGAACCCACGTCCTTTGGCTAACCGGGCCAACGCTCTTACCAACTAAGCTACTGTGCAGTCTATCCAGCTGTGTGAAATTCTTGGTCTCTTTTTAATACGTCTTGCGTGACGTCAGCGACATCTACCCGAGCTGTATTACAACAGTAGTGGGCCAAGTAGTTATTCTATACAGAATAAATTCAACTTGAATGATGACGCTTTCGCTATTCAATAGTTCTTAATATTTTTTCAACACACATAGTGTTATTTCTTATTTATATAAGTTTAAATAAGAAACCACAAATTCGCACACAGGTAGGATTTGAACCCAGGTCCTTTGGCTAAACGGGCTAACGCTCTTACCAACTGAGCTACTGTGCAGTCTATCTAGCTGTGTGAAATTCTTGACTATATTCTTCGTAGATAAAGCGTAATCGTAAGTAACAGTTAGACAAAAACGCGCAAAAACTTGTAAAAATACGTATGAAATCGTATCACTAATTTTGACATTTCTAAATTATTGTAGTCTGTATCTTTCTGTTTATTTAGCAGATAAAGAGAGACTGAACTCAAATTTAATGCAACCATTTATCTTGTACCAAATGACTCAGCAATATGTTCCCGATTCAGATTAAGTTGGGATGCAAGTACACATCCTCCGAGTATTGTGTGCTCACCCTCAATGTGTAATGAACGTCATGTCAGGGTGAAATGGTAATAACTGGCTGCCCTAGGGCGCCACGTCTAGACATACAGCCTTGGTGGCATCCCTGACACACAGGCTCTGGATAACAGCCAGTTCACTTATATTAACTTGATTAAACGTCAATTTGTGTCAACGTCTCGACCTTAACAAAAACTGTACTACAAAAAGACGCACGGCCTTCTTTGACCTCGAGACCGCCTCTATTCCCTACGTATTAAACCTGTTTTTTTAGTTCAAATTGGTAATCTGGCTGTTACCGACCATACATAGAAAATATAATTTTATACATTGA
Source organism: Pyrausta nigrata (assembly GCA_949316185.1). NCBI lineage: Eukaryota > Metazoa > Arthropoda > Insecta > Lepidoptera > Crambidae > Pyrausta > Pyrausta nigrata. Next base: position 6,026,016 of record OX438941.1, on the reverse strand, counting down.
GTTTCAAAATTCAAAACTACCTACTGGGCTTTAGTTTAGGTCAGTGGAGTACAAAAATGTAGTTTTTATTCTTTTGTCTGTATTTGTGTATGTTTAATAAAAATAGAATAAATTGTTTCAACAAACACACCAATTACCTAGCCTCAAACTAAGCTTGAGCTTGTGCTATGGCGACGAGAATAACGTTATGTTCCTTAATACTCAAAATTAGCTGAATGAATATTGATGCTCATACGAAAATTTGAGCATATAAAGTCCAGTGGACAATTTATGCTATATTATTACATCTTAATAATAATGTTAAGAGCTGCAACCTAGACCATCAGTTATAATAGTGATAATTTATTTATGTATTTTTTTGGCTGTAACTTGTATTGTGCATCTAATAAAATATAATAGAATGAGGTCGTCCCTTAAAAAATTACAATATTTTTGATATTTCTTATTTTCACGTTATCTGACTCATTAGATAACGTACTTTTTGATGTCATTCAAAGTTTTTTGTTTTAAAAGAAATACAAATTACAGAACATTTTTTATAAAATTTGTCTGCTTACATTTTGATCTACACAAAACTCGACATCGAAAACGTGGGTAGTTCTAAGTAAAAACAAGCCTGATTATTCTTGGATCAAAATTATTATTTAAAGCCATTGAGTGGGCCGAGCATCGGTTGCCAGTTGCCACCCACAACTCGGTTAACCTTTCTTAAATAACAGTTATTGTGGGCATGAATTATAATTTGTTAAAGGTAATTGACGTCAAAAACAATTAAGCTTTCGGTTTGTACTTAATTGAGATAAATTTTGAGCTTTATTTATGCGGAGTATCGCTGTTAGATAAACAATACCCATTGGCGATAAAGCATAATGAAATGAGCATTCATAATGTTTATTACAGAGATCTTACTTTATATTTTTACTGCAAAACAACCCCTATTACAACAGGATAAGATACCGCAATGTGTACCTGATATGCTGCTGTCCGCACATATGTAAACTGTGGTTATAAATTCGAGAAAGGTTGCATAATTGCGTTACAAGTTTGTAGTACCCGGTCCTGAGGTTCATTGACGGTGGTTTTTTTATTGAATGGCCACAGATTACTTAATAGTATGTGTACCTCAGAGGGGCAATACTGTTTAGTAATTAATATGTTTATATTAGGTGTTATCCTTTAAGAAACTGCTATAAAATGTAATGCTTACTAGCGTCCAATAACGCTAACGAAGATCATTATCATCCGCTACTACTATGCACCCTTGAGTGCACCCGAAGGTTGCTGTGGTGCATTGACTCCTATTACCCGGCTAAATTGAATAAAAGTCCACTCCGCTAAGGTTGTACGCTTCGCGGGTATATTTCTAGAGTCGGTTAGTTGGGTAGTAGCGCAACAGGTTGCATGCGCGCTACGTAAGGCGGGCGGCGCGCGCATTCCATTCAGTTTGTAGTACGCATATCGATTTTGAGTACGGTTCTCCATCGATTCGTACCGAGTACCGCCCTACCGTCTTGGCCGTCTCGACTTTCTTGGATTGTCTGTCTTTATTTTTAATCCATGCCATGGACGGCCTATGCATAATTTATTATCGGTAGACCTGGTACCGTGAATAAGGTCGTAAACTGAAAAGGGTAACTACGTATTCGTATTTGTAACGAGTATTTTTAGTCGGGCTGTGGCAGTAAGTAGGTATTTTTAATGGGGCTAAACAACGCGTTTCAGAGGCGCTTAAATTAAACGTAAGAATTTTGCAGTTGCATTTAAACGTATCTTGTGTGCATACGTAGGTACTAGCTTTACATTAACAGAGTTTGGAGAGAATCCCCCACAAATTACTTTAGCATTCGATCGTCTAAGTATCATCTGTCAAGATATTTAAAAACGTAAAAACAAATATGGCTAGCATTTTGCATCGTGCGGTTTCAACGAGCTATTAGGGTAGCGTATATCATCATATCAGCCTATTGCAGTCCACTGCTGGACATATGCCTCTCCAAGACGGCGCCAACTTTCACGGTCCTCCGCTTCTTGCATCCAGCCACCACCGGCCACTTTCCTCAGGTCGTCGGTCCACCTAGCAGGGGGGCGTTCAAAGGGTGGCGTATATACATATTAATTATCCTATTTCTGATGTGGTCTAAGGTGTTGCGACTACATATGAGTTCAGGTCTCAAACGCATGCCGAGTTCCGTTTGATATATTGTCGTTTGTAGCTGATTGTGTTTTTACCGCGATACCAGTCTTGATTGTGACTATTTTGCTGTCAAAACTTTAGTTGTTTTTTAATAAATAACAAAAGCCATACAAGTGCACACCCAAAAAGAAAATAAGACAAAAAATAAGCGTACAAAAACTAACGAGAGCAATCCTTAGTTTATTTCCCTCTTACCCATTCGTCGAGAAGATTAAGAAATCCAGGTCCTAAGTAGGTGCTCTAGCCCGCTCGTCGTAAATCCACCTTCAGGTCAAGTTATTGCGCCCCAGAAAATTTCCTAGCAGCCTTGTAATTAGTTGAAGGCAGTTTTGTTTCGCAGATCTTATGATGAAAGAACAAAAGTGGTGAAAAGGCAGTCAGGATGGCGATCATAAAATAAACACATTTATATTAATATACTTATCTTTATCTATATCTTGGTGATTTACTGTAATACAATATAAGCGATATTCCTTAGAAATACGAGTTTTACACAATAACACCATAAAGGCGCGTACGCCGTCCCGCGATGCGTCTCTTCTAATGACAGCTAATGTCAATCCACGGTTGACAGATTCCAATGAGCCGCATTATTTTGCCGACGTTTCGTTCAAAATCCGGGTTAACAGTGGTAATTGTTTTTTTGTGTCTATACACAGTTAACACGTTCGGAATTGCTTGTCAGATTTTTGTTAACCCCTTTCCCGCTCAGCTTAAACAAAGTTGTTGTTCACTTCATATTTTAAGCGACGATACCACTCACTAAAATTATGGAGTACTAAATTATTAATTACGATATCCAATTTTTGAAAAGTTATCTGACGATTTAAAATAAAAAATACAATTATAATAGCAAAATGGCAAAAAAAAATTCGTCTGTTATTCCTGTGACCGAATTTTGATCACCTTGCCCTATTTTTGGTGAACTCTTTAAAGACTGTTTACTGACTGACTGTTCTATTCATTAGCAGGGCTATACTGCGTTACCCAATGGCTTTCGCAAAAATGGCTTTTTACCTGACGTGAGTAAAGCAGTGAGACGTTAATTAAAACGTCATTTTGATAGAGTTTGAGATAGACAGTTCGCATTTTATCGCCCAGATTACATTACCTATGTAATAAATACAACCGCCTTAAAACAACCGCCTTAATTCGCGTGTATCTGTCACCGTAAGATTATAAACATCGGACATATCCAACGTAGCAACTGTTGAGTTATTCTAACAGTAACTTACTAGATTAGGTATTGAAGTATATAACCAACAAATTAATATTAATTTCCCTGGCAACTTGTTTACAAAAGCTTAGCATACCTACGCGATACAAAGGAAAATTTGGAATATTTCCTTTCATGTGGCAACAACTTTGTGGGGAAGTTTATTCAAATATCTACAACATGAGAAGTTAGCAGTTTCGAACAGTCAGATTAGTTGCTGTTAATTTTGACTTAACATGCTTCAAATAACAATATTAACTAACGTACGCGTGCGTAGGCGGAATACTAATGTTTGTTTCTGTTGACAACAAACAGGTTATTATTAGATACCATATGAATGTTAAGAATTTAAAGGATGTAATTGAGTCGGAAGTTTTAGTAAGAAAAAAACATTAAAACCACCAGAATTTCAACTAGGTAGGTTAGATTTCAATGTGCCCTGTATACAATTAAATTTAAGTTTAGTCTCTCTATTTCTCTCCAAACAAACGAAAGAAGACAGACTATATTAATTTAGAAACGTCAGACTAAACAGCTGTCAGTTTGGAAATTAGATAATCCATAAACAACTTAGTAAGCTAGGGATGTCATTTGATGACCACTAAAGTTAGACGAAAACACGCAAAAACTTTTAAAAACACGTAAGAAATTTAATTTTTCGATTCTGAATCATTGTAATCTGTCTCTTTTCGTTTGTTCGGTAGAAAACGAGAGAGACTAAACTTGAATTTTAATCTTAGACTTGACTTTATGGATTTTTCTTCAACAAAAAAACACCTTTATCACTAAAACTATGGCATTTTTTTATTTTGTTTTATTCGTTTAGAATAAAATCCTAAGTCAAATTACTGACGGATACTCAAAAATACATTGCATTACCGTCGCAGCCTAGGCGCATATCAAAATAACTGTGTTTGTAGACGGGCTATATCGAGAATATCGTTAAATAAATTATTTTAAGTCGCTAGACTTCATGGGGCCTAGCTAGCTAGGATAAATGCTTTTATAATGGATCTTACGGTGTACCTAGTATATATTATTTTTGTGAATTGAAAGTCAGCAATTTACGAGTAGGGAATCGTATTTAGCGGCCGCAATAGTGAGCGAGGTATTAAGATATAAAGTTTGGTTAAGTTTAAACTGACAGCTTTTCATAATATCATACAGGGTGTCCCATAAGTCAAAGTCAGGATGAAACAGGGTGAGGTATATACAAAGTATCTTATTGGACATTCTGTATAGGTATACTTACTGCGACAAAGTACAATTTCTTCTTACAGTATTAGATTTACTGTGGGAAACAAAATAAAATCTTTGAACCAACATTTGTCATTCATGTTAAAATAGTTTTCTCCCGCAATATTTGCCTTTGACTAGTGCTATAAGCCGTCACCAAAGCATGTCACTATGAAAATGCAGTGATACATGATTTCCTTTCGGTAGTTTGTTGGTTCTTGTTGTTTTTATCTTAGCAAGATATTGCATGCCAGCAGACATAGTCTATTATCTCGGTCTGTTTTCCTATTCTGTCCAAATATTTAAATTCCAAGTCAATTCAAAATGACTCTTTCTCTGTTGTAACAAGAGGTAATTTTCCACATCGATTTGTAACTGTAATACGATTTTGAATTCAACATGATGTTGCGGTCATGTAAGGAGTAATTGCTTCGCTAACTGAAAAGGTTGGAAAAGCCACGTCCGCCATCGGGCAGATTACAATCAGATTTATTTTGGTTACAACTGAGTTTTTTTGTTGGGCGGAATAAATCAACGTTGGATATGAAAAATTGGACGGCATTGAAATTTTGTTGTGGCATTTGCGCGTCCGGAGTTCCGAATATTTGATGATGGCGGTTTGTTGTGTTAGTAATGGACGGGGAAGAATTGCGAAGTGGACGAGGTTGTGTTTTTCGCACAGGATGAAGTTATTTTATAAATTAATTTAACGCTGTTTTTTTTGAGAGACCTAAGTTCCTTATTCTTTATAGGTACCTACTTTGAAAGTACATTACCTACTCAAATGACCAAACAAAATACGAGCTCTAATCTTGTCCGTATTTATACTACTTGGTTGCATTCCCTATTTAGATGATCTTCCTTCATCCAATTCGGAAAACGATCTGTGAATGCATTTACGTCAGACGCTTCATTCTGCCATTCCAGAGTGAATGCGCGAACAATACGCCACGAATGGGATAAAGTCCACTCACCCTGCGGTATTCGGAGGCTTGCAACTGCAGTACAGTGACCTCGTGCGTACGCGAGGGGGTGCAGGGGCGAGGGGGGATCTCGGAACTAGGTCACGGCTCCCTACCATCTACGCCCCGCCCGTCTCGGCACTCCATCGACCGCCAAATTTCAACGCATTCCGAAAGAAACGGACTTTGGAACGGTTAACGAAACCTCTCTCGGCGAAATAGGTCACTGTCATAATAATGTGATCGAAGTACGGGTCATTTGACTCGAAGTGTGGTCGAAAGATTGTATTTTAAGACGAACGGATGGAATTTCGAGCATGTAGGCTGTGTTCTGGAGCAGTGAGTCCTTGTCCATGCTTGATTTAAGCTGACGCTTGCACTGAATGCTTTACACCAATGGCTGCTGAAAAAATATTGTTTCGGTATTTAAATTCGTGCACGCACTGAAACTTTTTTGAAAATTTTCAGCAACAAAGCAGTTTTTTTGGCAAAATATTATCAAATGCACTCGAATAATTTGAATGGATTCACAACTAAATTACAATTTTCTTTATAATTAAGAAGGCCTAAAAATTACCTTCTGACACTTCGCTTTGCTCCATCCGTGATTTTCCTCAAACGAAAGAAAGTACAGAGCCATTAGTTAATCACTTTGAAAGTTTAAATGTACACTTTTCCGACGTGAAACGTGAGATTTCCACTGGGTTTTTGCACCAAAAGCATGGTCTAACTAAATTACCTTTCCGCTCAATCGGAGACTACCCACACCCACTTTGATCACTGTTTCGATTGGCCGCCAAAATAGGATGTGACGATATTGCTCCGAGCGGAAAATCGGAAATAGCCCCGACTCTTATTTGTTTGTAAAGTAATAATTCCTGAATGAAAAGGGTTCGATGGATATTTTTATTGGATTTATTTTTACGGATTTTATTCCAAGGTCCATGATTCGAAAAGTAGTGAGAAGAATGAATGAGTTATATAATGTTTCATATACGGTAAAATTTTAACGTATAGCTTGTCAATTTTTATCCGAATGTGACAGAAGGCGAGAATGCTTCTTATAAAATTATTTTTAATTGAAACTCTTTGTAGCATATTTGTAACGAGTATGTTTTGTTCCTGTCACATTAGATACTAACCATTATGTCATGTTTTATGCAATTTGTTTGAAGGCATATTTGAAACTCAGTCAACATTACCGCTGTGACTGGCCACCTAACACTATCATCTAATAATATCATATATATCTAGGTTTCTTATCAAAAGAAGATGCACATACTCATGCATAATATCGTGTAGACAAATTGTATGAGACTATGTCGTGTACTTAAATATCAAATATGTAGGCTTCAAAGTGTCCTTCAACTAAATTCTGCAGTACTTATCAGCGATTGAATGCATATGTTAACCAGTATACATAAAATATAATATCTCACTTAATGCTGTCTTCCAAACCTGACTATTACGTAAAGCAAATCCCTTATGGTGTGACGAGAAATTATCTGATAAGGAAACAAGTTGGTACTAACTTCAGGTGGGAGAAGAGTAAACGCATATTCTTTACATATAGCAAAGGACATGTAAGAAAGATGTTTCCGAAAATTCTTGATAAAGATTTACAAAGGGGTCGAAAGTTATAGATATTAAAGAGTTCCTATAGACTTTGACACCACTGATAAAAGACCTACCTCATCATTATTCACTTGCCCTTTTCCTAGTTTATCTGGGGTCGGCGCTGTATGTTTTTCTCTTCCGTATAATTCTATCACTCATCATCGAACCATCCACTCCTTTCACAGTCATAGCTCGGTTTATACAGTCCATTCGTTTCTTCCTAGGGGGGCTCTTCCTTTTTATCCATCCATATGAATACTCACCGCTTTTTTCGTCACATGTTCCTTCCCTTTCCTTATCACATGCCCATACTAAAATAAACGGTTTCCTGACATACTTTCCGTTACCGGTGCCACTTTCAAACTTCCCCTTAAATTTATTTCTTATCTAGTCCATTCTGGTCACTACACACATCCATCGCAACATTGTTATCTCTGCTGCATGCAATATCTTTTTGATCTACCTTTTTAACCGCCATACTTTCTGATCTATATAATAAGGCAGGTCGTATCATGGTTTTGTATATTTTGGTCTTCAACTTTAGTTGCATCCTTGGATTATAATATATTATATATATATATGACGACCGTCTTGATGTAGTGGTTCACGCCACGGACTTCTAAACCAGGCGGTTGCGGGTTCGAATCCCGCAAGGGGCAAATGTTTATGTGATGAGCACGAGCATTTGTACCTAAGTCATGGATGTTTATAAATGTATATAAGTATGTCTATCCGTTATCCTAGTCACCATAGCACAAGCTCACGCTTAGTTTGGGGCTAGGTAATTGGTGTGTTTGTTGAAACAATTTATTCAGATATCCAGTGAACTGCCTCTATTTCATTCTACCTGAGTTTTCTGTTCTTAGCATCCCTATCAATTTAGCTGTCACTTTGTACAAGAGATCCAAAGCCTACCGAAAGTCGGAACCATCAGTAGCGACATGCTATCAGAGTTATAGGAAAAGAATTGGAGAGACCAATACCTATTTTTTAAAATTCAAAATGCAATAAAGAGTGTGATTTTAATATTAAAGAATAACCTTATCTTCCAGGAGAATGGCCGCGCGGCGCCTGACTTGACGGCGTCGCCTGGGCGGGCGCCGCCCGGGCCGCCGCAGCCGCCGCGCGCCAACCACGCGCCGCCCTGTGTGCTGCAGCCGGACTTCCGAAAGGTACAGTTAGCCTATAAATATACCACTGCTGGGAAAATGTCCCACCTCAACTAATGAGTTACCTATAAGCCAGTCTCCACCAAGCGGGCCCAGAGGGGATTAAGCCAACCACTGAAGCTAGTATGCCAACCAATTTTTTCAGCGTCTCAAAAAAGCCACTCACACCGCCATTTTAAAAATATCCCGCCTTATGGGCTGCAGAAAAGTAGAATTGCGTTGACATTTTGCAGCGAGGTGCATTCAAACAAAAATGAACAACAGCTTTGCACCCTAAAAAAGAATACGATAGATAGGAATCAAAGGTAGATAAGGTACGTGCCAACTTGGATGGTACAGTCAGTAAAAAACAAGCATTGAACTAGATTTCAATGTTTCATACCACCAAATTTGAAAATCTGGATACAGGCAGCTATCAGTTGTTTCAACTGCCTGCCTGATAACTAAGAAAAATAATAATAAAATAGTTTATATTTATTTTAGGTACTATTTATTCATAGTACAAGCTTGATTTTACCATTTCTTTCTGTATTTTGTTAACAGCTCTATTAACGGTTCAATGACCAAAATTAGAAATAAATCTTAGCCGTGCATGCATTTAATGGTAAACAAACGAAAGTAAGTGCATGCGTGTAACATTAAACAAGCTAAAACGACATGAAGACTTAATTAAAACACTTGAAGATACACACCATGGCTTATTTTGTCAATCTTTTGGTACTTAATTAAGTTAAAGTGTGTATACTGGACTTGACCTAAAAATTCTACACAAAGAAGATTCTACACACAATAATATAAAACTATTCCTATGACTTAACTGCCTTACTAATTAAATTATGACATAACTAGGCGACATTATGGACACAAACATTTTAAAATAGACGCCATAAACGAGTGCCTAATCGAGTGTTGAAAAGAGGTTAGGTGGTACCTAACTGCCCTTCGATTAACATATCGTATTGTTGAACGAAGTAACTGCCTAACTTATAATAATTTTACCACTGTTATTAGCTATGCGGTAATAATGGGTATATAGACGTGAAACCTTGTTTGTTATATTTTTGCAACTGGCCCGTATTAGGTAGCATACGGCATTTGTCGTAAAATCTCGTTCCTTATATTTTCGAACTGGCCATTATATATATTTTATTTTTTATGCATCGTCAAATTAGTGATGCTTATTTGTTTTCCTTTTCATAGGTTGTAATTCTAATGTTATTTTAGAATAGTTAGAATTATTAACAAAATGAAGTGTGTATCAATAACATTATTGATTTGTAGTTTTTACACGTATTGAAAGGCGTTACCAAGTTGTTGAATGTTGTGATTTATAAAAGTTAAGGTATTATTAAAAATCAAGTTTTGGAATTAAAGTTTTGATCATACCAGACAGCAAGGATTACAGACCACGGGTCAGTAGCCAAGGTATACTCGGCCGCACGTGAGACTACCTCACTTTGACCTGTTTTCGTAGTTCATATAGGTAACCTGACGTGCTGCTGACTGTACTGTCTAGAACCATAACCAGTACGACGATATTTTATAATGGCAATAATTCTACTGTTTATTTTAAATATTGTTTTGCCATTTCCCGCGTTCGTCGACTTCCTGCCATGTTGACAGAAATTTCCTTTGTTTGGATCACATTGGATGCAGTTCCTTCGCCATGCATTTAAGGATCTGAAAGCTTTTAAATTGTGTCCAGCAAGTTAAATATATTATATAGCAAATAATTCCTAGCAAGGGCATACTTATAGTAGGAATCACTATTTTTATTAAAAAGCAATGCTGGTAGATTATTGATTGGATACCTACCTACTAGTGGTTTACCGCGACTTTGTCTGTATAAACGTCGAATTTACCATCTAAACCCCCATTTTCTCTGCCGTAATTGATTATTTTTGGGATAAAAACTATCCTTTGTCCTTTCCTTTAACTTAAACTATCTTATAACAATTTCAGTTAAATCAGTTTAACGGTTAAAGCGTAAAGAGGTAATACAGACAGATAGACACACTTTCGCATTTATATTTATAATACAAGTATTAGTATTTATATATTGGAAGGAACTGTTTCCTAGAATACCTACAGGATAATCTTAAACTAGGAGGCAGAGTCATGTTGTTAGTAATAAGTAATACCAAGACTAAATTCTGTAATTACCATTTAAGTTGTAAATGTTGTAATGCACACTAAAATTATTATTATTATTATATTTATTTATAGGTACTTAATTTATGAATGAGTTACTAGATAGTTACTTATTACGGGTGAAAACCGAAAATAACGTTAATATTTGTTTCAGGTGTCGGGAGTAAGCAATGAAATATTCAGGCAGATTGAAATGGTTGAAAATGATCACGACTCGACCACGGCGGCGGCGCTCGAGGTAATTTTCATCAGAATGTTTTCTATTTCGCTAAATCCTTGGCAGGTTTCTGCTTATAGTTCGGCATGTTTATGACCGCCCTTCTACAAGACGTGTGGGGAGCAAGGAAGCGCCAATCAGACGCAACTGTTATTATAGGAAATCTCCTTGTTTTACGTTCTATTTAAACGTTCCACGAACTTGTTGGACTAGGTTTACATATTAAACTACTACCCTCTCAGTCACTTCGTGAAGGGAAATGAAAGTCAATTTCAAATCATGAGAACGAGTTAGTCAGTTCAGGTTATTATTTTATAATTTATTTAATTATATTGCCTTTAAAACTTTTTTTAAGAATGCCTCTTAAAAATAGGAAAGTTTGTTATTACCAGTAAGCCAAAGTATACAGTAAGTAAATATTAAGATCCGTAATATTTCATTAAATCTGCATTATGTACGTAAACGATTTTTAAACATGTTATGTTGACCAGAATATATAGACCTAAGTATGATGGATGGTGCCATATCTTTTTTCATACGTGATGATCAGTAAAAGTGCCATACTTTTTGGACGATTGGGAGTCTATAATTATCCATACAGAGTCTTGATAATGATCGGATTGATCACCTTAATCACGACCGCGGCGTAGGTTGGGCGCAGAAGATGCTTTGTTAAATACCAAAGCATAATCCCTAATAATTAGTAATCTCCAAGGTATTTATTAATGTTTATGTTTTTTTTTAAATATTATTATGTAGGACATTTATCTTAGTATGTATGTCTGTTTACTCAGTAGTCTCCTAGTTTTGCCTTCAATTAATATATATTTATAATACAAATAATAATAATTCAATTAATATATATTTATTTACTCAATGTCCTGCCACAGATTAACTTTCTGCATTAACGCGATCGACTGGTAGATAATGCCTCAAGGCATTAAGTCCGCGAATGGTACTTTCTTTATTGTGCCATAAATTTTAAATAAATTAATAAAATTGCTTACAAGCACACTATTTGTAGTACTAATATAATACTTTTACATTCACAGGCGGTGGAGCGTCGCGGTGAGATGATCGTTCGGATACTCGAAGTGAGACAAGTGGGCCGGAACAATATTGAAGCCGCCAAGAAATTCTTCGCATTGCAGGTGACATTTAAATACACTTTTAATTTTGTTAACATAGCATCTACATTAATATTTGGCAAACGCGATGTATGGTTACTTCAATTTTTCATCATTATCTTGTCTTTAGCGGAAATCTTAGCCCGCTACTGGGTACTCATATCTGATTACTCCTTTGATTATTATAAAAAGCTGTTACATGAAACCATTATATATTCTAGTTTTAAAAACTTTTTTTTATCTTTAATTTATTATTAAATTGTTTATTATTTATTTATTAAATTTCATTTGATGTTATTTTATCAGGTGTACGTATATATTATAAATCGATTGTTGTACGTTAAGTCTCTAAAAGTTTAGCACAGTATACAGGGTTATACCTACTTTTGAGTCGGTTATCATTTTTTTTAAATAATATCTAGGGAACAACATAAAGAAACGACTTCGTAACTATTATTTTTTATCATTGTATTTATCATCTACTTTAAAATATCCGAAAATAAAGTACCTAAATATAGCGAGAAAACGCAACTTTCGCGCGCCATAGGCACTTATTGCACTTTTTAGTTAATCGTTGTGCAGATATCAGGCGTGCGTATTATTTTCTTCGAATGAGTTAAGTAAAAATATCCACGTGTACGATTTTTCAATTGCGGATAGTAAAATTTCATGTAAATACATTTTTTTTGTTGCATAAATCGATTATGTTACTGATTTTGAGTAGCTACTGTGCATGACGCAAGGGTTTCTATGAAACCTGGTACCCGCTCCAATATCGATGTGTGATATATCATTAGAAAGATATTATCTTGTAGAAAGAGAATTAGTATGGCACTTGTCTTGATTTATTGTCCGATTTGATTACCAGCCTAAAATAAGTTCAACAAAATCAAGTCAAGTAATGTGGATTTTCCGTTAACAAAATGAAATGAAATACGATTAATGTAAGTATGTTTAGTGTTGTTCATTAATATAACATGAAGGACGCAGCTTAATATTATATGAGATTACATTACAAAATGATTAAACACTGAATTAAATAAATGAAATAGGCTTTATGAATATAATAATACATACATAATTATCTACTAACACATCATTAGGACAGGGCATAAAGCAGGAGCCTCATAGTGTTTTTGACTGTCATGCCTCCTCGCTTTCTAATTTTTGAGATATGACTGCCCTAATGGACAAGCCACTTCCAACGTCCTCTTTTTGGACGTCACGCTCAACCCCATTTCCCGCAGTATCCACCCATCCCCGCTGACATGCCATAGTCTAGCATGCCATTGTAACTTTTGTTGAGGTTACTAAGAGCTAGTATCCAAATACGTAACACACATTGCTATTGGAAGTGGGTACCAAAAGTATGTAGTTGCCATTACTAATTCTGAGATTTTAGTAGGTACTGTGTAGCTATTACCGGATTAACGATCGAAACTTGGTGCTGTGTAGTAACTTTTATTTAGGTTACTAATAGTCATCCAACGACGTATCAAATATTGGTGATGGCTACTATGAGTAGGTACTGTTCTTATTCTGAGAATTTAATACCATATAGCTCAGAACGGACTAACGATCGGAGGTTGGTACTAAAAATTGCATCATCCTTTGGCAACTCTTAGCAATGTAACACTATAGTGTCGAAAGGCTGCAATTAGTCAGTCGGGAATACTACCAGTTACAAAAATGTTCTATCCCTTTCACCATTCGGCGACTCTCACGCATCCAAAGCCTGCATCTCGCATCACCGCTCCCTACGGCGAGGCAGATAAATGACGTTCGTCCTACCACTAAAACAGGTAATTCGCCCGCTCCATTGACCCGGATTAAACTCGTAACCTAGTACGGAACTGTTGAAAGAACGTACACTAGAGAACCCCATTGTTAGAGTTGGCCTAGATCGCGCGGAATGCGAGCGCAATCTAGGCGCATTGTCGGGATGCGCCAAGGACGCTATTACTGGTTGCCACCGATGTTTCGAAAACGCGGGAATGCAAATTGAGAAGGCATAACCAATAAGCTGTCTACACTATACATTGTATTCTTGAAGCTAGAAACAATTACACTCGAGAGCAAAGAAATCAAGTCACTCCGGTTTCATGACTTTGTAAGCTTCGGTAATTATACCGAAACCACTAAAATTACAATGACTTTAAAATTAAAAAAGATAACAACGAACTACACCATTTTAGATGTTATATTTTTTTTCTTTCAATATCTTACTAAACTGAAAAGAACATACTAATCGAAGCTAGGAACCTCTTCATTCAAAGCATAATATAAAAAAAACTACATCTGGAGTAAATCCGTAAGTGTAATTATTGTAGTTCCTTGGGAAACATCTGTAGGTTCAACTTCGCCATAGAGATAATGCATAGGTACATTTTATACTATTTTATTTATACTAGCCTGGTTTTCAGGATTTACTATGGAAGGGGCTATATAGTAGTTATATTAAATCAATAATTATCCTGAAAATAAAAGAGGCGTACAAATAAAACAAATGGTATTGTCGTTGAGTCTAGGCTATTCGATATCCCTGCGGTGGCTTCCAAATAACTTCCAATATCCCAATCGCCGCGGTGCCGACACGAATAGGCAGAATGCAAATTCCATGCCAGACAAATAGCAATCGCTTCGCCGTTTGTTTTGGTTTGAATAAAACTATTGTTAATTTTTTTATATAACAAATCATAACTTTTCCGAAGTTACTGCATAAATCGTGAGCGAATAAACAAAATGACCGATATTTTCCTTTCTTGTTTCAAATGTAACAGTAAAGTTTTTTTATTGTAATATAATAAAACTTTACTGTTACATTTTTAATAACTATGATTTTGTTATTAGAACCTTTACGATATGTTGTAACTGGCTGGTTTTTACATTGTATTTTAAATTGAAAAAAATATCTTTTGTTACGTTCAATTGTTTTCTGGTAGATGAGCTAGTGACATTTTTTGTGTTTAAGTATTTATTTAATTAGTTTTATTTTGCCGACAGCAATAAAATTTATTTTTCAATTCGATGCGTGTTTTTTCAATTCAATAAAGGCAGTATTTAGATATTCCGAAACTCTATTGTTAAATTATCCTGTTTAATCATTACTCAATACTTAATCAAAAAAATAGTTTATTTTTATCCTTGTTTTATTTTAAAAACCATTTTTAAGGTAGTGTTTTTCTCAATATCTATTTTTCCATCTTTTGATTAGGTTAAAAATGTTAAGTGTTTGGCCTTGCATAAACAGAAATGCCAATTACTTCAAATCCGTAAATAATACTTATTAAATTCTAAAAATATCTGTTCCAGGACGCACGCCACATAGTTCAGCTTGTGGAGATCGTGAAGCGTCCAGGTCAGACCCTCGGCTTGTACATACGGGAGGGTGACGGAGGCGCCAGGACCGACGGGGTGTTCATATCGAGGATAGCCCTGGAGTCAGCCGTGTACAACAGCGGATGTTTGAAGGTACAGTCGCACGCACTAATGATATCATAATTACTTTGTCAGATTTCCACCCTTATGTCGTTGATATACCTCCAATATTTGCCTAGTTGCTCACAGACACTTGCAGACCACGCAACTTATCATGCAAAGAAACTTTGATCTTTTATGCCAATGGGCGCATGATGCCGGTTTAATAATAAATGCTCAAAAAACTAAATTATTACATATTCACACACCTTATTTGAAATCGCCTATAGAACCAACAATAATTGCCCACGAACACCAATGTCGACATTCATCCAAAAATCAGTGTAAATGTAAAGACATAGAATTAGTAAATAAAGATACCTATCTGGGACTTACAATTGATACTAACTTTTGCTGGAAACCCCACATAAATAACTTATGTAATAAACTTAGAGCAGTTTTATCTAAGCTATCAATATTAAAATATAAGTTACCCTATCATACTTTACGCATGTTGTATATGTCATTGGCTGATAGTTTAACCGACTATGGTATAAGTAGTTATGGCAGAACATACAAAACATATATTGAAAATATTTACAAATTACAACTAAGCTTACTCAAAATTATTACACCGAATAAAATAAATATATACTAAATGATGTAGACCAATATAAATATTTTAAAGTAATAAACATATATGATAAAGTAAAAATTCAAATTGTGTGTGAAAACCTAGATCAAATTAAATCATTACAAGTAAAAACTAGAAGCACCGGATTGCGTAACTTATTATACCTACCCAGATATATAATACCTTCATGCAACAATGTTCATGGTAAAAGAATGTGGGAGTATTTCCTGCCATATACTTTAAATGAATATCCTAGCAATATTATTGAACAAATAAGTAATTTAGAAAATAGTGCTAAATGTATAAAAATACTCAAGAACTACATATTGTCTTAAAATTGTAACGAGTAGTGTAGTGACTCTCATTACCACGTATAAATCTAAATAGGTTTTGGTTGGTAGTGAAATATGTTTGTTTAATGTAAATTGTTTAACATAAATAAAGAAAGAAATAGAGAGAGAGAGAGCCTAACGATTTGAAGCTAAGTTTCTCTTGCCGTACGGCTACTGAGTAAAATTCGTTGTCGGCACTTCAAGTCTTTCCAACACTATGATTTAGATACTTTAGAGAAAGAAGTGAATAGGATGTTAGTTACTCAGCCGCATTTTCGCTTACCATTTGGTAAGATTGCCATTTAATAAACAAAGACTTCTTATTAAAATAAAAAACAATTTGTTAGCTTTTTTACTCGTAATTGACGTAGTTGCAATATTTATGTAAAGTTTGTTCCTCAGGTTTGGAATGTGATAAAATTCACAAAAAAATCCAAACTAACAGTGTCTTGCCTACCTTGTTAATACAGAGATGTGCAAGAGTTAAGGACAATAGAGCAATCACCTGGATAGCAAGGGGTCATGGGTTCGAGCCCCATTAGAAGACGGCGACAATTTTTTTGTAAGCGAAATTTATTTAGATTAAGGAGTCCGGTGAAAAAAGGAAAGACGGTCTCTTTATTAAGAGGTAGGAGATGAAATTCGAATAAACTATGTCTTTTTTAAAGGTGGGAGATGAGATCCTTGCAGTGAATCTAGTGGATGTACGGCGGATGTCGTTGGACGACGTCGTTATCATCATGTCCATACCGAGGCGGCTGCTGCTCTGCACGCGGCAGAGGAAAGGTAACATATTACTATTCTTGCCATGTTTCGCACTTTGATAGCCCCTTTTTATCTGATTGCAAAAACTTTATGTGACTATCCTGCCTAGCGCCAGACGTGTATTATCCAGGCATGCCTGATATCAGATGTTAGGGGAGAGGGGTGGTGTTGCGGGGAAGGGAATTTCATATGACAGTTTGCGATTGGCATTTACTCGCCCCCCGCACGTCTGGCGTAATTATCAATTGCTAGATATGATATTAATTCCCAGTATCTCGTACGGTACGTTACGAGTTACGTAATTCCCAGATAAATTTAAAACTACCTGCTGTCATAATTTCACCCATAAATCAAATCAAATTGTTTGTAAAATTTTATGTTTGTAAAATTTTTTGTTTTTCAATTTTTTCGCGATCAACTTTGTCAAACAAATTTGATCGTTACCAGGGCCCTTTACTCACCAACTTATCAAAATACTTGACAACATATATAATCGCGTTCAGAAAACTAGCTGTAGATGTCCCCTATTTTTTTTTAATCTGCACCAAATGATAACAAAATGTGGAAAATAACTTTGCTAGGCAAATCAGGAGCAGGTTCCCCGTCGTTGCCGCGCTCGGAGCACAAACCGCCGCCGGTCGTGGTGCTGAAGCGGGACTGCCGCGACGACGACGATCGAGACAGGGACCGAGTGGATGGACTCTACTCACAGTAAGTGGAATCAACAAAGATACAGATGGTTAACAATTTAGATAAAGATATAGTGTAGGTGTAAGTGGGACTATCGCGACGACGACCATCGAGATAGAGACCGAGTGGATGGACTCTACTCACACTAAGTGGAATCAACAAAGATACAGATAGTTAACTACTCGGATAAAGATATAGTGTAGGTGTAAGTGGGACTATCGCGACGACGACGATCGAGACAGGGACAGAGTGGATGGACTCTACTCACAGTAAGTGGAATAAACAATGAGACAGATAGTTAACAACTTAGATAAAGATATATTGTAGGTGTAAGCGGGACTGCTGCGACGACGACGATCGAGACAGGGACAGAGTGGATGGACTTTACTCACAGTAAGTGGAATAAACAAAGATACAGATAGTTAACAACTCGAATAAAGATATAGTGTAGGTGTAAGCGGGACTGCCACGACGACGACGATCGAGACAGGGACAGAGTGGATTGACTTTACTCACAGTAAGTGGAATAAACAAAGATACAGATAGTTAACAACTCGAATAAAGATATAGTGTAGGTGTAAGTGGGACTATCGCAACGACGATGATCGTGACAGGGCCAAGTGGGTAAACTCTACAGTAAGTGGAATAAACAAAGAGATAGTGAAAATCGTGGATAAAGATATAGATAGTTATGATGGCCGTAGTGTGACTGCCGCAACGACGATGATCGAGACAGGGACCACGTTTTGATGAACTCTTCTTACAGTAAATGGAATGAATAGTTCGATAGATCTCAAAAGGTAGATCAAACCAGTGAGAATAGATGCTAATGTCTCTTTTAACAGTAGATAAGGGTATAGGTGTAGCATTCCTGATAATAATGCACGGTCAACGTGACGTGATCACGTAGTTCCAGCAGGATCAAAACTAATTTGCTCTTACGACATAATGTAAGCCTTATTCTTCAAAAATAGAGCTATGATGAATTGCTAATTCATATGCTTACAAATATCAACGATTGTCATCCGTTTAAATAAAAAAAACACATCCATCGGAAGTTTAACCTTGTAAAAGAATAATTTAATCTTCATCTGTTTTTATTTACCTTCTAATAATGAAAATAATATTTTTAGGCACTCTTGCAAACGCAAGCCCCTCTTAATCCAGGATTATCTTCTTAATTTCATAATCTTAGCTTAACCTGTTATTGAAACATTATTCTGTGATTGTAAAATTACGCGACCATTTCTAGGCATGGGACACTTAGGTCGGTTGGGGGCCCAGGGTCTAGTGTAAGGCCAGTCGGCGACGGAAGGGAAGAGCGCAGCCGACTCCAGCTAGGAGCACTATCACCAGACTCGAACGCACTGGACCTATACTACAACCCTCGACCACCTTCCGACCATTCCACATGGAGGTACGGCGGAAGACTATCTGAGGATACTGATAAGTAAATATTTATTCACCATATGATATTTTTTTAATCCAGCTTTTTGTGCTTTGTCTTGTCGCGTTGGCTATAAAGAAATGAAATGCAATATCACGTTGCATTACATACAGATACAAACAGCTTTATATTCGATTCAGTGTCTAATTCTTTTGTTGCGTTTTACAGCTACCGACCTCCGCCTCCAGTTATAACGGAACAGCCTAAGTCTTCAGCAACGCACTTCGTGCCATACGAGAGATCCTACCCCAACACGCTTGAAAGTTTAGCGGAGAAGGTCCATTCTTTGTACCCAGCGGATAGTGGCAGGTCAGTTAAAACGTATCAGTTTCACAACTTAGGAGATCATGAAAAGTACTCAAAAACTACCAATTACTCTCGAATACTCTGTCCTTCGTTGTTTTTCTAACTAAGTCATTGTTTCTGTTTCAGTACGAGGTTTGGAGGAAGAGTCCCTCGTTCTGGATCAGAACAACAGTTACCGAGAGCGGAAACACATTCTGACTTTGGGCGACATTCGTTACTAAGATCTAGCTTGAAGGCTTCGGCTGCTGCTGGTAGTGGTGGTACGTATACGAAAAATCATTTAAAGTTGACCTTATAAAACTGAAAATGCTCTTACACCATAATTTATTTTTCAGCATCGAGTCTTTCAAGATATAACCAAAGATATGGAGGAGTTGGGGGCGTTGGTATGCCAGGAAGTGGACTGACGGGAACTGGATTAACGAGTGGATTGGGTGGACCAGGACTGGGAGGGCCAGGCCTTCCTTCAGGCTTGTCCACGACCGGGCTCAGCGGTTTAACTGGCTCGAGCCTGGTAGGCTCAGGACTCACAAGCTCTGGATTAGGCACTGGATTAAGCGGAACAGGTTTAGGATCTACACTTGGAGCAGGCTATGGAACAACGGGATTGGGATTACCGTCTTACGGTAGTAAGTTTGGCACAACGAGAAGGAATCGAAGCTTGGACTATTCGTCAGACACGGAAGCTACAGCACCATCAAGAACGCCGTATTATTCGGGACTGAGTGGCTATCGTAGCAGTACGCTAGGTAGAGGAGGAGATATTGGATCTAAATTCAATTCGTTACCGAGAGATGTAAGAAATACTGGTCAAAGGTAATATTACAACATATTTCTCAATTTTGATTGAAAACCATCTTTCATGTTCCTGGTGTAATGATGTTGTTTTGATAAACAGATTGGGCTTGAGCAGACGCGCTGGCAGCGTTCTTCAAGATGAGCCGGAACCCTTATCTTCACGTTTAGATCTACGCTCTTCCAGAGGTAATTATGGCGGTGCCAAGTTATTTTCTACTACTTTACTAGTAGATTCTATCAGTGATTAAAGATGGAGTACTAAAGTAATGACATTAAAGCCCTTGTGAAAAAACGATTGGTTGTGTAGCAGAGAAGTACATTTAGTAGCGACAACTTATTCGTTTGAAACGGAGTTGTTACAAAAAGGGGTGATAAAAGTCATGCATCCTATGACCAGGTGACAGATATTCAGCGTAGTCAGAAACCTGAAAAAAAAGAGATAGGTAATAAGTATTTGTTTATCGATAAGTTTGACTGTATATATTTAATGGCCAGGTCGTCTGACATCTTCGCCTTCAGTGTTTACGTCGGATGAGTACCGCGCGTGGCTGTCGCGCGCGCCATCTACCAGCGCCCTCTACGAGACGCTGCGGCCACGCCTGCCCACGCACTACTCCGCTGAAAACATACACGACGCGCTCAAAAATGTAAGTGTTAAGACTGGACTACTGAATAGGTGTAATACCTTACAATATGATGGTCATATCCTTTAATCACTTAATATTTTAAGCTATGCTGAAACTTAGTCTGAAGTTCTGTTATCTTACAATATTGATTGCGTTAAACTTTAGACCAGTCGCTTTCATAAGTATTTTATTGGCATGTCATCCGATTTCTGGAGACTTTTTACGTTTAACTCTTGAGTTGACTTAGTTCTTGGCCATGATTTACTCCAGGCTGAAAGCATTATTTGTCTACAAAACTACATTTACCTTAAGTTTACAAATTATTTGTAGATGGAAAGCGGTAGCCGCTTCGGTTCTTCTCTCGGCTTAGCCAACGTGGCCGGGCGGCGGATCGAGCGCCCCCGGCACCTGCCCGCTCGCTCTCTCTCCTCCCAGCAGCTAGGCCCTACTGCTGGGGGATCACCATCGGCTCGCCGCGTCAGACAACTCCTGGAGCTGGGCTCCAGGTTCAACTGTCCCAATCCGAGCCCCGTGCCGACGCCAAGCTCACGCCATCAGCGGCATCTTGATATCAACCCTAATGGTAAGAAGAGAATAAATGTGCAACACTATGAACAAGAGAGATAATTTTCTGCTACATAAGTCGGGCTATTAAATTATTTTAATTATTATTATTATTATAAAGTTTCCATTGATACCTATCAGCTGCCAATGACACCCAATCAGTCGCAAAGCTGTCCAAGAAAATCTTTGTTGGGGGAGACCTTTGCCCAGCAGTGGGATGATGTAGGCTAATAAATATATATATATATATATATATATATAAAGTTTAAAAATATTACTAGGTATGTAAAAGTAAGTAATATATTTAAAGTTTCAGCTCAAGAAAAAAATTTAAGAGAGCCTAACTAGTTAACCTTACCCTATGTCTTTGAGCAATAGATGTCTCTATCTCTTATTAAGGCCTAAGAGATTCCTCATGATAATTCTATTTCTATGCATGAGTGAAATACATCAGACTGAGTATTAGACTTTTGTGTTTGTTTCAGAGTTCCTAAAATACAAAGTGGAAAAGCCCGGTTCTGGAGGTCTTTCAGCGTCCATGACCGGTTTATCGCGTCTAGCTGGTGGTGTCTCTGGCATGCTATGGGTACATCTGCTAGCGGGACGGGGCCTTCGGCCGGCGCCCACTGGGTCGTCTCCAGGGTCTCCTCCATCGGGACCGTTGGCGCCTGCCCAGCCACCAGTGGCTCCCAGAGATCTGTACTGTGTACTGGAGTGTGACCGGGTGCACAAAGCGCGAACTGTGGTAAGTACCTATCAATGATAACTGTCATGTACTTGTGTACTATCGAGGATAAGTGGGATTTACAAGTCTGAGGGTCAAAATCGCTTGCATATCGCATCGTAATTTTCTAAGACCAAATGAAACCAAATAGCTATTCTAGCGACGCGACGTAAGAATACGAGTACAGACCGGAGATCCGAATTTTGAAATCGTCTGAGGTCTTCCAAGCAAATCTCTTTGCAAAGTGGTAAGACGTAATTGATCCCGATAGTATATGGTCTTATTATAATACTTTACTCACGCACTCGAACCAAAAAAAGGGGCGTTCTGATCCTAATGGGATTCATAGACATTGATTTCTTCACATATTCATTTACTGCAAAATATGTGATGCTTCTGTACTGAATCACTCACCTGGATTATTGAATCATTCTGTCTCTAGGTCCGCACCGGCGAACTACAATTCGACTGGGATGAATCCTTTGAGCTGGAACTGGTCGACAACAGGCAGCTGGACGTGTTGGTCTACTCGTGGGACCCGCAGCACCGGCACAAGCTCTGCTATAGGGGCGCGGTCACACTCCCCGATCTGTTGTCGCGCTCGGCGTCTCATCAACTAGCGATAAAGGTATAATTCTCATCGTATTTTTGATCTAGTTTTTAGAATTTTCAAAACAGTCGTTTGAGCTTTCATTATTTTATTGCCCTCTAAAATCTTTTTTTGATTATGTCACACGTTGATTCGGGATCGTTGTCACAGTGAAAAAATAACACGACGACAAGATCTGTTGGCGTTACCAATTTACGTTGAGTCAATCATCAAGTCTTATGGTGGACTTTGAAATCACTCTTTGACTCATTGCACTACAATGATCTATGATCAGACAGTATTCTTAGGGTTTTGTTTTATCTGATGCTGATATTCATTAATTAATGCAGTCTATCAGTCAGGATATAAGACTCCTGTAAATTAAACAAATAGAATGTAGTAAAATTAAATATAGGTATCAACTAACAAAGCTTCCTCATTTATGTAAAGGGTGTGACGGTATTACAGGAATTAATTCCACCGACCCCATTTTACTATCGGGACATACTTAAACCGCAGGCGGGCTTTCCACCCTTATGTCGTTGACATATCACTAATACCCACCAAACGTTTTAAATCTATGTTCCTCTACGCCTATAGGGTTGAATTCGTTGCCGTCAAATTTTTTCCCTAAGCACTATTATTTAGATTCCTTAAGAAAAGAGTGAATAGGCTGTTTCTAGGCAGACATGACCCTTCCTCGGCCGCATCGTCAGCCAAGTGCAAGCCAGCTCGACCAGTGATTGGTCTATTGTGGCAGCCCTTTTGATTATAGCTCACTTCTTATGTCCGTTGAATCCAGGTATCGCCAGATTGTTTGGGGAGTGAGTTCTGCTATCTTTTCCTGGTTCATTATATGCTGCCCTAAATGGATACTGGCTCTAAGCGGTCCGCACGAGTAGAGTATGTGCATAGCCGTTTCTCCTGCCGAGTGGCAGAATCGGCACATTACGTCCTCGGTCAACTTCATGGTTGTCATTTGTTTGTTTGTTTGTTAAGTTTGCAGTGATTGTGAAGCTTCCTGTAGAGAAATAAAGACATTAATTTCCACAATCCCCAGATGGAACCCCGCGGCACGTTGTACGTGCGCGTGCGTCACACGGAACCCCATGAGCTGTTCCGGCGACGTCCAGCCCCGCCCCGCATGTCGCCCCCGCCGCTGTTCGGCGCGGAACTAGACTCTGTCGTCGCGAGGGAGGTGCGGCCCACTCACGCGCCGCCCGTGCCGATGATTGTGAGGCGGTGTGTGGAGGAGATCGAGAGACGGGGGCTGGATATCATTGGTAAGAAATTTGCTGTTTGACACCACCAATCGTTGACGTACCTAATGAAGGTAACTGTCAAAACGCTCCTCATCCATAGATTTTGTATGGGAATAGTAAACTTTGACGACACATTTTGTTATACTGCTTAGACCAGCCTTTTGTAACCTAGGCAATAAGCAAACCAACTTGTGAATCTTAATTTAAGATACCTATTGTGCTAAAAAACCGAGCAAGTTCAAGTCAGACTCGCGCACTGAGATGCCATACTAACAAAGGATATTTTTCTACGATGTAATCACAAATTCGCGGTGTTCGGACTTTTTCCTTTATTTGTACTGTTAGACCTTCCTTCTTGCCAAATTTCATGATTCTAGGTCTATGGGAAGAATCCCTTATGTTTTGATTCCCCTGAAAATGTAAGAAAATAGGGCAAAAATAGCCGTATCTCTTGATTGCGTTGACTTAAAAGCTTGATTTTTGTTTAGCTTCAAGGGACCATAGTCATAAGTATTTGATGTTAATTTCAACTTTATACCTAAACGCGTTCCCGAGAAAAACGTTCTTGACAGCCAGACGGACAACAAAGGGATCCTGTAAGGGTTCTTTTTTCCTTTTGAGGTACGGAATCCTAAAAACAAATAAATCATAATTACTTTCTAACAACGTATTCTATCATCATTAAGGGTATACTTACGTCAAATTTGATATAACTGTGGTGTAGGATATAGGTAAAGTAAGTGAAGACTTTGAAGACAGTTATTAGGCAGCCCAAAAACTGACTTGGATATGGATACCTACTTTACTACCTTGAATATACAATAAAATAGGAACAACTAAATTAATTACAAAACATTTCCTTTTTCACAGGTCTCTACCGGTTGTGCGGTTCAGCAAGCAAGAAGCGGATCCTTCGAGAAGCGTTCGAGAGGAACGCGCGAGGCGTAGAGCTCACACCGGACTCGGTGCCCGATATCAACGTCATCACCGGCCTACTGAAGGACTACTTGAGGGAACTGCCGCAGCCGCTGTTCAGCCGATGCCTGTATCAGATGACGCTGGACGCTTTAGGTCAGTACATTTACTGATACTATCCATAGGCCTATCTAAGTTTTAGACGATTTTCGAGGCCAACTATCGATATTATGGCAACGCTACTAATCGCGCTACATGGGCCCGCCGCCCGCACCTCTCATAGTTCCGTTCTCGTCTTATGGGGGTATTCAATAAAGCGCCTCTGTACCCCGCTAGCGAGAACTCAATTATGCAGTCTGACTATACTATTTCACACCATTTTGATGCTGACATCTTTACATCGTGTCATGTCTTCCAGTAAGCGATCCTTGAATATCATTGAGATGTGACATTGTTGCTCTGGCACAGGCCAGTCAAATCATTAAGGTAACTTGGTGGGTACCTAAGTATGTTATCTGACTAACACGGCTTAGTGCCACGGCTACGGCCACTAGTCTGACGTCAATGTCTAGGGCTCAGAAACCTAAAATTTTTAACAGTTTGTAACAGTCGTGTTTGATTAGGAATTTGTACTGTGTGTGACTCTGTCGCTTTGTATGTATTTTGTATTGCAAAGTGTAATTTTTTAATAACCCTTTCTCAGGAGTCTGCCTGCCGGATGACCGCGAAGGCAATGCGCGGCTTATGGCCTCTATAGTGGAATGCCTTCCCCGCGCCGCCCGAGCTACACTTGTCTTCCTCCTCGACCACCTCGCGTTAGTCGTTGCCGCACAAGACCGAAACAAGATGTCGCCTCAACATCTGGCCGTAGCACTGGCCCCGCCACTAATGCTGCACTCCCAACCACCGAACGATCTTGACTACCAAAGGCCAATACACGTACTGCAGTGCTTACTCCAGATATGGCCACCGCCTAAACGTTCAGGTAATGTACCCTCGTTTTCCCATTTGATAACCTAGCTGTTACTCAAGATGAAGACAAAACATAATCAAAGAAAGCACGGTAGAAGAATTAGAGATACAGTGCAGACAAAGCAACAAAGAAAAAGTCAGGTTTTGTACTTTAACGTGCTTATGTGACTTCTGTTTTAGCAAAAGCAATCAACAAAATGCAGATGTGCTTCGCAATTTTTACTCGTAACGATCTTTTTTATCATTTACGTCGACTAACCTCGTCAGTTTCTACATTTGCGAATAAAAATTATGCTGCTAATATAAATATTGTATAAAATAATTGTTGTTAAATGAAAGTTATTTACTATCTCTGCTTGTAGCAAAAATTATCTTGCTAAATACATAGATTGCATATAATCGTATTTATTTTGTAGTATTAGACAGTAGTGGCAAGGTGTTGTGGAGAAAGTCTAAGCGGAACCTTAACGCATGTATGTTTGTAGACAGTTCGGCGCGGCGAGCCAGCAGCCGGGCCGCGTGGAAACAAAGTCAGTGCGTCGCCAGCGGCCTCAGCCACCCTCCCCCCAGGTGATCGATCCCCCCACTTAACATTGCCACAACAGACCAACCCATGGCAGAACTGGCTTACATATGGCCCAAACATATTAATAACGTGGGGATTCTACACCCTACATATTATTTAATGTTGTTTTCAAGAGTTGGGTAAAACAACACAATCATCTATAAACATCAATGTTGCTTTTGCCGTTTGGATCCTAAAATGTATCTGTTCCGTGACCAAACAGGCGAACCTAATAGCCTAAAATGTATTATCACAAACTAAATCTTAGCCTTACAATACTCTTAAAAATTCTACGTTTGACGATAAATTGTAATCTCTTAAACTCTTTTCTTTGATTCTAAGATGAACTTTGCACCGTGCTTCTGATTTATTCTAAAGGAGATCACTATAACACATAACTGACTAACAATACAACAGACACAAAATGTTACTCGTGTAAAATTTAAACTCGATGAACTTAAGTACTATACGGTTTTTATTTGTATTGTAAACCCAGTTGCAGTAACAGGCATAAAATAAAATGACTTCATCAGCTACTAATGTGTCATGATCTCCGTGAAAACAAACAAATTGACGACTCATCACTAACGCGAAAGTTTTGTTCCTGCAACTGGGCGTTAATATGCTTTGTTAAACTGATACTATTTACCTAAAAATGTTATGTACCGTTGTCACACACAGGCCGAGTTCCGCCCTCAGTCAGTCCATATCGGCCTCAAGTGGCAGCATCAGCAGCATCTCCGCCGCCAGCTCTCTCGGGTCGGCCCGTGCCCGACCGCTCGCCGCCCGCACATGTAAGTACATGAATAACAGTATTTCAAAGGCAGTAAATAAAGTTCAATTTTGAAGTGAATCTGTTTGATCCCCAACTCACGGGGCCATTGGTGCTGTAAAAACAAAATTTTTGGGCTGTATTTGGAGGTTTTCCCTGCTGTTATCTGGTTGGTTACGCAGCCTAGTTGACCAATTCAAAAGGTGCATCATTCATTAGCAAGTGGCAGCTAGCTTTTTTGAACAACAGCATGCCTCTGGAAAACTACCTACTTACTTTTACACTAAATATTGCTCTAGCCATCCAAGTAAGAGTTACAGAAAAGTAACATTCTGGTTCACAACCGTCTTGGTGTAGTAGTACGCACTCCGAACTACAAAACCAGAGGTTGCGGGTTCAAGTCTCGCAAGGGGCAAATGTCAGTGTGATGAGCATGAGCTTTTGTATCTAAGTCATTGACGTTTATAAATGTATATATAAGTATGTCTATCCGTTATCCTAGTCGCCATTGCACAAGCTAATGTTTGGTTTGGGGCTAGGTAATTGAAGTGATTGTTGAAACAATTTTATCCAATCAAAACCACAGAAAGTGGACTTACTTACAGAGCTCAATAAATCTTTCCAGGTTCTCTCATCAGTCAGGGCCGGCCAATATCGTCCGCAGTCGCCTCTCCGCGGACCACTGCCCGCTCCGCCTCGCTCCCGTCAAGTGACGGTGTCGTCGCCCGGCTCACCCAGCAGTAGTTCGGGCAGCCACAGCCCTGCGGACACTATTAAACACACTGGCTCTGTATCTTCTATCTTACGGCAGCCAGAACGGGCGGCGTCACCGAGAGGTTAGTCAATACCATACCATAGACTTTCAGGTCCTGTCTAAAACTGGTGCCATAGTCATCTTGCTCAACAAGGAGTCATAATTTGTTACTGTGACTCACAGTCTGTAAGTCTCTAAGCACCATAAAACGTATTTGCTCCGTTCTTCAAAATTTATGGTAGTATAAGTAAATCCATATAGTATATATATAATAGTATAAGTAAATCCAAGCCATGCATCCTCGAAACAACTCGGAAAGTCACAACCCTACCAAAAAAAAGACTATCTTGACTACCTAGGTCTCTTAACGCTTTGATTAATAGGGTAGAATTAACTTTTTTGATATGAGGAAAGAGTTTCTGGTTATCTATCAGGCGATTATCCTATTGCACCGCTCTGCGCCGTGTTACGCGGGGTAACTGGCAAGCGTCAGACGCGATCCTATGCGCCGACGCGTGTTTGTAGGCGCATTTCCTATTCAAACTGAGGAACAAGCATATACTGGGCTCGATTTCAATGTGGTCTGTGTCAAATTGAAATTAAGTTCCGTCTCCCTGTTTCTCTGCTTAACGAACAAAAAAAGACAGACTACAGTAATTTAGAAACGTCGAATTAATTGATGCGATCTAACTTTAGGCGGACGACTTTTTAAGATTGTCTATGGATTCTGTAATTTCCTTAGCAACTGATAGCTGTTTAGTCTGACGTTTTGTAATTATTATTGTGTAGTCTATCTCTTTTCGTTTGTTTAACAGAGAACAAGAGAGACTGAACTTAAATTTAATCTTTACGGTAAATTGGAATCGAGCTCATTGTTGAAATCTGCGGCCCCGCGCTACGCGACGGAGCGCGGTACAGTGGGATAATTATATAACAAAGTACGTAATCGGGCTCCATTCCCGGTCACAGGTAGCGGCTCCCCGCGTAGCAGTGGTTCGCCGCGCGCGTCGCCGCGTGACTCGCCGCGCGCACACACGCCGCGCGACCACACGCCGCGCGCGACCACGCCTCGCGACCAAACGCCGCGCGACTCCCCGCGTACCGCCATCCCCGGCACCTCGGCCGGGCTCGCCGTCACGCTCAACTCCGCCGGCGCGCTCAGCCCCCGCTACAGCTCCACCAACCCCTTCCTCCAGCAATACGACGCGGAGGAAGAGGCCGAGGCCTGGCGTGCCGCCGACATATTCTCCTCCGCGCACACATAGTGCTCGTAGCGAATTGAGATTTTCTAGTCAATTTTTTTAATCGAATCGAAAGAGTGCTACGATTCCGCTGTATATTATGTTGTTTAACGAGCGTGGTGCGCGCTCGTGTAATTGTTATATATAGAGCGAGTTGATGTATATTATTGTGTGAATGTATACCTGCAGACGCGCGAGGCGCACGCCTCCCGCCCGCCGCGCCTCCCCCGTAGCCACTATAGCGTTTATTATATTGTATTGTACATTGTATATAATATATGTAGGTACGCTCCAGTTTTGTACCGTAGGGCGGACCCCGGCGGGCGGCCGCGGCGCTACACACATCATCCCACATATCAGAGACTTGCGTACGCTATCGACACAGTAGCGGGCATACAACGCAAAATCAAACCCGTTCACATAGTTGCATGTGTATAAATCCGACGTTGTATAGAAGCAATAAAATAATGTGAGAGCTAAATGACTTAAACAATAACTAGGATAACTTCACAAATCGATCTCTCGAACGATCTTATGATTACGACTTAGAAGTATATAGACGTCCACGGTCCGCGTGTCGACAGCGGACTCAAGCCAGTAGCTCGACTAGGGAGAGTGTATCATAGATCAGACGTACGGACTGTCTTGAGACTGAGACCATATCAGAGTAGCTCGTAGGCACACTGTGCACTCGCAGAGATCCGTCGTAGAAGGAGCGATTACGTCACGCGATGCGCACGTTCGCGGCCCGTTGGAACAAACATTAAACATATTCTAAATAATCCTTGTTCATTAATAACTTAATAAATATTATAACGATATATAAAATAATAAATAGTGTTAGTGAAGCATTTTTACGAGTCGCTAATTCTATGAAGGAATGGAGTATTTACCCGTTAAGATCGGTCGCAATCTCAAGATCAGAGGTGATGTGTTCGGGTCTGGAATATTTGTGACCTTAGTAAATATTGGTAAAGTGGATGGACTGAATGATTGGATTGAATAAAGGATTTGGTAATAACGTAAGACTTTATTGGTATTTCCTAAGGGTTGTGCTTGATGGTAATTTAGGAATGAACATGATTTCTGAACTCCGAAAACACCACCTCAGTTCTTATTCTAGCGTCTGCTAGACATATAAGAGTGGGTGAAATCGACCAATGACAGCACTGATCGCATCCTTCACTGCCATGATTGGTCCATTTATTATAGAAAACATATATTATACACTTGTTTATATGTCTGTCGGAGGCTACACGGTTACTATAATGTTACTTTTGAGCGACACTTCAAGACGAAATTTTGTTATTTAATGTCTACTGTTTATAGATTTGCACAAATAACACGACTGATATGGGACACAAAAAGTTTTTGATGTTTTTACTTTTGTACTTGTTCCTCGTTTAGGAGTTGTGTTGGGAACCTCGCCTGTAACGTACCTACCTTTAACTGTTAAATATCTGCTCACGAATTTCATGAACTAGGTAATTTCATCCAATTTAAAATTTACAGTTTTCTCGCAGGGGCTTAAATATCATGTAACTCATATAATATGAAGTTCGTGTTCAGGTTACACCAGAACGAAATCATTTATGAAGTTGTTACATTTGGTGACAATATGTAGCGATAATTTTAATCAATCGTGAGTATTGGTAGCGCTTCATAAAGGTTTTGTGGAACTCGTTCTCTACCTTTAGGATATAAACATCTGCTCTGAAACTTATAAAACAAATTGGAACACGATAAAGCTGTTTTGTTTATGTTTTACCAATATTTTCAGCTTCAAATAAAAAAAATGTTAGCAGATTTTTCATTTCCCAAAGGTAGTAATCGTGACTAGACAATATGAAATTACTCGTACTGTGGTTGAGATACTGAATTCTCATTTTCAAAGTAAAAAAAGGAATCAATATGTACTGCACCATAAAACAATATAAATCACCTAGTTACTATCGTTTTGATTCTTTGAGTCACAAACTTTCACAATGTAAGAAATCGTTTTTCTTCGATTTTAATTTTTAATCAAATACCACATCTCAGCCACATTGAGAGTAATGTAACAGACTTGAATTGTCGCTCGACAGTCGGTAGCCGGCCGCGTGTAGCGGTAGTAGTGGTGATGTAGTTGTCAAACTACTGCGTTCGTCCAACATGATGTAGTTCTAAGCTTCAATAGCTGCTATGATGAATAGCACAATAAATATCCCTCTCGATCGTAGAATTTTCAAGCATGGGAAATTATATCAGATAAAACACCAGAATAAACGAAGACTTTTTTAACTGATACGCACAAAATTATTTATCCAAAAAACCTACATATTTAACTTTATTAGGTACTTGGTGTTTTTATGTATGATAATATGGTGGTATCTTTCAATTATTAATCATGTTAAATTTAATTGGCGTAGAAGAGGTGACCTTGTAATTTATGCTACTACATATTGAGTTAATGCAGTAATACTGCTCAATTATATGGTGCTTATATTTAAGCAGGCCATTACATGTAGCTGCTACCAAATTACTACGCTATTCGTAGCAAGAGTAGCTACGAAACTAAAATATGGATCGTAGCACGAGTCAGTGCTACGAAATTACTACGGCGTAGCAAGTTTATGACTGCATGCATACGTATTTGCTATGGCTACTATTATGAAGTATTTACGTAATCTATGAATACGTGGCCATATTTACTGCATCATAATTACTATTTCGTAGTAAAATAAGTTGTGTCTACTAAATAATATGCAGACGCCTTTTTATTGGGTTATGAAACACGACTACCAATACCCATCAAAGCAGCTAGTGTAGCTAAAAACTACTTAACTGTCGAAGTCGATTTAGTTTGAAAACTACAGCGCCTCGGTAGTGTGTAGTGACTACGGCGCACGGCTTCAGTTGGCTTTATTTCGGCACTAACTTTGAGGGATCACCACTTGACTGTTATGATGTAGTTCATAGATTCACTAAACGGATTTGGGTAGTGATTAGTGAAATGACATGATTAATTAAAGATGTGTGTTCCAAGAATTCAAATCAAGATGTGTAGCTGACATGATTCACTGTGAAGTCTAGAAATGCGATAGAAAAAGATCTATTACCAAAAATATGGCCTAACCGTTTCTTGATCGTCGATTTGGATTCAAAGTACATACAATACGTACGTACTATAAGCGGTTCATTTGTTCCTAAGGCTAAGTAGGTTTCCCTAACAGCAAAACCACAAAAGAAGTTTTCCATTTTTAGATAATATTTGTTTGAAGAAAAAACAATAGATACGAATTGGTATGGGAATACTATTGCAATCGAATGCAATAGTGTATTTCCGATTATTGTTATCCCATTGTTTCATGATTGAATGCCTCGATCAGAATAAAATATTTTCATTGATTAATATTTGAGCCACAAAATGGTGAAATACATACACTAACCAAGGATTTGAGATGTGATTTTTAAAGTATAGGAAGCCTATCCTCAATTAATAATAATAATTCGTTTAGGTAAGATTAGATAAAGAAAAGATAAAAGAAATTTTAAACATTAAAAGATTTTTTGTAACTACCTACTCGAATGTCTTGTTTGTACTACCTAAATCCGTTTAGCTACTTCTTTGTTGAAGATCCTATCTGATGTTTCTATTGTATACAAAGTGCTATAGTTTCATGTTGTAAATGACTGGAATTTGATTGTTTTATCTTTTTGTAATATTACTATTTGATATATCATTATAAAATTAAATGATGTATAATATTTATATCTATTTGTACAAAGTCTGAATGCAATTACTTTGTATGTGTAAAGGTCGGCTGAATTTAAAGACTTGAATTTTAACTGATTGAATCTATTTGAATTTAAGATATTAGAATTTATTCACCAATGTCAATGGAATTTGTGTGTAACTTAAATTCCTAAAATCAATTTGTGTTTACTCGACGTCTGATTCAGAAATCACGCACTAGTTTGACTGATCAGTCTAGGTATTAGTAAACATATTATTATTACGAATTAATATTATCCAATAAACGTCTTGTTTCATATTTATATGATTAAGGTATTGTATAGCCTAATTAACAATGAAACTTTATGTAAATATTATGTGTAGTAGAGTATTTAAGAAATCTGTCCTATTGTTTCACTTCTTCGGCCGACCTAAACACTGAACTTCGTTTCTATATAAAGTCGTTTAACGTCGACGCACTTTACCGTTGACGGGTTAGCAGTGTAGGAATGGAATATATGGAATTTGTTACTTTGTGAAGACTATAGAATTTATGAGGTGTAGTCACTGTGTTAATGTTAGATATGATTCGTGAGCGAGTGCTTACCTCTCAGAGTTTCTGCCGCTGTACGTTTGTGTTGCTGGGCCCCAGGCCCACGGTAATATCAGTATTTCGAAATTTGGTAAAGTAGCGTTACTACATACGTGTACTTAACGTAACAAGTAAGGGTCGCTCGTATCTGTACCGGGCGGCTGGAACACAGACAAAATAAATAATACGACGTTATTCCGCTTTGTTTTAATCAGACCCCCTGTCCTAACTTGGTATTTAGAATCAAACAAGGAATTCCCGTATAATGTTAGTGGTAAGTAACCAACAAGAGAGTTAAAAGAATTTATTTTAAAGGTATTTTAATGTGACGATAAAGATTCATGCCAAATGAGTACAAAGTGAAACCTTATCATGCGATACTAAAATTATATTTATTTATTCTTTACTTCACAAACAAACAATTACAACTGGCGGATTTTAATGAAGCCCGCCAATTGTACTTCTTTGTCTACTATTTATAAGGCATTCCTTAAGGCATTTTCTACCAGGCAAACATTGGGTGAGGCAGAACCATTGGGCGGGTAGTAATATTAATATTACTACCGACCCGCCGTGACTTTGTACGGGTGTAATACAAACAAAAAAATATGGCATAATTATCTAAGTCACCCAGGAATAATGTATATTTTTACTGGTGAAGAATTATCTAAATTAGTTCAGCAGTCTAAGAGATTATTTCCTAAAAACATACTCACACAATTTACCTGTTTAATATCCCTTTTTATGCAAGGGTTTAAATATTAAGTAATATTCATGAAACAAAGGTCTATGACGATGTCATTTTTGACTCAAGTTGTTGCATTCTCACTCGATCATACGAGTATTTGAGGCACAATAAAATTAAACAGGACGTAAGTCTAGAGCATTAATTTAGAAATTACGAATCGTGTTACAGAGTTCTGGAAACAAAACGCACGAAATTGTCTTTTAGAGGATCGTAGCGTTCTTCATCATAATATGGTTACTATTGTGATTTGGAAGAATTAATATAAGTACTTTAACTTTTTTTCAATAGCTCAGAAAACATAATAATGATACTATGACAAATAATGAGGTAAAGCAACATTCGAAGTCACGACTAACCTCGAGATCACCATTAAAACTTTTCACAAGTTTCAGTAACAAAAATAATTAGTTAGTAAAAATTGTTAACAAATTTTGTAATCTAAGATATATTTTGGTATTCATAAGTAAAATTAACGAATACTCGTACAGTGAAATGAAAAACGTTTACGCTTTCAAACCCGCAGGCATCTATCTATACCCATTACCTAGAATTTCGTAGCACTCCTAAAATCCACAAGCGCCCGCATTACTCAAAAGGTATTCTTTACCTTTTTCATCCGCTGAGCCCATTTTTCTCTGTCAGAAATTGTGTAATATTTATAAAAGCCCCGACACGGTAATTCCGTTTAGTACCGGCTCACTGATGCGACGGTATTCCGCCACCTAACTCCAAGGGATAGGATGTATTCTATTGAACACTTGTATACAGTTAGGAAAATAAAAATTCCCTTTTTTATCGTAGCTTGTTTCGAAAACAATGAAAATCTATTAAAAACACAGTTAATGTAAACATTTTGTAAAGTTAAAAAAATCAATAAATATCCCAGATTACTAAAGTAAAAAAAATCTAAATTTGTTCCAATGAGTCAGCCTATCCGAACTTATGAGAATTAATTTTTTTATGCCTTGAAAAAATCTCAATACACAAGACATGCAAGCTCTCATGAATTATTAATACTTTGGTAGGAGTTTTAGTTGTACTGTCTCCTAAACTACAACTTTTCCAAGTAAATCGAAATGAAATTCGCTTTCTTTGGGTGCCCGAGCGAAGGATGACGATTTATTCTGTCGAGGCAAAGGGTAGGTAATTGAAAAGAGACACGTAGGCATTTTTGTAAGCATGATTTGGTAGAGTGGATTAAAACCCTTCTTCGTCCTTTCTATTCTGGAATTATGTATAGTAGTGCTAGCATTCCATTACGCGAATTTTTACATAAAAGTGCAACTGTAAAAATGACCTGCTACGAATCTCGTAGGTCTATAGCATCCTAACGTCTTTTGTTGCTACTTCATATTTTGCAGTTGCTAAAAATGTTAAATTAATATTTATAGTCACTATAACCTTTATCTAACACAAAATAATCCCAGCTATTGTGTGTAATTGTAATTTTAGTTTTTAACTTAGGAGCTGGCAACAGTTTTTTTTTCTTGTATTTTCATGTTCCCATGAAAACATTGTGGCCAGCTTCTCACTCGGATCAAGCATGTAGGTTTGAGTATACTCGACTAGTCATATCATAGCGTCTGGATATTAATTTTGCCTTTTGATCTAAAAATAGAACCGACGGCCGGCGGGTTTGTACCCGTCTCTATTAATATACTCGTATAAGGTTAAGTTGAACGAACTGCAGGATTCAACCAAAAATTTACATTATAACTAAGTTTTGCCGCTTAAATAATGACGTGTGCTGTGCCTTTTAATATTCTAAAACCTACTTAAGTCTAAGGCAATAAAGTCAAAAAAAGGAGACCACGTAAAGAATTAATAAACGTATACATTTCATATAAAAGCTTTCAGAACATGCCTCTAACGCAAGCTCTAAGGCATCAAAAATACATTTGTTGATGGGAAAATCGACTCATGTTTTTGTGCCCTAGTTAGCTAGGCAATAGTCGGCCATTGAACGAGCAACCATCAACGTAGTCTGACATGAAATATCGTTGTTTAGCGATTAAATAGGAATATTGTGCGACTCACGCCCATCATCAATCAAACGGAGTATTATTACATTCTGAAAGTACCTAATAGCAGAGCTGTTTGCACTTGGTTAATAAATTATTTATAATACCTACAGGTACTTACTAGTATAAGCAAAAGACAATAGAGTTATTTACCGTTGTCTATACGAGTATACCTATTGCATAATAGGTAGATACTAGGCATGGACGATTTCATGTATAGCAGATGAAAAATCATATGAAATGAATTTCATTGTTCACACCTGCTATTTTTTTCATATAGACTGCTACAAATCGCACTCTGCGAAATCATAGATCATGCTCATTTCATTTCATTCATTGATGACTGCATGTAGCAGAGCGAGTCGCGAGCGAGCGAGTAGGAATGATTTGCCCTAGGTGCGTGTTAGAAAAAGACAAACACACTAGTTATGCGATCATAGGTGACGATCGATACTGGGTGGGCATTTTATGAACTTTAAACTTATAAACATAAAGTTTAGATTTGTTTGCCATGATTTTTCATGACAACCTAAATATGACATTTCATATTAGTAGCAAATTAGCAACCGTTCACAATAATTCATATTTAATTAAAAGTAGCAAATAGCAAAAAGTGTTACATTATGACACTGCGAAAAAAATCATTGTCAATGAAATTTCACATGTGATTTCATATGAAAAAAAATCATCATTTCATGAAATGAAAATGAATTAAAAGTAGCAATCATTTCCATGCCTAGTAGATACTCGTAATACTGCGACGTGTAGTGTACTTTTTTTATTAAGGAAATGTTGGATGAAGGCACACCACCACCACCCCAGTTAGGCAGGCTAGCACCCTCATCAGTGGTCTGTTAGTCCATTAGCAAGAATATTGTAGGATGGTCAATCTCATGGGCATGGGTAATCGGGCGAGGAAAACAAGACACTACATCTAAGTCGGGAATCGGTTTACTGATCTTGGAGATATATGTACAACATGGATCACACCTTTTCAGAAAGCACAAAGTTTATGGATTCGCCACACTGGATATGGTCTGCGATCAGGTCAAATTGAACGTAGCCCGCATAATGTAAGAACAACTTTGTCGGTCTCTATATAATTTATATAGATCTAACCGCGCAAACACGCGTAAGGAACGAAAGCGTACGCGTACGGGCAGGTATTGTCCTACTAAACCTGACCGCAGAACGCAGAACGCATCCAGTGTGGCAAATCCTTCCTTTGGACATTTACTTTTTTCATTGCGATTAGGCAGTACTACCTAAACATCTATGACACGAGTCAAATGTCATGATCCGCGTTACGCACATATGGTTTGCCTAGGACGCTGCACTGGAAGGGTTAAGAGAGCACATGTGTCCAAGGTAAGCATTTTGTAAAGTTCCAAAACTTATAATAATAATAATATTTATTTATTTCTTCTTAAGCACAATAGGTATCTTAATTATTATACCTTTATTAATTCATTTTTGTAAATGAATCTAGTTATTTTTTTGTAAGCGTAGATGAAGTTTCCATTGTGTTGCATTTTAATGGTAAACGAGATATGCAGACATACAAAAGGAAACATTTTAATGTGAAAATTCTCCATATTAGCCATCCAACCGTAACGGTAGCATTTGTTTTGGATCCAAATTATGTGGTCAAACACAAATCAAACTCTAGTGAAATTCGTGAATTAGTATTAATGATGAAACAAATGATGCAACAACTTAACACTATGACAAACGCTCTCTTAACTCTCACGTCAAAATTAGCGCAGAGAAATTAAAAATTGTCATATGGAATGCCAACGGGCTGTCACAACATACCCTAGAGGTAAAATCTTTCTTAACGATACACAAAGTTGATATTTTCTTGATTTCTGAAACTCACTTTACCAAAAAGTCTCACTTCCGAATGAACAACTACAAATTCTATCATACGATGCATCCTAATGGTAAAGCACAAGGTGGAAGTGCAGTGCTGATAAGTAATAATATCAGACACCACGAAATGATAAACTATTGTACAGAGGCAATCCAGGCAACAAACATTGTCATCGATGACTGGACTGGGCCTCTAACAATTTCAGCTTTATACAGTCCCCCAAAACACAAACTCAAAGAAGAAGATTATGATATATTTTTCAAATCCCTTGGACCAAGATTCATTGCTGGTAGCGATTACAATGCCAAACATACCTATTGGGGATCACGTACAATAGCAACCAAAGGCCGACAGCTGCTGGGATCGATTGAGAATTTAAAATTATCTGTTATCTCATCTGGCAAACCAACATATTGGCCAACTGATGCCGGAAAGACACCTGATCTAATTGATTTTTGTGTAGTTAAAGGAATAGACAAATATTTAACATGTAAATCAATAACAGATCTCTCGTCTGATCACTCTCCCATCGAAGTATTGTTGGACAATAATATTGCACTAACCACATAGTCTTGTCGATTACATACTCATAAAACAAACTGGCAACTGTTTCGTGAAACTGTAACAGCTACACTAGACACGAAAATCCCCCTCAAAACAGCAAAAGATATAGAGGCAGCTGTGGAACTTTTCAACAATACTGTGCAGCAGGCAGCATGGGACACAACACCTGAAATACCAAAATCACCCCTAGACGCATATAAATACCCTACTGAGATCAGGGAGCTGTTGAGCTTGAAAAGAAAAACACGCAAACGGTGGCAACTAACAAGATACCCAGCAGATAAGACCATTCTTAACTCAATAACGAAAAGGCTTAAGTAAATCCTTAGAGAAAATACAAATCTGAGAGTCCAGATGTATCTACAGGACCTGGATGCTACTGCCGCATCAGATTACTCCCTATGGAAGGCGACCAAACACCTCAAGCGACCGATAGCGTCACAGCCTCCTATACGTAAAGTAAATGGGAGCTGGGCTGTGAATGACTCTGAAAAAGCGCAGACATTTGCTGAACACCTAAAAACTGTTTTTATACCAAACCCAGACCATGGATCTACCATTACTGAAAAGGTATCGGATCTATTGAAACAAGTGCATCAGATAGATCTTCCGATTAGAAACTTCTCTAAAAATGAGGTAGTAAATGCAATAAATAAGTTAAAACTAAATAAAGCGCCTGGCTATGACTTAATTACCGCAAAGATTCTGAGAGAATTACCGAATGAAGGCATACTGTACCTAACTTTCTTATATAACTCAATCTTAAATAGAGTAACAATACCTGTACAATGGAAAGTGGCACAAATGATGATGGTCAGTAAACCTGGAAAAAGTCCGGAAGATGTAAAGTCCTTTCGGCCTATTAGCCTATTACCAATTGCTTCAAAAGTAATGGAGATCCTATTTCTTAACAGACTAAATCCAATAATAAATGAAAGGAATTTAATTCCCGAACACCAGTTTGGCTTCCGCCAGAGGCATAGCACCATTGAACAAATTCATAGACTCGTGGACAATATAAGTACAGCTTTTGAGAGTAAACAGTTTGCACTGCTGCCTTTCTGGACATTACACAGGCATTCGACAGAGTTTGGCACGATGGACTTTTGTTTAAAATAAGGAAGACTCTCCCAATAAATTATTACAAATTCATTAGATCATACCTAGAAAATAGGTATTTCTATATATTTTTATTTATATATTTTTATTTTTCATTAAGCAAGGTGAAGAGATAACGCCGCTACATTCTATAGATGCTGGTGTTCCTCAGGGAAGTGTCCTGGGGCCTACGCTATATCTTCTCTATACTGCCGACTTACCAACCACAGAGGGAGTTGTCACTGGAACTTTCGCTGATGATACTGCCGTCCTTTCATTGGACATATCATCTCAAAAGTTGCAAAATAGCTTAAATGGAATCGCAAGCTGGCTCAGAGACTGGCGTATCAAGGCAAACGAAACTAAATCAGTGCACGTGACTTTTACTAATCCAAGGGGCACATGCCCACCGGTCTCTCTAAATCAAGTCCAAGTCCCTCAGGCCGATGAGGCGAAATACTTGGGAATGTATATAGAAAAACGACTTACTTGGAGAAAACATATATTTACCAAGAGGCTAGCAATGGGCCAAAGGGTACGTAAAATGTACTGGATGCTTAGAAGAGA
Source organism: Pyrausta nigrata (assembly GCA_949316185.1). Classification (NCBI taxonomy): domain Eukaryota; kingdom Metazoa; phylum Arthropoda; class Insecta; order Lepidoptera; family Crambidae; genus Pyrausta; species Pyrausta nigrata. The sequence continues at coordinate 5,985,576 of OX438941.1, read as the reverse complement.
GTCACAGCTGTACTTGGAAAATAAACTTTTCCTCTACAAATGCATTATAAAACCTATGTGGACCTACGGTGTACAATTATGGGGCACAGCTGCCAATTCAAACATAGAGATCCTCCAGAGATTCCAATCAAAAATGCTGCGAATGATAACTAAGGCACCATGGTTCGTAACCAATGACAGGCTGCATCACGACCTAAAAATTAAAACTGTTACGCAAGAGATCGCGGATAGCACACAAGCATACAAAACCAGAATATCCAGTCATCCCAACACACTCGCCCAACACTTAATGGACGAGCCGACCATGCCTCGTCGCCTGCGGAGGAAAATACCACAAGATCTATTGGAATAGATATTTTTTGAGAAGGCGGATGTGTCAGTGGACACTAACCGTACAAGTTTTTCAAACACTTATAAATCAATTGCTAAATGTCCTACTAGACAGATTGCAAGCAGAGTGAAAACAAAAAAAAACATTTTTGTAAATGAATCCAGTTATTTTTTTGTAAACGAGATATGCAGACATACAAAAGGAAACATTTTAATGTGAAAATTCTCCATATTAGCTATCCAACCAAAACGGTAGCATTTGTTTTGGATCCAAATTATGTGGTTTTCGGACAGAAGGACTAAAATATGCGTCAGGGTCGGTGGACACCACTCGCAAAGAATTCCCGCAATGACGAAGAAGGCCGCTGAAAATTAATGCGATCTGTCTACGCACTCACCAGAGGCTCCACCCTGAAATACGCTTTCAGTTTTTCAACACAGACATCGCTCGTTCTCTCTCTGACATGCAGGAATGAGCAACAAAGACACCCAGAGACAAAAATACAGGTATTTCCTTACAAAGAAGGGTCCCAGCCGCGGAATGCGACACGTTTTAATTAATATCTCATGAAAAAATGTCCTCCGTCTCATCTGAGTGGCATACTAATTTAGTTTTTAAAGAGCCGCACCATATTATGAATAATTAACTTTTTTATTTAGGCTTTTAGGCTGCAATTTCTTTTATGAGTTAGTAGCACACTCATTAGTTGTAAGTTAGTATTTTATATTTTCCATAGTCTTCTTTGATCACTATTACAGCAGTACATCTGAGTCCGCAATACTTCGCATAGTTAATAATGGAGTTGTGAAAATTTCGACTTCGACTATCTGCAGTGCGCATACTCTACTCATGCGTACTACTCGAAGAAGTACACATCTATGATAACATACAATTATGCTCCCGGATGACAGCAAAACTCACTTCCCAAAAATCTGGCCATACCTGGTTTCAACGGGCATATGACCAACCGATAATCGAGACGGTACTCATATTACGACAGATGAGATTGAATGCTATGACCGCCTGAGTCCTCGCCGGCGGGGTGGGGTGCGGGGGTAGACGAGAACGGGGACCACGAGTGGTGCTTGTAATTTGATTGGGTTATTTGAATTTAGAAAATAATAATGCGAATTTCGAATTTCAGAATTTAAAGGTCGGGTATAATAATAAAATCTGCAGCGGAAAGGTTAAAAATAATTTCGAATATATCCAAAATTCAATTTACGATTTCAGATTTATCAGTGCAGTCCATCCACCCGTATGAAATTCTGGTCTCTTTGTCTTACGTCATTGCGTGATGGCAGCGACATCTACCCGAGCTGTATTGCAACAGCAATGGGCCAAGTTGTTATTCTTTACAGAATAAATTCAACTAGAATGAATACGCTTTCGCTATTCCATAGTTTTTAATATTTTTAAACACTCACAGTGTTCTTCCTTATTTATATTAGTTTATAAGAAACCAAAAATTCGTACACGGGTAGGATTTGAACCTACGACCTTTGGCTAACTGGGCCAACGCTCTCACCAACTAAGCTACCTACCTTCCAGAGTTTAAAACTTTAACGCCAATAAATAGTTTTTTAGTTGTGTACTATGTGATATCTGGTATTCAGTGGGTGTTCACTAATAAAACTCCCAGAAAACGTTTTTACGCGATGAAAAGGGAAATTGTGAGATCCAAATATTGACCTTCACAAGTTTGTGGCATTTGCTGTCCAAAATTGAATAAATATGTTTTAACTATGAATGAAAAAAGCTGCCCAACTGCTACTAGCTGCTACGTACTTAACAGTTTTTGTGTTTTTTGGAACATTAAATTCCAACCAGAGTTATTGAATACGCGAAAACGAATTCAGAGGCTTGTGCTAATGGATTCGAATCCTACCACAAATAGTGTTGGCTTGTTTTAAAACCGAACAGCCCGAATAGAATATCCAATTTTGATTCTTACTAAAAACTTATTAAAGTTCAATACAATTTAGCCCTATTAGATGCGTATGAATCTCATATTCAGACGATACTTTATACAAGCGTGGGTTCTATGTTAGGGTCATAAAGTTAAATATTGATTAACTGCGCTATGCGTTGGGATCATTTTGTGTAGGACGATTGTAACCGCATTGCTGAAAACGCTAATTGAACCAGATTCATAAGTAAACAAAATGGGTCGAAATTTGATTTAAAATAAAAAAATACATATAAAAATGTTTGTTTTTGGATAACCCACGGATCCATAAATTGGTAGTAAACTTATCTCTACTTGTGTTGGTACTTTTATTCTACAAGTAACAAAGTTAACTTAATGAGATTGCCAACAAACGGACAGTCCCCGCTGTCGGCTATTGCCCTCAGAACACTGTTACTGCTACCCCGTATTCGGCGCATCAGTGAACCTGCTTTCTTACGAAGGATGGCACCAAAGCTATCCACCCCTGCAATCATAGCTGAGGCGCTACAGAAACGTAGCATATTTTTTATGCATTTTTCATTTATAGTAATGTTTATTAGATCAAGTTTTAAATAGGATCCTCCCATGCAGTACCTAAGATTACTGACATTGAGTTGCACCTGACTTAAATCGTAACTATAACAATAATAGGTGTTTTTCGTTAAGAGTTGGGCAGATTTTTGACGTTTGTTATAGTTAAAGTAAAATGGTGCAGTTCAGCCTAATTTTAACAAACTATACTATTACTAGTATAGTTCGTAGGTATACTATTAATAGTATAGTTTGTTTATACATACATATTATGATAATAAATAATACTCGTAGTTACTAGGACGCCTAAAGCCCTCCTTATAAACCAAAATCTAAACATGTCACAACTTTGAACTGATACTGCAAGTGACAGTTATTCATTACTGGCTAACAAAAGATGATAATAACACTGTAGTGTAGGTATACCTACGCATAATTGATTTAAAGTCCCCCAAATATTGACAAAAGGGTGACTAGAAAATGTCCCACGGCTGTCAGTTTCATGCAACATCTACAGGTAATTACCCGACGGTGTCAGAAGTAGGGTAATGTTTTTAGTTGGTTGAATTTAGTTGACAATAGTTACATTGGGTAACCTTGATGTTAAATCCTTATCACGTATTTTTAATTTCAAAAAAGGAAGAGGTTTTGTACTCGACTGCATGTATTCTTTTTTATATGTACCTTCGTCAATAGTGGACCGATTTTTTTTTAAAATTTAAAAACATGCTCCTGAAGTGGTCCCATTATCACTTGAAAGTACGGGCAATTAGTGTACCTATAATTAAAATTGGAAAATCTTTTTACAAAAAAGAGAACCGCTTTTAAAAGACCCGAACTAAAAAGTTGGAAATAACTTTTTATCGCCAAGTGAAAGAAATGTGGAAGCTCTATTTTATAATCTACACTTCTTATTTTTATTAATGTAGGTATGTACAGTCGAGCAAATTGAATCATGACCCACTTTGCCGATTATTCCTTTGCATTCATAAATGTAGTAAGGTTTTCTTCGCTGTCATGCATGTTGCACGTAGTACGTTTTAAATTGAATAAAAATGCGTCACAACGGGTCAGAGATCTATGCAAGTTTAACCTTTATTATCACTGTTACATGTTTTAGATAAACCAGTCTTAATATGAATTTAAAATAAGTCCATAATCCAAACTCTTTTCACTACGAAGAAAAATGTATTATAATTTAAAAAATAAAAAACGTCGTGTGTCAAATGTCAAGTATACCTAGTAAGTCTGAAATTGTATAAAAACCTAAGTCAATATCTACAAACAAATCGTATAAGGCCAATTTGGCAGAACAAACAGCTAAGAATAAGTCGGAACACAGTCAGAACCTGGATCAGCCGGCATGCTAAAGAGGGTACCCTCGAAGACAGACGACGACATATTCATGGCGTTCGTCGAATTAAGAACGGAACGGAAGAGAACGGAAATGCAACACTATTACGGATAACATATTTACAGACGAGAAATCATTTCGCTCTTCTCAACATGGTCGCTTAACTTTGTGGCGTTACGATAACACGCGATACACAGAGGATCACGTTGTGCCCAACCAATTATCCAGCTGAATTTCGGCTAACATGTGTGCCTGGATGGATGCCGGAAGTGTCCGAAAACTTGTTCAAATGTCTCCTCGTCATACCTCTATAAACTATGTCAATTTATTGGAAGAATCAATGTTACCGACTTTGCGAATAGTTTACTTGCGTGAAGAAGTGCCAGTATTCTCCTTTGTTCATGATAACTGTCCAGTGCATACTGCCAGAATTGTCTCGAATTGCTTTACCCAGCATGAAGATGCATTCACTCTTATTCCATGGCCGTCTAGGTCCCCAGATGAAAATTTGTGGTGTTTGGATTGGGGAAGTGACATTTGTCGTCTAATCGGTTTACTTTTCACTTTACCAATTTAATGCCACTTGTTAAATATATACTTAAAATAAATATTATTTTCTTCAACTAAGTATACTGTTTTATTTCATCATGGCAAACACAAGTTCCAGTGGAACTTTTATAAAAGAAACTGGTTCCCAATACAGACTTGGCGCCAGGCTGTGCCGAATCCCGAATATCTACCTACCTACTTGTGTGTTGCATTGCAACCCTTACCCACATGAAATGAAGTTCTCGCCGATTTTTATACAAACTTATTCGTAGAGATAGCGACCATTGCCTTGTCAGTGACTGTCAGTGTCTAATAAATTGATAACACGTTCGTTTCTAGGAAATGTATGTTCAAGCGACTTTCAACTTACTTGTATAGAATGACAGTAGAAAAATGACCATAAGGTGGGTCATGATTCAATTTGGTCGACTGTACGTAAGAACTTTATACGACGAACGCTATGGCAGTGAAACAATGTGTGTTGACGTTAGTATGCTGTAGTGCGAGATATTTGTATGGATTAAATGGTATTAAATTGATGCTCAAATCCATTACAGGCTTTTAGTAAAATCCACTAACAAACATAATTAAGAAACAGATTAAGCGCAGTATGAATATCGTTTTAGTCTATTTTCAACTAGATTTTCGTTCGGTGTTTTTATGCGGCTTCGTTCTCGTCTCGGATAATGAAATTTTAAAACATACGTGATATTATTACTAATATTTTTTGGTGGAAATTACTTTGTGAGAAAATCTAATCAAAAGTGATAAAACGACCAAAAATTTTAGACGTAACTTAACGTAATCAAACTTAAAGTTGAATGCTGCGGCGTATAAACTTGCCAACTGCAACTCTGAGTTCAAATACCATAAAATATAATTTTAAGTAAACGAATAAATATAAATACATTTTAATATGCGTGATAGGAACTGTAGTAAAAGGAGCTTTGAATGAACTTGGTTTCGAGTTAGATCTCACTTATTTACTTTACTGCTTTTCTTCACACGGTCGACCATAAAATATATACATTTAGTGATACAGGGTGACCTCCCTTTAGCATACCACAGAGTTCAAATGAGAGACCACGATAACTGGACGGAGATATGAGTATGAGTCAATTTGTATTATCGAGTCTACGCAGACGAAGTCGCGGGCAACCACTAGTTCACAATGGGCTCAATTTCAATGCGCCCTGTCTAAGATTAAATTTAGGTTCAGTCTCTCTCTTTCTTTGCCAAACAAACGAAAAGAGACAGACAATATTAATTAACAAGCAGCTGTCCGTTGCTAAGGTAATTAGAGAACCCATAGACAATATAGTATGGATGTCATTCGATGGCGAATTAGACGAAAACACGCAAAAACTTGTGCAAATACGTTAGAAATCGCATCACTTAATTTGACGTTTCTAAATTATTGTAGTCTGTCTCTTTTCGTTTGTTTGATAAAAAAAGAGAGAGACTGAACCTAAATTTAATCGCATTAGAAATTGAGCCCACTATTTTTGATAGGATTTATTATACAACTGTCCACTGCTATTAAATAAATAAGCCCATAGGCACCAATCATATGCCACTTCAATGTTGTTTCATCAGCATATCTCCATCATAGATCACAATAAACAGCTTAGGGGACATCTCACCAGATTAACATAATTTTCGGCAAGACGACATTCGCCGTTCATTTTTACGTCCGCCCCATGAATGCCCAGAGCGGTAGTAAGCGCCGTCGTAAAGACTAACGCCCGTCGTATCGATGAGGATAAGTTCTTTATTACGCAAACGTGAGCGGCGTCAGGCATCTTAATGATATCGTTTTATTGTCTTAAGATGTTTAAGCGTCGAATGTAGAGCGTCGGTGGCGTAGAGGCTAGCGGGTTGCTTTTTATGCGTGCAGTGCCGGGCTCGATCCCACGTGCTGCCATGTACCCAATGACTTTTCTGAGTTACGTACATTACTCGTTTCACTAACACTAGCAAATGTTCTTACGGTGGAGAAAACATTGCGAGAAAACCTGCACATTCAGGCGACTGAATGTGTAAATATGATCCTAACTGGTCAGGTTCCCCTTTTAACAGGCTCACGAAGGTCAGATGGCAGTCGCTCCACAATAATTTTCTGTAATATCCTGGATCGTAGTCCAAAGCTGACACTGGACCCTCGCAAGCGATTGCATAAACGCATAAGATGATGATGATAACATGTTTAAGCGTCATATTTTGTGGTTAGGAAACTCTTGTGGGTGTAATTTCTAAGTAAGGACTATGGTTGTATTTTTAACCGACTTCAAAAAAGGAGGAGGTTATCAATTCGACTGTATGTTTTTTTTGTGGCTATGTTACCGCATATCTCAGTCAGTTGTGGACCGATTGAAAAAAAAAGAATATGTTTACATCGAGGCTGTACCTTCTAGTTGGTCCCATTTTGGCCCAGTCGAGATCTGGTGATGGGATCTTGGTGTAATCGAGGGAAACCCTCAAATTTTGAAGGCACATATAGTGTTTTCGTACTAGTATCTTAATGTTGACATGTTGTTACGTCTGATAGTCATTATGTGGAGCTGAGCTGATGGTGGAACTCCTTATAAATTAGGAGTTTAGTAATTAAAACACCAGATGTTTTGTCAGGTACTGTATAGGATGCTAATAAAACAAAGTCAAAGGCGCAGTTCCCTCCTCTTACCCCCCCCCCCGCCTCCTAACCCCTCCCGCCCGAAATATATAATTGCTGCAAGAAATCAATTAATTCTTACCGCTGAAACGATGGATTTGATAGTTTGAGTACCGAGAAAGGACATAGAAACCGTTTTTATTCCCAAAATCATTTGTATAGGGAATCCGATGATACGATATACAACAAACTAAATTTAAAATGCTATTGGCAAATCTTTCCCTGTTCTTTTTAAACGGTCTTCCTTCTCGTTACTACTTTCTTCCAAATGACGCTGTCGCATTTGAACAGCGCGTTAAGTAAGTCTGGAAATAGGTTTCTTGTATAATTTCGTAGAACAGTTAGGTAATTTAAATATTATTTTGTACTTTTTAGTTTAAATTTGTTTATAAAATTTTAAGTTTTAATTAACATTGTAGTTTTGAAGTCGGTTTTTGTTTTTTAAAGCTAAGCATTATTGATTTTTTATAGATACGTATCATATTCTCGTTTGTACGTACCTTGTGAAAATACAATTCGAAAATAGAGGTGAGATTCACAACGCGTTTACTGCTCTGCTTAGTGTTTGGAATTTGAGGTTTACAATCTTTTATTTTATTTGGAAAACAATACAGGTAACATTCAAAACAATTACAAAAAAGCTTGAAAGCGAATAACTAATCTAACTAGAATGATACACTAAAACAGTTTTCACAACATGATTTGCATGCAGTAGTATTTTTAGTAATAAATATGAGAGACAATAAATATGTGGGACAATTACACCTTAAATATGAGACTGCTCTTACAATTTTTAAATTAAATATTAAGTAAAATGTGAAACAATACAATAATAAAAGTAATTTCAGTCCAGTGTAGTTTTAGTGAGATTATCTTTTACACGCTTTCGAAACAGTGGTATCCTGTGCTCCAAGACATCCAGCAGACAGTGGTTACTTTTTGTGCATGTGTTATATAGTCTACACATCCTAAGCAGTGGCTGATGAAACGAAATATTATTGCGTTTGAGAGGAATGTCAAAGGATTTTGGCCTGCGCGCATTTTGCCTAATGTTTAGGTTAAGTTCACCAAGAAGACTGGGGGAGTAAATATGCGGTGGAGTAGTTTGTGCAGATAAATTAGTTCCAGCTCATTCCTACGGGTTTGCAGCGAAGTCAGTTTTAAGAAGTCTATTTTCGTATGAAGAGCAAGTTCTGCCCAGTCTCTCTCTGTAACAGACAATTCTTAGAAGCTTTTCCTGCACATGCTCAATTGAGGCAGAGTGAACCTTATAATGTGGTGACCATACTACTGACCCATACTCAAGAGTGCTTCTAACCAAGCTGAAATACAGGCAGAATATTGCTTGCTGACTCCTGAAACCCTTAGTATTTCTAGTGATGAAGCCCAATAGTTGAAGAGCTTTCCTTGTTATATGATCATAGTGGGCTCGAAAAGAAAGGCTCTCATCAAAGAAAACTCCAAGGTCTCTAGCGACCGAGTGACGATTCAGCTCCTGACCATCTGCTGTTTAGTAAGTGTATGTTACCAAATAATGCAAAGCTGCTAAGTATACTGCCATTAGGTGATCTATATCTGATCTGAAATAATAATTTCAGGTACTTAATGCTAGCTCACAATAATAGCTGAACCAAAGACTGTACATGCCTATGTGTGGTTTACAAATGAAGGATTTTCTTACAGTTAAAGATTTTTGTTTTATTTTATGTTGATAGATGGCGCTATTCATCTAAGTTGTATGTTATATAAATATAGCGTCGAAATCATTGAGCATAAAACCAACACGAATTATTGTAATATTACACTTCTGGACACATCTGTTGGCCCACCTTGTATTTTCAGTTTCGTTTGGTCCTAGCTAAAATTTTATATTAGGTCGAGCAAAAAGTTTTTATGCAGTTTTGAACCTGGCACATTCACAATTTCATTCAATAGTCTTTTTTTGAATTTCGAACACAGAATTTAAAGAAACAAAAGACAATTTGGAGCCTGTTTGTTGATATCAAACAATCGAATACTAAGAAAACTTGGTTTTATTGGTTTACTTGGATTTAATTCTTGAAAAAGTGATTGATAGATACTATGGTTTTGCAACAAACATTACTTATTTTTAACATTAAGTTGAGGTTCTATCAATAATCTATGGATACTTCACCTGAAGTCCCGCCCAATCTGTGGCACTTATACAGGCCGGACACAGCCAAAGAAACGTGAGTGCTCAACTTAATTTAAGTCGATCTGCGGTCCGAAATGTTTATTGGAGGTACCTAGAGACTGGCGGCTTTGTTCGTCGCCAAGGAAAGCCACGATCTCAGGTCACAACTGCAAGGCAGGATCGATTCATCGTGACGACCAGCTTGAGAAATCGTCACCTTACCTCCATTGAGATACAAAACCAACTTCGCGACTTCCACGGAGTATCTGTGAGCGCTCAAACTGTTCGGAGAAGGTTAAAAGAACGCGATATGGTACCACACAAGCCAGCTAACGCGAGCCCACCGAACAGCGCGCCTTCATTTCGCACGCAGTCATTTAAATTGGACACAGCAAGATTCGAGCCGTGTACTCTTTTCTGATGAGTCTAAAATTGTGTTATATGGCAATGATGGAAGGAAGAAGGTCTACCGACGTAAGGGAGAGCGTTTTGCACAATGCTGCTTTGAAGAGAGGGTTGCTTATGGCGGTGGCTCATGGACTGTCTGGGGCGGTATATCCGCGAGCGGCAAAACCTAACTTGAGGTTGTTACAGGACCACGGCTGCCAACATTAAATGCTAAAAGGTACATTCGCGAGTGCTTAGAACCTCACGTGATACCATACGCGGAATATGTGGGCCCAAATTTCCTTTTTATGCATGATAATGCAAGAGCCCATGCGGCCGGCATCGTCAGGGAATATCTTCGGGATGTGAACGTCACAGTTATGGACTGGCCAGCCAGAAGCCCAGACATGAACCCCATTGAGCATGTGCTCAATGTGTGGCCCACATGTGTGGGACGAGCTAAAAAGACGTGTTAGGGCTCGTCAGTCAGTTGCCCAGACGATGCAGGAGTTGAAAACTGCCATAGAAGAGGAATGGGAGATGATCCCTCAAATTATAAATTTCATAGAGCGGTTGATAAACTCTATGCCTAATCGTATGAGAGCTGTGGTAGATGCCCATAGAGGCAACGCGCGTTATTAAATTAAACCTTTATTTGATAAAACATGTTTTTTATTCAAAAATCAATTGACTTTAACAAGGCGCATATCCGACTTGTTAGGCGTAGCTCCATGTCGTTTGGTATTCTGAATTCAAATTTAAAACAACACGATCGAGAAAGAAAATATATAAGGTAAAATGTATCAGGTTTAAAATTGCATCAACAGTTTTTGTTCAATCTAGCAGTCATATTTCATTTCATATTAAACTCTAAGGTGGGCCAATAGATGTGTCCAGAAGTGTATTTATACAGACATGTAGTGGACGCACTAACGTAAAAAATAGCAAGTTTCAAAATGCATTTAAAAATAAAGTTTAATAAAAAAAAGTCTTGATGCTCACTAAATTGTTAAAAAAAACTGTACTGTTAAAGCGCGAATCTAAAACATGCTAACATAAACATAATAAACGCTAAAACCGGCCTTTCTCATAAATAAAAATCTACCTAACTTAGGTGGTTTAACACCATCTAGAGGATTGATAAGTACTGATTTTTGACACTAGGCAAATCCCTTATTGTCCTTACACGTTCTGGGTTTGATCCATTAGGAGTACTTTTGCTACATACATAATTCATGTTATCAACAAAATGTTGTATATTTCAAACACATTTACAAAATCCAGAGTTGCAAGTTTCTCAAAGAAAAACAATACATCAGCTTTACGAAAGAATAGCGGGGGCCAAAACATAAACACAGATATAGCACCCCATTTGTCCTTTTCTCGGGCACTGGAAGTGCTGACTACACTGAATTTATTGTTATTCTCCGAGATGTTTTGTGGGAGGTTGTTACGTCTTAATGCATTGTACGTACTACTTTCCAAAAATGGTTTTGGCAAGGTGTGTTGGCACGTGCTTCAGGCTTACAATATCATTTAGTAGAATCGGTATATTACAAGCTTCAAGGAGCCTTGTGTAAAGATATTAGAATAATTTGGTCTTAAACAGATATTTTGAGGAATGATCGGACTCATAGTTACGTGCCACTATTAGGGATAGCTATTTCAATAAAAAATACGTAAGTTACCATCAAGTGTGCATAGTAAGTATTTGATCAATAAATTGCTTTTGTGTGTCTTAAAACAAAACTAGGAACATAAAATGTCATGAAAAATTTCTAAAACGAAGGGCACCTTACTCCATTATTCAAATGAAAGCAGATTTGTGTTGCAAAAATAATATCACAAGTCCTAAGATAGACAAATATAGAACTTGTATTAATATTGCACTGTACCTACGATTAACTTTCACGCTCGCTAAAAAATCAGCCGCCAACTTTGTTAAAGAAATCAATCGCCAAACTTGGCGGACTGCTCCATCAATCAGCTCCCTTAGCGCCAGCACTTCATAAAATAAATTGAAAAAGAGTTTAGTACTAAAATAATATGGGGAGATAAGAAAAACATTCCCACGACACAGAGGGACAAAGGATCGGGTCGGGTATAAAATTGGACGGGCTCCCTTAGGCTGTGATACAAGCTTCGGATAAGGATAAACGAGGGAAACCTCCTATGCGGGTACCTTTTGTGTTCCTTTTACGCATAAAACCTTTATAGAACATCTGACTTCGTTTAAATCGCCTTTTTTCGTCTACTCAACAGAGGTGGTGGTTCGATAAAAACGAGAGTGGCAAAAATAACTTGCGTATTTTAAGCGTCCGATTGCACTACAATATTACAGCTCACATTTAACTCGTCATTTTGGCAAATTGTGATATAGCTAACGTGTCAAGAATTTTCGTAATGGGGGAGGTCTAGGTCGATCCGCCAAGATGGTACCAATACCTTTATTAAACTCTTTAATCAATTGACAGAAATAAGTGAAATTATTGACAGAAATAATTGAAATTATCGCTCTTTAAAAACGGTATAATACGGAACCGAAAACACTTTATTTATTCTTCTTTGCATCCAAATGTTACGTAATTAGAACAACACCTAAGGACCCACACATAAGCTTTATGGAAACGGGAAGTTTCTAACATCTGAACATGTTTCACTTAGCCTGATTTTTAATTTCACTCTTAAGGATTTGGCTATGTCAGTCGAAATCATGGGCAAAAGTATAATGAAAACGGAGTCATCTAAATCTTGACAATACAAAATAATATTACTAAAATCGCAAAAGTAACGAAGAGCCCTGAATACAAAAGATAAGGTAAGATTTTTTCAAAAGAATTTATTTTCATTTGGAGAACCAAAAGTATGTTCGCTTTGAAGGACCGAATCCTGAGCGCCTGAGGGTTTCGTAATTGTTAAATAATTCTGAAGAATGAAATTATACTACATTTTTAGTATGTTAGTAAGTACACCTAACAAATATTATACTTGTCAGTTTTTTTGGAACGCGCTCTATATCTACTGTTATAAAACTAAGCTTTTATTAAAATTATTTTTATAGAACATAGGTATCGTAATCTACATTTTCTCACTACCTACTCGGCAATGTTCAATTACTCATCAAGTAAACCTGACTCAAAGTGAGTCATTGCATCCCTAGGGACGTAATGTTGTAAGAAATTTCATTACGCCCCTAGGTAGGCAAAGTGATTTGACTTTCGAATAAGAGTTCGTAGGCATGATCACACTAGCCTGTCCCGCACCAAAGAGAACATATTTGAAATTTGAACCTGGCAGCCAAGAATTTTAGCAAGAATGGAATAAAAAAAAAGCGCGCGCTTCTATAAAAGAAATAAGTAAAAAAAAACCTATGTATTTTAGGAATTTCAAACAATGTTTTTGTAAAACTGTCTAGTGACGAAGTTTATAACACCGGAGTCCATTAGATGTAAAGCTGCTGGTATTGTTAATAATAATAAGTTACTGCCAGAAAAGTCAAAGGATATATACCTACTTATAGATAAAATAAGGTATTTGTAGTACATTTTTTATTGCCTCGTAGGAAGTGTGAAAAGCAGAGTATTCTCCTCGGGGATAAAGATGTCTTCGTCTTGGGCGAGCTTAAATCCCTCGCTCTACTCAGGATTCTACTTATAACTCTCGAATCCTTTGTTACGCTCGAAATTCAAGATAACGCCCGTGACGTAAGACATCACTTTACCCCCTTGGTGAATAATCTACTAAAAACACACAGGTCATTTACGGGATAAACCTACGAAGATTTTCTACTTTCAAAACTTACTAACTTTAATTAGCACAGAATAAATAATAGTTTAGACGGATCCGCTAGCTAAACATTACAAAATAAAAATGGGAAGAGTTGTTTTTAGGGTTCATGTACTTTTGTATATAAGTATACGTAAGTATGCTTTCATTTGATTCAATTTATAAGAGAGGTGGAAAAATCCTGCAATATCATGACGTATAGAGCTGGTGAAATATCATCTTTTCCGATAGCTTATTTATTAGAAGATCGGAACCCAGACTGCGGAGCAGATATTCCAGGTAATTTCACCCGACGTCGGTAATTACTTAATTCCTGATCCAGCATTCATTTGACGAAAATAATATATAAGTTGGTATGTATATTCATTATTTAAACAACTCGATAACCAGAGAATTTAGGTACTTTTAACCCCTACAACCTTTTTTTTTTTTTTTTTTTAGCGTCAGGAAAATGCGGTGCATACCCCCCCCGCCAGCGGGGATGGTAGAGGGGGTTATGTGGGGCTCCAACCCACTAAAAACCTGACGGTGTCCTCCGGTGCTGTTGTCGGTGCGAGTGCATGGGTTTCAGCCGACGCAATGCCACCACGCACTCGCTCCCAGCTGCGGCCCACGAATATGACAGGGCCCCGCCCGGCTTCGAGGAGGGGAGAGCAGCCCCCTCCTCGGTACAAGTAACGACGCGCGGGAACACACACGCGCCGCTGCGACCCCGTGTGGGCGAATCGGTACCCCCGCACCGCGTACACCCGGGGTCCTTCAGGGAGGCGGCAGGAGGAGAGCAAAGCGTCCCCTCCAGCGGCCTGTGCGTCGGCGGCGGATCATCGGGGCGTCAGCCGAAGCCTCTCGCACCCTCTCCGCCTCCTCCTTCTGCAGGAGCACGCTCTCGCAGAAGGTTCGCACGGCCGCAAACGCCTCCCTGGATCCGGCCATCCTCGCCACGATGGCAGCGAGTGACAAATCACCTCCGACTACCGCGATGAGGTCCTCGCACTCCCTCGCCCAGGCCGGGCACGACTCGAGGGTGTGTTGCGCGGTATCCTCCTCGCGGCCGTCACAATGGTGACACCGCCCGGTCAACTCGCGACCAATCTGGGCGAGGTACGCCCCAAAACAGCCGTGGCCAGCCAGCATTTGGGTCAGCCTGTAGGACAGGTGACCGTGCCCACGACGCATCCACTCCTCCAGCACAGGCTGGAGGGCCTGACAGGTGCGTCGACCGGCTTGGCTGACGGCCAGGCGATCCTGCCACCGCTCCACGGCGGTCTGCTCCAACCGAGCCCGCTCCGCCTCGACCTCACGTGGTGCAGGCCTTTGCCCCTGGGACCTCTGGTCTCCCCGCCACTGATAAAGAGCGGCGAGGACCAGTGCATGGAGATCCCATGGCATGCTCCCGGCCAACGCGAGGGAGGCGTCCGCCGAGACCGTGCGGTAGCCGCGGATTTCCCGTATGGCCAAGTGGCGCTGCGCCCTCCTCATCAGCATGGCGTTGTGATCCGACATGGCGTCGTACCACACCGGTGCCCCGTACAGGGCCATGGACCGCACGACGCCCATGTACAAACGCCGGCTGAATGAAGAGGGCCCACTCAAGTTCGGCATTAACGTGCCGAGCGCTCCGGCCTACAACCTGGTACAACTTACAAAGGCCAACAAACCAAAGATTCTTACTGCTAAAAAAATACCAGTGTATTTTTTTGGCAGACAGAATCTTTGGTTTTAATTATTTATGCCTATCTACTTTCATACGATTTTCGGTCCAAGGACTCAAACCTTGCTCGGAAATTGGATCTGCGATCTTACGTAAGAACTACCAATACGTAGGTAATAAATAAATGGCCTTTTGCTAGAAGTAGGGGAGGGTGGGGTGTTTACGGACAGCGGGTAATTGCGGACAGTACCTTAATAGCTGATACAACCCGCCATGTGCCCCACAACCGGATTCGTGGGATTCATTTTGCTATCTTTAGTGCTTGACTAAACTTTAATACAGGAAGCCGCGCACTCAGTTTTGGGTAAGAACGTTCAATCGTTTTTAAGGACTATCTTATAATTTTTGTAGATTTTTAGTAACGTGCATATACAATGGTAATTGCTTTAGGTAAAAACTGTACTTATCGTACATTAAAAGGCTAGTTAACTTTATAATGTGATATTAAGATCGTAGAAGTGTGATTAGTAATTATAACTTTTTTGACCTAAAACGTTGCAGTGCAAATTGGGGTGATTACGGACATTGTTTTGGGTTAAACACGGACGTCCGTAATTACCCAAAATGGTTGGAAAGAATACGGATACATAAGTGAACATGGTTGTAGTCTGTTTCAGAAGCCCCGAGTACTTATAAAACGTCGGGAAAATGTCCTTACTCGCTTAAAACTTTGAAATTAGTAACTGCTCTAAGAAAATAAGCCAAGTTTTCGAAAACTCATTTTTATGGAAAATAGAGGAGATTTAAGAAATATTTAATCATTATTCCATTTGAAAGAATTATAAAAAAAAAATATTTTAGCAAAAATACGAACCAAAAAAAGCACTCTATTTGTCTTTTACTAACACTCCAGAAAATGTTGAATAAGAGAAGAAGGAAGTAGGAGGAAATAAAGAAGACAGATAATTAAGCAAGAAGCTGTAATTAAAAGTTAAAACTGTAACTAAAGGTAAAAAAACCGTAATCGAAGAAAAAATGTGGTTAAAACTCTTAGAAAATTTGTAATGAAAAATATTTTGGCCCCCACTAAAGACTGGATAATGTATTTGGTGTGCCAGAATTGGGCACTCGATAGTTGCACAGGTAGGAGCACAAGTCGTGACTTTATCGTACTTTTACAAAGAGAAGAAGATTACCCCACCTGCTGTCCGTATTTACCCGTTACCTTCCGGGTAAATACGGGTTTTTGGATAAAAAGTATACTTGTTGATTTAATAATCAAAGTTTTATATGTTGATATTGTAAAGTAAGAACCAAAGTTTAAAAGATAATAAAAACTAACTGATTATTTTGTATTGACAGTTTCCCTTAAGTATCCGCAATATCCTCACTCTCCCCTACCCATGCTTTGTTGCCGCACGGAATCTTAGAAGATGAATCACAAAGTATTAACTCTACTGAAGAGATATGTAACATATAATTATATCATTCCTCCTCAGCTATTGGGCAAACTGTGTTTTAGTGGTATAAATGAATCTTATGTAGACACATATTATATATATACATACATAGTATATACATAAGGTTCAGTTTTGTCGACAATTTCCAATAAATATTGTGAGGAAATGCGCTAGTTTTAGGGTTCCGGTCTTTTTTGCCTGATAATAGTATTGTCAAAAGGTAGTCGTTTGAAACATTTACAGAATATTAAGTGGTATATTTACTTAAATAATAAAAAGTTTAATTAATATAAAACAAATATTTAACAAATAAATTAGCTCCCATACATACGTGTTTTTTTAAGTCATAATATAGTGTCTAATGTTGTATGGTACGGTACCCTTCGTGCGCGAGTCCAACTCGCACTTGGCCGGTTTTTTCTGCTATGTTGCCAGTGCAGTGTGATTTAAAAAGGTTCCTTGAATAACGTTAAACAAACGGAACGTTTGTACTATTAATCTTTGTCTATTTTAAGTCACTCCTTAGATTTTCATGCACCAAATTAAGGTTTAATGTAATCAATCAACAAAAGGATTTTTTTCTATGGAGTGTGCCAGATTTTAGGTTTTTTTTTTATAAATAAAGTTAAGTGAAAAGTATCCTTAAAAAGGACCGAGTATCACAATATCTTGTTTCCTACGTTGTGTTGCGTGGATTTAATCCACCATGTCGCTAAATATAAAACGGCCTTCCTAACGATCAGCCCTATATACATTATTCATTAGACATGGCGTGGGCTGCGATGCTGTCCTGTATTTTCGTCCTCTTTCAATATTTAAATGACGAGAATTGGTATACCAACTACTTAGTTTGTCGGAAGTGATTGATGATTTCAAAAAATATTTAACATTACGGTCTAAAAAACTAAATTAAATACAGAAAAGCTGTATTTGTAGCTAAATGACTACCTACCTCCACACTAAAATATCACCTGTATCTTCGTTCGGGTGTATTTAACTTGAAAAAATATAAATAGAAGAAGAACAAATATACTATTTTATACTTTAAAATATTCTAGCTAATTAAATTTAATTAGTTTTTGTTTTAATTTTTGTTTCTAAGCCAGATCGTTACGGAGTAATACATTTTTATTTATTTAATAAAACACATTCTTCACACAGACTTCTAACTTTAGCACGCTGCGCGCTGTAATTATGTTATGGCCTCTTCTTAAAAATAAAGTGTCAGTTTAATTGTAGGGAATTGAGTTCACAAAATAATACGAAAGTAATAATACTTTCTAAAATAATGTTGTGTGTTCTTTATCACCGAATTATTTCTTATAGTAGAAAAATCGACACCAAAATAGTATATTATGAAACATGTGAGTAAAGTTGCTCATTATACACGAGGCTGTGGGTTTCAGCCCGAGCCGTAGGTACGTGAGGGCGTAAATCAGCTGAGTGTCTAATAAGCAAGTTGCTCACGAGTTCCATTTTACCTTTTCAAGACACTTGCAAGGAAAAAACAAACATTTAAAATATAAATTGTTTATATTTATTAAAACAATTGGTACAGTTTTCAATATTATAGTGGGTTGTTGGTTTTCACTAGATTAGGTTTTCGTTTGCATTTTCTGCTGCATCCAGTGTTTCTGGCTTGGTTTAATCTGTTAATTATTCATCTTCTGCACTAAGACTTGTAATTTTTAAAATAATATGCCACAGTCTTGTGTGACACAGCAACAAATGGGATATAAACAAAATATGAACATTAGGCAAATGGCGCGCAAGTTTTTTTTTCAAGTATCTGTATGTCTCACGCTACCTCAGTTTGCTATGAGGATTATTTGATAATTATTTGATTATTTAATCGTTTGATAATAATAAATGTTTTTTTTATTAATTAGGGACAAAATTATTTATTCCAAAAATGTAAATGGATCTTTGTTTTTACGAAAAAAATTTATTTACCGGATAAATTAAAAATGCTCTGTTTATAATTCTATTATTATTATGCGCATGCGTAGGTTATAGTTTGGTTTACAGATCTAAGAACGATGTAATAAGGCTCACTTTACGAGCAAGTGTGTTGAAAAGTATTTTTTTCAATAAAAAAAAAACTATGATTCGACTTACAGAACAGAAAAAACGAGTAGAAATCGTAAGTGGGCGTGATCCGCGTATCTCAAATGCGATGAGCTTAGCGCATGTGATGTTCCCGCCCCCTTTCACGCGCTTTAGTCGGCGACAGTTGCTACATGATGCTGACGCCTTCAAATATTGACGAAAATCTTAGAAATTGCTAAATTGTACAATTTTTGTATGGAAAAACAACAGT
The DNA here is from genome assembly GCA_949316185.1 of Pyrausta nigrata. Lineage (NCBI taxonomy): Eukaryota > Metazoa > Arthropoda > Insecta > Lepidoptera > Crambidae > Pyrausta > Pyrausta nigrata. Next base: position 5,966,430 of record OX438941.1, on the reverse strand, counting down.
AAAACAACTAATTTATCAAAAAGAGGAGTAACATACCATTATTAAGTAATTTATCACGTTGTTTTTAAAGGAATTGGAAAATTTGCACTTCATAGCAAATGGTTAAAATTACAATCTAAAACCAATCCACCACAAAGGTGATAAGGTCTAAACTTCATTCATACCGTTACCTAATTCCGTATTAATTCCACATGCTACTCATTTAGGGATGCGATATTTTAACGTGCGCACGTTAAAATATCGATAAGTTTATTTTAACTGAAATTTGAACTATTTTCATACTACTCACTACTTTCAACACAATTCACAGATTACTTTACTGCTAGGTACCTAATTATTTATCAAAGTATTCGCAACGTCATCAGGTTAAAATGTTTAGTAAAAATTGTAAAATTAAGCCGTAAATCGTTAAATTATGATGAACCGATGCGAATCGGATTAACGCAATAAGGGTTTCGTATCGTCGTTATCTATTTCGTCTTAGTCACTTTAGAGAATTTAAGGATTTTGTATTTAGTACAAAATTATTCAACAAACAAGTTCTACGAATATTACTGCTAAATTAATAAAAAAAAATATATATTTTTTTTTTAATAGCCAGAACCGACTTTTCTATATTGCACCTTACTTATCAAGCCCTTTCATTTGAAACCAATATTGAAGGAGTTGTGAAAAAAATTCAATTCGCCATTTTGTGGTGGCGGCCATCCATTGCGGCTTCTTTAAATTAAAAATATAGTATAGTTTTTTACTAGACAAGCCTTTTCATTTGATACCCATATTGTGGGAGTTGTAAAAATAATTGTCATTCGCTATTTTGTGATTTTCATCAAACATAGCTAAAAACACTCCCGAATCAAACAAAAAAAAAGCGAAATAGAAATCAGTTAATCCTTTCGGGAAATACGATGCTACAAACAGACAGACATGTCAAACTTATAACCAAAGGTCGGAATTAGGTAGAGTTATTCATGTACTTACTCTGATTTCATACAGCGAAAGAATAAAGTGGATTTATGCCTCAAATACCGAAATTAATTTTAAAGAGCAGAAAAAATCCCGTGATTTTTTTAATAAAAAGTTATTTACTTTTACACAATTTAAACTAATGCACGCGCGTGGCCAAACTTACATCAATGACATCGGATGTCCGAAGTTGCAAAATGCCAATGCGCGCGTTGTGCCACAGTTGTAGTTTTTTTTTGACAATCGAGGCGAAGGGAGACCAATCTTAGTTATTAAAAAAAAATGACATTTTTGAGTAATATCTCGTGTAACTAACACGGGCACGACTTTGTTTTATACAACTAAAAAATAATTAAGTAGAACCGTTATTTATTAATTTACATAAATGTACACTAGTAATATATATACAACTTATTAATAAAAATTAAGATAAATTACTTAATACAACACAAAAACAAAAATTATAAAAAGGGTCCTTGTGGTAAGGTTCCCAGGATGCTGGCAGCATTACCGCGCTGGATAGCGATGCTTATACGCTGAGCAAGGTAGCTGCCAGCTCTTAGGTCACCACTGATGTCAACTAGCCTCTTGGAAATCTCTTTGAAAAAAGAGATAGCGTTGGGACCCCACGAACCCAGTGTTTCGACTCCAAACGGAACAAAGTGGTACCGGGAGTCGATCTACCTGTACTTGTTCTTTTTAAAGTTTTCGGCACTTGTCGCAGCCAAACTAGCATTATGGCTTGTCCCAGGCAGATGAGAGGCTGCAAGTGTATCGACACAGGTAGCGTCCCACACAAGAGCCCCGACCCATCCGCCAAGGAACAAGTGACATCCCGTCTGGTCTCTTGCCATCATCACGCGCGATACCGTTCGGCTCGAGTAAAGCCGGCACGTTTATAGAGGCAAGTGACCGACGGATGATGTCGTTGACGCTGGCATGACGCGAAAAGCGGCCTGCACTTTTAATACAGGAGAGTCCGTGATGTCCCAACGAGCCGACATCAGTACCACGAGGACATCTGTGTGGAAGGCAAACCTCAGCACCAACACGCAGACCTATCGCAACTCGTAGAGTTTCTGAGTCCAAAAGGGTTCCCACGTTGGCCGAAAGATAGGCCTGAAGCCAGTATCCTCCTTCCTTGGTGGAAACTGCTTTTAGTCTGGCTAGATCCGCGTTGTCAGTGCTACTGTCAATAAGACTTTTCAAAATAGACTTACAAGAAATTTGGTCCCAACTCCTTTGAATTTTAGGACCTGAAGGGAATTTATTCGGATATGCTATATCCCAAGCATTTCTAGCCTCGTCCAGGCACGCCACTCCGAAGTTTGCAGTAGAAGGCTGCAGGATACTTGCAATGAGAGTGGACGTGCTGTAAGATGAGGATAGAAAGGCAGGTAAGGAGACAGTGAAAATTTTGCGTGTCCCAATCCCACCAAAACGGATAGGAAGGGACGCTTGATCCCATTCCAAAAGACGAATGTTCAGAATCTTTTCCAAATGTGTTTTAACAAGATTGTCTAAACTATTAGTAGAACCTACATTTATTACGTATTCCTTTCTCCGCGCAAATGTCGAATTCTCTTACAATATATTTTCACCCCGTTAATCTAGTTTTTTTCTGATAATTGGGGCGGAGAATGATCTTACAAATCAAAATCATTGCAAAAGTTTCAGTTTCTTGATAACTCGTGTAACGAACATTACTTCGTTTTATAAACATAAAGATAATAATAAGTGGGCATACATTTTATTTCCGGGACAAAATTTGATGTCTAGCTAGATCGATACTTTTTGTTCAGTTTATCGTGTACATCCTTAATTTTGACAGGAAACTTCTCTAGTTTGTGTCTCCATCTGGCGTTGGGTGGCAAAACTATTTGGTATTTAAAAGCAAGGAAAATGAGCGGCAGCCACAATTATGGACCTTAATGCATCGTAATAGGGAAAAGCATGTCTAAAAAGAGACATCTAGAAGGGAGTAGAATAACAAAACATAAAAGCACATCAGAATGAGGAAAGCACAACTTAGGATCTTATTAAGTTAGTAATAAAGATGGGACTCATTTAATCGAATTTGTGTTTTAAGCTCTTCCGTCATCGCTAAAAATTACCAATCACAGCATAATATTTTTTGTGTGGATCATAATGTGATATTCTTACAAATGTTTTAGTTTGGTTACACTGGTTTTCATACCAATAGGCGAGGATGCTATTTCTACTCGTTTTTTCTGTTCTGTGATTCGACTGAAGAAAAAGTTTTCAAGGAATGAATTAATATGATATGCAGGCCGCACGCGCCGAAAATTAGGGCACGAACTGATTAGGAGCAAGATGGAATAAAACAAGCAGATCACACTTCATCAGTGACGTAATCATATTTCAAGAATAAACGCTCTATATTCTCCTGATTATTACTTATAAAATACAGATATGCAAACCCTATAAGACCTGCAGATAAGTCAGCCTATTAGATCCCACTGCTGAGAAAAGGCCTCACCTCAACTATGAGGAGGAACGAGCCATACTCCACCACGCGGGCTCAGTGCGGATTGGTGGAGGGGTGTCTGTAAGGCAAGTGACAAACCTTACTGTCAGATGTTATCAAGCCGCCCTAGGGCCTCTGACTAGGCTTAACGACTAATACCACAGATATTAGCCGGGACCAACTGCTTAACGTGCCTTCCGAAGCACGGAGATGCTTGTTATGGACGTCACTTAAATGGTCGGAATGGTCACCCATCCAATCACGAACGCGCCGTGGGTTGCTTAACTTTTGGTATCACTACCAAAGCGCTGCCGCCACTGCGCCACAAGCACCTCTTAAGACCTGCAGGCGAGGTGATAACAATTAAATTTATATTGTGTCTAAAAACATGATACATAAAGATTTAAAGTCTGGAAAGCATAAAAGTAGGTACATTACCATCGAAGAGCCCTGCGAGGAGGGTTAGATATTTTTGTTTATATGTTATAAACATCTATGGGTTAATTATACTAGGATATTCTACGCTCTACAAAGTTAAACCCTAAACAAGGTACAACTCTCAACTGACACTTCAAGTGTCAGTTATATGTATTACTATCGGGGTCAATTGCGCCTTACATTACTAGCGGTTGCCCGCGACTTCGTCCGCGTAAATATCGATGTTTTCATACAAATTTTTACCCCTTAGATGAATTTTCAGAAATCATGAAATACGACATTATTAATTTCCTTTTAAATAGCTAAATACATTTTTTTCGATTTAGCTTTAATTCTGACAAAGTTTCGTACAAACTTACCACTAACTTTAATTCCCACTTAAGGGGTAAATTTTCAAAAATTATTAATAATTATTGCTTACCTACACTGACCATGCCACTTAGCATTAAGTCTACCTTTTGTACGAAGTTTTAGTTGTGCATGACAGTTTAAATAAATATCTACAGGTATGGTTGCTCTAAGTATACGGCTATAAACATCAGTTATTTGACATTTATTATCAAACTTAGTTTGCTGTTTCTGAAACTGAGGTCTAATCTAGCAATAATAGACTTTGTGATGGAATAAGAAAATTATAAATACTAGCAATAAAATATTATTGCTCTTCATATTTGATATCGCGACTTGAATCATTTAACTTGTTAATACTTATTAAAAAAAATATGGCGGCAATTTCAAGAGTGGAGGAGTTAGATTCCTACATGTGAGGTTTTTTGTCGATAGGCATTAGATGAATCAAAGAAGGCCCTTAAATTGTCACCGGTCGAAACCCGACACACAGTATAGAAGAATTAAGTAGGTACACATACAAGGCTGCACGTCAGACTACCCCACTTTGATCTTGAGATCGCCTCTATTTCCTTCGTAATAAAGACTGTTTTCGTAGTTCACATAGGTAACCTGACGTGCTGCTGACTGTACATCGTACGTGCATTGTCCAAGTCAACGTTGTAAATTACAATAGTACGAGCAACTTTACTCGTACTTCACTCTCTTTGTCGCTAAAGGCACGCTACGGTGATTTATAAACAAACGTGATAAAATCGCGCAATTTCCTTCGTGCGACACGAAATTCTATTTTCCCTTGAAAAATCACTTCAAAGTGCACTTTACGGTAGTTTTGCTGTTAGTGTGTAATGCACTTACATTGCATAGACGCTTAAGTAATATTATCAGAACACAAAGCAATTGCTAAGAAGCGGCTTTAAAAAGGTTATATAAATAGCTATGCATAGTAATCGTACGCCAGCAATCAATGTAAAGTCTGCAGCATTTGTTATTGTAGCCTAATTTGTGACGAATATTAGGCGATAAAAATTGCGCAACGGCAATCGTCGCATTTCCGAATACTAACTAATATTAATTTCCATGACCATACATTTTTAGATTTATCGTTTATCAAAATTTGAATTAGAACTAAGTAGCCGATGTCTCTTTCCAAAGGTCTGTATCAGATTATTTATAGACTCGCTGCATCATAAATAACTGATATACATTTATCTAAATTAGAATAAAACGAAAATATTGTCAAAATGAGCACAAAATATGGAAAGTAGACATGGTACGTCGTAGTCGAAAAGATTCAGAAGGTAATTTTGAATATTATCTTTACATAAAGAGGTAATAAAATTGTAAGAAGTCGTACATTTAATACATAGTCGGTTTTTTATAGCCTATTGTTTAGGTCATTTAACCATAGGCTCGAAATCTGCTGAATTTATTTTGAATCGCCATAATTTGAACATGTCTGATCTGGAGCATAACCTAGGCTCTGTTTTATTTTTATAGAATGAGCACTTTCAAAAATATGGAGTATGTACTTCACTATACGTCATGGTTACAAATAAAGTCATTTTGACGGCTAAGCTTGATGGGCACGGTGCGGCAATGGGAGTTGAACATTGTGTATGTAACATTTAACATCGAATCAACGCAGACGAAGTCACGGGCAAGAGCTGGTCTAGAATATTTCTATCACTTTGTGGTAGGACTTGAACCGTCTCATTTATGTAGCTTGATTAAAAGTTTAAGCCCTGTAACTGCATAAATTAAAGAATTTGGAACTCTTTTCATAAATATTCCAGTAAATGTTCCCGTAATTACCTACTTAGTTTACATAATGGATTCTAAAAACATTACTTACAGTAAGTTAAAGTAGCGAAATTCCTAGAGGTATTATCTCATCTTAGTAAATTTATTATATTTTATAATTTTATCAAAATGTCGGTTGAATTTGATCTGATGCGTTTGGATTTTAGTAAAAAAATATGATTATAAAGTAAACCGTGTGGCTGGCATTGACTGGTAAGTAATTGTTTTGACTATACGGCTCAAGTGTTCTCTAAACACTATGATTTTTATACTTTCAAGAAACAATTATGCTGTTATAGTCACCTATTCTCGCCCGCACCGTGTTGCTTCCTATGAGATGAGATTGCGGTCAAACAGCGGCAAAATGTTTGCCTAATGATAAAAGTAAAATGAAATAGTAGATTGTTATACCAGGGAAGAAAGTGACTCATTTCACTCAAGAAATTTCTGGTAGAGCTAGCAATAGCTCGAGTGAAGTAGTGCATTTTTTTGTGTGGTGCAATAGAAGATGCGTTCCATTTGATATCCGCGTTTTGGCATTTTGGCGTTTCACTTAATCCGTGAGGCGGCGCCAAAGTGGGTAGCGTTGCCGCTCGATAGGCAACTATCGATATTTTAGGCAAAAGCAATAGTATCGATAGCTCCCATAAATTTAAATAAGTACTATCGACAGCAATACTATTGGTGGTATCAAAGTTCAATATTAAAATCACTATTGATAGTATCGATAGCTCCGTTAATATAAATAAATACCTCGAAACAGCAATACTATCGATAGTATCAAAGTTCAATATTAAAATTTCTATTGATAGTATCGATAGTATTGGCTTTTGACTATCGATACTATCGATACTTTTGCCCTATCGATAGTAGGTAGCCTTTTATTTAATAGTGATAGGGAGGGAAAAGCTATTTTCCAGCCGGATATTTGAATCATGTTATGAACTTATGAGGCATTATAGCTACTTCGACGACATCACACTCGTGAAATAATTTTGCTCAGCACTCGAAGGTACTACATAAAGGACTAATTGCTCGCTTACGTCAGAGTGGAAAAATTGCCGCTGAAGTCTTACCTGTGCAAAAGTTCACCGTTCTTAATACATTATTCATACGTCTGATTTACATGTCAAATTTACTTTGTAACATGCAATACTTTGCGAAATTACTGCCTGTGATGGGCGTTATAATTTTTTTATAATCGGTCGAATTTTTCAATTTTTGTAGTTTACTTCGATTTGATTTTAAATTGTTTGTAGTTTACCGTGCATGTATACGTAAATGGTCGAATTGTACAATAATATGTAGGTAGTTTGTTGACAAACTATTGTATAGATATCATAAGTGCGTGGGTGCGCAATATATAACTACAGTACCCACATCGTGCACACAGATTACAATTAGCACCGCTTTGTTCGCGGCAAGATTATATATTAATAATACATAGCCATAGCAGCCCCAATGTCTCCGAACAGTTCGAAGGGCGCTATTCACAGCCGGGAGGTAGTGCTTATTTGATATTGCGTAGAGACGGGGTGAACAAGAACTTATGTTAACCAAAGTAATATGTAAATACAGTACTACATACCTATATTAAAATATGGTACGTAATGTACGGCTGCTAGATCTTCAATGTCAATTGTTTTTTTTTTATATATTTACAATATGAACGAACATTATATTTTTAACCTACATTTATCCTTTCGGAGCAATACCAACAGCGTTATGAGCGCATTGGCTGAGTGGGGTGTGATTCTCCATTGATGGTCAGGTGGATAAAGCTGCATGTTAGCTTATCAACTTTTATAAAATCGATTTTAAATTGAATATCTTATAAAGCAATTTTTCATTTTTATTTCAGGCACGTAGGTTCCATATAAAAAAAACACAATTTTAGAATAAGATTTAGATTCAATTCAATTAGATGTAATAATACTAACGAGGATGATATTACATGGATCGCGGTCCGAAATAAATTATAATTTAATTTATCTACAGTACTTATGTATACTTAAAAATAAATTTAAAGGTAAAATAATATAATAAAACAAATGTCCTTAAAACTTCTAACCGCTTTATGATCACACTAAAGTTTACCAACACATGTTTAATTTTAATCAGACAATTTAGCATATATTGTATGGAAACTCTGTCAAATTAACCGTCTAACATGGGCTAAATAACGTCTCTGAACAAACGGTTCTTACAATTCAACGGTGACACTATTATCTCCGACTATCCTATCTGAGAGCTGAAAGCAATTTTCTCGTACAGGCCAGCTGTCACATGGTCCAATAATGGCAAATAGTGCGTAATAATTTACAAAGCAGTTAACCCGGCGGTTGCCGAACGGCAATAAATGCCCCGTTGTGGGTTTAATTAATAAAGACATGATGTGGGGTTTATAGTGCCATTATAGCATTTGCTGCCGAGATTTCGGGGAAAAAGTAAATGGTAGAGAAGATAATGAAACTGCTTAATTAATATCATTAGTTAATTAGGTTAGGTCTTATGCCTAACTCTTAGATTGATACTATCTCAAATAACTGTGTAATGTTTCTTGGGTTTTGTTATCTACTTTGATGATTGTATTCTAGGTTAGTTTGAGTAAAGTCCTATCTGTTTGTGCTCAATGTAGATACAGTTACTTCTAATAAAATCAAACAAACATTTGATTACCAAAGAATAGCACTAGTATGGAATTAACTATGTAGATAGTTACTTAGAGCGATTCTCTTACAAAATATCATTTATATAGATTGAATTTATGAGACCGTATTTTTCAAATTAACGTGTTTTTGTATCAAACACAAGATATGTTCCTGATTCGTACGTTTTTCTAATTTGACTCTTTCCGAACTGGTCGTATTACTAATTATATAGTAAACGAAAGAACATGACTTCCATAAGGACTAATACATTTTAACTTGGCAGTGCCTTAATAAAATCCGTATCAAATCTGCCCAGCCGATACACGGGCGTATTCTGAATAATTTATGCGGAATCTGGTCCGTTGTTCTCTCTCTCCAATTTATGCCCAATATTGCACATTTTATCGTTGAAATATGCGTCCGCATGCAATAGACACGTGAACTGGAAATAGGGATAACGCTGACCAAGAATAGCATAATTTTCTCTCCAATTAACTTACGAACTTCACTCATGTTTATATTCATTGATTTCATTATTTAGTTAATGATACTTAGATATTACTTATCCCAAATTTCTTTCTACTCACCTTTTTCCGTGGTGAAATATGGTGGGATTTATACTGCAAAGACCTGAATCAATGAAGTCATATTGTTTAAAGATTATAGAGGAAGGAATGCGATCGTTAGCGCGATCGTTCTCCTTCACAGATAGATATAAAAAAAAACTACTTGCCCAACATATTCAGACTAAAGGGCTGGTTTTTCAATATTCAGTTAATTCTTCAAATAAAATACAGTATGACAATGATAGTGCATTAAAAAAGAGGCAGATATGTCATCTCCTACTGCGCGCGGCAATTCGATTTTGATGCGACGAGCACACGTTTGTTTACGTGTCAAAAGTCATATTTGTACGAAATTTGAATGCAAAATTGAGCAAATTGCTCAATTTAAGTCAAGCAATTTCCGCGCACTAATGACATGTCTACCTCTTTTTTCAATTTAAAACTGATTTTAAAATGTCATCACCTCATATGTGACCTATTCTGTTATTTGAACATGTGACGCTCCGACTAGAATGACATAAATTGGTCGCTGTATTCGAGCAGTAACTTAAAAGTTAAAAGCTTTTGTTTATTTTAAATTTCTACGACAGCAACTGGTGACCGAGTTTGCAGCGTTTTTTCAAGCACTTGCCAATTATCTTTGATATGTCTCAAAGTGCCAATGAGGCTTAAAAAAAAGGAGACATGGTTCTGGCCCCATTTCAGATCATTCGTTACTTAATGTTCATTAGTACCATGTTTTGTCGTAATTTAAACAAATAATTTTGATTTGATTCGATACGTAAGATGGTTATAGTTTGAGTTATATACATACTTGTGTGCTATTCCCGTAATATATTATAATTTATTATTCAGTCACTCACCGCGACAACCTGAACGTTTGAGTGATGTTCTAGGCCTCAGGCTGCACGCATGACGTGCTTCCAAAAGGGGTACCGTATTAAAGCTATTTAGTTTACCCTTAGTATAATATACCTATTTGCTGAGAGAACACAGACAATTTGATCGAAAACTCACTAATGTTTTGTTGTCCTGTAAATATTTAAAATACGATAAACTACTAACTTCATATGTAAATGAGTTACTTAACTATTGCACTTTCTCTATTTAAATAAAATAACAACACATTACGAATGCAAAGTCCAAACAAAAAGTCCTTTTAGTGCTTGAAACTATATTTAACTATATATACCTACCTATATCAAAATTAGTTGTATCCTTGTGTGTGTCCCTTTTAGACAAGTCAAGTGTATCCGTATCAGTGATTATTAGTAGGTAAAATATCTGCCAAAATAAAAAAAAAAAACCCAACTGCAAAAATACTAGCTTTCAATTGATACCCATATTGCTATAGTTAGAAAAAAAAAACATTCCCCCCTCCTCCCTTTTTTCCATTTGCGGGCGCTATTTTTTGAATGTATATAGCCTATGTCACTATCCTGATTTTGAAAAATTCAACAACACTTCATATTATGTCAAAAACTGAGTAGCCGTTTGGGCTGTAGGGTGTGCCAAACAATTATACATTTTCGAAAAACCTTTCCTTTCGTAGTTTCTGGTAAAAAACATAAAAACTGGCTCCCGTTGCACTTGCAGCAGAGCGTTGAAACTAAAAATCCGGGCCGATTCCAAGAGGCTTGACCTACATCCGTCTAATTAGTCCGGGGGAGAAAAAACTCCCTTAAAAGTGGATCGTTGATTGCACGCTCTTTTTGTTGGAAAGCCGATACGAAATCAGAGGTCTCGGATTAAGCACCAGTAAATTCAGGTAAATGCTACAATTCCCCTGATGAGACTGGGTTCGAATTTGTCATTTAATTATTTCGGTGATTGAGGATTGAGGTTAACTAATCTTGTGAAACCAAATAATGAGTACAGGTTGGAAGGGATGGTCACCATTGTAATTCGGATTACGCAGCACAGCACTAAAGATGGAATTTCGAGCAACGCGGCTCTAGCAAGCCCATCGCCTAACTTGGAAACGATTGCTATTGACAGTTTAATAGCTATCATTGCTTTTCTAACGATATTAGCTTCAAATCTATTATTGTGTACTTAAAAGCTAGTAATATTGCAATTTAAAAAGCCTTCGGTTCTGACGTGGCGTTACCACGTTACTGATTATGACCGTGGTAGGACCAATGAAGTAGAGATTTAATTCATCGTGAGCTGCACGGTTCAACTGTAATCTTCTAAATATATAAAATGAAAACAGACTTAATGACTAACGGACTGACGGACACATCAACGCCCAAAACCTTAAGTACTAGGATTAGAAACTTGACATTTCTAATATTGTAGGTGTGAACTAAGAAAGGATTTTCAGAATTTCGCCCCTTAGGGGGTAAAAAGGGGGGTGGAAGTTTGTGTAGGAAATTTGACGTTTGCGGAGTCGCGGGAATCGGCTAGTAATAAAAATAAGCTATAAAAGTACTATTTAAAACAACGCTAGAGTAGAAAGGGGTACCTACTACACGAATTAATCGTCCCCTGGTCCCCTACGTCGGACTCAAATCGCTTGAAAGAGATATCACTGAATGAGCTTCCATGTCTTTATAAATAGCGAAAGCGTGACACAGATACTATGTATACAATCGTCTTGAAGTGCCCCGCGTCAGTGCACTTGAGTGCACTAGGCTGCACTCGAAGAATGCTCCAGTGTAGGGTTATTCGATACCACTTCTGACACTTCACAAAGTTGTGACGTTATTCTAAAGATAATAATCTCGGAACTTGTTCTTGATAAAAGCTTTCTTCAGGTACGAGAAGTACCTTTGTAATAAAATGTCTTTGGTGTATCACCTGCTTTAAGTTCCTTTATCTATTTTTAACAGAATTCACTGAAAAAATGATTGGTGAACAGTAACCAAAATTTGGCATACTAGTAGCCAAATCCAGTGACTTGCGAACTTCTGTATTATTAGTTACAAACAAGTTTTGTTAGTGACAGCCAAAAGTTTGTTTATATTTAACAAACATTCACTTCCCTACAACGAAACCATCAACTAACAAAACTAGTTTGGTTGTACATTTTTTTCAGTGTTTAAAAAAAACAGAATACTTATTCACTTCTATAGAGAAGTAGATATAAGAATACGTCCCCTGAGTGCGTTACCTACAATAATGTTATTGTTTACCAGATAAAATAACAGGCCAATATAATAATCCAAACAACGACCTTTATTCGCTGCCTTAAATGTTAACTATTCATTATGTAAATGTAAACAGGTAACTGGCCATTTTGAAGATTATTTTGTCTTACTTCAGCCACAGATTATATAATAGTTATGCTTCTTTCTTTTTTAAACGGCCTTGGCACCTTAGTAACTTATCTTCACGAAGAAGATTTTAGATTATTTGCTACCATTATCCAAAAAAATGTTACACACACAATTTTACAATATTTATCCGTTTTATTTAAACTGCCAAGCGAACTTATATCCGATATTTTGTACGGACAAAGCTGCACACTGCGGAATCTTATGTAGCTGCAAATTTTGCTACGAAAATGTGTTTTTTGATGTAGCACTTCAATCAAATACATCATTCATTTGATGATTTATTGTAATTGGAGTAAAAGGCAATTTCGCAATGGAACAGAAAGTACCTACCTGAAAATAATATTATTTTAATTTAATTGAGTTTGTTGCAGTTTACGTGATACATTTCTGGGCCCCGGTTTGAATATTTAATCACAAAATCTTACAGGTAATTAAAAATTTTAGACTTTTAAAGGATATTATAAAGGAACTCAAAATGACAAATTGATATCTCCTTTTTGGAGACGAAGAAGTATTGAAACAGAAAAAGAAATCATTATTTATAAATAATCAAGATTTTAGTATAAGTAATTACTATCTTAGGTAAGGGTACCTGAGCACCTACACGATGAATTTAAACCAAATTAACCTACAATGGCTATCAATCAAACAAAAAATTTGGACAAAAATGATATATAAGTGGCACATAATATGTCATTCTTAATAATTAACATTAAAAGCTCAAAATTGCCACAGCCGTTGCAAACGTTTCTCGTTGAGAATAGAAGGTAATGATATTAGTGACAGTTCACAATTAATTAAGCCTGACCTTAATACGCAGGTCGAGAGGTTCGCAAAGGTTCACCCTCTATCTGGAACCCTACTTTGAAAGACGTAATTCATTATTTTGATTCTAGCTACCCTTGTCACACATAATATCTTAACAGTGCGAGCAAACGTGACACCTAGAGCTGAAAATAAGAACAGGGTCTTACAGAGTAAAGCCTTTTTGCTGTATCTGCATATATTATGACGTATATATGCGTGTCACGTGCCCTGATGGTCGTGATCTCTGACCAGCGCGACAAAAACTACGAATGTAGGGCAAGATAAGAGTCCGTTGGTCTGCCATTTGCGACTTCCTTTTTTAATTATTCTTCTTCATACTTATGTTTCTACTGTAAGTTATAAAATATCGTAAATGTACATCAACCTATCCTGATCTGTCAAATTTCTGCAACCATATTTCAACTTATGTAGGGAAAGGCAGATAATGAATGTACAATAATTCCACAATGACGATCTTCAAAATAAAGATCAAAATGATAAACTTAATACATCAGTGAAATATGTACACATGTACAAAATAGTCTAAGTAAATCTAAGGCGCACTACCATAGTTACGTTATTCCTTATATTTTAAATGCACAATCAAAACTGACATTAAAAATAGTTAAAAATAGAAAAAATAATTTAAAAATCTTTATATAATATAGCCGCAATAAAACGTTAGTATAGCCTAAGTAATGGGTGTGAGAAGTGATATTCAATAATCGTAAACTGGAGCGTGCACTGTAAATGCAGTCAAGTGCACACTTTATACGAGCTAGCGACTTTAGAACTTGGTTCTTCTTCTTTTTTAATGGAAAAATAAGTTTTCTGGAAGTTACAGCCACACATCAGTACTGTACGTACACACGGCCGCGCCGTCTGAGACTGCCTTTATTACTTACGTTATAAAAGTGGTTTTCGTATTTCAAATGGGTAACCTGACGTGCTGCTGCTGTACTTGTGCATAAGTAGATTATTTTTATATCTTAGAGTCTTTAAATAGATTTTTATAAGCTAATTTCCAAGAAAATTGAGATAATGTTTTACCTTAAATCTTAGATGAGTTAATATTATATACATTAAAAATTACACAAACAAAGTCCAAATATGGTACAACTTTCAGCTTAAGCGACATTACATTTTCCATAAGTGTAAACTGATGATATTTTATAAGATACGTATACATACGTATACGCATAATTTGAATTTAAGTTCCCTAAATTTTGCCAAATAGTCCCCATTTTTTAATTGTTCCGTGGCTGTCAGTGTAAAACAATATCTACAGGAATAGTTCAACCCTAGCAAAAAATAGCAACAATAGAGCAAACTGAAAACAGAATAAATAAGTATATTTAAAACACATTTACGTGGTCACAGGCCTGGGAGACCTAGGTAGTCAAGCCTGACGAAATGGAGCCAAGCGTGGTCACAACAACAACTTCAGGTTCTAAATAAAATGTAAATAATTCCGTAAAATTGTGTGTTAATGAGTTCGGCTATTCGCGTAAACGTAAGAAAAATAATTAAAACCCATCCCATCCCAAATTTCAATGCAACCCAAAAACGTAGATAGAGAGACATACACCGCTGTATCTTACTTAAAACAGCGCATAACACTTAATTCTTGCTCACGTCTCTCATTACGCTGCCTCTTTATGATATTCCAGAGGGAGTGCTGAGAGGTCCTCGTCTCAGTCGCCTCTGCCTTTATTTGTATGAAAATAAGACAAAACTGCCCCGGGCTCGAGTGCAGCTCCACTAAACAAGTGGATGGAAATAATTAAGGCGCTGAATTTATGCAAGTGAATTGAAAACTGGAAATTGGTTGTCGTGCGCGGCATAATTTGATGGATCGTGCTTTGATATTGTTTGTTGCTGGTTTGTTATATCTTGTGTTTTTACGAAAAGGTATTTTAAAGTAGGTAATTTATAATTAAAAAATGGGTAAAATTGGCACGCACTTTTTATTATTTTGTTAGTAGATACAAATTTTATATTATTGAAATCTTTTAAATCGTTTTATAAATTGTACCGTGGTAGGTAACAAAGAACATTGGCGAGACCTCATCAAATCCACTTGTTTCGAAATCGAATCAGGTACTTATAGCAAATTAATGATTAGCAACTGATATGTAAGCCGAGACCGACAGGTTACAATACTAGGTTATAATACTCTATATCCGTTTTTTTTTTCTTTTTTGTTTTTTTTTTTAACCTTAAGCACATGGGCTTCTGCCTCATATGGATAATATGTTTTGTGACGTCAAGTATGGATTCATCTTAGGTTTTTAAGTAAAGATTATAAGTTAAGTAACAATTCGATACATTTATCAGTAGTAGGTAGACTACACAGGTACTTACCTATGCAAGTACATTATCTACACGTACGAATTTCGTTACAAAAATAGAACGCACATTTATAAAGTGAATTGTAATTTAAAAATAACAACAAAAAAGCACAATAAAAGAAACAAGTGATACGTAAGTTTTTGAAAACTAATTAACTAACAGGTTCTCAAGTCAGCATCTGTTTCAAATCCAAATCGAAAAACTTAATGAAAACAAACTTCTAAGACGTTTCATACAATCTTATCTTTGAACTAGTTTTATCAAAGTTTAATGCGGTACGTCTTGCCGATATATCTTCGGTATTTTTTGAATATCACAACATTCCGTATCGTATTTTATTTATGTCCGTACATAGAAGTCGTTAGTTCTGTATGTGTATTTCTACGTGTTTATGTATTTTAAATAAGAATTTCAACCTAAAGCAACGTGTTTTTTTATATCGTTGAGACGTTTAAGTTATACGCTGATTGACGCCTGGTTGCACGTGCACGGTTTTTCTATGTATTCATTTAGTATGTCCATCAATCAACCAGCGTTAGTGGTTAGTGTATAAGGCCCACTGGCACAAGTTCGGATTAGCTATTCCGGCTTTCCGCAAATGGGCTTTCAACTCAGACCATAGGCCATAGGCTAGTCCAGATTAGCTTATCCAAGTAGGCGAAGTGGACCTTCCGGATTAGGTAATCCATACTTGCGCAAGAGGGCCTAAGTACCTCAAAAGCGCGCAACATAAACAGATGCACCAAAAAATAGGAAGAACGCTTTAAGAAAAAATGCGGCGGTACTTGTATAGATATCTTGCCATGCAAAACTGGGGTATCTCGCTAGTAACCTTCGTATCTATAAATATTAACGCTCGCCTTAGCACATAAATTGAGAACATGCGACTGCACATGTCAAGTCTATATCAGAAATCCATTGTTCCCAGAAAGCGATTACTAAATACCTATTAAATTTAAGTCATCATCATCATGGGGTGCCATCTTCAAATTTAAGTTTGGAGGTCAGCATGTAGAAACCTATACGGTAAAAAAAACTACATTCAAACATTTTTCTTTTAACTTATGAGCTTTTTTTCCTACACTTTATGTATTTTTTGTAGTATGCTATTCTGGTGTCATTGTTAAGTATTCCTTTTAATTGATTGCAGACCAACAGCAATTACTTTAATTAAACATTCTGCGTACTGTGTTTATTGTATTTGTGGTTGAAATAGCGTTTTTGAATTTCAACAGATGATGACGTTGTAGAAAGAACACGTGTAATTAACTTAATTACTTTTACGCAGTTTATCGGAGAAAACGTATTTATTTTGTGGTAAAAATAAATAAGACAATGGTATGGCGCCACGTCATTGTTTCTTCTCAAAGGGAAATAATTAATTGATGAGTCTGTTTGGACCCCACAGCATCCAGCTTTGGCTCTTGTAATAATTACATGTTACTTTATGTTGCATACATGATATTGTTTGTACTTTCTTTTTTATAATTGATTAAAAGCGTAGTGGTAGGACGTCCACCGGCAAGATATCAATCAATCAATCAAAACCAATTTATTTATCCATCACAATGGCACATACATAATTAAGAAATAATAATATTATCATTATCTTAAATACTATTATAGTATTAAAGCATGCATAATATATAAATGTGGCAGAGTGAGGGAGAGGAACCTGTACCAGGATACCCTGTGTTCCAGTCTTCCGGCCCCCCATCTACGGACATCTACGGATAGGCGACCTTATAAATGTTGCAATCCTACGATCTTTGTCAAAGCAAATAACACTCAAACATGGAAACAGTTTCGCAGCATCTAAGCAAAAATGTTTAATTACTGTTTATTTAAGAGCAAGACGATAACTAAGAACAGCGTGCGTTAGCGGTTATCGTGAATTTTGTGAAAACGATTATTAATTCCCACAGGGCTCGTGTCAAGTGTTGTAATTAAGCCAATCCATCAGTTTCGTTGTCAACTCCTCCCTTCATTACATACTCGATAGTATAGGAAGAAAGAGTATACTTGCCTTATATAGCCCTGCTTAAACTTATACTTATACCTACTTAGTAACCATACATCGAGTACCATGACCGGTCGACAAAATCGTGACATCATCGCAAGATTTCTTCAGAATCGCATCATCAGATCCTTCTAAGTTTCTAAGAAAATGGCTAAGAATAATAATAATCGGCGAAGAAATCGTACTTATGAAAAAATCATTATGCCGTCGAATTGAGTACCTGTACCGTTACCATGAGTTTACGGCGGTTTTACAGTTACAGTTACGGCAGTTTCTTTTTAAGGATCTGTGTCTCAAAAGGAAAAACGGAACTTAACCCTTGACTTAGGAACATGAAATGTGACAAGAAGCAAGGTCTGTAGAAAAAATCCATAAACTGCTAAGTGGTAACTTTTTTTTTATTATTTGGAATGGGTTTGCTTCTGGCACTCCTACTCGCCAACTGAACACAGCAAGTTGCTTGACGCGCCGGGCTTTGGTGGGTGGGTGGCAGCTACCAGACGGCACCTAACGGAGCCTACCAACGCTGTTAGGGTCGTTCAGCTGCGACAAACTGAAGTTCCACTTGTGCGTCCGCGGGACCGCGATGGTTGAGGTTGTACGTCCAGGAGCTCTATTTTTGAATCACTCGTATGACATTTTGCTGGCGAATGCGACTTAATTTCACTCGTCTACCAAGTCGCACGACTTATTTCATATTGACAGACACAAAAAATTATAGTTCGAGCAAATAAAAAATACGGATTTTAAGATGACGAACGAAAATCAGTAGAAATCTGCACACGAGTGATTAAAAAATAGAGCTCCAGAGCTGCGCGACTGCGCGCGAACGATCGAAAAGCGTGTTCCCTCAGGACAAAAATCATCATAGCAAACAAACTAAGCTAGATATTTAGAAATAAAAAAAGATTCCAAAAAAGGTAAAGAATATGGATGATTTTTAAACAACTAATTCAAAAGTGTAGTTTTTAATGTTAAATCGAAGGCGAAACTTAAGGCTTGTGGGAGGCTTGGAAACAATCATCGATGCAAAAATACACGTCACATTCAATGCATTTCCAGGACAACCTGGTGTTTTTCTTTTGTCTAGATTATATAGTATATTATAAACATCAATAATCGCAAGAACAAATATTAATTTTCTGCGTTTCAAGAACCCTCGAACCGCCTCCGCACAAACTTGACTCTTCATTTATTTTTTAATAATTCACTATCCAAGATGGGCGCTAGTTTCTTTTTTTAAATGACGGAACAAGGCAAGGTTTCACTCTATACAGCTTTAAACGAATGACAGTAACGTTATTTTTAACAATAAGCGTTTTTTCGAACCATAGCTCACTGGGTGCTCTAGTACCCGGGACGTACAACCGTCCTTTTTTTTGGGTACTATAGTACCCGGGACGCGCAAGTGGAGTTTGTGATGTCGATAAACCCTAGGAGGCAGTTTCTTTACCACCCCAAAATCATAGAGAAAAACCTATGTCTCAATTACACAAGTTTGTTCGGAACTCCTTAATCCCGAGTCCAACTCTCGTTATCCTGATATTTTTAAATCGCATAACTATGTCTTTTAGAATGACGAATCACTTTAGAGACAGTTGTTTTGGTAACTTTTGGTTGTTGTTTCTTTTTCATTACAAATAAACCCGTGTTGTGGGGTTGAACTTGTTCGAAGACCATACCTTCTGTATTTAATTAAATTGTGTCTATTGTTTGTCCTACCCATTGCGCCTGGAAAGCAGAAAATTTGCCTTCACACACGCCGCTTTGTCAGCATGAAGCGGCTAACCAGATTTTCATGCTAACACGGCTAAACAGCTAACAGGCTTGCATTTCAACATGACTGCGGCAAATATGCTTACTAAGCTTCATTTTGGAATGTTAAATCTTCCGGTTGAAAATGTAATCTATCTAGGTCTAGAGACTCCTTTGGCACATAAATTTGAGGTCTTATGAGGTCTAGTTCATTAAGAAAGGATTTTTGGAAATTCATCCGCCATTTTATGTTAAATGTGTTTTAAAAATGCATCGCGAAAGTTTAAAAGTGATTGCGTCTATAAATACAATATCACATGCATGAGCGTATGAACATCTAAGACAGTAAATGCTCGTGCTCATCACACATTAGGTACATTTTCCTTTTGGGATTTAAACCAGCAACTGCCTGGTTTTGTAGTCTGAAGCGCGAAACACTAGGTACACCAAGACGGTCGTCATGTTTCCCCAGCCTAGTAGTAACCCAGAGGATAAGAAACCAAAAAAAAAATAATTTGTTTGTATAAAAGAATATTTTATTTTATAATCTTTTTTCTTTGTTTGTGGTTACTCTAAATATTTTCAGTGCAATTTAAAGCTTATGTGAACAGTCAGCCACATAATTAACTTTGCGGTTAGTATTATGTAGTATTAATGATGCGGTAAAGCACAATATTAGTATTGATTATAATTTCCGTATGTTTTAATGCAAATAGCTGAAACTTTTGTCGTTAATAGGTAAAATCATTCTGCTGCGAATATAACGAGTGATGTCATAACACTGCTGTCTGCTACTCATAAATGTCCCGCGTCGGCTTCGCAGGTTTAAAATTATAAAAATAAATAGATATACCCTATAAGCCATTGAATGGAATAATGTTGTTTTCTACTGGTAATACAATTATTTAAATCGGTTCAGTATTTCCAGAGATTACTTTTTACAAATATATTATTATATTATATATCTATAACAAAATAAAACAGTAAAACTTATTTGTTTGTATGCGATGTGCCAGCTAAACTAGAGATATGGAAAAGGCACATGAGAAAAACCTGTCAAACCCATTCAAACCCCATAAACCTACGGGCTTGTCAGCAACAATTAATTTTCTATTGTGTCTGGAAACATGATACGTAAAGGTTTAGTCGTCACAAGCATTTTGTTGTAACGTAATTTGACAGCTACACGTATAAATAGTAACATAAGCGCAGTAAAAACGGAAAGAGTTTTAGCATAATTTCCAATAGCAACGGGCAGCAAATTGCTATTAGGAAAAAAGATGCCATTAAAATATGTCGTAAAGTATATGCGAACGAAGTCGCGAGCACCAGCTAATTATAGGTAGGTAATTGTAGTCTATAGCATACCTCAGACGAATTATTATAAATAGAATAATGAAGTCAGCGTTCTGAAAACCACAGACAATTTATCTCTTTTGCAGAGCCTTTAATTGAATCGGCGACAAATCGGGCATGGGTAATTGGAAATATTGGATGATCAGCAAATAATAGTGACAGGTTTTTCAAGTCATTTTATATTAACTGCGTCCAATCAAGTCTCTTGACGTCTTTTGCTGTTGCCCCACAGACTTTTTGGTTACAATTCAAATAAATTATGTAAGTGTTTATTCCTAACATAATTAAAATTATTTTCCAAACTGTAAAAGAAATGCTTATAAAACTTTATCAGATGTAATTATAAATCTTTTTTAAGCTGCAATGGGCTGTTAAAACAACCTACGCGTCGTATTTTATACATAGTGTGACTTTAAAATACGTGTTTATTTTAATAGCAATTTCACTTTATTAAATCATTTTTCTTATAACTAAACGATATTTGTTGATAATTTTATTTAATTAGATCAACAAAGGTTATGTAAACACATAGAATGAGCACTAACAATGCAGTTTCATGATACCTAAATGTAAACTTAATTATAGGTGACAATGACAAGAAATAGGTAATATAAGAAAAAAATATTATACAACAACTTGTTTATAACAATTAAAATTTGTATTGACCAACCCTGTGGGTTTACTTTGTGGGTTTAGATAGCGTGTCTGAAATGTGTGTGTGTAAAATTGTATTTTTTAAATTTTCTATTTAATAGAGAATAGATCTATACTCTCAATTGAATAGTTTTTTTTTTTAATTTAAAGTTTGAGTTGGAGTGCCTAGTTGCAAACAAATTGTAACGCGATATCCTAGCCAGTCTGAGAGAGTTGTTCAAAGTTTTTTATTTTATTTTATGCAGATGAAAGCCTACATTTTAAATGTAGTCGTGTTATCGTTTTAACAAGCATGAGGAGTCAAATGCTATATTACTTTAACGTTTCGTTTTTTTAGTCCACAAATCCTCTCTTGCTCATAATTTATGAAAATTTAATAAAGAGCGCAGCAGCGCGCGTTTAGCTTCAAAAAAGCCTGGTTCGTCTGGATTTTAATAATTTACGCCCACCCGCTCAGCGTGCGTTTCAAAACTTATTTTCAGACGTTACGAAGTCTGCTTGCAGCAAATAAGAGGCGGGGTCTATTAAAACATGCAATGAATTTAAAACTGTCCAGCAAGATTGACTTACTAAGAGTCGTGCTCGTGACTCGAAAGATTAACTGAAGTGGCACGTCAGCTTGGAATGGAAAATAAATGTAATATGTGGGACATCCAGGTGAGAAACCCAGTTAGACGACCCGCATGAACTCAAAATAGCCTGAAGTAGAGTGGCGTCTTCAGGTGTCGAAGGCCAAGATCCACTTTTGGTCGCTGCGCCAGCTAAGTAGGTAGTATGTAAGTATGTGGCATATTCTCTGCAAATACTTATATAGTAAACCTCACGCTGTTGGATAACCAATGGAACTAAAAAGGGCACTTGGGATGATTACAAAACTTACGCGTTTTTTATTGGTAAAAATCAGACTTAGTATTACAAAACTTAAACGTTTCTTATTTATGTATTGCCTTGGTAAAAAAAACCCGGCAACATACTGTTAAACGCTGTATCGTGAATAAACTCTTCTTATACTTTGGCAGTGGCCGACAGAGTCCATAATAATTGAGTAAGTAGTACCCTTCAATTGTAATTATTAAGTTATAATTTAAGGAGAAATGAAGAATTAAATTAAGTAGATCTTTAAAAATCCACCATTAGCATAATTAATCAAACTCAACTTTCGGATCACAAGCGTAGCTTTCTCATATAAATTCTTGGATGCATGTTTTCCAAGTTTTAGGTCCCGCACCGATGAAATGAGGGCCATGAAAATTTCATGGGTAATTGTTCATCTGAGCCCGAAACTTCGTCCCGAGCGCGCATTGTTTTCAACTATCCTTTATTATTCATGACAAAAGGTAGTATCGGAAAACTTTGAGAGTGTTTTTGCCCGTGCGTGCTTAGTTTAGAAAGTAGAGTCACCTTTTCAGCAATGTTGTAAAGTAAAACCACAGGGGTGTCAGCAAACCCTTTTAAACATTAGTATCAAACACATGCGTAAATGTGTTTTATACTCGATCATATCGAATCGTCCTGGTACTGGAAACCCTATGGTTCAACTCGATTGCTTGTTATTTTAGAAAAACAACAAAAGCATTCTAACTAACCTTAGAACAGAAATAAAAGCTTTAAACAAAATGAAAAAATACAATTTACATGTCATTGATTTGGAATTTCAAACATAATCGCAATAACTTTTAAGTTATGCCTGTGTTGGTAACCACGTACTTAGCCTGTAGGTACTTAAGTTCTATATTTATTTATTTATTGCAGATTAGTACAGAGTTTATAAAACCTTATAAACTAAAGTACAGACCCTGTAAGGGTGTAGCAACTTATAACAATACATATGCACAACAAACATTGCCATAATTATGTATGACTTGTATATTGAAATTACAGTAGGTATCAGGTAGCAGTAATTTAAAAGCATATAGAATAATTGCACAAATATATAAATAGTAAAGTAGAATTATAATTCCTAAGTTAATACACATTATTTATGCAGGTAACTAATTTTAAATACCAGATGAGAGCATGTTTATTTACATTTAATAATATTATTATTAAATCTAAATAGTTTATTTGTAAGATAGTTGGTATTAAGGTCTTACAAGAAAAGGTAGGTGTTTTTGTTTTGTTAATATGTAGTTACTATTTTAGAGTTCTTTTTATTTTGGAAACCTTCTTTTATCTTATCAGTCATGAACTCATCTACAGAGTTCTACTGCGATAGTCGCATTAAGACTGGCCACTCTCGTAGCTAATGTTGAATTTTAAACCTTAATTTATTATCATTAACTGGAATAAGCGCTTTGGTAGTGATACCAAAAGTTAAGCAACCACGGCGCGGTCGTGATTGGATGGGTGACCATTCCGACCATTAAAGTGACGACCATGACAAGCATCTCCGTGCTTCGGAAGGCACGTTAAGCAGTTGGTCCCGGCTAATATCTCTTGGTATTAGTCGTTAAGCCTAGTCAGAGGCCCTAGGGCGGCTTGATAACATCTGACAGTAAGGTTTGTCACTTGCCTTACAGACACCCCTCCACCAATCCGCACTGAGCCCGCGTGGTGGAGTATGGCTCGTTCCTCCTCATAGTTGAGGTGAGGCCTTTTCCCAGCAGTAGGATCTAATAGGCTGACTTAACTAACTGGAATAAGCACTCATACCCCTACTCCATCAGTTAATGTTATGATCATTTCAGTTTATTGGAATGGTCGTTGGGTCCCGATTTCAATTTCTCATGCGACTTGTTGTGAATTTAGGATTATAATGAGGTGTGTTAGCAACTTTGAATTGCCTATACAACAAATTGCTATCTCAGTTACCAGTATGAAGTTAATGGTCTAAGAACCCGTGAACCTACGTTATTTTATAAAAGCTGGAAGTTTGTCAGCGGATGCTCCCAACACAGGTAAATGGAGTTCGGGTTATAGTGGCATTGGCAGATAAACGGTATTAAGGGTGTGTAAAATACTGATCAAAATACATTAAATAATGAAGTCCAACTTTTCGGTATTACCTTCAGAATATTATTAAAAATCACGTTATTCATTGCCAGACACTTAACATCGTGGCAACCCCTTGCCACACAAACATTGTAAATCGTAAGAGATTCGTGATTAGAGTGACTTATGCAACTGACAAACTTTCAGCTTTTTACAATAACGTAGCTCTGGGGTTCACGGGCTCTTCCTTTATAAGTGCATAGAACAAGTTACATCTTCGGTTATAAAACACTTGTAAATGTTTTGCTAGTAAAATTTGTCACACTTTTTTCAAGATTAAAGTGACGTCTAAACCCCGCTAATTAAGCGCCGTTGTGCTAGAAACAAAAGACGGAGTGCAATCAAGAATAATAGGGGCTCGCTCGGGGGACGCCAGTAAACAACCACAATTTGTCATTGTTTTGTTTTATCGCGCTATATACTTAATTTTTATGCATCTAATGGCCTCCGGGCCGAGTAATTTGTCAGAATCCACTGTGTGTGTTAAAATGATAATGCGAAAAGCAAACACTCTTCGGTCAACAACACCTGTGGATGTTGCATGTGAAATACAGCTTCGGGACGTTTGCAAGTCTAGCAAACACGCGGCTTAGTGGATTTTGCATCTAATTTTGAGTGTACATTCTCGCTTGAGCTCTAACACAAATTCTCATCTGTTGATGAGTAAAATAAATAGTTAGGTAAATACTGGATTAAATGACACGCATAAGAATTCATGAATAGCAAAAATAAACTATTTTATGTATTGTCCTATCCTTAGGTATAGTTAATGAAAGCAAAAACCGGGTGACGAGTCATTTTCGTTATTCAGCAAGTTGCTTAATTAATTCGTTCTGTGTTTCACAGTGGGAACGGAATCATAAAGCGGAGTCAGGACAGTTTTAGGGTTGGCTACTATTTTATTCCGTTGCGGCCGCCTGTTCCTCTTGTCACGTCGTCTGTCGCAGCCTTAAAATAAAGACCTTTGGAATAACGTTAAAAAGAAAATCTTATACAAAACGTAGAATGTTGTATAACATTTCGTCAGAAGACAGTATTCAATTACAGACGAAATGATCATTTTCTTTTCGTGGTTTATTAGAACGCACAACGTTTTAAATTTACATCCGTTTTTTTTAAATAGCCAAATTTAATACATGCGCATGTGGAGAAACTATTATTCGTGATGGTGTTTAGAGAATTCCTTTAACTATTTATTAAAATTAAACAAGTCCTTTCAAGTTTCGGTCATGTAGCCTTCAGACAGTGTAATATAAAAAGGTTGCTCAACTTTCCTATTGTGTCCGCTTTACCACAATCTTTTCAAATAAAGCGTCCCATTGTCTGCCTATTGCGTGTTCCCGGTAAAAAATGATGATTTATTATTAAGTTCACCGGCCTAATGGTGAAGCCCAAATTATTAATGGCGCTACGGACTATTCGGACGACTATTATAAGTCTGTCATCCATTTCCCGAATAGCAGTAATGTTCGTTGTTTAGAAATTCAAATGACTTGATATATTGGGGCTGAGGCAACTGGTTCGTAAAATTATTTCAGTAATATTTATAGCTGTTATCAGTGTTTGTTAAAGTACTTGTAATGATTAATTTAATAGAAATGCGCTAAAGTCATAAACGAATAGAAGCATAGTAATAACAAAATTATGATGTCGATATTAAAAATCACTAAAACTCTAATAAAATGCCTAGTTACGTGTAAAAAAATGTTGTTTTAAATTAGATAGATAGAATTTTAACTATTTGCACACTCATGGTGTGAAACATGATGAAAGATGTACAAAGTAGGCGGTCTTACCGCTAACACTAGTACTAAAGTTCTAGTAAGTTCAAAGTAATTTTAGTACCTATATTACTTCATAAATTATCATACTAATAAATCATCATCATCATTATCCTAGCGTTATCCTGGTTGTGCACTCACACGCGAGGGCCCAGGGTCCGCTGACCATCCAGGATAGCTCAAAAATAAAGATTTTATTTATGAGCACAAATATTTTGTGTGTTATTTTGACAAAGCATTTGAGACGACCCATCACTTTGACCTGCGCTCTCCAACAGGAGCGGTATATTTTATGCGCAAAATATAAAGTGTACAAGAGGTGAGAGTGTCTGACGCATTCCAGATGATTGATGAGACAATCAAATGGTTATGATCCGTCACAAGTGTAGGGAAACGCGAGAAAATCGACAGCACCGTGAAATTGGGCTCAGGGCGCGATTGTCGGCAAAACGAAGCATTGCAAAATATTCTTCAATTTTCATCATCTACACATTCTTCATTCTGTTGCACTTTACTTAAATTCATCACAATTGACTTACAATTAAAAAAATATATTTTTATACATACTTACACTGACATTTCTTTAACAGAAAATTTTAACCTTAACATTAGTCACCGTACATATAGACGTATATAGAAGTACTAGCAGTTCCCCGCGACTTCGCCCGCGCCAAAGTCGGATACAAACAAACTTTCATCCTCCATTAAACCCCCTGACGATTTATTATCACGACGATTATCACGATAAAAAGTTCCACAGTCTCAAACTATCTATGTACCAAATTTCTTTGAATCGGTCTAGTAGTTTCGGAGCCTATTCAATACAAACAATAAAATCTTTCCTCTTAATAATAAAAGTGTAGATTATACACTTCTTTCAACAAAATAAGCAAGAGGAAATAAGTGTTATAGCAAAAACAAATAACTAATTCCATTCCATTGTTAGAAAGCGCGATTTCCAATACCATACCTACAAAGGTCTTCACTTTTATCATTGACTTTTATACTAAGTAATGTTTACTGTACATAATATGCTACCTGTGTATATTTTATTTATGTAAGTACCGTAGTAGAGAGAAGGGTCTAAGGCACGGTCCTTTATTCTGGTATGAATATTCGCAGCTATACCGGCACATAAAGCCGTATGATTCTTGTATCCCCCGTATTTATGAAGCAAACACTGGAAGCCTCCTCGATGAAAAGGGAAGGGAATCTCACCGTTGAGCTTACATACGAGAATGTGAATTTCATATCTCCGAAATCATGAAGGTGCCGACACACCGCGGGCGAAATTTAACGGCCAAATATGTTTTTTCTACAATATTTTTACTTATACCCCTGTATGTAATAATGTGACATTCATGCCCTGAGGCTGTATAGGATATTTTCTAGAACGAACGAGGACACTTTAACGAGTTGACATTTTTGGTCAAGGAACCGATCGTATGACGCCAATTCCAGACACAATTAATGACAATTATTTTTTTGCGTGGATCCACGTCAGGTATGCGAAAGGTTCATACAAAATTGCGTTAGTTCCATTGTTTAGGTATTACTTATAAATAACTCGGCCAGTTTTATAATTTATGATTAGTAGGATTTGTGTCCGCACTGCCTGTATTTTTTCTGTCTATTGTTGTATGGTACATAATGTTTTGCCAACTATCTTGCCAGTTGTAGTAAAAGTAAACTGAGCAAAACGTAAAAAAAAAACCCAACTGGCATTAAGATGGCGAACTCTTATTTTTATCTCTTTAGCTACCTTGCGTCTTGCTCTATTCTTACGTTGCACTCTGTGTGCACATACCCTAAGGCTGTTAGACATATCACTAGGGATACAGACATACATTTATTTAAGGTGTTTCGGCACATCGTCTTCACGCACTTTTCATTCAATGTTATTTAATTTTAAGGTTACACATTCGAATTTAGTGGAATGCTATTATTATAGTTAAATTTTGTGGAATGTTATGCGATGAAATTTTAGGAAATTCAGTGGTAAATTAGTAAAAATAATATTAACAGAGTTCAGTTATTCTCTTACATGATGCATTAAACCAAAACAGCGATAGACATGATTTCATTAAAAATTATTATTGAAAGAAAGAAAGAAAAAGTTTTTATTTGGTACACATCATATTACAAACATAATAGATAAAATCAATAAAATAAAAACCATCAGAAGGAGTTAACTTGAAATACAAAACATTGTAAAGTTAAGCATTGATCATTGACCTAACATAATAATTTTATTCACAAAATAAACGAATCTTTAACAGTTGTTCTAATAAATTTATTGACCTTTTAAAACTAATCAGCCATTGGCGGCCATACTGTCTGTTTATAAGGACCTGATCAAAGCCAGAAGTCCACAACAGCATCGTATGCGCCTCTATAGATTAGTAGCCTCTCAGGTGGCCAAAGGCACGAATGCGAGGAAAGTAGGGCGAGGGAGGGCGAGCCTGAATGCCCTCATTATGAGACCCTTATTACAGCTCAACGAGAACTGACACGTCATAAGCATTTCAATTCGCCAAGCGGGGTCCCTAAATTTTTGGACGTCCATAAAAATTGATGAGATGGTCCTACAAGAGAATGAATAAGGGAGCAAAAATACTGGGACATATTCTGGTAAAACTGAAGCTACTGCTACGATCCCTCGTAATGTCGTTTTTTTGCTATTGCACTAGTTATGTCTACTTCTGCAGTATATTTATACTTATACAATAGGTTTAGGAAAGCAATAATAATGAATCAATAATGACTGATCTGCAGGTCTAAAACCTAACTTGAAAGCTATCGCGTTTACGATCGCGATTTAGTCACAAAATCATGTTTACATTTATGGCCAATCGTGTTGATTCAATCTGGAACACCCAAACTCGAATATCATAAGACGCCGGCGTCCCTATAACAATTAGTTGCCTATTGCGTCTGGAAACATGATACTTGAAGGATTAAAGCAGTACTAACCAATCCTCCAAATGATTGATTATTCTGTTCATTTAATATAAATGAAGAGCGTCGGTGGCGCAGTGGCTAACGAATTGCCTCTCATGCGGGAGGTACCGGGTGCAATCCCACGTGCCGACATGTACCAATGACTTTTTCTAAGTTATGTACATTAGTTATTTCATTAACCGATGCTCTTACGGTGAGGGAAAACATCGTAAGGAAACCTGCACATTCAGGCAACTGAATGTGTAACTATGATCCCAAACTGGTCAGGTTCCCCTTAACAGGCTCACGGAGGTCAGATGTATACTTTATGGTCAGATGGCAGTCGCTCCACTGTAATTGCCTGATCTGCCAAATCCTGGATCTTGTTGAGCGGACCCTGGGCCCTCGGGTGCGAGTGAACAACCAGGATAACGCTAGGATGATGAAATAATTTAATGTCAAATTACACCCATACACAAATTTAAAATGTCAACGCGATCAATAAATGGAGTCAACAAAAAATGAAATGAAATAGAATTAAAATGTCGAATAAATTTTAAACATAATTAATTAGATTGGATTGGGAAATTAAATATTCATTATATTAAATGTCAAATAAAAATTAATTTTAAATTCAATAAAAATAATGTTTAAATGAAGCAGTTGGTCCAGGCTAATATTATGTTGATTAGTGTAGTAATGTCCCTAGGGCGGCCTAATAATATTTGACAGTAAGGTCACTTGCCTTACAGACACCCTTGTACCAATTCGCACTGAGACCGCGTGATAAGGTATGGCTCATACCTCCAGTACCTCCAGTATAATAGACTTACTTTACTTTAGATATGTATCGAAATAAGTTTACTACATTATGGATTATGTTGTCAGAAATAAATGATTTTTACTTACTCGTAATTATTTATTTAATAATCGGTGTGTCGTTTGAAGAGGGTTCTTCTATTTGGCCTGTGCCTTTATATAAAGAGGATCTATCTACATTATACGACTTTTATTATTTGCGATGGAAACACGCAGGAATCAATCTAGGTGGAGATATTACCATAAGCAAAGACCCGAGGCGTATCAAATTTCACGGTTGTTTTTATTCTGCCGTTGTTACATTTTTATTCTTGAGGTCGACAAAGAAATTGATATTTGAATTGTTTGCCATCAATATTGTGCTACCTTTTCTACATAGGTATCGTATCAAAAAGTACTGGCTTGAATTCATGATGGTAGTTTTAAGTAACCTTAACAGTGGTTTATAAGATTTGGATGAGAAGATAACTTGGAACAGCATCATAAATCCTAAATAATTGTTTTTTTTGATACAGGCAATTTCTTTGTTAAAAGTTTTAACGAATGTTTTCGCAACCAAAATTGCATGAACCGTTTTGGTGGAACTCGAACCCACGACCTCTCGCTATCCAGGCAATTGCTTTGCCAACTGAGCTACACAGAATAATATGACTCTAGGAATTTAGAAAGAGCTTGCTAAAATTCGTCTTAAACATTGTGTGTGGCTACTTTCGTTACCAATCTTATCAAATCTATTAAAAACATAAAGACAACCCTAGTATGCAAATCAACTTTTCATTTTATAAAAGATGAGTATTGAAAGGGGTGCCTAATTAGTAATACTTCTTTCAAAGTAAATTACGTCTCTACTGTGGAAATAAACATTTCTAGGTTACCATTTCCCTTTGAAAAATCTTTCTATGTTATTACTTCTTCAGATGGCCCACATTACGGAGTGTGTAGGCATATATACATATATGAGTATGTGCGTGGTTTTATCAAGCGAGAGTCGGTCATCGTGCGATAATAGCGGTATGGGCAGCCATAATGGAACCTCGAGCTAGTATAATGGAGGCTCGAGCGCTTTTGTGGGACTAATCGCAGCCGAAGTGAAAGGAAAAGGCAAAAATGTAGGAACAAGGCAAGTGTATGCACGAGTGGACGTTGCCTCAAGTTTTTGTTTTTATACCTTTGACTTTGAATCTGGGGAAAAGATGAGAGAAACTCTCAGCACATTTGTACACAATAGTCAATATTTGGTTTTAAATCAAGTACCTTAGGGACCAAAATAGATATTCATTATAAGTCAGTTTCGTGTAGAATTTCTTTTAAATCAAGTACTCGTACCTTAGAAACCAAAATCGAAATATTCATAATAAGTCAGTTTTGTGTAGAATTCCTTTTTAAGAGGAGTGAATTAGTAAGTCTAACGAAATATTTAGAGGGTGGTGCGATAAATTATTTTGTGATCATTTTGATACTGAATTCGGACACAAAATACCTGATAGTATAGATGTCTAAGGAATAGTATATTTTGAATAAAATAGCTATATTTGAACAGTAATATAGAGTGTTGAAAAGAACGATTTTACGGATTACGTTACCACCATTTTAATTCTTACCGGTCCTGAATTTTATGAGCGACTTAGCAAACGATGTCACCGACTAGTTAAGGGTCAGCAAGAATGGCTGTTGCATACTAAATAAGGAAACTGGCAAATCGAAAAAACAATTAGCACCAAGTTTTCAAATAGTTATCCACTTTAAATCATTATGCAATCTGACGCCGAGATGGTAATAGTAAGTTTAAAAGATAAAGTCCAAATAAAGTATTTAAAACTTAAGTTATAGATAATCTAAGTACTCATTTTTAAATCATGGTGTTATTCTTCAATGTATGATATATTTGGGACCTCAGACTCTGGGCCCAAGCCTTAAAAGCAGATCTTATTTGGCTCTGTATGCAACAAGTAAATACACAGTACATCACACAGTATTAAGTAACTTAATGATAAAGTCGATACGTAAAACACAGCTGGCTCATCCTCAGTCGTTAAGGCGATATTTTATGTCCAATTTAATCTGCCCTATAACTTACACGTGCGTGTCTGGATAAAAGACGGGGATCCTTTAAAAGCGGAATAAAGTTGTATAATTTGCAGCATATCCCTAAAGATATACAATGCGTCACGTTGGGCTTTAAACGTGCCTCGGTGGGATGGTGGCCCGTTTAAGGATGCTGTTAAGAACAATCAATATTTAAAGGTATTGAACCGATTGACTAGGCATATACAATATTCACATCAGTAAAGAATTAAAATTGTGGTTATAGCTACAGCAATATGTAGTAAGAATAAATCATGGAAGCTTAGTATAAATGGGAATATTGAACGCGTAATTTTTTTAATACAATTGATATCGCACTTCTCATTTTTTTTACAGTAAACGGTCACTTAATTACTTGATAGACTTACAAAACATTGCGAGATTCGAAAATATTCAAACTCAATCGAACCGATTGAAACCGACCTCAAAATGGATTGAACCTTTTAATAAGCCTCTGGCCTTTGAAGAAACATTTAAAAGAACTTTTCAGAATCAAAGCCAACATAACAGGCGATCGGCCAAGCCAGACTGCGATATTTGTATGTACACGGTCGCACATCAGACTACCCCACTCTGACCTTGAGACCGCCTCTATTCCTTAAGTAGTAAAATCTGTTTTCGTAGTTAACATGGTTAACTTGACGTGCTGCCGACTGTACCTTACACGACTCGTCCATTAAACTTGTGTCTGTGGTTTGTGGTAGAGTAAATTCTAACATTTTAGTGTAATGGACACGGCACGTTAAGCTTGTGTGGTTTGGACATTAGTTTAGATCAATTTATAGCGTTTGTATGTTTGATTCATGAACATAATAATTGTTATGGATTTTTAGCATGAAGACGAAATTTTATCGTTGCATATTTTCGTGACATAATACTTACAAATGATTTTCATAAAACTAAGAGTGTTACAATATCTGACCTAATTCTTACCTTATTCTATACTAGCTGTTGCCCGCGACTTCGTACGCGTGGACTCGATGATACAAAATATTTTATACTCCCGTCGCCATCCAGCTATTATGATCTCTAGTCTACCATGTCGTAAATAGAAGAGAGGAATGAAAAATCAAGGTAATTTTTTTTAAAGGTTACTATCACCTCGCCATCCTCCTCTGGTAAGAAAATTTCGCATGGCAGTGACACCGACTCTAAAACTAAATTTTGTCGTATATCTTTCTTGTAAACGTGTAAAGGATTTTTTTTAACTTTTTAGTTTACTTTATTGAAGGCAGTTTTATTCGTTTGTAAAAATATAGGTAACTTTAGTATTAGTATTCAGAAAAAAGTCAGACTTAAGCAATAGATGAATGCGTTTTAGCAATTATTTATTGTGTCCTTAGCCTACTCAAAGGTCGGTTTGTAAGTCACTACTATCGTAAAGTTATTATTATAATTAGAATCCTCTCGTATCCCACTGCAGGGCAAAGGCCTCCCTACCCTTTCTCTTATAACGTAAAGTAAGTAAGACTATTCTTACACTCGTAGTTCAATTTCCGTTAGTTAGTGATAAGTAGTATAAAAAATAGGGCCAATTCACTTAGACCTTTTATTAATAATAAAGTAATTTAACAAAATTATGACAAACTGACTATGGTGAAAGTATCCACAAACTACTTAGCGTTAAGGTCAGCACCATCAAATTATGACTCCGAAATGTAAACGCTTAAATATCTAAACTAATGCTAATTTGCTACAGCAAATACATGCTATACATGGCTATAAAATCTGAAGGATTCTCTCGATTTCTCCAGGCTTCCGTCACTAGATCGTAACTTGGAGACAGTAGGATTACCTTTCGAGTTTGAAAATCAGTCTGAAGTAATTTAGCATATTAATTTCTCCAGACCTTCAATTTGTGTAAGTCAATAGAAAATCCTCATGACGCTGAACAATGTTCCCAACGGCGCTTTATTCATATCTCATATAGTTGAGCTGAGCCGCTGGGGTTCTATTTTAGTTGCTCTAGACCTTCAATTTGTGTAGGTAAATAGAAAATGCTCATCGCGCTGAACAATGTTCCCTAAGGCACTCTATTCATATCTCTTATAGTTGAGCTGAGCTGCTAAGGTTCCACATCAGTTGCTCCAGACCTTCAATTTGTGTGCGTCAATAGAAAATGCTCATCACGTTAACTAACTTTTCTTAAGGCGCTGCTTTCATATCTCTCTTAGTTTAAGTGTACTGCTAAAGTTCCACATCAGGTACTCCGATCTTCAAAATAAGTTATAGCCTAGTATTTGCCCAGACTTAATAGCTACACAATAAAAAAAGTTTCATTCAAATCCGTTCAGAAGTTTCGGAGATTAGCGTGTACAAACAGACAAACAGACATACATACAAACAGACAAAAAAATTAAAAGTTGTAGATTCCTATTCTGTTACTATTTTAACATCACCCTCAATTAGTTTTTGGTAAAAATACTCAATGTACAGACGCATCGGTTTTACAGTTTTATTATATGTATAGATCTATACATTTTCTATCTACTTCAATGAGAAGGGAAAATATAGACTGGGCTTTTTAAGCAAAGTTTAATTCAAGTATGGTACCTACCTATCCCTCATACAATTTGTTTGAAGATCATCTGATACGTTTTTATTTCAGAGCGTAAGAAGATGTGATCTCCAACGTACACGAGAATCGTTTTATTTGTACCACAAATAGCTGTGCATATTTGGCTCGGTACAATATTTACCAGCCTTGTTTAGGATAAGCAAACTACTGCAACCTTGTGAGTGCATGCTCACAATACAACATAACACTTGAAACATACAGACGAGTACCAATATAAAATGATATTCCCATTTTCAGTATCTCTTGCAAATTGTGTTGCCTTAGTTTCAGACTTCTTGAATGTGTAGTGAAGTAGTTTGTAATGTTGACCTACCCTTATCGTTTTTGTTGTTTATGAAACACTGATTGTTAACAGACTTGTCCGATGCATGGTATGTCTAATAAATCAGCGGTTGCGGGTTTGAATCCCGCAAGGGACAAATGTTTGTGTGATAAGCACGAGCATTTGTACCTAAGTCATGGATGTTTATAAACGTATTTATGTATGTCTATCCGTTATCCTTGTCATCATTGCACCAGCTATACTCGAATAGGTAATAGGTGTGTTTTTTAAAACCAGTAAAAAAAACAAAGTTTGATTAAGCCCAAGACCTATTATATACAATACCCTTGAAAACCAACATGTTTTTTAGTGGAGATTAAAATCAATCAAGCCTGCGATATTCTACTTAGACCCGAGTTTATCAATCCGTAAACACCCGATGAACTTCGATTGACTGTTTTTAACAGAATACCCATACAAAATATATCAAATAATTCTTAACGGGCTGATTAAAAAAAATAAACATGTGTTGGTTAACTTCTAGCTAACTGGCTCTTAGTAACTTATGAGTATGGAATCTATCACACCGGCTCTGTCAAAAGAAAACACAAAAGGGGACGAAAAATTGCCTGAAAATAGTTTGAGATCCCTCGCAAAACTGGCACATGCGAAAATTGATAAGCACCAAAACTTTGGGGACTTTCAAAGGACACTCGCTCATAACAAATGTTGTCAGCTATACCATAGATATTCAACGACATCCTAATTCACCATCCGGCGTGGGTTCCGCGAGAAAATTACAAAACCGTGTCTCTCCGGGAAACTGATCCGGGAACGAATATCCGTACGGATTGAATCGCTGGGTAGATGAACTACGTTTTATAAATATGCGTGACAACATCTACATGCAAAATTTAACCTCACCGAATATCAGATTAGTACAATTACGTTTGGAAGTTGGAACATATTTTTAATTTAAATTTTTTAAATCCAACTCGTCTTTCATTAAAACGTCCAACTCTATTATTTAAAAAATACAATACCAAAAATGGCTACTTTGTCCGTCGAACTTAATTCTAATAAGTAGGTAGCTAATAACTGTCAGAAAAGTCTGTTATTAATATTACGGTTTGAAGAAAAGAAAATGAATCGTTTGGCACATAAATCTGGGCACAAAATGTCTTTTTTCGTAATCATTTTCCTGTGAGTATCGGCTTATAGCATTTTCATTGAAAAAATGAAAGATCACGTCCGACTTTCCGTGTGATCGGGTGGTCATTGAAAGGTCCGAGAGGGTAAATTAGAAATTTATCGAAAGGCCCAGAGCTTTTCATACCTTGCGACAGGATTCGGATTTTGCGGATCGTGAACTTGCAAGCGCCATTTTACAGTGGGCCCACTGACCTTTATAATATAAGTACGCTAGACTACATACTGTCAACCTAAAAATGCAGCCATTTGATTATCGCCATTTTGGCGCTGACGGCTGTAGTGAGCATGTGGTGACCGTCTATGTAACTAATGAGAGTTGACATAAACATATGCAAGTTACTCTTTTATAGTTCCCTCGACACTCGGTGGGGGCGCTTTGATTCGGCACAAAAAATATGTCATTTTTTAGATAATTATTAGTCCAGCGTACTTGTAATATAGAGGTCAGTGAGTGGGCCACACATCAACCCACCCTGAACTGTCAAACTTTCGCAACCCTATTTCAACCTTATGTTGATCACATAGAGTTGCTATATCATTTGAGATATTTAGACAGATTTGGGAAGGTTGATCCCATTAAATTTATCTCTCAAATGTGGGAAAGCTAGATGATAGTTTGTGAAATTGACAGAAATTGCATTTTTATACTTTCATCAATCAAAAAAAAGTCTAAAACCAATGATGGCGACAACGAAATCGTAAGTTTGGACTAATTTCATAGGACCATTCTTGAGGCGTTATAACTTCGATATTTAGCCTGGAGTTCACCAACACATGTTTAGTTTTTAATGGCTCATTAAGTTTAGCATTATTTGACATATTTTGTATGGGAATTCTGTCTAATTAAACGTCAATCGAGGTTTACCGGCTATTTAAAACTAGGTGAACTCTACTCTTAATCATATGTTTTTAGCTAGCAGTCTCTTAGTAAGTAAGCGTCAGTTGACAGTTACTCTACGCATGTTTAGGTTTTTTGTTTGTTAGGCATTGTACTTAAATCATAGTTTAACTAATAATTCAAAAAAAGAATAATTGAAAAATGGTATTTTGCTATTGTCGGTGTCAATAAAAGCTGCGAGTAAATTAATTTAATATATTTAAGTCACCACGACCCATAAGTACAATCCGATCCGATAAATCGGACGGTTGCAGAGGCCTAAGCTGCAGATGAGATTGGAACTTTATAAGTTGCACGTTCCATGAACCTTGCTCCTCCCGGGTCGTAATGGGATTCTTTTGTGTG
The DNA here is from genome assembly GCA_949316185.1 of Pyrausta nigrata. NCBI lineage: Eukaryota > Metazoa > Arthropoda > Insecta > Lepidoptera > Crambidae > Pyrausta > Pyrausta nigrata. Next base: position 5,929,034 of record OX438941.1, on the reverse strand, counting down.
GCCGGACTGATAAGTATTCGGGACTGAAAGATTGAATATTTCATTGGAAACACAATGGCGGTTACTGATTTGAGAACGCTATTTCATTTTCATTGTGAATCAGCAAATACCATTTTCAGGTGTAAAAAAATAAATATTCAATTCAAATATATTCATATTTAATACTACTAAATACCACTACACTAAGACGACCGTCTTGGTGTAGTGGTTCACGCCACGGACTTCTAAACCAGGCGGTTGCGGGTTCGAATCCCGCAAGGGGCAAATGTTTGTGTGATGAGCACGAGCATTTGTGCCCAAGTCATGGATGTTTATAAATGTATATAAGTATGTCTATCCGTTATTCTAGTCACCAAAGCACAAGCTCACGCTTAGTTTGGGGCTAGGTTGTTGAAACAATTTATTTATTACATACGTTTTCTATATTCCTTGTTTTTGACGTACGTAAATACTAATTTACAGGTTATATCTAAATAATTTGATCTATTATTTTAAGTATGAAAATGTGGCCGAAGATAGGTCATGTCTGACTAGACTAGTTTAACAAATAATTTGAATAACAAAAACATTAATATGTACATTCGCTTTAGGATGGAAATATGAATAGAAACCTATTACATATTTAATAAATTGCCTTTATAGAATATAAATATTCCAAACGAGCACAAAATCCATCAAATTGTAAAACAAAATCCTAACGACACAATATCATAAACCACCCATTTCTAAATTGTGGGATCCTTTCTCCGGGAATTGATGTCATACCACATAAAACGCAATTGATGTATAAGTAAAATATTTTAATAAGGAGGTGGTTAAATAATGCCGCAGATTACTGTTTTGGTATGAAAGGGACATACCAAAAACGATATTTCTTGAGAACTACCTACTAGAATTTTTCGATAAGAGATTGGGCGCTTAAATTTTGTTGTATATTCTTAGTTAGCAACAGATTTAAAGACCCAAGCAAGCTAACGTTCAAGAAACGAATTCCCTCCTATGAGCCCTATTGTCTCACTAGATTTTGTCAACATCAAAATGTTGCCTGAATAATGGCCTACTGTTTTCATGCTTAGTATGACGCGAGGGAGATCTTTTATTTAGGTGTATCACGCGTCCGTGACGTCGTATTAAACGGAAATTAAATTGGCCACCGTAAAATAGGAAATAACGTTTTGATGTCGACACCGAGCGAGGTAGCCCAGTTTTTTCTCGTTTTGCGAAAGGGGAGCGGTGTTGAGTTGAGTTTAGGGGATGATGTAATATCATTGAATTTTTTGAATCGGAAATAAGAGAATTGTTCCATGGTAGCAGTTCATATCTATACCATAAGTATGTATTTTTCTAATGAATAAACTCAAAACTACTGGACCCATTTATGGCAATATTTTTAATTTGCCGGCATTGATTGTTTCCAACCTAGTTGTTTGTTATTTTGTATAGTTAGTAATTTTAACTGTATTTTTTATTATAGCTTAACCCACAGACAACTTAGGACGTTTTATCACCTTAAAAGAATCAGGGTTGATCCCAACTACCAGGCACCAGCAAATATGAAGCAAATAATAGATAAATATACCTTTAAATGCCAGCGCTTTTTTGACAGGTCTCAAAATGCCGTGCCTTATAATTTAATTGAGGTAGAGAATTATTGGATTAAAGGAAGCTTAGCTTCAATAAATCTTAGTGACAACAAGCGAGCAACTCTCAACCGCCGCGGTATATAAATCCTTTTTTTTGAAAGCCCGAGTAAAAAGAAATTGTTTCTCCACAAGTGCCCACTTTATAATCAACATCGGCATGCATTCACCGGCAAACCGGCAACCTGTAAGACAATGAGCGGACGAGGGCGGGCGGCATTGATCTGCCCAGCGGAACCGTTCGGACAAAGCCTGCACCACAATTCCCGTGAAAGTGGCGAGCTCAAGTCTGGACTTTGAAATTAAAGGCGCATAGAGTTTGGATTCATACTGTACAGATTTATCAACCTCATTGTTATGGCGAGTGTAAGAGAATGAGAAATGGCAGCCCTAATTTTTACCTACAAAAAGTAATATAATTTCAGGTTTATGTTAGTTTTTCTCAGTATTTCTAGATCTAAACTACCTAATTACTTATCGCTCCCAGCGATAAGACCGCCTACATTGTATTTACCAACATAATTTTTCTTTTATTATATGTTTGTAAAATGTTTTCTAGTTGCAATAATAACCTAGGTACCGAAAATTGGTTCAGACAGCTTGTTGCCCGGCTGCGTCAAAGGGAGGGTTATGTTTTTCGAGCGTACCTATATCAATTCCTTACTACAGCCGAAATGGCTACAGGGTTTCGACGTACTCGTATAAATATTGATTTCTAGGAAAATGATTGAAACTGATAACTATAATGCTCAATAAAAGTAACATTACACTTTCTTAGTATGCAATTGACGAGAAATCTTATTCTGACATCGTTACAAGAACCGTTTACTTTAGAAAATATAACAAGATCATTTAGATAGAAAATTTTACAATGGCCACAGCTAAAAGTAGTTAGAAAATAATGATTCATTAAAAGCCTTTTGGGTGCGGTATTCAATACCCCTGCGTTTTGCCGCTACCTCGCTTTGTCCCTAATGATGCTAGTCGGTCTAGTTAAGGTTAGGTCTCACTTCCTGTTTTGTTATAAAAACATACCTACGTACTGTATAATCCAGTAGGGCAGTGACACATGCGCGCATTTTAATCATCGGCGGCCGGCGGCGCTACGTTGCTGGCTGGATAAGCATGAATGAACATTCACTAGTACGTGAGGTGCGCTAGATGGCGATAGTAGCTTCTTTTAGTCAGTAATAATGTATTTCTGTTGCCACTATTACAAAAATAGTAATAACCGGATAAAATAAATATTAAAGTGGTGTTCCGATACAACAAACGCGACTTTTCGGCAATATTAAACCAAAGATTTTTTTAAGTATAGTGTCTAATTTTGCATAGATACTGGTACGGGACCCTATATGCGCGATTCTTACTCGCACTTAGCCGGTTTTTTTACTAGCGCCTAATCTGAAGCAGATTTTTTCAATGGAATGGATTGAATACCTTAATTTAATTATATACATAATACTTAGCTTTAATTATAAAATATTTGGCCCTTTTATTTGACTCGACTTTGATAAATAAATTATATTAACCCCAACCTAAGAGATAATTCTCGTAATAAAATTATTATTGGAACGAATTAAACAATGGATAGCTGTTGAATTCACCAGAACAACTGCGAATTGCTTTCGACGCGTCAATTTATTTTGTTTGAAATTGAACACTGAAATTTTGAAATCTATTTCAGATGGTAAAGCACTTAGTAAAATTTTATTTTTCTGTAGGTATGTGTAATAAAATGTAATAGTGCCGTCTGTCTGTCTGTCTGACCACTCTGACTACTGTTTAAAATACTTGGAATACAGTTTCATACATTTTTCGATTTCATTGTTAAATTATGTATATGAATTTTGAAAATTCAATTATGAGATTGTCATATGATAAATACGTTTATATTTTTGGGTTATTTTTTAAAGAAAACAAAGACCAATCGTCTAGTAATTTTTAAGATTATGAAGATAGTGAAACTGTAAAAAAAGTAAAGAGATTGGTGAAATCACAATTCTAGGAAGTAAAGCTGTTTCCAAGAGGGAAACAGCTTTACTCCTAGATTTCCGAATAAGATATTACAAAACACAATTTCCAACGATAATTTATGTTTTGTTACTGTTTTTCTTTACATTAGACTGGTCTGTGTAACCGGTGGTATCATGTACAAGTCACTTTATCTACGCTTGCTCTCTCTCAGTTTGCGTTTTAAGTTAGCAATTACTCGGGCGAGGCTAAAAACATTCCAGGAGCTCTATTTTTAAATCACTCGCGTGCAGATTTCTACCGTTCGTGTCGTGCCGTTCGTGTGTAATATCACTAGTGTGACATTCTGTTGGCGAATGCGACTTAATTTTCATTCGTCTGCATGATTTATTTCATATTGACAAACACAAAAAAAATACAGTTCGAGTGATTACAAAATGCGGATTTTTAGATGACGAACAAAAATCTGTAGAAATCTGCACGCGAGTACTTCAAAAATAGAGGCCCAGGAGCTCTATTTTTGAATCACTCGCCTGCAGACTTCTACTGTATATTGTTCGTCATCTAAAAACCTGTATTTTCGAATCACTCAAACTGTCACTGTTTGTGTCTGTCAATATGAAATAAGTCATGCGACTTGGTAGACGAGTGAAATTAAGTCGCATTCGCCAACGAAATGTCATACGAGTGATTCAATAATAGAGCTCCAGGTCGACACAAAGGCGGTGAATAAGAGCCTTGGGGAATACAGAGTGGCCATACCAACGGAATTTATATTTTGGACAAGTTACAATGCAATTGCATGTTTGGTTTCGAGGATAAATAAACACGATTGAAAATTTAAATGGTTTTAGGTTTGTCTTAATAACAATACTTGACTGCCTCGTTGGTCTAGTGGTCAGCACGCTGGGTACAATCCACGAGGTCCTGGGTTCGAATCCGGGTTAAGCCGAAAGTGTTGGATTTTTCGGTCTTGAAATAAGTCAGACAGAGCTCAGGAGTCAGGAAGTTGGTGTTGGTGGTGTTGACACCCTCGTGCCTCGAATATTACGTTAGGCTGGTCCTGCGTCTAATCTCTCTACGGTCATGTCGGACTGCCGTCTCACAAAATTATGAGAGTAAAGGAACAGAGAGGCACCTGTGTATTGCGCACACACTTGTTCACTAAAACAATTTTTCGCGCAGTTGGTGTCGGCGAAATTCGGCTAGGAGGTCATTATTATTATTACACAATACCTACCTACAATTGGTACTAGGAATTTGCTATCATTATGTAATATATATTTTTTTAATTTTTAGAGGTTTTTGACACATTAATACACTTAGAAAATTGATGTACTTATAAGGAGGGTAATCGGTTGACGTCTTGCGACTTTTAAGCTAAGTTATTTAATTGGTAGATAGCATAACACATATGTATAACCAGTAAGTAGGTGATGAGCAAATATCACACATGATATTTTTGACCATGGACCATGAGATCAATTTTAAACAAGATATTAATATTAATATTACCTCAACCACTTAAATCGATCGATAGAGCACTATCGTCGCGACAAGTAGAAATCATGCCTGATGTATCGTTTCTTGTTGATGCCAAGATAAGATTAGGATATCCTAATCTTACTAATTACTTTCGAATAAGATTAAGGTCTATAGTCAGGCCCTCGCAAAGGCAAATGGCCGAGTCGGCTGATACACACACGACTCAAGATAGGGCTGCGTAATGAGCTGGAAGATGAAATATCGCGCACGTGAGCTGGGTGAGCGGAGCGCCGGCGAAGGGTCGAAATGCGGATGAATATTTGTGAGTTATGGTCACGTTTTATTATGATTGTTTACTTACGGCATTAACGTTGTATAAAATAATATTTTTAAAACTAGGCGGGAAATCTATCGATGGCTGGAAATAAAGTGGAATTTTTATTACTTGTTTTTATCTACCCGTCTAAAAATACTCCTAGATCGACAATACCAATATTAAGATAAGCAAGTAATTATCAACGTGTGTCGCAATTTTTGATCATAAATACGAATAAATATTTTTTAATTCTTAATGAAGTTGGTAACGAACTTTTTGAGCGAGATAGACTTCATCGCGATAGTAATAACATAACCTTTGATCATCAGCTCTCGATTCAGGATCGTACTATGTCACAGTGCCTTGTCAATTCGTTAACGAGTGGATCTGAATTCTCAAATCAGACTTGTCATAACCACTATAATAACACTTCTACTTCATACACATCCTGCGTAACGGTAGCTCAACTTACAGTGGAAATGGTACCTTGACCTGATACCATACTAGGTACATCTCGTTATTGGAAGCTAACGAACATGGAGTTTCCGCTCAAAAGTTTGCACATAAGTGCTTCAGAACATTGATGCTCGGCTTGCTAACGAAGATCTCGAAATTTCTATTATATTACTGCGAAAATTCGAAACGAAAGTAAATTTGGAAAGTTATACTGCTAATATATAAACTGGGAAAGGGTAAAATGTTTAAATCATGATTTAAACAAGAGATGTAAATCAAATCCTGCTTCGTCGAGAGATTTTGGAATGTCAAATTAAACTTGTAAATTAATTTAACAGCTAAGAATCAATTTTAGACCTGGTGGCCTTATCTACAATCATTTTCTCAATTTCTTCATTTAAATTTCTTTTCGCTCGTTATAATAGTTAGCAATACCTATTAAGTATATACTATCAGTACTATATATTCTAGAGGTACATAGTACACTACAATTAATCGCGTACCTACCTACAATTAATACTAACGCCAGCTACGTGCATAAGCTCACTAGTCGATATTAGTAGTAAGAAAACATTGGATCATTACTAGAAAAACATTTATGTAATTTAGTGACGTTAAGTATATAGAACTGGAATAAAAAACGATCAAAAGACACAGCATTTAGCAAGCCTTCAAGGTGGCGGCTCTGGCGGTACCTACTAACGATTTGGTAAAGATCGAGGGAGCCGCTTGATAAGAGAAGCGTTAAATACTTACTGCTGAGACGGACAGTAAGGCCCATTTGCGCACGTCCGGATTAGCTAATCTGGATTTATTCAAGGCCTATTATCTGAGTTGATAGCCCACTTGCACCAGTGCGGTGCTTTATTAGCTTATCTTGGCTTGTGCAAGTGGGCTTCTAACTGAGATAATAGGCCTTGAAAAAGTTCGGAATAGCTAATTCGGACGTGCGCAAGTGGGCCTTCGTATACTCAACTACTGATGACTGAACAAACTAATCCTAAAGTCCCACCAGATGATACGGTCGATCAATTTTTGTGCGCGAAATTAAATTAAATTTCGTAAAAGCTTGCAAAATATTGCTTGAGTTATAAAATATATAATACTAGTCCTACTTGGATTTTTGTTTTCAATAACAAGGCCCGAACACTCTCCAATCACTTATTGTGACTTCTGCCCGTGAAACACTGAGACTCGATTTAACTAGATTTTTTAAGAAACTACTGTTTGCACGTAAGTAACAAAACAATCTTGTTTTTAGAGTTTGAAAAATGGGGTATTCGACTTTGACAACCACCGCGTACAATACAAGACTAATAGTAAGAAATAATACGTATAAATTGTGTCACGGTTTTGATATGAGATACGCTTGTTCTAAATTTAGACCTTATACGTAGCATCAAAAACGGAACTACTCCTCCACGTGGATAGGAAAATTCCGAAAATAGAAAACTAGACGCTTGCAGATATCCAGAATATTGAAGCAGACCACCGGCTTTGTTTGAATAATGAATTTGTAATACTTTTATCTAGCTTTTATGGTAAGGAACCGTTTATATTTCGTTGGCGTGGAATTATTGATTGAGGTAACTAAATAAACTAACTAACTAAAGGCCAAGTGCGTGTCGAACTCACGCACGTAGGGTTCCGTACCATTGTCTGTACAACATTAGACACTACATTACAACCTTTAATTAGTTTTAGAAACAGCAAAAAATCACGCTCCTTATATGAGAGCCACAATGCAATATTTATTTTATTCTGTTTTTGTATTTTTTGTCATTGCGGCAACAGAAATACAGCATCTGTGAATATTTCAACGGTTAGTCATAAGATTAATCCTATAGTCATAAAGATAAATAAATAGACAGACATGCGGAGTCTTAGTAATAGGGTACCGTTTTTACCCTTTGGATAAGGCATCCTAAAAACTTTGCAAATATTCTTAACACAAACAAGTTTCAGGCACTCATCATTTGACAAGGGTCCATTTAATCCAATTTAATGTTTTTGTTTTGTTGTTAATTTTGTTCGTGGTCTAAAGAATGAATGTACCTACGTTTATAAAACGTTTCGTATTTATATTTCGTAAAAAGTAGGTATTTATTGGCATGATGCCTGTTTAAATAAAAACCGAGTCATTAGATTCAGAATGTATTGCGCAATACATTTTGTTATTCAGGTGCCTGATGATGGAGCAGGAAAAATATGAACAAAATGTCATGCCTTGTGACAAAAATATCTGCTCATGGCATCAGTGGGTTTGGAGACGTTACCGGAAACAGACATATTTTCTTTTATTTTTGTGGAAATTTTTACGTTACAACAAAACTACAGCGTTTTTAACGCATGCCTTGAAATCGTTTCAGCGGTGTGTGCTTCCGGGCGGTTGCGGACAGACAGGCAGACACACTTTCGCATTTATTATTAGTATGGATGCCTACCAACTTCAGGTAACTTTAGGTAACCGGCGAATCTATCTTAATTAAAATTAATTAATTTGAATGTCAACTTTTTTTCTGTAACTTTACTTAATTTATAGTTAAACTTGAATATTGTCTTTGTACCCACAATAATGTATCCACAATAGCTTAGTGTAACCGAACTAATGTAACCTAGTGTAGAAAACCTAACTCATTATTAATAAATAACATAAGTGAACATAGTAATAGTCCACGAGAGCTACTGCCGACAAACTGTTGCACAGTTTGGCAGAATTAATAAATATGTAAGTGTACTGTGTTACTTGTAAAGAATAAATAAAAAATAAAATACTCGAAACTCTTTGTAATAGTGATTGATAATAATAATAATGTATTTATCAGACTGCAACACATTTTCATAAAACGCTATTATGTCTCTTGCCTTGCTCAATGAAGTAGACAATGCTGGCCTAACACAAATACCTAAAAATATCCACGTATTACAATCATTATTTATTCTTTCGTATGCAAGCTAAAGCCATTGTAGGTAAATATTATTATTATTATATTCCCCACAATAACATACAAAAAAAACCGGGCAAGTGCGAGTCGTACTCGCACACTGAGGGTTCCATACTGTTAGACCTTCCTTCTTGAGAAGTGTGATGGTTCTAGGTCTATGGGAAGTACCCCATAGGTTTTGATTCCCCTGAAAAATGTTTGAAAATAGGGCAAAAATGGCAGTATCTTTTGATTGCGTTGACTCAAAAGATTAATTTTTGTACAGCTTCAAGAGACCATGGTTAAGTATTTAATGTTAATTTCAACTTTATACCTCTACGCGTTCCTGAGAAAAAGGTTCTTGACAGACAGACGGACAACAAACTGATCCTATAAGGGTTCCTATTTCAGGTATGGCACCCAAAAAAGAAAAACAAGCTCTAAAGTATCAATTATGTAATTCTCGTAAGACAGCCGTCTCTATTTTGATAGAAGTCTCGGCAACAGTTCATACAATATAGTATCTTTTTTGCTGACAACCTCAATGAGTGGAAAAACTGAAAGAAACCGGTATCTTGGGTAAAACTTTCCCAGAGGTCGAACTTAAAGTCGTCCTCAGTTTATTGCTTCCCGTACTCAAGTTGCACGAAACGCGTCCGCTACTCCACTAAGGAAATAGGCGGAGTAGGCTCGCTACTTAGTTTCGTTAAGAATAGCTGTGGTTCCTCCGAACTAAAGTACGATTCACATTTACGGAAATGCGCCGGAATGCATTTTTTATTTTGCTGAAGGAAATTGAAGCACCCATAAAGTAGTTAAGGTCCATATATTATATATATATATATATATATATATAAGTATTGGGGTCATAATGTAACTTAATTAACCATCTTTTTGCCTGTATGTATTGTCTGCTGTTATATTATGAAGTGAATAAATGAATATTAATATGAATATAAAACATATTTACATGCAATGAGGAATTTTCCTTGTGTCAAAAATCAGTATTTAAAAATCCTCTAGAAGGCGTTGAACAACTTAAGTCAGGTAGATTTTTATTTAAGAAAAAGGCTGGTACGAGTATTAGCGTTTATTGTGTTAAGTATAATGTTTATGTTAAGCATGTTTTAGATTCACGCGTACTAACAGGTAATTTTTTAACAATTTAATGATCATCAAGACGTTTTTTCCTCAAAATTATATTTTACCTGCATTTTGAAACTCGCTAATGTTTAACTTAAGTACTTCCACTACACGTCTTTACACATAATATTACAATTATTTGTTTACACATAATATTTCAACAGTTTTTTGCGCAATGATTTTAACGCAATATTTATATAACTCATCTGAGTTATATAAAATTTCAGTTTTATTATGTGTTGATAGATGGCGCTATTCATCTGAATAGCGCCATCTATCAACACATAATAAAACTGAAATTTTGAGCTGTCAGAAAATCCCTAATTGACGCAGCTTTGAAGCCGTATTACTGCGCTCGGACTCCACGACTAACTCGCGCGGCCGGCTGCTCTCGGCTGCTTGCGGATTGTCGCTGCTGCCCTCGAATGCTCGGCTTCTACTGGTATTAGCTCAGCATAATAGCATTGATACAGGCTGACTGCGAGGTGGTGGTAGAGAGGTGGCGCGTGCGCGAGTATCCGCTTGACCCACTGCGTCACTCTGCGATTCGCTTCCGCAGGTGTGAATCTTATTTTATAGGGCATACAGTTACGAGCAATACAATGTATACAGGTGCGATTTTATTTCATTGTAATAAGGTCTCAGGTCGAATGTGCTTACACATGTAATATTTATGCTGTACTTACATTATCTTGTATAATAAATATAACTAAATATGCTTAAGATCTTGTTATTCACAAGTGACGATAAAAATGAAGGCTAGTATACGTAGGTACTCACAAAATCACCGGTTAACAACTAGGAGGTTAAAATTAGCATGAAAATTTTTAGACAATACTCAGGCTATGACATGTATCATATTAAGACAAATAGGTTACACTTTATTGCACAGCATATATGAAAAACACTATAAGCGATTTCATCCAGACAACTTTCAGACACAGGAAAGTACAATATTGTGTTTCTTGACTGTAGCAGACGGACTCCGCAAATAAGACTCTTTTCGTGTTTTTGTTTTACTGCATAGATGTTTACTGTGGTTGCCCTCTTATTTCCACCACCTTTTTACCTCATGTGTTGCATTAAAATCTAAACCCATTTGTCTAGCTCTGTAGGTTACCCATGTATTTTAAACGATGTTACTAGTATGCAATGTGTATGAACTAAAATTAAGTGATTTCTATTTCGGTATTCAATTCTTTATTGCTCCATAATCAATCACTATAAAAGTATGTCTTTGTGACAAGACAATGTTTTAGTGGTCTGCAATAGTCTTGAAAGGCATATATAATAATAGGGTACAGTTAATCATTAGGGTATGAACCCTGTGGCCCTTTGGCTCCGCGCAGATGGGCCACCGACCACCGCCACCGGTGGCTGTCGCGCGCCACGCCTTTTCATCCTGCGCAAACGAAGGTGCTCGGTGGCTGCCACAATTTGACATTCATCTGCTAGATCTTTTGACAGATGTTTTGTCAAAATGACGAGTGGCCGCCACCGATAGCGTATCGCGAACACTGAGTCGCGAGTGGCCGCCACTCGCTTCACGTGTGCGGCGACTCCAAACAAAACGTACTTATTAAGAAACAGCTGGTCGCTAGCCACCGGTGGTTGTAACCGGCATGGTCTTATGGTCTGTGTCTTGATTAGGTGACAATCAAAACGGGGATTAACGCGACGGATAGTAGGTAAAACATTATATACCTGTAATTTTTGCACATACGGAGTGAAGACATCGCAGTTCTCCAGCCAGTCTGCCTGTGACCACGATCGGTGCAACCCGGTCGAAACGTCAGGCAAAAATTACAGGTATACAATGTTTTACCTACTATCCGTCGCGTTAATCCCCGTTTTAATGTGTTCTAATAATGAAACGCGAAAGTTTAAGAGTGATTAGGTGATAATCAGCGAATAGCTATAATCTTCTAGTTAAGTAAATTATAAAAAAATAATTAATAGTGTGTCCGCATGAAATTCATACCGATGTTACAAACGCCTGAAAATCATTGCTGCATTATTATTGGTATGATGCGATTCAAAAAAATTTCAATAAGCCGCCCGCTTAAGCCCGCTCACCGCTCGCAGAGCTTTTGTACAGAAATACTGAAAGCTTTGGCCGACCGCTACGCAACATGGCCGACTTATGCGTCCTGAACATTTTTATGTATTCCGCTTTACCCACTTTGTTTCCCTGTTTCTACCTCTGGGCCGGTGGTTTGGGATTCTGGGACTTTGTTAGTATAAATGTGATATTACTTATACTAAATTACGGCTTCGCTCAGTTTGTGATTCGCTGGGATATGGAGAGGCATAGGTTTTTGATCACTTGCGATTTTTATTTGCGACTAACGACCCGCCTATGCTTCAATTTGAAAAATGAAATATAGCCTACACTTTAAAAATTATATAATGTGTGATTACAATTTATGTAAAAAAAGGTCTAGTAGTTTTTTAATCATTCGTTACAAACATACTAATTTATATTTTCTTTTATAATATTAGTGTAGAAGACATCAAGTACGTATCGTTATTACCAACATTGACATCTTAGAGCCTTAACCGTGTCGGCATGCATATTAGCTAGAACTGAGTTTAGGTTGTTTTTTCGGAAAAGACGAAAAACGAGCGGAGAAAAGTATATTTTAATTATAATTATTATTGATTTATGTTATATGATTTTGTAATCTGTGGCTTTGGAAATTAAAACAAATTTTAATTCTAGAACACATAAGGGAATAAATGTTGGCGTTAGTGGGAGCGAACTAAAGATCGCCGTAAATTCGTGATTTTTAACTTCGACAAAGAAAACGAAAGGCTATTGACAAGGGACCGAAGAAATAAAACATGATCCGGAAAAGTGGAAAGTTTTGCACCACACAAGTATTGATGAGGGCAAAAAAGTTTTAACGACATTGTTCAACGAATGTTCTGGCAAAAAGGTCTTGGGTTACAAATTTACGAAGGAACAGGGTGAATGGACACTAAATTAAAATTTGCTTACAAGGCACCAACTACAATATTAATTTTTAAAAAACTGAACATAACTTAATGCCATTCTCTTAGGGGTGTATTATTTATTACCCTAAGCTGATGAATAATCTCTTTTTGAAAGGAATCAACACTATTTTTAAATAGGTGTACGTACATTATACATACCTTTACATCCATACAAAAAATATATTTATACAGCTCTTCATTACGACGCAACGAAGTAAACTTAAAAGTGTAAGAGCAGACTCATACCTATTCATAAAAAATGCGACAGAAATTAAGGACTTCGTTCTTTTTACGATTTCAATTTTCGTGACGTTTAGGAGTAACGAGTGCTCACTCGTATGTACTTTAAACTGTTGTAATCGTTTGTAAGAAGATTCCACTCTCACCCTGACCATTTGACGACAAAGCGAAAATTAATTGGAGCTGTAAGGAGCGAGTTTCAAATCGAAAGTATGAGTTTGGCGATCACAGCGCCGCCCCGGCGGAAAATTGAAATGTTCCGTAACAACATGCAAATCGCAAATGAAGCCGTTGGATACGTTCTGATTGTGCCACCAAATTTACATCCAATTTCGCGAGGGAAATGTTACTGACGTCTCGGTGAGAAACTTTTTTATCATTTTGTATGAGGAAGAAGCTGAGATTTTGCTTCCGATTTTTATAAACTCTTTTTTAGGGATTCTTAGTCCTTACGGAACCTTTATATACGTATAGTTTCGCCAGGTCCGTTCGTCTGTCTCTGTCTGTCCTCGGGCTAGCGCAGATACCCGTATTACTAGAAAGCTGTATTTTGTATCCACCACAAAAATTTAAGTACACAATTTTGAAAAAAAAAAGCTTATCTTGTAGGGTATGGTTGAATAGATAATAGAAACTTTTGGAAACATAAGAAGGAGATTGGAACAGAAGTAGACAAATTCTCGATTCAGAGAACTATAAAAAAATTGCAAAATTTCGTTTAAAGGCGTAAAAGTTAAGCTTTAAATATTTATCTAATACTCTCAAACACACAAAATTACCAAAAGCTTAATGCACAAAAGTTTCCAACCCATTTCCCGGTTTGGGGTACCCTCAAGTAAAACTGATTAAGCATTCTCGAAATTTCTTTCTTTCGGGATTTTAAGGTACAATCTAGGCTTCTTTTAGAATTAATTGGAAGAAAATTGCTTAGCAAAAGTTTCTGAAACACGAAAAGTTTGACGCAAATTTTGAGGGAAGTTGGTGGATAACTCAGCCGGGTGGTGCTAAATCGCTTATTTTTTAAGAAACGCTTAAGGAGAAAAACTTTTACCAAACGATGCATAAATAGCTTCTTGATGTTCGTGATTGAAAATTTGGATTTTAGTTCAAAACGGTGTAAAATACCTATCTTCCTTCACCACAAGTAAATAGTCATATTAACGTTACTCGACGACCGTCTAGGTGTAGTGGTTCGCGCCCCGGACTTTTAAACCAGGCGGTTGCGGGTTCGAATCCCGCAAGGGGCAAATGTTTGTGTGATAAGCACGAGCTATTGTACATAAGTCATGGATGTTTATAAATGTATATAACTATGTCTATCCGTTATCCTAGTCACCATAGCGCAAGCTCACGCTTAGTTTGGGGGTAGGTAATTGGTGTGTTTGTTGAAAGAATTAATTTATTATTTATTCGTTTTTCAAGCAAATTAACCAGTTCGCAGGTTAGGTATAAAGTTACAAGTACCTACATTCGCGGGTTCGACCGGTCGGTAGGGCTGTCACGCGTTGACTGGATCGCAATTTGGAGTTGCGTCGATCTAGGTGATAGAAATATAGCAGGTAATTACTCGTATATCGGTAGGCGATTGGCGCTCTGCGTCTAGTATTGCACTTTATTGTGTCACTGCAAAATCGCTATTAATTCAAATGATTTTGAGCAGTGATTCTTCTGTACTGTTACTGTTGTTTATTCTGTGCCATTTTTTTATTGTACGAGAACTCAGTAAGTAATCCAGACTGGCTGGGGCTAGCACTCATGGTCGCACGAATGAGTACTGAAGAAGAATATTCACTCCTCCCGGATATCATATTGACTGAAAAACGAAATTTACACCCAATCGCATTTAGTCTAATTTCCATCTTTCTTAACTTGCAATTATAGTCCGACCGCTTATCTGAGACCTCGCCTGCGGGGTATAGGCATGTACAAGGTTGCAGGGGAAGACAAGAACAGGGATTTGATTAGGTGATTTGAATTTCAAAAACAATGCGAATTTCGAATTTTAAAAATAAAAATTCGAATCACTCAATCAAATCACAAGCGCCCGCCACCCGCACCGCTCAGGACCCCGTTTTCTTCTACCCCAGGATCCTGTACCCCGCAGACGAGGCCTCTAAGCTGTCCGACTATAGTCACCAAACCAAAAATCCTTTAGTAGTTTGCATTCCCTTGAGCGATGCGTGGTGGGTGCCACCGGGCGCGGCGGCTTCTGACACCCATAAACGATGGATGGGCAAACAAATGATGATGGAACGTCCCTAAGCTTCAGTAGGGTGACCAGTTCTGACACTAGGGCAGGACAGATGCTTTAACCATTCAGAGATCAAGTTTCTACAAAATAAATAATCAATTGTTATGTGACTGCCTGCAGTCTTGACGATCCTCAAGGGGTTTTAAATGTGAGGTAAATAATATAATGTGAGAGAGATTTAACAAAACCGGTACGCAACTTTTTGCTTCTTCAAAATAAACTTTTTAAAACTACTTAAACCGCAGAAAAAATGGTTCGTGGATTTTTTCTTGGTATTTATTTTGATCTTGATGTCAAAAAGATTGATGCAAAAATACTGAAAATAAACTTAGCAATCTTAGATTAAAATAAAGCCATTTGCATGGCTTACAAATTGATCAACTACTTGTTTGTCTAAGGTAAGAAATAAGTTATTTGATCTTTTGTGAGAAGCGTGAGCGTGAGTGGAGCTAAAGAGAAGAGAGAAGAAAGAAATGTAAAATGTATGCTAATAATATATTGTTCTAAAGTTTTCATTTTAAATTTCAGTAAAAAATACATCACTAATGACCAACGTTTCAAATGTCCAACTGGTGAGACCAAGACCGCCGTCCAGTAGACGGCGATAGGGGTATGAGTCAATTGGTATCATCGAGTCAACGCAGTCAAAGTTGCGGGCAACCACTAGTTCACAAATATTCCTTAACAAGCCGCATAATTGGAAACTCTAGTTCCCGCCCACGGAATGCCGGACGATACATCAAATTCGTATAAAAAGACGGCGCCATGAAATAGAAAATTGTTAATCAAGCGCAAAGGCTGTATTTACGATGCATTTCGGCTTTATGTACAAGTTGGTGTTTATGACAGAAAAAAACAAAACGGCTCGCCGCCTTGCTTGAAATGGCGCTACCGGCGCATGGACGAAAATAATACAATTAAAAAATGCGAGTTGCGTCCTTTATGTATAAATTTACTAATATCAGACAAAAAAATCATTATCAGAATTCTAAGACCATGCTTCGTATCTTATTACGAGGCTTGTGTTGAAACAATTGAATAAAAGAAAATAAAACACCTAAAATGTCTCACCAACTCACGAGAGTGCGAAAGCATCACCAATTTCTTTAAATATTAAAAAAGAAATATGCGAGGGTAACATTTTTATTAGGTCAAGAAAAATAGACTGAGCAGTCTTTTTGTAACCAACACGGGAGATCGTAAAATACATTATGTGAATTCACGTTCAGTGCAGGTTCGAAGGTCGTATTTCACCTACTAGACTAGCTCCATGTATCTTTGCACACTAAACAAACTTGACTGAACAAAAAATTATAATAATGATTAATAAGAAAAAAATCGCTTGTAAAGTCAGCCTATTAGATCCCACTGCTGGGAAAAGGCCTAACCTCAACTATGAGGAGGAACGAGCCATACTCCACCACGCAGGCTCAGTGCGGATTGGTGGAGGGGTGTCTGTAAGGCAAGTGACAAACCTTACTGTCAGATGTTGTCAAGCCGCGCTAGGGCCTCTGACTAGGCTTAACGACTAAAACCAAGAGATATTAGCCGGGACCAACTGCTTAACGTGCCTTCCGAAGCACGGAGATGCTTGTCATGGTCGTCACTTAAATGGTCGGAATGGTCACCCATCCAATCACGACCGCGCTGTGGATTGCTTAACTTTTGGTATCACTACCAAAGCGCTGCCGCCACTGCGCCACAAGCACCTCAAAAAATCGCTTAGTAATAATTATAGTAAATTTTGTAAAATCCGATCACTGCGGTCAGTCAGTCACGTTTGAACACCGTTTTGTGCCAACTAAAAATGTAATTCAATTTAGACCAGTCACTGATTTCCGTAAAGAAAAATTTAAGTCTAACTTAAGTGATAAAATTCCGCTTTTGCCTTTTATTAATGACAATGTTAATAACCAATATGAGTATTTTTTTCAATTAGTTAAAAGCGAATTTGATAAAAATTTTCCTAAAAAGAAATTAGTTATAAACAATTTGAAACCGAAGTTCAGTGACTGGGCTACAGTAGGTATTTACATCAGTAGGAAAAAAATGTTTGAATTATATAATCAAAAAGTATGTAGAAATAATGACCCAATATTCCTAGAATATGTTAAAAAATACTTAAAGTTATTCAAGAACGTTTGCATGGTAGCTAAATCTAATTATGTATACGTGAAAAAATTAATAAATCCAGTAATAAAATTAAAGAAACTTGGAATATTATAAACAAAGAAACTTGTAAAACTAAACCACGTGATCACACATTTACATTAAAAATTGATAATAAGAATATTAAATCTGATAATGAAGTTGCAGGTGCCTTCGAGAAGTACTTCTGTAATGTACCTATCGAAACCACAAAACAACTTAATTCGTGCGCTCTGCATGCGAAATCACTGCTGGTGTCTAGTGTTGACAGGTGTAACTCCTCATTTGATTTCACTCATATTAATCCTTTAATGATAGTAAAAACTTTCAAGGAATTAAAACAAAAAAGAACTGAGGATATATGGGGAATATCAACTGACACAATAAAACCCATTATACCTCTCATAGCATCTCACTTAGCACATATATTCAACGAATGTATTGATCAAGGTCAATTTCCCACTTTAATGAAATATAGTAAGATAATACCTTTATTTAAGTCAGGAGAAAAAAGTGACCCAAGCAACTTCAGGCCAATTTCTATTCTACCTGCATTTAGCAAAATTTTTGAAAAAGTTATATTTAATCAATTGCTCTCTCATTTTAAACTTAACAATTTACTGCACGAGAAACAGTTTGGTTTTTCCAAAGGTAGAAATACAACAGATGCTGGGGTGGCACTCGTCAAACACATTTTGAATGCTTATGAAGATAAACACGATGCGATTGGTGTATTCTGTGACTTGTCGAAGGCATTTGATTGTGTCGATCACCAAACACTCATTATTAAGCTTGAACATTACGGTGTATCTAATAACGCGTCTAAAATGTTGAAATCTTACCTCTCAGGCAGACTACAAACAGTAAACGTTAATGGTACTAACTCCTCAGGTGCCCCGCTTCAAATGGGAGTGCCCCAGGGCTCAATATTGGGACCTTTGTTATTTTTGATCTATATTAATGACCTTCCTTTTTATGCCAAAGACTCCTGTGAGAAAGTTCTGTTTGCTGATGATACTTCTTTAGTCTTCAAATCAAGAAGAGGCAAAGAATCATTTGACAATGTAAGCGGAGCTCTCTCTAAGGTATTAAATTGGTTGACTAGCAATAACTTGCTTCTTAATACAAAAAAGACTAAATGTATTAAATTCACCATGCCTAACGTGAAGCAAGCTAACACAGAAATCCTACTCAACGGTGAAAAATTACATCTATCAAACTCCACTGTTTTTCTGGGCATTACATTGGATTCGAAGTTGCAGTGGGGACCACATGTTGACGCTCTGGCTGGGAGACTTGCTTCAGCTGCCTTTGCGGTTAGAAAAATTAGACATTTGACTGATGTTGAAACAGCAAGGCTTGTGTATTTTAGTTACTTTCACAGTATAATGTCTTATGGTCTTCTCTTGTGGGGTTCTGCTGCGGACATAGATACCATCTTTATTTTACAGAAAAGAGCCATTCGTGCCATTTACAAACTTAGTCCCCGCGAATCCCTAAGAGAATTCTTTAAAGAAACTAACATCCTCACTGTCGCTTCTCAATACATATTTGATAATATAATGTACGTACGCAAAAATTTAAATCTTGTTATAAAAAAAAGTGATATTCATTCGTATAACACAAGAAATAAAAACAAACTTGTCATTCCAAACTTCAGATTAGCCAAAACAATTAATTCATTCTTGGAAAATTGTGTCAAATTTTTCAATAAAATAACTCATAATGTTATCGAACTACCTATTAATAAATTTAAGTTACATGTCAAAACTACCCTAATGTCGAAGGGGTATTATAAAATTCAAGACTATCTTAATGACGAGAATGTATGGACAGTCCAGCCTGCACCAAACTGATGTACCTACCTGTTTATTTTGATTTGTTTTATTTTTGTGGCAGCTAGTGGTGACTGAGTTTGTTCCGGCGTTTCTTCTCAGCACTTGCCAGATTGTCTGTGTCTTGTCTCGAAGCGCTAGTAGGGCCCAAAAGATAAGGAGACATGTTCTGCCCCATATGGGCCATAATTGATTGATATTTTGACGTTCATAAGTGGCATTTTGTGTCCTAAATTGAATAAAGAATTTTTGACTTTGACTTTGACTTTGACTTATAATTTAAAACTTTTTGGGTAGTTGTTCTGACACTTTTCTACTGACATACTGCTTGAATAAAATGAAACCTATTTTATTCATCAAAATTAGCTCAGTAGCTCAGCACGCAAGCGGCGCAAATACGAGTCTCTTGCAGGTGATTATGTGTTTGCACCGATTGGCGTTGAAATTTTTGGACCGTGGGGACCTAACGCCAAATTACTTTTTAGAAAAATAGCCCCTAAATTAAATACAATTCTGGAAAACAAAAAAGCTAGCTCGTTTCTGGCTCAGAGGCTAAGTATAGCTATCCAACGCGGAAACGCAGCCAGCATTCTCGTTCCTTGCCTAATGGACACGGTAACATTTTTGAATTAGTAGATTTTTAAGTTTTGTTAAGTGTACATATTTAGTTAATTGATTATTTTTATGTGATTTGCTCAGCACTAACGTAATTTATAATAACATATTCATAACATGCTGAAATAAAATACGTCTTTTTCGCGTTGAATTAGTTAGGTAAAAAGACATGCTGGTCAGTGTGTGTAGTAGAACCTTGCATTAGAACTGATAATTTTACGTTTGGTTTCACCAGGGTTTTATCGAATAAACAATTCAGGGGCGTTGAAGCGAACGTCAAACTTTTTATCCTCAATAGCAGTTTTATTTTATTAATCCACAGGATTCAGAATTAACGGCCAGTCAAGGTGAAGCTGGAAGTTCTTCGTCTCGGAATAATTTATTATATTGAGGAACTTTGTCTTATCATTCCGATTCCATTTGATGGTGCTTTCCTTCGATGAAAGTTTCTTCGAAATTTTATTTGTGGCAACTTCTTTCTAGAGATTAGAGGTTAATCACAATTGATATTCAGGCGGTTTAATTTTGTTTGAACCATAATCATAAATCAGTGACGTATTAATTTCCTTCTATGTAGGTTTCATGGTAGGTATTTACTTTCTTGTAAGATGCATCTTTGGGAGACCTAAAAATAATTGGAATATTTGATTCTCAACAAATCGAAACATTGGAGAATTATGTAAACTATGTGTAAAACATTATCCCACTAATATTATAAATGCGAAAGTTTGTGGCTGTGTGAGTGTGTATGTTTGTTACTTCTTCACGCAAAAACTAATGAACGGATATGGATGAAATTTGGCACAAAGATAGATTATAGTCTGGAATAACATATAGGCTACTTTTTATCCCGGAAAAAACACAGTTCCTGTAGGATACAGAAATAGTAGTTTACGCGGACGAAGTCGCGGGCAACAGCTAGTATTACATAATTTCGTAAGTCAATATACTAAAACAAAATACTACATAAAAGCAAAAAAAGGTTTACGTTCCCATTACGAGCTCAGTGTCTCCTATTCATTCATAAAACATGGCAAGCATTTACTCGGAATAAAAAAGTGTACCGTGAAACATTAAAAACAAAGAAAATCTTCAGAGTGGGAAATTGAAATATTATGTACTTAAGAAAAAGTTAAATTACAAAAGCGAACGTATAATAATGAGCCTTTCTAATAGGAAAAGTTCTGATACCACACAGTATAAACATCGTTTGTTCCCGCACACTGTGGGTTTTAAATTCAATCAATGTCAAAATTTATTTATACAGACAATTTTCTTATAAACATTAAGTTTGTAAAAGTGCAGATTTTTAAAATATTATGTTTAAGATGGCTTAAACAGCAAGTAGTTTGCAACATGAGTAGACAACAGTTTCTGCTTTCTCTGTAATAAATAATATGTTAGCGTGAAAATTTTGTTATGTTATGTTATTTAAAGTCATCAATTTGTATGGTGAGTGTGACTAAAAGAGTAAGTATGTGAAACGTTGCATTAACTCTTTTTATCATTAATCTGGTTAACAAATAAAATTTCACCAATTAAGTATACTTGTAACACTACAGCAATAAAGTATCAGAATAAACCCAAAACCCTTCTCGTTATTCACGTGAAATATATCGTTTCTCCTTTGTTTTCTTTCACATTTCTATTACAATTCTCCGATCTCGCAAAAACTTACCGTAATCCTAAGTTAAGAGACACAAAACACGGCACGTCTATTGGGCGGGCGGCTCTGCCCTGCCTCCGCCCGCGGCAGCTCAGTCTGCCCGCTGCGCTCGCCCCGCCCGAACGCGGCACCGCGTCACTCTCGCCCGGTATAACCGCGTAACTTAAAACAACGCTAATTCTCCAAGTACAGTGATTCAGTGGCTAGTGCAATCTGTGGCGGTTACTTTTTGTGAACACGGACCTTTTCACCACCCGCTCCGTTGGATGAGGTGAGTTCAAGTTCAACAACCTATCTCGGTTTTTAAATTTTCAGTTTCAGCGTTACTACCTTTCGTATATAGGTCACGATTTCTGATCTAAGCTATTGTTATATGCAAACGGAAAGTGGAATGTCTCGTTGACGTGCTATCATAAATTAAACAATGTTACGTATCGTCGTCAACGCATTCGAAGGTGTGCGTTGTAAAATTACGATGCTGTCGGCCTGTTATCGTGAAACAAACAGGAGTAAACAACGTGATAAATTACGGGGGCCATGTGAGGTAGATGTATGTATGCGTGTTTTAAAATCAACACGAATGTAAAGTGATGGCTGTTGAGTTTACACACTTCTTGGTGAAGAACCCTCAATTATAGATACGACAGACATTACACGTATTGTCTGGTCCTAAACTAGGGCATGTCTTTTGTAAAGGATGAATACTGCTGATACCGATAATAAATAATAAATAAATAAATTGTTTCAACAAACACACCTATTACCTAGCCCCAAACTAAGCTTGAGCTTGTGCTATGGTGACTAGAATAACGGATGACTATAATATACGGACATACTTATATACATTTTCATAAACATCCATGACTTAGGTACAAATGATCGTGCTCATCACACAAACACTTGCCCCTTGCGGGACTCGAACCCGCAACCGCCTGGTTTAGAAGTCCGGGGTGCGAACGAATACACCAAGACGGTCGTCAAAGTTGTCAGCAGTATTACTATAAAACACAGCAAAATTATTTGAAAGCATACCCTTGCTCTATTTAGACTTGGAATAAGAGTTTTTCACCATTGAAATGACAAAATGTTATGTTTTCAAGTCTTTAAAAATCGGCGTATCGGATTGAGGTAAATGTTGAAGGTTTATTTTAATTATAGGGCACCCAAGCCTATCTACAATGGACGAACGAACTGGGAAATACTTTACCTTCACTTTAGTGAACGACCAGCTGTTTGGGCAATGTCAGGCCAAGGTTTGAAAAGGATTTGTTGTTGTGATAATTATTTATGTATGCAAACCTACTTCATTCAGTCTTACACGGCACGTTAACGTCAATGTCTCTCCATATAGGGTTCCGTACATTAAACGGAATTCTTACAGGTTCACTCGTTGTTCATCCGTCTATTCGTCTGTGGCCCGCAGGCTATTTGACGACCGGGGTTTAAACCCCGGTCGTCAAAATTTACTTAAGTAAATGAAATAAAAAAATACGACCGTTTATATCGAATGTTTTGCATGTTTTTCTTAATTCGCTAGATAATCAAAACCTAAAGCATACTTTCTGTTGAGTTATGGCCATGAAAAGTAGAGTCTTATAACACAAAGTCAATAACCCGAAAGCCGATCTCACAAAAATACCTTCTGTTGAAATTACACAAGTCTGTACGGATCATTCTGTGCGCAAGTCCAGACGCAGACAGACTTGCTGTCTTTTTTATTTATTAATAAAATTCACAGCTCTTTCTTAATATTAAACTAGACTAACTTGCTAAACTTACAGCCAAAAATGAATTTACATTTCATAAAATTGGATGTAATAGTGACACTTAGGTTACAAAAAAATTGTAAGTGCATGTGTGCGCGAAATGGTATGTACATAGATAATTATGTGTTATTAGATTACATAACATATCCAGAAAAAAGTTATAATTAATTTACCTCGTAGGTAGTCTTCTATCTTGTTTTCTGAAACAATATAAAATTAATAGTCGAATACCATTTTATTATAACTGGTAAAGAGGGATACTATTTCAAATGAATGATAACAATGAATGAATGAATCGTATCGTATCGTATTGTTGAAAAGGACTATGAAAATAAGGTAGGCTTTCCATACAACACTTTTTTATCAGCTTTACCATTTGCGAGATGTAGCCCGCCAAAGTCGTTTACACGGTGTCCTCCCCCCCTGTAATTTCTAAAGTCTTGGACCTATAAACTTCAAATCTCTCACGTAAAGAAACAGGCGCGGAAACTCTTATTTAAAATTGTTTCGGGTATCCTGTGACGAATACTTTTAAAATTATAAATAAAATAAAAATATATACTTTTTTGCCTATCCTGTCTAATGTTGTAAGCTAATGGTACGGAACCCTTCGCGCGCGAGTCCAACTCGCACTTGGCCGGTTTTAAAATTATGAAACGGAATAAGGAGTTTATTTTTCAAAATCTATCGTGAAAAGCATTCTATTATGCTTTGAAAAGTGTTTTAAAGCAAATAAAATGGCCGCTTGATAAAGCCGAGATGGCATAATCTCCGCTGCAAGAGATTCTTTGAAGTTCTCAATTATAGGATTAAATTCTAGCTAGACGAACGACTTTTTAATATTTTTGCAAAATGTAAGATTCTGACGTTACAGTTATTTGGTTACTGAATATTATAAAGATCTGCCTGTAAAATAAATGTATTTAGAGTTAGTCTAAATAAGTGTATGAATTATTAAGCGACCGAAATTATTATTAAAATCATAGGTTTTGTCTATAAAATGTAATAATCATTATATATTTTTGGTACCTATCTACTTGTATTTTTTATTACAAGACACAATACAATTACCCATTTATTCATAAAACTTATCAGACCTCTAACGTATATGTAGTTAGTTGTCCCTTTCTGACGAAACAAATGCCAAATACGTGTATGACAAACAGAGACATACGAACTTTAGTGTCAAATCCGCTATAACAGTCATGTTGGGCGTTTAAGAATAAGACTATTAGTACCTAAGCAAAATCAGATTTCACACCTAATATTACGTTGTGGGAAGTGGTTATTATCCATTTAGTCACAACAAATAAGGAGCTGATGCGTTACACGTTTATTTCTAACTTTACTATAAAAGTAGTGACTTTAATTAAAGTGCTAAAGTCAAACACTAAAACTAATTGCGTACTTATTTTCAATTTACGACTATCAACAAAGTTGCCCAGCAACATTTTATCAATGCTGAGTCACTATTTTACAACCGTGTTATCAGTGGTTGCATTCTGTACGGATCTAAACACACGCACTGATGCGTCAGTTCGCTGCGCATGATTAGTGTTGGCGAGACATCGAGGTCCTTCTGGAATCGATAAACTTACACGTTTCATTTTGTGTTCAGTGAAAACTGGGTAATTGCTAGTTTCCACCTATTAAAACGATCATGAAAACATATTTTTAAGTGCCTAACAAAGATTCAGGTACCATTTGATTTGTGAAAAATGTATAAATCAATAAATATTATGACGTCATAGTCCAAGCTTATGTTAGTTAAAAGAGAAGCAAGACAAACCGTCCATCAACATCTTTTATTATTACTGCTTCTGTTTTCATTGTCAAAGTTTTTATTACATTTTTGATCATTTCGACGGTAAACACGATATTTTACTTACAAATACAAAAAAAACCTTAAATTTAACGTTGCTTCGTAGGTATACCTTGTTAGTTATGTACAAAAGTTAAGACTTCATACATACGTTGCTTAATTTTATTTTATTTACAACTGAGATGACACA
The DNA here is from genome assembly GCA_949316185.1 of Pyrausta nigrata. Classification (NCBI taxonomy): domain Eukaryota; kingdom Metazoa; phylum Arthropoda; class Insecta; order Lepidoptera; family Crambidae; genus Pyrausta; species Pyrausta nigrata. The sequence continues at coordinate 5,903,566 of OX438941.1, read as the reverse complement.
TTTAACATAATATCCAGTTTATGTTAGAGTCGTCATTAATCATCCCAAAAACATTTTCACTTAAGTAATTAAACTATCGATAGAATATCCCCAGCCAGCAGTATTTGCGACGGCAAAACGCATCTACCGCGATCATCAAAGCGCTCGTCTGCTACGCCTCAAAATTTATTTAGATTGTCATCATGCCAGCGATGTTGCACTGCGGTCGAGAATAAACGTTTTCATATAAAATTATCCCGCAATACCCGAGATATTTAATTCACGGTATATTTCTGAAGCCGCTAGTTATTGGGTGAGTCATAAGGTATTTAGTAGCTCATGAAAAACGGAAACTTTTTGATCAGACTTGCTTTGCTCAGACAATCTCATTTCTTGTTTATTATTGTGTTTGCTTTTGAACAAATGATCAGTGCTTTGTACGCGAACAACCTGTTGTACCTACATAATATTGCAAAAAGATTGACAACTAAATTAGGTAAGGTAATATGTTTCTGTTGATTTACTGTGGTCAAGAATGGTGTTATCTTTAATATTTTATTCTCTTTAAATGATTGTGAAAGAAGTGGATGATTCAATGACTAGTGATATATATGTATGATAATAATTAGTAAATGGTATTATACCTCTAACAAATTTAAAGAAGATATTGTTTAAAAAACTAAACGGGTACTTACATAATAGGATGTACTGAGTCAATATAAACACTGTAGCATTTGCAGTTGTTGTGATTATTTTGCAATAAAATGTATAGCCTGATGTGCTGGCCACTGTAAGTACGTTTCGAAAAAAGAACATTGGGAAAAAGCGTCCCCACCCAAGCATTTTTGCTCATATATCAAATGGAAGAGCGTAAAAAACAACAGATCGGTCATGAGTTCTATAATATACATATACGTGCCGACACAACATGCGACATTAGCATAACAATGTCCTCCAAGGTGTAGTAAATATAAAAAACACGACTGGTTTTAATTTTAAACTATGTTTTTGAACCTTGACTTTGTCAACATCAAGTATTGAAAACAAATACCATGGCTTTTTCCAGGGACAAGCTAGGCCACTTTTGTATTACACTTACTAAATGATTGTAAAACCATTTCATATTTTTATTCACCTTAAATTATTTATTGCAATCTCTCAATAAAACACTTTTATATTACATTGAGTACTGCAATCAAGATTTCAGATGCATTTGCGTTTTGTTAAAATACTCGAGTCTAGTCTAGTCTAGGTACAAACGGGCACTTCAGTGATTCAGTCAGACTACCCTACATTGAGCTTCCGAAAGATCGCATCTATTTCCTACGTAATAAAAGCTGCTTTCGTAGTTCAAATGGATAACCTGACGTGCTGTCGACTGTACAGCGGTTTAGGCTACACATTATTTTTGCAAAATCGCACATATAACAACTACGTAAGATGCCGCAGTGTGTGCCGTCGTCCGTACTCCAGTTTGAACGACTCTCTGGAAATTAATAATCCCCCGTTGATTCCATGTTTCGCTGACTCGGCTTGACCTATTTTTGTCATCTACCCTAGCGCATTTCACATCCATCTCCCTTACACGTGGTTGTAACTTCGTATCGTAAAATATGCGTTGAATTATCCATGACATTTGTATGATGTCTGCTCGTTCAATTTTAAGTTTGCTTGTTGCGCTTTTAAATATATTTTCGTAAAATATTACTTCTAAAATTAAAAACATATTTTTTTACAATTCGACTGAATTCTCATTTAACAAATTTTGATATTCGATTAAAATTTTTGTAAATAAAAGTTCTGTCGATTCTTTTTATTCTTTCTGAAGAAGCCCAAACTTAGATGTTTTTAAAATATTTCGTAGATCTTTAGAAAAAAGACGGCCGAAAGACAAAAGTGTATATTTTTAGAACCAGCTTATGGAGCCCTTTCATTTGATATATCACACTAATGAATACTAATAATAATTCAATATAAAATTGATGACGTCATTACTATTCCCTTATATTTTGAAGAACTACATACCGGCAAAATGACAGGTTTTTAGGACGCTACTACTCTTTACGCCTTGGCTATATTTTTGGGTCGCCATCGCACTCACTCGCATTGTTATGATTGGCAGGAATGACAAAGACATGTTAAGCAAGAAAAACCTTATAGAAGGCCTTAATTCAGTCATGATGTCCACTAAGACCGCTCTTGACTACATTCTCGAATATTATAATATGCAAATCGGGCCAGAGTTCTCAATCGCTCCAGTTAATACCTCTGAACCAATGAAGTGTGATTGAATAATAAATTCGATCATGTCCTTCATCACGTTCCCTGAACTGCTAAGATGGAGTTATCTGTTTAGGGGAAGGATAAATTTAGACCGCAATGAGTGAATAAACAGATAACGAACCGTGCCATCACTCAAAACACTTGCCAGTATTTAAAAATAGAGTTAACGAATTATACGTCAGTAAGTTTCTTACGCCGATAAATTTCGATATACGACGTACAGTGTAACAAAAAAGAGTAGAACGTAACTGTCGATGACAAGTATCAGGATCAATTATTTGCTTAATGTTGTCCTCCTAGCCGATTTCGACAATGGCGGCCTATCTCAACAGAGATTAGCCAACTGCGCAGGACATATTATAGTGCACAAGTGTGTGCGCAATACACAGGTGCACTCTCTGTTCCTTCACTCTCATAATTCGGTGAGACGGCAATCCGACATGACCGTAGAGAGATCAGGCGCAGGACCAACGGCTTAACGTGCTTTCCGAGGCACGGGGGTGTTAAACACCACCAACTTCCTGACTCCGGAGCTTTGTCTGAGTAATTTCAAGACAGAAAAACCCAAACACTCTCGGCCCGACCCGGGATTTGAACTCGGGACCTCGTGGATAGTACCCAGCGTGCTGACCACTAGACCAACGAGGCAGTCAATTATTTGCTTAATAAGGTAGTATTTAAACGAAAGTGGCGCCTCCATTTATTTTGTACTCTTTTTTTTGTTGCACTGTATGTTCTGATTCATAAAGCCGATCGTCCACCGCCAACTAAACTAAGTTAGTTCAGCTTAGCTCGCATAGTTGAGTCAGTTTTTGTTAATGCGTGGACGCACATGTATGAAAAACTGGCTCAACTATGCGAGCTAAGCTGAACTAACTTAGTTCAGTTGGCGGTGGACGATCGGCTTTAAGGTAGATTGTGAAATAAGTAATCTTGATTGGAAACTTTTTAAACATCAATCCGATTCAAGTTGCTTCAAAATTCCGATTAACGAATTGCCATTTATTAAATACAAAATAAACACAAAAGCCTCATTTCGTCTTATCAATATACAAGTGAGCCGAAGTTTGACTAAAAACTGCCAATCGCTCAAACGCTCTGAATAATGTTTTATGGCCTCAAAAGTCGAGATTGAAAGGAGGTCCTAAGCAAACAGGGAGGGATCAGAGGGCACAAAACGCCGCTATTAAAACATTCTACGTCAAAAGTTTTCTTAATGCTTTGCCTCGCCACCAATATTACTTATAGACGGATCATCCGTTGGAGAATCACATTTCCTATACAAAATAACCGTGATAATAGCAATTGATTATTTTTCACCACAATCCAAAACACATAGCAAATGAGACATATAGGAAAAGTTTATATATGTTACCGGCCAAACCCGATTTCAGGACAAACTAGTTTTGCCTAGGCTAAACTAGTTTTTCCTATACGCGATAGGATTAACTAGTATAGCCTAGTTCAAACTAATTTGTCCTAAGCCCTATAGGATAAACCAGTTTAGGCTAGGCTAAAATAGTTGATCCTAATATTAATACGCACACTCTAGGGACAAATTGGTTAGGACTAGCCTAAACTGGTTTATCCTATCGGGTTTAGGACAAATTAGTTCGAACTAGGCAAAACTAGTTTGTCCTGAAATCGGGTTTGGCCGGTAACATATAAATAACAAGTTTTAGATGACGACCTTCTTAGTGTAGTCGTTCGCGCACCGGACTTCTAAACCAGGCGGTTGCGGGTTCGAATCGCGCAAGGGGCAAATGTTTGTGTGATGAGCACGAGCATTTGTACCTAAATCATGGATGTTTATGTGTATTTAAGTATTTCTATCCGTTATCCTAGTCACTATAGCACAAGCTCACGCATAGTTTGGGGTTAGGTAATTGGTGTGTTTGTTGATAATTTATAATTTTATAATTTATTTATTTATTTAGTTCTCGATATTGATTTGGAAATATTGTGCCAGTATGCAAAAATTGCTTTTTTTGGATAATACCACTTTTTCACAAAAAAATGTTGTGCTAGTTTGGCACTGGAACGTTGCCATATCCCTTTTAAATAAAAATAACAAGACTCATTAAAAAGTGTTATGGTTTGGGAGATAATGCCACTTTCCTGTATTCTATAAACAAGACAGATATAAAAAAGTGGCAGATCTCCCAAACTTGATATTTTATTAGAGTAATGTAATTTTTATTTGAAAGGTAGATTTCAAATAAAAGGCTAAGCTATCTCCAGTGACAGTGTGGCATGATTATTTTGGGACATCCTGTGTATATCCTTTATGCATAAATATGTCACCGGTATCCGATTAAACAACATACAGCATTATTATTTACTAGTGGTTCCCCGCGACTTCGTCCGCAAGAAATGGATTTTCTATAAAACTTTCATTCCCCATTTCACCCCCTTAATGTTTTATATCGCGACAAAATGTGTCTTTGTCCTTGTGTCCGTTCCAGGGTCTCGAACTCTCTCCATACCAAATTTCATCTTAATCGATTCAGTGGTTTAAGCGCCAAGAGGTAACAGACAGACAGACAGACAGACAGACACACTTGCACATTTATAATATTAGTATATTTCAGATTTCTTATAAATTTTTTTTTGTTATATGTTAATAATACCATTTCTTACTTCATGAAGGTGACTTAAATTCTTATTTTGTTTGTCTTTTCAGGTAAACATCATCCCCCTGTATACCCAGTGCTATTAAAAATACATACATTAATAACAATAACATAAAAATCAACCGTCGAAATGTAACGCATATATAGCTTAAAACGCCGTAAATGTTTTCATAAATCAAGACACAAGGCGTGGGATATTATTATCTAGATATAAGGAAAACAGAACACAACCCAAGTAGACGCGTAAAAAGGAAATAAATATTATTATCGTAAACAATTTGGACTGAGTTCCAGCGTTTTACTTTTTGGGACTAGGTTAATACGCTAGGGGAAAAATGATTATTGAGATTCACGATCATGCCTCTTTGCCTACAAGTTTTTTTTTAAATAATCATTTGATGCTAAGTTAATTTTGGTTTAATCACTAATATACCTCCGCGATTATCGCTTCCTCGCCCCCCGCCCCCGCATGTCTCTCGATCCGTAAGAGTTCATTCACACGAGGACGATTTTTTCACAATTTCGTTTTTAACCGCGGCTATGCTTTTTGAATGTCCATGTTCACACGGATCTCGAATCGTAAAAAAAGACCTCTTAAATCTAGTATCGTTTTTTAAAAATCACGTTCATCAAAGTACACGGATTTTTGACCAAATTCAATTCGGATATTTTGACGAATCGTGAAAAAACACGATTCCGTATGCAATGTGAACGTCCATCCGTCATGACGTATTCTGTATTTTGACGAATCGTCAATGACGGACCCCGTGTGAATGAGCACTAAGAGGGTCACGCACGAACTTGTCGGACTATACATAATACTTAATTTAGCAATATTTTAATTTTGGCCAAAACGTATTTTACCTTTTTGACTCGAGTTCCCCAATTTCTAAACAGGTAAACGAAAAGACTCATTTCCCACACAAAATATGTCAAATAATATTAAAAAGACTGTTTAAAAATATAAATGTGTTGAATGAATGAATGAATGAATGCATTAATTTGCTTAAAACACGGTACAGTACGATAAAAACAAATTATATGGGTTCAGCGTGTTTTACCGAAGTATCGGTAGGCAAATATTTGACGTCGTCGTCTAAAATAAACAATTTTGTTTTAAATGTCAAAAAGAAAAATACAATAAATTAATTAATTATAACTAATACAATAATACATGAATAATTGGATTTCAGATTACAGTTTTAGAGTGCATTATACAAAAACAATTGTCATAGATAATACCTAAATCTGAACAATACATGTCAGTCCATCTAATATTTATATAAAAATAAATAAAAAATAAACGCAGTGGTCTACCTTGGAATCAGGCGTTTCATGTGTTCATCAGAACAAAATTTTGAAAACTCGTCTGTGTTGGTGACATTAAGTATGATATGATCTTCCTGATTGAATATAAATATTCAATTTATCCTTAAACACATTGTTTCTCTATTAGGACAAATTATATCAAATAACCTTCACCTTCTGATAATGAGGATGAAGCGATATCTTAATCAACAGAGTGAATAGGGAACATCTTCACAGACTGAATTTGCATTTGAATGTACCCCTTGATTTAAGGCCATGATATTTCAACAATTTTACCTACAGTTTGAGTGGTATAACTCTCCAGTATTGCAAAATTTAACGCTAAGATTTTTAGAATATTAGTAAATTAACTTGACACTTAATAATAAATCATAATTTGCACCACAGAATCGAGCCCAATGAACCTTAGGAATAATACCTTGCAGACATTTTTTTTAAATCGTTCGTTGTCAGACCAAATTGTGTTTCAAATCGAAGTACTTAATTGCGTAACAAATATACCAAACATTCAGTCACATTGAAACCTCCTTTTTACATTAGGGAGACGGTTTAAAATATTATAATTTGCTACATTGCTATCGCCGCGTGGGTTGCAAAAGAAAAATAAACGTCCATTTAGGGCGCCAGTCCAATTAAAACGATAACAATCCAATCCACAGTAAAAAGTGTCCTTTTAATTAAAAAGATACTTCTTCCACCACTGTTTTATGTATAATTGAGAGAGGATATAGAACTTAAGTATAATTGAACAATTTGATAAAATAACTGCAAAAATGCTAATTAGGTGGTTTTTATGACCGATTAGTGGAATATACCACCACATTATCTACCTACTGAATGTATTACTATACCATAATTAAATAACTACATCATCAAAATCAATAATATGTGATAGGGCAACACATGGCAATACCAATGATAGGTAGAGACCTACCTTCCGTTTGATTGTTTTTCAAAGTAAAGCAATAATTTTTAACCGACTGCTCCAAAAGGAGGTTATTGTATATATCAGTACCCTTTCGAGAATTGTGTGTAAAAATGTCCATTTCTTTGGCACGCCCTACAGTCCAAATGGTTGCTTTGACGTATGAGGTGTTTCTGAATTCGTTAGTACCTACCTAGGTCATATTTTTTACATTTGCGATTGATTTGCAAAAATCGGCCATGTGCGTGTTGTGCTACGCGCAGTGTAGGGTTCCATAGTAGCCCGTTAAACAAGCAAGTCCTTCATCTCACATCAAAGAATTTTTTTAAGGATTTTGTATTTGTTACAAAATTATCCAACACCCAAGTTCAACGAATAGTACTGCTAAAGTAGTTAAGTTATGTTGACAGCTATAGTTTTCCTTTATACCTAGTTTATAAAATGCACTATCATCATGATTTTTTTCAGATTTTTCAAGCCCGCAGTTAATATTTTAGAGGAGAGTAGGTACGCCCTACTAAAACAAAAAAAATGCACTTTAAAGTTTGATATTTCGTAAATGGAGCATTAAATCGAAAAATAGTATTAGAAACTCCCGAGTTATTTAAAAGACCTACTCATCGATACCCGATACGATGATGTAGAAGACGAAAAAAAATTCTTAAGCTACCCTAAATTTTTTTTTCCAGTTAACGCTTTCGCTATTTAATAGTTAAATAAGAAAAACACTGTGAGTGTTAAAAAATATTTTTAAAATAACTATTGAATAGCGGAATCGTTATCATTCAAGTTGAATTTATTCTGTAAAGAATAACTTTTTGGCCCACTGCTATTGCAATGCAGCTCGGGTAGATGTCGCTGCCGTCACGCAATGACGTAAGACAAAAGAGACCAAGATTTTCACACGGTTGGATGAACTGCACAGTAGCTCAGTTGGTAAGAGCGTTGGCCCGGTTAGCCAAAGGTCTTAGGTTCAAATCCTACCTGTGTGCGAATTTTTGGTTTCTTATTTAAACTTATATAAATAAGAAAAACACTGTGAGTGTTAAAAAATATTTTTAAAATAACTATTGAATAGCGGAATCGTTATCATTCAAGTTGAATTTATTCTGTAAAGAATAACTTTTTGGCCCACTGCTATTGCAATGCAGCTCGGGTAGATGTCGCTGCCGTCACGCAATGACGTAAGACAAAAGAGACCAAGATTTTCACACGGTTGGATGAACTGCACAGTAGCTCAGTTGGTAAGAGCGTTGGCCCGGTTAGCCAAAGGTCTTAGGTTCAAATCCTACCTGTGTGCGAATTTTTGGTTTCTTATTTAAACTTATATAAATAAGAAAAACACTGTGAGTGTTAAAAAATATTTTTAAAATAACTATTGAATAGCGGAATCGTTATCATTCAAGTTGAATTTATTCTGTAAAGAATAACTTCTTGGCCCACTGCTATTGCAATGCAGCTCGGGTAGATGTCGCTGCCGTCACGCAATGCCAAGATTTTCACACGGTTGGATGAACTGCACAGTAGCTCAGTTGGTAAGAGCATTGGCCCGGTTAGCCAAAGGTCGTAGGTTCAAATCCTACCTGTGTGCAAATTTTTGGTTTCTTATTTAAACTTATATAAATAAAAAAAACACTGTGAGTGTTAAAAAATATTTAAAAAAAAAACTATTTTTAGATGTTATCAAAAATAACGAAGGTTTGTAATTACTTTTATAATTTAAGCAATTTGTTTGCAAGTTTTTACGAAATTAAATTATTCGATATATGTTGCTGCCTTGCCATTACACTTTCCTGGAGATATTTTCTCCTGTCAGTAACCTAATAGAACTCATCAAACCACACGGCTATCGATAGCTATACTGCTTCGATATCGAACATTTTAATAACAGTTTCATAAAGGCATCATTTTTTATTCCCTTGTCGATTTGAAGCAACAACAAAAAGCGTGGGGGTTTATTCTGAACCCGGTAGATGTGATCTTTATTATCAATATCATAGATACATGGTATTGTAGCGTACGGGGTTGATTACTACGTTTAGTGCGATAAACATCGCACGAAACGTATTGTGTGCGCAACACTAGCACTACGTGGAAAGAAAAATATGTTTAGTTTATATAGAGGTAAGTAGTTACATAATTCAAATGATCGTAACTCCCCAGCCCGTATTAAAATGTAATATTTACTTGTGAACTTAGAATTCTCTTCTTAAATGTTATATTCACAGACTTTAATCACAATTATTAAAGAAACTAAAATCGTTTCTAAAAATAAAATACCCGTAACCACACAACCTCTATTGCTGGTGTCTCAAAGGTTCTTATGAAGGACTAGCTGTTGCCCACGACTTCGCCTGCGTTAACTACTTTTTCTGTAGCCTACTGGAACTGTGTTTTTTTTCGGAATACAAAGTAGCTTATATGTTATTCCAGACTATAATCTATCTCTGTGCCAAATTTCATCCATATCCGTTCAGTAGTTTTTGCGTAAAGAAGTAACAAACATACACACTCACAAACTTTCGCATTTATAATAGTAGTGGGATTAGTACCAATTTGAAATCAATCCTTCTATTCATCACGCCAGTATTGCAGCTCCCTAAGCTTAAAGCAAAACTACCTCAAAGATTTGAATTTCAGGACGGAGTAATAACCTATTTCGAGGCAAATTATGCAGGCTTCGCCAGTCGCAGCAGCTCCGATAATACAATCATTTGTAATGTACTTTGTAGCAAATTCAATATGGCTTATTGCATTTATGAATGAATATAAAAGCCTTTTTGCCGAATTCGCCTTTTCCGAATAGTCAATCTTTTCTTGGGATAAAAGAGAAGTCTTGCCGTTTTTCTGGTTCCATGTTGATTATGACGTCACAATCGACATGGTTTGTAAGCCCATGATCATTTCGAGATGAATGCCTAGGGCCACTTAGTTGCTATTGCGTCTGTTAATTTCGTACAGACTTAGGGTATTCGTAGTGATACTATTGTTCCCGATTAATGGGTTTTTTATTGTGTTATTTAAGGATAGGTACTCATTTACAAGTTTAGTAAGCTGCAAATAGAGTTTGAATATTACAGTCTAGTAAGAAGGTTAGACGGAAACGTGACCAAAAAATAAAAAATATTTATAAAAGAAATACAAAATATTTCGACCAGAAGTAGCCGTAAAACTCAGTAATTTAGAATGATACTACAATGTTAAGTACCCAATTTTGTTTATTAAGTTTTAATGCAAAATTTTAAAATAAATAACACTTAAGGGGCCACCATCTTAAACTAGACAAGACTGTTTCTTCAGCAACAAGCCATTCTTCAGCAATAAAGTGAACGAGGCAAGAAACAAATTGCCAGCAGAAAACTTGACAAACATATACAGGAAAGAAAGGCTTAGGTTTGAAAGCAAGATACAGACTGTTATCAGTATTGTTTCAACTGTCTCTCTGCCTAATATAATAACAATAAATAAACCTAAGAAACAATTAGGTTTTTTACCTTAGTACTTTTTGCAAAGACGAGAGGCCCCGCTTGATCCGTTACACACAAATAATAAGTACACTTTTGCACAATTAATTACAATACACTAACCCTAAATTGAAAAGGATTAGGTACTACTTACGCTTAACTGTTTTTTTTTCTGTTACCCCGTAGTAAGAAGTCAGGGTCCTTACTGTGTCTCATTTTATTACAATTTAATCAATAAGTAAATGGTGTTTCAAGAGTACGACATCACAATATAAGAAAAAGGTCGTACCGAGATTAATGGGGCCGAAATGTGTGAATAAAAGATATGGGGACTACCTTTATTTGTACTATGCATGCTATTCGTGATGTCTCTTTGTCTATTGGTAGCAGCCGTATTTTTTATATAGGTACATTACTTTAATATTTATTTAGTTCCATGTGCACAAAAATCATCGATGTTGTTGAATAAAATATTTTATATTGTTTAATATTATAACATAAGAATACTTTAATGTAGAAAGGTTATTATAAAATAGATGACTATATAAAAGATAAAAATGTATGGAATCACTTGTATGTACGAAACAATTGTAAAACTTTGAAAAGAGGCCATGACAATAGTGACTGAGTTTCTTGCTGCTTCTTCTTAGCACTAGCCCACAATTGTCCCGAAGCAGTGGTACGATTAATATTGGGACGTGTATAAGTACCCCTAGTTGGGTCTATATGCAGAAATAAATGAATTTTATTCTATTACAATTAATTACGTTAATAGTATGTAGTAAAAAATATAGTACGTCGTAGTATTATTTATATTAAAAAAAAGAAATGGCTTAGCTAAGTGGCTAAAAAACGATCACGTATTTTTTTCACTCAAGTTGCTTCTTTATTTATATAAAGTAGCAACTTTTTTTTGTACTAGGCAATACAAAAAAAACATGTTTTTGGTTTGGTGATTAAAATTCAACCTCCTAATAGTACATATTAAAAGCTGATAAAAATGTTTGTATAAGTATTATCTTTTTCTATCTTAGGACATCATTCAATAGTAGATATATTCGCCACAAATCTGTGAAAATAAAGTTTTCTTAAAACTCAAAGTGGATTTGCTACGAAAATGGGTTCTGTACGAGTTGTAGAACGACAAGAACATTAAACTTCATTAGAGGGAACGAATAATTAGATACAGTGCTATTAAATTAGCGACTAACGAAAACTCTAAAAAGGTAAACACTCCGCTTTAAAACAATTTGGGAGTTTCCCTCAAAGGGACGTTCTCGTACAAAGGTTTCGAACAAAAATGTATCTTAAATTGATTACTGTAAGGACTGTTTCGGGAAAACATTGACCTTTTTGTGGTTTTAAGCCGATTATAGACAGTTTTATCTTTTAACATTATCGATTTTATTGGTTTAAATAAAGTACGCTAAGAGAATTAGGTTGTAAGCCTATTTTAGTTGATATTGCAACTTGAAAGAATGAAATAACACAGCAAGCTTATTCTTAATCTACCTTGATTTAGACTTTTTTGTAATTGATTTCTATGTTTGTATATTCCGTAAATAAGTCAGCCTATTAGATCCCACTGCTGGGAAAAGGCCTCACCTCAACTATGAGGAGGAACGAGCCATACTTCACCACGCGGGCTCAGTGCGGATTGGTGGAGGGGTGTATGTAAGGCAAGTGACAAACCTTACTGTCAGAAGTTATCAAGCCGCCCTAGGGCCTCTGACTAGGCTTAACGACTAATACCACAGATATTAGCCGGGACCAACTGCTTAACGTGCCTTCCGAAGCACGGAGATGCTTGTCATGGACGTCACTTAAATGGTCGGAATGGTCACCCATCCAATCACGACCGCGCCGTGGGTTGCTTAACTTTTGGTATCACTACCAAAGCGCAGCCGCCACTGCGCCACAAGCACCTCGTATATTCCGTATCTACTAAGAATTATAAAGGCGTCTAAGGAATAGAAAAGTTATGTCTACCGCACAGTACCAAATACTAATGTTTTATATTGTTTCTTACGTTTACGCGAATTGTTGAACTCATTAAAAAAGTAATCCGTAAAATTGTGTACCAATGTTTTAACTATCTTTATTTATAAATTGCCTTAAGCTTTTACGCTTAACGAATTGAAGGTTCTTAACGAACAAAGATCACAATAAACACATTCTAGTCACCCTTCTATTCCTATAGACTACCAAATCTTTTCGTGAACAATGAAAAAAATACCTAATGAGCCGCGGTTATTAAGCGATTAATTTTAAGTGGTTTTCGTAAGGGAAAGTTCGGGACAATTCCTTTAGGTGACCTTTTCCCGTCTGATTGATCATTTAGGGGTCGCTTTAGGCCAGCACTATGTTTTGCCATTAAATAATTCGTTGAAGTAATTATGATAGTGTTACTGTTCTTTTGTCTATCGATAGAGTGAAGTAACAAAGTAGTTAAACGATTTGTTTCATAAGCGAGATCAGCCGCTATGTAGTACATTTAATGATATAATTTTCAACATTCAATCTAACGCTTCAAATAGATAGAAACTCAATTTTGCCCGAATTAATTATTGAAATAGCATTATCAAACACGTAACAAAATTAAGCCCTGGTTTGCATGGTTAACTGAATATTTTGAGCAACACTGAGGAGTACTCGTAAGTACTTAAGACTAAAGGAATGCCAACTCGCGTAGGTATAGTTTGTGTTTGTACACAGAAATTTCTGGCCGGTATAATCCCTCTAATCCAACTAACGCTTACAATTGGGAATTAGACTCGAGCTACAGTGCACATTAAATGCAGAAACACCAATTATAAGTAGTGTTTCTGCATTTCATGTGTTGTTGTGTGTGTTAATATTTTAACTTAAATTAAATCAGTTTCTTTGTTCAGTCAGAGCATAGTTCCCTAACAAAGAACAAATCTCAAAGTATCAAATGTCAGAGATGACAAAAATGGTATTTCCATCTCGTTTCCCCGATAAAAAGTCGACAGACACAGGACTTAGTATTGACTCTGTAGTATTGAGTGAAATAAGTAAGGATTTTGAAGACAATTTTATACCTAATATTGTCTCGGGTCTGAGTGTTGTGGTACAACCGCTGTTTCTGATTTCCATAACACAAGTACTTTAGTTACTTACTTTGGGATCAGAGCAATGTATGTGATGTTATCCAAAATTAATATTTACTTACGAAGTAAGTAAACTTCGCTGATTCAGCGACCGAAAGTGGATTATGGCATCCGACACCAGAAGTCGCCCCTCTTTCCGATCCTGCACAATATTTTATATACATTTAAAAATTTACGGACCTACATTTTAGGTACATTTAAAGAAGAGAGCAATCCTTCTGTATCTGCCTGTGTTTACACAACCAAGTATTCTGAATACACAAGTATTTGGACTCAGTTAGCAAACTAAGTCGCAAGTTTATTGGTCAATCGTCACTTTGAATCTCCGCAGGGTTCGTTTGAGGCGAATTCTAAGTACTTCAAAGCTTTACAACTGAAATAGGGATAAGTAGTCATGACAGCAAAGGTAAGGTCACACTGTCCCATTGCGTCGCTGCTGCCCAGATTTCGCACTTGAAAATGGGTTTCTAGCAATTTAATAGATGAAAATGAAATTGTTTTGTTTCACTAATCGATGCTCTTACGGTGAGGGAAAACATCGTAACGAAACCTGCACATTCAGGCGACTGATTGTGTAAACATGATCCAAAACTGGTGAGATTCCCCTGATAACAGGGTCAAAATTAAAACTACACAAACGTGTATTTCGATAGTTTTCGTCTTTGTGTACTGAGAAACAGAATGAAAGAGAAGGCTCCGAAATTTAAACACCAAAAAACATATTAAACATGCAAAGAGGACAAGGATATACTTCAGGAGGAATTTCTATCGAACCAAATTCATCTAACCATGTTTCGAGATCCATAAATTATCTTAGCGATATCCTAAAGTTTCTGGTTATAGTTTGAAACTTTCGCGATCAAATACTTATCATACAGATGACCTTTTTTAACGCGTTCCTTCATCGTGACTGAGCTCCTCATATATTTGCAAGACATAAAGCATATTGCGCCTTAAGGATGAGAAACAAAATAAATAATTGTACAAGTACGAAGAATCAATTTCCAAAATCATTTAAATACGAGTAAGTAGTGTAAGGGATTTCCGAACGTAATCCATTGATGCTGTGCGCGCGCGTTCCCGCCAAATGTTTGACATGCATCTTCCCTCTCACTCACACGATTCTCTCTATACGCGGCGTCATATTTCTTGTGAATTAATATGATTTATTAATTAAAATGTGTTTTAACTGAGCTCCCTCACAGTAGTAGTGACTCTTGTTGAGGCTCAATAAATTGTAATTCGCATAGCGCGCATGAGCTAACTAACGTGTGATCCGACGTGTTGTAACAACCGTAATGGCTGGTTGAACCCACACATATACTTGTAGTTGCTTAGCTAAGCTGCGGAGTGAGCCGGCCTGATTGAGAGTTGAAAATATTTCATATATTTTTTATCGTTGGGAGTTTTTAACAAAAATTATGTGAATAACACAAGTTATTTAAAGATTAATTTCCATTTTTCAACTGTCATGCCAGTAGGTAAGTGAAAAAAAAATGCAGTTTAAAACTGTCTATATGAAATGTTGCATCAATGGGGATCCACACTGTCAAATTCTCCCTGTAGGTGGCGCATTGTTGATGCGCCCAAAGCTATCTGTCATTCCAGTACAGAAGCTGTGTTTTTTTGAGTATTTTTTTTGTGTTTTCAATCTACGAAAGCATAATGCCGTTATGTGCTGTACCAGGTTGTTACAATAGTGGTGTTCATTTATTTCCAAAAAAAACCAGTTTTAAAAAAGAAGTGGGAAACAGCTATAAGAAGAAAATTGATTCATTTTAGGTGGTTTACTGGAACTATCATCATTATCATCATGATAAGCTTCTGGATCGGGCGCATTCATCGTATAACTAGATTGTGAAGCTACGACACCAAAATTCCCGGTATCATCGCAGTTTCGATCGTAGAATTCTAACCTAAAACAAACATGTTTGTGTTTTATTATTTTAGTTATATTTATTAAAAACCTTGTTATGTAGTTAATTTGTAACACAAATACAACAAAAACAATTCCACAACCAATAAAATGTAACATTTACAGAAATAAAACTGGATTAACACCCAAATGTTTACCTCGCAATAAGATCGGCTTTTTTACCACATACTTTTGATCCTCGTTTCCAAAGTTTATTTTTTAGTTCAGATAACTTCATTGACGAATACATTATGATGAAATAACATTAGATAGTCACGAAAAACTGTAAATTAGATACGTAAAAGCCCGACATAAACAATAGCAAAATGTTTGACATAGCCGTATCTATGCCAGCGCCATCTGCATCGAGCTTTGCGTGTGGATCCCCATTGAAGTGCATTTTCATGTCAATGAACCCAATTTTAAAATTGTCATTGTCAAAGTTGTGGTCACCAATTCCCAATACATATGTTTAATTAACAACGATTCAATTATCAAATATTATCATCGAAGTACGTTAAGTTCATTTAACGCATTCATCGTTCTCGAAACTTAAGTTACAATCCTAATGCCCACCAAAACATTTAACCCCTTGATGATAGGAAGACCGCCGGTGGTTTCATAATAATTTATTTTCTATTGTGTCTGGAAACATCTCTGAAGTAAGTATAAGGGCATTAGCACCTCTAAATTCGTTTAGTGTAGTTGCAAAATCGACAGTAAGATCGTGAGCTACTCATGTGATGAGATAATATTGACTTTTTTTTATATTACCCCATGTTTGTGTTTTAAATCATCGTTTAAATAAATATCTGCTGTTATCTTTTGTAATAATACTTGAATAATGTGAGTTCTTGCTAACAAAATAAACTCGATATTCAAGTAGGTACCTAAGTTACTTAGTTTCAATTAGTTTAGTGCATTTTTCTCTCTCTTTTCAGATTCTGAAATGTCAATATAAGGGTTCATTCACACGGGATCCGTGATTGTCAAAACATCAAAAAATACGGACCATTGCATACGGCATCGTGATTTTTCACGATTGATCAAAATATTCGAATTTACTATTCGACCAAGCCACTAAACTACTATCAAACGACTTTTAACGAATACAAGGAAAATACCGATAGAAATTAAAAAACAATGGTGTTAAAATAAACTTAGGCAATTCATCTAAGTTATAAGAATATTACTTTTTAATTACCTTCGGTAATTGTCGTCGTAAGTCATTTAACAGTTGTCTAGTTGCTTGTTCGGGTAGTAAATTCGAATATTTTGATGAAAACGTGCATTTAAAAAGCAGTACCGGTGTCAAAAAAGAAACGAATTGTTAATAAAGACGATTCGTCAAAATCACGAATCGTACTCGTGCAAACGAGAACTTATTGGGTAACATATTTCGATCGTATATACTAGGTAGGTACACACGGCCGCACGTCCGCCTACCCCACTTTGACATTGACATTTTACGTATTTAAAAGCTGTTTTCGTTGTTCACATGGGTAACCTGACGTGCTGCCGACTGTACTAAAATTTTCGCATGGCTACAATCTTTTTACTCGATATAACCGAAAAAAGCACCGTAATCCGCAGGTTAGCTGTATCTTGTGCTTGCTTAATCGCGTTACTAATGCTTGTGTGATCGTCTGACGCGCCTTTGTCGCTCTCCTCGCAGAGATGTGTTCTAGTTAGGTCACCCGCCCGAACGTCACCTAAGCGAATGTCACCTGCGGTATCCCTGGTAAACCGTCTAGCTACTTAGTTTTTTCGCGGGTGGCCCTCAAAAGACAAAATATTTAATTTAATATAATAACTGACCTGACACATCAGCCTAAGTAGCTTTTAGTGTTCGAACATTGCCGCCGTTCGGAAAACATATTTAAAAAAATGTCCTCGAATGTCACCAGCAAAAAACATAGATATAGTTCGACAAGTTCTTGCTCGAACTTCATTGGTCAGACGCTGACATCTAGCGTGCTTCGCCCCTCGCGCCTCTGGCGACCGCAGGAAAGACCCGCACAAATTTGCCGGACTGAAGGTGATCTAAGTGGAATACCTCAGGCGGCATGGTAACATTCGGATGGGTGACCTAACGGGAATACGTCCCACGTGCACCCGACCGTGATGCCAGACGCGACGTAAGGCTTACTCTACACGCACACGTTATTATCTGCTTCGCAAAATAGCCTTTGTTAGTGTAATTTGCATGAAAAACAACCTTTCAGATAGGTATGGTTATGTAAATCTTCATGCTGGCTAAACAGGAGTTTGTATTTATTAACTAACCGCATTACACCCAAATATTGAAGATTTATACAAAGTACACACGGGCGCACGTCAGACTACCCCACTTTTACCTTGAGACCGCATCTATTTTCTACCACAGAATAAGTATTAGTACGACATAAACGCTGACGTACTGCTGGCTGTACCTACTTCGGTATAAGCAGTTACGATGAGGCAGTTACATAAGTACGAATAAGAAACTTGTACATCAAAAACAGAATTTCAGGACCTACTGTGTGTCAGCTACATTTTATTTCACATAGGTAACTTATATCTACAATCTTCCAATCATCATCATCCAATTTAAGAGCTAGGCTCTTGTCGGTGGAGTTTTTTCGATTCCTCTCTGCTTTCCGCCCTTCTCTTGACCTTCTGATACGACCCAACATTTATCTTTTCTTTTATTTGCTGCATGTAGCTAGGTAGCTTGATAACTAGTGACTCCAGATGTACACCAGATATATTCAAGGATAGCGATGGCAAGACAAGCTTATAATGCAAAAAAGCACCTGCTCAAGGCCAGAATATCAAACAAAGTTCGCAAAAAACTTGTTAAAGTGTACATTTGGAGTATAGGATGTGAAGCGTGGACATTGACAAAGAGGGACAGAGAGAGACCGGAAGCCTGCGAGATGTGGTGCTGGAGGAGAATGGAGCGTATAAGTTGGACGGAGAAGAAAACAAATAAAGAAGTTTTGTCTATGGTTAGGGAAAAAAGGAGATTGATGGAAACAATAGAGTATAGGCCACCCGATTCGACACGACAATTTAATTAAAACGATAATAGACGGAAGAATAGAAGGAAAAAGGAAGCGAGGAAGACCAAGAATAAGCTACATGCAGCAAATAAAAAGTCATCATACACGTGGCCATAAATTCATGCAAAACGTTAGGAGACTAAATAGAGAATTGTTGCTGTGTAATAAATTGGCTATTCTTTATAAAAGGAATGCTTCACCATCACTACGAGTATCTCATTGAATATTAAAACGCGATGCCCAGAAGCAATTACTTAGCCACTTGCATTTTTATTCGCATTGCAACAGTTTGAATAGTCTCGTTTTAGGCTCTATATCGTGAACAGTGTTCAAAGGATTTGAGTATTCGTGAAAACCCGTGTGTTACAAATAGTACCCCCTATGTTGGTATGACAAACAAAAGAAAAATTTTACTTTTTGTTAAAATGTATTTTTCTATTTTATGTGTTTTTTTTAATATACCTACTACTCATGTATAATAAACACTAGTTCGTTAGAAAGGTGATGACTAATTTGTAAAATGTTTTTTATTTCAATACTCTTATCGTTTTTTTAATCTAGGAAACAATAATTTCAAATTAAGTGTAAGTAGGTACCTACTTTCTTTTGTGGGTTAGTGTATTTCAGTGATTCAATGTTTTACGAAAAAGCTATAAAGTAGCCATTTACAGTTCTTTCTTAAAGTGAATTCAGACTAATCAAATCATGGGCCAGTTCTTTCCCTGGCCGACTTCGCATCCAATGCCACCCTGACGGCCATTGGTCCTGTCGTTGGAAACAAGACAGACACCTAGCCCTGGCGAGTGTCCCCGTCCCCTAGTGGTGCAAAATTTGATTTGCTCTGCGGCCGCCACTTTAACAACGGGTTTGAATTGGGTAACAAACGATGATTGACAGACACGTGAAAACTTCATTTTTAAGATCTGTAGGCTTTTAAGCACTTTTTAAACACTTTTAAGGTGTCTGTAGGCTTGGGATAAAATAAAATGTTATGCTGCTATCCAGCTATATGCCGAAACTACAATAAAGGTTACGTTTTATGCAGGAAAAATATTACCATCCGTCTGTCGTACTCGGGTAAAAAGCGTAAAAAAAATTACACGACAGCAAAAAAGACACTATCAATACTAACTAATAACTTAAGACTTCGCAATTTGATAAAAAATAAATAAATACCTATTGGAAAACATCACAAACGTATACGTCCTAAAGTAAGTAGAGCTAAAGCACCTGTCTTGTGTTATGGAAATCTAAAACAATGGTAGCACCACAACACACAGACTAGAGACAATATAGAAAGTACGAATTTCTATATTGACCCGATCGGAGTTCGAATTAGTATTATTTTGTAGGAACAAGCGACATTCACGAGAATCAGGCCAACATGCGTTGTAACTGCCTTAGTTCCGAATAATATTGCAGTAAAGTTAAAACTAGGAAAAGTTCAAAAGCCTTAGATCTTGTAAAAGAAAAAGAAAAAACTCTCACACTGGGTCTAGCTGGAAGTTGAAGGTTCGCTGCAAGTTTTTATACATACATACGAGTATAAGTACACCGTAACAGATCTAAGCGTTGCAGCAGTATTTCCACTGAATTGTATAGTACAAGCATTTTACATGTTTCTTGTAAAAGTCAATTATATAAATAACATTCAATTAAAACGCATCTATTTCAGAACAAGTAAAATAACCGAATTTTACATTTTTTATAACATGCTACAATTTCTTTAAGAAACGATTTTCAAAACCTTCATCATACATATAACTAAGCATTTCGTGAATAAACGACTGTTAGTAGATACTCATAATCATGAATAAGTTGCGAAAATAGTTACTGCTAAGCTGAAATTACTGAAGGTTTTCATAATATTTTCTCCTTTGATTTTCTTTTGGTTTCAATTTTCTTTTGAACACAAAATCACCTAAGCTTACACTGTCAATACCAATCAATTTGCTGGATTTCGGTCTCTTTTTAGTCATTTCTAGCACGTTTATCAACTGCGGCAATCCCTTCAATAAAATAGAAAAATCAAAGGCAATTGGTCGGGCTGAGGTTCGGTCCCAAATGCCCGCTAATAGGGTTTCTGGGGCCACACCCTTTGTCCTGCCCATTAAGCGCGTCTTTGTAACCCAAGACCGGTAGTTGACCGCAAAACATTTTGTTTTATAAGCGGAAAATAGACTCTATTCAAGGCTGAATTACAAAATAAAAAATACAAAATATTTTAAAAGGTAGGCAAATTTTAAAATATTTTGTATTTTTTATTATAAAGGCAACATCATCATCATCAAGGTGTATACTGGTGAATTTATATTCATGATCCGTTTTCTTTTCATGCTAACAGTGGATATCAACCCGAAACTTACGATTCCGTTGTCAAGAGTCGTTCAAAATTTTGCCTATGAATTATCTTTTGCCAAGCCAAATCATATATAATCTCGATACCACTGAGTTTGTACAAAAACTTAAGTACAGTCTTTTTTAAAGAAAGCCTCATGGTGAAGGAAAACATCGTGAGGAAACCTGCACACTAATTGACTAGTGTATGAAATGAAGAAGGCAATGGCAAACGACTCCATTAAACATTGCCAAGAAAGTCGTTGTGTGTTTCATTCCACATAATGATCACGACCCTCAATCATGAGGTATACGAGTATGAAGATGAAGAAATGCCAAATCAAGTGTAGTTAGGTAAGGCAGGTTCTGAGTTTTTTTTGGCATCATCTCATTTATTGGATTTTTATATTGATCATACAGGTAGAACAACAGGTGGGAAACAATAATACCGTCTCTTCCGTAGAGCTAGCCGCAAGACTTCTTGTTTATGGAAGCCGAAATAGCTGCGTTGCGTCGGCCGGCGATTTAGCGACGACAGAAAAAGATTTAAGGTGTGAACCGACCTTGGGCCATGTTTGGTGGAGGTTAAGGTACAATTAGATCTTCTTTGTTTCATTTTAATAAAAAAGGTTGCGTTGAATGTGTAAGCAAGAGCCCGTGAACCCCAGACCTTTATTATTTTATATAAGCTGAAAGTTGTCAGCGCATGCTCCCAACATAGGTAAATACGATTTACGATGGACCATCTAAGTTTGAGTCATCGTGGCTTTGACAGGTAAACGGTAATGCTTGTCTGGCAAGGGGTTAAAACGGTCAAAACTGTTCGATGAGCAATCATCTATACATATAATAAAACTGTAAAATCGATTCGTCTGTACATTGAGTATTTTTCCAAAAAACTAATTGAGGGTGATGTTTAAAATAGTAACAGAATAGGAATCTATAACTTTTAATTTTTTTGTCTGTTTGTCTGTTTGTACACGCTAATCTCCGGAACTACTGAACGGATTTGCGGAACCCTAGCAGCTCAGCTTAACAATAGAAGATATGAATAGACCACCTTAGATAACATTGTTCAGCGAAATGAGCACTTTCTATTAATGTACACAAATTGAAGGTCTGGAGCAACTGATATAGAACCCTAGCAGCTCAGCTCAACTATAAGAGATATGAATAGAGCGCCGTTGGGAACATTGTTCAGCGTGATGAGCACCTTCTATTAACGTAAACAAATTGAAGGTCTGGAGCAACTGATATAGAACACTAGCAGCTCCGCTCAACTATAAGAGATATAAATAGAGCGCTTTAGGGAACATTGTTCAGCGTGATGAGCATTTTCTATTGACCTTCACAAATTGAATGTCTGGAGCAATTGATATGCTAAATTACTTTAGACTGATTTTCAAACTCCCAAGGTAATCCTACTGTCTCCAAGTTACGATCTGGTGACGGAAACCTGAACAAATCGAGAGAATCCTTCAGATTTTATATGCATGTATACCATATATGCTACAGCATTAATTTAGGTATAGGTATAGCGTTTACATTCAGGAGTTGATGGTGCTGACCTTAACGCTAAGTAGTTGGTGGATACTTTCACCACAGACAGTTTGTCGAAATTTTGTTGAATTACTGTATAATTAATGAAAGATCAAAGTCAATTGGCACTATTTTTTATACTACTTATCACTAACTAACGAACGGAAATTGAACTATGAATAGAAGAATAGTATTTCTTACTTTACGTTATAGGAGAAAGGGTAGGGAGGCCTTTGTCCTGCAGTGGGACATGACAGGCTCCTAATAATAATTATAACTTTACGATAGTAGCAACTTACAAACCGACTGTGAGTAGGCTAGGGACATAAATAAATGCTAAGCCGCATTCATCTATTGCGGTAGGACGGTTTGAGTCTGACTTTTTTCTGATCACTAAAGCTAAGGTTACCTATATCTTTTTTATAAACGATTTAAACTGCCTTCAATAAAGTAAACTAAAAAGTAAAAAAAATCCTTTACACTTTTACTAAGAAAGATATACGACAAAATTTAGTTTTGGAGTCGGTGTTACTGCCATGCGAAAGTTTCTTACCAGAGGAGGATGGCGAGGTTATAGTAACCTATCTAAAAAAGAGTGACTATTGACCTTGATTTTTCATTCCTCCCTTCTCCTTACGACATAGTAGACTAAGAGATCATGATAGCTGGATGGCGATGGGAGTATAAAATATATATTTTGTATCATCGAGTCGACGCGTACGAAGTCGCGGGCAACAGCTAGTCGTCTAATAATTGCCCAAACATTAAATACGAAAATCAGCTCCATCGTTCTTGTCTGTGTTGAGAGCATACGCTGAGTTTTCAACTTTTATAAAATAACCTAGGTTTGGGGCTCTCTAACGTTTTATAAAAAGTATTTTGCCACCGCGCCATCGACATTTCATTAAATAAATTGAGTGTTTGAATTCATCGTGTCAGAATACTGCACAGTCAAATGATAAAGTAATTTTATTTGATTGATGAACCGTGTACTCGTATATCTATGTATGACACTCGATTCGTAACGCAATTGAATTGAGAATCAAATAAAGCAGTTGATTGAACGCACAAATACAAACTCTAAAATTGTTAAGCATTAACAAATGAAATCTATGCTTATTAGTTAAAAGTGAATGCAAAACAAAACACATTGCTTATTTATTATGTGGTATATGTTAATAAAAATGTCTAGATACTTTAATTCTATTAACTCTTCAATTCCTAGTGCATTCGAAAAACTTAATCAAAGGCATTTCGCCACACATGCCTTTAAATCAGTTTTTCTAGTGACATTGTATTTTTTTTAAAAGTAGTAACCGTACCTACCTATCATGTGTGATTTAGTTCGTCGTGTAAATACAATCTATACATATAATAAAACTGTAACTGTACATTGAGTATTTTTACCAAAAACTAATTGAGGGTGATGTTAAAATAGTAACAGAATAGGAATCTACAACTTTTAATTTTTTTGTCTGTTTGTTTGTCTGCATGTCTGTTTGTCTGTTTGTACACGCTAATCTCCGGAACTACTGAACGGATTTAAATGAAACTTATTTTATAGTCTACCTATTGAGTCTGGGCAAATACTAGGCTATAACTTATTTTGAAGATCGGAGTACCTGACGTGGAACCTTAGCAGTACACCTTAACTAAGAGATATGAAAGCAGCGCCTTAAGAAAAGTTATTCAGCGTGATGAGAATTTTCTATTGACGCACACAAATTGAAGGTCTTGAGCAACTGATATGGAACCCTAGCAGCTCAGCTCAACTATAAAAGATATAAAAAGAGGGCCTTAGGGAACATTGTTCAGCATGATGAGCACTTTCTATTGACGTACTCAAATTGAAAGTCTGGAGTAACTGATATAGAACCCTAGCAGCTCAGTAAACTATAAGAGATGTGATAAGAGCGTTTAAGGGAACATTGTTCAGCGCGATGAGCATTTTCTATTTACCTACACAAATTGAAGGTCTGGAGCCACTGATAGAGAACCCTAGCAGCTCAGCTCAACTATAAGAGATATGAATAGAGCGCCATAAGGAACATTGTTCAGCGTGATGAGCATTTTCTATTGACGCATCAAATTAAAGGTCTGGACCAACTGATCTAGAACCGTAGCAGCTCAGCTAAATTATAAGAGATATGATTAGAGCGTTTAAGGGAATATTGTTCAGCACGATGAGCATTTTCTATTTACCTACACAAATTTAAGGTCTGGAGCAACTGATATAGAACCCTAGCAGCTCAGCTCAACTATAAGAGATATGAATAGAGCGCCGTTGGGGACATTGTTCAGCGTGATGAGCATTTTCTATTGACTTGCACAAATTGAAGGTCTGAAGAAATTAATATGCTAAATTACTTCAGACTGATTTTCAAACTTGAAAGGTAATCCTGTCTCCAAGTTACGATCTGGTGACGGAAACCTGGAGAAATCGAGAGAATCCTTCAGATTTTATAGCCATGTATAGCATGTATTTGCTGTAGCAAATTAGCATTAATTTAGGTATTAAAGCGTTTACATTTCGGAGTCATAATTTGATGGTGCTGACCTTAACGCTAAGTAGTTTGTGGATACTTTTACCACCGACAGTTTGTCGAAATTTTGTTAAATTACTATTATTTATTTATTATTAATAAAAGATCAAAGTGAATTGGACCTATTTTTTATACTACTTATCACTAACTAACGAAAATTGAACTACGAGTGTAAGAATAGTCTTACTTACTTTACGTTATAAGAGAAAGGGAAGGGTAGAAGGCTTTTGCGCTGCGGTGGGATACGAGAGGATTCTAAGCCCGACTTGCACCAACACGGGTTAATCCCTAACCCGAGAATAGTTCATACAAAAATGACAGGGTTAAGGGGTTAACCCGGGGCTAGCACCATGGTGCAAGTGGGCCTTATTATATTAATAAGTTTACGATAGTAGTGACTTACAAACCGACCTTTGAGTAGGCTAGGGACACAATTAATAAATGCTAAACCGCATTCATCTATTGCGGTATGGTTTAAGTCTGATTTTTTTCTGAACACTATACTAAAGTTACCTATAATTTTTACAAACGAATAAAACTGCCTTCAATAAAGTAAACTAAAAAGTAAAAAAAAATCCTTTACACTTTTACTAAGAAAGATATACGACACAATTTAGTTTTAGAGTCGGTATCACTGCCATGCGAAATTTTCTTACCAGAGGAGGATGGCGAGGAACCTTTCAAAAAATTGACCTTGATTTTTCATTCCTCTCTTCTCCTTACGACATGGTAGACTAAGAGATCATGATAGCTGGATGGTGACGGGAGTATAAAATATTTTGTATCATCGATTCCACGCGTACGAAGTCGCGGGCAACAGCTAGTAAAATAATATAAACACATCGTTGGTGTTAGGACACTGACAAAAATATTTTCCCTGTAACGAGGAACCAATTCATTCATAACCTCTCATAAGCTAAATAGCTCTATGTAACGTCTGAAACGAAACAATACGATACGACACGCGATATAGACGATCTTGTTTGTTTACTGGAGTCTATTTCAGTAGGCGTTATATTTTTCGGAGATTTGCCGGCCGTGAATCATCAAGAGGCGCTGAAAGTTTTATTTATTGCTTTTCTTGTCCAACGTTTTCGATAGTCGGTTTCATTTAAATTGATTTAACTGAGCTAGGTAATTGAAGAATATTGTTAGTGGACATACATACCTGGTTTTAAGTTAAATCGATATGGTATTACTTTAAACATTATTCTTCATACGAACATTTTGCGAAATTGCAAGTTTTATGATTTTTTTTAAATTATTTAATGAGTAAATAGATAGTAGATAGGTATCACTATATCACTGACAGTGTATTTAATTAAAATTTAAAATTTAAATCTATATCAATGAAAAAGAGGTAGACCTGTCATCGCGTACTACATCGGCAATGAGGGATTTTCTGGCAACTCAAAATTTTAGTTTTATTGTATGTTGATAGATGGCGCTATTTATCTAATTTATACAAATATTGCGTCGAAATCATTGAGCATTAAAGAAAAACGAATTATTGTAAAATTATGTGTACAACAGACATCTTGTGTAAGTACATACGTTAATAATGAGCAAGTTACAAATTGCAGTCAAAAATAAAATTTATTAGAAATAACGTCTTAATGATCACTTAATTGTTAAAAAACCGGCCAAGTGCGAGTTACTTAAAACATTAGACAGTATAGGCAAAAAAGTATATATTTTTATTTTATATGTAATTTCAAAATTATTCATCACAGTATACCCGAAATTATTTTAAATAAGAGTTTCCGCGGCTGTTTCTTGCGGCTGTTTCTTTACGTGAGTGATTTGAAGTTTATAGGTCCAAGACTTTAAAAATTACAGGGGGGGGGGACACCGTGTAAACGACTTTGGCGGGCTATATCTCACTAATGGTAAAGCTGATAAAAAAGTGTTTAATAGAAACCCTATCTTATTTTCATAGTCCTTTTTAACGATACCCTACACAAGGGGGTGCACTCAAAAAAATAATTCACCCCCCCCGATGTGAACCTCGAACCAAGTTACATGCAAATCAGGCCATAAACGTAGAAGATATTCTGCTGTGACAGACTAGGACGGACGGACTGAACGATCCTATAAGGGTTCCTTGCCAGACTACGGAACCCTAAAAACGACCTCTTAGTGTGCGTGAATCAAAACATGCTAAACATAAACATTACGACATATTAAACCATTATTTTTCCTAAATAAAAATCTACATGACTTAGATCGATCAACGCCATCTAGCGGATTTTTATGTACTGATTTTTGACACTAAGAAAATCCCTCATTAGAATTTGATGCTCCGAGCACGCGTTCTTTTACGTGTCAACTGTCATACATAATTAAATGCAAGATTGAGCAAATTGCTCAATTTGAGGTAGTCAATTTCCGCGCGCTAATGACCCATCTACCTCTTTTTAAATGCACTATCATTGGTAGATATTCTTTAATTCACCAAAAAACAGTCAACATTACAGACATGGACACATTTGAAGACATAGTATTAGATCAATGTAGGCATTTTTATTGCCGTTAGCTTAAGTAGTGTTTCCACATGCATGCATTCTTTCTTTTGCTACTAGTAAAGGAGTTTTGCTCTTTTTTTACTAAAATTATACTTACTCATGGTTAGGTACCGCATATTTTCCTAATGCTAAAATATTGTGATCTTACCAACAATTCATGATTGTGCAATTTTCCCATTACAAAACTTTGGTTTGGTCGCAAACTCGGCATGCGGGCAAATTACGGTGAAGTAGTGAATTCAATTGGTCTTGGCTGCTTTGGTATATGTTGATAAAGTATCAGTGGGTGGTAAACATTAAAATAATTGCATATTATAAACAAATTATAATTTAAGATAAAAATACTTTTTAGGAAAGTTGAAGACTGATTAATATTTTCAACGTCGTTAGTTTAGGCCAAAACAATTGATCACGGTTAACTTTCAACTTTGTGTCTGAATATAAGGAAAATAAAAACAAAATATTAGGTGTCAATGACACAAAAATGGTGTGCTATGTTTGGCTGTATGGTATTTAGCTAATGCCCAGTAGAGAGAGATATAACCACTAGTAGATATATTTAATATTTACTGTGTCGTTTTTTGAATTATTTTATTATAGACGAGAAGAAAATTAAGACTACCTTAGCTATCCGTCAAGCTGTCAGGGACTTATCTGGTGATGAAAGTACTACCCGATCAAGCCGACTAGACGAATATGAACGACAACGAATACCAAAAAAATACCATAAGCAATTAAAAACCAAAGTTTTTACAATTTAGATGAAATTCTCAAGTTAATTTTATTAACATACATTTTTCATTGCCATCGGTATTTTTGTTGTATTCTTCGTCATTGTCGTTTGACATTCATTTATTTGGCTTGGTCGGATAGTAGCACTAGAGTTTAAGGTAACGTGTTAAAATGCAATGAGATACTAAATATGAAATGTGTTATTTCATACAAGTATCATGGTCGTAACGTGATAGCAAATCCCGCATCGAATGGGCGATTATTCGTTCATGTGTGACAGATAATAATATACAAGAGTTAGATTACTGTTACATATGTTACATACTTAATTGCTGTTTGTACGAACTTTGATAGCGATTTGACATTTAATTTCGGAGATAAGGGCCGTTAAATGACGATCCATATATTTTTATCATCTGATAGGTGCACTGGTCCAAGTGATTGGAAAATAACGCACACGACGACGCCGACGATTGAGGTATTGAAAATCACGATGACGACGGCGCCGCATTGTGGAATATGGTAGAACAAACGCATATCGAAATTGTTTTTTATTACTGATTGAAATTGGGTAATATATGAATAGAATTTAATAGTTCAAAAGTCGAAGTTTAATATTCTTCAGCGTAATTTATATTCTATTTCGAAAAAGATTTTTTTTTCATGTAGCAAAGTTAAACGTTTAAGCAAATTGGAAAATATTAAGTTCTGCATTCACGTTTTTCAACGTGAAATAGTTTTAAAACTTGAAATGAAAGATATAAAGTATTATATATTTTTTTAAAACACATCAGAAATTAGAAATAAATACAATTGATTGTTTTTAATACGAATATAAATTTAAAAACCAATTTAAAGAAAAAATGGAAAAAAAATGTTTTTTCTCAATTTCGTCGAAGCTTTTAACATTTAGATGTTAGTTACTACTTGTTTACTGATGTTAGTTACTCATCTAAAACATATTAAAAAATTAGCTGCGGCTTTTTGCGCGCCGATGCGCCTCTTCGGACATCGAGTCCGCCTACGTGACTGACGCTCTTTTATTCATACAGATTGTGATCGCTTATACTTTTGGTTGGTTTTTTTACAAAACCAACTAAAATACATACTAGTAGGTAAAGTTATTACTCATTTGATGTTTTATGATTCATAATAATTTAAGCGGTTTTCTACAGATTTCAGCAAATTGCATTTTTATTTTAATGCTGGTAAATTTATTACGATCGTTTTATGGAACGGTCTTATCCTTTCTATTCCTTCTAGTGCTTTCTCCTTTTTATTGGTACCTATGTTTAGATTCACTTTTCGCGTTAATGTTCTTGATGATACTGATGTATTTTGAGAGGAACCCCCTGCTCGTCCAGGCTATCCCATATTGCTTTGTGCTATACACTGTACGCTCGGATACACCTAGAAACCTTTGGTGAAAAGTTCAAGATTTAAGGGGCCTAAGACATGGTGACCTGTCACCGAAACTGTTTACAGCTGTTCTGGAGAGTGTCTACCAGAGAGAGAATACCAGATATAAATCGATTTTGACACTTCCTCCGACACACAGGGCCAAAGTCTCTCATCGGTTATCAAAAAATAGTATAGCAACCTAGTATAGCGTACAACGTCCAAATGAAGTTCAAATACATAAAGTTTGGAGTCTAATAAGTATGTTTAAATCTGCAGGATGCAATTAGCGAAGTTAGACCTAAGTACCCACAGTTGAACAGTAGCACGATCGTCTATCATGAGAAGGCCTCTTAGAAAGTCAATACCTCTGCCAAATAAAACACCTTCCAATAAACGTGCTGTATATCCGAACATGTTTGGTTTCATAAGCAGCCCCTTTCTTTTGTTTACCCGATCGCACGCGCTTCGCGGGAAGTAATTTATGTAATCCTCACCCAATGTGCCTGCAGGAAACTTTTATATCCCTACGTTTGTTTTACGCATCTGACAAGGCGCCACGCCATCCGTGAATTTAGTGAGTGATGGCGGGCCTATAGTTTTATCGTATCGAGTTATTGTACGAAGAACTGATGGCCTTAGGGGAAGAAAGGTTCTTGATTGAAGATCATTTGATTAAAAGCGTAGCGTAGGAGTTCCACCGGCAAGATGGACATACGACCTTAGATCGCAGGATCGAACTTGATGCAGGCCGCTTGTAACAGGTCACTTTGGAAATCTATGGGGAAGGTCTTTGTTCAGCAGTTAACGTCTTACGGCTGATAATGATTATGAGTTATCGTACCTACTTAGGTACTGGCTGACCCCTTAGCTTAGCGGTACGAACTCTACAGTAATGAACTAAGACCCAAGTTCATCAATTTTTTAACAGCCGGTAAACCTCAAATTGACGTTTAAATTGACAGAATTCCCATACAAAATATGTCAAATAATGCCGGCTGATTATAAATTAAACACCAGGCTAAGTTTGTCAACTAGACGTAGATTTTTAAGACGTTGAGCACAGCCTTACGAAATGCACGATGAATCATTGATTAATCTTAGTAAGATAGGTGTTATCTACTTATTTCCCTTTAATTGCTACAAATACCTATTGTTTCTATACTATTTCGTAATGAAACACAGAAAACTCATCATCGTGTATCCAGTTGGCTTATTAAACAAAATGCTGGTAAGGTGTGTCATGTGCTACCTCGAGTTCAATGCCTTAAAGCCTTAGGGCTTTAAGGCAACCTGCCTCCCTAGACTTCAACCTTTTGACTAATCCACCTCTCGCTTTTAATAGCCGTGTGGCTATCGATAGTAAACTGTAAAGAGCATCACTATTTAGCCGTAACAGGAGAACAAAGGCAGGGAAGGGACGTTAAAAATGCGAAGCCGTCGACAGAACCTTTTCAGAGGTGCTGATGTGGTTTTGGTCGTTTAAATATTTACGGGTCCTTTGTTGGGGACCTGATAGGTATTCTATAGATTATTATATAGTGTGTCCGGGTTTGGACTAGCGATAAACTATAGCTATTAGTGCATCAAATGTTATTAACAAAAAACCCCCATGTTGGGTTCTAAGGCTGCCTGTCCACCGAAGCGAAGCGGAGAACCAGGGTATGGCGGAGTTGCGTACTGTGTCTGTCCATCAAAGCGGAGCGAGGCAGCGGAGCGGAGTAAGCGGAGTCCCTGGCTGTATTTTTCAGTATGCGGAGCTAGGGCCTTACCTAGGCTAAGCTAACGCTATGGCCTATCAAGTAAAATAAAAATCAATTCAAAATAATTCACCGCCAAAGAGGAAAAAATTTTTTTTAAGACCTCTTGCTAAAATTTAGAAAAGTTTAAGACTTTTTAAGCCTATTACAAAAGTAAACACAAAATTCAATTATTCTAAAAAAAATGGATTGGGTATGCCTCAAAAATTTGATAAATAAAAAGCCCTTAAATTATCGCTAGTCGAAACCCTGTGATGTACCTATGCGCTCTTATTATTATAAAAAAAAGAGCGCATAGGTACATCACAACCCGGACACCCTGTATCGATGAGCTTATCAACTATGGACGAAACTAGTTACATTGACCATCGATATCCATCGAAAACGAGCTTGCAAACGAAATAATTTTTTTCTGTGCAGTTCATGCTAGGTAAGATAGTTAGTTAGTTAGTTTGGCTGGGGTGTTTTCCGCACTTAGCCTCTTGATTGGGCCTTTGTGCGTGTGTCCCTTTACTCTTTTATTCAAACCACTTCAGGTTTTCCCAAAAGGCTAGCAACCTGCCCAGGTTACTACAGGCCTCCGGAAATGTTGCCGGGGATTTGAGAATGTCTGCCCGTTGCTCCGCCACGCCGGCGCACTCCATAAGTACGTGTTGCGGTGTTTCTTCTGCCTCCATGCATCCTCTGCACAAGGGGCTGTCTGTGACACCTATGTTGAATAGGTGTTTGTTTAGAAGACAGTGGCCAGTTATGGTTCCTACGGCTATGCGCAGCTTGTCCCTTGTTAGTCGGGTGAGGTTGCGGGCGAACCTTTTTGAGAATTCCGGGATTGCGTCCTTTGTTTGCCTACAACCTTCACCGTTTCTCCACTCTGCTAGGTGTGTTGCTTCAGTTTCTGCACGCAGCCATGTCTTTGTATGGGCCTGCGGTATGGCTAGTAACGGCTCTGGTCCGTGTACTGTTGTCGCTGAGCCCCTCTTGGCTAGTTCATCAGCTGCGTCGTTACCTAGTGAGTTACTGTGTCCTTTGATCCATTGCAGGGTTACTTTATTTGTGCTCGCTATGAATTGGAGTGCACTATGGCATTCCAGTATAAGGACAGATGTTATGCTGTTGTTTTGCAGAGCTTGAAGCACTGAGGCGCTGTCTGAGACAATTTTTATTTGTAGGTCTTTTATGTCTCAGTCCGCTATCGCCTGCGCCGCTCTGGTGATTCCGATGCATTCCGCCTGGAAGATTGTGTTCAGTTTGTCTAGGGTGGTTGATATTCTTATGTTCAGATCGTTTGAAAATACGCCAGCTCCTGTACCCTGTGGGATCTTGGAGCCGTCTGTGTATATCCTAACTTCATTGATACCCAGTTTAGTTTACTATCAAGGGTGATCCCTAGATACTTCACTTGTGTTGAGAGAGATAGTTCGGTGTTAAATAGTTTTGGTAATTGTAGGTGTGGTAACTTCCTTTTGTTGGTAAAAAGGATGAGTTCCGTCTTTTTCGGATTTACTGATAGCTGATGCTCATCACACCATTTTTCTACAATCTGGAGCGCGGATCGCATTATTTTACATAGGAGGTTTTCTGCGTTTCCGTTTATCAGTATTGCTAGGTCATCTGCGTATCCAATAGTAGTGTATCCTCTTTCATTGAGACTTTTCAGAAGGCTATCTACTACTATGTTCCATAAAAGTGGCGATAGGATGCCTCCTTGTGGGCATCCTCTGACTACTGTTGCACGTGTGGTGGTATTTGTGGTTATCTGAACTGCCCTCTTACTGACCAGTTCATTTATCCATTTTGTTATGACTGGTTCTACTTTAAGTTTTCGTAGGGCGTGGTTAATGCTGTTGTGCATGGTCTTATCGAATGCCCCCTCTATATCTATGAAGGCGGCAAGTGTAGACGATTTGTTGTTTATGGCTGATTCTATTTTATGTACTACCGTGTGTAATGCAGATTCTGTTGATCTGCCTTTTCTATACGCGTGTTGTTGTGGATGAAGTGCTATATTTTTTAGGACTTCATCTCTTAGGTATGTGTCCACTAGTCTTTCTAGTGTTTTCAGAAGAAATGAAGTCAGGCTGATCGGCCTAAACGCTTTTGCCAGTGTATAGTCCCCCTTTCCCGGCTTCGGCAGGAAGACTATTTTTGCTTCTCTCCATAACTTCGGTATGTATTTGAATGCTATGCATGCTCTAAATATAGGTAGTAGGTGGGTGATGATTTCCTGCGATTTCCATTGTAGAAGAGCCGGGAAAATCCCATCCAGACCCGAAGATTTGAAGCTAGGTAAGATAATGCGAAGTCCTAAATATTTTTGTAACCCTTTGTATTTTATTCATCTAACAAAATTTTCAGTGCATATGTTAAATGGTTGTCATTAATATTTGTAAACAGTGCCACAGCGCAAAAGGTCTTATTATCAAACCTAAGTACACTAAATCGATTACAATTACAACGAAATTATGATTAGTTCCAACCGACTACGATATTTTATGTAATTTGACTCAATTTTCAATCAAAGTAACTATTTGTTCTATACAAAAGTTTGTGAATTAGTGTAAAGGAAACAACAATCTTTTGAACTACTTGACTTATCTTGAAAACTTTTCTACCTGTAGAAATTACATTTTTCCTGAGTACATAGGCTATAAAATTATGAAATTTCCCCTTGCAAAGGGTCTCTTGTCTAAAATTTAAATTTAACCAAAACTTACTAAAGAATCAAACGAGAAATAAACATATGAACTTCTAGCTTTTGACTTTTCAAAACCAGGAGGAGTACACTGCTGTAAAAATTTCATGCACGCATTCAATTTTGGTGTCAAGTCAGCTGCTCGGCGCCCTACTCTGATTCACAACGCCTTTATGCCGACTGCCATCTTATTATCAGACTCACGTAAGCCTGCATCCCAGTTATGGTGGAAGAGAGGCTTAGGCTCCGCGCAGATGTGCTAGTGACAAGCAGTTTACATTATTTTTAATACGCCACCGCATACATGAAGCGGGTAGCGACCACTCGCAACTCAGTTTTCGCGACACGCCACCAGCCGCAGCCACTCGCCATTTTGACAAAACATCTGTGGAACGATCTAGCAGATGAGTGTCAATTGTAGCGACCACCGAGGACCTTCGATTGCACAGGACCAAAGGAAGTGGCGCGCGACAGCCACCTGTGGCGGTTGACGGTGGCCCATCTGCGCGAAGCCTTAAGATTTTAGCACACCGACGATGTGGCGAACCGCAAACGAAACTGCTGCAGTAATCTGTTTATGAATATACAGGCTGACCCAAAAAGAGCGTGTAGTCTTAAATAAACAAATGCTATATAACACTGCTATACAATGTGTTCCATCACCGGTGTCGGAGCCTTCATGTGGTGAGTAAGAAGCAAAATTGTTACCACTTTCTTAATAGGATCAATGGAAATCCCAAATTATATTTTCACTTCCCCATACTATTCAAAAATATTAAATTTGCTTAGCAATTAGCAACTATGTTCCCCCCACTTCGAAACCCAACCGATCCGAAAGTCCCCATCACGCTAACCGCATTACCACGTTGAATGGCAATGGAAACCTGTTGAACTAGCCAGGACCCGGAGCGGGGATCATTCCCTTTCTCTCGCAAACGTCGCCCTAATTCTTCAAAAAGATCGTGCGCCTCCTGACACCATGGACCTGCGGTCTCCACTGTAACCGGTACGAAATCGTACATTGATTCCAAGGCCGAGTATTTGGAGTGTTTCATTTTAGCGGCGTTTTCCGCTGCTGAACCCTCTGAAACCACAGTATGTATCAAGTGAGAGGCCGCATACGTGCTAACGCATGTAGCGTCCCACAAGAGACAACGACCTCGCCGCCATGGTACCAATGTTAGTCCGTCCGGTCTTTTGCCATCCGTTCCAGACAGTCCAGGCGGCTCTAAAACACATGGAATGTTTACCGACACCATGGCCCGACGGATAATCTCATTTATTGAATGGTGCCTCGGAAAGCGACCTGCACATCTTTGACAGCTTAATCCGTGGTGGCCATTCTCTTCCACCATAACACCACAAATGCAGCGATGAGCTTCACAGGCCTTACTCCCCAATCGTAGAGACACTGCTATTCTCAAAGAGTCGTTGTCGAGCAGTGTACCCAATTGAGGAGAAGGAAAGGCGTGTAACCACGCTCCAGATTCAGGTCTTGTGACAGCTTTTAGACGCGCTAAATCCGCTCCCGCGGCACCATCCAATAAACGGGAAAAGGA
Source organism: Pyrausta nigrata (assembly GCA_949316185.1). Taxonomy (NCBI): domain Eukaryota; kingdom Metazoa; phylum Arthropoda; class Insecta; order Lepidoptera; family Crambidae; genus Pyrausta; species Pyrausta nigrata. The sequence continues at coordinate 5,867,778 of OX438941.1, read as the reverse complement.
GAGCTTACACAGGATGTCATCCCATTCCCACTGGAGAAAAAGGTTTTTTGGACGGTCATCAGTCGGACAAAACATAACCCATCTATCCAAAGCCTCAGAAACATATGGCAAACGGATATTGTTGCCATCAAGAGATAAAATACGAGCAACAAGACCCGCTGAACCATATACGGAGGCTAAAAAGGCTACCAGTCCAACATCCTGCACCCGCCGTACTCCTAGGCCTCCATGACGAACAGGTAAGGCTGCCTGACACCACTGCTCTTCGTTCAAATTTACATTAAGGACTGATTCCAACGTAACCTTGATTGTGCCTCCTCCATCATATGCGAATTACCTATAGCGTGTTCCCATTCACCCCGTCTACCCTGTACACTGTAATAGTAACTAGTGTCGAATAATACGGACAATTTGTTTCAGAGTAGGGCCGTGTTTGCTCTCGTATTGTTCCGGCTCCAATTACAGTGGAGTGTTCCACGTCGAGTGTTGACAGCTGTGGAACACCGCCGTAATATTTAGATTAAAAACAGCCCGCCACTCATACAAGAAGAAACAAACAAACAGGGCATGTCTGTCTACATGTGAGAACTAAGCAACTTTTTGTAGGTACAAGTACCTCGTAATTTGTTTAATGGCTTTATTTTCTTCTCTTCTTCTGTGTCGTACGTATTCTTCATTACTGAAGGTCGCGTCCCTGAACAAAGTCCTTCATGTGTCCTATAATTGGCTTTCATTTCTTTGGGTGTTCGGCTTCTCGCAGGGCGGTTGTTACAGAGAGACCAGTCATACCAGTGGCTTGGTGATCAGCCGCGAGGTCTTTTACCTTCTACTTTGCCCACCACAACCAATTTGTCCATGTTATCCGGCTGACGACGAGCAATGTGACCAAAATACCCAAGGAATCTTTGGTAACAGATTGTTGAGAGCCTAGTCTTTATGCGAACTTGATCTAGTATAGACTTATTTGTTCTCAGGTTGGTCCAGCGTATATTTTTATTTTCATCTTCTTTAAAAAGTGTGAGACTTACAGCCATCGTTATCGGTATCGGTATGCCTGCAGTCTATTGCCTAAATTGATTGCTTTCGATTTGCTATAGTTACAGGTTCCAGAAAAGCAATAGCTTTCCAACAAACGACAGGAAAGCAACGATAGCTTTCAAAATTATGACAAAATGACATTGTTTTAATATGGGTCGTGGTGAGCGACAGGTATTGCGGATAACTGCTTTTTGTAGAAAGAATGTTAGTTTTAAGGGAATGTGTAGTAGTTTGAGACGTTTGTTTAGAGTTTGACGTACCTTTTACTCCAGTGGGCGTATTTTTTTAAATGTTTTAGACATGAACCTTATCAACGCATTTGCAAGCTAGACCCATACACAATGCTTACTTTTATTAAAAACGAGGTTACGAATACGCTAAGAATTGACCATTTCAACAGGTCCCTCGCCAATTAGCTTTCGAATGTGGTAGTACCTACCTAACAAGCATCAAACGATCTGCCCTCACAAAGTGCTACGTGAAGTGTGGTTAGTCAGGCGATAGCTCCGTAAATTTCCGCCATTTTGTTCGCTTTACCGTCTGTTCTTATTCATCTGTGGCCACCGAGCACATAACCCATAGAAACGAAATGTCAATTATTTTGTTTCATACAAATTCCGTCAAAATCCCTTGGCACTGAATACCTCAGTTTTTCCTTCAACATAATTTGTCAAACGAATTAACTTATTTCATAACAAATTTCAGAATAGAGCTGCTGTTTAGAAGATTGTTATTTACGGTAAAAACCAAAATATCTCATATTTGATAATATGGATTTCAAATACACGCTTAATTTGTCACATTTCGTATCAGTACCAAGCACTGATAAGCGTCGGAGAAAAATTGCTCTTACTTCGCCTGATGTCTGTGCATTCCCATCAGAGGTATTTACGGGTTGTCGAGAGATGTGCGTTGAATATGCAACAATATCCGTATTAACGTATCATCGCGGAAGCTTCCATCCAGCCGACTGCTGTCCGGGACGCTGGGTTGGTGGCAACAGGTACAGCCGGCACAAAAACGTACCACAGAAGAACAATAGTCGTGAATGGGAATTAAAACCTATTGTCCTACGCGTAAAGGCGAATATTGTTTGAGAAAATTTGGCGTTTTGGTGCAGGATGATGTGTATGACTGTACAACGTTTTACAAAATAAACTCTTTAAACTCTGCTCTATCGGCTTGAGGATAAAAAATGCAAGCATTTATCACCTTGCGCTTTATAAATTTACTTAAAATTGAACTTTAGATGCAAACGGTAGACATTCTCCTCTTTTTTAATCCCATATTTTATGGAAAACTTTGTAGATGTGAAAATTCTAGTAAAAGACATTTTGACCCTACAGGATTGATATCACACCATGTTATTATTTTTTGATGTATTAATTAATGAGTACACACACACCGTAAAAAACATTTTTCTCCTCTCATATTGAAATAAATGTATGTAGCACTGAGCACATACTAACGAATGCTGGAAATCGTTCGTACCAAGGAAGGAAATTCATATATTCAGGATAATGCTTATATACCAAAACAATGGCAGTCGGAAAGCCTGACTGGGATCATAATCCTCCAGTCTCAAGTCCTATGTCAACTACGAAAATGTCAGAGTTTGATATTTTATCCCGGCAAGCCTTGGGGTTACGGGTCAGGGGTTAACGCGAGTTTTGAACGATACACACACGCTAATTGGCGTTCTTGGTAATGGTGGTACACTAATGACGACACCGTGTTATGGTAGGGTTTAATCAAGGTGTTATTGGCCGATTTACCCCTTCACGAGACACGTTAAAATTACTTACGATTTATCTGTGGTACTATTTAGATGGTGTTTCGTTGTCACCAGATTTATAATCATTGTTTATTTGAATTTTACCAACGTATGAGTTTGTACATCCTGTATATATATCATCTACTTACCAACATAATATTTTATATAATGATCTTATACACGAAACAAATGAAAAAATATTGCCGATAACCTGAGAACATACCATTTCTTCCTGCTGAGCAAACGTTTAAATGTTATACCGCATTTATTAAATTAATAAATAAAAAGTGTTTATTTCGAACAACTTTACAGTTCATATTGTGGTTAGTAAACAAAACACCTTAAATGCTTATGTTAGTATCATTATCGTGTAATTATTATTTTCCAAATTTATATTAAATTGAGTCAGATTATATAAAAACAGCTAAAACAAATTAAATGAAATCAATTTAAATTAATTCATCAAACTAAATAAATACAAATAAAATAAGTCCAATCAATTATCACACAATTATTTAATTAAATCACCCTAAGCACCAGCCACTTCCAGATAGGTGATGTATACTATGTCTTAAGAATGCCGTTGTTACTGGCGCGCAATCTGCTCATCAAAGAATTTAAGAATTTGTAAAACAAAATTACTTCTCCCTAACCGACTTCATTGTGCTAATCACCTAAAAATCTAGGGGCTGTTGTTTCCAAGAGATTATATTCGTAGATATATAAGAAGAATTTGTTTCGATCGCTTGCTAATTCCAAACTACTGTGCAAAAGTTTTGATCTACGCCAGCACTCCTAGTAGTTCCAGGCATTACTCAGCCTTTGTGCTCGAAACTTGGAATTGCCAGTTTAGTAACGCTAATTTTGGTTTGGCGTGTTGTCCGAGTTTGCAGGAAAACTAAAATTCTAATTTGCGTGGAGGCACCGCATTAAATTGTACTTAGCGTGTGTCCAATGTAATTTTTGCGAGAACTGAAGAGTTTAACCATAATGTCTATTTAAAGCAGTCGTTTTGTGAATGATAACTCTTTGTTTATCATTCAGTAAATTGTGTGAATATTCCAAAATAAGTTAAAACTATGTAAAGTAGCTAATACTTTACTATAAATACGAAGTTTGTTCGAAAACCAGACAAGATACAATCTGGCTATCCACAGAACCACCAAATTTTTTTTTTTCAAGTACCAAAGTACAGGTAAATATCGTTGTTTCCTTCATGGTCCTAGATAAAGTCACGAAGATTATGTTCTTAAAAAAGTGCTTCTTCTTAATATATTAATATTATCTAAATAGATTTATAAATAAGCATTCACTTACTAGCGCACAGTTTTACGTAACAAAGGTTGGCGTGTATAATTTTCGTTTGCAACTGGGTTATATTGTTTGCCGTTACCATTTGTCTTGTTGCCGTTGTGCAAGTACCAAAGAAAATATATTATAATACTAAATTTAAAAACGCTCTTCCAGCATTTTCTATTTACAAATATTTGTTACATATTATGTGCTAAAACACACCCTTAAACATGACATCCATTTACCGAAAAGAAATGTGTGTAAACGGCGAAGCATTAACCCCACTATAATTGAAACAGGCAAAGCCGTTAGAAGAATAATTTATGTAACAAACAAAGGCTTTTATTATCCGCCATATTTAATGAGGTAGTTCTATCACGCTACTCAAGAAGAACGTGTAAATAACTCCTCATTTCCTCGACGTTTTGTGATAACATCTCCAAATTGCCTTCATCATATCATTAGAAATTGCTGGATATTATGCATCACTTGTGAACGGGATGGTTGTAGGTGTAATATGTCAATTTGTCAGATGGTCAATTTGGTTTTACGGCCAGTGAAGACTTGTTGCTGTGTTGAAAACACACTTCGTGATGTTGATTAATAAGGCAACAAGCAAGTGATGGTTAGCGATGGGCGATTGTTACTAAATTAATCAAATTATTCGAATAGTCTCTGTAATCGAATGTATTCGATAAGCAACCGCAGTCATTCGATTATTCTTCGATTATGCGGCGAGCAATACCAGGCCGTACTACTAACTACTAACGAATGAATCGTCATTCGTCGCGTCGATTAATCATTCGGTCGCTACCTGTCCTGTGCGCACAGTCGCGGCAATTGGATCGAATGCATCGAAGGACCCAGTATAGACTATCATTCGATTGTCGATTATTATTCGATAATTTTTTTTTCGAATTACTAAATCGACATTCGATAGTTCGAATGGTCGATAATCGATTCATTCGATTATTTTTTTTTCAAACAATCGCCCATCGCTAGTGATGGTGTTAGTCTTGATGTTTAGATGCTATTATTATTATTGTAATTCGTTTTTACACTATAGATCCCAACAAATACAATTTTCGTCTATAGAAAATATGTGTGTATGGAATGGGATGAAGATTTTGTAACTAGATTGTAAAAAATCTAAATCTGAATAAAAAATCCACTTATTGACGAAAATAAGTCAAAGTTCTGATTCAAAATTCATGAGACAATCCAAAAAGTTTACACAAACAGCGTTGCAAATAAGAATGTAAATCCACTTCTTTCGACTTGATAATAAAGTCCAATCTAAAAACATCCCGACCACACAAAACTTTGCTAACGATGAATTAATTTGTATAATAAAAGATTTTCTTCGACGGAAAATCTAGTGGACGGACCACACCACTTATTAGCCAAATGTAACAAGTCAATGTTGGTATCTATGTACGTAATTTAAGCCATATACTCAACGCATTAAGGATTGTTTTAAATGCATAAAGTTACTGTTATATCCCCTGTCAGTTTATCATCTTGCGGGCTTAAAGTTGCTTTGCAACGACAGCCGGGATCCTTTTGCGTATTAGATTTAGATTATGGATTTATCTTTCCACAGGGTATTAGTGAAATCCTTATTCGCGCATATTATAGGAGTAAATTCAACCAAAATATTAATATTAGCTGTCGAGGAAAATGTAATTTAAGCGTGTTTCTTTTTAAATTTATACAAAGTTGAAATAATTTTATAACGATATTGATGGTCATAATTTTGAACTGGAATAATCTTTTTCTCAGGACTATCACTGAAAAAAATGATTGGTTAACCGAATTTGGCTACTAGTAGGCAGTAATCTAGTGACTTGGGAACTTCTGGTTATCAGTAACAAACTAGTTTTGTTACTGATAACCAGAAGATTGTTTATAATTATTAAAAATTGACTTCCCTACAACGAAACCTTCAACTAACAAAACTAGTTTGGATGATCCTTTTTTTAGCGTAGTCAGAAAACGATTTTGCAGTTAACTTTTGTATACATTATGTATTTGTTACTTTGAACAGACGTGTTTATATCACAATAAAATATAATATATTTTATATAGTGTTATTTGTGTTACCTATCGGATTTCATATGTGTGTCACTTTAATTACTTTAATATCAAAAGTGAAAGAACGTATTTACTCGTAGGTACGACGTTGTCATTTATTGAATCAGCGTGTCTCCCAGAGTGAGTTTGCCAACTGAAACTTGTTTATGTAATTACGCTAAAATTCTTGGATAATAAATCGAGTTGGCAAATTAACGCTAATCTAACAACCCGTAATATTTGTCAGCTCAAATTAAATTTTGTAATCACAGGTGGGGCGTGAACGAAATTACACGGTCCGAAATATTCGACTTTATATTATTGTTAACATCGGATACGATTAGGAGCTCGTATTTAACGACAGCTTACTTGTGGTTCTCCTCGGCACGAATGCTAACTCAATGTTGCGGATCACGCGATTCGGCGATAAAGCAAGAAAAAGATTGTTTCATGCGAACCTGGTAAAAACAAAATTGAGCGCTCAGCTTTTCGTATGCAGTTCACGTTAGCAATTTTCCGAACAACAATTAAATTTTGCATGTACATAATCGTAGCTAAAAATAATATTCGTCAACAACGTTAAAATTATATTAACGTATTTAGTTTTTGGTGTAGTGGTTCGCGGAATACAAAACCAGAGGTTGCGTGTTCAAATACCGCAAGGGGCAAATGTTTGTGTGATGATGAGCACGAGCAATTGTACCTGTCATGGATTTAAAAAGTATTTATGATGTCATTGATTATGATGTCTATGTATCCTAGCATAAGCTCACGCTAAGTTTGGGATAAGGCATTGGTGTGTTTGTTGAAATTAATTATTTATTTATTTTCTAATGGGTTCTGTACTAGAAAGTAACTAGTCAATACTGATAAATGTTGGTAATCATTAACGGTACAGTTGACCTGAAAAAATCGGCGTCTTTAAACCGGAGAAGTACACACTCCGGGTCCGATTCCGGAAAAAGACATTTCCGACAAAGCAGTTAACTTTTTTTGCATTCCCTTTGAATGTATCAATCTAAATTCCTACGTGTCACTTACACGGCAAAAAGGCGTGGATTCAGCCAGCCTTTTTCGAACGGTTGATGTCATACCCATCCGTTACGTGTGTGCAAATTTTAATTAAACTTGCAGAGCGTTTTGTAAAAGGATTATGGTACACGAGATAAGGCGGCTATCTGCGTACTTAACCGTTGAATTTCATTTAAACTGGTAACATTGGCCGCATAAAGCGTACCAGTAATTAATTACTCGTTTCCTCAAAAACTTACTTACAAAAGAGAAGGTATTTTTTCTATTTATGAATTTAGGGACTTTTACATAGTATTTCAGTCTCATCGTAACCTAATCTTAATTATCTTAACATCCAAACAAAAACAAAACAAAAACTACTAACAATAACAAAACAATTAAAAAAACAAGTGAATGTCACTGGTGAATCATCGAAACCATATCACAGGCGAGTTTAGCAGCATCCGATGAAGGTTTGAATGGGTAAAATGCTTTGAAAGACTCATACAGCAAAAGTCCTAAAAGAGAAGGTACGAAAGAATAAATGTGTCGTCATGATTAAAAATCTCAGTGAATCTGTTAGGACGACCGATTAGATAACATTTGAACATAGCCAAAGAATAAGTACTAGTACTCCGTACAGAAGTTTGACTTTGAATGAAATTCAAAGAAATATCTACTCAATGTCGTCAACGATATGGTGTAATTTAGTTCGCCTCAGAGTCAAGCACATGCTCGTTTAGACACCTACAGAAATCCATTGCAAGATAATTTATTTCTTATAACTCTGGAATATGAATCATAATACACTAAACCTATTCAGTGACGTACGATCATGCGACGCGATAGGTTGACTGCTACAAGAACCTACTTACGCCATCTAGCGCACCTTTCTAGCACTTTATTCATGCTTGTCCAGCCAGCAACGTAATTCGCACATAGTGCCGTGCGCCGCTGGTATATAAAACGCGCGGGCGTTTCGTTGCTCACTCGCGACACCCAACTTGATTAAGCACCTACCAAGGGGTCGCCGCTTGTAGGTACGTTTTTGCTACTACGCGGGGAGTTACACAGACCTGACATAGATTGCGTAGTAACTGTTAGCTTATACAAATCCACTGGGCCACTTGTGCTAAATCAAGGGTCATATAGTAGTTGCATGTTTTAGTTCAAATTAAAATTCATTTATTCGTCATCACAGGTGGTAACAGAGTTAACAGACAAGATAATTATGTAATATAGTGCCTCCATGATGTGCCACGAAGGGCATACGGAATAGTATAATTTTAATCTCCATGCGAATTAAATACTATTAAGAATAAGAATAAAATTAGCATGTCAACGAATTTAAAAAAATAAAAATAACATTAAATTAATTATAAGCCAAAATTCATTATCACAAAAATATTCGTCTACATTATAATAACATTTTTATATTTTACAAAATATTTAAATTCACCTAAATTACAATATTTATGGGGTCAGGAAGCTTATAAGTTTTCCGTACCTAAGGAGGACCATTATAGGATCAGTTTGTTATTGAATTGTAGAAAAATCCCTTTTCGAAAAAAAGTCTAGTTACAAAGGCTAGTTACAAATAGAGGTAGGCAAATAGAAACGTGTGTACGTAGCTAGGAACGTTGATACAACAAGAAAGCGGCCGATACTGTTTCGAGTAGGTATACTTAGGCACAGCCTATGTACACCTCGGGTAGATCTTTGTTTCTAAGTATATAGAGAGTGACGTCATTCGGATCGAAAGAGAGCTTTTCTTTATACAAACCGATCGTTTTTTATGTTGCTGGCTATAAAGCCCATTTTGTGGTAAACCCAGTTGTGTTCCCATACAACAACGATGCGTTTTTATTTAGATAATATCGCGTTTAAATAGCCTTAAAAAGAACGACAACGATTGATGGTGTCATGTGTCATGTACCTATACACGGCCGCACGTTGACACGTCCCACATTGACCTTGAGACCACCTCTATTCCTAACATAGTAAAAGCTGTTTTCGTTATTTAAACGGGTAACCTGATGTGCTGCCGCTGTACCTTATTAGAAATATAGATATCGTACAAAGTAGACCCTATGATTGCTGTTTGCGCCTAACCTCCTAATCTAAACTAACTTGAAGGCTACGTGTAATCCGACGACCTCTTGGTGTAGTGGTTCGCGCTCCGGACTACAAAACCAGAGGTTGCGGGATCGCAAGGAGCAAATTATTGTGTGATGAGCAGGAGCATTTGCACCTAAGTCATTAATTTATATAAACGTATATAAGTATGTCTATCCGTTATCCTAGTCGCCATAGCACAATCTCACGTATACTTTGGGGATGGGTAATTGGTGTGTTTGTTGAAACAATTTAATTTAGTTATGTAATGACAAGATGCACCATTGCCGATCTACGCCCATTTGTTTAAATTCTATGACGGTACACCCACTCATTTTGCTACCGATAAGGGAACAAAAGTTACATTCAGCGCTTGTGTAATTACAGCCCTTTTGTCTACAATGTAACGGTACCAGAATTATAACGGTAGACATCGTTTTTATTTAAGTAAAGATTACATTACATTCATTAGGAAAATATAAAGGTTTTTAAAATTTTCCAGCTATCTAAACCTAATGAAGGAATTATTTTTCCCATTAATGTTTTATCTCTAATTTTAATAACAGAGCCCTAGCAAAAAATACCTTAATTCCCAGCGTAACAATAATAGCTTCAATTCAGATTTCATGATAGCTCGATGTTCGTTATAATTTTGCCATAAGTTAAAAGCTATTGGCCGAATAACTATACAGAGACCAATTAAAAAAAAAAACAATTAGAAGTGCCACAGATGAGTTGATGACATATTATTTTATTTGATGACATTTTAATAAATCGATTAAAAATCAGTCGTCAAAGCAATTTGAACCCAGAGGGTATCGTATCGGTAGGTGATTATAAAACCCTGACCTTGACATCTTCTGCAGTTGTAATAGGAATGATTTTGCAACAAAAATGTATAATCTGATGTTGGCAAACTGCACAAGCAAACAAGTCTTGCTGCTCTCTCTCCTGGATTTTTAACTAAGCTATCGTGTTTCCCATCCTAAGCACTGTGGTTATGTGCTGGCCCCTGTACTTAGGGCCAAGTTTACCAATTTTAAAACAGCCGGTAAACTTCGATTGATTGTTAATTTGACAGAATTCCCATACAAAATATGTCAAATAACAAATAATGCTGAACCGGCTGATTAAAGATTAAACATGTGTTGTTGAACTCCAGGCTTAGTGTATGTCTAATTTAGGCTCAGGTATCTACAACATACTCCTAGTTCTGTGTGCGAATATCGTTATTATACGCGGCGCGACGATCGATACCGTCCAACGCTACAGGTGCGTCATGGTCTCGGCTATGACCCTTTCCATTCCAATTAACTACCATTATTATTATTTGAGGTGCTTGTGGCGCAGTGGCGGCAGCGCTTTGGTAGTGATACCAAAAGTTAAGCAACCCACGGCGCGGTCGTGATTGGATGGGTGACCATTCCGACCATTTAAGTGACGTCCATGACAAGCATCTCCGTGCTTCGGAAGGCACGTTAAGCAGTTGGTCCCGGCTAATATCTGTTGGTATTAGTCGTTAAGCCTAGTCAGAGGCCCTAGGGCGGCTTGATAACTTCTGACAGTAAGGTTTGTCACTTGCCTTACATACACCCCTCCACCAATCCGCACTGAGCCTGCGTGGTGAAGCATGGCTCGTTCCTCCTCATAGTTGAGGTGAGGCCTTTTCCCAGCAGTGGGATCTAATAGGCTGACTTATTATAATATTATTATTTTATACAGGTGGTTATACCTTTACGAAGTAATACCTAAGGTAGTTTTTATTTAATATGTTTACAACTTTCTAAAATAAATTATTGTTTTTAAGTGATAAGCATTCACTTTGCAATCCAAATGTTAGGCGTTAAGAAGCATTTGAAAATTTCGACAGGCTCTGCCAACGCCAGGGTGGCCGTGAGGTTAGGCAATCTCCCGGTATGCGAGGAACGCGGGTTCGATTCCCGCCTCTGGTGGTCATTTATTCAAGTGCAATAATATCTAGAACTTCGTAGGCTGTGTGTAACTAAAGACGTGATAGTGTAAAGAACGGATGGTGCAACCGAAAATGTTAGCAAAGTTTTCCGATATGTGTGTGTATATTGTTATGATGGTAAATTAACATTAAAACTGGAGTTTTTAATAATAATATTTTAATTTTGTTATCCGGTTTTGCCGATGGAAATCGACACAATACCGCATTAATTATGATGGTTGTGGTTTCAAGCATTGAATAAATTGACTGCTATACTATGGCTACATAATATAATTATTAATAGTTATACATGTATTAGTTTTACCATACCTATGTTAGTACCAATAGCACACAGTCCGATCAATAGCCTGAAAACGCCACAGGTGCGGCGAGTCATGCCGTCACAGTGCAATACAATGTAGTAGTTTTACTACATAAATATTATTTCTTTTTAGTTATTTATTCTCTTCTTTTATTCTTCTTTGACAATGCGATAAGGTCGCTCTGGCTTGCATACTTTTATTTCTCTTAGGACTGGCGTAACAGCGAGGCCTAGAAGATTATTCATGGACCAAGTAAAGGCAAATTTGGGCGGAAATATTGAAAAACTCAACCGAATTGAGAAAAACTCTTAAACTAGCACGAAATTAAATATCACAAAGCTTACTTAAAAAATGTTGTAAGAATAAAAATAAATTGTTTTGAAAATGATAATAAATAGGTACTTGCTTAGTTTTGAGAATGAAAATAAAACCATCACGTCCTATAAACGAGGAAATGATAAGTTGGGAGAAGGATACGAATGAATAAGCAAAAATAAATTGTATTGCAAATGCAGAAAATGCTTTAAATGTGAAGTAACTCGACCATAGCATCAATCTCAGTAAAAATAACATATTGTACTAAGGTACAAGTCTAAGATGCCTTCAATGTTCATCTGAATATTAATTAAAATCTTTTTTTTTGCGTAACACAGGTAAATATGTATTATTAAATATTATATTTAGTATCTAAACCAGTATTTATTTACTTATTGAAGATATATATAAGATATATATTTAATTAATCCTATTTATAATGTTTAAGTAATTCCTTGTGTTTTGTTTGCCGTGTGCTAAACAAAAAAGGATTATTTTTATTATTATTATATGATGAAGTCACAAAGAATGCAACCCAACCCCATTATTGATTGAACAATTAACATAGTCGAGTATTGTGAAATGCGCGGATTTTTATTCTAAATTATTCGAGCGATAAAATGAACTATTCAAGAAATGAATGTGTGTTTCGCACCAGACGACTTCGTATCTTGTGGATTTTACAGAAACATTTCCTCACGAGCTTCTCGAGAACGACATGAATTAAAGAAACATCACAGAAAAATGGTTAAAAGATGTTCCTACATAAACTATCATATAATAATAAATTAAACTTTATTTCTTCACAAAAAGTATTACAAGCTACTAATAGGGTTTTTGTTACATGAAAAATAGTTACAGTTTAAATCACATCATTATATCCACGTTCTTGGTACAAAAAACCTCTCAAGCATAATTATTTCACCATTGTGTTTTTATGATTGATAGAAATGATTGAAGCAATGTTATTTATTTCAAAAAATATTTATAATGTTGTAAAGTTGTACTAATTTTTTAAGAAGAACGGCAAAGTTCTTTGATGCACAGCGTCAAATGCTGGCAGGTTTTTTTCTTTGGTGAAAAACCTAAAACTGTATAAAGAAAAAATAATGACATTGAACTACATTTAGTCTGGTGCATTAACTATGTCCGGTCAACATTGACGTTTGATATAAAAATTGATACTTCATGTTTGACTGACACGTCAAAGTTCACGACGTTCGTTTTGTTTTTGCATCCTTGGAGACGTTTAGTTGTTAACAGTTTGTACATTCTGAAAATATTTTAAATTTTATTTCCCTGCTTTTTAAATAACCATAAAATCATACAAAAGTCATCTAATAAAGTGATATTTAAATTTAATGTGTCTCACTTAGTACGGTGTCTCCATCTATCGGGTCGATTTATGCCAATCTTCTATAGTTTTTTTATACATCGTACATCTGCAGAATTTTATTTGAAAAGTACTAATTAATCGACCTAAGAGGCTATCATTTTGATTCTTGGCGAAACCCAAACCTAAGCCAAGTTACATAACCACCTCTGACCAGCTTGATTAGAATGTAAACATGGAACACTATACTTAAGAAAACCGAAACAAAATCTCGTGTTTGCTGGTAGCCTTATCCAAATGACGGTAATTAAGAACACACACTGGAAAGTATTCGGTTTCCTGTTAGAAACACGATAGAATTTTAAAAGAATAGCTACATTAAAGCTCCTAAAACCTTACTAAAAGCCAGTTAATTTATTTATTTTCCGTTCTTTATAATTTATTGTTACTTAACATTATTAGATGTTAAGTTACCTTAAGCTGAGGATAAAGAAATGTACATTTAAATTCTGTGTTTTGTTTTGAACAAAAAGTTGTAAATATTGCATGTAACTGGCAGTTGCAGGACATTTTAAGTCCCCTTTTGATAAGGGGGACTTCTAATTGAAACCAGTAGTGGACACTTGATGTTGTAATAGTGGTAGAAGTAGTAAATTCCCATGTTTAGGTGTTGGTTTTGTTAGGCGTTGTATATCCCAGTGTAATTAATCTTAGACGACAACTTCTTCGTAAACGATAGCATCTTTCAGCGCGTCGTATGTATTTCTCGCAGGGTCGTATTTATATCGTGACGACCGTCTTGGTGTAGTGGTTCGCGCCACGGACTTCTAGACCAGGCGGTTGCGGGTTTGAATCCCGCAAGGGGCAAACGTTTGTGTGATGAACACGAGCATTTGTACCTAAGTCATGGATGTTTATAAAAGTATTTAAGTATGTCTATCCGTTATCCTAGTCACCATAGCACAAGCTAACGCTTAGTTTGGGGTAAGGTAATTGGTGTGTTTGTTGAAACAATTTATTTATTTATTATTTATGTGTGTAACGTAACGTAACACAATAACGAATCTCTTAGCAATTTTAGTAGAGTATTTTGCTATGCTTACTTTATTTAATACCGGCGGAGTTCTCATCTATATTCTTAAGAACTTACGAAGATAAGACGTTTACTACCCTAAAATATAGCGCCCATTCGAAGCCTAACCGAAGTCTAAGCGAAGTACATCATGAAAGAATGTTTCAGTGTTCATCAGAAGATTGGAAACAGTATTACGTCTAATCTAAAATCCTTGAATACTGTTCACTATAAGGTTTATCTAAGTACTGGTAATAAATCTCGAAGCTCTCGATGTAGCCGGTATAAAAAGGGCATAATAATGGACGCCTACTCGCTTTTGATTACTGGGTCTTTTGTGCTCTGAGAATCACTCCGTACCATGGAGCTTACTTAGACGAAGATTTATAAATAGAGGAGTAATAATGTCTTTGTGAATCTGAGATTTATAATGTTATTTAAGAGAGCTAGCAACATCCATTTCAATCTATACCTTGACAATATACAAGATTTTTCATTTATTTCTTCCATATCATAGATTCGTTTTTGTACTTTCTATCTCCGTTACAACACCGAGTTTTCTGGGATTAGAAATTTTCTTTAATACCACGTTTTTATTACATTTTAAAAGTAACAAAGTCGTTACTGAAGACCTTAAAGTGAAATGTTTTAATTGAATGACGAGTGATAGGGAAGTATGTGTGAAAGAGAACCAGGGCAAGCAAAGCTGGAGCTGGACCTAGCATCCTACCCAATGGTCATTCGCGCGCGGAAATTGTTTGCCTTAAATTGTGTAATTTGCACAATTTTGCATTCAATTATGACATTTCAAACTCGAAGCATCAAATTCGAATCGCCGCGCAGTATGAGATGACAGGTCTACCTTTTTTTTTTTAAAATACACTCTCAGTGTACCTACCTATGTTTCTTGTCTTGCAGTCAAGCTTGGAGTTGACTTTAATCACTTCTCTCTCTAAGGGGCATTTGCGCACGTCCGAATTAGGTGATCCGGTTTGGTGCAAGTGGACTTTTCGGATTAGCTAATCCAGACTTGTGCAAGTGGGCTTTCAACTCGGATAATAGGCCTTGAAAAAGTCCGGAATAGCTAATCCAGACCTGCGCAAGTGTACCTTAGTCTAGCTTAGATACTTGGAACAAGTTAAGTTTCCCGTAATCACCAATTTTTCTGAAAGGATTGAAAGGATGAAACGCCTCGAATGCACGATAATATCATATAAGCAGTTCTTAAACCAGCACGTTACAAATAACTCTGAACAGACACATTTCCAGCTTTGGCAAATTGCGATTTTCCGATAAGATCGCTAGTTATAGATTGCGGCAAAGTTGATCAAAAGCAGAGAAGAAAAATAAACCTTATTTCGGTATTGCACCAACACCAATACTAAGTCTAACAGATGTGTGTAATATGTTCCGTAAAGCCACGTTTGGCAAATGGTAAAAGTAGCACACATGTATAAAAGCAATAAAAGGTCTCCGTGCAGAAATGCGCAGATATGTAGTAGTCGTAGAGTCGCACGTCAATTGGCTACCTCTAACACGTAAAAAAATCAGGTCTAACAGTGCAGGTCCTGCCAGTTTATAGAAATACTGTATTTTGAGTTATTTTTTAGTGAAACCTACCTCATAAGATACCCGGATGCTCTCCAACTATAGGTTGTACTGCTCAATACTGTGAGATTCTGGTCAAAAAACTAAACGATTAATAGTGACTCTTAAGACCACGTCTCGAGAAACGTAGTGTGACCGATGCCCTGAGGAAGGTGGCCGGTGGTGGCTGGAGGCGAGAAACGGAGGACCGTTAAAGTTGGCGGAGTCTCGGAGAGGCCTATGTCCAGCAGTGGACTGCAATAGGCTAATATGAATGATGATGACTCTCAAGAAATCAGATTGTATATTCATTTTTTTACGCCACCGTTTTCGAGCATTATGGAGCATTGAGGTAATGTAGTGAATTTCCTTTTCTCTCTTGAGACGTTATATGATTTTAAAATGTATGCTTGTTTGTCCTCAGAATGCCGCGGCGAGGAGTGACCAGCGTGGGGTGAGGTGACGAGGGGGCGCCATGAGCGCTCCGGAGCCATTCGTGCTTCAAGCTCTGCAAGGATTTGTGGATGGCAGCGAGAAGTGGCCAGGACCTCGAGCTGTTAAGATCTTCGTGGCCTCTGCTTACAATGGTTAGTTCTTTTAGAAACCAAGACAAAAATGAAACACCGCATGTTTTTTTTTTTCGATTAATAGGCAGACATTTGGCCGCAATCTTACAGGATGGGTCATGTCTGAGTAACAGCCTATTCGTTTTTTTCTTGAAAGTATTCAGATCATAGTGTTTAGAGAACACTTCAGCTGGCAATGAATTCCACTTTTTAGCCGTACGCAAGAGGTACGTAGATTCAATACGTTTGGTGCTTTTTGGTGGTACGTCAACGATATCGGGTGGAGAGCCCTCCTACATTTTCTTGCCATCATGCGGTGTTTGGAACCCATTTGCTGAAGAGATCAGGTTAACGTTGAAGGTCCCTTATGTTGATCACACAAGGCGGTTAAGGCTGAGGCACCCTTTATAAAGGTCTCAAGCTCGCTAGGATAGGTCTCTTGTACCAACTCTGAAAAAAAGGATCAACCAAACTAGTTTTGTTAGTTAAAGGTTTCGTTGTAGGGAAGTCATTTTTTGTTATATAAACAATCTTCATCAGTAATCTTCATGTTTATCAGTAACAAAACTAGTTTGTTACTGATAACCAGAAGTTCGCAAGTCACTAGATTACGGCCTACTAGTAGCCAAATTTTGGTTACTGTTAACCAATCATTATTTTCAGTGAAGCGGGATTTAACCGAGGGCCTTGTTTAGTGTTTAAATCGCGTTGGAGCTTAAAAGTTGAAGTACAAGTTTAACATTTCTTGCAAAATAATAATTATTTTTGGGATTTGATTAGACAAAACAGAACGCAATAGGCCAACGGCCTAACTCGATTGCTTTCAAATGTCAGGGAAGCAAAGATAACTTTTAAAGTACCTAGAAACTAGGAACTGAATTCCTACTTTTGTACTATATAAAGTTAGTATAGGTATTACTCGTTCTAAAAATACGGCTTCAAAAACAAGAAAATAGAATAGAAACCTAGCACCGAACAGCGATATATCATTTTCAAAGAGCTCCCAGAAAATACTGTATATTTTTGTTGTGATAAAACTTGAAAGATATCGGAAAAGAAATTGTAAAACACAAAGGTGTCTGAAACAACTGTAAGCCTGTCTGGGAAAATGAACTTGTAAAAGCCGTGGAGTTTTCGCAGTACGACGACAGCACGTCAAGGTGAACACTGTGACATCTTGTGCAGTTGTAATAAGGTTTATTTTGCAACAAAAATGTATTATCCGATGTGCTGCCGAACAAGAACAACTGCACTCTCTCCTGGAATTTCAACTAAGTTATTGTATTCTTTAGTCTTAGCACTGAGGTTCTAGGTATTTTGTCTATGAGTTTTTTACATATCTACTATCTGTCGCGAATTTTTTGTAACAGCCATTGAATATTACTTTACTTTGACTTTATTACCTACTACAATACGTGAGTAAGGTGTAGGTTATTTCTTTATGTTACCTACTTTCGTTTTTGACATGCTGAATGCCCTTTGTGCCATCTCAACGCCCTTAAATTTTCTCTAGATCTTACTCACGAGTCATACAGCATAAACTGCCCCTCTGTGAGCCCATATGCCTACAAAGATTGAGAACCTATGGTGATGGCACATGGTGTTCTAACGAATTACTTGAGCAATCCTGCGGACGTGCCAAGCGTTAAAGCCTGAACAATGTTTCTATTGTAATTTTCGTAAATTCTTTAGAGAAATATTTACCGGGAATTTTTTTCACGAGTTCTGTTTTGATTGCTTGATCTGTGTATTGGTATGCTCAGAGCGTGTAGTATAACAACAAAAACTTTTTCCTAAATAATGAAACCATGGTGCAACCTAATTTTATAGATATACTACGAGTAGGTATACTACATAAGTAATTATATATTACTAGCTACCTACAGCATATTTTTAGTTCCTCCCTATTTTGCCTTGTCATAAAACCTAAATAGTAACATTTTTATTTTTGAACTACGAGTAAGTATCATTAAATTATTCGTGTATGAATTTCTGTTATTTTTTTACTTCGTTTTTTTTTTGTAATGTTCGTAAGTTAGGTAGTTTCTGTTCAGGGCTCAGATTAAAAATTAAATGTTAGTTACTTAGTGCTAAAAAAGTGAGTTCGTTTTTGGATGGCTAGCTTTCCGAATACCCGCAATAAAATCTAAGAAGTTGTTTACACAGGGGAGCTCGAAGAAAGTTTGGCTTATTGTCCCACATAATGTTTAACGGCGTGCCAAATTCCCAAACTTTCGCGAGCAAAGTCCTATAAGTACTAGGCTTATACTGAAGTTAGCGCTCAATACTATTTACGAGTAAAATAAAGCCTTGTGTACAAGGTGTTACAAAACTACCCGATAGAAGTGAAGGGGGCTACTCAGAATCAGTAACTAAACAACTTGCTCCTAGAAACATGGGTTGAAAAATGACAAGAAGTTTTTGACTTCACATACTAATCGGGTCACGTGACCCGTTTGATTTCTTTTGAGAGTCGTTTTGGCATATTTCGACCCACGTTTCTAGGAAAAATTGTTTTGTTACTAATTCTGAGTCCCTTTATAAGTGGAACTACTCCCCAACTATAAGTGGAAAATTGTAAATGGCCTTATTCTTCAACTGTATTAAATATTCAATTCCTAGCTGTAAGATTCCCGAAAATTGTTAAATAAAATAAAATAAAATTTACTTTTGACGGGTAGTTTTGTCACACCAAGTTTAAAAAAACAAATAGTTTATTAAAAAAAACTAATTTAAAAATTTTAATAATTTTTCCGCACGATACGAGCTGTCGATGTAGGTACTATTGCTTTCCACTAATATCTGCCCATTAATAATTTTAAAAATCTTATCTGTCTATTGAAGAATCATCCATAACACCGCTATGGCGGTTATGGTCTTGTTATTTGGAGTCATTACTACTAATTCTTGTGCAAGAATAATACTAATTTTGCTAATGATGTAAAATTGTGGGATTGTTTTAGATTTTCGCGAGGAGAGGCGTCAGATCCTCGAGTTGGTGGGACCAGAGCTGCAGTCCACGTACGACGATCGATACATTGAGGTAAGAATTTTGTAGAGTCTGGCAAATGTAAGCTAAAGCCAGCCACTTTGGGAATGGCAGCACTAAGTGTCCAACTGTTGTTTTGAGGTTATATCGGAGTTTATGTACATTATGTTTCTTGAAAATTCAAAGCAAACATTAGTAAAACGTTTAAAAGTACCTAATTAAGTGCCTATTAGTTATATTCTATGATTTTAATTTAAACAAATACAAGTAATAAAATTATTATAGCCTGACCAGAAATATATGGGACCACGCCATGTTGCGGAAAACAACTGGTACTAACTTTTACTGGCAACAGAAATTTGCTAAGTTTATAGTACGTGCCAGATAAACGTGCATATAAGGTCGTTCACCTTGACAACTAAAACCTTGTGACATGTATCATTTGTCCTTCTAACTAGCGATTATTTTTGGGTTCAAGGTCGACCCGTACCGAGGTTCATTTGTTAGACAAATTTTTGTATCGCTAAGGCTTATAGTTAGGGTCGCCGCGCTTCGCATACTCGCGTGCAGTGGTACACGGGTGACGGTCTGCAGGGCTGACGGGTCAATGACTTTTTATGCACCGTTAAGGTATAAGTTCGTAGCCGACCACACGTCGCGGCGTCAAACCACGTGTCGACGCGACACTACTGGTTTCTATGTATTTCTATGAAATACCATTCGTAGCTCGCGACATGAAGCTAGCGACACGTCGTCAAGCGGTAGACCACACTGGCACTCGACCGCAGATCAGTACTCATATTCTTTCTAATTTGTGGATCTGAAGTGTCGCCGACATCTGTCACACCAAATCCATACTAATATTTTGAATACGAAAGTGTGTTTGTCTGTTACCTTTTCACGTCAAGCTTAAACCGCTAAACCGATGCAGACAAAATTTGGTATTGGGATAGTTTGAGTCCCGAAAAACGAGATAAGTAAGATAGACATTTTTATCCCAGAAATCATATTTTATGGAGGTGAAAACTTGTATGGTCAATTCGACCTTTGCGCAGAAAAAGTCGCGGAATACCGCTAGTCATATTTTATGCACGATTTTTTGTCATTCAATGTCAGCCATCATAGGTGACAGTAATATTTGTCCTCTAAAAATATAAGGTTTTTTATCAAAGACTTAAATATAAGCTATGAGCTCACATGCCAGCGTGATGCTGCCCTAAATTCTCTATGCCCGTTGTCTATTACTATTTAACATCTGGGCCCGTACTATTAACAAAATAACCATCCAGATTCAAATCAAAATTCAAAATAAATTGCCACCAATCAGAAAACTACCCAACTTTAAGATAGCTAGAACTCTTGCTATGAGCGTACACAAAGTGATAGGTTTACAAGATAAGAGAGCGCGATGGGACATCCACATATATCTATTTCATTTTATTCGATTGGTGAAAGGTTAACTGGTTCCATGCCACAGCACGCACCGGTGCGAGATAACAATTGATTTTCTATTGTGTCTCGAAATTGGCAGCGAATGGGTTAACACAATCTGCCCCAATTCAGGCCTGCTAATTTAAGGATCATGGTACGAATACTGGAACATAACTGTTTCAGAAAGTGCATTGTTTCTGATTGTAAGGGGGCCGGTATTGCCGGCCGGCTGACATTAATCGGTTGTCATACAGTCCTTGTTTGACAAACAAAGGCAGACAAAGTCTAAACCACTGAACCGATTTAGATGAAAGAAGAACGGCAAAGTTCTTTGATGCTTAGCCCCGAATGCTCGCATGTTTTAGTCTTTGGTGAAAAGCCTAAAACTGTACCTATAGAGGAAAAATTAATATAACTTACATTTAACGACATTTTATTTAGTGCATTATGTCGGACTGACATTTAAACAATGTATGATCCGGTAAACATTGACATTTGATATAAAACATATACTTCATGTGTGACTGACACGTCAAAGTTCACGTCGATCGTTTTTTTTTGACCTTGAATACGTTTAGTTGTTAATAATTTAGTACATTCAAAAATAATTTTATTTTAATTCCCTGCTTTTTAAATTACCATATAATCATATAAAAGCCCGCTAATAAAGTGATATATATATTTCATGTGTCACACTTAGTACGGTGTCTATCTATTGGGTCGATTTATAGACAAAAAGTTGCCTTTTTCCTTCCTAGGATCTTACCTAGAAAGGGGTCTCACCTAGGAAGTCGCGGTAATCCGCTAGTTTTAATATAATATTTAAATTTACAAGAGTCCCATTTTAAGAGTTTTTCCAGTATGTCCGATAGGGTGGCGCTTTGAGCGATTGCAATCATTATATGGTATCGAGTACTTAAGTACTCGATAAAGTAATTGATAATTCGAGTACTTTTATATCAAGCTCAATGCGTAGGTGGCCGACTCTGTGGAGTGAGTGGCGATGCGGTCTGTCATTTGCTGCGGTCGGGCTCGGGATCATGACTGAAGCGACACGACGTCGCTACGTGTAGTTGCGACATGTCGCGTCGACACGTAGTCCGACGCCGCGACATTTGGTCGGCTACGAACTTATACCTTTAAATGGCATGGACTATAGTTTTGTTAACCAGACTCTATTAATGTCTGACGTCAGGAGAGTAGCGTACGAACTTGTCAAACTATAATGACCTTCTTACAAAAAGCTTAGTACCAGTGCTACCAGGTTTAAATCAGGACCAAATATTAGCCGACTAACCAGAAAAGCGTTTCTCTATTCAATGTTTAATTTTTAAAAAGCCGTTGAATTATTATTTGACATAGTACAAATTTTGTGTGCTAATCACATAAACCGTCAAAATTTTGACTTAACGGCTGTTAAAAAAATGTTCAAATCCCAATGCGATTTCAAAATAATGTTCTCACTGATTCATGACAGTTTGAAAGCCAACGAGTTAGTCGATAGGCCTACTGCACCTGCTAGCTAATCAAGGTAATACTATTTAAAAAAAATGACGGAATTTCATGATTTATATAAAATCTAGTGTATTTAGTGTAGAGCACACTAGATTCTACACCCAATTTTTATTAAGAATACGAGTAGTACGAGAGAGTAGAATCTTGTTAAATTATAGATATTAGAGTATTTCAAAAGTTTTCAACTAAAACACCACATCAACACTGAAAAAAAAAGGATCAACCAAACTAGTTTTGTTAGTTGAGGTTTCGTTATAGGGAAGTCAATTTTGGTTAAATATAAACAATCTTCTGGTTATTAGGAACAAAACTAGTTTGTTACTGATAACCAGGTCGCCAAATTTTGCTTTTTGGTAACCAATTTTTTTTTTCAGTGAAATCCTGTTATTATTAGCTTTTTGTATACGAAAACTGTTTGTATGGGTATTACGTTACAAACAAACTTTCTCGCGCGGGCTCGTAGTTTAACATCGAATATTTTGAGGGCTTAGTGCGAGTTTTTCACGCGCTTACCTTCGTCCGTGTGACGAAATTTTGTATGGAAATTATTTGGCGCCCCTAGTGGCACGTAAGAGACACATGTTTTTATAGGTAACCCCCTCCCCCTTTAAAAGCTTAACTGCTTGCCTGAAAAATCTGAAAAAACACGATGATAATTAGATGATGATGATTTCATGAACTTTTAAGAAAAACTACAGCGGTTTATACAACTCTATCCGTCTTATTACAAAAAAAAGTTAGACCAGGATTAAAACAGGATTCAATATTAACAGACATATTATAATGAATAACACATCGATGACATGACCTTATGGCGGTCCTGCACGAAATTGAGAGAATTAACGTATTTCTAAGTCACTAGTACGATGAGCTGAATTAGTTAAATACATTAAAACAACTTATTTACGTTAGCCTAATCTTTTTTAAACAAATTCTTTGTGATATAATAAACATGACTTGTAGCTAATGATATCTAAGCGCATTTTTTTCGAAAACTTGGTGATTTTTTCGCATGAAACAATAATTTGTACATGAAAATGATTGTATTGATATTCCGCAGGTCCCCACCTTTTTAACATACACGAACAAAATATAAATAAGAAAATATGAACACTTTTCAGTTTTTAACACAAATGTCTGATGGTTTTGCGCATTGCGCAGTATAAAACTATTATTCTAATTAAATCATTAAGTCTAAAACTTAAAAGCAAATGGATCTAATTACTAATATTAATAAGTTCGATTCTGTTTGAAGATCGTTTAGACTTACTCGAACTCGAAGTTCTATGTTCGCGCGGCACCCCCATTAAGAGATATGCTTTTCTAATTGGTTGGTTAATACGTAGTCCTGGGTTAAACCCGGCACAATTTTTTTGTAATAGCACCGTTATTTTAGCAATAATATTCGTTAAACTTGGGTATTGGATAATTTTGTATCAAATACAAAATCCTTACAATAAATTATCTAAAGTGACTTAGATAAAGTAAATAATGGTAGGGAACCCTTCGTGTAACTTGCACTTCCAACTTGCACTTGGCCGGTTTATTTTTAGAAGATAACAGTCGGACTAATCCTGATCGGAAAGCAAACGCTAACAAGATTGTACTTTACTTAACTTTTGTTCGTGATACTAGAACTACTTGTAACGGTATTATGTAACAGCAGAAGCTTTTCCGCACATAATTCCAGTCCCGACGAATATATTCTAGAAGTTTTAAGTTATAAGACGCGCCGGAAATTTCAGTTTTCGACTCCAACCGTCAAGGTTGAAGAATTCGATGCATAGAATTGAAATGCGAGATCCTTTCTACTAATACACTTGAAAGTTTGGTATGACGGATGAATTGATGAAGTTTGTTGTTGAGTTACCGGATAAAAACAAGTGGATCGATTTTATGAAAACTTTTAATCCATCAAATAGATTTTGTGCAGGCGAAAATACAAGCATTAATAAATAAGGCTTCTTACAGCTTCTAATAAGCTATTTGATTACTATTTGACAGTATTATGACGTAGGTAAAATAAAAATAATATTATCTATTTTTAGAGCAACATACAAAAATATACCTATCAAAGCTCAAAGTTTGGGATCTACATTACCGCGGCTGACATAATATTAACCTATCTATAAATTCTAGTCAAATATTTACGTAGCATTATTCAGACTAGCGTGAAATCCGCTAGTTATATTGTTTAATTATTTGTAAAATTTTAACAATTTTTTTCAAGTTTTTACGAAATTTTATTAAATTTCGCTCACAAAAATTGATCGACTGTGTCATCCGGTGAGACTCTCTCGAACTTTGCCATTGTTGTAAGCACAACAATGGGAACTCTTCAAATCGACACAACTGTCACATATAGATATGTTAGGGTTAGGAGTTTCAAGGCCCATGGAAATCAGCGTATTGTCATGTCAAGAGACGTATCGTAATACCGCATGTGTTACCCATATTTGAAACTTGCGACAAGGACATTTGACTTGCAATAGAGATAAATTTCGAGAAGTTTCACCACTACTCTATTACGAGACAGCTCACAGCACTGATTTTACTATTAGATATACCTTTATTCAACATCGTAGGCATCAGACTGTTTGTTTTATGTGATTAAAGGAAATTTTCAGTGTTCCGCAATTCTTTCTTTTAGTAAGAGAATGATTATTACTTACTTTAATTCCTGCTCAGCACCGTGCAAATGGGTCACTTTCGGTCTGAAAACTGAATCCGTATTAGCTTGTTTTTACTGAAACGGGTTTCCTAAATCCCTTACCTATATTTTACTTCATTTGTGTCTGGAAACATGATACCTTAAGGATTAAATCAATGAAATATTATAGCCTAAGTCTCTCCGGGGCAACATCTAGAAAAGATATTCTAAAACAATTTAGTAGTTACAGAGATTACTTCATAGAAACGACCTCACAAACTTTTCCTAGACTTATCCAATGAGAAAATAGTCATGAAAATAATCAAATGAGAAAATCGAGAATGAAAAAAAAGTCCAACAACTTACGTAAATAAACATGCAACAGCACAAGCTACAAAAACTGACGGCACAAACCGAGTTTATCTGTTGTTTCTGCGTACTCCTATGTCATCAATTGCAATGCGGGTACGATACGAGGTAACCCAGTCTGAGCCAGGTTCAAATGGCTTTTTGAGCTAACCGTAGACTGGGGTCCTACTAAAAGTGACAATATCAGTGGTCAGTATGGTCAACTTTTTCTGTTCTGCTCATACCAACGGATTTAGATAGACAAGGGTAGTGCAAGCTGAGCTAAGGCGAGCCGCAGTTGTTATTAGACAAAAAAAAAACAAAATCATTTTTTTTTTACAATTAAAACATTACAGGGGTTGGGAATCTCCTGTTAAGTTTCGAGAAACCTGTATTAGGAAAAACCCGCTCTTTCGTACATTTTACGTAACTAGGTTAGTAAGGTTACATTAAGGTAAAAAGAAAAACAATAACATTTAAGGTAACATTCTGAGTGCTCTGTTTATTTTTTGTTCATTAGTTTAGGTGAGTAAGTGTATGTATGCGTGCGCTTGTGTATGAGTGTGAGCGTTTGTGTGTATTTGTACGTGCGTTTGCGTGTATGAGTGTGTGCGATTATGTGTATGTGTGTGTGCTTTTGCGTGTGTGTGTGAATGTGTTTGAGTACTTATTCTCGTAGTAGCAGGTGTTCAGTTCCATCACAACTTAATTCCTTTAACCAATTTATTATTGTTTTTTTACACTGATTAAATGTAATTGTATAGATAGAAAGAAGAGATAATCATTCATCATAGACAATCATTATTAAACTTGTCATGAGCCGGTGAGGTACCTAAGGTGAGGTGAGGGGAGGCATATTCTTTGATAGGGGTCCATGGAATTAATCAATTTGTAAAAGTCACCAACACTTTCAGCTGCAAAAAGTTTTAAATTACATACAATTTACTTGTTGCCCAAAATAAATAAATACCTGAGTAACATATGGATTTATCCGTTTAAAATTACGCTGTATTAGATTGAACAGTATCATAAGGTCCTAGTTCCACATTCGGGCGTCACATATTTCGACAGAGAATGCTATAGGGGAAATACGGACACCGTGCCTTATGAGTAAACCCTCTGGCTTGCTCGTACCGATGGTCATCAAGACCATCGTTACGAGCAAGCGGTTGTTTCAGTACGCCAGCAAAGTGTTTAGACGTTGCTTTAATAAGTTGTAATAGCATGCACCTACATAATAGCATGTTGGTAAGTTTAAAAACATATAGTTTTAGCTAGATCAGATTCGCATTGGTACAAATAAAAACGAGTGAGAAAACAGTTTTCGGACAAACCTCATCTCTTTAATTCAGTTTCCGTTATGGAAAGTTTAACTTTTATATCTTAAGTTTTGTGGGGCACAAGCTTAGCTTAACGATCTAAAAAAAATTCAGCTATTGCCACTTCCGATAGAATAATCACGCATTGATAATCGAGACTTTTTAGACCAAGCGACATCTAAATTACAAAAGTATTTAGGTTCAGAGGAAAAATAAATAATTATCCGTATTGGTCAATTTAAGCTTACAGGCAATCAAGGGTACAACAAACACACTAAACTTTCCCATCAAAAAGAAGCCTGCTATCCGAAAATCTCGATGCAATATTTCAAAGAGTGTACAAATCTGTTGAATATTCAAATTGACGCAGCGTGGCGCCACATAATAGGATAAAGTGCCAAAATGCACTCCGAACACGAATTTCGAAGCTGCACCACAGAATAAGTACTAGTACTACGTACAGAAGTTTGACTTTGCAATGAAATTCAAAGAAACATCTACTCAATGTCGTAAACGATATGGTGTAATTTAGTCCGCCTCAGAGTCAAGCACATTTTCGTTTAGACACCTACAGAAATACATTGCAAGATAATTAGATTTGTATTACGCTGGAATATGATTCATAATACAGTAAACCTATTCAGTGACGTACTATCAAGCTACAGCACTTCATTCATGCTCGTCCAGCCATAAACGTAGTGCCGCGCGCCGCCGGTGAATAAGACGCGCACGCGTGTCCTGTTTGCTCGCGAGTCGCGACACCCAACTTGATTAGCCCACCACGGTGGGTCGCCGCGCGTAGGTAGGTTTTTGCTACCTACGCGGGGAGTTACACGGGCCTGGCCGCACCAACTTTTTGTAACACTTTGTGGTCTCGAATCAATTTAAGGGAAACTTTCGAATTTTCCGGAAGCTTTAAACCTAAGTAGCTTACCTACTTCCCTACCTACATTTTGTAGATAACTATCTGGTCAATTTGGTAATGTGTAAAATGGAAAAGACAAACCACAGTTTGTTTTCATCCACAGTCTACACAATGATCATCCTACTTAGGACCTTGATACTTAAAGCAAAGGAAAAAATAAAGATTTTAATTAATTTAAAACTTTTCTATTTGTACTTCTAGTTTTTAATACTAAAGCTTTTTCGAGATTGCAATGTTGCACGTACTACTCGTACGGATACTATTTATTCTGTGGTTGCACTATAAAAAATATGTGTGTACATTTAGGCTCTTTCAAATCAAACAGGGATTTATCCCATCCAGTATTTCAGCGATGAAACGTTCATAAAAGCAAACATGGAACCATGATAGGATAAGTACTCAAATAGATGCACTGCGGAAGCAGCCATTTCGCAAATTTTCTGCGCCTCTCGTATTTAATTAACGGAGCTATTACACGTTGTAAATCCTCTAGTATACCCGAATGTTCGACAAGCATTGGATTTGGTGAATAAGTTAGGTTTTGAGAGTGCAATTTGTCTGTTATAATTAATTTCTGAGCATACATGCATTCAACTATTCGGACAGGCGTCATTGATCTAAAAATTCCCTGACGTTATTACTACCTATGTAAATTAGAAAATGGATTCAATAATAACGCCTATCAATTTTCTGCTAAGGTCATTGTTGCTAAATAAGTACGTTTTCAGCATAGTACAAAAGTACAGTACTTATCTAGGTACGATGAGAATACCAAAACAGTCATGTTCTCAGAACATTACTTGTAAACATAAAAGTTTACATTTCGCCCCATTTCACTTTTATGGTAAGTGACGACGACGCTGAAATGGAGCGCGCTCGCCCTTCAAGTGCCTATTCATTCTTGTTTTGAGGCCTAGTTGTGTTGTGAAGATGGCGGAAAAGTCTCACGTGGAAATATGGACTAAAGAAAGTAGGTACAAGGGTACTCAGGTTTTCTCTTAAAACAATATTGCATCCAGGTCATATTTTTAATATGGATTCACGTTATGTGAGCTAAGTCGCAAAGACTTTTAAATATTTGTTTTTAGTTCGTATACTCGTACATATTAACTACGCATTTATTTTGAGCGTTACATAGGTATAACCTTTTTGAAATATTTTTAATATTCTGTTCATAAGAAACACTGGCCACTTTCTATAACTAATGCTAAAGTCTTTAAAAAAATAATAAGTTTTATTTTTCGTTGTATCCATTTAGCGGCCAGTGTTTTTTTAAGTGGCCACGTACGTCATCCAATAGAGTCTGGTTAGCGAAAGTTGAACCTATCAAAAGACAATTTAAAAAGAAAGGTAGGTATCACCAACTAAATTTTTCTTAGTTAAATCATTTACTCATCATAGAAAATAACACGTTCTTTTTACTGTTTGTAACCTCAAAGAACAACATTTTGACACTTATCCAAAATGGCTAGGTTCAGCTTTCATTAGCCAGACTAGAATATTAAAATATCACTTCGGTTCATTTTGAATTAAGCCTTTCTTTAAAAGTCATCAGAATTAACATGGGCTTGTATGTTTCATGCAGTTTGAATTCGTGGATATGCACTATGGCACCGACGGCGGCGACGAGACAAACCCGAAGTTGCTTCGGTACCATCTCGAAGAGATCAGCTGCTGTAATCAAACCTCAAAGGCTGGATACTTCTTGGTAAGTGTTATACTCGTAATTTTTTTTAATAGATACATACGCCCATAAAGACTTTACGCTATGCAAGCCAAAAGAAAGCAAAAAACTTTTAACTGTTTTATTTAAAAACGCGTTTGATGCGTCATTTTTCTTCTCCCGAGAAATAAAAAAAGTTAAATTAAAACTTAGAAAAAGTGAGAAAACTATTGGCGATTTAAAAAATTGCTGGCTGACAACGAGAAAATTCTTCAGTGCAAAAAGAAACAAAAGTAATTTTCCGAAGTTATTCAAATTGCCTTCTTTGTTAGAGTTTACTTTTATTTTCTTATGGTCGAATGAATCTTTTGTTTTTCCTAACTCTTTTCTGATTAAATGCATTTTGAATTCCGCAAACAAAATACCTAATTCAGTGTCAAAGTATAAAAAATATTTTCTTTTGTGATTGTAGTGTTGTTTATTTAATTGATTCGTTCACACTTTTGCCTGATTTGAGGAAAAGTCTTCAAAATACAAAATTTATTGTTGGCTTCCCTTTTAACATTTTCCTGCTCAATTTTGATGAAATCAAGGTGGTAATATGGTGGCGTAATAATGGTGGCGTAACTTTAGACTTTGTAAATCGAAATCTTTTATTTTACTTTTACTATACGATAACGGTACTTCAACTAATTTATAACTTTGACATCAGGGGTTCTATTTTTGAATCACTCGCGTGCAGATTTCAACCTACTGTTTTCGTTCGTCATCTAAAACTCCGCATCTTTAGAACATTCGATCGACTGCGCTCGAAACCACAACGAGTGCCCAACCCACTCGCCACAAAAGGCGAGCGATAGAATAAACGCTGAAATGTATGTACTGAGGGATAATTATGTTGCGTTCGTTAACTTATGTTAACGAGTGATTAAACTCATACGAGTGATTAAAAAATAGAGCTCCAGCCAGAAAAACAGACATTACGTAGGGTTGTTAGAACCCTACGTAATGTCTGTTTTTGTTATTATCTTGTCGTGATATGGTAAATTGCCAATAAATTAACATGAGTTCATCTGTCATTATTCTTAGTGCCTCATCGGTGGAGATGCCGCATCATACCAGCCGGTGCTACCCTTCACCATTCCCGAAGCAAGGTTTGAGGACCTGGTCAAGTCGGAGTCGGCAGAGGCGGCGCTTGTGCGGACCTGCTACCGACTTAACGGAGACGGGGTGTACCATCTCGAGGGTGATGAGAAGTGGTAAGTTTTGAAAACTGTTCGACACCTGTTTAAGATTTATTTATTTGAAACCAAATTATAAAAACTTGATCTATATACATTCAGAAAAAGGAAAAGAAAATCCAGCTTTGATTTGACTGCACACAGCCGATCGATGTGGTCAGCCGAGCGATTTTTCTTAATGCGAAGGCACTAGTTACCATGTGTAAAATGCAGTTCTTTTATAGATTCAGTTAGATGAGATGTAGTTATTTTATTTAATCTTAACTATTGTACTATCTAGCCACTCGGCATTTCTTCTCTCGAGAGTTATTCTCTTTTCTATGTCGGAAGTCACAATAGTATAAAGGATTTGATTTTCGACTCTGAAAGATTGACTAAATATTATGCAGAGTCGAATTTTGAAGTTATTAAATTAAACAAGTAAAACATTTAATCAAATTTAACGGGTCTGAGCCGTCCTAGACTAGATTGGCTGACGATATTGAATTTATACGGCTAGACAGTTGCTCTCGAACACAATTCACTTTAAGTAACTATTATCAGTTGCTGATGATTGACATTATTATTGCGTACCCCAAATAATACACTAGGTTAAATACGACTACGCTATGCTTTCAACTAATTCTTGAGGTGACCGTTTTCTATAAATGATTAATTAACATTGGACACTGAAGTTTTAGCTACAATGTAAACACTCAATTGGATTTTAAGTACACTAAGTCTGGAGTTCATCAACACATTTTTAATTTTTAATCATCCGATTTATGATTCGTTCACATATTTTGTCTAATTAACCGTAAATCGACGTTTACCGGCTGTTCAAGGATCAAAGGTTGAACATCAATATTGACGGTAATCAATTAAGAAATACAAAATATGTCAAATATGCTAAACCAGTCGATTAAAAATTAAACATAATTTTGGTGAACTCTAGGCTAAATGTTGTTAAAGACGGACTTGAAAATGTCCGGCGGCTATCAGTCGCATATCATAATACTAGTGGTTCCCCGCGACTTCGCTTGCAAGAGTTGGATTTTCCATATAAACTTTCATCCCCTATTTCAACCCCTTTGTATTTTTATATCGCGACAAAATGTGGCCTATGTCCTTTCCAGTGTCTCGAACTGTTTGCATACCAAATTTCATCTCAATCGGTTTCAATTCAGTAGCTTAAGCGTCAAAAGGTAACAGACAGACAGACAGACACACTTTCGCATTTATAATATTAGTATGGATACTAAGCCTAGAGTTCACTAACACATATTTAATTTAAATTCGTCCGTTTTAGCATTATTTGACACATTATTTTGTATGAGAATTCTTTAGAATTAACCGTCAATTGATGTTCATCTGATGTTTAAAAGTTGGTGAACTCAGGTCTTATCTTTTTCTACCAAAATTTTGGCTATGGCAGCTCATCCCAACAAGAACGTCAACAAATGTGTGCGCAGTACGAGTACACAGGTGTTCTCTGTTCCTCCACTTCCATAGTTCGGTGAGATGGAAACCTAGCATGACTAGAGAGAGATCAGGCGCAAATTCAACTACTTAACGACTAACGGTAACTACAGAATGATGTAAATAGAAGTATTTTAATAAGGATCCTAAATCTTTACACCATAGCTAAAGAATTAAAGTTGCACAAGTCAGTCTATAAGTTATGCCATCATACAATGAAAAATAATAATAATAGGTTTGATGTTTTCGGAATATTTGCAAATTCTATCAATCCATATTCAGGGGTCTAAGAAATGTTGCTCATTATTAAAAAAACTTTTAATTTTTAACAGTAATTAAGCTATAAAGTTAAACCAAAGCATTTTTTAAGCTGAGACAATTAATTTTCCACTCCAATCCGAGAGCCCGCGAACGATTTCAAGGGTTATTTCCTTAAGACGAGTTTCCTTTATTGTTGTTCGGACTCACCTGGTTCCGGGCCGGTGATATTTTCGTAAATACTTTGATCATCCTTATTCCCGTCTCATCTATTTAGGCAATAACAATTTACGGTTATTCCCTTCCAACGCTATCCGATTACTCGGTGGGATCGTAAAATAAATAATTTATCGGAGTGGCTCTCCGTCCCCGCGTCCAGAATATCTCTTCACCTGGGGTTTACCTACTATAATATCTTATTGCAGTGGTAAAAGCTTAATTTATTGTTAGACAACCTCGTTTAAAGAAGTTAGCTTACATCTTGTATTAATGTCAAATAGTTTCACTACCTTTGTGTGTAACATAACCACGACATTTATTGTAAAACAAAGTAGCTACCAACGCCTCATTATCTGAATTGTTTGCGATGATTTCAATATCTATGAAATAGCTGTTATGCCGCTTTCATGTTATAATTAAAGTTATTGTTCAGCAAGATTAACTGTCAAGGTTTTGTGTATTTGAAATATGACGATGATAAAGAAAATTTCGAGAGAACTCAAGCCATCTGGGAGCTTTCATTAAAAGTATTGTCCAATCCATTAAAATTATAACGAAACAAAGTCAGCGATGTCATGTCTCGTTCTTTAATAAGTATAGGTAATATCCATTTTAACTCTATATGCCCGTGCAGAGTAGAGGTAGATCGCTAGTGTTGAATCCCCATAAACAAACTAACATTTTCTATGACTTTTAATCCTGCTGTTAGAAATATGGATTTTATTTTATTTTATTTTTATTTTATTTTATTTGATGTACACAACAGGTTACAGCCAAAATACAGTATAAAAATAGTAATATTGAAAACTTATTGTCTAGGTTGCAGCCCTCAATAGGTATATACTTTTACAGAGTACATAGGTAAAGCAGAGTACAGTCGTATAATTAATTCCTTACATTAACATAAAATTCAATTTATTCAAATGGCAACAACAAATAATCGTGATTAAATTAAATTGAAATACAGAAATCAAAATATAGTAGTACCAATCAATCTTAAATACAATTAATTAGGGTTTTTCTTAAACTTAGCCTGACTGTCATTGTAAATATCAATGTCTGCATCCGCGCATCCACCGACGAGCTCATTATACTGACGACACATACGGGTTAAGGAATTGAAGTACGATGTGTTATTGATGTAAACGTTAAGGGTAAACACTTTTGTGAGTTGACAAGTTTGTACAGAAATATGAGATCTAATTGTTTACGGCGGCTGGACAGTGGCATCATGCGAAACTTCTCAAGGCGATCATTGTAGGAGACCAATGAGCGATGAAGGTGAAGTCTATAGCAGAGCATTCCCAAGAAACATTTTTAGGATCTTCTCTATTTTATGGATATGTATCTGATAAAGGGGCGTCCATATAATCGAGTTTTACTCCAACAAACTACGAACTAATGCAAAATAAAGAGTTAAATATGACGTGATATTTTTGAAGTGCTTTGTTATTCTATGGATAAAGCCCAGCATACGTGAAGCCCTATTCACAATATAGTCATAGTGAGGCCGAAATGACAACTCACTATCAAATATCACTCCCAAGTCGCGAATTTCAGATTTCCGAGGCAAGTTACAGCCGTCCAAAGAGTAATCAAAGTAAATCACATTGACCTTTCGAGTGAAAGTAACAATAAAACATTTATTGATATTTAGAGATCTTATCTATTATTTTATATGATGAACACGGTGAAATGTATTTAAATCGCAGGTAAAATGAGGTTTTAATAAAAAAACTGTAATTCAAATAATCTACTTACTTAAAAAACAGTTTATAGTTTGTCGCAAGAATTTATTACAGTAAATGTGCAAAGGTGACTCCATCAGGCGACTCTCTCGTCTCTATATAAAAAATGTTACGACCATAAATCTACGAGACAAGACACATAAAACCTGTTCGCTATTAAGTACGCAATAATGTGTGGTCGTTAAAAATAATGAAGATGTATTATCACCTGCTGGGTACACAATTTACCTCCTACGGGCACTCCTATTATCTCCCCTGAATAAATAAATAAGAATTGTTTTGTCTCTCGTGTGATTTGTCCAATTTGCACGCGTCAATAACGATTTGTTCGTGGTTATTTGTCTTATTACAATCACATTGCAAACGTCACATTTAGTAAACGACCGTGTACTATCTCCTGAAATGGGAAAATTTATAGAAAAAATTAATTCGTAGACAAGTACCATGATAATTAACAGCTAAAGGTCGGTCGTGGGTTCAAATCCTACCAATGTGAGAATTTTTGGACTCCTATTTAAACCATCCTAATTTTTACTGTAGTGAATGCATATAAATTTCTGGTGTCCTATATTTACGTTAAGGGGGTCCTGCACGAAATTGAGAAAATTAACGTAATTCCAAATCACTTGTACGCTGAGCTGAATTAGTTAAATACATTAAAACAACTTATTTACGTTAGCCTAATCATTGCACTAGGTCTTGGTCTTGTTGAAATTTGAAACAAATTCTTTATGATATAATAAACATGACTTGTAGCTGATGGATGATATCTAAGAGTATTTTTTTTCGAAAACTTGGTGATTTTTGCGCATGAAACAATAATTTGTACATGAAAATGATTGTATTGATATTCCGCAGGTCCCAATCTTTTTAATATACACGAATAAAATATAAATAAGAAAATATGAACACATTTCTTTTTAACACAAATGTCTGATGTTTTTGCGCACTGCGCAGAATTAAACTATTGTTCTCATTAAGTTATCAAGTCTAATACTTTAAAGCAAATGGATCTAATTACTAATATTAATTAGATTAGATTAGATTCTGTTTGAAGATCGTTTAGACTTACTCGACTTGCTTCGCGCTGCACCCCCTTAATTCATTTTAATACAGCATTACGGTAATTAAATAAACTGGGCACAATATATGTGTGTGTTCAGTTGTTAAAAGTCAAAATAAATTAAATGTGTATTTCGTCAATTCATGCTCTTATCAAGATTTTTACTTAAGTCCAGGTAGATTTCATATGTGTAGCCTGATGTAGTGGTGATGAAATTTAAGAGAAAACACGGTTACTTAGTAAAATAAAACTTCGCTCATTCTGCTCGTGCACTGACTGCATCTTTTCTGTGTTCGACCTATTGTTAACTGATAAAGAATGCTTTTGGCATTAAGGTCTCCCGTTGTAAACTACTTAATTAGACGCCCGTCTTGGTGTACCTAGTGGTTTGCGCTCCGGTCTACTAACCCAGAGGTTGCGGGATCGAATCCGCAAGGGGCAAATGTTTGTGTGATGAACACGAGCATTTGTACCTAAGTCGTGGATGTTTATAAATGTATTTATGTCTATCCGTTATCCTAGTCACCATAGCATAAGCTCACGCTTAGTTTGGGTCTAGTAATTGGTGTGTTTGTTGAAACAGTTTATTATTATTATAAATTATGTAATGCAGAAAACAAAATAGTCAAGGCATTACAGATTTAAGTTCTAGAAATAAAATTGTCTCATTTTTATCCTAGGTACAGCAATCTACTGGAGCGTGAAGAGCAACGCAATCGCCTTGGAGATGTACAAAAAGCGTTCAACTCCTTAGCACTTGAAGTTCATTCTGAGGGCACTGACGTTGCTGACCTGCTCAAAAGTCCCGTTGAACTACAATGCGAGCTGGCCTTAGGTATGTAATAGACTTTTATATTTAGGTAAGTACGACATTTGAACAAGAGGACAGCGTAAGGGCTCATTCACACGGGATCCGTCATTGACGATTCGTCAAAATACAGGATACGTCATGACGGATCGACGTTCACGTTGCATACGGAATAGTGTTTTTTCACGATTCGTCAAAATATCCTAATGGCATTTGGTCAAAAATCCGTGTATTTTGACGATTCGTGATTTTTATAAACACGATGCTAGATTTAAGACGTATCGTAATTTTTCACGATTCGTGATCCGTGTGAACATGTAAGCATGCAAAAAGCTTTGCCGCCGTAAAAAACAAGAACGAATCGTAAAAAAAAAGACGAATCGTCAAAAATCACGAATCGTCCTCGTGTGAATGAGCTCTAAGTTGTAAACGATTGCGCCGATTTCATAGTTGTTATTATTCAGATAAAACTTGTTTTAAATTAATAAAATGAATTACTCTATGCATGACAGCAACGACTACTTAAAAAAGGATTTTTTCTTCTTTATAATAACTCAATTTTCTCACGATACCACTTTATTTTTGTCATATTTATAAGTCTTTTCCGTCGTAATTAAGTCAGCATGGCAAGATATTGTAAAAATATACCTTTTAGCCCTATTTTCTTAGTAAATATAATATCAATTTAAATTCAATTTAGCCACTAATGAAAAAGTATAGCTCTAACAAATTGGTTTACCGCTCTTTTTTTGCTTAGCTTTTATTAAAAATGACAAACAAGCAAGCCGTAACTTTGTTAAGTTTAAAAGCGTGTAGCTATCGGATAAAAATCGCGAAAAAAAGGTCCAAACTCTACTGCTGCGAGAAAAAAGGCAAAGAATCTATCACTATGTAGGTTATTGTTAGTAAGGATAAGCAAGTCGATCGTTGATCACACCGTGAATAAAAGAAAAAAATACTTGTTACTCATTCAAGTATAATATTTCAAGGCACAATAGATCATCAATTGTTTTCAGGACACTGGCGTCCTTTTGATAGTGGAGGGGAACACAACAACGACATGAAAAAAATATCATTAATTTCCGTTCACCGCTCCTGATCTAATTACAACGAAACAATAGCTCTGGAATATCACTCAATTACTCTTTAGCAACATATTTACCTAAAAGCATGTTCATAATTTCAGGTTACCTTTCATGCGATATATTGATTTTTGTACTTGCTTTATAATTTTTTTTTTGATTGCAGACAAGCTGACATATCACACTCTTTTCTATAATTCGTACCATTTTACGTCACCAGATTACCGTTTTCAGAACTGCTGACCACTGGCAACCACCCTAAAGGAGTCATAGTGGTGTTCAGAGACATGCCTGACCCTGAGGCTGACGACTCCAAGCTGGCTGTGCTAGCCCACACCAGGCTGAAAGAACTGAAGAAAAAGCTGGAAGATGCCTTACCTGAGAGCCACGTCGTCAGGCTAGAGTGAGTTTTTATTATTATTATTAAAAATGGGGTTACTCTTGGCTCTTGACTAAGCCAGACGTGCCGTAGATAGAGTCGACGGTGGAGCAAGCTCGCCCAGAAGGTCCTGGAACTCCCACTTACCGACGGAACACATCAAGCTGCTTGGCGCCGGGCTCCGGTGAAAGGGCGGAGTGGTAGGCGGCTTAGCTTTCAAGTAAAACTGTAGAAATACAGTCATCGTTGTGCCTCGTGATAAAGAAAAATATTTAAAAAAACATATTCTCCAAAATTGAACGGAAACAAAAGCTACTAACCACGAAGGCTAAATAGTCAAGTACCTAACTTCTCAAAACCGATATTTATTGTTCAGCGAACGTTAATTAAGACGCGGCTGATAATCTCAAAATGACATCACGGGCAACAAACTCCTTGAACCGTGAACTCGGAAGGGGAAACGGTGACCTCGACCGCAAAAATTAACGGAAAATGAGATCGCAGCAAAATTTAATGGATGTTTTCATAATGCCCAAAATACTTTTTCATCTCAAAATAAGAAAACGGTAATGGGAAACAAACTTATTAATTACGAAAGTAATTAGACCGTTATAATACTGTTGGCGATAACGGCCCATTTTTAATACGGCTGCCAAACTAGAAGCGTTACTAAAAATATTTTACGTTTAAGACAATTATTTATTTTATACTTAAGTTCTTTTATACAAAGTTAACATACCTTGAAGCAAAGTAAAAGTATTATAAGTAAGTGATTTTATAAATGGAAATAAAACCTGGGTGTGTAGTATATTCTCTGACCTTTATTGCTATGAAACTCTTTGCTTGTTAAACTTTGTAAATTGAAACGAACATCGAATGTTCTTTATCAAATCCTTTCGCACGAGTAGATCGATTGCACGGTAGCTCAGTTGGAAAGAGCATTGGTCCGGTTAGCCAAAGATCGTGGGTTCAATTACCGCTACCTAATAATAACAAAAAACACTGTAAGTGTAAAAAAATCTTAAGGTATTGTTCTTTGTCAAAGTTTAGCATCAAGAATACAAGAAGCTTTCATGTTAGTAAATACTAAATATTCATACTTTTTGTCAGGCTAATACTCGTATATCGACATATTTAAAACTAGCGGATTCCCACGACAGCACCCGCAATGATGTTGAATTTTCAAACAAATTTTTCTACCACTTGTCACGTATTTAGAGGTCGAGTTAAAAAAATCCTCGATTTAGTTTTAAAACTGACGGAGTTTCGTGCAAACTAAGGGGCGAATTTCCGATATATTTTTTTATTGAATTAGCATAACTCATCCTGAGTCCCCCCCCCCCCCCTATACAGGGTGTTGTTCAACAGCTTCCGACTCAGGGCTGGTAGTATTCATAACAGATGCCAAAAAAAATAAAAAATAAAAATTTCGAACTTCTTCATACAAAGTTGGCCGACCACCGATCAATTCTGTATGAAGAAGTCCGTCGTGTTATGAATACTACCAGCCCTGAGTATACAGACGCCCCCTGCGGCGCTGACCAAAAAAAAATCCCTGTATATTAAATCTACAAAATTCCATAGTGTAATCCTCGCCTAATTTCCAATCAGGTCGATATCAGCGGAGTCCTCACGAACGGATGCAGCAAGTGATACAGAGGAGAAGCTCAGCCCGTTCAGGGAGCACGTCCAGGCCGTTGTCAGCTCGCTGGTCGACGACAGCCTGAGCACCGAGCCTGACCAGGGGAAGGGAAGGAAAAAGACTGTACAGGTACATTATAGTAGATCGTTATACAAAGGGAAGAACCGGAGTTAAACATACTAGATTTCATTTCGACTGTGAGGAAAGAAATTGTGCATTTATTTTTTATGGGGCTATCAAAGGTGCGTTCCATATGATATCCGCGAAGCGCCCGACCAAGACATTTTCGCGTTTCACTTTTTCCGCGATTGGCGCCAAATTGGGCATGTGGTCGTCGCTGGCGGCAAGGTCGGCAAGTGCAACGCACCCCGACAACTTTTTTTTGGAAGTGTTGGTTTCACGGCTTTGGGCAATATAGTGGGTCCACACTTAGGTGGCAGGGTGGGAAAAGCTATTTTCCACCCGGTTATCTACACATGAAAGATCTACTTTCCGAACAGGAGAGATGAAAAGCAATATCACTATCTGCCTCTTTGCTCTAGTGGTCAGCAGGCTTTGTACTATCCACGAGATCCCGTCGGGCCGAAAGAATTCGAATTTTCGGTCTTGAAATAACTCAGATACAGCTCCGGAGTCAGAAAGTTGGTGGCGTTAACACCCCCGTGCCTCGGAAAGCATGCCAAGCCGTTGGTCCTGCACCTGCCACCACCATCTCCCTACGATCATGTCGGACTGCCGTCTAACCGAATTATGAGAATGAAAAAACAGAGAATGCACTTGTGTATTGTGCACACACTTATAATTATTTTTATAACTTAGGCAATTATTTTGCAAGTTTTTACGAAATCAAATTGAATTTCGCTCACAAAAATTAATCGACTGTGTCATCCGGTGGGATTCGAATCCACGTCCCTTCGCACACACTTGTGTACTATAAAATCTCCCGCGCAGTTGGTCGAAATTCGGCTAGAAGGACATTATTATTGCCAGAGGACCTGGCTTGTACTGAGGTCCTCATGGTTTGTACGCCGACACACACTGCGACCCGCAATTCTTGGTTGTCAAGTAAACTGTTGACGTATTCACGGGCGGGCGTATTTTTTGATTGCATTCCGTCCCGACCCGGCCCATCTAATGGACTAGTGAACGCCAGCCTTTACAATCACAGGCTTATTTTGGTACTTGATAACGTAGGGTTCTACTTTCAACTCCCTGGTTATGTGCTTAACTTTCAGTTTCAATAAATCATTTGTGTACAGCTGCTGATTTACAAAATAGCCTTTTATCATTTGAATGTTTCTTTTCTGACTCTTAAATAACTAAAACTTTAACCAGTTTATCAGCAAGCAGTTTGTCAAACTTCAGGTTCACTAATTATTTAGTGGCTTTTATACTGTTGTAGCCAACAGTTAATAACGTAACTCACTATAAGTACCCATTAATCAAATTTAACTTCGTATCGTTAAAGAAAGAAAGAAATATTAGTCCATTTAACAATGTGTTTGAATGTCGAGAATTTCAGTCCATTTAGTTGGAAACTAGGCACTTTCTCATTATGTACGTAGAAATACCGCCTATTACCTCTCCAAAGTTCCAGCTTGTTGCCATAATATAATAACTTCACAACAACTCGTACAACAGGCGACTCATTAATCAAGTTTTCATTTGACTCCGTCTCTTGCAGGAAGTATTTCTGGAACACATCACTCATCTTAGAATATGTATAGAACATAATCGTTTGTATAAAGTAACCGTTAAACAAATCGAGGAGGCGGCCGAGAGTATACTAAGTAACGCTAAGGAAAACTACGAGAACCGGAACCGGCATCCTCCGGTCCTGATTTATGGGCCAGACGCGTCCGGGAAGAGCACGCTACTCACACATCTATACTTCAAGTTCGAGGAAATATTCAAAAAGCCCGTATTGAGAGTTGTACGGTTTTCCGCGTCGACGCCAAGATCGGCCTACAATTTGGAGCTGCTACGAGTCATGTGCCAACAGATATCGATAATTCTAAACATTCCCGAGGGGTACCTACCGAAAGACGCGAGCTTCGATCCGCTGTACATAAACAATTGGTTCCAAAGTTTGTTGAAGCGGTGCGAGGATATGCAGAATCAGGTTCTGTTGATATTCATAGATAACGTTCATAGAGTTAATCCGTTGGAATGTGATATTGTGACGGGGCTGTCGTGGCTGCCGATGTCGCTGCCTCGGAACGTCTATCTCGTTTGCACAAGTGCGGTGACTTTGGACCAACTGCAACTAACCCCGGCCCAGAAGGAGAAGTTTAAAGTTCAGAATTGTTATTACTTATTGGACGCGATCGAGGAGACGCCGGATAACAATAGCTATGGAGACTATATCGATGGTGCCTTTGACAACTTAGAATCCGTCTTTGGTTCTAAAGCGTTTAGTAAATTAGCAAGTGAGTATCAAAAGCCTAATTAAACTTTGCTGCGATTCACAATGCATGAATGAAATTGAATGGCCACATTTTAAAGTTTGATAATGAGAGTCGTTTAACTTTCTTGCTCGATTACTTTTACCAGACATACCAATTTGAATGGTTGTGAAATGTAGGCATAAGAGCAGTGATCACTTCACAAAAAAAATTAACAATTAGGTAGAAACTACACGAAATTTTTAATACTGTGGTAAAGGTTACTGAATTAAATTAAATGATAATAATAAATATGCATAAACTGCCATATAGTATTTATTATAATAATAACATAAGTGTCTACGTTTTCTTAAAGATATTGTTTTCACTAAAAACAGTAACCCACATTTTTGATTTTATTCGTTGTCACAAAAATTCAGTTGGCGCAAACTTCACAAGAAATTTTAGCACCATTTTTCTCATAGTTTCCTCAACTCCTTAACTTTAACTTGGCCTCTTTGCAACTGTGTCTTTATGTTCTAGGTTACATAACTTGCTCGGAGTTCGGGCTAACAGAGCTAGAGCTACTGGAGCTCCTGATGCCGACAAGCAATAGCGAAGCTGTCATCACGTTGAAAGACGCAAACTTCAACTTCTCGACACTGTGTGCCGCGAAACATATGATGAGTAAGTGGAAACTAGGGAGTTGGCAACATTGAACTTAGTCCAAAACTAGCAAGATATACGACATCTTGTGGAGCCGACTCAACTAATAAAATACATTTTTATTTGTTTACAAATATTTTAACTAGTTTTGTTACTTAAAGACACGCGGCAAATTAAAAAATAGGAACTAAAGGTACATATTATAAAATGAAATCTTAAAAAAGTATAAATATCAAAATAGGTTTGCATAAGCAACACGCTTATCCTATCGTTCCATAAAACATCTAGTTTTGAAATAAGTTTCAATGTATTTTTAACGTACCGCCATGTTTTGGCGAGTACAGAAGGAGTGCCGTTTTTGGAATACTTTAAGTGAATAACACAATTGGTATATCTGAACATCAAATCTTTTGAGTAGGCCAAAAGTCACAGCGATTATCATTAGAATCAATTAAGCTGTCTGTAGAAGCAAACTCTTGTTTTAAAAAGGTAAAAGTGTTTATTTAAATAATTAATCTTCTTCAAAAGTCCATCAGAAAGACATCTTACAGAACTACATCATGTTAATGATAGCACTTAAGATTTAACAGACATTTTGGCAGCTCGCGATAAGAAAAGCCTTTTTCAGTAATGCTTTTGAAACTAATTAATGTATTAAACCATTTTCTTAATTACAGTTTGTTTTGTTTGCGCGTAGTTTCTATTTGAGTAATCATTTTTTGTATCAATATTCTATGTTTGTTTTAACACATTCTATGTTTTTAGTCGCAACACAAAAAAATATTTGTCACTACCGTGACCCAGTTAATACCCACCTCTGTATTGTATGAATCAAAACCATCCATAACTGTAACTATTCCGATAGCCATTCGAAATACAATTAATCCAGCATATCAGTAGAATTTCGAAGTTTTTATATTTTTTTCCGGAACAACACATGTGTTCATTCTCAATTTATCGAAACAATTTCTAGGAGCTCTTTGTTTTGTGATTTAATTACACGTGTGCATACGTGAAAGCGAATTTTTTTATCAATCGCTCCGTATCCATCAGATAAAAATATAAAATTTTAAAAACCAGTTGCAAAAACTGTATGCCTAAATTCAATTTGTATTCAAAAATAGCTTTAGTTTAAGGCAGGAGATAATATTTATTTGGTTTACGTACAAAGTTGTCAATGTCACCCATTATTACTTGGTTGTTACTGTCTTTTGAATTTTACTTACTTTACAAGTCTATTTTTCCGAGTACGCATAACCCGAAATTCTTTATAGTGCATGTAAATTGGCTTCTCTTTGGCTCGTTTCGTCGTGGAACTTAGCCTATAACAAATAAAAGTAATTTTTTTCTGCGCCCACATTTGTATGTGCCATTATCTACATTTAAATTAGAGATAAAAGTGTACACTGAAAAAAAGGATCAACCAAACTAGTTTTGTTAGTTGAAAGTTTCGTTGTAGGAAAGTAAATTTATTTAAATATAAACAATCAGTTCAGTAATCGGTCCAAAACTACTTTGTTACTGATAACCAGTAGTTCGCAAGTCACTAGATTACGGTTTACTAGTAGCCAAATTTTGGTTACTGTTAACCAATCATTTTTTTCAGTGTATGTGGTTTGTGCCTGTATTGAAAATTATATTGAACTTACACAGAGTCCCTGATAA
Organism: Pyrausta nigrata; assembly: GCA_949316185.1. Lineage (NCBI taxonomy): Eukaryota > Metazoa > Arthropoda > Insecta > Lepidoptera > Crambidae > Pyrausta > Pyrausta nigrata. The sequence continues at coordinate 5,823,874 of OX438941.1, read as the reverse complement.
CGGAGAGCGTAGTGTCCGGGCGGTGTACGTGGCGGTGGGCCGCGGGGGGTGCGGGGGCGCGCGCTCGGAGACGCTACGTGCGCGTACAAGCCGCACTGAGAGACGCGCACTCGGACTTGGCCGCACTGCACTTCGCGCACTTTCTGCATGAAGCGGATGACACCGATACTTCAGATGCTCAGGAGCCAGGTTTGTGATCAATTAAGGTGAATGAATTATTACTCGTAGCCGCTACGTGCGAATACAAACTGTAATAATAGACGCGCACTTAGACCTGGCCACACTGCACTTGACACCAATACATCAGATGCTCGGGAGCCAGGTTTGTGATCAATTTAAGTGAATTAGTTATTGCTCGCAGCCGCTACGTGTAGGTACAAGCCACATTGTACTGAGTGCATCTGACGCTCAGGAGCCAGGTAAGTGATATATGTATGTGTGTTACTTTTTGCTCGAAGACGTGCGCGTACAAGCCGCACTGAGAGACGCGTACTCGGCCCTGGCCGCACTGTACTTCGCGCATTTTCTACATGAAGCGAATGACTCCGATACATCAGACGCTCAGGAGCCAGGTTAGTGATATATGTATGTGTGTTACTTTTTGCTCGAAGACGCTACGTGCGCGTACAAGCCGCACTGAGAGACGCGTACTCGGCCCTGGCCGCACTGTATTTCGCGCATTTTCTACATGAAGCGGATGACTCCGATACATCAGACGCTCAGGAGCCAGGTTAGTCATATATATATGTGTGTCACTTTTTTCTCGCAGACGCTACGTGTGAGAACAAACTGCAAAAATAGACGCGCACTCAGACCTGGCCGCACTGCACTACACGCACTTTCTACATGAAGCGGATGCCACCGATACTTCAGATGCTCAGGAGCCAGGTTAGTGCTCTAAATATTTTTTTAAATTTTGTTAATAGGCAGACATTTGACCGCAATCTCACCTGATGGTAAGCGACGATGCGGTCGAAAATGTGACATGTCTGTCTAGAAGCAGCCTATTCACTCTTTTCTTTAAGGAATCCAAATCGTATAGTTTAGGAAACACTTCAGTCGGCAACGAATTCCACTCTCGTGGAATTCGAACGCAAGAAGAACGAAGATTTAAATTTTAAGATTTAAAACGTCCATTGAGTCTAATATCGCCAATTGGTATTTGGCATTAGTTGTTGCTCTCAAAGCTACGTAAGAGTACAAGCCGCACTGAAAGACGCGCACTCGGACCTGGCCGCACTGCACTTCGCGCACTTTCTACATGAAGCGGATGACACCAATACATCAGAGGAGCCAGGTTAGTAATCTATTTAGGTGACTTAGTTATTGCTCGCAGCCGCTACAAGTAGGTACAAGTCGCATAGCACTGCGTGCACTTTTTGCACGAAGCGGATGACACCGATACTTCAGGTGAATGAATTATTACTCGGAGACGCTACGTGCGCGTACAAGCCGCACTGAGGGACGCGCACTCGGACTTGGCCGCCCTGCACTTCGCGCACTTTCTGCCCGAAGCGGATGACACCAATATTTCTCACGCCCATAAGCCAGGTTAGTGATATGTGTATAGGAATTAGTTGTCGCTCCCAAAACAACATGAGAGTGCAGGTACATTGAGTGAAGCGCACTTAGACCTGGCCTCACTATACTTCGAGCACATTCTGCACAAAGCAGATGACACGGATTCTTGGATGCACATATTGATTGTAGCTTAAAATGTAGGTTGCGGATTAAAATATTGTGACCCAGACGTGTTAAAAATATACTACTTACCCCATATTCAGTGGCCCACTTATTCGCTGCACTGCATTATTCGTAGTCTTTGTTCGTGTGTTGAAAGTAATACCGTATTTGTTCCTAAGCTATATGCGAAGCTATTATATAAGAATGAAAAATAAAATGCTGGTAATACTCTAGAAAGCTACACAAATACTAGTGTGAACTTTATACTTATAGGAGTTATCCACGCTTTTCGTAGCAAGGTTACGAGCTACGAGAAATCGTAGCATTGCTACGAAAATAAAGTACAGTGCCAGCTCACCAAACTACATATTTTTGTTGCAAAGTCGCCCCTATTACAATTCAATAAGATTTTATAGTGGTTAGCTTGATGTGCCGGCCGTCGAAAATATAATAGGTTACAAGGTGACAGAATAAAAGAACAGCCGTATATACCACTGTAGGGTGTAGTGTAGTCGTACATAACTTGGCGAATGACGTCAGCTGTCTCCTTTGATACTATTACCTAATACGACGAAGTTGTATGTTGAAAGTTATAGAAAGGTTGTCGCTGTGGTGCACCTTTTTTCAATCAATTAATTTTGTTGTGATTCTATCGTTACACAATTCAATTAGGCGCTGAATATCGTCACGTTTATTTGTAGAAACAGTAAATTTTTAAATATGGAAAATACTCAATTATTTATTTTCTAAAAAACTTTTGGTATTAACAGGATACATAATACTCAATAAGGATTCAATGAGAAAATTTTAATTTATTTTGACTTACGAAGTTATAGCCAGTACTTTTTTTATTCACTCGGTCTTGTACATACAAGGTTCCCAAATCCAAACTTGTTTCAAGGAAATCGCAACCAAATTAACACACATGTCTAAAAAACTAATAAATAATGGACCACACCACAAACAATCGGGAAATCGAAGCCTCAGAGATGGCAACACCAAGACCACTGTGCTAGTCACTTGACCACGGAGGTTGTAAATGTAACGGATGACGGGTCATCATTATCTTTTTCAGCCGCAGGACGACCACTGCTAGACATAGGCCTCCCACATAAACTTTTAAAGTGTTTTTTTACAAGCTTTGTAACGTTAGAATGTCTGGTAATTCAATTATTCTTCCTCCCAGGTTGCGTGGATGATGACGACGCGCTACTCGACTCGACGCCATTCCATTCCGGCAGCAGAACAGCTGCTGCTTTCACTCAAAGACACGTGGAGGAGTCCTGGCTCCATCTCTTGTTGGCTGGCGACTTCACGAAACTTAAGGACTTGACTGTCTGCAACTTCGACTTCTTACTCGCTGCTGTAAGTGTTATTTGGGCTTCAGGACTGAGTTTTCTCATGAGCTCACCATTTTCACAAGCTCACTTTAGTCCGGGTGATGAAAATTTCTATGGAAATTATTCCACTAGCAGCACGTTAGCAAAACTTGTTTTTTTCTATAGATTTCTTTTACGAACGATAGTGATCGCGTGATAAAACTCACACTAAGTAAGCATCCAGCGAAATATTAGGGTCATTGACGACAGTCTATGTTGTCTAACGTCCAGCTCTGGAATTGTCAGCGGTTTTGGGTTCGAATCCCGCAAGGAGCAAATATTTGAGTGATGAGCACGAGCAGTTGTACCTAAGTCATGGCTTAAAAGTATGAGTCCGTCATCCTAGTTACCATAGCACAAATCAACGCTTAATTTGGAACTAGGTAATTGGTGTGATTGTTAGAACAATTTATTCATTCAATGTAAACCGGGGCTGCTGCGTTTCTCTTTTTTATGAACTTAGCTTAAAGCTGGTGCGCATCTTTAGATCTTCTTAGATCTCTTTTTAGTCAGAGCATAATAAAGTGTTAGGTTTCGTTACAAACCTGTGAGATTTTAAAATAAATTTATAAAAAAAAACCTTTTGAGACCCTAACGTGTTCTATGTAGCGTTTTTTCACGCATACTGTAATTACGTTATGCATGATGTCGTTATTGCATGAGTAATTAAAGTCTATAAAATATAGCGGCAGTAATTTTCTCGGCGTAAGGTAAAATTAATGTGACGGTTCATCATATTTTATACAAAAACATTTTTCATATACGAGAGTGGGCATAATGTAACAGCCCAGCAAAGTTAGCAGAGACCAGCGGTGAAATTTGCATAGAGTAAAAGGAATTTCAAATGCGCCGGGGCAGTTTGTACATGTGTAATGGAAAAATAAATATTTGCTGTCGGTTTTCGCTTTCAGGTGTGTTTTAAAAGGTTACTTTATCCTTTTTCTGTCCGCTATTCAACAGTTTTGGCATTTTTTTTATTTGTAGGTTATTTCATTTGTCACGATGTGTTTGATTTTATCTAAAGAAACTAGTTAATTACACCTGTGGCCCGTACTAAAAAAGCAGCTGCTGCCCGTAATCTAATTAAATCTTGATAGATAAATAATGATTCTGTAAATTCCAGTATCGAAAAAAACTCTAACCGCTTAATATAATAATATGGTGGTGTAATAGATTCTGTTTCCGATGAGGATGTGCCTAAGTTATTTAATAAATAGTCGACCTTAAATATCAAAAACTTTAAAAAGTGGCAAAACGTTGGTTCTCGAACCTAAGTTAAAAGACTCTTTATTTTTTTTGTATTCACAATACACAAGTGAACTCTCTATTTCTTGTGAGAGAGTGCACTTGTTAGTGAGTGAGAGAGATCAACGGCTTTACTTTTTCTTCTGAGGCGGAACTTTACGCCACCAACTTCCTGACTTCGGAGCTATGTATAAGTTATTATGAGAAAGAAAAACCGAGCAACACGGCCCGACGGCGATTCGAACCCGGGACCTCTTGGATAGTGCTGACCACTAGACCAAACTCTGAGTCGATGTGTATGTATGTCAATGTGTGTGGTATTTACACAGTACTCGATTTATCTGTAACAGGTCCAGACAGTGACGATATCATATCTGCGGTGTATATTGGAGCACGTACGCTGTTACATACTCGACAGAGACGTGGAGCTAGTATATGGAGCTGTGAGGAAGTCCAGTGATATACTGACCCGTGACCCTATGCAGCTTGGCGCTCAGGTAAGTGATAAGTATACATGGTATGGTGTACCATGGCTATGTGACTAAGAGAAAGTACCAACTTTTTTGTAGTTAATTAATATTTTGACTGAACAAAAACATTATTTTTAAAGTGTACTGCATTCAAAGGTTTTTTTAAGTTTATTTACTTCATATGGGCCATCGTAGGTACTGACCAAATGCGAAGATAATACACCTCGACTTTTTATGATGCCAATCGAAGTGGCTTAAATTCATTTTGAAATGATATTTTGACTTGAATCAATTGGACCAACTAAATCATTATCCCCCCTATATCATATATTCATATTTCATGTCGAAACATTAGTTATTTATTTACTTAAGCTCTATTGCACTGTGTTTTTTTGCAAAAAGCGGACTTAATGCCAAGTACATTTATGTATCAAAATTAGCAATCTGAGCACTGGAATTTTCTGTAAGCTTACTTGCAACTTTTAAATATTATTGGCTTGATAAAACTATCTACTTACTAATTTATTTATTTTTATTAATATGTAAGTATAAAGTAATATACACAAGACCTTCGAGCCAGCGAGATAATCTAGCAGATATAAATTTACTTTACCAGCGTTGCCAGCAGAAATAAGCAAACTCACTCTATATGTTTGGAGAAAGTCGTATTATACCTAAAAGGTTCATTTTTAGGGTTCCGTGGTCCTGACAACGAACCCATATAGTTTCGTGATGTCCTTCTGTCTATCTGTCTGTCTGTCTCTCCGAGGTTTTGCAAAGAGACCGTTAGTACTAGGAAGCTGTAATTTTGTAGGTGTATGTATTCCAACTACGCTGACAAAGTGGTAAAATGAAATTTTGAAAAATATTTTTTTAGGGTAGCTCCCCTACATATTAAGTGGGGATGATTTTTTCCGTCGGCTACCCCATAGTATGGGGTATCGTTGAATATGTCATTTTAAAATGACTTAAGGGATTCTACAACTATGAATGTTTCTATTTGATGCTCCGGTTACGAAATATTACACTTTAAATTGCAATTTTTTGGGGCGTCCTCTCCTTCTAAAAGCTTAACTGCGGGCTTGAAAGTTCTAGAAAAAATCATGATGATAGTACATTTCATAAACTTTAAACGAAAATTATAGCAGATAAGATAACTTTATTAGTTTAGCAGTTACAGTCGTTTAACTTGGGTGTTAAATAATTTTGTACCAAATAAGAAATAATTAGAATAAATTATTTTAAGTAACTAAGACGAAGTAGTTGCTAGTTAAAACTGAAAAAAGGTTATAATATAGTGTCTAATTTTGTATATAGATAATGGTACGGAACCCTTCGTGCGCGACTCCGACTCGCACTTAGCCGATTTTTTTGCATTTGACGTACTGTATTTTGTTTACCTGTATGAATACCTTACATATCGATTCAATTACTTATCGATGCGTAATTGCAATTTAACTTCTAATGGACCGATTTATCATTTGGAAATCCGAATCACGTTGGGTGAGTATCGGTAAAATGTCAAACCCATACGCGATCCGTGTTACGAAGCTTGTTCCACAAAATAAGTCGGTATAGAAGGACAACTTTAAAGAATGATATGACTTTGCTTGCTAAGCTAATGCAAAACTATGTAAAAGATTGAAAAAACTGTCTTTATAATGATTGAAGACAAAGGAATCTTCCATTCCTTTGTACCATACCATCTTTGTACAAATGTCATGTAATTTATGACATGCAATAAACGAGTTTGAATTTGAATTTGAATTTGGAATCTGTCTAAACAGACCGGAGCGTTCGGAAAACCCTAATAAGGAATAACATTAAAAATATTTATTGAACCTGTGCGCTGTGTAATCCGAATAAAGTAAGGTAACTGTAATTCTTACTACCTAGAAGTGAACAGTGTTTGGTTTCTAAATATTAAGGCGGACAGGCAGTTGAAACAACTGATACAGTCTGCATCTCGCTATCATAGAATATAGCCTAGTATAGTAGCCTTTCTTTGCTGTATATGTTTGTCAAATCTGTTTTACTATTTAGTTGATACTTGTTGATACATATTTTTAATTTGCTATCCTAATGTGAGTAGACAACATTTTATGTGTCTTGCTGCATTTTATGTTTTTAATTGAGTCTAGTTAGCTGGCAGCTGGCATACTCTATCCCTTCGAATTGTGTCATCATATAATAAATTTCTCGTTGATACCTCTGGCCGAGTATATCAACGCAAAGCCGCTCGTCAGCAAAGACCATAAAGTCTTTTAACGAGTTTGAACAAGCCTTCCTTCCACGAAATTAGGTTTTGCCTTATACGGCCTTTAATTTCGAATCGATGAACCTACTTTGAGAAAATGTTGAGATATTTGCAGTAACTCGACTTGTTACCGTAGGTACACTAAAGAAACCTATATAGAAGTACTACCCTTTATTATATTGTCATTTAATTTTAATGCATGTTTTTTACCGGATTGATAAAATAAAAATTGAAAACAAGACAAAAGGTACACGTACGAGGGTCAAACTGAAAGTTCTTAGAACTGGCCACTTATAAACAATATAATAAAAAAAATATTCTAAAATTTGAAAATAGAACTCTTTGCCAATATTACTGAGTATATATTTCATTCATTTGTCATTTGTTTTACGACTTGGCGGCAAATTGAAAATTGTCTGTGTCACGTCAAAATGAATTTAACACGAGAAAATTTTCGTGCAATGATTTTTTATGACTTTCGATGTCATTTAAGTCAACAAGAAAGTTATGATAGACTACGATTGGCCTTTCACGATGAAGCCCCATCTCGTGCGACTGTTTACAACTGGTTTAATGAGTTTAAACGTGGTCGCACTAATCTCACTGATGATGTACGTGAGGGACGGCCTTCTACGGCGACGACTGAAAATAACATCTGTGTTGTGCGGCGTATGATAGAGACTGACAAAAGAGTGACCTATCAGCAGATTCGGACAAGCTTAGGCATCGGTATGAGTCAAGTGCACAAAATCCTCCACGAACATTTAGCGGTCAGGAAGCTTTGCGCCCGGTGGATACCTCATAATTTGACTAAGGCTCAAAAACTCCATCGTGTGGATTGGTGCCGTAAAATGATTGAAAGATTTAACGGAGGTGACTCAAATGCTGTGTTCGACATACTAACAGGTGACGAAAGCTGGATTTACTGTTATGATCCTGAAACCAAAAGACAATCTGCTCAGTGGGTGTTTCCTTTCGAGGAGTTGCCAACTAAAGTGAAGAGAGATCGAAGTGCGGGAAAAAAAATGGTGGCCTCGTTCTTTGGAAGGATAGGTCATTTCGCAACAATTGTGTTAGAGGATCAAAAAACAGTTTCTGCAGAATGGTACACTACCAATTGTTTGCCACTTGTCTTGGAAAAAGTTCGAGAGAAACGACCTCGCAGTAGGATCCTCCTTCACCACGACAACGCCTCGTCGCACACCGCCAAGCGAACGATCGACTATTTGGCGACATCAAACGTTGAATTACTGGGTCACCCGCCGTATAGCCCCGACCTCGCGCCTTGTGATTTTTATTTATTTCCAAGAATTAAAGAAAAACTTAAAGGAAAGCGGTTTATGAATGCTGAAGAAGCGGTGGCTGCGTATCGCGATGCCATTGAAGAGACCCCTAAGGACGAGTGGGCAAAGTGCTTTTCCCAGTGGTTCCATCGCATGCAGCGGTGTATTGACGTCAGTGGACAATATTTTGAAAAGATATAATAAAACTAATAACTGGCTAATGTAATCAGTTTTTGATTTTCTAAGAACTTTCAGTTTGACCCTCGTAGTAGAACTCGAGACCAACCTTCGGGACTTTTTTGCACACACAATCTATTTAATACCATCTTTGTTTCAAATAAACAATTTTTAATTTCAATTTCCGTATTCGAGTTCTGTAGCACTAACTTACTTATGTCTCTATCGCATTTGTCGGTACCTAGTTAATCTTGTTGTTCTGGATTCAGAGACTTTTCTAGGTATAAAAATAAATTCACGTACTTTCTTAAAAAAGTATTCTCCCTTGAGTATACCAAAAGTAAGTTATTTTACGGCATGTATGATTAAAGACGCAAAGTTTGCTTGAGTTTACAATTTCATTTCGCTTCACAACTCGACTTACGAAGGACTCCATGTAACTTTTCAACACTCACTGTCTAATCATATAAAAATAATTTATGTAAAGGTTATTTGACTGATCCACAGAATTACATACTATTTTATTCAATATAAGAAAATAAACACTAAGACATGCATGAAATAAAAATAAATAAACTTAAAACCTACTTGATCAAAAATAAACCCGTGTCCTTGAGGCAAGGAGGCGAGGATGCTGGCTGCGCTATAGTGTTGGATAGCTATACTTATCCTTTGAGCGAGGAACGAGCCAGCTGTTAGAAAACCTCCTTTGCACGTAGCAAAGACTTGTCTAGTTTTTGTAGATCTAACATTGTCATTAGGTAAAAAAGAGAAATAAATGTCTTTATGAACCAGATTCCCAATACGTGGCGACCGTAAAAAATATAATTAGAAGTTCAGGAAGACCTGCAAAAAAAATGGATAAATTGTTCTCAATGCGGAAGTCCGCGCGGCGGCTGTTTACTCGCTCTGCTAATAAGTTGGCGGAGTGCTTGGAAAAAACAAAAGAAGTCGACGGAGAGGACGAAAGAGATGTTTTGTTCCAATTGGTGCAACAGAAACACGACAATCTTTCGGAAATCAACCAACAAATTTTAGTAAAATGGTTCGAGATAGAAAACAAAGATGAAGAAAAATTTAAAAAAGACGTAGATGAGACAGAAGAATACGAAATGAGGTGAATTCGACTGAAACATCAGTACAATAAGCTACAAGAAGAGGGCTCCATCGCACAGACTTCTATCAGAGGAACTCCTCACCACACGTCATCCTCACCTCGGATAAGACTGCCTCAGTTGGATATACCGAAATTTGACGGCAGCATAAAGAGCTGGTTACGGTTTTGGAGTCAATTCAAGAAGATTGATTCGGACACATCAATTGACACTGATGATAAGTTTACCTTTTTGCTTCAGGCTATGGAGATTGGTTCCAGTGCGCGGCAATTAGTTGATACATTTCCGCCTTCCGGGAAAAACTACACTAAAGCTCTAGAACATCTCAAACAGAGGTTCGCTCGGGATTATATTTGAATACGAGATTATAATTGAATACTACATCCGGGAACTTCTCGAGCTGATATTGAGGCAGGTAAAAGGTGGACTGGGTAAGTGTTCTTTGCGCAATCTGTATGATAGTTTAATGACCCAAATACAGGGTCTTGAGTCGCTAAGTGTCACTCAAGATAAATACACAGCATTTTTATACCCGATGGTGGAGTCAGCCTTGCCTGAGAACGTGCTTAAGGCATATGCAAGATCGCGTGCTCAGGTCAATGAAAACAGTAGTAAACAACTATCACAGTTATTGTCGTTCCTACGTGTGGAAGTGGAGGCTGAGGAACGCATAGCTCTTTCTCGTACCGGTTTCGATAGGGGTGGCAATAATGAACCGGAAGTGCCTTCAGCGGCTTGTTTTATGGTCTCCGGAAAAGATTCACAGCCTAAGCCTACTATTTATCGCGAAAATAAAGGCGAGCTTAAAACCAGTGCTTGCGTTTGGTGTGAGAAAGTATCGCACGTCTCATCCGAATGCTTTAGAGCTCAGAAGATGACGTTGGATGAGCGCAAGGAGTTGCTGAGAAAAAAACGAGCTTGCTTTTGCTGTTTAAAGGTAGGCCATAGCGCGAATAGGTGTAGAACTCATCCTTAATGCTTAATATGCTCAAGAAGACATGTTACTTTAATGTGTAATAATAACGTTGAGGCAGGTAAGTCTACTCCTTCGACAAGTTTGACAGCTGAGGTAGCCACTCTGTCGATGCAACCTCATGGTACTGTGCCTCAAAATGCAAGTACAGTATTACTGCAAACTATTGTCGTTAATTTGATTCATAACAATAGGATTACGCCTGTTAGAGCGCTCATTGACACAGGGGCACAGAGGTCATTTATCGGAAAAGCCGTGATTGACAAGCTTAACATTTCTCCTATTGGCTCTGAGCTATTGCAGCATAGTTTATTTGGGGGAGTTATGACAAAAATGGAAACTCATAGGGTATTTTCTGTTCAAATTAGTAATAAAGAAAATACATATGGTCAGACGATAGAAGTGCTGGAACAGAAGTCGATATGTAATTTTCTGCCAAAATTGAAACACGGTACGGTAGAAGCAGATTTATTACAGAAGCGAGGTATCCTAATTAGTGATATGAGCAGTGATATAAAAGAGATAGGTACGTTATTAGGTGCGGATGTCGCTGGCTCATTGCTTACAGGTCAGGTAGTGCCCATTAATAAAAATTTGATAGCCGTGGAAACAAAATTAGGATGGACGTTACAAGGCCCGATATCAACCGAATCTTGTAATGGCGTAACGGCCACAAACATTGTAAAAAGTTTCCACTGCGCCTCGTTTGATATTTCTGACATGTGGAGATTAGAAACTTTAGGTATACGAGATGCCCACGAAGCTAAAAGGACGAGGTACTGCATTCCGAAGCAGGGAAGATTTTTTTAAAAGTACAGTACGAATGATAAAGATGTTAATAAAAAAAATTATGCTAGAGAATTTGTCTGTTAGTTTTGAAAGACCATTTTCAGACAATTTAGATTTTTCAAAATTTTCTAAAACTGTCAGGGTTGTAGCTTGGTGTTTGAGATGGTTAGGTATCATTCTTGGCAAAGCCGGAAATGTTTTGACAGATCTCTCCGTAGAGGAAATAGAGCATAGTGAAATGACAGTATTTAAATTGATTTAACATGAATATTTTGAACTTAAGGTTAAAGGTGTTTAGGGATGATAATAATCTACTTCGAGTCAAGACTCAAGAGTCAGAGCTCATATTGAGCGATGATGCGAGAGATTTTATAACTCCGATATTATTACCGAGTAAGCACGAGTTAGTAGGACGTTTAGTTTTAGATCATCATCTACACTCTCTGCATGCAGGCAATCAGATACTTACCAACCGATTAAGACAGCGTTATTGGATTGTAGAAGTTAGACGCTTAGTTAAATCGGTGGTACGTCAATGCGTCATTTGCAGGAGACATAATGTACAGTTCCGCAGGCTCCACTTCCCGTAGATCGTACAAAATGTGGTAATTCTTTTGAAGTAACAGGTGTCGATTTGGCTGGTCCGTTGATCTTAAAGTCGGGTGAGAAATGCTGGGTAGTTTTGTTTACTTGCGCCACTTACAGAGCAGTTCACCTTGAACTTTGCACTTCTTTGTCCACCGAGGATTTCCTGTTAGCACTTAGGCGTTTCATAGCTAGAAGGGGAAACGTATTAACTCTTTGGAGCGACAACGGAACCAATTTTTGTGGAGCAAATCGGTTGTTAGAAAGTATAGACTGGAAACAAGTGTCAGAGAAATCGGCTGTCCTTAAGATTAACTGGAAGTTTATAGTTTCCCGCGCCCCGTGGTGGGGAGGGTATTGGGAGCGGCTGATTAGAGCATTGGAGGTCTTGCTGAGGCGCATGCTAGGCAAGGCGGCTGTGAGTAGGACTGAGTTTGAGACTCTACTATGCGGATGTGAGTCGGTTCTGAATTCCAGACCGCTCACTTACCTTAGTCAGGATTCAGACGAAGTTCAGGCCCTTACACCCGCCATGTTCCTTCACAACAACGCACCACCGTCCATTCATCACAGTAGTGCAGTCGAGCACATGTTGAACAGCCGATTAAAATATATCCAGAAGATCAAAGCAGATTTTAAGACAAGGTTCCGGTATGAATATTTAGGTCTGCTAGTACAAGAAAAGCAAAGAGTGAAGTCAAGATGTTTAAAAGTTGGAGATGTGGTTCTCATTCAGAGTGATACAAAGCGCATTCATTGGCCGTTGGCGTTAGTAAAAGAGCTCATAACGAGAGCTGACGGAGAAGAGCGCGTAGCGCGTTTGACGACGGCACGTGGAGAGTTGATGCGACCACTGCAGCGCCTGATACCTCTAGAGGTTCATTCCTCCTTAGCAGCGATGGATTTACCTGCAACGCGTTCCGGGCGAGTCGTGCGCGTTCCCGACCGCTTCCAATTTTAGTGCGGTGTAGTTTTAAATTGTTTAGTTTATGTTGCGCAAGCGCAAGGGGGGAAGAGTGTTAGAAAACCTCCATTGCACGTAGCAAAGACTTGTCTAGTTTTTGTAGATCTGACATTGTCATTAGGTAAAAAAGAGAAATAAATGTCTTCATGAACCAGATTCCCAATACCAGCTTTACTATTTGCCAAAACAGAATTTAATTTAGGTGCATAATTACATTGTATTAAAATAAAAAGCTAACCAGAGTTTTAAGGCATTAATACCTTTCATAGTAAAATAATAAAAACCCAAAGTACTACGAGTGTAATAATTAGCACCTACGTAACTTCAGCAGTTAACTACAAAGCTAGTATTAAAACCTTAGACAATCCAAGATTAAAACTGGTAACTCTGACTCCGACTGAGAAGACCTAAGATTTCCCTTGTGACCGCGACATCTAAGCCAGTGCTTCAAATAATTAGCGCAGAGCATAGATGCACTTATAACAGCTACAAATTAATTATGATAAAATTACGTCATTTTTGGCCTGATATATCCCACTGCTGTGCAAATGCCATTTGACCATTATCAGTAATACATAAGAGTTTTAGAAGATGAGAAAAAACTTTATGAATTTTCTCAATAAAATTGCAATGCAAAATGAATATTTTTTTTGTTTGGTATTTTTAATGTTTCATGAAATAACAAAAGATTTCCATTTTTTGTTGGTTAGGTTTTTGTTTACTCGTTGATAGTAGCAATATTTCAATATTATATTCATTGAATGTTAATAATTCCATTATGATAGTTTTTTCACAATAGCAAAGTAGATATTCCATCGATTTTTTTACATAAACATAAAATATAATAATTGTTTTAGTTTGTGTAATTAACACACTCACCCGCATTTTAGTTGGGGTGTTGTTTGCAACACATGCCAACAACATCCTTTGATATTCGATGCTAATTTCGCTAATGTTATATGCCAAAATTAATTAACCACAAAATATTTGGGTGCCCCGAGAGCTCCATTTGTCTAGGTTTGACACGGGTCATAGAAGGTTCAGCTACGCAGGTTTGCATTGTTTTACTAAACAAAACTTTGTGAATATTCATAACTAGCCTTTGTTTGTGGAAATGCACTTTAAAAATAAGTTTTTCGCTGTATAACGTTCCCTATTGTGACTGAATCATAGATATTTAAGTAAATCTAGATAGACTAGCTTCACCAATAAATAACTGTACCCTACATCGGGGTTTTGTCGATATCATTCGATGAATTAAATGCCCTTAAATTATTGCCGGTCAAAACTAGACCCACTGTATATAATTATTAATAAATCTGAAATATTATTCGTGCGAATAAGAGATATGAAGCAGACAAAACAAAAAATAATAATTGGAGCAATAACAACAAAATTCACAGACCCTATGTTATTGCTGACACGAAATTCATTCGAGGACTAACATGGTGCCAATTTCCTGCAATAAGTACACTCAAAGCTCCATTTCATAAACATTATTCAGCATGAAATTGACGCAGTTAGTCCACATGAATAATTTGACCTGGAAATACAATCTACAGTGTATAGTAATTCAGAATGTATGGAAATAAGCTTCTATTAAGTCTGTGTATCAATCAGAAGAAGATAGTATGTGTTGTTTCTGGGGTTTTTTTTCAGTTCCGTAAAATTTGTAGATAATACACATACCCTTTTCTCAAAGTTACACTTAAATGAGGCTTTTCGCACTTGAAAAGTAAAAATTGGGCTTCTTGAGAAGCATCTATTATGTCTTTTTTCTATGATCTGAGCCCGTAGACAAGATGCTAAAGCGAAGACATTTATGACACTGACATAAGCATCGAAATATCGCGTGACTTTTGTATACATATTTTTGGCGATAGCGAAGTTCGCTATGGAAAAATTGCATCTTGTCTAAGGGCCCTGAGCCGCTAGTAGTGTACTTCGAAAACGGTATTACTGACACTGCGCGGCGATTTGAATTTGATTCTTCGAGCACACGTATTTTGACGTGTCAAATGTCTTAATTGAATGCAAATTTAAGCAAATTACACAATTTGAGGTAATCAATTTCCGCGCGCTAATGACCCATCTATCTCTTTTAAAATGCAATACCATTGTACGGTACGGTTTGATGTTACACCATGATAAAAATCTTCAATTTTTGCTTCTTTTGTACCAACAGATAATAGCTTGGCTCCGACCAGCAGTCGCTCGGAGAGGGGTTCTGGCGACCCTGGTGACTTCAGCTATGGCGTGGTGCGACGGCTACGACAAACCTCTTTTGGTGCCTTTAAATGGATGGTAAGCTAATTTCTTAGACTTTTTTTTAGATAAACTTCATATTACTATAACATGGCACAGTAATTTTTAAAATTACTTCATAGATATATTAGATATTTACTGATCGATTCTGATATATCGATAATAGTAACCTTGATGTTAAAGGCAATCAATTTACCATTTAATATTTATTCACAGGCACCGTAATATACTTCTAAATGTAGCGTTTTTCGAAAGGGCTATAATAAATACGGTATACAAACATTTACCGGTCAAACAATAAGCAATATGATTTGGCTCCGAATATAATTTTGGTGCAAAATAGATCGAAGTTGGCCGCTTCGCTTTTTGTGTAAATAGCATTAATAAGTAAGACTAATAGACTGTTTAAGACAAATAAAAGGTTTATAAGTCAGGACACGAAGTGGTCCCAGTGAATAATTGGTAAAGTTTGTATAAATTCCCTTGTGGTGGTGTAATTACGGAGCTAGTCCTGCTGCAGTGGAAATACGAAAAGAAGGTTTTTAATTTTATAAAATCAACAGGGTTTTTTGAAATAATGTAAAATAAATTAGATTAAATTAAATAGTAAGACCTTAGTTCATCAATTTTTAAACGGCCGGTAACCATATTGTCAATAGCATTGACACAATTCCTATCCATACTAATATTATAAATTCGAAAGTGTGTCAGTCTGTCTGTTACCTTTTGGCGCTTAAACCACTGAACCGATTGAGATGAAATTTGGTTTTGAGACAGTTTTGGTTTGCGACAAAATTTAGCCTATGTCCTTTCCAGAGTCTCGCCCTGGAAAGGACATAGGTTACATTTTGTCGCGATATAAAAACATTAAGGGGGTGAAATAGGGGATGACAGTTTATATGGAAAATCCAACTCTTGCGGGCAAAGTCGCGGGGAACCACTAGTACAAAATATGTCAAAAATCGAATTACCGCTCTTCAAACGTGTGTTAATGAACTTTACGTTTAATCTCACAATTCGGCATGTAAAGTAAAACAACTATGTTAATTTTAGAATCCACATAGCTGTAAACAACATTTAGGAAAAAAATACAGTACTCTTAATTAAATTTTATATCGTTCGCTAGGTAACAGTAAACTAAATAAAAAATACTTCTAGGTTTATTTTTAATCAATTTTTTTATGTTTATAAGAATGGAAGATCCAGTAGTGCAACAGATATCAGCTAAGTGAGCATCACTTTTAGTTTGATAACGAGATTTTTAGGCAGGGGGTCTACTGTGTTAACCTCTCATTGTGATCTTGCGGTATGAGCCAGACTCGCAGGTGCCAAACACTAGGCTGCGTTATTGGCACAAGTAAATTAATCGGCCGTGGTACTTTGGCTCCTGACTATCGACTAATGAAGGGAATCCATTGGGTAACGTTTTAAATGAATTTTATGTTACGAACTAATGTGTACGTAATATTTACTGCTATTTTTATAAGCATATAACTTAACAATTTTTGTTATTAATTTAAAACCTATAGGATCATAATACCACCGGTCGGATAATAATTGATTATCTATTGGGTCTGGAAACATGATACCTGAGTGATTAAAGTTCATAAATTAATTCCAGCCCACTTACTTGCAAATTACTTGTCAGTAGACCTTAAAAATGTTAGCTGCTGGGCAATTCCAAACTAGGTTCAACTTTAGTAGCACACAGCTCTAATTTATGTGTTGTTTTGTACTAGTATAATATAGGTTTCTGAATATAATACCTAATAAGTGTTACGTGATCTGTGGCATTACTTTAGATTTACAGGTGTGTTATTTGAGTATATAAATACAGGTAACCTGGTATTATCCATACTATACGAAAGTGTATCAGTCTATGTGTTTCCTTTTCACTCTTAAACTGCTGAACTGATTTAGATGAAATTTGGTGTGAAGATAGTTTGAGGGTAGGTAGGACAATATAGGCTTTCGCGGTGCAAAACCTTTAAGGGGGTAATGGGGGATGAAATAGGAGTTTATGTAGGAAATCCGATATTTTTGCGAGTGCGAGAATAACAAGTAGTGATGTACAAGGCTCGAGGCGTCCGAGTCCTTTTGCCTAGAGCTCAGTTTCGTTTACAAGGCTCGCCTCGTTTGTATGGCGCCCGACGATTCGGGAGTCTTTTTCAGAGCTCGAGCTTTTTTGAAGGCTTGAGCCCTTTTTGATGGCTCGTTCTCTTTTGAAGGCTCAAGCTCTTTTGAAGACCATGCGTAGCACCTTATTCAATGTACTATTTAGTTTGCCATCAAACTTAAGCGCAACTATAATGTTATTTCTTGCAATAAATAATAATATTATACAGGATAAACTTGAAAAATTTATTATTTGAACAGTCAGTAGAAAAAAATCAACTCTGCTCCTTTTGTGTCTTAGGTGGGAATCGAACCCAAGACCTTTCGCAATCCGGGCGACTGCTCTGACTTCAAAAGGCTCGGCTCTTTAGAAGGCTCGAGTTCTTTTGAAGGCTCGAGCTCTTTTGAAGGCTCGAGGATTGGCTCAAAGAGTTCGCAGCTCGGCTAGGCTCGGGACTTCAAGCCTCCCAAGCTCACTGAGTCTTGCAATTCCGCCTCGAAGCTTCAAAAATGAACTGGACGCCTCTAGGCTTGTACATCACTAATAACAACTAGCATTTAATATATAAATGTTTCTTCTTTCTGCAAAAAAGTTGCTTACAAATGTATGGAAAAAGTTCAAAATTGTACATGTATACATACAGTCAAAATAAAACGACTAATATTCATTAGCATTTTGTATTGTTTTTTTCGCAAATAACTATCAAAAATCGCTGAACATACATGGCGGTTTAATTGAAAGGTATAATGGTCACCACTAATCGGCTTGACATTTTACAAGAAACACCAACTTTATTATTCTAACAATGTTAATCTAGATATTTACTCACCTATCAGATCCTCGTGAGTGGTCCTCGTTCGTTCTCTTATACTCATTAATGGACCGCCCAGTGGGGTGGACTAAACACCGAATTAGGCGTATTGATTTGTCCCCGTAGACATGTTTAGTTCCACGAGGGGTTTTAATTACCTACTGTGCAAGACTAATGACCCATTCACGAAGAGTTGTGTGGTGACAGCTCTTGGGGGTAGCAGGCAGTAGACAATATAAAATATGTTGTTTGTTCGACGGCCTGCATAGCGAAGTGGCTCGCACACCGGTTTTCAAGGTGTCGCCATCTTTGAGGTTCCGGGTTCGAACCCCGGTCGGGTCTGTACAATACAAGGTGTTTATTAAATAAAGAAAAACCTCTTAGCGGCCGATTCTGCTGCTCCAATTCAACAACTTTTAGTATGTGACCAACTTCGAAACTTAAAAAAAAAAACTTCTCCATACAAACTGGTGTTAGCTGGATGCAGTTTAGTACGGGGAAGCAAAATTTTTATTGCGATTTCGATGTTGGTCTCTTAGAAAATGCTGTTGTATTTGAACATCAGAATCGGCCTCAAAGAGGTTTTGCGTTATTTAATTTACACCTTGTAGAATAAAATATATTGTCTAGGGTCTGGGTGTTGTGATACCACCGTTATTTCAGATTTTCAAAACACAAGTTTGGGATCTAAGCAATGTGTGTGATGTTGTCTAAAAATAATTATTATTTATTTACAATTTATTTGTGCCGGTGCTTCTTTTCAATGATTTGTGTTCTATTGCATTTTGTCCGGAAATGTCTACCCTATCTTGCACTAATTTACAATACCATCATCATCATCAATATCAGTCCACTGCTAAACATAGGCCCGCCCCTCGGTTTTCCACAACGACTGGTTGCAAGCGGTCTGCATCCAGTGCAGTGTAATCTTGCGATCTTTAGGTTGTATAGAAAACACACATAAGGGCGTAGTTAACGCAATATCTTTGCAATTTAGCTACGTTTAAGTAGTGTAATTACGAATAGGTTTGTAATACAATGATAAATATGTCACTATACTTACTGATGACCCTAACTTTCAGAAAACGTTTATTTACCTAACCTTTTAAAAGTCATAATCAACGAAGCCAAACATGTTATAGGCAATTTCACCCAACAGAAATTATTGTTAATAGTCAATACCATACCGTAGACAACTGAAATGGAAAACCTTGATCACCTACCAGTCAATTTAGATAAAAATTAAAATAAATTTCTTAATACAATACAAAAACAAAAATTATAAAAAGGGACCTTGTGGTAAGGTTCCTAGGATGCTGGCAGCATATTTAGATAAAAGTTCAATTTGTGGATTGTTCGAAAGATATCGTCTTTTATTTTAGAAAATAATCGTCAAAAGGGTTTCATTCATCGTTTATTTACGAAGATGATTTCATTCAAAGTATGTTGATGACAAACAATATTTGTTTTTATAACTTGAGCAATTTCTTTAAAAGATATTACAAAATCAATTTTGCTCACAAAAACTCATTGACAGTCTTCTAATGGGACTCAAACCCACAACCTCTCGCTATCCGGGCGATTGCTCTTCACGGATAAATTCGCAAAGGAGTGATGAAATCAACGCCGGCGCACTGGCGTAGCAAGAACTTACAACAAATTCTTCGAGCGACTAATGTCCTCTGTAGCTCAGTTGTAAGAACAATCCCCCGGATAGCGAGAGGTCGTGGGTTCGCATCCCACAGAAGACTGTCAACGAGTTTTTAGAAGCGAGACGTTACGACAACTAACTTCACATGATTCAATTTGGTGCAATGCATAGTATGTGTCATCCATCAATATTGTAATATTTTCTTATGTTTGCCCTTATTTTTCATATTCGAGCCTCTTATGAGGAGTCACGTCACGCCTACACGATACAATCTCACTTAACATCCAATATTTGGAACCGATATTAAAACGCTACACGTACAGATGACAAGCACGTACGATAAATCGAAAGCGGGTCAACCCGGGGTTTCGTAGATCCTTGTACTGTGTGTTAATTACCCACCTAATCGTCCTGTTTATCTATCCCATTAACTCCCCGAAATATCGTGATGAATGGCCCTGGTCCCAATGAACGAGGAAAAAGAGTGGAGCTCTCTATCACAGGAAATTAAATTACCTCCGCAGTGTTTTTTTACTCCCGGTAAGTACGTTGATGGAAAACATTATCGATACCGTTCGAAAAGATTTTGTGCCAGTATTATTTTTACCTTACGACGTCGAAGTAATTCAATAAAAAAATAATTCAACTTTGGAAGCGACGACGATAAAAAGGTTATGAAAAAGTTTGTGATGTTTCGTGAGATGACCTAAAAGTGAGCGCCAAGTATTATTTATCATGGTTACTTACTTACCTAGTATAATGGTGAAATTAAAAGTATTCAGAATATGATCTTGTAGTTTTAACAAAAGATAAGACTTTCTTTACTAACTTTCGTTACAGAAATTTCATTCCCCTTACATAGCCACTGTAGGGGTGCCATGTGTTCCTGCCGTTCCTTGCCTATTTTTTTGCTTTTCTATTTATTATCGTATTAAAATCTTACAAAAACAAGTAGTTATCGACTTAGAATAGCAAAACCACTAATGTAGTAAAGAAAGAAAGAAAATACATTTATTAATGAATGGACATCACATAACACACGAAAACAGACAACGTAAAGGGCACGGGTATAAAACAAAAAACTTAGTGAAATTACAAATAATAGTGGTAGTACTAGCTGTAATACTGTATCCGTAACGATTTGAAACAGGTTTGTAAATACCGCCTAACTCATTAGCTTTTCTTCCTAATTTACGAAAATAAACAAAAGCAAAATAAATACAAATATTGAACAAGTAAGAATTTTAACTAATTGAAAAGTTACCCACAGCGTTTACCACAAATTATAGTAGTTACTATAATTTTAGCAATCTATGGTACCTAACTCATTGAAGTTGTAAAGAGAGCGAGCGGCATAGCCGCTTGTTTTAAGAGCGATGTAAATAATCAAAGGATATCTAGCATGAGCTTTTTATTATGTGCTAGTAGGACGTGCTGCCAAAATATCTATGCAGTTGAAAATTTGATTATAAGGGTGTATTAAACGGTAAAACGAAGTATGTATAGCTAGTGCGGCATTGAGCAGCTACAAGATGAATGGCTTACCAATGTCTAACAGGCTTTAAAAATGGCTTTTAAACTCGCGTCTCATTGCTTTCCTGGCGTCGCGAGTTTTTTTAGGGGTAACCAAAGATAAATTCTTAATAAAAATATTGTCAACAGGTTGCAACCACCAATTGCGTCAACAGTACGAGTGGTCTCAGTCGGGGGTTCGACTCCTGGCGCTGGGGCTAAGCTGCTCCAGCTAGCACCGTCTGGTCAACACTTGGTGTTGGCTCCATCGTCTGGTGACCCACAGCTTTGGCATGTCATGTCCAACTCCAGAGTCCACACGTTTAAAGGTATTTCTTTGTTCAACCCATATTTCCGAGCCAGTGTAATAATATGTTAGTAATCAAACAGTGGACACATACTTTGGGATAATATCTAGCCTAAAATTTATGTAATTTTATACTATAGTGTATTTTGTGATGTTATTCCGTTTTGTGTTCCTAAATAAATAAATTAATAAAATAAATAAATAAAATGTTGGATAGGGAAAAATAAAACGGATTTACTACTACTAGAAGATTGTATGGAAAATTATCGGAGAATTAAAGACGGTTATATACTTAACGCCGCATTCATAATAATCATGTCGGACTGCCGTCTCACCGAATTATGAGAGTGAAGGAACAGAGAGTGTACCTGTGTATTGCGAACACACTTGTGCACTATAATATGTTCTGCGCAGTTGGCTAATCTCTGTTGAGATAGGCCGCCGTAGTCGAAATTCGGCTAGGAGGACATTATTATTCATAATAATCAAAGCGGTTTTTAGCACTTCAATAAAATGGCTGACATGGTTAATTTGGAATAAAGACAAAGTGATGGAGATAGATAGATAGATAACAAACATTTCAATTTATCGTATTTTTTTATATATATAGTTAATTACGCTTTAATAAATTATACTATTGCGAAAAAAAAACAAATTTATCCGTCTCATATTTTTTAAAGTGTTAACAGTGTATTTAATAACCAATCTTATTTATGTGTAGTGTGTATCGTTAGGTAGGTTAGGTAATACTTATTTTAACTTTTCGCTTACAGTTATAGTGTGAGATATTACATATGTAAGTACTGTTTGCTGTGGTCCAAATAGGCATAGCTACATGAGTTCATTAGCGAGATACGAGAGTAAATAATACAGCCAACCTCGTGCAAATGCTGTGTTGAATATTCTTTACTAAACTTAATTACATATCATGTATCAAATAGGAATGTGTAATCTCGCTTTCAAAGCAATCCAGTGTTCATTTTCAGATCTCTGAGAAAACTGATTCGTTACGCGAAGTGAATAGTACTTGATTACTATACCTAAGTTATTCCAAGTATATTCTGTAAAAGATCACTGTAATCATTTGTAGTCGTTTTGATGAATCCTGTAGTTTATGAACATTTCTTGCTTGCCTAGCATTAAGCGAGAACGTAAGCTATTTAGATCAGGTTTTACAACTATATCGGTGTTATTACAAAAAAAAAATAGACCAGATTTAAGCTAGGTCTAAATATTAGCCGACAACAGAGGAATGAATGACACATTCGTGACATAACCTAAAAGAGAAAGGTTTTCTAATTGGCTTGCTAATAGCTTAGTCCTGGCTTAAACCCGTTACTAAGTTTTTGTAATAACAGGGTACATGTACAAACTATGGTATGTTGTTTCATATGCGCATAAAAAAACTGTGGATTTCGAGTTCATTGGACAACATCACATATATGTACATTGTTTTGATCCCAAAGTAAGTACCTTAAGTACTTGTGTTATGTGAATAAAACACAACAGCGGTATTACAACACCCAGACCCGAGACAATATAGAAAGAAACCTCAGAGATGGCGACACCTTGACGACCGTCTTGGTGTAGTGGTTCGCGCCACGGACTTCTAAACCAGGCGGTTGCGATACCGCGGTACCTGCGGTATGTCTAAACCAGGCAGTAAGTCATGGATGTTTATAAATGTTTATAAATGTATATAAATATGTTTGTCCGTTATCCTAGTCACCATAGCACAAGCTCACGCTTAGTTTGGGGCTAAGTAATTGGTGTGTTTGTTGAAACTATTAAAAAAAAACCTTGAAAACCGGTGTGTGAAACCGAAACCGAAAACTCACCCCCGGTGGTCGTCAAAATATGTTTGTAGGGTACTCGTAACGTCCGTTATACCGCCTTCAACCTTGATGTAGAAAATGGCGAAGTTGGGTCATCTGTAAAATATTGTTATGACTTCAGACAGTGGCCCAAAACCGCTTAGCATAAACCCAAAAGTTTTGCCGTTAAATCCTTATTTACTTGTATCGAGTTCATGTTATTTTCTACGCTTCAAGTCTTGTTTATAAGCAAGGCAACATAAACTGGCCTAAGATTAACTTTGCCCTCGTCAAGGCGCAACTTGCGTAAATCATTTAGTCTTCTGTCAACTTCATTAGTTGTATGCGACATAAATAATAGGCCTTTACATTTAAAATTCCCGTTTTTTTCTCATATGCATCATTATTTGAAATATACAGGGTTAATTGTAATTAGCTGGACACCTCTTGCAGGCAGCCTCTCAACATCAATCCCAACAACATTGGTTCTACGACTTTTTACAAATCTTGATAAATAACACAAAAAAAAGAAAAACAAAAAAAAATGTTCCCTCTGTTATTTACTACTCTGTATGATATACCTAAAATAACAACGCCGAGACGCCCCTACCTCGCCCCTCCTGCATTCATTCAACAACGTTTCAGTACTAACATGTGCGTCGCCGCGCCGCTGCGTCACCCCGCCACCCCGCGTCCCGCTGCACGTGGCGATTATTTTGTCTACGCAAGGTGCGTAAGTAGAGTAACGCAAGTTTAGAGTCAATAAATAATTTTTGTATGGGAAAACTTAAATTTTAAAAACTAATAATTTTGAAAAGTCGTAGAACAAATGTTGTTGTGGAGAAGTTGCCTGCAAGAGGTGTCCAGCTAATTTAAATTAACCCTGTATATCTTTTAGATTAAAAAAAATATATTACCTACTTGTACAAATTATTTACAAGGAAGTCATTGAAAACATATATTTCATTTTAAATAGGTATATTTTTACTCTGATTTAAAAAAAAAACACGCAGTGGATAGCTCTTTTTCCATCCAACTATGGTTTGCCATTACATCGAAATCGTTTAAGTTTTTTTTTGAAAACATGAATAATAAAAGAGTTTGTATAAAAATATTTTTTTCCTTATGTTATTCATGCAATTTATGTAGGTAAAGACCTAATATTAATTGTATTATTACCTAAATATATTAGAAAATGGTTGTCTAGTCATTTCGTGCTTGTGAAAGTTACTCGTACAGTATTAATAAAGTCCGAATTTTGACTATAGCGGCTAATCTCAACAGAGATTAGCCAACTACGCGGGAGATATTAATGTGCACTAGTGTGTGCGCAATACACAGGTGCACTCTCTGTTCCTTTACTCTCATAATTCGGTGAGATAGCAGTCCGACATGACCGTAGAGAGATCAGGCGCAGAACCAACGGCTTAACGTGCTTTTCGAGGCACGGGGGGGTTAACGCCACCAACTTCCTGGCTCCGGAGCTTTGTCTGAGTTATTTCAAGACAGAAAAAACCAAAAACTTTTGGCCCGACCTGGGATAAAGTAATATAAGAGCTGTTTGTTTCCTTAAATAAATAAATATAGATGGTAGCAATCCCGTGAATAGTTATATTCTAATGTTAGTGACCAGAAAGTTTATAACAATATGATTGTGACTCTAAAGTCTTTAATATTACGTGATTCCAAGCAGCCTAATGTTTGAGGAACTAATATGAAATTATATGACTCGGTGCGTCTCTCGGGGTGTTACGTGAGTTAGATGAACCCAGCACATCGACTTACCCTTATTTGTATTTTTTTTAAATTGAATCATATTGTGGTAGAAGCAGAGATTAAAATGTATTGTAAAATCTTTTGCCATTTTTTGGGTAGGTTAACGTGACAACGATTTTTTTTGTTTAATTTACCCATTCTGAGTAGGCAAAGGATCAAGTACATACAGCCAAGTGTTCAGTTTTATATTTTTTTCATTCTTTTCATCAGCATACTTCTTCTTTTACAACTACACTAAACTAAACCTAACCTAACCTAACTCATTGCGAGGATGGTTCGCATTTCAATGCTCTCAACGAAATTTTGAGCGGGAACATCGTGCCGGATCATATAGGAGCGCCTTACTTTGTTTCTCACTTTTACTTCATTAGTTCTCCTCTGCAGCACATTATTAACATTATTACACCACACAATCACAAAAATGACCACGAAAAACTAATTTAGAAAATTAAGAAACGAAGCCCATATTGACCGGTTCGTTACCCGCCAAAAACTCCTAACGTGACAACGAACTAACATTATAGCTGCCACTGCGACAAACCGTTGAAACCTCCGCATAATTAAACTTTATTTCATAGTTAAAGAGTTTCCTACATTCGCATTCACTCAGATTTACGTGGCTCGTGGGAAGTCCGTTTGAGAGCTATTTTATGTTAAAACTGACATTAACAAAGTTGAAGTTACCTCATAACGAGCTAGTGTATGTACATTCAACCAGGTATGTTAATTTGGTCTGGTAAACGGGCTTGCCAATAATATTTTTTGTTTCCATTATTTTATATAAATTATATTAGTTGCTCTCAGAAACTGCAAAAAGAAAACAAAATAAGTTCATGAATAATCTCATACATAAGTGCTTATCATGATAGAAAATTTCTGTTGCATAGGTAAGTACGGCTAGAGAATAGAACTCGTACCGGCTTAAGTGTTTCCTAAATGCTATGATCTGGATTTAGACTGTATAGAAAATAGTGAATAGGCTGTCATGATTGATTAGTAAATCAGACATGACCCATCTTTGACCAAATCGTCGCTTACCATTACTTAAGATTGTCAAAGTCTACCTATTATTATGTTTTTAAGTTACTGTTAAGAAAACGGGGACAATTTTAGGGTAATAATAAGTCATCACACGCAGTTCAGTAATACGTTACTGTATGTTTTCACTTAGGTCCAATTAATGGTAGTACATAAGTTCAGCGTTGTCCTAAAATGTAAATTGGCTGCTAGGCACAAGTCTGCCATGTGACTAAGAGATACAAGTATAAAATATCTACACAAGTATAAAATATCTACGTATGTATTTAATCATGCGTGTAGAGTCAACTCATGCTTCCAATTTCCTACCTCTATAGACCGTAATCCATTGTACTCGTTTATTCTGAACTGATTAATCATCGAAATGTTAACCCCTATATGCCCAGTTAGCTAACGAACGGTGGGACAATTATCTTAATAGCTACAACGATAAATAGTATTGGACACCCCACCATTACGGTATGGGCTTGCGTTCAATTTGAAATAATTACGTGTGCAGACTAACGACAATGCTTTAATTAATATTCAGTCTAATTGCTTTCAATATTTGCGCAAAAAATATTGGATTGCTTACGAACTTAAAGTTGAGATGTCTATCCCTTCGACAGATTTATTAAAACCTTTTAAGCTACCTCGCCTTAATGATATATAATAAATATTAAATGACCGTTAGTAAGAATTTTTACTAAAAATATCTACTTAGTTATTGTTGCGAATCCCGCAAGGGGCAAATGTTTGTGTGATGAGCACGAGCATTTGTACTTAAGTCATGGATGTTTATAAACGTATATAAGTATCACTATCCGATATCCTAGTCGCCATAGCACAAGCTCACGCTTAGTTTGGGGCTGGGTAATTGGTGTGTTTGTTGAAACAATTTATTTAATTTATGATGGACGCAGTAAACAAACTTATAAACCGTGCTGGATTCGGTCGAACTTAAGCAAGCATGGATTAGTTATTAACTCATTTAAAAAAAATTAAAACAGTTATGAAAGTAAAACTTAAGCCTATATTACGTATGTAAGTGCTTTTACATATAAGTAAAAAACGTTTTTTAGAAAGTTACTATGTTCTGTTACTAAGAACCAAAAATTGCGACCATCCTTAAAAGTAAATACTGAACATTTTTATCTATTAAAGACCAAATGCTTGTTATTATAGCAAACGATGTTTTCAAATGCTAAACAGTTAAGAAGCAATGGAATATATTTTTAATTTGATTTGATTTATATTAAAAGATATCGCATAGCTTTAAAAAAGTAATCGCCTTAAGGTCCTTTCACCAATCACGTACGTAAACTTAAACCAAAACTAAAATGTATAATTTATTATATTACTAGTTTTATTCAAAATTGGAATTAGTTGAACTTCAACAAAAAGTTTTCTTCCAGGCCACTCGGGCAGGATACTCTGCATGTGTGTGACAAGAGAGTCCCAATATCTCCTCACGGGATCCGAAGACACCAGCGTCATAGTGTGGGACTTACACACATTAGCCGTCAAGACGAAGATTTTGTAAGTACACCTAGTACATTATCATTCCCTTACTATAATATTCAATCTCTTCTGAATAATTTCAGTATTTTTTTCCGTCTGCTACTAGCGATATTTTTTCACTTCTCCATGACCTATTAAAATTAATTAATATAGATAATGTAAAACTCGAATCAATCAATCGAAACAAAACCAAGACTATTTACACAAACCGTATTATCCGTGGTTATGGCGGGAATTATAATTATTAATTAAATTATATCGTTCAGTAATACGAAATGTGGCTAATAATTTATTGGGCTTGTGAAATACATTTAATGATTGGGTCTGATTGGGTTCACTGGATGTTAATAATTCGAGTTTCGACAAAAACTTATTTTATATAAAACTTTTTACTTGCTCACCTTTTTTTTTAAATATGAATTAGCGATTTTCTGACAGCTCAAAATGTTAGTTTTATTTTATGTTGATAGATGGCGCTATTCATCTAGCTTATACACGCTGTTACTTTGCATCCTTGCCATATTTACAGAGGTAACTATATTACGGACACTGAACTCAAATCATAAAAAATAGTGACCTAAAATTTTGATTTTTAATCTTGATTATTTAATTTTATCGATAATCTGTTACGCACACCAATAACGATCGTAGCACATACACATCACTGTTGGCTGTTCATCGGCACAAAAGAGCCGCGGCGATTGCGCTCTCTTTCTAATATCATAAACGCCGCTCCTTCTTCTTCTTTTTTTTTCTTCTTTTTTTTCCCTTCTTTTATCTCTGTGAATATGGCAAGGATGCAAAGTAACACCGTGTATAAATATTGCGTCGAAAACATTGAGCATAAAACTAAAACCAATTATTGTAATATTATGTGTTAGACAAGCAGTGGAAGTACTTAAGTTAAACATGAGCAAGTTTCAAAATGCTGTATGTATGCGGTGTAAAACTAAAATTTAATGAAAAAAAAGCTGACTTAGGTTGTTTAACGCCATCTAGCGGATTTTTAAATACTGATATTTGTCACTAGGAAAATTCCTCATTATATCAAAATCTTGTCCTTTACGTTCATTGATAGTGTTATCATGACATCACTAGATTCAAAGTGGCATTGAAAAGGTTAAATAAATGGTTACTATTATAAGATTTGTTTTTTAAGGGAACACATAGCACCAGTGTTGTGCGTGGCAGCCATAGTCAATCGATCACTGGTGATCAGCGGCGGTGAAGACTCAGCTGTCATCGTCACCTCTTTAGTTGACGGAGCCCTGGTAAGAGCTGAGAATTAGTGGTGTTTTTATTTATTCTTTTACACGAAATTTGTTCCTCTCTCGTATAAACTTTCTATACAATAAGTTCTGGTTCACTCCGCAATTAGGTTTACAAACACCTGCACGTATCGGCCGGTCGACATCTGGTCGTTATAGATGTCACAAGCCGGCCGGCATCGCAAGTAAGATCGATGACTCTATGTAATAAAAAATATTAATGTATTTTTTAAATAAATTCCTCACACATTATCATGTAAAACTACAGTAATTATTTCTTTGTACTTTGTATTGGTTCTCTACCCGCAAATTATCCCACGCACTTAAAATCTTTTCAAACATATCCTTCTTCTTCTTATTTTTTAATGGCGAGCGAACTTAAATTTTACCACTACTATGGGACCACTACTGTTTCGCCAACAAACTCCCCAATTCACTGGAAAATGGCAGAAGTCATCCTTGTTGTCAAGACAAAAGAAAGTCGTGGATTGCCAATAAAAAAGCCGAATTTGGAAATAATTGATTAATTATCAGAAATAAAAGTAGAGAAATGTGTCATTTGATTATCGTACTTATGCCTAATATTAACAAATAGACAGATAGATGATCACTTTGTAATTTTGAAGCTTCAAAGAATGAAAGAATTCAATTTGTAATTAATTAATAATGGGACTATAGTAAAAGCTTTTAAGACAGACGTAATAATTTATTTCATTTGTGCAAAAGGCTTTTAAGTTTAAGTAAAAGTAAGTGTAACGAATCAAATAAATTATGTTTTAAATGATCGTATCAATTTACTTAAATTTAAGTTAGACATTTAGTAGGCCTGTGAATGAATTTTATTTTCTTATAAAAATTTTAGCCAGACTACTATTAATACCTAGTTTCTGATCTACCAGGGCCCGGGAAATATATTAATATTTATTTTTCAAAAAGTAGTATATTTAAAAAAGTGAAATTTTCCCCTTTAGATGTTTGGTATTTAAGACGAACTATATTCAACGCCTTGCAAATGTATGAGAATCTCAGTCAGTAAGGTGCGCATTGAAAATGTTCATTTTTATGATTGGAATTCGATCGTAAGAGTTTCAAACCTATATTACCAGAAACATCAGAACATCGTTAAGTAATTATGGATCTCAAAATTAACTAAATATGATCTAATTTTGCCTTGTTTGCATGTTTGATATTTTTGCTGGTGCTGTAATTTCGGAGCCTTTTCTATTATTCAGTTCCTTAGTACACAAAGTCGAAAACTATGTGAATACATTTTTGATTTGTTTAAATTTTCATTCATGAAAATGCCAAAAACACATTGTAATGGGCGAAATCTGTGTGTGACAGTTCGGCCTTAACAATTTAATTAAAATGTCTTAAACAGGTTAATAAAAATAAGTAGTCAGATTTAAGATAGGTAATCGTATGTTATGCGATAACTGAGATGTTTTCGGTTACCTACTGAGATGTTTTGTGTTACTGGAAAACATTGGAAATCTGCATTTAATTACTAACTGAAGACTATCAAAGACTTTGACAGCAATCGTTTGCTCTGCCAAAGTCAATAAACAAAGTTATCTCGTAAAGGAATATGAGACGAGGACAATATTTGCTGTAAATTTTCTTTCATTTAAAGCAGCTATCGTATTTGATCTGCGTAGCCAACTGTTAGATAAGTTATTATTTACTTATCTTTCATTTATTCACTACGTAACTCGAATTTAATTAAACAGATTTACATAAAAACATGGCTTTCTGTT
Source organism: Pyrausta nigrata (assembly GCA_949316185.1). NCBI lineage: Eukaryota > Metazoa > Arthropoda > Insecta > Lepidoptera > Crambidae > Pyrausta > Pyrausta nigrata. The sequence goes on along the minus strand of OX438941.1, from coordinate 5,793,139 downwards.
ATCTGTTGCAGCAGAAAAGTTTAAATGAGATTTGACCGTCTAAAATGGCTGAGCAGCTAAATTTGCCCGACTAAGCACAACCATTGTTTCCCTAATGAATTCAGAGGAGAAAGGATTGCTATGGTGGCTTAAATAAGAACAGTCGCAAGACGAAACAACTCGCAAACAATGTTAATTATAGATTCAGCTGCTTAAGAAGTGGAATTAATTATCTTAATTTCTTAAATAGGTTACGAAGATCGATCACCATCGCGGGCCGGTGACTGCGGTGAAAGTAATTCAAGATGGCGATATTTTAGTGACGGGGTCTCAGGATGGTACGGTATGCACCTGGAATGTGGATAACTTCACGTTGCTGAGCACAGTGACTGCTGGGGTGCCGATACACGCGATGGAAATTACAGACGACAATGTGTTTCTCATCACGCTGCAAGGGGAAAACGAACTGCACTTGAGGACGTTTATAACTGGGACGTACTTACACGTACTGAAGAGGCATAAAGCCAAGGTGAGCTTAAATATATTTACGACTGTTTACTTTTTAAATTTTCAGAGGATAATTACAAGACCTAGCCAACAAAGTAAACATTTTAGTTTCTTATTTACATTTAAAACATTATCACTGTGTGTGTCGCTATGAACTACCAAAATAATTCTCATTATAATAAATGATTTCAATATCTCCGTGATAAAATTAACTTACTCTTGATATCAACACACCCCGCTTTGTAATGTGTTAACTAAATTAGGTCTAATTGGCTGTTCTCATGTTTGCCGTATCGCGGTTAAATTACATCTAGTGTTTAATACAAAATCGATTTCCAAAGTGAGTATGTACCTACTTATAATATCGTTAATTTCTTCTCAAAGGTTGTTAGAGTTGGTAATTTTAACTGCAGCAATACGAGTAAATGTAGGATTAAATTATTTATTAAAGACAGCGAACCATTACGATTACTTTCAAAACTAATTGACTTTTATTTCTATCCATTTTGTTAAGTGACCAGTTTGATGTTAATGATGTTATAAAACCAAAGGTCACTCTTGAATAGCGATACATCTCGACTCGACCCTTTGCAGACGCAATTTGGGGATCACTAAATTGCTTTAGCTACTTATTCGTTTCTAGTGGAAATAAATTACCACCGATTGCTTCTAAGTGCCCTCAGACCTCGTTTTTTCTCATTCCAATTGGTGGAAACGTAAGTAGGTACTTCTAACCATATATCTACGAAACTTTTGATGCAATTAGGGCAACTTTCCTTTTTACATGATCCTCAATATCACGAGATACGAGCAACAATGTTGCCGGATGATTTGATATGTTAGTTTTATCGGTCGTGTTACGATCAAAGTTATGGCTTTAGTTACCTGCCAGTCTAAGCACTAGGCTATAAAGTTATACTAATCCAACTTATGCTGTATCGGTTTTATGTATACTTTGTCCGGGTAATGGCAATGTTTTATGATGCTTTGCCCTCGGTTTTTTTAATTTTACATAGTTAACTTTGCTGCCTAAACGTCATGAATAATCGCATTGAATATTGATGTATCGTGGAAAACATTGCTAGAAAGTTGTTTCAATTTTAACGGGCTCAAAAGTTATAAATAAACATGACAATGATAAAGCTACCAACAAAAAGTTCGTTCCATTTACAATGATGACACAGCTTAATAATAAAAATATGTACGTCAAACTATGCAGCCAGAAAAAAACGCCGTAGTAGAGGAAATATGAAAGTCGCTGGGCGATCGTTCTCATCTTTTCATTTCAGAATTGAATTGATATTTAAATTTAAATCTCTGTTGTGAGAAAGTTGTATGGAGATGCTTTCTGCAGTAATCTAAACTAAACCTGGTGCATAATCACAGCACTCTCAGACCGACATCTGAAAAGCTGATTTATATACTTACGTAGTATCTGTCGTTTTCACATCACTAAGTTATACCAAACGATTAAAATTACAACACCATGTCTTGTCTTTGATACAAACTCCTAAAATCGGGTAGCAAGCAAGCAAGCTTTACGAAAATAGCAAACTGCGGGGCTTTGAGGAGAATTTAGAGGTTTTGTTGTCGCTGTGTACTGTCGGTACGGTCGCCGACAAAATACAATACAAACTTAATACTATATTAATAACACTGTTCGAACTCATGTTGCTTACATGCGTGGTTGCATAAAGTCATGAGTGTTTGCATATAATATTACTATTTCAGTTTATATGGATAGAGACAATAATTTAATCATAAACAAATTAAAAAAATAATTGTGTTTCATTATGACTGTAGGAAAATTCCATAAAAAGGTCATAAAAGTCATTTATTTATGTATGTAGGCCCACAGGGGGCACTTATACATATCGTTTAATCAAAGCTACATATAGTTTTAAATATTATATATATGGGTATGGCTTTGATATGTCAAATTAGGACGGGAACAAATGTAAATATAACTAAAATTATGGTGAACCGATGATCTGGAAAAGGTCGAGATAAGCTGCAGGATAAGGGCAGTGCAGAATCGATCATTATATGGTAGCAATGTATGTATTTTAGCTAAAACGGACGCACGTCTGACTAGCCCACTTTGACCTTGAGACCACCTTTATTCCCTACGTAATAAAAGCTGTTTTCATAGTTGACGTGAGTAACCCTGACGTGCTGCAGACCGTACTATATTAAATACAAAAGTATCATAGAGATAGTGAAATCCTCGGTGCATACTGTAAGCATTACTCTCATCTTAGATAAAATGTTTCTGCGTGGCCCACGACTCGTCCCGAGCGGCGGTCGGCTGCGCGGACCAGCGCATCTACGTGTACAGTCTCCACAGTGGCACACTCCTGCGCACTCTAGCCGCTGCGCATGACCTGGCGGCTTTAGCTATTGCTGATAAAGACCACTTCTTATTGGCTGCTGGTAAGATTTGTTTGACTGTTCCCTTTACTATAAGTCGACAATTTCGTGTGCGATCCTCCTGCTTAGCGCCAGTCATGCTAGATGGCAGCGGGGACGAGTGGTGTTACAGTAAAGGGAATAGGAAATCTCCTATGACAGTTGCATACCATTGGCGGGCGCAGGAGGTTTGCGCACGACCTTATCGGACTATGTACTTGTCTCTGTTTCAGTGGTTAATATAGATTGTCATTGTTATATGTTTTCGTAGGCGGCAACAGAGTGACAATATATTCATTCCACACCGAAGATAACCTAACGAATTTTAGGCCAACGAAACAGTTGAAGAGAAGACAAACGAAATCAACAACGAATGTCACCCTATTACAGGTAAACCTCACTTCTGCACAACTAATACCTAATTATTGTAAAAGTCACACCCAAATGTTACTAGTTTTCCTTTAAAGGAACACATTTACATAATATGTAATTAGAAACGACAGTATTATCAAGTAAACAACACCTATCTCTCTTAGTATCTTCTTCACTTTTTGTGTAATATGTAGTGAACATAAAAGATTTTTTGAGTTATTTAAACTCCTTCAAATATTTTTATTGCTAGTAACGTACCTACTTCATTTATGAAGATATCCTTTTGTTCTATCATTTCACTTAGTACTTAGTACTGGGATTTCCTTTATCCGTAACATCTGGTAACAGAAATACAAATTCAGTACTTTCCCAACAGGCAGAACAAAGCGAGTTAATACCAATAAGCTGCCTAGAAGTATCCCGAGATGGTCAGCTTGCAGTCAGTGGTTGTGCCCGAGGTCTGGTTCGAGTTTGGCAGCTGTCAACTCACAGGCTACAAGCAACCCTTAGTGGGCACATGGGTCACATAACATGTGTGTGCTTTTCACCCAACAACTTGATAGTGTTGAGTGGATCAGAAGATAGAACTGTGGTCGTCTGGCAGTTGGCAGACAACTCGCCTTCTTTGACTTACAAGGTTAGTGGAAACGCATCACATTTACGAATATTTGATGCATGTGTTGTTCAATTTTCTTTTGAAGTTTTCAGACCATACTATATCTAGACCTATGAACAAGAAACGAACCCTAAAACTGGCCTTCAACGTTTTTTCTTGCTGGTTCTATTAGGGAAACGTAATCCTTTACTTTAGTGTTCATTTTAGATGTGCTGCTCTAATTTCATCGTAATACAAGAGCACAAGATTGAAATTATGCCAGCAACTAAGAATAGTTGTTGGCATAATTTGTAGGACAAAAGAGGATCTTTTATAAACTGTCTTTCACCAGGGTCACTCAGCAGCACTCCAATCACTGTTGATGATGTCGGACGGTCGTCGAGCGATGTCTAGCGACAGAGCAAGAAATGTCCACGTCTGGTTGGTGGACTCGGGCATAGTTCTTCACTCCACCACTGGGCCCAGTGCCAGCTTGGAAGTCACTTTGAACATGAAGTTTGCGGTAAGTGGGAACTTAACTGGAGCCACAGTCGTTTAAGTCGTGTGCCTTATGTTTGCATAAACTTCGGATGTGATTAACTCGGGTTTTACAGTCATTTTTTAACAATAAATTAAAAATGGAATTGCACTATCGTGGACTAATTCTTAATTAATTAATCTTTCTTACATTACTACATTTTTATTTGACTATCATCAACCTTTCATTGATCAAATATCAACAAGTAACCAATGCAAAACAAATTGTCCTTATGAACTGCGTGTTTAAAAGATACGTTACAATTACAAAGATATACATTCTTTTACATTTAGGCCTTATCCTCAGGTTTTATCCGACGGCGACAATTCCGTGCGTATCTGGAGACTCGCCGGCGGTGACAGTAACGAAGAAAGACGCGCAGTGTCGCACGCGGAGCGAATAACATGCTTCGCGCTTACTGCGGACTCGCAGCACGTCGTCACGGGGTCAATGGACATGTCGCTCAAGGTGTGGAAGCTGGATGGGGGGAAGCTATCACAGGTGAGAGAATTGTTTACAGGTCATAGTTCATACATCAACTCTGTAAGGGATCGTCACCGTATCGCCTATTGCCTTTGAATAAGCGTAAGCACATACCTAAAGTGGATCAGCAGCTCATCTGTCGGTATAAGCTGGATGGAGGTAAACTGTCACAAATGAGAAAAACCATTAAGTAATCTATGGCGGAAAATACCTACTTATATCTCAGAGCAACTCCGTGCGTACATATCTGATGCCTTACTCCGGAAAACGATGTCAATTTTATAGAGACTAGCCATCTCTATCCGAAAAAATCCGGACTCGTCAAACGAAGTAAAGGTGGGGACTCGTCGGCGGTGACAGTAACGAAGAGAGACGCGCAGTCTCGCACGCGGAGCGAACAACGTGCTTCGCGCTCACTGCGGACTCGCAGGACGTGGTCACGGGGTCAATGGACAGGTCGCTCAAGGTGTGGAAGCTGTCACAGGTGAAAGAAACGATCAAAGGTAACATTTATATCAGCTAGGAAAAGGATCGCCACCGTATAGCCTTTCATCTCGCCGTTTAATAGGCGTCAACCGTACGTAAGCACGTAACCAAAGTAGATCAACAGCTTCACGGTACGAATCGGCTAGCTACCACTTGGAGACTCCACGCTTATGGCTCGCTGGAATCGCCTTGTGATAACAGCACGTTCGGCAATAGGTAGCAGTGCGCTGCATCCAGGCCGCGGGAGGGGTGAAAGGGGCAAGGGTGGACGAAGAGACGTGTATGCGCGGAGATGGCGAACAATGCAGACGACGTAAGTCACATTGTTTTTCAATTGTCACATAAAAAGTTATTCAATAAATTAATACATTGTTCTATTTAAAATACATATAATTACTTCCAATCCAATTACAGCTGTTACTAATTAGGTTATGACATTTTAAAATCAATTGTACTAAATTTCATTCGACGAATATTTCTGGTATTGAAAACTCGGCGATAACATCAGTTGTATGGAAAAATTGTTTGTAATTTCGAAATGAAATCACGACAGTTTTTTACAGACGAACTACGGCATAAACATTCCTACTCAGTATTTAATTGAATTGTATCAAATCCTTAAGAAAGTATTTGATTAATCGATAACAACATTCCAACCAATTACTGTGCCACTGTAGTATAAGGTATGATCAGCCAGCTAATATCGTATATCACCATCAAACCTAAAGTACCTACTTAATTTGCTACCACTCTTGTGGTTGTTTATGGGAAACCAAAATAAACAAAACAAAGGCGAATGTTCATTTACAAAATAGAAATAGGAAAATAGAAAACAGACAAAATTTGTTGCGTTAAATAAAACGAAGTTTTTAAAACACAAATTTTATATTTATAATACTGACTAGCGGTCCCCCGCAACTTCGTTCGCGTTTCGCGATTTCCTGTAGGCATTGTTAGGAGCGGAGTATTTTTTAAAACTATGATACCTTTAATTTTAAGATAAGAATCAAAACGCGTGTGAATAATTTGAACATATTGATTATAACGGTCCCCCGCGACTTCGTCTGTGCTTTTTGAATAAACTGCTTCCGCGTTGATTTCTAGGTAGGTATCATGCATTTTATAGCTCATATAAAGCGTTCCCCGAGAAATAAGCTATCTTATACAAAATATTTTTTTCAAATAGGCTAGGATTAATAACAAAAAAAATAATTCCTCCTTTTTTCCAGTTATAATGTGAGATATGGTACAACCGACCTTAACCTCTTTATAATATTACTATAGAAAAAATAGCAGTCCCCGAGGACTTCATGCGCACCTATTGATTTTACACCATTCCTGAAAGACATAACGTGATTTTTTTAAATTACCTATCTTATAGCCTTGCTAGATACGTTGTACCTTACACGAAGGTTTTTTTCAAAATCGGACCATGAATAGGTAATTCTGATCTGAGATAAGTGCATTCAAACAATCAATTAGACAAAAGTCAAGAAGAAATCAGCAATATTAAAGTACTATCCTGGTCACTCACCACCGCCTTACCACGATGGTCAAAGAAAGGGCTTTGCGTCTTGTCGTATTGTGTGTGCAAGCGACAATAGGTGAGTGTAGTTAAGGCAGGCGGCAGAGACCTCTTGGCTTGAACTTCATTTCAACACATCGTATGTAGTAATTACCTACTTACTTATTAAGTTATTGGGAAAAACTCAAGCTGACCCGCGAGTTAAATACGTACAGCGCCATCTATATCTACATTATAATATTTTGTTGCGTCTTTTAATTTCTGTTTGACTACATTATTCTGCACCCATTACAATTTTTCTGCATGACTTATAGGTATGACTGGGGGAGAATACTTTTAGCATTGAGTCCACCTTTTGTACACTGTTCTAAGTGCAATAAAGTTTTTAAATAAAAAAATAAACCTATTGACGATATTGAATTTCGCTCACAAAAATCAATCGACTGTGTCATCCGGTGGGGCTCGAACCCACGTGCCTTCGCTAAAAATGTGGAACGCTTCACGATTTTGCGTGTCATCCTTGCGCAGGGGCCATCGTGAAGGCCACGCAAAATCGTGAAGGCCACGCAAAATCGTGAAGGCCACGCAAAATCGTGAAGCGTTCCACATTTTTAGCGAAGGGACGTGGGTTTGAGCCCCACCGGATGAGACAGTCGATTAATTTTTGTGAGCGAAATTCAATTTGAATTTCTAAAAACTTGCAAAATAATTGCTTAAGTTATAAAAATAATTATATTGACGATATAGCAAAAGGCCAACTTTGCTGCCGTCCTAACTTCGATACAATATTATATTACTCGTGGTAATTTTTTAATGGTATGTCCGATTTGAATAATTCAAAAAGTAATTTACAGGTACTGATATAGCCTTGAATATGACGTGATTTATTGGGATAAGGATTAATACCGACATACTGAAACTGTGGCTTTCTTTTTCATATCAGCCTATTGCAGTCCACTGCTGGACATAGGCCTCTCCAAGACGGCGCCAACTTTCACGGTCCTCCGCTTCTCGCATCCAGCCACCACCGGCCACCTTCCTCAGGTCATTGGTCCACCTAGCAGGGGGGCGTCCAACACTACGTTTCCCGAGACGTGGTCTCCATTCGAGAACCTTCCTACTTCAACGCCCGTCGGTTCTGCGACAGACATGACCAGCCCACTGCCACTTCAGCTTACTGCACCTCTGAACGATATCTATGACTTTCGTCTTTTGGCGGATGATCTCGTTCCGGATTCTATCCCTTAGCGAGATCCCCAGCATAGACCGTTCCATAGCTCGCTGAGCGACATGCAGTCGGTGGGCCAGCTTGACTGTCAAGTTCCACGTCTCGGCCCCGTAGGTCATGACAGGTAGGACGCACTGGTTATATACCCTGCTCTTCAGACATTGCGGTAGAGGCGACGAGAAGATGTGACGCAACTTCCCAAATGCTGCCCAACCCAGTTGCACCCTTCTGGCGATTTCGCGGTCGAAGTTGTCTTTACCCAGTTGCAACGCTTGCCCGAGGTAAACGTATTCCTGGACAACTTCGAGCATCTCGCCGCTGACTGCTATCGGTTCCGGGACAATATGTTCGTTGAACATGACCTTAGTCTTGTCCAAGTTCATCCGGAGACCAACGCATCGCGAGGCAGAGTCTAGGCTGTGCAGCATTTTTTGCAGATCCCGCGGCGATTCTGCCATTAGAACTATGTCGTCAGCAAAGCGGAGGTGCGTGAGATATTCGCCGTTGACATTGATGCCCAATCCCTCCCAGTCAAGAGTCTTGAAGACATCCTCCAGTGCACTTGAGAACAGTTTCGGGGAAATAACGTCCCCCTGTCTCACACCTCTGAGCAGCTGGATGGGTCTTGTCTTGTGACCTTGAACTTGGACGGACATCGTTGCCATATCATACAGGCCTCTCAGCACCTCCACATATCGCCAGTCGACTTGGCATCGCTGCAAGGATTCCAAAACAGCCCAGGTTTCGACGGAGTCGAAGGCTTTTTCGTAGTCCACAAAAGCTAGACACAATGGCTGGTTATACTCTTCGGACTTCTGTATAACCTGCCTGACTGTGTGGATGTGGTCTACGGTACTGTAGCCTTTACGAAACCCGGCCTGTTCCGGTGACTGGAAGGCGTCCAATCTTGCGGCGAGGCGATTTGCGAGGACTCTCGAGAACAGCTTGTAGACGTGGCTCAGGAGCGCGATTGGCCTGTAGTTTTTCAAGAGCGACTTGTCGCCTTTCTTGAAAAACAGCGCTACAACGCTCCCACTCCACGCCTCCGGGGTAGTCCCATTTGCAATGACGGCATTAAATATCCTCACGAGCTCCTTGATAACTGGAGGTCCTCCTGCCTTCAGGAGCTCGGATGTAATGCCGTCTTCACCGGGAGCCTTCCCATTGCTAAGCTGTTTGAGCGCCCCCGCAACTTCGTCTTCGTCCACATTTGGGAGGTCTTCAGTGTAGTGGCGTGTCAGCGTGGCTCTTGGGTCAGTCGCACCGGGAGGAGGCTTCGAGACATGCGAGGCATATAGTCGGCCGTAGAAGCCTTCAACTTCGGCGAGAATCTCCGGAATTGAAGTGACTACGTCGCCGTTCGAGGTTTTGAGTTTCGTCAGATGGCTCTTGCCCAGTCTTTTAGTAAAGACTTTTGACCCCCGATTTTGCTCAATCGCTTCTCGTATGAGCTGCGTATTGTAGCATCGGAGGTCGCGTCTCACCGACTGTCGGATCTCTTTGCTGAGACGCTGGGTATCTGACGAAGCTCCCTCCGGCATTTCACGTCGGCTTTCTTTTTGCCGCCGCAAAAATGTCATATTTTTACCTAAAAAAGGAGTTATTGTGACTTAACTGTTATAGTTAGACATACATATGTTATCGCGGACTTTATTGTTGATAATGATGTCCTCTACAAAACTGTAGAACATTACTTTGCTCTATTGTCAATAGTTTTCGCAGCGTTCGCAATTTAATGATTTTCCTTTTACACCTTTGGTTACGTAATCGAAGTTTTCCTACGGAACCCTAACTGTTTGATAATGTAATATAGCCTATGTCCATCGCAGATAATGCAGAATTCTAATGGTGAAAGAATTTTTCAAATCCGTTCAGTAGTTTCGGAGCCTATTCGTTGCAAATAAACAAACAAACAAACAAATCTTTCCTCTTTATAATATTATTATAGAAAACGGTTTTAGTTGCCGACTAAGGTTTCTACATATACTATATTATATTACACATAATCATAATCGCTGTATGTAAAAATTGTTGTTCAATATCATTATGAAAGAATACAACAAACTAAGAACATTTTATGTTCTTAGTTTGTACATTTAAGTTAACATTTTATGTTATTATTATAGTTTGTACTTTTTAAAAGGTATAATCTAGTAGCAATAGTTTGCTAGAAAAATAATTTTGTGTCTCTAGCATTGTAACTTGATACACAAAGTAATAAACAAAACTATTATTCTTCTCAACAGCCCAGTCTCTTTACTTTGACTGCGAACCTTCTCCACTCTGGAATATTCTTGGAAATTCCACTACCAGATATAAATCAAAGAGCAAGATGTCCATTCAAGACTCTCGATGTCGTGTATTTGATAAAATACTTTTCTTTGAAACGTGAATAAACCTGGGTGGTATAGCAGAAAACTATTTTTATACATAATTTTATTTTTAATTTTAGTGTAATTAAAATTTCACCCAGACTCGATACTCCCAAACAATTGTAGATTTGTTCCAAACAATAGTGAATTCGAGAACCCTATTCTATTTTGAAGTCCGTGTAAAACTTTATATTTGCTGAGATCCTTTTTGTTTAGCTAACGAAATGAGCTACGAGTAAGTTAAAATATATTGCTCAGTGGGGACAAGTCAGCTAAGTTAAAATTTTAGTTTCAAAAACTTCATGTAAGGGAAATTGAGACGTTAACTCAGAAAAGTATCTGCTTATTAGGTCCGGCGTCAACTATGGTTCAGATTTAGAGCAATATAAAAACGGATTAGGATTTCAGTGCCTTTATCTAACTATTAAAAAGAAAGACAATTATATTCAACTTCACAATTTATTTCTTTACCTCACAGGTACTGGTCGGCCACTCAGACATCGTAACGTGTGTGGCTGTGTCCATCACAAATAAGACTCAGATAGTTTCGGGATCCTGGGACTGCAACCTGATCGTTTGGGACATCAACACTGGCTCCGACTTGCATTTGCTATCCGGACATTTAGGCAAAGTTACTTGTGTGAAGGTCACTGGCGATGGGACGATCGCTGTTTCAGGTGAGGAACTAAACTAAGTAATTGTTTTGATTCAGGTCTACAGTCAATATCGTCTCGAGGTATACACTGCTATCCCACTTCCATAGTGGTAAGAACTCTGACTTACGGTAGAATGATAGGTAGTCCAGATTAAAATTGAGATTGTCACTTAACTGTGTTTTTCTTTTTACAACCAAGTACGTAACGGTGCTAAAAATGAAACCACAAATTCATTTTTAGCACCGCTTAATAAGTGTAATCGATAAAAAAATGATATTTAGATATTTGGTTAGAAACAATGATGTGTTTCGGGATTTTACAAAATTCAACCTCAAAAATTTTCCCGTACAAACGTGTAGCAGACCGTTTAGTATCATATAAAATAATAAATAGTCAAGATTAAGTAAGTTCTTACTTCCAATCAATGCAACCCAATTTATGGATGTAGAGTGTTTCCCAATCGATTTTGCACAGATACAACATTTCAAACAAAGTTCATCGTTTCCTTGATGAGGGAAAATTATCCACTGGGAACCAACATATGTTGTTTGTATGATAGGAAAACGATACAATAATTTTATTATAGCGGTTATATCACTTGTATCATCAAAAATCGATTCTCTTCACAAATAATGCGTGTCTAGTATCTCAGTCGTAACCGTCCAGTTGAAATTAAATTACGAATATTTTTAGGTAGTGTTATACATATATCAACATTTGTACATACTTTTATCAGACGATATTGAATTAATTTCTCTTTCACCTCTCGCACAATAGTCGTCTTTATCCCTTACGAGTATGACGCAAATAAAGCACAACTTAATATTATTCGTATCAGGTGCGGAAGACAAGACACTTATAATTTGGGAGACGAAACGAGGACTGGCGCTGACGTCGCTGGCACTGCACGTTCCCCTGTTGGGCTTCCAAATCACAAGTGACTGCTCACGGATCGTGGTACATCTGCTAGACAGAGGTACGTGACGAAAAATACTTGGTTTACAAAGAATATTTAAGAGAAAGAAAAAAGTATTTATTTCAGCTTGTTTTCAAGATGATGAAAGATAACTAAGTTAACTACTCACAAACTCAGTATATTTTTGCACATAATTCTAGCAGACATTTCAGACAAACACTTAACTTAAATCTAAAAGCTTATTTTAAATACGAATCTGGCTTTAAATTTCATAATCCTTCTTAAACTTCTACTTTTGCTCTAACTGTGGATTTATCAGATAGAGGTACATACTAATCTGTAACTCCAACCAGTAATCAATTACGCGCAGGTGGACAATGCTAATGTGCTGTGTTACGCCTAAGATAGATTGAAGTTAGATGGCCGTGCGATAGTAAGGGCATACTAGTTAACTCTGGTTCTGAGTGTGAAGGTGTGGACTTAGTTAATGGTTTTCAACAGGTTGCCTTCCCATTATTTGCTTGCACAATACGCCGGCCACGTATGTCAAGATACCCACTTACACCGCTCCGACTAAAGATGTAGATGGTGAGCTTAAAATAAACTATTTTCATTTGTTACTATATTTATTATTTTGGTAAGTTACATTACCCTGTATTTTTGGTAACTTTTTCACAGTCGCAAATCTCGTGACTGAGGTCGTAAACCTCGTCTTGACTACATTATCTAAAATGTAAAACGAACAATAATATTTTTGGCAATTTTAAATAAAGTGGTTTGCTATTGACATTCTCAATATCACATTCTAACCACCAATACATGACTCCTAGTGTGAGCAGGTTTCTTCACGATATTTCCCTTTATATTGCTTCGAATATTACGTGGAAATAGCGTTAATAACCACACCACGAAAAATATTCTTTCATATTTTTTATTTCGATACTGAGGAGTAGGAATCTTCTTTTCAGATCATTGTGTTTAATAACATATTCTATTACGTAGTTACAGCTGCACCGCGTTTAATGCGCAATGTTTGTCAGTAGCACTTTTTTATTAACTTTGCTATCTTTAGAATTATGCGCATTTCATACTTCTGTTTACTTTTCTTATTTTTATACTAAAATTATGTTCCTATATTGAGAATTATGCGCATTTCATAGGTACAAACTTCTGTTTACTTCCCTTATTTTTCTACCAAAATGTTGTTCGCATGTATCGTCGAACTACGAGCATAAATCATATTCCTTCGTACTAAAATGACTGTTTTCGTACTCAGAACTTCGGCCATTGGCTCCAAAGAGGCCTATGAGGAGGTTGTTGAAGAAGGAAGTATCTTTAGACACGTATACATGGCAAAAGAAATACGGGCATCTCACATCAGCCGCCATGATGGCACAGGTCGATGAAAGACTAAAACGAAGGTATATATTATCTTTGCCTTGTTACTAATCATTGAAAGATATTGGGGCTTATTCTTCTACTTGTGCATTCAATTTTAAATCAAATTTACGAGTAGAAAAGTTCAAAATATTATTTTGGGTTTTAGGTTTTCAGTCTCTGCATCAATGGAAGAAATATCCAAAATACAGGAAGCGAAAAACAAAGATCTTGGTTCTCAGGTAATATTTATACCATTATCAACTACAGGTGGAACATTTATTTCTAAATATTAGTTTTATCCAATACAAAATAACAGTCTTAATCCATTTGATTTTTAATTTTAGGTGAGCTTGGGCCCCGAACAGGCGGCTATAGCGCAGTCGCAACACTTTGATCAATTAGAAGCGCTATGGAACAAAATATCTCCTCCGAGACGGCGCTCTAACAAGGTAAGATGGAACAAGCAGAGCGTTAAATTTGCTCAGCACACACCTTTTGCCCCTTCAGCAAATACTGAAACACGGAAAAGTCAAGTATACGTGAAAATCGCAAAAGTAATCTTCAAAGTAGGTACTTGCTCAACTGTAACTCTTTGATTGATTATTTCAGTTTGTATTTGACTTAAAAGTTTAATATTTGCTAAAGGTTCACTGTTCTGCGATCTCATCAGTTTAATTCAAAGCTTAGTCAATATTTATTATTCAACATCTCCAAAATACTTCGAATCAGAATATCTTGTTCAAAATTTATAAAAGGTAACGGTTTGCAATTTTAGCTTACTGATTTTTACTAGGCAGATATGAACCACTTAGACTCTGTCTAGACCTCCACCTCGCACTAATCATGTGTGATTAGTGTGACTATTCAAATACTTGAGCCTTTAGACAAGATGCAATCTTTTTACAGCGAACTTCCCTATCGCCAACTAAGGTTCACTTGCAGCAAACGCTTAATCTCGATTTAACGTCATGCTGTCTCTGTCATCGCCGAACATTTGACAGAGACAGAATGACGCTAATCCGAAATTAAGCGTTTGCTGCAAGTGGCCCTAGATGTCAAAATATGTATGCAAAAGTCACGGAATGTTTTTCAGCTATAGCGAACTTCGCTTTAAAATTCACCTTGTCTATATGCCTCATAGGCAATATCCAACGGAAAGTAGGTAGAACTCAATACTCAAAGATGAATGTTTTGTTACAGTCGCTATCAAAACAAAGCTCTTTGATTGAACGATTCGACTCTTCAGATGAAGAACACACTCCAGTCGAAGAACAAGGTAAACAGTTTAAAAATGTTTATGTATAAATTAATTGTCCTTACTGATATTGATTAGCCTAAAAGCATAGGCATTCGTTTGAGAATTTTCATTATTACTATTCAATTGAGATTTGTCTCGAAAAAGGCATATTATATAAGCATGCAAATTCAGTGATGCTACAAGGTCAGTTAAATAATAAAAGCAAAGCAGATCAATACGTCCACATAATTATTATGTTAGCGATTTCAAATAATATCATTACTTCTTTCCACAGAACACATGGTAGAATGAAGAAATCATCAAAATAATTTTATCCAAGTAATTAATTAAAAGCAACGTTATATTGACCTCATTAGTTTAAGTTGATTTATTCATAGTTTAATGAGCGGGTCTTAGTTATTTCCACGGCTATGCGTTTAAGTATTCGTTAGTCATTAATATTATCAAAAACGTTCGTTTTGATAGTACATTTTCGAGTTGTGATTGATTTTTAAAAATTTTGTTAGGTTAAATATAACACAACTTATTTTTATTTAATATATTATTTAAACAAAATGTGTCCCAAATACAGTAAATAAAAACTGGGCCATGAAGTTGATAAAATTAAAGATGTAAAGAAAGATATTATAATAAAATTAATTAACCTTAGAATTCCAGCCTCTATGCAATGTGATCTTCTAGATATAGCTTCTATTGTTTCAGGGCCAGTTTTTAATATATTTCAGCTTGTCTGCAAAATTTGCATGTCGCCCCTTAATTTAAGGTAACAAACCGTATATATTTTTAGAAATATCAACTAACAACAGCTTTTTAATTACGATGCAATAATGGTACACTAAGCAATAATAAATATTATTTTAAGCTCATGACTAATTAATTGCAGACATTCGATATTTAGACGTAAGTAGAAAACACAAATTCTTACATTTTGGATACTATTAAAAACTTAAATCTTATGACTAAAATGACAATAGGTTTGTCTCATGAATCTATCACTATCAAAATATCATCATTCATGAAATTGATCTAAATACCTAAAAATATCTTTCACTTTCTAAGAACTGGTCCTTATAAATTAGTTTTACGATAATTAGGATACGAAGCGAATTTTACTAATTAAATGATTTCCTGTGCAAGTGATGCAATAAATTGGTTACACCTATACAATCCCGTAGAAAAGCTATTTTCTTGCAATTAGTACCCAAAACACCTTCAAGTATAATTAATTATTATATTTCCGTGTCTTACATGTAAAAGTTCAATCATTTGTGAAAAATAGTCGTAACAAAGTTCTTCTTCATTTTTGGTTTGAACTAAAAAAATACTAGCTTAGTAACATAGTTAACTTTAGGTTAAAGTTTACCTAACAACTTCAATTAAATTCACATTAATTAGTGGAAATTATGTCTATAATTTCGTATACTTATACGTAAAATGTACCATATTGTTTATGGTATTGCAATTATTTAATAGCCACATGTCAAGCTTACCCATACGTGATAATAATAAATGTTTAACCTCTCCAGTCAAGCACATTTTTTTTCAAGGTGTAAGTTTGTTTAAGGGATTTCGTAATAGCGCCAACTTTTCGTTTTAAAATAATTCATACTTATTTAGGCATAATCTCCCTGATCAATGTAATATCTAGTGTTTTCCAAACTGTGATCCCCTATAAAGACTTCTATGTAAGGACTCATAATAATCAATAGCATCCTAAAAGTTAAGAGTAATGTTACGTCTAATATAGGAGTTTAATTTCTCCAACTTTTATATTACTGACCTTTTTACAAGGGATTTCGAATATTTATTTATATCCAAACACTTAATTATGTATTTGAAATTAAGATAAGTTATATACTAGATAATAGTGGCTTCTAAACTTTTATAGAATCTTTTGACTAAATACTTTTTTTGAGCTACACTAATTGTGTGTGATGCAAAAAGCTTAACAATGAATTTTTAAACAAGAAATTAAAATTGAATTGTTGATTTCTTTAAAACCTACTTTATAATTTATAGAATGCATTTATTGTCGTGTTACATAAGATATGTAGTTTGCTTATTTACCAAAAATGTAACAAAAATCCACTGCAATATCCCAAAAAGCTATCGAAAAAGTTAATATAAATTAATAGATTGTTTTAATGTGTAGAATGTTTAAATTAAATGTTGGTATTAGATGTTAAATTAGAAAATGCAATAATATTTCATAAGTAGATGCACTTACTTAACACTTGTAGTTAAGTCTGTTTAGGGAACTGAATTCTCTTCGTTCAAGGTTTTGACTTCGAGGCACTACATAATATAGCAGACACGCTTGTACGTTCACCCAAATAGTTGCAACTAAATAACAATGGCAAGAGAATTCGTTGTACGAAAATGAAATTTTCGATATAATGTTTCATGAAATATTCATTTAAAAAGGTTTAATTTCCATAATTGCTGGATAACGAAATGTTACAAATATCTGTCATCATTCAAACTTATAATAAATATTATGTTGGAAATTTCATCTTTACTTACATAACGTAGGGTACGAAGTAAGTTTATTTTTATCGTTAGACACTGTCACCTTGTTAACTATTTGTATAGAGTTTTATAATATTTATCGTTTCTTATTCCTCACTCACGTGAGTTTTATTTTTGACCTGTCGTGGTATTATATCTGAAAATATATTCTCTGTGTTTCTTAAAACCAGTTTTATTTAGCACAACCTTAATTCTAAGTATACCGGATACATAAGTAACACACGGACACTACACTAAACTGTAGGAGGCAAAAGTAAACAGACAAAAGTCTTATCTAGCAAATTGACATGGCTATCCATGTAAACTGATGGTAAATGATGAACTTCGATGGCAAGTCAAGTGCTGCACCGATAATATTATTACTAAAATAATAAACAAGCTATCGCCAGTATGGTATTACACACCCAGCTAGTGGTGTTATTAAATAAATATCTAATCTCTCCAAGATAATACTATCATTAGTATTTAACTGAAAGCCTCTATATCTAACTTCCAAAAGATGTGTGGGAACTTGTTATAACAACACTCGCTCAGGTGTTGTATGAAGCAATTGCGACAACTTACGGAAAATGTTTGGACAAGTTTTAAGTGCGTTTGTTACAAACAAGTTTGTGATGTGTTGTGATAAAACGAAAGTAATTCATCGGATTAAGAAAGGGATCCAACAATTTAGTAACTGAAATGATTTATTATTATGGAAGAACCAGTGGTTTTTGCGAGCGTGATCTATGCTCCTTCAAATGAGACGTCATGTTATACTTACATGACTTTAGTGATGAGCTCCATCGGGGTAGCGTTGTCTGTCGGTGCATTCATTCTACTGATCCTGACAACTGCCTTGTTCGCGGAGTGGCGACAGAGTCAGAAGAACCAGCTACTCACGCAGTTTATGCTTGCGAGAATCCTGTACATGCTAATACGATACTTGATCGACATTGAGAAAATTATGAACTATTGTAACCCGACGTGTGTTATACGGTTTGATCTGTTAGTGCTTATGTATACAGAATGCGCCCTAGTCGCCTGGATGTGTCGCTTCAGCAAACACATGAACGAAAGCCTCGTTAAGGTTTTCAGTGTTAGCAAATACAAGATGTGGGAACTATCATTTTGCACGTGGACCGTACCTGGTATAATATCTTGTCTTCTGTACATTGCTTATTCTGTAAACGATTATCAGGACTCTTTGTCTTCTTTATTTATTTGCTATTTTTGAAATGGCCTATATTGTCTGTAAATGCGTATTTACTTATTACTGCTCTGAAAGCGATTTTGATAACAAATAAAAGTCACACCGAAAACAATCCACGGATCATTATCGTCATGATCGGTTTGATTTTCATTTTTAGTTTTCAAGAAGTGTTGTTAGACATATCCAAAATTATTCATTTTTATGTCCTCACTAAGCATCAAAGTACGTATTTGACGGTCTTCAACATCTTGGCTATTTATCAGTGCGCATTATCGATATTGTTTTGGGTATTTGGAAATAGTAAAACAAGAGAACTTTGGAAATTTGGTAAAAACGCGAAAGTAAACTCAGCTTCAACGAGTCAGTTGAGCATTCGAATATCAATCAGCTCTGAAACAGTGCAGGTATAAAACGCAAGACTTATTAAATATATGAAAGTAAATAGCTTCTGGTTTGTTCTGGTTAAAGAGCGTAACTTTAAACTTTACAAAAACTTATTCTGTGTTTCCTTCTAATAATAAAATTGCCTAAAATAAACTATACATATTTAATAAAAATGAAAAATATACATATTTGTGTTATTCATTTTCGTTTTATCTTTACTTGCCTAAAAAAGTTTTTCGATAGATACTTCCGCTGCCTACTTATTGAAGCGCCCCCAATCATTTCGTCAAATCTAAATGGATATGAAATGTATTGATAAACAATTCATGCCAACAGTGTAAGAGTGATGAGGGATAGACAATATTTCAACATTCAGGGAAGATGTTGCTTCCATTCAAACGATCAAAGGCCTTTCACTTTTTTGACATAGGAACTGTATGTGGGTACCAGGAATGTCAGGAGCACCTGTGAACAATTTATTTTGTACTGGTATGTATTGAAGAATATGTATTTATAGAAAGATCTTTAACAAAATTTAGCTACTATAGGCAACAACTAGATTTTCGAATTCTTCTTACGATAATTAAGTTAATAAGTGATTTTATTCTTATAAATGACATAACTACTAACACTTAACATAGGTTGTGGGTTCAATTACCGCAAGGGGCACGAGTTTGTGGGATGAATGAGTCATGGATGTTTATAATCGTCTATCCGTTATCCTAGTCGCCATAGCACAAGCTTACGCTTATTGTTAGCGGCTAGCTAATTGGTGTAAATTGGTAGCTAATTGAAACAATTTATTCATTTATTACTACTTATTTATAACTAAACAGCTAAACCGAAATAATGAATTTATGGCAATGTACGTAAATTTCTTCTTACTGCCAGTGATTCTTAGAAAAAGGTAGTGTTCTTTTCGTTTTGAAAGTGAATTTTGAAGTAGGTCGGGTCGGGGCAAATATTTGTGGATAATCTATGTTCGCGCTGACAAAGAAATACCACATACTAAAGTACATTGATATAAAAGAACGCCCTAATCAAAATCAACTCAAGGGAATCTCTAACTTAAGCTGGTATGTAGCAAGAAAGGTATCTTAACCAAACTCGCTTATCAAGGCGCTCAAAATGGACTAGGTCTACTGTGCTTAAAATGGGACTACTGTAAGTGCCACTTTGCATTGTGTAAAGCGAAACTCCTTGGCCGTATCCGTTCGAATGGCCACGTTAGCCCACATCAGTGGTCAAAGGCTTTACCACTTACCTACGCTAGCATTTGCCGCGAGTACCTACGTCCAAAAGGGAATATTTACATTTGCCTTTTGCCACTTCTACCTAAATTTTGCCCGTCGAAAACACTCAGGTGTCAGGAATACCTATTAATATTATTATGTAACATTTTTGGTCCCATTTGAATGAATGAAGATTTCTTAACTCACGCGTGTGTATCAATACACTAGCCCGCAAAAGAAGTTCAGACACTTATTATGAAATTAATTGTATTCCTAAACTTCTAAAGTTAGAGTTAGAAATTTCATATAATTTCATCACATGACAAACTAGTATTTATTATTACATAAGTTTTACATTACAGTCAAAACACTTAAAATAGGAAAATAATAACCAAAATGTTTATTATTTTTAAATTGTGTCAATAAACACTCAAACAACATAAAACATTATAACAAATATTTTTACGATTTATTTACATCAAATTTCACTTACAAAAATTAATCGACTGTGTCATCCGATGGGACTCGAAACTTGCAAAATAATTGCTTAAGTTATAAAAATATAAAAGGTTAAGCTGATTTAATCTTAACTGATGGTTAAATATTTGTAAAAATATTTCCATTGGATACATGCGGGTACATTCCCCAAATATTATTGATGAAATCGAACGCCGGCTCACTGGCGTAGCAAGCACTTGCAAAAATTCTTCGACTGACTAACGTCCTCCGTAGCTTAGTTGGTAAGAGCACTCACCCGGATAGCGAAGGGACGTGGGTTCGAGTCCCACCGGATGACACAGTCGATTAATTTTTGTAAGTGAAATTTGATTTAATTTCGTAAAAACTTGCAAAATAATTGCTTAAGTTATAAAAATATAAAAATTTATTTACATTTCAAAAAATTTAAAAAGTTATTGCAATTTTAAAAGTGTAAACTGACACTCTAAAAACTTACACTTACTTACTCGTAAGTACAAGTACTAACTTTTAAGTAAGTTAACTAACTTTTGCAGGCCAGTGTATGTAAAAAAAATTGCTTGTCTCCTGCTATTTCAGGCTTAGCTAGGTTATGCATTAAATTATGTACCAACTTAATATTTTGCGAACTATAACAGCTTTATCCGTAAGTTATCTTACCACGTTAGTTCTTAACTTAATAAAGTTTTAAATTAACGACACAACTTACGGCCATTAGCTAAAGAATTAATTAAACCTATCGCATAAATTTAGTTATCACGTGACGCCGACTCAAGAGCGAGCCGGAATGTGCTTAGCGCCACCCAAATTGGTTGGTAATTAGCACTTTATCACTGCCAGGATTGGGCCTCTGATTTAAGTGGATTTAACAGCCCTGGTAATACTATACTTAACCAACTTAACTACTCACCTTAAATGTACATATCAAAAAAGCTTGTGATCACTAGCAAAAGCTGATATTCATTAAACTTAATTATACGACAAAAATGTTGTTTGATTGTTTTTCTAATGTACCTACCTAATTCTATACTTTTAAATAATGAATCTAAAAATAATTATAAGTAATCTACCGATACAAAAAGATTTCATAGTCGTTACTACTTTATGAAATTTAATTTTTTAATCCATACGAACTCAAAATAGTCGATTTGGCGAGAGAATGCCGATCGGAAAAAAGATCTTCTGGTATGGGATACCCAGATCTACTTTGGGTCGCTGAGCTGGCGTAGTAAGTAGGTAATCCACACGACCAAGGCATTACAAATTTGCAATTAAATATACGCAAATTTCACCATCAATGCGATTTCATATGAGCATAGCAACTTCGCATTCTATGCTATTAATTATGGAAACTGTCTTATATGCATCTTTCTGAGATAAACAATTTCTATAATTAAATTAACAACCCTCTGTCTAGTTAATAACATACACAACAGGCTGATGTTATATAAATATACGGTAAAATATTTTAATATGCCTTGGAAAGGGCCTGCCTCCATCGATTGTTCTAATTCATTTAAATCCTGAGCTGTAATCCGTACGAACATGGGTCTGGTTAATTGAAGCTATGGTGGAGAGGTGGGCACTCGACAACGACATTGAAGAACAATATTATTATGGTCGTTCATATCAATTAGGAAAAAACCAGATAATTACTGAAATTGTTACTAAAGAAATAGATAAGTAGGTACTAATATGTATGATTGACAAAAAATGTTGTCTGGCGTAAATAGGGTCTAAAGCGCATATCGAATAGAAAACAATTATTTCAGTTATCTTGAAATACATGTTTTAGTGAAAGTGATGAGCTCAAATGTTAAATAGGGTATATATTAAATTAATCGAAACGCAAATAAATGATATTGTTACAGTATGTAATATATAGTAATATGCTATAATCATGTGATATTCCCTTTTTGCCAGCAAATATTACAACGTTTGGATTTAAATAAGTTAATTTTAATTATCGTCGCCACGCACCAACCTACCAAGCTCACTGTCTCCTTTGCTATCTCTACGGAGTAGATACATAGGTACTAGTAATTATTCTATGCTATCTCTAGGTATCCACCGGCCTACCGCTAAACTCAATTGCTTTTGAATTGCAAACCTTACACGGACGAAATAAGCTTTAAACGAACGTCTGGGAATCAATGGCATAGCTATAAAATAAAAAAATAAAACCCATTTATTTTAGGCAAAGTCCATACTTGCATTAATTTACAGATAAGATAAAATTAAAACCAAATTAAAAATAAGATTAATTACATTTAAAAATTAAATTGAATTAAAATAGTTATATAGCTAGGATGATGGCTAATCATCATAATTATGATAGTCCCCTGTTAACAGGGTCACGGAGGTCAGATGGCAGTCGCTCCACTGTAATTACCTGATCTGCCACATCCTGGATCATGGTCAGGGGACCCTGGGCCCTCGCGTGCGAATGCACAACCGGGATAATACTAGGATGATGATGAGAGGATAATGGCTAACAAACTAATAAAAATGCATATGCCTTTGATTGGAACTGCAATCGCGATCACTTTTGTGAAAAAATATATTAATAACGGTATATTTGTTTAGATCAATATACATTTTCCTATTTAAAATAATATGTGAGATGTTTATTGAGTATCCTAAAGCTTAACTAAAAATAGTAAGTACGTCAATTGACTGTCATAAAAGTAGAATATTTGATATTTTATTTAAAAGAATAAATAAAATATAAATGTATTTTTACAAGTATTTTCAATAGTGTACAAATATTTTTAAAATTGTTTTTGTAATTTAGAACCCTTATGTTGTAATTTATTTAGGTCCAAGCGGAAACGCTATGTTTTATATTAACCACGATAGATGGCGCTGTCGAGTGGGGATGGACTTGTTAAAACCGAGCATAGGATAGAATAAGGCAGTTGTGTTCCTCCGACTTTGAAACAGAAATAAACTTTAAGTAATTGCTGCAACTACGAAGTTTGATTTCGACCAGCTACAGTTCTGCTAACACTTTTAAGTTAAGGCGGTACCGGTAGTTTACATAGGAAGAGCTTTAACCTACGTTTTGATCCAAATTTACACTGCAGGTCATGAGTCAGTGTCGCCCCGGGTGAACAAGTCTTGTTTGCGTTTAATCAGAGATTAAGTGGCCGTACGGGCACTCGGATCGATTAGATCCGCCATCGGCTGTACCGCTAGGGAATAAATGGGATTGCTTCAAAATGTAAGTGACATTTCACTGTTTGTATTTCGAATGACGTCGGCTTGGTGACGGTCGTCCTTTTGAGAGAAGTGTTCTGTAGTTAACGAAGATACCTTACAGTTTTACTATGTCCGTCTGCCTGTATATCGTCTTTGCGCAGAGACCCTTAGTAAGTACTAATGCGTTCACTGACTGAAAAGCAGTAATTGGCACAAGTACCTATGTAGCCAAGACTAGAATAAAATGTGATGCAACCACCTAAAATACGTATAATTTATTAGAAGTTAAGAAAACTGCCTTGTTTCTAACTCACGGACAAAGTAATTACAGCTATCCAACGCGGAATTGCAGCCATCTTTCTCGCCTTAATGAATAAAGAACACAACTATATTTTTGGTTCAGTAAGTACCTAACTTTTTCAGTGGTTTTAGGTTAGTGCATATTTTAATTTGTTAATACTACATTTTAACGGATTTTAAATAATATGTGGAGACAATTTTTATCACAAACCGTTAAATCGTCAAGGCTGACATTGATCATTAAATGGTCGAGTTCAAACGAGCCCTCAATCAGATTGGATCTGACGCTGGACCGCGTATGAAGGACCCTTGGGAAATACGCGACATTTGTATGGACAACACAATCAAGCAAAACGGAAGCATCTTAAGCAGTTGTAATAGGCTTTACAACAAAAAAATTGAATGATTGAAATATTGATTGATTGAAAAGTCTGTGGGCTCTATTCCAATGTGCCCTATCAATTAAATTTAAGTTTAGTCTATCTCGTTCTCTACCAAATGACCGAAAAAAGACTATATTAAATTATAAACGTCAGATTAAACAGCTATCAGTAGCTAAGGAAATTAGAGAATCCATAGACGATTTAGTAGGGATGACATTCGATGACGTTAGTCATCAGTTGGACGAAAACACTTGTAAAATACATAAGAAATCGCATCACCTTATTTGTCGCTTCTAAATTGTTTAGCAGAGAAAGAGAGAGACTGAACTTCATTAAATCTAAGACATGGCACATTGGAATCGAGTCCTCTGTAAGACATTGGGTCAATCCTGAGGTACTGCGGACTTCGACTAAACCTATGTATAAGGGCTTTTTTAGAGTGTTGCATATTTGATCTGATCCACCCACGTGGGGTTGAGATACCTACACGACGCAACGAGTTTACTTTAAATATATGGATTATGAAAACTTAGGATGAATGTACTCTGTGACGAGTTACCAAAAATCCGGAAATGGGCACGGTTCATCGTCTCACATAGGGCCTCTGATGTACTGTATAGATATCGGTATTTTTAATTTGTCTTTATATTTCTTGGAATATAACTACAGATTTAGTAAAGTACAAGTAATAACTAAGATTCTGTTCCTCTTGCAACTCATGTTTTGAAGGTTGCCTTCTATTCAGTTTTCAGATTTTTTAAATCACCTTTTTTTTAGAAAAGTATAATTTGGGAGCGCTTTGTACTTAAAAAGCATGTTTAAATAGAAAAGCTGCAATTCGGCTGAAGCCTATTTAGTTGTAGTAAATTACCTGTAAGATTTCAATGTCTGTAAAATACAGGGCTAGAAAAAGAAAATCATTTCTCTGATAAATACATAAATCCTATGTGGCGAAACTCCATCAACTACTGAGCTATTAATCTTCCTAACGACTACTATTATTCGAAGAACTGTTTATGGCAGGTCGTAATAAACCTATCAAGGTTTTAATATCGCCACTATTACATAAAAACTTGAAACCCCTGTTTCTTAAACGCCGTTTTAGTTGAGCCATTTTATACGAGTTGTTAAATAAAATTAGCTACTTGCGGTAGTTTTCTGCATCCCTAATCAATTTTTCGCACATTATTTAGGTATGGACCTATTTAAGTCTATACACGCTGAAATTTTAGTGGTTGTTTTCCCGCAGCAGAACGATTTACCTTCAGTAGTACTATCGAATCATGCGAGATATATTTTTAAACTAAAAATATTTTTGTTGATCAAAGTAATCAAAAAAATAATCATCAACTTATATACGTGAGAAAAGATAGTTTCTTTTACGAGAATTGACGTATTTGGGTACTGCTTGCCGCACGAAATCAATGTTTAAAGCAAAAGAAGCTCTACGCACTAAGCAATACAGCATAAGCTGCACTATTTTACTGCGGGAAAACAACCATTAAAGTTTCAGCGTGTATATTTCAAGATATTGAAACAGTAAAATAACAAGCGCCATTTTTACTAAAATTTCATGCCTAAATCGATTTCTTACAAATTGCATTAGTAATAGCTTTGAGAAAAACAATAATAACTTAAGCATACCTGTAACAGTTTATAAAAGTATGCAATAATAAGAATTATAATTTTGTCATTGCTACAAACAAAGCAATGTCATTTAAATTAAACAGGACCTTAAATGAAATCAATAAAAAAGTTTCAAGGCCATAAAAAATATAGTAAATAATCATTCTTACAACCCTATATATAAGATATTTCGACAGAAACAGCTGGTTTTAGCAAATCAAAATCAAAACCCTAATTTAAAAATGTAACCAACTTGTGGAACGAAAGAATAATACTTACCTACTACTATGTACCATTATGGGTACTAAATACCCTGGAGTCCATAAATCAAATTAAATTACTTCACCAGCCCGCCCGCCCAGCCGGTGCGGATGCAAAATATGAATGTAATAAACCGTTCCCAAGAAATTATCTACATACTTAAGTGGAGTTGAAAACCGTGTCAAATCATGTTACCTTACAGTAAACGTAAGACTTTAAATAATAAGTTTTATTTTTGTATTATTTTAGAAGCAAAGGCTTTCGGAAAGATTTAGTTTTTTAATCTTTTAATTTTTTTTATTAGCTCAGACTAGCTTAAACGTAAACAACTAACCTTCGGTCAAATTTTTTGAAACTTTTGTTAGTCTTAACTACCTGCTAATTTTATCTATGATAGTTTAATTCATATGGATCATACTGCAAAAAATCCGACAAATTATTATAAAAAGTGGAGAAACTATTTTTTTAAATATAAGAATAAAATTAATATCTCGAAAACTACGAATTCAGCTAACATAATTTTAACTTATATAAGTGACCATTTATGCAAATAGATTGATGATGACGTTTGGATTGTTGAAGCAGAAGTCAGAAATTGACGTTGGAATACCCATACTAGACAGCAATTCTAAATATACATTCAAACACAATTACACGCGTATGAAACCCGTTTTGAATATGGATATAAGCGCATATATTAATAGTAATACCTGCCTACATATTGTTTGGTAAAGCTGGCTCAACATATTCCTGCAAATGACGCGGACGTCGCAAACACACATTGCATTTAGGCTTACTTCACATGAAGCAACACATGTTCATTTTAGCATTATTGTTCATTTTAGTATTATTATTTTTTGCTACTACCCTCCCACCGGAGCCCGGCGCCAAGCAGCTTGCTGTGTTCCGTCGGTGAGTGGGAATGCCAGAACCTTCTGGGTGAGCTCGCACCACCGTCGACTCTGTCTACGCAAAACGTCTGGCTTAGTCTAGAGTCAAGAGCAAACCCATTTCAAATAAAAGAAATTGCACAACCAAGTAGTACATAAATTAAATTGCCAAAATGCGTAAGTCCGCCATTTAAAATCTATTTTGTTATCCACCTCGATGGTGAATTGGCGCCGGTTTTCATGGTAACGCCGTAGCACAGAATAAGTACTAGTACTCCGTACAGAAGTATGACTTTGCAATGAAATTCAAAGAAATATCTACTCAATGTTGTTAACGATATGGTGTAATTCAGTTCGCCTCTGACTCAAGAACATTTTCGTGTAGACACCTACAGAAATACATTGCAAGATAATTTCATTCTTATAACTCTGGAATATGATTCATAATACACTAAACCTATTTAGTGACGTACTATCACGCAACGCGATACCCTATCGCTGCCACCAGAACCACCACCCCAACTGCCACAAGAAGCTACTTACGCCTGTGTATCTTCCCGCGTAGGTAGCAAAAACGTACCTACGCGCGGCGACCCCTTGGTAAGGGACTAAACAAGTTAGGTGTCGCTAGCCGGCAGCGACACGCTCCCGCGTTTTATTCACCGGCGGTGCGCGACACTAGGTTGCTGGTTGGACGAGCGTGAATAAAGTCCTAGAAAGATGCGCTAAATGGCGTAAGTAGCTTCTTGTGGCAGTCAACCCTATCGCGTTGCGTGATAGTACGTCACTGAATTAATTTAGTGTATTATGAATCATATTCCAGAGTTATAAGAATGAAATTATCTTGCAATGTATTTCTGTAGGTGTCTACACGACAATGTGTTTGAGTCAGAGGCGAACTGAATTACACCATATCGTTAACAACATTGAGTAGATATTTCCTTAAATTTCATTGCAAAGTCATACTTCTGTACGGAGTAGTAGTACTTATTCTGTGATTATGTCTGGAAACATGAAATGTAAAGGTTTAATGTTTCATTCCACCCTACTATGACTCATCATAATATAACTCTTGTTTTGCCTTTTAACTAAATAATGGACGTCTAAGTTTCTGCGTTTAATGGCAAGTTTCGCAATTCTCTCTTCACTGAGTGCTATATTTCAGTATTAAACAACTAAGAGTGTTGCCAACAACAACTATCATTATTTTGATGCGGAGTTGTACACAGGGCGAGCTAAGACAGGCGCTTAAACTTCTTAATGGGTTTTGCATCAGTAGTAAGTGGAACAACGTTAGTCTGCGAGTTGCGGTGAGCTGGTTGGCTGCCACGGAACTAATGCTTGATAGGGTTGTGCAACGTGGTATCGATATTCCGGATCGAAACGGATCGTATGGAATTGATATCGTTTCAATTACAAGATTCATACTGCATCAAAAGAAATAACACTACTATCGGGACATAAGACGCAGGCGGGGGATCCACCATTTATGTCGTTGACATACCACTAATACGCACGAAACGTTTTCAATCTTCGTTCCTCTTGCGTACGGCTAGAGAGTGGAATTCGTTGCCGGCGGAAGTGTTCCCTAAACACTACGATTTGGATTCCTTTAAGAAAAGAGTGAATAGGCTGCTTCTAGACAGACATGTCCCACCATCGGCCACATCGTCGCTTACCATCAGGTGAGATTGCGGTCAAATGTCTGCCTATTAAATTAAAAAAAAACATATGTAATATATTATTTATTTATTTAGGTAAACAAACAATAGAAAAATACAAGTTTCAACTAAAACTGGGTAGTAATATATTTGCTACCAGCATGCGTTTACCACAGGTTACTAAAATTATAGTAAGTACATTGCAATTGCAAAGAGAGCGAGTGGCATAGCCGCCTTGTTAAGTACTATGTTAATAATTAATGAATATCCAGTATGAGCCTTTAATATGTGCTAGAACGTGCTGTCAAGATATCTATGCAGTAGAAAGTTTGATTATAAGGGTGTACTAGACGGTAGAGAACGTTTATCAGCGTTGACCCCTATTACATCTGTGTAAGATAATGACCCAGTGTTTGCCGTCGACGTATTTCTATCTTGAAATAACTCAGACACAGCTCCGAGTTTTAACACTCCCGTACCTCGGAAAACATGTTAAGCCGTTGGTCCTACGCCGGATCACTCTCTGGTCATATCGGATGGCAATAAACCTCTCATCGAACTAAGAAAGTAAAAGAACAGAGAGTGTACCTGTGTATTTGCGCACTATAATATCTCCCGCATAGTGTAGCCCACTCTCTTTGTTATGATTAGCCGCTGATGTCCAAATTTGGGTATAGAAGGACATTATTAACAGTTGGTAAAAGAATCAGATGATACTGATACAGTCAAATATATCGACACAGACATAGATAGATACACGAACACTCCTAATACTCGCCACATTTAGGAAAGTGAGGACGGAAACTATTGATTCATTTAGATATCTTAGCAATAAAATATATTCAGCTTGTATTTATTACAGTGACACATCTGTGTTACGAATAATTTTTACTATTGAAGATAGATACTTAAAATAATTTACAGAGTTACTGGTAAAAGGCGATATGTTTTTTTTTATGTACCTATGTATTTCTTTGAAGAAGTAATAATAGGCTCTTCGTTTTGGATCCATATCCCCACGTACGCCTTCCAATAGTACCATGCTCGTGCCGTGATTTCTTGCAGGACAGACTAAAGTAATATTAATGATGATGAAGCATTTATTACTTCTATAAAGTTTTAAAATAATAAAGAAAGTAAGAAAATACTTTGGCGCAACTGAGTTAGGAAGGCAAAGGGAAGCGCTTCCTTCCGACCGGTTGTTATGGTCGGGGACCAAGGTCCGATAGTCACCGTCTTGTTTTAGCTATATGTAGTCAAGCTCATGCTAAATCTTACATATCGCGGTTTGTGTTGTATGGAGCGGGCTAACAGCGCCATCTAGCCTCTAGAAGCCGAGTCAGGGCGTCGCGTCTGGCAGCTGCTTGCTAGTGTGGGCGACAGTGCTAAGATGTTGCCACAATACATTTATTCAGCACAACACACATAAATACACGAAAGTTACAATTACGGAAAACACAAGACTATTACTACGAAGGTGTGAATGCCGAAAAGGCATCCGCTCAGCATTATTCGTGGCAACCGAGCACAATTAATTTATTAATAAGATGCAGATCTTTGTTATTTCACCGTGTCTCTTCCAATTTTTCGGAAGCAGTTTGTCTAGTGACATAGGTCTCCTCCAAAGCTTTCCATTTGTTTCTAAGTATTTCTTGCAGATCACGATCTGCAAGTAATGGCACGCCATTATATCCATGTGCTGAGTAGAGCTAAATTTTGGGACAGTTACCATAAAATTATATAAATGTATTTCAAATGAGCTCTACCATAATGTATTGATTTAGCGATCACGTGGTATCTTAAAGTTGAGCTGAGCTGCTAGGGTTCTATATCAGTTGCTCCAGACCTTCAATTTGTGTACGTCAATAGAAAGTGCTCATCACGCTGAACAATGTTCCCTGAGGCGCTGTATTTATATCTGTTATAGTTGAGCTGAGCTGCTAAGGTTCTATATCAGTTGCTCCAGACCTTCAATTTGTGTACGTCAATAGAAAGTGCTCAGTACGCTGAACAATGTACTCTAAGGTGCTCTATTCATATCTCTTATAGTTAAGCTGAGCTGCTAGGGTTCCATATCAGTTGCTCCAGACCTTCAATTTGTGAACGTCAATAGAAAATGCTCATCACGATAACTAACTTTTCTTAAGGCGCTGCTTTCATATCTCTTTTAGTTTAAGTGTACTGCTAAGGTTCCACGTCAGGTACTCCGATCTTCAAAATAAGATATAGCCTAGTATTTGCGCAAACTCAATAGCTTCACAATAAAAAAAGTTTCATTCAAATCCGTTCAGTAGTTCCGGGGATTAGCGTGTACAAACAGACAAACAGACAAAAAAATTAAAAGTTGTAGATTCCTATTCTGTTACTATTTTAAAATCACCCTCAATTAATTTTTGGTAAAAATACTCAATGTACAGACGCATCGATTTTACAGTTTTATTATATGTATAGATGTCAATCATCGCATAAATCATATAATTAAAAAATACCCTTCGAAACCCACAAACAGTATTAATTGAGGTCAAATGCCTCGTAGCAATTTACTAATACGTAAACCAAAGAAAAGGATCATCTTTCAATAAGTGCGCACCTGTTCCTTGGGTCACGGTTCGAGTCCCCGCGCATACATTATGTAAACGAGGGTAGGTGACGAACAGGCGCATAAACAA
Source organism: Pyrausta nigrata (assembly GCA_949316185.1). NCBI lineage: Eukaryota > Metazoa > Arthropoda > Insecta > Lepidoptera > Crambidae > Pyrausta > Pyrausta nigrata. The sequence goes on along the minus strand of OX438941.1, from coordinate 5,761,630 downwards.
GCCTCGGGCAAGGCGCAAACACTTCTATTATTGGGCGCGATCGATCACGTGTTCAGCTAGGTCACAACTGTGGGATATTTTTAAAAAAGTCCACCTGGCAACATTGGGATTTTTTCTTTTTTTACGCTGAAAACACGCAGAAAGAGCAAAATCCAAAATCCAAATCAGTGTGGTATGGATTTTGGTTTTTGCTATACGGGTACAGACAATATTAAAATACTTCAGTATTTTTTTCAGTCTCTCTCTCTCAGTATATCCCTCATGTATTAGGAGTTGTCAGCACGAGGGTTGTGTCTGAAGTCGGCTTGCCTCCACATGTTTCTGTCTAGCACGTTTTGACAACTGCAACAAGTTCTTGGTGCAAGAATTTAAACCAGACTTTCATAAGGTTATTTTATTTGAAGAGTTTTCTTACCAATATTGTGTTCCTAGTATGTTACAAAGGTTATTGGAAGGTCGTGTATTCCTATCCTGTTAAAGGTGCTGCGTCTTTGCTTATTAAATTTACTGGCCCTATTATATTTGTGTCGAATGAATTGGATGATAAGATGGATGAATCGCTTCCCTTCATTTTATCGGTCATTTTTTTCATTAATTGTCCATTTTTCAGGTTAAACAAACTAAAAAGAAAACCTAATTTTATATGTCCTCCAAAGCTATCACAAAACTTTTGAACGTAGAAAATATTAAATCAAATTCAAAATATTCTTATTGAAGCTCAATAACCACCAATTGTTCATTGTTTCGAGATTAAATCCTTTGAAGTTTGAGTGGTCGAGTTTTATTTAAGTAGAATTCAATAATTCTCTTTGGTAGCTCACACCTGTTGAGAACTTTTATTCAAGTTACATTTCGTTTTACGTAAGAAAGGGAAATGTTTGAATATAAAGAAAGTAGAAAGAAACCTGTATTCTTTATTATTTATAGACCTAATTATTGTGGCCAGTGTGTCATGTAATGTAATAGTTTTACCTTGTAGGCTGTTAGGGTTGGCCGCCAAGGTATTTTGTATGTTTTAATTAAATTATATTGTAGTACCCAGTAATCACTGTATAATTCAAATGATCAAATTAAGTAGGCATCATAATAATTCGTCGTACTTAAGAATCTTGAGGCTATTTTAGCTGTAAAAAGTCAAGTATTTCGGTCAAATCCAAATAAAAACTTCTCTACCATCATCTGTATAATACGCTTTTCATAATCTTACAGCAAATAATCAGTAAAGTATGCCTCATGAGACATTGAATTCATCATCATACTAAGCCACATTACCACTGCAGAAAATTTTTTTCCGCACGACAGATCCTACCTGAAAAACATAACCCTCCTTCCGCAGTCGGGTAAAACAACCTTCATTATCATAAAATAATTTTCTACGTCGTCATCCCCATGCTTCAGGCGGTGAACAAAAGTTTTAATTGATTGTCGGCCATAGCACTGATAAGTAGCACCCTCCTCGGCCCGCAGAGCCCACCTGAGTTTGATCAAAGAGATTACCCGCCTGTCTGTTTGTAGACCAAGAGACCTCTGAGTAACCTGTTTCCCACAAAGCTAGATTTCTTCAAAAAAATGTGTTAAACCTTTTAATATACATTTTAGTGTCCTTACACTGACAATCACCTTGAGATTGTGTCATCATTACAAGGCGTCCACGCTGAACATAAGGCCTTGCACATATACTTACAAAGTGACCGATTATGAAAGGACGTCTGCCCATTATGCCAGCAGTGGGTTTCCTCTACTACTTTGGGAATAAAAAATCGCAAAAATTGCGCTGCGTAGCTTATAGCATATTAAGACCCTAGTTCACCAAGTCTTAAACAGCCGGCAAACCTCAATTGACGGTTAAATTGACAGACTTCCCGTACAATAATATGTCAAATAATGCTAAATCGGCTGATAAAAATTAAACATGTGTTTGAGCGCGGCCGCTGTTTGTTTGTAATTATAGGCGCTACGATAACTTCTTTTGGATACTTTTATTAAATGAAAACACTGCACGTCCATTGAGTTTCTTGTAATAGGCGGAGGAGAAAGTGTTGCCACCACACATCTCACAAATCCTATAATATATTATTGTTGCCATGCAACAGTGTTGGTGAACTCCAAGCTACCACCTACTACCTACTGCGCCATTAAATTTTGTATTTTTTTTTTCAAATTTGATGACGCAGCGTGTAATACCCAAACATGCACATTATAAATTGATTTAAAATACTAGCTGGCTCGCTAGCTACGTAAGCTATGTCAAATAGACCAGTAATCATCCTCCTAGCATTATCCCGGTTGTGCACTCGCACACAAGGGCCCAGGGTTCGCTGACCATGATCCAGGATATGGCAGATTAGAAACCTGACCCGGTTTTGGATCATGGTTACACATGCAGTCGCCTGAATGTGCAGGTTTCCTCACGATGTTTTCCCTCACCGTAAGAGCATCGGTTAGTGAAACAACTAATGTACATAACTCGGAAAAAGTCATTGGTACATGGCGGCACGTGGGAACGTCAGAGACCACTAACTCGCCATCTATTACCTCCATCCTCCATCCCATGTAGTTAGGCAATCGCCTTAAAATATCAGTAAAGTTACAGAACGCTTCTAAACTACATTTTTGTGAGCTCAGCCTAGTACTTGTACCTCGGTTTTAGTACAATGTAATAACGTTTTATGGGAAAAGTATTCTGGCCATTACTGTTTTAGGGCCCTTCAATCTTTTACCTCCCTCAAATTGCTTCTACTCTTGTTTGTAGGTCTAGGGTCATTACCTTGGTATACCTGTCGGTCCACTGATGAAAAAATATTATGCAAAGCGCTTACTGATAAATGAAATAGCAATAAACTGCAATTTTTCTTAATGCATACTCATGGAATGATCGTTATTTTTACTTTTTCGAGCATAAAATTACTGTTCTTACGTTTTTAGTTATTAGGCTAATATAAAAAAAATACAAAATTTGGTTGGATCATATTATTTTATCCTACTTGTGTCTTCATCGTATATAAAAAAATGTTTCAACAAACACACCAATTACCTAGCTCCAAACTAAGCGTGAGCTTGTGATATGGTGACTAGGATAACGGATAGACATACTTATATACATTTATAAACATCCATGACTTAGGTACAAATGCTCGTGCTCATCACACAAACATTTGCCCCTTGCGGGATTCGAACCCGCAACCGCCTGGTTTAGAAGTCCGTGGCGCGATGACTACACCAAGACGGTCGTCACGTCGTATATCATTTAGCATTTATTTAAACACTACCGAAAATCTAAGTACAAGCTTCCATGTCAAGGGTTTACTCTTAAATTGAAGCTTAACCCCTATTTAGCTACAAGTAATCCCATTTGGATAGCACTAAATCCTATCTAATAAAACTTTACAACAAGTGTTTCTAGACTAGGCGATCTTTAAATGCCTTTCTTGGTTCAGTAAGTAGGTATCTTATGATATTTTACGATAGTTAAACTGTGTTTATTTTGTTGCATTTCTGTCTACCATTTGATTTTATTGCATTTGTCTACCTAATACATAACATTTTCACTAAATCAAAAGAACGACCTTGAAACGCGTTTCACGGTATAAATAAGTAGTTTTCTGGTGCCTCAAAGCGTTGCTGCGCTAGGTATCGACAGGTTGATAATGCTAAAATACACATAAGTATATTTAAAAAAATCGTTGGAAAGTCTTGTCATCAAACACAAATATATTTTTTTACTACCGGTAACTTACCCATTTTATAATGCACTAGTAATGTCGAATTTCCCATACAACTTCCGCCCCTCTCCCCACCTTTTTAAGGTTAAATTTTCAAAAATCCTGAAATGCTTCATCCTTTATTTCTAACCAAATAGCTAAAATACCAATTTTATTGATTTAACTGACGGAGTTTCATACAAACTTACGCCCATTTTTTTACCTCCTTAAGGGATGAATTTACAAAAATCCTAATTTAGTGCACTCTTAGACATATATCATAAGGAACCTATGTGTAGTTTGGGCTGTGCGTTGATATATCAGACGTGAATTATTTTTCAATTAAAGCATTTTAAATCAGAAACTAAAAAAAGTGTTCAACTTAGTCAAATGATACTATCAATTTAGATTAGAATCCAGACTTAACAATCTTCAGCCTAGATTCGGGGCTGAAACTTTAGCAATCACTTTCGGCAATCCCAAAGTAGGTATTACGGCATCGCATTCCTATCAAGAGATAGCAATTGAGAATTAAACTCTTAAGTTTAATGCGTTCTAGGATTTCAATAATAATAATAAATTGTTTCAACAAACACACCTATTACCTAGCCCCAAACTAAGCGTGAGCTTCTGCTATGGTGACTAGGATAACGGATAGATATCCATACTAATATTATAAATGCAAAAGTGTGTTTGTCTGTCTGTCTGTTATCTCTTGACGCTTAAACCACTGAATCGATTGAGATGAAATTGGGTATGGAGACAGTTCGGGACCCTGGAAAGGACATAGGCTACATTTTGACGCGATATAAAAAACTTTAAGGGGGTGAAATGGGGGATGAAAGTTTATATGGAAAATCCAACTCTTGCGGGCGAAGTCGCGGGGTACCACTAGTACTTATATACATTTATAAACATCCATGACCCAATAATAATAATAAATCCATAATAATTCAATAAACCCTCATTTGGAATACATCACAGTTACCTAAGTAAAAACAATAAGCCTGCGATTATAATATTTGTGCTCTCAGTTTTTCATATTAACCCACATTGTTCGACCCACCACTGGAAATGTTTTGATGTGATTATTTGTGATTTTAATAGTCTGCAATATCTCTTAAGCTCTGAGGAACAGTAACAAGCAATGAAACGATCACGAGTAGTGATTTTTTGTCATATTATATACTAGCTGTTGCCCGCGACTTCGTACGCGTGGACTCGATGATACAAAATATTTTATACTCCCGCCGCCATCCAGCTATCATGATCCCTTAGTCTACCAATACGTAAGGGGAAGAGAGGAATGAAAAATCAAGGTCAATAGGCACTCTTTTTTAGATAAATTACTATCACCTCACCATCCGCCTTTGGTAAGAAAATTTCGCATGACAGTGACACCGACTCCAAAACTAAATATTGTCGTATATCTTTTGTTAGTAAAAGTGTAAAGGTAATTTTTAAAATTTTAGGTTACATTATTTAAGGCAGTTTTATTACTTTGTAAAAAAATATTGGTAACTTTAGGTTTTAGTGTTCAGGTCAGACTCAAACCTCCCTACGCAATAGAAAAATGTGGTTTAGCATCTATTTATTGTGTCACTAAAGGTCAAAAGGTCCCTAAAGGTCTGTTTGTAACTACTATCGTAAAGTTATGATTATTAGGAGCCTGTCGTGTCCACTGCAGGGAAAGGCCTACCTACCCTTTCCTCTATATCGTAAAGTAAGTAAGACTATTCTTATAGTTCAATTTCCTTTAGTAGGTGATAAGTAGTATAAAAAAATAGTGCCAATTAACCTCCATTTTTCATTAATGAAATTAACAAATACATTAATTTAACAAAATTTCGACAAACTGTCTGTGGTGCAAGTATCCACGAACTACTTAGCGTTAAGGTCAGCACCATAAAATTATCTGAAGGATTCTCTCGATTTCTCCAGGTTTCCGTCACCAGATCGTACTTGGAGACAGTATGATCACCTTGGGAGTTTGAAAATCAGTCTAAAGTAATTTAGCATATCAATTGCTCCAGACCTTTAATTTGTGTTAGTCAATAGAAAATGCTCATCACTCTGAACAATGATCCCTAAGGCGCTCTATTCATATCTCTTATAGTTGTGCTGAGCTGCTAGGGTTCTATATCAGTTGCTCAAGACCTTCAATTTGTGTACGTCAATAGAAAATGCTCATCATGCTAAAAAATGTTCCCTGAGGCGCTCTATTCATATCTCTTATAGTTGAGATGAGCTGCTAGGGTTCTATATCAGTTGCTCCAGACCTTCAATTTGTGTTTACAATAGAAAGTGTTTATCACGCTAAACAATGTTCCCTAAGGTGCTTTATTCGTATCTCTTGTATTTGATCTGAGCTGCTAGGGTTCCATATTAGTTGCTTCAGACCTTCAATTTGTGTACGTCAAGAGAAGATGCTTATCACGCTAAATATTTTTTCTTAAGGCGCTGCTTTCATATTTCTCTTAGTTTAAGTGTACTGCTAAGGTTCCACGTCAGGTACTCCGATCTTCAAAATAATTTATAGCCTAGTATTTGCACAGACTTAATAGCTACACAATAAAAAAAGTTTCATTCAAATCCGTTCAGTAGTTCCGGAGATTAGCGTGTACAAACAGACAAACAGATTTAAAAAAAAAGTTGTGGGTTCCTATTCTGCTACTATTTTAACATCACCCTCAATTAGTTTTTGGTAAAAATTTTCAATGTACAGACGCATTGGTTTTACTGTTTTATTATATGTATATATATTTTGTGCCAATAGGTAATTATATGCCGTGATTGAACTTTGACGTTTAGAATAGAATAGAAACATTTATTTGGCACAACAGACAGATATAACAAAAATAAAATAAAAAAACTTATGAATCTAGGATAGTGTACCAAAAAGGTCCCCGCTCAGTATAAGTCGTGACAAAACGCTTAACTATGAATTTTGTACTCACCTAAGATTTTGTAATTTATTTATAAGATAAACCACTTTCAAAGTACTAGAACTAGAATCGGGCATAAAGGCTGATTTACACTTCTATTTACAGTAGCGAGTAAACTTTACGGTCATGGCGAGTGAAGTTCTTAATTATCATCGTTTGGGCAGGATTTTGCCAGTTAAGTATATGTCGCAGGGATATTATAAAATCCGTGATATTATAATTTCACTAGTGACATTATAATTACACGGATTTATTGTCAATCGTTTGCATTACCTACAATTTAACTGGCTAGTTTCAATATTTTATAATTATTTCAATATTTTTTAATAATTTCACTAGACCGATACAGTGACATTGTAGGGCAGTGATATTTTAACAATAACATTGGTTTAAAAAAGCCGTTAGATTATCAAAGCCTTCGCTGATTTGCTTTACCAACTGGACTACAAGTATTGAACACTTCCAAATGCTCACGATCACTCATTTTGAAGATATTGAATAGAATGATCAACTAATTACCTCATAAAAACACCAAAAATATGTAATGGACTGATACTAATATCACTGAAAAGAGCCCGTTAAATTATACGAACCAGTGTAATTAACGTCTTTGACAAAACCCCAGCGACATATATACTAACTAAGAACTTACTGCTTAGCTATCAGATTTCTAAACTGTTTGCTGTGCATACATAAAGAAGCCCTAAGTCTCATTTGCGTATACGTGCATATTGACAGAGGCCAGTAATAAGCATAAGCATCTGCCATTCTCCTTTTCTTTTATTATTTTTACCTAAACCTACTTTTATTGGATTCCAGCCTGTGCGTGATCGCACATGGCCCAAGTAAATCGAAAAAGTTGCGATTAATCACGCGGAGGGAGAAAATAAATCTTAAACGGTTTTACTAAACTTTTATCCATCTTCGCAAGATAAATCCCTTGTATTCGAATTAGAAACATTCAGATATTGAATTGCGCAGTGATACGGCAGGCTTACTCCAGCAAATTCTTACCTGCGAGACTGTTCTTGACTTCGAAGGTAACGAATAATACAGGCAAAAGGCGCAAACTATACACGATGTTAGTTTGCATCCTTGCCATATTTACAGAGGTTACTATATTACGGACACTGAACTCAAATCATTAAAAAAATTGTGACCTAAAATTTTGATTTTTAATCTTGATTATTTAATTTTATCGACAATCTGTTACGCACACCATTAACTATCGTAGCGCATACACATCACTGTTGGCTGTTCATCGGCACAAAAGAGCTGCGGCGATTGCGCTCTCATTCTAACATCATAAACGCCGCCCCTTCTTCTTCTTCTTTTTTTTTCTTCTTATTTTTCCCTTCTTTTATCTCTGTGAATATGGCAAGGATGCAAAGTAACACCGTGTATAGAGCGCATTACTAAAATTGGGTACTTGACACTATCCACAAATAGTTCCTAAACCCTATTTCTTGAAAATAACAGCATATTTAAAACACACGTTCATTGATATTTTTTTAACTAAGTATTTTCGATAAAAAGTTTAGTGAGTTAGTTAATTAGGTATAAGTCGTGAAATGTGACGTCATAGTTTTAGTTCAGTTTTTACTATTCCTGTACAAAATCTATGGAAGAAGAGCGTTTTGACAGTTCATTAAGAGTACGTCAACGATTGGTGGTGTCAAATAGCCAAACGGATTAAGATGAAAAAAAAAAGTTTGAATCCCGAGAAAGGACATGGGATAGGTTTAAGGATCCACCGCAGTGTAGTAGTTTAGTTGGTATAGTAGAAATGAACAACTGGATAGGAAAAATGATTGTCAAAGTACCTACCTCAGAAATTCGATATGTAATAGTAGCTTATTCACCAAGGGGGTAAAGTGATGTCTTACGTCACGGGCGTCATGTTGAATCTCGAGCGTAGCGATAAGGATTCGAGAGTTAACTCTCTCGCTACGCTCGGGAGTTTAGTGTTACTCCCGAGCGTAGCGAGAGAGTTAAAAGTAGAATCCTGAGTGGAGCGAGATATTTAAGCTCGCCCAACACGAAGACATCTTTATCCCCGAGGAGAACACTTCGCTTTTTTTTTTCTTCCATTCGTGCAAAATTTTTGGAGGCCACCAAAAAGAACATAGGGTGACGAATCCAAACGCCAGCACTGCACCCACCAGCAAGCACCCCGTAGAAAAAACTGAAATATAAGATAAATGAGTATGATTTCAAGGTTGCAAGGGTAAAAATACGTTTAGATAGTTTAAAATATTATTGTACTAGCAATACTGTGTATAGTTTACATTTATTATAGCGCGGTATTCTTGAGGAGAAGTGAACTTTGTGTGATTAAAAGTGATGATCGGGCATTCTGACACATTAAGAGTAAGATTTGTCTTACGTCTATTAGTCATTAAGTAATGCAATTAAAGCACTATTTAGAAATACTGGTATTGAAACACATTTTTAAAGTTTTGCGCATTCAAATAATTTTAAGGTGTTTTGTTTTATTTACAATAGATATTAAGGGGGCCAATAACTGGATACGGAAATTTCAAGTTCTCCAATTATCAGCACACCTGCTAATACTTAGATAAAATTGACATAAATAATGTTTTCTTTTTTAATGGACTGTGTGTTACTAAAGGAATGGTTGAGTTTTGTGTAAAAAGTGATTATAGCCTTGTTTTTCAAATCCAGCCCAGTGCTGAAAATCAATTTACCACTAATTATCATCATGATGCTGGTATTTGGTTCAAAACTATGCTGATATTTGATTTTGTATTATTTTTTCGACGTGTTTCAGACCTCTTAAGATGAACCCATCAAAACAACAAAAAGCCATTATAATAAAACCGGCTAAGTGCGAGACAGACTCACACACGAAGGGTTCCGTACTATTATTTATTTCATCTTACTGCCGTACTCAGAGACGTCAAATTAAAGTTGATCCTTCTTTAAGGCTCATGCAGTCCTTTTCTATTTCATTGACCAAGAATGTGATAAAACAAGACTTAATATAGATATCATTTAATTGACGTCTCTGAGTGCGGCAGTCTTTAAATAATGTATCCTAAGGTTTTTTTATTTGGTACAAAATTATCCAACACCAAGTTCAACGACTACTACTGCTAAACTATTAAAGTTATCTCAACCGCTATAGTTTTCATTTGGAGTTTATAAAATGCACTTATTTTTTTTTTGCTTTTAAAGTTTAATATTTCGTAAGTGGAGCATTAAATCGATTTTTTTTATTATAAACCTCTAAGTAATTTTAAAAGATCTACTCAATTATATCCTATACGATGAGGTAGACGACAAACATAAATAATAATAATAATGAAATACTTTCAATCTTCAAAAAAATATTGTAAGAAGAAAACTAGGTAAGTATAATATAATATAAAAGATACTAACAGAAGGCTAAACTAATGACTGAGAAAAACAGTTTTTTTTATGTAGGTAAAACTTTTTTTAGGTTAAGTTAGTATTTGCATTTCCTGGTTACTAGTTTAAACCAATTTATTGCTTATTTTCCTAGTTTTGTTCAAATAATTATATGTTCTATCTCTAAGAACAATTATTTTAAAGTTTATCTTACTAGTTTACAGGTACTGTTCCTACCCATCCAAAGATCTGTCCATTATAGTTGACTGGAGTTGAACGAGTTAGATGTTAAAGTACTTTTTTACGTGCCATAATTAGTAGAATTGTTAAAAGAAAAAGACTGATTACCATAAAAAAAGTAAACGGTAAATTTTTCTTAAGGATATTTCCTTTCTCCGCCCATTAAAATGTATACCAATTTGCAGTGCTGATAACTGCGTAAGTAAGTGACCATGATTGGTGATTACTATGCTGATAAATGGAGATAGGCTTATTTTTTGATAAATTGTAATTTTAACTCAATAATGACCAAAAAATTTATAAAAGTCATACTTATAATAGGTAATTATATTATCAATATTAATAACGCAACACAATAATTATAAAACATGAAATATTTAGAGTTGAAGTTCAATGACTTCTTAAAGTGCTGGTTATTGGGTCCGTCACCCTATTTGAAATTTGAACCTTTTGGCACCAAAAAGAACATATTTAAAATTTGAACCTATCAAATTTTTAAAAATATGTTCGGGCTGGTTTGATGATGCCTACGAACTCTTATTCGAAATATAAATCACTTTACCTCCCTTGGGGCGTAATGAAATTTCGTACAACATTACGTCTCATGGGACGTAATGACTCACTTTAAGTCAGGTTTACTTGATGTGTAATTGAACAGTGTAATTGAATATTGCCGAGAATTAGTCTAAACACACTATGCCGAAGGTACGCGACCGAAGTTCGGCATGATTACGCCTGCAATGCTATTTCAATTACTGACGACACATTATGCCGAAATTACGTTGCGTTATAGCGTACAGCCTAACTTCGGTCGGACGTAAATTCGGCGGCAACTTTTTCTGTAGTAGAACACACATTATACGCGACCGTAGTTCGGTTCGATTGCCGACGAAGATCCGGGGGCGGGGAGCAGCCGGTAGGCACTGAATACACACAAAAAGTTGCGCGACTGAATTTCTGCCGCGTAAGTTCGGCACTTATGGTGTGTCATATCAGCTGAATACGTCGAAACGTAAAATCAGCCGCGAAACTTCGGTCGCGTACCTTCGGCATAGTGTGTTTAGACACTTAAGGTATATAGAAGTAAAGACTAAATTAAGAAAATAATTTGAGGATATTGACTTTTTATTCAGTAGGTATTTTGTAATTAAAAATTTAAACTTGTGACGTCATAAGCTTGCCTATGACGACATTCTCTCATATTTACGGGGTTGTCTTTGGAAGCAAACTTTTTTCTCGTGTGAAATCACATGCAAATAGTTTCCGGTGCGTTTAAAGGGTATACAGGGTGTGGCGTAAATAGTGGTCCAAAGCAAAGGTGTGGATACACTGTACACTGAAGCACCACATACCAGTATTTAAAAAAAATTATGTACAGGGTTTTCAAAAAAAAAAAAAAAATTTTTATTTTTTTAGAAATCGTTACCTTGCCTTACAAATTTGGTTATAATTTCCAAAAATGACGGTTTTTTTTATCCATTTTTTTATTATTATTGCTGATCACTTGTACTTAGTACTCCATTCGTTATTTTTTTTACAAACTGAATTTAATAAAAAAAACCCTGAAATTTTTTTTATTAAATTCAGTTTGTAAAAAAACAGTGTATCCACACCTTTGCTTTGGACCACACAGAAAAAAATTACAACCCTTGTAAACCCTTGAACTTCAAATAAATTGTTTTTCTGAATTGGGCTCCTTTTTGTTTCGAAAAGCAATAACTTTTTTCCTGTAAGTCGTAACACTTATTGTTGCACCATTTTAGAATCTGCAAAAGATGGGCATTTTTTTTAAACAATGGGCACTGACAGTGTGGTACATTTTTTTTGCACCAAAAGCATTGAAAGTCAAACGATTTGCTAGCAGTGAGTATTGAATTTTGAAAGAAACTTAATTTTTTTTATTAAATTCAGTTTGTAAAAAAAAACGAATGGAGTACTAAGTACAAGTGATCAGCAATAATAATAAAAAAATGGATAAAAAAAACCGTCATTTTTGGAAATTATAACCAAATTTGTAAGGCAAGGTAACGATTTCTAAAAAAATTAAAAATTTTTTTTTTTTTTGAAAACCCTGTACATATTTTTTTTTAAATACTGGTATGTGGTGCTTCAGTGTACAGTGTATCCACACCTTTGCTTTGGACCACTATTTACGCCACACCCTGTATGAAGGATAAATTATACTCCGTATTTTTGTAAAAATAAGCCCTCTTTCAATTTTAATCGGTATAAGTAACTGTATAGTGATTATAGACATGAAATCTCTAAATGGTTTTGAAATTACAATAGGTTGTTTTTTACTTTACATACCGAATTCCCGCAAAGGTCCGCTTGTTCAAAAACTTTGACTAGGCAATAAAGTATACTTAAGTATTTTACTTGTGTTACTTGAAGCCCACTGGACCCTGTTCACTTTTGTTGTGTCTAGAGGTAATGAAAGACCGAAAATAAATTATTCCACTGCTCTTATTCGGAGGAACAATGCCGCCTAAGAAAGTATTTTATATTCGTCACGCTCCGTGAATAATTGAAATACAAAGGCGAATTAAAAATTCAATTCGTTAAATTTTATCATACGCTCCTGAGAATCTGGGTGATTCACAGCTCGTCCCACAACACTTGTCAGACACGACCCATTTGGGACAAGTAGCAGAAAATGAAGGTACCTAATTATTACTAGGGCCTTATGACTATTACTCATACTTTCGATATTATTAGACTTTTTGAATTCTTATTTAAACACAAATAAAATATATTTCGATTTTGCAACTCATTATGTGGGACTCTAAACTTATCTGTACTTACGACACATACGAAGCGAAACTTATTTATTATTTTAAGTAAGACTGATTACTATAGATTTCGTTTTCAATTAAATCGTTTTTTAAAATTACTTACCTCAATACGATATGCGAGATCTTTAGAAATATCAATGACAGATGTGTGGTGGCCGGCAAATAAGCAATACATTTCTTTCGCAAACATTTTTAACGCCAGGGAACAAAAATGTATGCCACATTTACTTAGACGTCCGCCGCTACCTACAATATTTCTCTTAAATTAATTTTCAGAACTTGACATAAATGGGCCGTAGATTTGTGGGACGAGTTGGCAAATTACCCGAAATACAAAAATACGTTTGCTCATAACAAGGCAGCGCCCGTGTTGTAATTAACTAAGCCTGGAATCACTGTCAGTTTGTATTACGAATAAATGTTACAAACTTTCTTGTTATTCTGCTAATCAAAGTAAATTTGAGTTTTGCTTAAATCTGCTTTTAAGGATACGTTTTCTTTTAATTATTGTACAAATTAAGACGTGTACTTGCCTAGAGCAAAAAATTTATAGACCGTACTCAAAATGAATAGAAACGTACACATAATACCTTACACTAAATTGTTGCGTTTTTACTGAAGAATGTTCCTTCATTCCACTATGATGAAGGGTCATTCGGACCCAACATAATCTACGTTCATATTTTTTGTTATTGTTTTCATTTCCCCAAAGTATGTTACGGGCGGTCGGATGAGATCATTTTTCATCAAATAAGGGTAGGTATCAAAACTAGCGAATTATTACGTTGATAAATGGCGAGGGTACGCAGCCGCTGTCTCGACCCCATCACTTTGACACGGGTCAAAGGTCAATACACCTTAAAACAAATAAGGATTGATAAAGCGATAATAATTTATATGCGACCCGTCTTTTGTTTCATTTTACGAGGTACACGTCATGTTCATAAAATGATAGTATGCAATAACCTACACAATGCGGTTAAAAATAAAATTGTAGACAACACAGACTGTAAAATTTAAAGTTATTTATTACACTGATTTTATTTCTTAATCCAGACATATTTAATTTTACTCGTAGGTAATTCTTAAATGTCCTTTTTAACTCGTTCCGAGGTTTCCTACAAAATAACAGATTTTACTATAAGGCATAAGTTTAATGTTGGCGTACCTACTATGTCGTGAAAAAAGCATGTCTCGTTTAGTTACCCACTTAGTTTAATATTTTTAGTTCGTTTCTTTTCGCTCCTTCTGCTAACAAAGCTTTTGAGCCGCCCTAACGAACTACCTACCTACCCTTGTAGTTTCAAATTCTCACTTAAAAGTCTTTGTTTCTAGAAGTGTAATTTTTTTTTGTCGCTTCTTTTGCAAACAAAGTCACAGGTGAACTTATATGAGCGTCCCTAAAATGGGCTGTTATCTGTCAAACGACGTTTTGACGACAGTCTTGGTGTAGTCGTACGCACCCCGGACTTCTGAACCAGGCGGTTGCGGGTTCGAGTCCCGCAAGGGTTTGTGTGATGAGCACGAGCATACCTAAGTCATGGATGTTTATAAAAATGTATATAAGTATGTCTATCCGTTATTCTAGTCACCATAGCACAAGCTCACGCTTAGTTTGGGGCTAGGTAATTAGTGTGTTTGTTGAACAATTTATTTATTTATTTTAAACCCCATAAGACCCGCAGGCGGGTTGATAACAATCAATTTTTCTATTTCTATTGTGTCTAGAAACATGATACGTGAAAAATCTGCTTGTAGATCCAAATTATCACCTAAAAGTCTTTGTTTCTCGAAGTTTAAATTTTAATAAGCGTCCCTGAAAACTGGCTGTTAAACCTGTTTGTAGTTTAAAATTCTCACCTTAAAGTCTTTGTTTTTAGAGGTTCAAATTTTTAGGCGGTCATTAAAAAGGATTCATTGTCGCCTTATTGTAATTGGACGCGCTAAATCACGGAAATGCGAGGCCGGCCGACGCCGATTGCGAATTAACCGAATTTATCCGCCTTTTGTCAATAATGTTGTCCGGTAACCGATTTATTTGTCGATAATACTGACGTAGTCGAGCGGGTCGCACAGCAGTTTTCACGGTGTCGCCATCTCTGAGGTTCGATCCCCGGTCGGGTCAATACATAAATTAATATTTTTTATATTGTCTCGGGTTTGGGTGTTGTGGTACCACCGTTGTTTCAGATTTCCATAGCAGAAGTGCGTAAGCTACTTACTTTGGGATCTGAACAATGTATGTGATGTTGTCCAACATTTATTATTTATTACTGCTAGTTACATAGTAATATCGATGGCATGGATCACACATATTGACAAAGTATGAGTAGTTTACCTACCTTGGCAGGCATTGACCATCGATTGATTTAGGAAAGCCTAAAAATATGAGGATAAGAATATGAAACGCATACACACACGCGGTACATACACGCCGCAACAGTTCATTTAGCTGTCGGTAGTTTTAATATAATAATGACGATATCATCGATAAAAGTTGTCCAAAACACGTCCATTAAAAATCCAAATTGTTTTTATTTTTTTCTTTTTATTTTTGGCATCAGTGTTATGAATACTACCAGCCCTGAGTCGGAAGCTGTAGACCAAAACAACACCCTGTAATGACGCAAAACGCCACTTGAATTAAAAAAATTTTTTTTTTTTTTTGGCATCAGTGTTATGAATACTACCAGCTCTGAGTCGGAAGCTGTTGACCAAAACTTGCTGCTTGGGCTGCCGCGATATTGCAGCGCATCCGCCATGTTTGCTGAAATGCAAATAGATGGATTCCACGCCATTGTTAGAAAGCGTTGTGCGTCGCTTTTAAGTCGGCTAAAGAACAGCCCAAACCGCATCCTCAGCACATTAGCCGAACGGTTGGACTCACCGCTGCTACGGCACTAGATGCGCCTGCACACCCTCAAAGGTGTATAGACACACCCCGTGTGCGTCATTAATTATAAAATTAATTTGTACAAACTAACACTAGTTTGTAAGATTGCGTGTACTACTAACAAACTATGGACCAAGTCCGAAATAAAAACATATTTAATTTAATTTAAAAACAACACCCTGTATAGACTTTTTGATTTCAATGTTTATATCGATAATATTTATAATTATTTTTATAACTTAAGCAATTTTTTTGCAAGTTTTTTACGAAATTGAATTCAATTTCGCTCACAAAAATTAATGACTGTGTCATCCGGTGGGACTCGACCCCACGTACTTTTTTTTCGATAATATTTTTTATCGATAGCCTATCAAAAGACAACACCACTGTCGATGGCAGACGCGTAGACGCAGAAACGATAGCAAGGCCGCCCGCCCAGGGAATGCAAATTAGAGCGCAGGTGATTAGCCCGCCCTCATTTTTTCGAACTTAGTCATTAGGTCGTGATTCGAAAGATATTGGGAGTCTCCTTTCATGAGACTAATTTGGAAAAAAATTACAGTGTTTCATGCGTTGATAATAAAATCGTTTGATCACATTAAAAATAACTGTCTTGATTGGTTTTGCGATAGTTAGATAGATGCGTTACTCTTTGTTGCACAAAACAAATGAAATTACAAAGCCTTAATATGAAAGTATGAAAATTCACCAAACCCACCAACCAAATAATGTAATTCTCTGAAATTATACCTATATATACTTGATCGTAGATGTGTTCATTGCCTACAACGTAACCGTAACCTGGCGTTCGTGACAAACCGACAGTTATCGCACCTGCCAACCGTTGTCGCTGGTTAATTAACTCCCGACAATCCAGGGATTACGCCCAAATGCAATCAACTGGTGGAGAGAGGGCACTGTTGAATAGGGGACTCCGCCAACAAGTTTTATTAACCCCTCATTTTAACAAAAAAAACAGTTAGATAGTCTAAAAAACTGGAAGTTTATACAACATACCACAAAAACTCTTCGCGCAGTTAACGATTTGTAAGATATAAAGAACGACGTTAATTTTTTTGTCTATGAGAATTAGCCCATTTTCGTACTGTTTACACACAATATTTTCTATATTGTCTCGGGTCTGGATGTTGTGGTACCACCGTTGTTTCAAATTTCCATAACACAAGTGCCGCAAAATCCTTGCAAAGTCTAGCAAATCAAACTTTTTGATGCAAATTTAGTCCCATTGCAAAGATTACAAACTAGAAAACTAATTTAGAGTAGAATTAATCATCCAAACACTGTACTTTTTAAATATTTTCAGTTGAATTTGACAACAATGTTAAATTATTTTGCAAAAAAATATTTTGAAGCTTAATATCGGATTCTTTTTAGCTTAATTCGTATTTTGATTAAAAAATAAGCTCTACCTCAGCAAATTTTATTACCAGCGAATGCCCGAGCTATTCTTGGTTGCAAGTAGTATTATTATTCGCTGTGCCTTTGTTACAATGATAAAGACTTATTGGAGTAACTTTCTTAATAACGAAACTAGTTAATGAAAATATGCTAACAAAGTTGTCAAGTTTTATTAATATAGTTTATTGAGTATCATAGCTTTATCTAGTCTAGACAATAGTTAAAGTCGATGGCTCCTGATGAGTTACATTAAAAGATAGATTAAAAGATAGAAATAGATACATAATACGTAACCTCAAACACTTTATTAAATACACACACAAATGACACACTTGCAGCCTCTCATCTGCCCAGGACAAGCCGTGATGCTGGTTTGGCTGCGACAAGTGCCGAAAACTTTAAAAAGAACAAGTACAGGCAGATCGCCTCCCGGTACCACTTTGTACCGTTTGGAGTCGAAACACTGGGTTCGAGCGGTCCCAACGCTATCTGTTTTTTCAAAGAGATTTCCAAGAGGCTAGTTGACATCAGTGGTGACCTAAGAGCTGGCAGCTACCTCGCTCAGCGTATACCTAAGCATCGCTATCCAGCGCGGTAATGCTGCCAGCATCCTGGGAACCTTACCACAAGGACCCTTTTTAAAATTTTTGTTTTTGTGTTGTATTAAGTAATTTATCTTAATTTTTATTAATAAGTTGTATATATAATTATACTGTTATTAAATTAACTATATGTATATTAGGTTACTAAATACAAATTTTGGAACAAACAAGCGTTTAATTTTACACGGAGGACCAAAATTTAAGCCCTTAAGGACCCTTAAGAACCTCAAACTAAATTATTTTAAGTGCCCTCTCAGCCCAATCGTAGATACCTACGTCAAGCATACATTACGGCGTGTCATGCAAATCAGGGTTGCCATACGGGTTGGTGGAAAATTATTAACATTTACGGCGTAATAACCACATTTCACAGACTCTTTTTTACTTATATTTCGAATATTCTCACACATATTGTTGTATTTCTTTACTGTTGTGGCGGATGTCAGTGGTCATTAAAATCCTTTATTAATATGTAATAGAAAATCTATGAAATGTGCATATACTTATGTAAGTTTTCTGAATTAGATTTTGTCAATCATTATACTTACTACTAATAATGTCCGTAACTGTCGTTTACAGTACTGTTTTGATCTAAACTGTTTTTGTGTGCTTAATTTTGCTACAAAATGTTTAAACTTCGCATGATCAGGCAACACTGCTCTCCTCCTTCCAAGTGCGAGCCATAATTTGATAGGTGGAGTGCCATTACGGGGGTAATTTGGTTATCTAGACGCAGAGTTAGGACCGGCTGTTAATATTTTTTGCAATTTTCAGTCTCAAATAATTTCTTGAAAGAGTTTTAAAATGATAGATGGTTTAATCAACAAACACCAACAGGAACATTATTTATATACATGTTTTACTCGTATATACAAACGTACAAACGAATTACATAATAAAAACGAGAAAGGCTTACAACCAACCTTGGGTGCCAAATAATTTCACTATATTTTATATTCTAGTCGACAATTTTCCTAAACCAAACACCCGGTTGGGTATGTAAAACGCTCTGTAAATTGATGACGACGTCTTGATGTAGTGGTTCGCGCCACGGACTTCTAAACCAGGCGGTTGCGGGTTTGAATCCCGCAAGGGGCAAATGTTTGTGTGATGAGCACGAGCATTTGTACCTAAGTCATGGATGTTTATAAATGTATATAAGTATGTCTATCCGTTATCCTAGTCACCATAGCACAAGCTCACGCCTAGTTTGGGGCTAGGTAATTGGTGTGTTTGTTGAAACAATTTAATATATTAATTATAATGCTCTTAGCATTATAATTTACTAATAACAGGTACTTACTTACCTAAGTTTTTAAACAATTTCATACGACATGTGATGATTTGTTTGCAGCTTCTTGTTCCATGACATAAAATTGAGTTCACGCAGCGTAAATTACGCGTGAAAAATCGAGTTGAGAACATAAAAGATTTCATTTATTTACGACCCCACTTCTGTGCTCGGTGGTTTTCGCGAGTGTTTCTCTTGATTAAAAGTGACGTCGCACCTTTTGGTACCTAACTCGGATCATTCATTAGACAGGTACGAATATTAAGTTATTAATTTTGTGGGTCTAGATTGTTATTGTTTTTTTTTTAACAAAAATTTGACTGAAAAATAAATTTGAGCTATTTGTTTTGTCGGTGCTAGTAAATGCGAAGACAGTGTTGTTATTTTATTAAACGAAAAATGCGACTGTGTGCTAAAACGACAAAAAGACAGTTTAGTAAATAAAACATAAATTAGTATCCAACAGCGGCATGTGTACGAAAAAGTAGGTGGGAAATAATATGTATAGAATTGGAAAAAAATATGCTTTTAACTTTGTACATTTTGTGCTGCTTTTTTCGGCTTCACAAATGAAACCTTCAGAAATTCAAGAGGACGAGATATATCCGTTTCCCAGCTGTCACCTTATCTACCACACGTATGATTGGGGGAAGGGACTGAATAAAATTGACTCGACAGACGTTTGGCACAATCAGTAGGTAGATTTTCAGTATTTCAGGTTATCTGGCCTGCTAGAGATCGTTACGCGAAAAAACCGCCTATATTTCTTTTGTAGGTACGTACAATCAATAGTTAGGTATTTATCTATTCATCTTTAAATATTCTAACTTTCCTAATATTTTTGTTACAGAAATATTTCTACATAACCACTATGCTAAGTGTAATTTTTATATTTTTTTATTGCATCAAACATTATTCGAGGTGTGAGTTGTGAATCTCGAAAGTCAAAGAAGAAAAATGTTTGGTGTAATTTAATGAATATTAAATAATATACTAGCGACCTGTGCAATTTCTAAAATAAAATATAACCTATGTCACGCAGTAATAATTAACGTTGGTTTATTAAACTTCATTTCCTGAGAGTACTTCTTATAAACATAAACAACAACTTAATGTACATATAGACATAATTTATCGTAGTATTACATAGACTACCTAAATGATTTTTCGAGATCTAGGTATACAAATTCTCTGTCCTACAATTTAAACATGCGAGCTCACGCCGGCTACTCTTATGACAGCGAGCATAAAGTAGTCCCGAATGCATATTGCTTGCATCTCGTATGCATGCGACGGCGGCGACCTAGAGTGGTCGCCGCCGTGCCACCTACGTGCCAGGCTCCATATCAGACTTATCTTTCAATGCCCCAACCAAATTACAACCTAACGTCGAAAACATAGAGTACAAAATATTCGGAATTATAAATAATTCGGAATGAATTTTGATTTATGTGCAGTCGACTGCACATGGATATACTCGTACGCCACACCATTTGTGTGTTCGTTGTGACATTCATAACTGGATTAGCTAACTGTATAAGACAAATATGTGGACAACAGACGCAAATATAGTAACAAGTTCAATTAAGCATTGCAGTATCGTCCTCCTTAACACAAAAATATTATGAGATTGTCTGTTATATAATTTAATATAATATAGAATAAGAAAACAACAGTTTTTTTAAAGTATAAACAAAAATACACATAATATTATCCTTTAGATATGATCTTTCACAAAAAAAAATAATTTAAACCCACGAACTCTAGCCAAACATCCTACCCGTGTGCGAATTTTTGGTTTCTAATATTTATGAACACTTACTGTTTTAAAAAATATTAAAAACCAATAAAAAATAATCTTAATTAAACTAACATGATGAGGAAAAACCTTTTGGCAACAACCTTGATAAGTAGTCCAATATTGAAGCCTTTGAGTAGTTACCACAAAGAACTTTAAACTAGCTCTATATAACAGCCGTTTGCCCAGGAAATCGTTCAATAGAAGCCATTTCTACATCTATATTTGCCGATCCATCTTGCCTCTCGAAGCTCGAACAAACTAAAATGTTTTCTACAAGTAGAGTAAATATGGCATCTTCGGAAATAATATTTTATGGAAGCATTCAAAAGAAAATATTTAAAGGTAGTGAAAATGATAGAAACACAAAGTTATTAAGAAGAGTGGATATTGAACTGAAATATGTAAATAAAATTCATGTTCACTACTCTTTGATCAAAGTATGGATGATGTAATAATAATGTCCTCCTAGCCGAATTTCGACCACGGCGGCCTATCTCAACAGGGATTAGCCAACTGCGCAGGACATATTATAGTGCACGAGTGTGTGCGCAATACACAGGTGCACTCTCTGTTCCTTCACTCTCATATTTCGGTGAGACGGCAGTCCGACATGACCGTAGAGAGATCAGGCACAGGACCAACGTCTTAACGTGCTTTCCGAGGCACGGGGGTGTTAACACCACCAACTTCCTGACTCCGGAGCTGTGTCTGAGAAATTTCAAGACAGAAAAACTCAAACACTCTCGGCCCCACCCGGGATTCGACCCAGGGACCTCGTGGATAGTACCCAGCGTGCTGACCACTAGACCAACGAGGCATGGATGATGTAGTGTATGTATGGCTATAGATATTACCATGGATGTTACCTACATAAAACAGATAGCCACGGGACATTTACAATTACCCCTTTATCAACACGTAAAACTGTCGCGAAAACTTCAGTGTTACAAATATTAAATAGTTATCTAGTTAACAGATAACTATCATATGAAGCATCAGTTGAAAATTGCGCTATGTTTAGTTTTGTGTATTTGCAAAGTGTAGGTTTGGGGTTTTGAAGGACCTCCTAGACCACCCGGGCAACGACATCACAAACTTCAGTTTCTGATGGCGGCTGAACGATCCTAACAGCGGTGGTAGGCTTCGCTATTTTCACCCTCACACACACTTGACAAAGGTCCGAATTTTTCCAACATTCTTACCCAGCAGTAAAGTTTTTGAATCTGGAACAAACGTCGACAAGAGCGGTGCCTCAGGGAATTTTAATTAAATTAATTAATAAAGCCAACCCCAAGAGGAGTTGTGTAAATGAGATAAGGGCGGGGGGCAATTTAAGGCAGGTAATTTTTGGGAAACAAGACACATAATATTAATTTTGAAGTGAGCTGTAGCGTCTGTGCTTTACCGGGTAAGGGTACGGCTATTTTCTTGTAGAACACGTACAGGTTAAATTCTCATTATCTTACATATTAGTTCTTTGTTATCACATTCATATTGAGCGTCCTAAAATAATAAAAATAAATTGTTTTAACGAACACACTAATTAACTAGCCTAAAACTAAGCGTTAGCTTGTGCTATGGTGACTAGGATAGCGGATAAAAATACATTAACAAAATGGAAAATAAAATATTAAGTATTTAAATAAATAGTAAAAAATATAATGGGACTACTTTGACGAAACCTGGACATTAAGACAAGTCGCAATCTTTCTACAGTGAACTATCACCAATAAAGAAATGTCAAAATATTGTATGCAACAGTCACGTAATGCTCTAATGGTTTATTTTAGTTTCATACGTTTTGTACTATTATTTATTCTGTGGCAAGCGAGGGCGAACTTCGCTTTAGAAAAGTTTGCATCTTGTCTACGGGTCCTGCATGAAATGGCGTAGCAGGTACGACTACTGTTTGCTACGAAATACGAACTACGAAATCCCCGTAGACGCGTAGGGCGCTTCCTGACTTGTCAGTGCGGTATCGGTGCAGGAAATTTAACTCTCATTAAACATATAAACTCGTGCTTACGTTTTAAATTTGATCTTAAATTGTTTATTAAACATACCGACATAAGTGTGCAACGTAAGTGTTTGGGACATATACATACATACTTGCTTATACCTAATAAGCAGAGGTCGGAATTAGGTAAAATTATTCATATACTTACACTGATTTTATACAGCGAAAGAATAAAGTGGATATGCCTCAAATCCCGAAATTAATTTTAAAGAGCAGAAAAAATGCAAATAAAAAGTTATTTATTTTACATGCTTTTACACAATTTAAACTACTACCTACACGCGCGACGTTGCCATACTTACATCAATGACATCGGATGTTGCAAAATACGCGCGATGTTTCCACAGTTGTAATTCGCACATGTGTATGACTCCCGCTACCTCAGTTTGCTATGAGGATTAGTGATATGCTAAATTTTTGTTCCCTATTGAAGTCATCAAACAATCCAGTTCGAAATTTAGGAGCCAATACGACTTTCATATAAACAGACATTTTATGTGTGCTAGCCGGCGACACGTTTCCCTAGCTAGCACATACCGTGCTGCCAAACCAGTGAGACCAGGGATTTTTATTTATGCCTAGAAAGTTTAGCACAATGAGTGCCAGAAAACTCCAAAAAACTGATTATCACAATCAAGAACTGTAGGAACTACGAGCATTAAACTTTGTGCTAGCTGGAGACCCGTGTCTTCAGCTAGCTCATCTGTATCTACACAATTACCAAAAACATATTTACGGTTCATATCTTAAGACATTCAGCGGAATAGGAGTCATAGACTGAATATTTCAAAGCCCTAGCTTGAAAACTGTTTGAACTACGAGCCCACAACCGTGAGAGAGCCACTGTGTAAGCTGAAGACACGCTTGCAAAATGTCACTTGTATATCTCTTAAATTACATTAATTTGCGTAACATTTTAAACATAAAATAATTTACTATAATTGAAGTCATCTTCCAGCCTTAATTTTAAATATCTGGACATCTTAAATTTCAAGATATAAGCAAAAATCGGATACCACCTCAAATAAAATGGTTTGACGCAGTCAGTTATACTGACTGTGGACAAAAATTTTGTAAGTAAGTTTGAGCCTAGAATCCTATGCTTGAAGAGTCATTTTTGTGTACCTACCTATGCAAGGATTTCGATGACATAAAGCTTTAGGCTAGGAGCCATACATTATAAAGTAAACTAGTTATAAGACGATTTTTGTGAATTGATAAAAAAGTAGCTGTTAATTTGAATCTAAAGATTGCAAAAAGGATTGTAAGTTCCTTTTTGCAATCTTTAGATTCAAATTAACGTCAAACGTCCGTCAAAATAAAAATTGACCCCTTCATAAATTCCCAAGAAGCTGATTTTTTAAATAAACTTTATAAACACCATAATGATGGAGTTGGGAAAAGTCCCCATCGATCCTGTGTAAAAAAATGCACGGATAGGAGCCTGACGGACGCGGAGACTGCATGGACGCTTAAACTCCTTTAAAAATGGCTACCTACCTGGACCCATCTAGTCGTCAACCGGCAAGGTAAAGCATTTTTGGATTTTTCATTAGGCGACGGGGCATTCTTTCACAATTGGCTAAACTGCTACTTGGGCCCCCTACCACTTGTTATAACCCCTGGAATATGATTTATAATACACTAAAATTATTCAGTGACGTAATATCATGCAATGCTAAAGAGTTGACTGCTACAAGAAGCTACTAACGCCATCTAGCGCACCGTTCTCGCACTTTATTCATGCTCGTTCAGCCAGCAACGTAGTGCCGCGCGCGGCCAGTGACTAAAACGCGCGAAGCGTGTCGCTGCTTGCTCGCGTAAGTTGAACTTAACTTGGGTAAGTTCATTAGCCCACCACCGTGGGTCACCGTGCGTCGGTACATTTTTGCTACCTACGCGGGGAGTTACACAGGCTTGCCCCTACTTCCTCAGTCGGCCGTCGAAACCGCTACCCCCCAAAGTCAGGCACCCGATGCAGCAGAGACAAGCAACTGAGTTTGGTTACTCCAAGCACCCCAACTACCCAGACTTATTTCTCCTATGGCTACTTCAGGCCTCGCGAAATTGTATGTTAAAAATATCTTAGACAAAATTCTAGGTAATTTTCTTTAGGGCGCGAATGCTACGTGTGACTGTAGGGTTGTATGACAATGGCTTGTAAAGGTCGCTATCACTGAGTAAATTCTTTATTTAAGTGTCATAATCCAAAGTACCCATTAATGAACTGTTCAGTAAAGTTCATTGATGGGTGTATGTACATTCAGAATGTACAGTCAGAATAAAACTATTTTCATAAGGACTGCATTTTTCCATACATTTCATGAGGGATTTTTTACAGATATTTCGAAAACTACAAATAATCGTAGAAAGTACAGGTGTCTAGTCTGGTCTTTCTTAACCTTGAAAATGCTCTTGATCTCAAGAATGTAGGTAGCCATTGTAAGGCTCCTAGTCTAAGCTTAGATGTATTGAGCAAGTAATCACTACGGTAAGAGTAGGCACATCATTTTCAAAATTATGAACGAACTTTTTGCCAACCTAACCTAAAGAAAATTACTACTAATATAAAGAAAATATAAAGTAACTGTCAAAACAATAGTGATGTACACACGGCCCCTCATCAACCTATGGTCTGTCAAATTTTCGCAACGATATTTCAACTTTATGTTTAGTACATAGTCCATATCATTTGACATATTTTGACAAATTTGTGTAATTTGATGCGGGTCCACTGTATTGTACAGTGGACCCCGCATCAAATACATAGAATAATTTTAAATATTTCTTCTGAGGACATGCTGTATAGACTTTTAAAAAAAGCGCTTAAATTCAATTATTTATTTCTATTTCAGATCACAATAATTCCATCGCTCTTTTGGAAGCTAAAACAAAAAATACTTTATGAAGTAATAAAAAAACGACTATATACAGTTGGCAGCACGTAGGAACAGAATAACGGCAGTAAATAAGCCAAATCTTCGCTGTTTGTCGCTATAACCCATTACCGAAATCTTAAATAAATAATACCAAAATTATAAATTTTGGTATTATTTATTTAAGATTTCGGTAAATATACGGTAAATATTCGGAACAGTATAATTATTTTTAAAATGTAAACAAAAGTTATATTATTTTAATGACGACATCTTGGTGTGGTGGTCACGGACATCTAAAACAGGCGGTTGCGGGTTCGAATCCCACAAGGGGCAAATATTTGTGTGATGAGCACGAGCATTTGTACCTAAGCCATGGATGTTTATAAATGTATTTATGTATGTCTATCCGTTATCCTAGTCACCATAGAACAAGCTCACACTTAGTTTGGGGCTAGGTGATTGGTGTGTTAGTTGAAACAATTTATTTTTGCTATTATTATTTAAAAATAGAACATTATTTTGATTCCTGCTTAGTGTTTTCAGCGTTTAGAATAGCTTGAAATTTAGTAGGTATTAGTAATTTTAAATGACAAGTGTAAATACAACGGCGCAGAAATCAGTCGTCAAAAATATCGATATCAAAATGACCTATAGGCACCGCACTAAGACAGGCATAATTTTACAATATTTGCAATGTTCTTAGATAATTCAACTGTTGTAGCCAAGTGCGATAAATGAACATCTTAATTTGCATATATTTATTAAGATATTACGTAAAATTGCTATTTGTTTACCTGTTAGGCTACAGCGGAAACCTAGCTTAGAATATGCCAGATGCACATTTTTAGGGTTCCGTACCCAAAGGGTAAAAACGGGACCCTATTACTAAGCCCCCGCTGTCTGTCTGTCTGTCTGTCTGTCTGTCTGTCTGTCACCAGGCTGTATTTCATGAACCGTAATAGCTAGACAGGTGAAATTTTCACTAATGATGTATTTCTGATACCGCTATAGCAAAACACAGAATAACAATAATATTTGAGGGGGGGGGCTCCCATACAATAAACGTGTTTTTTTAACAGTTTTTTGCTCGATATTAATAAAATATTTACAGAATATTAAATTGTATATACATAAGAAAAAAGGAAAAAAATAAAGTCAGCCTATTAGATCCCACTGCTGGGAAAAGGCCTCACCTCCTCAACTATGAGGAGGAACGAGCCATACTTCACCACGCGGGCTCAGTGCGGATTGGTGGAGGGGTGTCTGTAAGGCAAGTGATAAACCTTACTGTCAGATGTTATCAAGCCGCCCTAGGGCCTCTGACTAGGCTTAACGACTAATACCAACAGCTATTAGCCGGGACCAACTCCTTAACGTGCCTTCCGAAGCACGGAAATGCTTGTCATGGTCGTCACTTTTTAATGGTCGGAATGGTCACCCATCTAATCACGACCGCGGCGTGGGTTGCTTAACTTTTGGTATAACTACCAAAGCGCTGCCGCTACTGCGCCACGAGCACCTCAAATAAATAAATAAAATATATATAAATATTAAAAATAAATTATACATTAAAAAATATATATTTATTTAAGGTGGGCTCCTATAAAACAATCAGATTTTCTTGTTTGCTAACAAAAAGAAAGGTTATAATTTCTAATGTTATGGTTAATGGTACGGAACCCTTCGTGCGCGAGTCCGACTCGCATTTGGCCAGTTTTAAGTACTCGTCTGACGCTACCGATTTCACACTTTGTCAATTCTTTTCTATCCATTTTTTGCAGATTAACTAAATTCAGTTTTGTTGAAATACTTTTTGTTAAAAAATGCCTACATAAATTACGCGCTATCACCAAAAAAAACTTGACATTGACATTCATTGCAGTATACTGCATATTACCAATTTGACGTAAAAATGTATTTTTGTTACGTTATCATATTAAATCATGGATACCGCAGCTTGCCGTCAGATGATTTTTCGAAATTGGTTCAGTAGTTCCAATGATATATAAAGAATTAGTCATTTAGTCATAAAAGTATTATTTTTCTTAAGCAACAAATTACCTGTAAGCTTGTGTATTATTCTTCATTCTCATGAATCACACTAACACCGAGTAGGTAGGTATTTATGGCTGAGGGTATGAGTTTGGCTTGTACTTGTTATTTATCTGTCTCGCATTACAAACACTACTAAACATAACTTTAAAACTGTCTTTTTTATCTTTTATATTTTAACTGATACACATAACACTCCTCAAGGGTAATCAAGCTCTTATTGAGTAAGTACTATATTGTATTCATTAATACATAGAAACATATTGTATGTTTTCATATCGTAATTCTGGCTGTGAAATCTTGTTTAAATTTCTTATTTTATTTTAGTGTACTTATTTCTGGAGCCTTATTTCACTGACCAAATAAGGCTGGTCGCGGGTCTGGTCTTGTTGGAATGCGGCCGCGTACCCTTAAAGTTGTCAATTTGCGAGAAAATGAGTCATTCAGTTGTGCATCGGCCCCGATCTGGCACGCGATCAGTTCCGAGAGAACTTACTGAGTTAGGTGGATATGTTACAGTCATAGTGATTAAATAGATATTATACATAATGACTGATCATTATATATAATAACAAAATTGACTAGACAATATGATAAATTAATCACTTCATCCGGATTTTATTCATAATAGCGGGTCAAAGTTAGCCAAAGTAATAAATACGGTCTAACTGACTTGTTACCCCTCCCGCTCTTCATCCCACTGCCGCGTCGCGTGATCGCCGCCATCTTGTAGCTGACGCAAGCAGTGGTCGTCATCGTTTTGTTATGAGAGGTCGCGCCGCGCGTGCCGCAATTTCCGCGAGTTTTTACATTCGTATCAGTGTCTAATAATGGCAGATGAAATGAAAAAACGTTTCTATGAAAATATCACTGTACTCATTGCAAGTAAAGGAAAAAATAATCAGTTGTTTACATGTGATCAATATTTGTCTTTAATTTCAAAAGTTAAAGAATCAAAGAACAAGGTTATTAAGAAAACACCTGAAGATTACCAGCGCCTATCAAGATACGATGTCGTCAAAATTGGAGCATCAGAAAAACTAATAATTCCGGTGAAAAACGAAGGTGATCCCATTATTTACTATGCTCACTTAGACGAAACTTTTCAAATAATCCACGACTGTCATATTAGTATTGGACACGGCGGTAGAGTCAGAATGATGAAAGAGTTAAAATTAAGATATAAAAATGTAACTGCTGAACTCGTCACAGTGTATTTGAATCTGTGCGAATCTTGTCAGAAAAAGAAAAGTTTGCCAAAAAAAGGTCTTGTTGTAAAACCGATTATCAGCAACGAACTTAATTCAAGGTGCCAAATAGATCTCATAGACATGCAATCACAAAGTGATGGTGATTATAAATTCATCATGGTCTATCAAGATCACCTAACAAAATTCGTGCAGCTGCGGTCTTTAAAAAGTAAGCGAGCAGAGGAGGTAGCGTATCATTTACTGGACATTTTTACTACATTTGGAGCGCCTAGTATTTTGCAAAGCGATAATGGTAGAGAATTTGCTAACAAAGTGGTCAAAGAAGTCTGTGCGATGTGGCCGGAATTAAAAATCGTACATGGCAAACCCCGACATTCTCAATCACAAGGGTCTGTTGAAAGAGCTAACCAAGATATAGAGAAGATGCTTTGTACTTGGCTGGAATCTAACAAGACGACGAAATGGTCTGAAGGATTACGCTTTATTCAATTTATGAAGAACAGAGCGTATCACGTAGGAATAAATCGTAGCCCTTACGAAGCAATGTTTGGCTGTAAAGCTAAAGTTGGATTAAATAGTCTTCCTAAAGACGCGCTAGTTGAACTGTCAACAGAAGAAGAGCTAGAATCTATATTGAATGAAGACGAAAACCAGTTGAATGAGGAGAGGCAAACCGAACCCAATATAACCGACGCTGTGATTAATGAAGATGATGATACTAACCTTTCAAACACTGATTCGCAAAATGAGATTCCGGATAATCTGACAGGAAACCCTGATAACGATACCGAAAACCAAGGAAATACTACAGATCCGTCAAATATAACGCAAAGTGGCCAGGAAATAGTAATTGCTCTTGATAAAAAGAAAGAAGACATTGGAAACATCAGAAAATTAGTTGGACAATCTCTGAAAAAACAAGCAGATAAAATGTTGACTCTATCTTCGCAAAAATATCCTGCTGCTAATATAGGCGATAACGTAGTAGTAAAAATTCCTGACGTAGACCGTGCCAAAGCCGATGATAGAAACATTATCGCTGTTATAATTTCTCAGGAGACAGAAGGAATGTATAAGTTAGGCACCAAGCATGGGATTCTAAATCAACTTTACGCAAGAAATCAGTTCACT
Source organism: Pyrausta nigrata (assembly GCA_949316185.1). Taxonomy (NCBI): domain Eukaryota; kingdom Metazoa; phylum Arthropoda; class Insecta; order Lepidoptera; family Crambidae; genus Pyrausta; species Pyrausta nigrata. The sequence continues at coordinate 5,731,281 of OX438941.1, read as the reverse complement.
GTCTGCAAAGAAACTTTTATTACAATTGATATCGTTCCCCGACATGAAGTTACCATCAGAGAATGTGCAAAAAAAGAGTCACATCTTGGCGGCCAAGGATTTCGGCACTGCAATTGTACTGGAGAATGCGTTTCTAATAGGTGTAAATGTAAAAAGTCAAACCTCATGTGTAACTCAAAATGTCACAAGAGCCTTACTTGTAAGAATAAATAAAATGTTATGACCCAGTTAATTCATGTCAGTTCATTTTAAATATTTTATTATTATAGTCTTTAAAGAGAGATACCAAATAGGTACTTTTACTGATCTCTGTGTTCTTTTTTAATTTTTTTTAATGGCTAGTGAGCTTTTCTACTTTTTAAAGTTAAATAACTTTAAAACAATTTGATTTAATGTAGAATTATTATCTATGGCAATGTTATTTTAATTCTTAATATTAAAAGTCAAACCTCTTGTGTAACTCAAAATGTCACTTGAGTCTTACTTGTAACAATAAATAATACGAGTACTTGTGACTCAATTAATGAATGTCAGTTCATTTTAAATATTTTATTATTGTAGTCTTCAACGATAGATACCAAATACTTGTATTAATCTCTGTTCTTTTTTGTTGTTTTTAACGGCTAGTAAGCTTTAAGTTTACTTTAGAAAGTTTAATTACATTATAACAATGTTAATTAATGTAGAATTATTATCTATGGCAATGTCATTTTAATTCTTAATAAAAACCTTAACAGTACCTACTTGTTTTATTACATTATCCAAGTCTTGGATAAATTGTGTATAAATTGTGTAATGATGTGATTATTTGATCGTAAAAGTTTTAAAGGAAAAATTATTTTATACTTTTTAGCGCATTGACTTAAAAGCTTGTTTTTAAAAAGGTTTTTTACTTGTAATTTATTTTTTACTTTTTAGTTATCGCTGGACAGATTTCTTAGTCTGTAGGCATATCTCACTTTTTATCTCATTCAACGCATCATTAAGGCAAGGGCGTTTGTCGGTTAAATTCGATGGGCTTATTATTTTTCGATCGACTAAAAATTTAAAGGGTAACTAACTATGTGCAACTAATATCTAACATACCTTAATATCAGTTTATCAAAATATTATTTCGGTGACAATTAAATTAGGTAAGCCTTAAAGAGGGCTATTTTAAAAATTGAATAACGACAGTGACTTAAAGGTGGCGAAAAGTTTTAAGCTCGCTTACTTAAGACATAGGTAATTAAGGAACATAAAATAACAGCTTAAAAGCTAATATAATGGCTAGGCGACGAGTGAAATAGCTTGACTACGAATTTAATGTAAGCCAAAGAGTTAAAGAGCACTAATTATTACCCTGAAGTATTGAAATTCCTTTAAAAATACAGCAAATAGGAAAACCATTTTTTTAACTTCGACCCACCGTGGTCCTTCGCTGTGGTACTGTCTGCCCAATAAACAATGCAGCTTAAAGACTGAAGGCGCTAAAAGAGAGCATCCTAATGCTTGCTTTTATGTTGAACAATTTAAGGCTTAATGTTTGTATGCCACTTGCAAGTTGGAAACTAATGCTGTTGACGCCTCTCGCGAAATTACACAAATCAAAGTTAAACAATCGATGCTACGGACTACAAGTATTCGACTTTATTTTTTACTATCAAGGTCAGTACAACCAATACACAAAAATCTTAAACAACTTACACAGGTTACCATGCATTGTCATCTAAACAACCTGTAAACAAAATTTCAGCTCAATCGGTTTAAGATATTTGCTTTAAAATTGCTGGTCATGTCTGTCGCAGAACCGACGGGCGTTGGAGTAGGAAGGTTCTCGAATGGAGACCACGTCTCGGGAAACGTAGTGTTGGACGCCCCCCTGCTAGGTGGACCGATGACCTGAGGAATGTGGCCGGTGGTGGCTGGATGCGAGAAGCGGAGGACCGTGAAAGTTGGCGCCGTCTTGGAGAGGCCTATGTCCAGCAGTGGACTGCAATAGGCTGATATGATGATGATGGCTTTAAAATTGAGCTGCAATAAGTATTTGTGACATAACATATCACCCGACTATGTACGAGTACAACACTTTGTCTTGGGTGATAGGAGAAATGCGCCGCGTAAGGCATAAGTAAGCTTCAACCTAATTATTTTAACTTTAAGCTAAGCCTTACGCAGCGTAAACACAATTCCAGTTTGATTTGAAGTTATCCTTCTCCTAGACAGGCAAACCAATGCTGTTGACGCATATCTCACCAAAATTAAACTCGTCAAAGTTTACCTACCGATGCTACAGACTCAAACAATTCAACCTCAAAAATTATAATCGAGGACTCCAAGGAAACCTCTTTTAACAAGCGTATACCTTATGACTGAGGGTCGTGATCATTATGTGGAATAAAATACACACAACGACTTCTAGGCAATATTTAATGGAATGGTTTGCCATTGCCTTTTCCATCTCACATACTAGCCACTAGTGTGCAGGTTTTTCCTCATGGTGTTTTCCTTCACCATTAGGCAGCGATATCTTTGAAAGAGACTGTAGGTACTTAAGTTTTTGTACAAACTTATTGGTACAGGCGGAGATAGAACTCATGATCTCACGGATGAAAAGTGAAGTTTTCTCCGCTCGGCTATCACGCCTTTTCTTCACGCCAAGAAAACCCGATACACCAAACTCCTAAACGGATTGGAGCAAAGGAGTTAAACTCGCATGCTTTTTCTCTGCAAGCCCTTTCATTTGATACCCATATTGTAAGAAAGCATAAAAAACTTAGTCCATAGGAAAGCATCAAAAACTTAATGCGCCATCTCTAGGAGTCCGCCATATATGATTTGGAGTGACGTCACCCTATGTATTGAGTAATTCTTATCAAGCCCTATCATTTGATACCCATATTGTAAGAAAGTATATAAAACTTAGTCCACCATCGTTCAAAGCCCGCCATATTGGATTTACAGTGAGATCACTTTTTTATCCAATAATTCTCAGCAAGCACTTTGATTTGATACCCATATTGTAGGAAAACATAAAAAGCTAAGGCCGCTATGTTTAGAAGTCCGCCATGTTGGATGAAGAGTGACGTCACCTTCTATATCGAGTTATTCTCAGCAAGCTTTTTCATTTGATACCCATATTGCAAAAAAAGCATAAAATCATAGTCCGCCATATTGGATTTGGAGTGACGTCACCTTATTTATGGAAATGTTATCAGCAAGCCCTTTTATTTGATACCCGTATTATAGGAAAGCTTTAAAAACATGACTATGTTTATCCGTTATTTTTAAAAGTCCGCCATATTAGATTTAGAGTGACGTCACATTATTTATCGAGCTAGTTTCAGCAAGCCCGTTCAATTGATACCCACATTGTAAGAAAGCAAAGAAAACTTAGTCTGCTATTTTTAGAAGTCCGCCATATTGGATTTGGAATGACGTCACCTTATTTATCGAGTTAATCTCAGCAAGCCCTTTCATTTGATACCCATATTAGAGGATTGCGTTTACAAGTCGGCCATTTTAGTAACGTCACTTTATTTTTTGAGTTACTTTTAGCAAGCCCTTTCATTTGATACTAATATTGTAGAAGTGCATTGAAAATAACGAGTCTGCCATCTTGGATGGTCCGCCATGTTGAATCTAGAATGACGTCATGCATCTTACCATGCATTGTCATCCAAACTAAACGCGTATACAAAATTTCAGCTCAATCGGTTGAAGATATCTGCTTCAAAATTGACTTGCAAGATTTCACCCGAACAAACATACATAGTTACATTGAAAGCTAAATAAAAGCTTGTAATAAATAAAAGCTTGTAATAAAAATGAATTAATTGTTTTGGCCAATCTAAAGTCTGGAACGACAAGTTTGTTTTTGTTTCTTGTATTATAAGAATGAATATCACTTTTTTTCGTGAAAAGATCTAAATTTTTGCGTACGTACATGATATTATCAAAAATGTATTGAGAGGCCACAGTAAGTATATTAATTTCCTTAAAGAGTTTTCTCAGGGATTCGCGCGGACTCAGTTTGTAAATGCCACGAATGGCTCTTTTCTGTAAGATAAAGATGGTATTGATGTCCGCAGTAGAACCCCACAAGAGAAGACCATAAGACAGAATACTGTAAAAGTAAATAAAATAAACAAGCCTTGCCGTTTCAACGTCAGTAAGATGTCTTATTTTTCTAACCGCAAAGGCAGCTGAAGCAAGTCTCCCAGCCATGTGGTCCCCATTGCAACCTCGAATCCAATGTAATGCCCAGAAACACAGTGGAGTTAGATAGATCTAGTTTCTCACCATTTAGTAAAATTTCTGTGTTACCATGCTTCACGTTGGGCATGGTGAATTTAACACATTTGGTTTTTCTTGTATTGAGAAGCAAGTTGTTGCTTGTAAACCAATTTAACACCTTAGAGAGAGCCCTGTTTACATCGTCAAATATTTCTTCGCCTCTTTTTGATTTGAAGATAAAAGAAGTATCATCAGCAAACAGAACAATCTCACAGGAGTCTTTGGAAAAGAAAGGAAGGTCTTTAATATAGATCAGAAAATGCAACGGTCCCAAAATTGAGCTCTGGGGCAATCCCATTTGAAGAGGGGCACCAGAGGAGTTAGTACCATTAACATTTACTGTTTGTAATCTGCCTGAGAGGTAAGATTTTAACAATTTTAATGCATTATTTGACACACCGTAATGCTTTAGCTTAATAATTAGTGTTTTGTGATCAACACAATCAAACGCCTTCGATAAATCACAGAATACACCTATCGCATCATGTTTATCTTCATAAGCGTCTAAAATGTGTTTGACAAGTGCCACCCCAGCATCTGTTATATTTCTACCTTTAGAGAAACCAAACTGTTTCTTGTGCAGTAAATTGTTAAGTTTAAAATGGGAGAGCAGTTGGTTAAATATGAGTTTTTAAAAAAATTTGCTAAATGAAGGTAGTATGGAAATCGGCCTAAAGTTACTCGGGTCACTTTTCTCTCCTGACATAAATAAAGGTATAATCTTACTATATTTTATTAAAGTGGGAAATTTACCTTGATCAATACATTCATTAAATATATGTGCTAAGTGATATGGTACGAGAGGTATAATGGGTTTTATTGTGTCAGTTGATATGCCCCATATATCCTCAGTTTTAGTTCTTTAAAAGTTTAACTACCATTATAGGATCAATATGAATAAAATCAAATGAGCAGTTACACCTGTCAACACTAGATTCCAGTAGTGATTTTGCATGTAGAGGACATGAATTAAGTTGTTTAGTTGTTTCAATAGGTATATAACAGAAGTAATCTTCAAAGGCGCCTGCCACTTCATTATCAGATTTAATATTCTTATCATTAATTTTAAGTGTAAATGTGTGATCACGTGGTTTAGTTTTACAAGTTTCTTTGTTTATAATATTCCAGGTCTCTTTAATTTTATTACTCGATCTGTTTATTTTATCTCGTATGAAATTAGATTTAGCTACCATACAGACCTTTTTAAATAATTTTGAGTATTTTTTAACATATTCAACAAATTCACTAGATTAACTTTTACATTCACTAGATTTTGTCTCTTTCTACCGCATTCAAACTATCAATAAGTAATAAATCGGTTTACTCATTCACACAGCTCATTCGCTTACCTCGTTTCGTCGAATGCGCTCACTTGTTTCGTATTGTGTTTTGTGTGATGAATCCTGTTTGAGTCTTGCTTGTTTACTGGATTCTGGAATCTACTTAATACGGGACACACACACAAATATAGTACGTTAGGTTAGCCATGTAAACTAAAAAAAAGCTTTTATTGCGTAGGGAATAGAGGCGGTCTCTAGTTCAAATTTGGGTAGTCTGACGAGCGACCGTGTGTACGATACATTGGGCATTTTTAGTATTCGTTTATAATATTGTTGGCACAGTAATTATTTTTCCATTTAGCGGTAGGGCGAGAGCAAATCTTTGTTCGAACCCACAAAAAGAACAAGAAATAGTGAAGTGCGCTTTCATGTTATGTGCGCATTCGATCTTAGTCGGGAAAGTTAAGTACTCCATTTTCCTCGTTCTACCTACAGCTAAGCGATATACCGGGTGTCCTCTAATTGAAGGATAATCCGTACAGATTAGTTACATTATTCCTTACTATACTTAGTCATTCGGGGCAACTAGGCGCACTTTAGACTTTGAAATCTCTAACTATTAACCGAATATAATTTTTATTACACTATATATTAAGTAAAGAAACAAAACTGTAACTCTTTCAGATTTGTGGCAAATTAAACATAACTAGAAAAAACTGGAATGCGTACACTTGACCCGTGTTGCGGGTAAATGTGTGCACTCTTGCGGGTAAGTAAACGCAGTGGGTGAGTGTTCGCATTGGTTCGAAAATAACACTTTTTATAATAATTAAACGTCAATAAATTGAGGCGGTTCTTAAAAATATTCATCTATCATCATCATCTAAGATTCAGACCTCACGGGTCACCGAAAACTCTTGTGGGTCTGAAAGTCAGATATATTATTGGTGTTATCTCTTTTCACGTGTCATCAGTAACACCGCCATCTATCATGAATACTGCAGGTTGTCGTGGTTATATATCAATAATCGCCTTATGAAGCTGATTAGAATTGCGGATTTTTCTATATAATACATACAATATGTAAGTGTACGCGTGCGCACACTTTCCCGCGCACACTTTACCCAGATAGTAAAAAATTAAATTTGATTGACGACGCAACATATTGATGTTGCGTCGTTCATTATAACCATTACTTTTCTCACACTAAAATCAACCTGAATGTGCACTTAATGAATAAAATATAGGCTCACTGTTATTAGCTAATAAGTATTGGCGTCAGAAAGTTTTCCAAAACATTGAAAAGTTGCAATTAAACCAGCAAATTTGTATTTTCTCAAAAATATCCCGAACGAAACGTGGTGCACCGCAGTGACGTGTCTGATTTAATTTGTCCCTAGTGGGCCTCCAATTGACCCATACTCGGGCCATTTCCCCGAGCCCCGTTTCACAGATATTTTCAATGCGCTCACTTACCCACTGCGCTCAGTTACCCCGAATGACTCACCTCCCAAAGAATATTTTCAATTAAAAGTGTTGCCATTTTTGAGGCTTCAATTTAAAATTTCATTATTTTTTGTAGCTTTATTACCATTTTCAGTAAATAGAAAATATGGATTTTGTTGAAACAAAAAACATATCGGATGTGCCGGCTACTGTACAATATTGACGAGGTACACACACACGGCCGCACGTCAAATTACCCCACTCTGACCTTGAGACCGCCTCTATTCCATACGGTATAAAAGCTTTTTTCGTAGTTCACATGGGTAACCTGACATGCTGCCGACCGTACTAAGTATTAAAAAAGCCCTGCAATAACTCCACCCTTCCGATTCACATTTCATCGTTCGGTGGGTTCCCTGCATCTGACAGGGCTTGTGGCTGGCACTCCATTTGTAACTGTCAGTTGTCAGTTGTTAAAAATAATAAGGCTCTACGATCTACATATGTATAACATTGTATAAGCCTTAGGCACAAAATACAAAACAAAATTAATGTTTCTTTAAATGTTTGGTAAGACAAGAATAAGAAGAATATTAAAATTGTTAAATTAAAAATTCTTTTATATTCAAAAGAACTTAGAACTTTTTTCTCGAGTCTTCTCGGTAAGTAGTCGTGACTAAGATGGTATGAGACTGTACGTTAGGATAGTAAATCTTGAAGTTTAATAATTCCGAAAAAGATCGTGTGATCTCCTGCTGGCACACTTTGAGTATCTACGGAACCCCAGAAAAATAATAATAACAAATTGTTTCAACGAACACATTGCCTAGCCCCAAACTAAGCGTGAGCTTTTGCTATGGCGACTAGAATAACGGATAAACATACTTATATACGTATATATACATCCATGACTTAGGTACAAATGCTCATCACACAAAAATTATACCCTTGCGGGATTCAACCGGTTTTGTAGTCCGGAGCGCGAATCACTACACTAAGAATGGGATGTCTGTTTTCATTAGGCTATTGCACAGCGTACAAACAGGCCGAGCAAGCAACAGGTCGGCAAAACCAACGCTTTTTGTGCACTAAAGAGCCCCAAATGAGCTCCTTTCACACATTCACCACTACTTCCATCTCAGTGCGGTTTTTCATCGCGTAAAAATAACTTTTGTCAGAAGAAAAGTCTTTGATGGCATTTTTGTAGCCACAGAGGGAGGCCTTTGTTAATACCTAGTCAGTGTTTACATTAAGGTCACATTCGTATTCTAAAATTTACTGGTTTATTAAGTCAACGACAATTGTCAGTCAATCATTAATCGTCGTCTTAAAGAAACCAGTATTGAATAAAAAAGGTAATGAAAATATATTCTTTCAAGCACAAAGTCCTACCTAAAGTCCGTTCTTCAATGCTTGTCCAACATTGTAAACAATCTTGACATTCCTTTTTAAAAACATTATTCATTTAAAAATAAAATAGACACAAAAATTACATCCTAATATGGTAGTTTATCGTTTAATATAATCAGCTTTTTAGAGCTATTAATAAATATTTTTTCACCACAATTAAAATAAATTGTTTCAATAAATACACCAATTACCTAGCCCCAAACAAAGCGTGAGCTTGTGCTATGGTGACTAGGATAACGGATAGACATACTAATATACATTTATAAACATCCATGTCTTAGGTACAAATGCTCGTGCTCATCACACAAACATTTGCCCCTCGCGGGATTCGAACCCGCAACCGCCTGGTTTAGAAGTCCGTGGCGCGAACGACTACACCAAGATGGTCGTCGTATATTAGTTTTAAAAGTCATAAAAATATTGTTTTACAATGTTTGACACGCCAAGAAAAACCGACTTAACAAAAATATCCAGGGCCAGAATCGTGACTGTTTTGTGGCTATTCCTCAAGTACATTCAGCATTTTTTTTTATTTTAAATCATAAAATTAAGGTGAAAACGCATAAACATAATACATCGTTGGCAATAAATCGCACCGCGTCGTAAGCCGCTTAGTAAACGGTTGTCTAGTCGGTTTATTCTAATACATGCATTATCTGGCGACCTTCGCTGTATAAGTTAGCTCGACAAAGTGTTTAGACAGAAGCGAAAAAAGCGTAAAAATTAAATTAAATTATTCCTAAAATAAGTAAGGCCCACTTGCGCACGTCCGGGTTTCAGACTTTTTCAAGGCTGCCAGTTTTTATCTGAGTTGAAAGTCAACTTGCTCAAGTCTGTATTAGCTAATCCAGATGGTCTACTTACGCCAGTCCGGATTATCTAATCCGGACTGGCGTAATCAGACCATCTGGATCCGCATCGTCAACCGAGTACGTGTCTGGTTCCAGAACAAACGGGAACGTCTGCGATGAGCATAAATCCAGCTCTCACGGAACTAATGCCGCTGCTCTGCACACAGGGGTGTATTTAACACTGACGCTTAGAAAACGCGTTTGGGTACGTTTAGAAAACGCTTGCTTAAGTAGCGTTTAGTCACATAGCGTTCAGTAAACGCTTAGCAAGCGTACCGCTTTGTAAACGCTTGCTTAAGAAACATTTAGTGAACGCTTAGTAAAATGTTATCTAGTCTAGGATATATACTAATACATGCAACATCTGGCGTCCTTTGTTGTATGAGCTAGACAAAGCGTTTAGACAAAAGAAAAAAGCGTGAAAATGTGAAGTTTATTTACAATCAATAAGTAAGGCCCACTTGCGCACGTCCGGATTAGCTATTCCGGACTATTTTAATGCCTATTATCTGAGTTGAAAGCCCACTTGTACAAGTCTGAATTAGCTAATCCGGGAGGTCCACTTGCGCCAGTCCGGATAACCTAATCCAGACTGGCGCAAGAGTGCTTTCAATTCAGATAATAGGTCTTGAACAAATCCAGATAAGCTAATCCAGACATGTGCAAGTGGGCCTACGAGTAAGTATTTGTTTCCTTTTGTAAATTATTCTAGAGACATCAGTCAAAAGTAAAAACTTTTTTTTAATAGTCTTTATCGATGAGCGTAATAAACGCGTAAATCAAAAACATGCTAAACATATAATACATTTTAACATTGCATTCTTAAATTAAAATCTACCTGACTTAGATGGGTCAACGCCATCTAGTGGTGACACTAGTTGACCATAGGAAAATCCCTCATTAATAAAAAAACTGTTACAACAACAAAAGAAAACCCTTAGCGCAGAACTAGCGCCAGTGGCACTAACACTACTAAATAGCAGACCGACATGGTGCGCTAAGCCAGTGAATAATGTATAAGTCATTTCTTGCGGACGGAATTATGCTCCCGGTGTCACAGCTTCGGCTTTATAAGCCATTTCTGACATTCTCTCTACCCATGGAGAGTAAAGAGAGAGGTTTTTGAAAAGAGTCGTGATCTAATAATGCGCAGCTTACCTCTTACTCGTACCTATCCACACTAATATTATAAAGAGGACAGATTTGATTGTTTGTTTGTATTGAATAGGCTCCGAAACTACTGGACCAATTCAAATGAAATTTGGTACAGAGATAGGTTGAGGCCCTGCTAAGGACATAAGGCTACTTTTTGTCGTGATTTAAAATCATCAGGGAGGTGAAATCGGGGACGAAAGTTTGTATGGAAAATCCGACTTATGGCGCGGGCGAAGTCGCGGGGAACTGCCAGTTTGTGATATCTTAAATTTATGCCTTATTTTCCTAATCACAAGGAAACCAAAAAAAATGATAATGCGAGTTGAACTCGCGCACAGAAGGTTTCGTACAAACTTGTGGATTTAGTTAATGATTTTAAGATTTTTACTTTACCTGTACCGTGCGACCTTCCTTCTTGTCAGGCTATGAGAAGTAATAATAATAAATAAATAAATTGTTTCAACAAACACACCAATTACCTAGCCCCAAACTAAGCGTGAGCTTGTGCTATGGTGACTAGGATAACGGATAGAAATACTTAAATACATATAAACATCTATGACTTAGGTACAAATGCTCGTGCTCATCACACAAACATTTGCCCCTTCAGTAATTTGAACCCGCAACTGCCTGGTTTAGAAGTCCGGTGCGCGAACGACTACACCAAGACGGTCGTACCCTATAGATTTTACTTCCCCTGCGAAATTTAAGAAAATAAGGCTTATTTAAATAAATATAAGTATTTTTAAGATGCGTTGATTGCTTGTGTTTTTATTGTTTCAAGGGAACCGCAGATATGAGTGTTTGATGATGATTTCGACTTGACAACTTTTTGCGTTCCTTAGAAAAATGGTTTTGATAGACAGACAGACAAACTGACAGATGTATGGACTACAAATTGATCCGATAAGTCATGGGTTCGAGTCCCATCGGATGACACAGTCGTTCAATTTTTGTGTGCGAATTTGAATTTAATTTTGTAAAAACTTGCAAACATATTGCTTAAGTTATAAAAATTATTATGATCCGACAAGGGTTCCTTTTTTATCCTTTTGAGGTACGGTAGTAAAAATTGACTGCAAAATCTATGGACTATGTAACAAAAACGACCCGCCTGTACCAGCTATTTATCTAAAATAGTACCTCCAACTAATTCCAACTAATAATATAATCGTTATATCGCCAGTAAACTATAGAATACATACTATAAGTAGTCTAACTTCTGAAATATTCAGTAACTAAATGCCTCTAGCTGCCAAGTCTTTTGACGACTATCTATTCTATCTAGATTAATTAATCCGCCGTCAAAGCAAATGTTGGCATTCCCCGTGTTCCCTATCGAATGCCATTCCTTACATTTTCAATGTGGAGCGCCCGATGGCTCTTTCCAGAGGGAGGGAGACAAAATCGAGGAATATTTACCTGCGTAAAGAGGGTAACGATGTTTTATGCTTTTTTACAAAATCAATAAAAGTTACCGTTTATTTTTTATGGTAGGTAACCACTGAAAGTGTATTTATTTAAAAAAGAGACCTGTGATCAAGTACTGCGCGGCGATTCAAATTTGATGCTCCGGGCACACGTTCTTGTACGAGTCAAATATCATATTTGAATGCGAAATTGAGCAAATTGCGCAAAATCCGCGCGTTAAAGACCCATCTACCTCTTTTTACGTGCACTACCATTGTAGGTAACTAGGTAAAATATTAAAAGGTGAAACACCAATTTCAAAAATTATATTTATTACAATTATTTTTACCGTCATTACCTATCAGTTCACCTGGGGCCGCGCTGTAGGTATATTTTTCTCTTCCACAAAATCTATAATAAATATTATTATTATTTTATAAAAACATCACTTTTTACAGTCTGAATAAAACGGCGAAAAGAAAACAACCAAGTTGATATTTTCCTTGAGTGCTATACAACAAGTAAAGTTTTTCATACACAATTCACCAAACCAATGAGGTAGTAGAAAAACACGAATCAACCTCTAGCCAAAGTTGTCAACGCGCCCTGGAGAATTCCCCGGGATAATACAGTCAGAACCATTAGTAATAATTTTTACGTTTCGTTACGTTTTTGAGAATTAAATATCAAGTTGATGATGTCAGGGTACTAATTATTTAAGTAGCTATGCACTAGCGATCCTCCAAGGCTTCGCGCAGGTGAATTAAAAAAACATACTTATAACCTAATGTCACTCTGAAATAATGAACTCTACAGATGAAAGAATTTTCAATATATATTCAGTAGTTCAGACATTACTACTTACAAACATAGTACTTATTAACTCACCAACTTTCAAACTTTACCTATTTATGTTATTAATAATAAATAATATTAGTATGGATTAAGTAAGGTGACAAGAATTTTAATTTCTGGTTCTTTGACTATACTCATATAATAAAAAAAACGAACTTGTAGGTAAGTATTCGATACAGGTCTGCCTCAATTTTGACCTCCCCGAGGGGCGCAGATGAAATTGCTTCCAGATCAAATTATAGAAATACGTGGTCCAATCGGGCTACAATCCGACAGAGAAATGCAAACGAGTAAAAACTTAATAAACTTAGCTAAAATATATCCGCTACACGTTATGACTCTGATCTGGCTACGAAAATGTTGTAAAACTAAGCTAGAGCTTTAAAATTAGCTCTAGCTGGTGCGATTTACCAAGCTTCAAATTTATTACTGGAGAAAATAGACAAAAACTAAACTGCTAAAACAGACGGAATCAAACGAGACCGTAGATACAGTGAGGTAATTATCCCGCTGCCATTAGTAGAATTACTCGCGGAAAAGCTAATATTTTATGCGTCGAGCTCATAAAGCAAGTTCACACAGAAGCACTACCTACCTCTACTACTGCTCGCGCCAATAACCCGCAACTCCTGCTTGGCCAGGATCTAAATATGGCAAAGCAAACCGATTTCATCCTTAACACTGCCAACCTTACCCGAATCAGGTCAACTCCAAACAAATCAATCAACCGAAGGTTAGCAGCATTCATCATCTTAATTATCAGCGGTTGTTACAAGGTCATCCACTCCTTAGCATAGCCTTCCCAATTGATTTTTAAGTGCCCTGTTGTTAGAAAATTTGATCTTTCAACAATAAGTTCGTCCGTCCATCTTGCCGAACAGAAGTCTTCCGCTGCACTTTTTAGCAAAGAGCCTGCCCTGACTATTGCCACTTGGGCTTACTTATCCGCAGGGCTATGTCCGTTATAAGTTCTGCTCTGCTACATATCTACACATTCCTGATTCAATTCCGTAATAGTAAGGTAATACTAACAAGGTGGCTACACCGAGCATAGTCCTATTCTTAACACCGCGATCCTGAGTTTCTTACTAGGCCGAATAGAGACTACGTTTTAGATCCACAATTTTACTTGTATGAAGTGGTATAGTGTGCTTACTGAAACAATTTACACTGTGTTCTTTTCGTCTGATGCATTACTTATGTTGAGCCGTTATTTTTTATTCCACGAGATATGGCGTCACGGCCCTTGCGATGTGAGAGGTGCTCAGGTTGATTAAAATTATTTGCAACATCGTGAGATTTTATATGGAGCTATGACTTTATTTTTCGTATTATTTCTGTAGTGTATAGTGTAGTAGTGGTATAGTGTAAGTGGTGTTCCTACAAGAATGGATTTAGGAAGTCAATAGTTTAGCTTAGGATGTGTCGGTGCGTAAGCCGTAGTTCGCATATACTTTGTTTGTTTGTCCAATTAAATCTAGTTAATGTAAGATTATATATTTCTTGTATGCCTTCAACAGCGAAAAGTGTACACTTAACACCACTACAATATAGTTCACTTCAAAATATGTAATATTTTGTCATACGATCATTTGGTAAATGGTTCAAGCCAAGGACGAATGGAAGTACATATTTTATTTGGTATAAAGATTACGTTATCAAGGCTAGAAACTATAGGAGATGTGTTACCTAATCGTACTTATAAGCCGCCATTACAGTGACAAAACTTTTGGTCCGACATACATATACCCACAGACAGGCGTATCTATTGATCAAATCCCCAATTCACTTGGTTAAGCATAACATATTTCTATTTAAAACAACTCTGAGACTTCGGGCATGTTGTGCATTTAAAACCCCTGGAGCTTGGAAAATTTAATCATTGAAATAGAACGATTAAATTTTCTATCAAGTTAATTGAATAATTTCATCGCAATAGTGCGTTGAAGCCAGACCAGTGTTGACCAGTAGGGTTGATGAAGTCAAAGTCAGGGAAGAGCAATTATTTATTAACTAATTTAACTATTAAAGTCAGAAAAGGATAAATATCTCTTACGTTATCTTACTACTTATTATGAGTCGTGTTATCATACGCATGAGACGCACTAAAAATTGAACTCTGATCTATCGCACATTTCTGTCGCACAAAACGAGTTTTATTTAAATTGTTATCCGCTTTATACATATTAATAGCGCTAACGAATAAATAAATCGCCGTCAAACTACCATAATAACCAGCCCTTAGACGGCCTATAGTTACTGCCATATTTTAGACATGTGACAACCCTAAAGCGAAAAGTGACGCAGGACATTTTTATGAGCCTTTTACTATCGCTCCCGCGGGAGGGTGGAGCGAGAATTATTCTCTAACCAGGTGAGCTGAAGCTGAAATACTCATAAAGTAGCTAATGGAATGTGGTTAATTACTTCTTTACTAAGCATAAAGCGACACATTAGAGAGAAAAGAGATACCTAATATCAAAAGTTAAATTGAGTATAGATTAATGACACCTTATTCAAAACTAAACGACAATCAAGAAACAGGAATCGTAATGTAACGTAAGAGTAGGTAATTTATAAAAAAAATGAAAAAATCCTTACGGTAACGACGGTAAACAGTGGGTAAACAATAGAATATAAATAAAGGGTGTCCCAGAAGTAAAGATACTTTTTTTATAAATCAGACTGGCCACAGAAAAAGTTTTCAAAGAAAAATAAATGGTTGTCTTTTTTTTTAATATCAGTTTAACGGCTTCTAGAAATATCCATTCAGCCAATTCTTTATTGGTGTTATAGCCTGACCAGGAATATATGGGACCTGAATTGAGGGCGCTACGAATCCTCTTTGTATGACAACACTTGATATAATCATACCAGCGTAGATTGGCAACTGAACATAAAAAAAAAAAACTTTTATATGTTTACATATAGGTATGTTACAATTCTAAGTCTGACAAAAGATTTTACTATACATGAACAAGACAGAACACTCGCAAATTAAGTAGGTACTTGTTAAAATGACTCTTGGTAATATTGGCCTTGGAATTTGGACTAAAATTGAAATTATTTTTGCTAAACCACAGGCGGGTACAAGTAAAATTACGTACCTACCTGTATAAAATTACTTTTAAATTATAGCATTTATCATTTTCAATATTGAAATTCTTGAAATTTCTACGAACTACGAAATAAAGACATTAAAACTCTCAAAACAAGGACGTAAATAATTATAATTTTCAAAATTTTTATTACAATATTCTCCGTTGCCATCAGTAGCCAATTCTCACTATTCGCACTATATGACGTACCAAAAATGTTGATGTGACAACTAAATCGATAATTCATTAAAAGAAATTATGTTCATTACATAGATTTTCTTGTAAAAAATTACTACAACACATGTTAAGCCACTTTTATTTTACGACAGCGAATAGTTCTCCATGTTTTTAACACATAAAAATATCACAAACTCAAATATTAAATCACGCTTCCACTTTGACACTAATCTTTATGACAATTAATGACATGGCAATGACGATTTGTGGTTTCTGTTGCCAGTAAAAGAAATTAGTTCCAGTTGTTTTCCGCAACATGGCGCGGTCCCATATATTTTTGGTCATGCTATACCGTCACTAATCCAAAGAAAGAATATTCTCAGTCCATTAGTAATTTCTTTTTCTTCATTTATGTTATTCATACTTGTGTGTAAATTCAAAATAATCAACATCATTAAATTTCATTAAATGTAGCAATAACATATTTGTAAATGTCTTCATAGGTATCAATGTTCTGGAGCAAAGATGGCAAGAGGCGGGGAATATCATTATTTCGGTATGTCTTTAGTAGGCCATCTATCAAGAGCATTCTTTGTATATTAAAGGCCGGACAGTGTAATATTAAATGATTGAGAGAAGCTTGTTCACTGGAGCAGTATTCACTAATGTCAGAATTGATGATGTTGATTCTTTTTAAATGCGCAGGAAATTTTCCGTGTCCAAATCTTAAGCGACACATGGTAGTTATAAATTTTCTAGTTGGCGATTTCAATTTGAAGTACCATGGCTTGTTCGGGATTGTTTCCTGAATATCAGCATACCATTTTCCTTTGTATTGTTTGCTGTTTTCCCATGCTACGTGCCAGTATGCATACATTCGACGTTTAATTAAAGGAAAGTAATCTGTTAAAGGTACTGGGGGTGGTGGGAATTTTAAACTGGATTGCGGAGTCTGAATTTTCATCATCTTGTCTACCACTTCATTACTGGTGATACCGCTGTGTGATGGAACCCATATAAACTCTATACGTTTGTCTGGATTTTCATGTATAAGTTGTCTTATCTTCGTTATATATATATGTTGTTTTTATATGATATATGAGAATTTTCCAGACTTTGCAAGACACTTAGCGAATCGGTGACAATGAGGAACGAGGGATATGCTGTTGTAATTCCTTTGATATATAGTAGAGCGGTACAGATTGCATATGCTTCAGCAGTAAATATCGAACAGTTTCTATCTAATGGAAAACATCGGCCAAATTTAGTATCAGAATCGTAATAAGCGGCTTTAGTTGCATCGTTTGTTTTTGACCCATCCGTATACATATATTCTTCTGTATCCTCTTTTCTGTGAGTTAACAAAGTTCAGGAACTCTTCGTTATTTAACACTTTCTCTTTACATATAAAAGGCTTAATAGTTTGAATGTTTATGGAACTTAACTCCCAATTGGCATTATGATCAATGTATTTGCAAATGTTATTTAAATCAGCTATGTGTTCGGTTTGTAAAATGATATTATTATTATATCTAAATAAGTAATTTCTATTCGCTAATACCTTAATATAATACTTTTCTAATAATTTTTTTTCCTAATGAAAATTGATGGAATACCTGCCTCAATCTCTAGCGAATTTATTGGCGTTGAACATATTGCTCCTGTTATTATTCTAAGCCCTTTATTTTAAATGACTTCTATCTTGCGTAACAGATACTGATTAATAAATTTCCCATATACAATCAATCCATAGTCATAGTGACTTCTAACAATTGCTTTGAAAATCATGTTAAGTAATTTAGCATCCATACCCCATGTGACACACGCTAAGGATCTCATAATATTTACACTTTTTTGCATACTATGTACAACTTTTAAAACATGAGAATGAAAAGTAAATTTTGAGTCAAATATCACTTCCAAAAAACGTTTTTCATGAACTATATAAATATTTACAGAACAATCTCTAAGCCTAATATTGACATTATTATAATCAATTTTATTGCTAAAGATCAGGGCAGAACTTTTAGCAGGATTTATATCTAACTTAAGTTTTCCTTTATAATATAAGAATAATAAATCTAGGGATTCATTTAAAGTATTTACAGCTTGTAACAGATTTTTATGTGATGAGTACAATACTATATCATCTGCATACTGTAGAACAGACAAATTAGGTACAGATACATATTTATGAAATAGCGATGTATATAACAAATAAATTAATGGTGATAAAGTAGCTCCTTGCATTACTCCTTTAAAAGCAAATTTTTGGCCATATAATTTATTGTTCAATTTAACAAATACTTCCCTGGAGTGAAAAAAGTTAAAGATCCATTCACATACTTTTCCTGGAATATTAAGGTGATAGTTGAAATTTGTCAAGTGAAAATAAATCTATGTTATCAAAAGCACCTGAGACGTCTAAAAATATGCTACTAAATAATTGTTTTTCAGGAAAGCTTCCTGAATATCCCCTCCAAATTTCAACAAACTATCAGTAGTACTGCAACCTTTTCTAAATCCGAATTGATCTGGAGGTATAATACACCTGGATTCAACATACAACTCCAGTCTAGTTTTTATCATATTCTCAAATATTTTACAAATACATGATGAAAGTGATATAAGTCTATATGAATCAGCTGATTTCGGATCTTTATCGGGTTTTAGTATTGGAACCACTGCTATGGATTTCCAGGAATCAGGGATGACATTAGCTAACCAAGTTTATTAAATATATCTAGTAATACAAGTTTAGCTGATATATCTAGGCGTTTAATCAAAATATATGGGAGAGAATCAAGTCCAGGAGAGGTGTCTTTTTTATTATTCAATGACAGATTGAATTCTGATACAGAAAATGGTGAATTTAAGTGAGTATTTATCTCGTTATTTTCAAAATACTGTCTAAGAGGCTCCACATTATCGTCCACAGATTCATTAGAAGTTATTTTATTTAAAAAATCACCTACAAAACAGTCCTCGTTCAGCTTAGGGCCATTAAATTTACGATTAAATTTTTTGACAAGATTCCAAACATGTGCTATCGGAGCATTTCTGTCAAAACTAGAACACATAGATTGCCAACTTTTTTTCTTTTCCTCTTTGATAGTCAGTTTTTTAGCTGCGTCAAATTTTTTATACAGTATATAATTTTCTAAAGTAGGGTAACGTCTGTAAGCATACAAAGCAATCTTACTTTCGCTAACAGCTTTATCACAAATTTCGTTCCACCAAGGAACTGGCTTGTGTATTTTACGTTGTTTGTTAGTATTTTTAAATACGGGAACAAATTCATTTCTAAGATCTCTTAGTAACAGACAAAATCTATCGTAAGCTGAAAGAGGACAATGCACGCACATAAGATGATGGAATAAATCTTTGGACTTTTTAGTGTATCCGACCCAGTCAGCCTTTTTACATAAAAATCTTTCTTGATCTTGTCTCGATTCATATAAACTCATATCAATGTTCAACGATACTAAGGTAGGGAAGTGATAACTTCCAAGAGTGTCGTCAGAATAAACTGACCATTCTGATGCAGAGGCTAAACATGGGGAAATAAAGGCAATATCAATGGCAGAGGGTGATTGATTAGGTCTATTAAGTGTGGTGACTTCACCAGAATTTAGAATAAAAAAGTTAATTTCATCGATCATGTCAAAAATCTGTTTTCCTCTAGGTTTATTTGTTAACGAACCAAAAGCTGAGTGATGAGCGTTAAAATCACCCATCACTAGAACAGGAGAATTTAAAGAGCTAATAACATTTTTAAGGAAAGAAACTGGAAAGCGACCTGGCCTAGGAGGACAATATACTCCTAAAATATTAATTTTGTTAGTATTACCTATTTTAACATTTATTGCTACTGTTTGAATTTTATCAGAACTTGGAGTGATTATCAAATTACTCTTTATATAACTTTTACAAAAATGGCAACACCGCCGTAACCATTGACTCCGTCACGGCGAAACACATCATAACCTCTAATTTTAACAAAATCTGACGGCCGGAGCAAAGTTTCATTTATAATACAAATATCAATGTCTTGTGTAATTAGTAATTGACTTAATAGTGCTAGCTTTGGTTTTAGGCTCTGGACATTATGCTGAAGAATTCGTAGAGGACCTCTAGCCATTCTTACAGCTGAAATTTTTTATAAACATCTCTTTAATTGTTGAAGTGTTTATGGGCAAGTCATTATCCTTGTTACAAAATGTAATCAATGTGTTAATAATAGCATTCAATACTTTTTCGTTATAATAACGTCAATTAAAACATTTTTATCATTTTTAGTTTTTTTTTTGGGTTGCGTTGTCAATGGAGAGTGCACTGCTTTCGCAAAAGATTTGGTAAGTGCCGGAAAATATGATCCTAGTGTTTGTCTGTTAGTAATTCTTGCTTTATTTTCATTAATTTTTTGTTGTTTTACCGGACAAGATTTGGATACGGCAATATGCTCTCCCTTGCAGTTAATACAGAGAGGTTTTTCAACATTTGGGCACTCCTTGTAATGATGCGATTGGGAACAAATCGAACACACAACATTTCTTTTACAGTATTTAGTAGTGTGGCCGAATGCCAAACACTTGTAACATTGAATAACTGGTCTAATGTACTTTTCCACGGGCAAAATACACAAACCATAATTTACATTCGCAGGGAGCATGTTACCTGAGAAAGTGATGGACACCGTCTGCAGTGGAATAATTCCTTCTGGGGTCTTCTTTGTGAATCTTCGAACTCAAATTGGTTGGAATGAATTTGATCACTCCAGTAGATTCTGTCGTTGATGCTGGGATAAAAGCCTTTATTTCATGTGATGATAGAAACTCTGTGTTCGCCAAAAGAGAATTTGCATTTTTTGCATTGTCAAATATAAAAGCATATCGCAAAGCATTAACCCTCTTAATTTCTTTTACCAAATTTAACGTTTTCGCTAGTGCTTTCAATGTAAACAGGAAAGACAGTACCAGGAGAGTTTATTGGGTAGGTCCTTATGTGATCCTGTTTGTAGTACGGCGTTAGTACATTTTCTTCTTCCTCATCTGATGACTCTACAATAGGCCCAGCCTTTCGCTTCTTTTTGAACGATTTACTACTTCGACCGCCACTGTCGGTACTCATCTTGCACGTCCAACAAAGATTTACTTAAAGATAACTCAGCAAAATTTTATTTATTATCACAAGAAAAATTTATTAAAACTCCCGCCTTAAGAGTTCCCGCCAAAAAAAACAAAAAAAAATAAATGGTTGTCATGGTAACCATAGATTACATATCTGTCAAAAAAGGCGGGTTTTAAAATCTTTTTTTTTTGTTTTTCAAAATGAAGCGAGCTGAACAAGAATTGTTTTCAAAGAGAGCTATTCAATACTATTTGTGTCATGGGAAATCTGAGACGATACGTCATTTTATTCAAGAGGAAGCAAGATGAACTAGTCTGTATAGAATAATAAAACGTTACGAAGAAACCACGTACAGTATCAACATCTAGAAATATAAACCAAGTTAAAAAGATTTTTGAACAGGTACCTTCGACATCAGTGAGAGTTGCAGCCGATAAATTAAACATTTCTAAGTCCAGCATATCTAGAATAAAATGTAATGATATAGGCTTAAAGGCTTATGTAAAATTAGCTGCACTCAAATATATCAAAGACCAGGAGATGCGTGCCAAGCGAGGTTGCCGTAAAGTTTATGAAAAAACTTTAAAAAAAAATCTTATAATTGATGATGAGACATACGTTCCGTTAGACCCGAGTGACGTTCCTGGGAAACAATTTTTCCACGCAACCAGTCGTGACGTTGTTGATTATAGTGAAAAAATCGTACCCAAGGCTAAGTTTTTCAAAAAATACCTTGTTTGGCAAGCTATCGATGAAAACGGTAATGTTTCCGAACCCTATTATCGTACAGGGTCTATGAACTCCCAAATTTATCTTAGAGAGTGCATTATCAAACGACTAATACCTTTTATAGACAAGCATTATCGCAGAGAAGATGTTTTGTTTTGGCCGGATTTGGCTTCATGCCATTATGAGTTTAAAGTTACTTAGTATTTACAGACTACGGGTGTTGACGTCATAACTAGACAAAACAATGCTCCGAATGTTCCTCAAGCTCGAGGTATCGAAATGTTTTGGGCCCTGTGTAAAAAAGAGTATAAAAAGTAAACAGATGTACCACAAACATTAACATCTTTCAAACACCGATGGACCAGATTGGCTTAAAGAGTAACAGCTACATCAGGAAAAGCGGTCATGAAGCGTGCTGCTATTAATATGAGAAAAATTGGATACAAAAATATCGCTGAAGCAAATTTGATTTAGACCTTAAAAATAAAATAGTTTTACTTCCATTTGCATACCAAGTTCATATGATATCGCATTATTATTAATCAAATATTTTAAAAATTATTTTGTCTCTTTACTTCTGGGACACCCCAGTAATCCAAAAAGTGTAGATAGAATAAGAAAACTAATACAAAAGAAAAGGCTATTTAAGTTAGGTAAATCAGGCCAAATTGTTAAAATAAATAAAAAAATAATGACTTAGTAGATATGTTGTAACAAATCAAATGTAGCCTCACAAAAACTTAATTTAGCAAACCCACGATAAGTATTTAAAAGGCAGGTAAGACACATCCCACGGACGAGAAAAAATGGAAATATTTTCCACAACAATTCACGAGCAGTAATATTTTATACGAACGCGAGATTCTGGCCGGGAAAATAGCAAAAATGTATAAATTAAGTAGCGGTTAAATCCTCAGAAAATGTCAGAACGAGTGTGGAAGATTTATCGAGTTACCATACGTTACCGCTTGTTACCTCATGATGAATATTTTCCGGAGCATCATATAATTATGCTAATATTTTTTGATCGAGTGGAAATCTACGAAAGTTCGAGTTACTCATTTTTAGGGTTACGTATCCAAAGGGTAAAAACGGGACCATATTACTAAGACTCCGCTGTCGCTGTCCATCTGTCTGTCTGTGACCAGGCTGTAATCTCATTAACCGTGATAGCTACAGCTGTGCATTTCTGCTGCAGCTTTAAGAAGGGCTCTTTATCGACTCTCTCTGAATCGACTGATTGGCGGCCTCAGTAGTGAGCATGTTGGATGTTTCATAGACGGCGTATGTATGAACAGAGTGATTCTCCGGAAAGCATTCTCCGTGTCACCTTCGTGGCGATTTTTAGTTAAAGTTTTTATGACAAGAAAAAAATACTACACTAAAGAAGGCCTAAAATTATAATGAATCCTGTTGGAATCAAACAAATCGGTTTGTTATTCCCTCTGATATTTAATTTTAAAATTTCGGTACCCACGAAAGTTATTTCTGATTCCACGAAAGTTACGAAACGTATTTTTCATAGCGAAGTCCTATTTTATTACATAAAAATATTTCAAATAAACCCTAAATAACTAATATTGTACCTGATTTTTAAAAAGAATATAGTTTTTTTGTAGTTAGAAGCGTGAAAAGCATTAATAAATAAATCTCTAAACCTTTAATATAGTAAAAGGTTAAAGTAGAAATAAATGTTTTGTTAGCAGATAACTATAGCTAAAGTTAATACATAAAACCACTTAAAACATAAAATAAATTTCATGTATCAGCAGGCAAATGACTGATAACATAATATCTACTAGCTGTTATTAACTGTGGGCCAGATCATTTTGTCTTTTATTCATTTGGTCGGCTGTTCTTGTTACATGACTTTGTCAATGATTGTTCACCATGTAGCCATTAGTCTTCTTTATTGTCTACAAAAGTCTTTCTTTTTACTAACTCATTTTTATTTAGCGTATTTTTTATTTCTTTGTTACACATGCCCAATCTCTCTCAGTTAGCTTTGAACCATCTTTTTCGCAACAGGAGCCACTTTGAAAAAGTCTGGTTCACTCGTAACGTCATTTAACGAGTCAGATCACTTTTGCTGCTCACCGCAGCACCTCCATCTATATTATTGTATTATCTTATGGGTTATAAGATGTTTCCTCTTAATTTAATATGAGATATAAAAAGCCATTGTATTTACACTGAGATAGCGATTCTTGTTTCAACTTATGCGCTGACCGCTGACTAGTCAATATGGTCTTTACATTAATTCAAAACAATTCATTGTTTAGATGTTTCATTTTGCTGCGGATTTTTTTAAAAACAACAAAAAACATAAATGGACACACTTAGGGGAGGCCAATGCCCAGCTATCGGACAGTAACGGCATAAAGTGTGTAATATTTTAATAACAATTAATAGATAGAAAGTAAAGTTTCTCTAGTCCAGTACAAGACTGGTTACATGCGACCTGCATCCGTGCGATCATACGACCTTTGCAGGGTCGTCCGCCAATCTTGCTGGTGGACGCCCTACGCTACGCTCTTGACCAAATAGAATCCAATCAAGAACCTTTCTGCACTGCGCCCTGCTTACTGCCACTTGAGCTTGGTGATCTACAGGATAGTCTGGTAGATCATTTAGACATAGTTCTGTTACCTTATTCTTCTACGTATCTCTTTAATTCAATCCGTGGAGAAACACCAAACATATAGCTCGTTGTGTATCCTTAAACTTTTTTACTACGCCCATAGAAAAAAAACATGTTTTGGATTAGTTCTAGACTTTCATTGTTAAGCACTGAAGTATTTGGGTCAAAATGATGCCCCCGCGTAGTTTTTCGGGCTCTGTCCAGCCAAGGTGAACCTACGAGTACCTTATTAAATCACTTGTCCCAGGTAAACGTACTCCTGTTGTCTAAAACAGTAGATCACAGTTTTCGTTTCTAATAGATACAGGAGAGAGTGCCACTTGAACACGGGAATTCGACTAAAATTCATCTGGCCCAAGTTAATTTTAAGGCTCACTTATTGGAAGACAAGCATAGTGCCAAGACCCTTCAGCTTTTTTGCCCCAACTATGTGTGTGATGTATTGCTTATGCCAAATCCTTTTTATTCCATATGTGCACACAATCAATCAAGGGCAGTATTTTATCAAGTTATTCGTATATGAATTCTATGGAGAACTTTCCTTATTGACGTCGATAAATTAATAAGCCAACCATTTATTTAGTTAGTAGAACATCAGGGTTCAATCAAATAGGCATATCAACCATATTTGACTAAAATAGATAAATACAAGAAAAACTCATGCTTTTACCTACACAAACTATCGTTTGCTAATACCTTTGGGAGAAAACGATAACACGGTTATTTAAAAACATCTACAGACCGATAGAGAAGTAAATTAAGATTGCATAAAGAGACCCTCGTAACCTCACGTGGAGTGAAAAATAACCTTCGTGGTCAAATGTCCACGAAAACCATGTCACGAAAGTTACGAAAATTGTACGTTTTCAATAATTTACAAGTTGTTTTTTGATAAATATAAAAACTAAATAGCAGACGAAGAAATTGAAAAGGGGTTTAATACTGAATATTCAACACTTACATCTAAATCATTCTATTATCTTTAAAATTTTACCATGAAGGGTTTCTTCAAAAGGTTGCCAGAAAAAAGTTGATGAATTTATGTGCCTGTATTTTCTGTATCAAAGCGATACAAAAAGGCATTTCTTCTCCAATGATGTTGTAATGAAACTAAAGTTTCCGTAGGGCCATTAAGCTTGTTAGAAAGTTGAGGCACTTTGATGCTATGAGGCTTTATATGTCGCGTTCACGAATCTACCACAATCGTGTGACCGAGACAAAATATTTTCTAACTCTTTCTGTTTAAACGATATCACTATCGTTTTTATAATTAATTAATCTTGACTTATTAACAATTTTTTTGACATATAGTATGTGTACATAACACAACAAACAATAAAGATATTAGTGGTTGAACTGAGCGCGAGGTCGTGCGGACGCGCGGAGAACACCGGTTTTGCTCCCGTTTTTGGCAGTTAAGTATTATTTAAAAAATAACTGTAAGCCCAATTTTATGTTTAAAACTATGTTTGTGTAGATATATAAACAGAGAATCATTTAAAATTGATTCTGAAGCTGTTTATTAAATGGGTTGGGAATTAAGAACGTGTGACCACCAAAAACCGGCCCTCGGAGAATCGCTCAACAACTTGTGTTATGCTAATGACATGGTCCTGCTGGCGCCGTCAATCAGTTCCATGCGCAGGTTGTTGAAGGTGTGTGAATATGTCCTAGATCATGGACTTGTCTATAATGCAAAAAAGAGTGAATTTGTGGTATTTCAGTCTAAAACCAAATTGTCAGATAATTTGCCACCGATAACTCTATGTGGAAAACTGCTTCAGAGACAGCGACGGTTTAAATATTTTGGGCATATTGTTTCTGAGGACATGACTGATGACAAGGATATGGAGAGGGAACGTACGGCGTTGGCAGTTAGAGGTAATATGTTGGCCCGCAGGTTTGCTCGCTGCTCACAGGACACACTATTCAAGGCATATTCAAAAATCCTACAACGCCCTCCGTGTCCAATATAATAACATTTTCAGGGTGCTGTTGGCGTTGCCCCGTTTTTGTAGCGCGTCCGGCATGTTTGCTGAAGCACGCAGTGATGACTTTTATGCCATAATGCGCAAAAACGCCCCATCTTTGCTCTCAAGGTTGCGCGGCAGTTCCAACATCATCCTGAAGGTGATTGCTGAGAGACCTGACTCTCCCTTTTTGCGACACTGGGTTTGCGACCTATACACCAAACGTTTTAAATAGTGTGCCTGCAAAACGGATCTGCTACATCTAGAAAGAACCCAAAGAGCTGTGCTCAAAGTCTGCACATTTAAACCGATGCTTTTCCCTACTAACGACCTCTATCAGTTCTGTCAAGTCCTCAATATCCGCCAGCTCTTTTTTTACACACAATTTTTAGACAACATAGCCTACCCTACTGCTTCTTCTTCTTCTCGGCGTATTCACTCGTACCTTATCCGTCATCCAGAACCCAATTCACTCGCCGCTTCTTCTTCTTCAAAGAGCCCTTCAAACTACATCGACTCTTAGATCTCCACCCTCTTCCTTAATATTCATGCAAGTCAGTTATATCTGGGTACTGTGGAGGTTTATTGCTACAATCTCTAACTTACGATGACACAGAATACTTGATAATATCAGTTGAGTAATTCGGTTTTATTTTCCTCTTCTTGTAATACAGACAAAGACTCCCACCATTCTCATACGCATTTCCTACTACAGGTACCTTTCCTCTCACTCACACACACATACTTTTGGGATAGGTACCTATTTTGGGCCAACAGACACCGTTTAAAGGTACTCTTTCTAGACTTTTACCTATGTCGACAAAACTTGTGTTTAAATTAATAAAAGGTTGGCAATCATATCCAATCCTGATAACAACCTAA
Source organism: Pyrausta nigrata (assembly GCA_949316185.1). Taxonomy (NCBI): domain Eukaryota; kingdom Metazoa; phylum Arthropoda; class Insecta; order Lepidoptera; family Crambidae; genus Pyrausta; species Pyrausta nigrata. Next base: position 5,703,972 of record OX438941.1, on the reverse strand, counting down.
TAACATGTTTCAGCATAAATATATCCTAAAGCCGTTATAACTTATATATAGTACTACGCAAAGATTTTATCTTCATAGCCCACATGCCCTCCACAATGGGCCATCTCCTGCAATATTGCATTAGAGTTTAAACCAACTATAAACCGATTTATCGGTCGTATCCTTGTTACGCAATTAATTGGGATATTGATTGGGTTACAGAAATTGGAGGCAGCCCGGGGTTTCATACATCTATCGTGATTTAGTATAGTATTTATCATTTATTTTTATGACAACGATTTGATTGGGGTAAATCGGAATCCTAGGGATTCACAGGCTACCCAAGCAGGCTACTAATTGGAACCAATGGGGATTAAACAAAATACTAAATTTTCGAGTAGGTAATTCATTTAACCCAACACAATAATTTATATTTCTCTATATGAGAAACACTCGAAACGTAGCGTAAATATAAGGATAAGCTGACATGGATGAGAATTTCGAATCGTATCCCTCCATGCGAAATATCCTAACCAAAAGGCAAAGTTTCAATGAAGCGGCTGAATATGAAAAGTTTTGTAAAATACTCGGGAAAATAGAATAGGCACAACTTGGAGCGACTTGCTGCTCCGAAAAAGTTAAACTGATGTCATTTGAAGTTAACGAAATGGACCAATTTTTGGAGAGCCTTGCTTTTGAGTTGGAAAGTTTGTATCCACAAAAATTTCGATGTTTAAAGCTAAGGTTTTGGCTGAGGCAGGTCTAGTGCAAATTGCAGTACATATCAGTAAGAGGTAGGCAAGTTTAAGGTAGGTATAAACAGCAAAACTATATATAGTTTAACAAAGTTCAATAAAGAGGCCATCGACAAAGCCCCAGCCCCCATAAAAAGTGTCTATTATACACCTTGTACACGCTCGCAGTGAAAACCTCAATTAATTCTACCCTAACGCCTCTGCCACGCATAAAACGGCTAAGGTAGGTAGGTATGTCTCGTAAAACGTAGTATGTACTACGAGTAAGTATGTACGCCTCATTACAAAATGTACGCTATTAAACTGCTAGACATTGACGACAGGTATTTATTTATTTATTCATACAATAACATTTATTTATTCGTACACAGTTGTTTAAAACTTAAAAGAAACACTACATGTGCACACCCGGTTACTGTAGGCACAGATATTATAATACATGTAGGGCACAGCAACAAACACGTAACCTAGGTTGATATAGGTCTACTTTTTTTGTGAAAATTATTACATTTTAGGTAGGTAGGTCTATCTACTCGTAGAATGCAGAAATAAAGATTCATGGTTACCTATTATTTTTAGGTAATAAATAAGCTATAAGCCCCAAAAAACATTTCATGCCAAAAACAACCAATCTACACTTGTCCCTTAGTCTAAGACTACTTTGGTGTAAGAAGGTAGGTAGGTATATTCAATGCGGGGAAGTCCGTCAGTGGGGTAACTTCGTATACTCTCGCGTTTGGGCCTCTTATTGAACAGCTACATTTATTAAAATTCGGTAGATCAAACAGCGCGACTAATTTGTTCAACTGCCCGAACTTTCATAAACGGACCTGTTCAATAAGAGGCCAATATGCAAGAGAGTCGAAATTACCCCAAAGACTATATAATTTAGACTATATATTTTGTATTTTATTTCTTTTGTTTACGTGTTCACGGGCCGAGTTCGCAAAATTTACATTGCATATAATATGTTATAGATTATAATTTTAATTATGAAATAGGATTATGTAATTATTATATATTATTGGTGTTATTGATATGGATGTTTATAATGAATTTTTTAATATTTGTTATGTGTGAATGTATTTTATTTTATATTTTTGAATGGTTATTATTATTATTTGTTTGTATCATTAGATTGGTTTGCTGCATTTATCGATTTGGGTTTACTGTAAGGATAAATGTCAGTAAGATAAATAATAAATAAATAAAAATAAATAATATTTGGTTTTCAAACTGTTGGTTGTTTATTAATTTAACGTTATAAATGAGCTGCAAATGCAATAAATGTTAAAACCAAACGTCCAGATATATTTTTGTTAAATTAATGTTGCCGTTAGTTTAAGAGTTTATCGCAGTTGCAAGTAAACAAACTATGTAGTTAGAAGAAAATTGTACCATATTTTATTATAACAAGTGGTAGTAGGTGTGGTCTGTTCAAAACAGTTCAAAATAACCTAAATAAGTACTAGTACTTATTGTGCCTGAATCACCTGAATGTAGATTTTTCTAGTTCATAATCGTTCTTAAATCTTTTTGATCTACGTCTCATTCCAACTTCTTAGTTCTGTTCGTAGTCGCACCGTGTCCTATATTAACTTGAATTCTATAGATGTCCGTGAAACTGTGTAGTGTAATCTATTGTTCTAGCTCACCATCACTTTCACGATATATTAATTGTGTATTTCTTTGGAATATAGGATATAAAAAACAGCAAAAAAAAAACAAAAAAAAAACAGCAAATTCAATATGAAAAAAATAATTTATTAAATTGAAGTATAAAATATTAGGTACTTTACATTCAAGTGGCAACTTAGAAAAACTATAACATACCATTATACATCATAATTATGCGTATTATATCTCTGATAAGGTACACAGGTATCATTAACATTAAAAAACTGTGGATATGTTTTACGCGATATAAATTATATTAATAAATATAACACTCCTGGGTCCCAATTCTCGCGCCTTCGATATTATATCACATACGATATTTCTCGAAAAAACATGGCGGATATCATAAAATGTGATAAATATTGGACATGTTCATACTTCGAGAATACGCAACATAAAAATTTGTGATATCCGCCATGTTTTTTCGATAAATATCGTATGTGATATAATATCGAAGGCGCGTGAATCGGGCCCCTGGCCGTACCTCATGATTTTATCACATTTCGCGGCCTTCTGAAAGCCTTTAGCAACCTCTTTATACCACAATCGTATAGCAATATAAATATGAATTAAATAATCACAGATCATCGCCCTGGTTAACATAGCAACCGGTATTGTTACAAAATATTGACTGAAGTAAATAATATCTTTATAATACATTTTTTTAAACTTTGTGAACTTACAATACTAACATTTTAAAATTTGACTTTTTAAGCAATTTTTGATAGACAGCATCATTAGAATTATTAAAATTGTGACAGTAAGTGATATTTTCAAAAAAGAAATAATATTATGATGTTGTGCTTGATATAAAAGCCAGCTTGGACATTCATTTTATATTTAATTTTGAAGGATTATAAATTATTATAACTTACCTACAATTTAGGTACACGTGAGTAAGTTTCTTAAAGATCTGGATTAAGTTGCTGGTTGTTTACTTTCAAGGAATTAATTAAAAATACTCCATATTCGCATTTTAGATTGAGTAGTAAAACAAATTGCAGTACACACTATAAGTTATTTATAAATAACTATTGCACTGTATTTATTTATTTACATTTATTATTATACTGACTTCACTATATTTTGCCCTTTACTTGGAAAATTTATAGTAAATATCATAATACTTAATTCTTTACTTTGTATATTGAAAAAAGAAGCTTAGCATGACTTTGATTTTATTTATTTTGAGTCCTACTCATATAAATACGAAAAATTTACTAACATATGTATTTGTGCTTTTAATACGAAGGCTTCTGAATTTAGATGTTGTACTTACTAATCGTAATATACATTTTTGGCTAAAAAAAGTTTGATTTTGTGCAACTACTACTTGAAAGAACTGTGTATGCTTTTGTTTTACTTATTCAAAGAGCAAGATAGAAATTAAGCTGTATCTCTCTATCCATAGCTAGAAAATTATTTAGTATAAAGACAATAAAGCTCTATATTACCCAAATTCTGGTATTATTATAAGCCTTAAGACCTTTGCTCTTATATCCACAAACCACCTCTTAGGAGATCGTAACAACTAGCATCCTACACTAAGATTCTATACTCATAGCGTGCCTACCCAGTTCCGATTTACTGCTTCTGTGTCACGCATTTTTTTTTAACATAGACATCAAATTCCAGATGTCCAATCGACTATATTTTACTTTTCGCCGTCAGCTTGTACTTCAAAGCCTACGAATATTACTAGTGCGTTAGATTATAACCATAATATAACATCGAAAAACGGCAAGAGTATCGATAGCCAGCCAACAGCAAGAGTATGGGTATTAAAAATGTTAAAAATACAGTCGACGAGTATCGATCAAAAGTAACTCTGCTATCATTACTATCCATATAGCAAAACAGCAATCAAAACTATGCATAAAGTAGCTTCCTTCAATAATATTGTTATTTTTCAATATGCACTACTATCAAAAGCGTCTATCGACATTTTAGCAAATTTTAGCAGTCCGACAATGAGGACTTTTCTAGTAGGTTCCTTTTGATTCGCAATATTGAATTTTGTATTTTTTTTTTTGTTAAGCAGATAGTTTATTTTGACTTTGTAAGTAAATTAATTTGTCATTCACACTCCAGCTGGATTAAAAAAAAGAATTGACATTAACCGTAATAATACAATTTCGGTGCCAAATTAATTAAAAGTACATATTCCCAAATACTCCTAGCGACAACGTTTTGACAATACCTCTCGAAGAACTGCTGATAAAATCCTTATTCCCATTGGGAAATTGACCACCTTGCAAGCTTCATTCATCCAATCTATCTGTAACTGATGCCGTATCTAGCCGCCACTTGCGGCGTATGCGTAGTAGCAATAGCCAATAACAGAGGCACATCGTTGACGTCGATACTCAGCGATTTGGTCAGCGAGGCGATGTCACAGAAGTCTGTAGTCATCAGCATATCGGCCAGGGTCTTGGAAAGCACGCATAACTCACGGAGTTTGCTCTCGACGAACGAAACGCACTGAAAGGAAAACGGGTGTTAGTCAAGTTTGTGTTTATACGCATAAAGTTTTGTGCACAACACCATACCATACGATGACCGTATAAAAATACACATTTTATTTTCAACCCTAAACAGAGGAGTTAAAGTTAAAAAAAAGCTGTACCCACTACACCACACCATACCATAAAATGACTGTACTAGGACCGTATAAAAATACACATTTGATTTTCAACCCTATACAGAAGATTAAAGTTCAAAGTATATAACCGCGCTTATATACTTTAAACTTTAACTCTTCTGTATATAGTATTGACATCGCCAGAACGGTGCATAGACGAACACCGAGCTTCAAATTTTTTTACTTTAACTTTTCACGCTAAGGTCGAAAATCAAATGTTTTTTTTATACGCTCCTAGCACGGTCAGGTACTGTTTAGTGGGCGCAGACCTTTAGGGTAATATCTGTAATGAATGCTAGTATGGAAGATACATTTGGGTCAGTGAATAAATGTTGTATGGATACGTCATCGTTTCTGGCAAAGTTCAGGTGTTGCGTCAAAAGTGAAATACGGGTAAGTCAGTTACTTCATTTCTTTTCTTCTTTTAACGATACCAGGCCTGTGTATCATCCCGCGTAGGTAGCAAAAACGTACCTACGCGCGGCGACCCCTTGGTTAGGGACTAAACAAGTTGGGTGTCGCTAGCCGGCAGCAACACGCTCCCGTGTTTTATTCACCGGCGGTGCGCGACACTAGGTAGCTGGTTGGACAAGCGTGAATAAAGTCCTAGAAAGATGCGCTAGATGGCGTAAGTGGCTTCTTGTGGCAGTCAACCCTATCGCGTTGCGTTATAGTACGTCACTGAATAGGTTTAGTGTATTATGAATCATATTCCAGAGTTATAAGAATGAAATTATCTTGCAATGTATTGGAGGTATCTGTAGGTGTCTACACGAAAATGTGCTTGAGTCAGAGGCGAACTGAATTACACCATATCGTTACCAACATTGAGTAGATATTTCTTTGAATTTCATTGCAAAGTCATACTTCTGTACGGAGTACTAGTACTTATTCTGTGACGATACATACATTTTGTATGAAGCATTTTATATTACACCGTGCATTATCCGTGTCGTCCCGGCCCAGACGGTACTCGGTACTCGGTGTAATAAAAACTGCTTCATAAAAAATATATTAACACTTCAAATCATCCTTAACAGTGATGTGACTGTAGTTCAAAGTAGTCCGAAATGTTATTGACATCTGAAATCCTAATTACTTTTTAATTACAAAGACATCCCGGCACTTCTCTTTCACCGCTTAGCTGTTAACGAGGGCATTCTCTTGTTGACATTCCAGAGAGTTCTATTGATAATGCCCTTGTTTCGACCGTGACATTGAACAGGTCAAGAAACAAAAATGATGACGCGTAAAATATTTACATTAATTATTCTAAGATTGACGGGAGATTATGATAGTAAAATTTAACAAACAACGAAAAACGTTTAATGAAAATACGTTTATTGAGAACGAACATTTAATAAGAACCAAGTAACCTTTTAAAAACAAAATGTACTAAAAACATAACGTGAAAAGTATTAAAACAATAATTAATAGATAAAGTGCGGTTTCGTTTTCGGTGCCCAGCAACATAACATGAACGAAACTCGAAACGAACTATGATTGACAGATATGTAACTTCGTCACTGACAGGTCTTTTTTTAATGGAAGGCCTCCAGTTTCTTACTTGATACTTTCAAGAAAATTGACTCTTTTTAGTCATGACCCAACCCCAGCCACATCGCTTACCATCAGGTCAGATAGCGGCCAAATAAAAAAACCAGCCAAGTGCGAGACGTACTTGCGCACGAAGAAAGAAGCCCCCATTAAATATTTTTTTCTATTTGTTGTTATAGCGGAAACAGAAATACAAATAATACTGTGAAATTTTAACCATCTACCTATTGCGGTTCGTGAGATACAGCCTGGTGACAGACAGACATACAGTGGAGGCTTAGTAATGGGGTCCCGGTTTTACCCTTGGGGTACGGAACTATAAAAACACAATGAAATAGTTTAAATATATTAGTGCAATAGCACTTGAAAAAAATCCACCGTGATCGAACCTGCGTTGCTCGCATACCGGGTTTCGAGGTTCGATTCCCGCCTCTGGTGGTTAATTTTTTTAAGTGCAATAATATATTTAGATTGCAAAGTGAATGCTTATCACTTAAAAATAAACTATAATAAATAGTTCTTGATAGTTCTAACCTGTGTCGCCGGCACCTTCGCCGCTCTTAAGGCGGCCAGCGTGTCCATCACTCCGCCCACCAGCGGAGACAGCCCGCCCGCCCCGCACTCCCGCCCTACCACGCGAACTTCCCTGCAACATGAGAATAATGTTCCAGTTTGTGATGGTAGGTGATAGGTGGCGCCTGGTAGCTATCACTCTACCACCGGAGCACATTCGCGCGCGAGGGTCTCGGGTCCTTTTTCATCATCACTATCCAGGATATGGCAGATCAGGTTATCAGAGTGGAGCGATTGCCATTGTCAAATACCCTAATTATTTGATTAAATAGCTTTTTAAGAACGTGGCCATGATTATTTGACCGTTCTACAGTATGACAATGTAAACAGTATTTAGTCAAAGTTGTAGGTATGTATACATGGTCATATATACCAATTACTATATTTTAACAAATAACTGGCAATGTGGATGGCAAACGACCAAGCGGACACAGCCTCAAACGATGGTCTGATCAGGATACCGAAGAACTACAGATGCCGATATCCTAGGTTCAAGCCGAAGACCGCAGTAGGCGGAGAAATCTGCTGAAACACTTCCGTCGAAGCCACGACCCTCAGCACTGAGGGAACGACTTGAGGAGGAGGAGGAATAGATGGTCATATTCATCCCCTTAATATGTTTTCCTTTACTAGAAGGGAATTATGATCAACATACGAAATACTCACCAGTTGTTGGTATCCCCAATAATAGCCACGGCTTGCACGGGGGAATCCAACGCTTTATTTAGGTATGCCGTGAGTTCCAAGTCTCGCCGCAAATCACTCTCCCACACATCAGACTTTGATATTGTTCCTGAAATTAATCATTGGGTATACTCAGTTAAGAGAATATGATAGCTATATTGGCAAGCAGATCAAACTGCAACTCCATAGGCCTAAAATTCCAGTGTTTGGTGTTAGACTTCGCGCAGATACGCCACCGACCACAGGCACCGGTGGCTAGCAACCAGCTGTTTACAATGTTTTAATACGTTTTGTATGAAGTCGCACACGTGCAGCGAGTGGCGTCCACTCGCGATTCAGTGTTCGCGACACGCCACCGGTGGCGGCCAGTAGCCATTTTGACAAAACATCTGTCAAAAGATCAGGCAGATGAGTGTCAATTGTAGCGGCCACCGACCATCTTCGTTTGCGCGGGACCAAAGAGCGTGGCGCGCGACAGCCACCAGTGGCGGTTATCGGTGGCCCATCTGCGCGGAGCCTTAGTGCCATTAGTACTAGTCTTAGTAGACGTAGTCATTAGTACGTCAAGGAACAGTAACCGGCGGTTAATATTGCACATTAGCAATCGCATTTTCGAATACGAACTCATGCTAATTTTAACGTCCATCAATTAAGTATTATGGTTCATGCGCGACCCTCCTGCGGAACGAATGACGTGAGAGAGGGAGGAGGGGAGGAAACGCTAATCACACGCAACTGTCATAGGTAGTCCCCTTCCCCGCAACACCACCCGTCCCCGCTGACATCTAGCATGCCTCTATACGTTCTTCTTGTATTCCGCAGGAAGGTCGCGCACGAACTTGTCTCTGACTACATCTTTATCGTTTTATCAACGATAAAGCTAAAAAGGTGTGCAATAAAGCATTAATAGAATATAAAAGGACTTGTCCATTAATGGTTTTTTATTCGTCAATATTTCTAACCAGAATAAACTAAATATTATACGAAAGAGTTTACAAAAACTAGCCTTTCTGCATAATCAATATATTTTTTAAGGCCTCCGATTTAGAGAAAAATTGAAATTATGTTTTCTCTTTGTCTGTACATAAACCGCACCTTTGCCTATATCAATTAACGCATGAAAAAAAAAATTGACAATAAAATTGACATTCCATTGACAGTAGTACTCAGTGGTAGTACCTAGTAGTACTTATCCACCAGTGGAAAGGCAATGGTACATAGCCATACAGCCAGGAAATACAAGTAAGTGATCAATGGATGATGCCTGTTACAAAACATATTTTTTCTCAAAAATGGAGGCGTTTAAAATTCTGATTTCTATGGTTACGTGTTTCATATTTTTGTAGCTTAAAGATAAATATAGGTTTATTGGTGGTTGGTGATATCTTGTAATAAAAAAACAGCCTCCATACAAAAAGAGGACAAGTCCTTTTGACTAAGTTATTGTTGTTTTGAACAAAACAATTGTCATAATAATGTGCGAAAATAACACTCTACGAAGCTGAAATTGACTGATGTCTCTTTTCAATGGTTGATGTGCAATATTTACCGCCACGCACTGCATTAATGTCAAAATTATTGTATGAACTTCATTAAAAATTACTCTAACTATCATTGCCAATAATATTGTTTTTAGAATTCTGGTTGATGCGTAGCACCCGCGACAGCGCAGCGACATGTCAAATGTTCTTTGGCGTCACAGATTGTGTATGTCAATCCTATGTGCGTGGGAAAATCAGCATGACTAAAAACGCCCTTACAGCGAAATAAAGAATGTGATCTGGATTCGCGATCTTATAACCTGTATGACTGCGGGACGATTACTGACACGAACTACAGTTAGTCAATTCAATCAATACTTTATAAATACTGACTTATATATAGCATCATTCGCTCACCTTGTAATATTAAATCAGGTACATAATGGTCCGTGACGCCACCTAGCAATGAGGCGTCAAATCCCGCCGGAGTCTGCTCCTTCTCGACACTTAGACACAACTTCGGCAAAGGAAACTCCACCACTCTCTTCACTCCACCCTCACGTTGGTTTGGCTCAACTACTAACGGCTTCTCGTCTTTCTCATTCTTCACGTTAACAACTATTGTGTTCTCTTTCCTTTTCCTAACGAACGTTTTAGGCGTCTCATCGGGCGTGCTTTCTCGCACTATCGACTCCTTCGCGAACTGAGGCTCCACCCTCGGAGGCATGTCGTTCATACACTCCATCTCAGACGCGTTAGTCGGCGTCTGAAGCATCGACTCCATCAACTGACACTTATAACACGCTTCACACCTCTCCTCCTGAATGGGCGGAACGATCGTCGGATCGAACTGGTAGTTATCCAACTTCAAATTCCCCGGTTTACCGATATAGTGTCTATCTAGTATCTCTAAGTTTTTGCTCTTCATATAATTAGTGACTATTTGAGGGTACTTATCGAACTCGAACTTAAAACCGGAATGTTTTATAGGTTTGGAATGTTGAAGTGTTTGCCCGCAGCATTTTGACGGGCTTTCGGTGCTGCGCTCGCATTTTTCCTTCACACACGCTTCTGTGTCAGTCGGTACTTCGGTGGGAGGTTTAGATGATTTCTTAACGCTTTTTCCGCCGTTGGATTTGTTTTTTAAACCGACCAACTTCTCGTTGTCTCCTAGAACGAATACGACTTTCTGTTCGGGCTCTGATTCTTCTGACACCGAAGAATTAAGACTAGAATCCGAGGAGGAATTGAGAGTCATCATGACCGTGGGGTTCCTTCTCAATCGGCTCGTCATCGGCTTTTCTTGCGCGCCGTCTTCCTCTGGCATACTCTTCGTCGCCACATCCGAACCGGTAGAGAGCTTTTGACTAAGATTCGCGAGCGTCGACGACCGTTTAATACTGACATCGCTGGCGGCCAGCGTGCTGACACTACTACCACTATTCTGAGTATTCACTTCAGGCACTTTCAGACTGTCTATGGAATCGAGTTTTCCGAGCCGATTCGCGTGCGTTGTGGTCCTTTTGAGTCCCGTCGGCTTTACATCGACAACTTTCGTTTCTGCGATGATGCATTCTTGGAACTGGTAGTTGTTTCGTTTGACGTCGCCGCAACGGACGAAGTAGGCAAGAACGTGGAGTAGCCTGTTGACGAACTTGTTGTTGGTTCCACTGATGACTGTTTTTGCGGCGCGCGGGGGGAAGCCAATGCTTCCGCAGAGGTCGTTGAGTTGCGCCCAGAGCGCGTTGTACGGCCTTTGCGATTCGAATGTACGTTCCCGTTGGTGGGGGTCAACCGTGTCGTACGGGCTGACTGTGGTCACCCAACCCAGGTGGTATGTGAGCACGTGCGTTAGAAGAGTGCTGATGAAGCTGGAACAAAATATAAATAATGAGTTTAATTCCTTACTTAGACTAGGCACTAGGGAATGAACGTGAAAGTGACCGTCGCCGCAAGCATCCCCAATTAAAAACATTTATGGACTTTAAATCCAATTATGTGTCTACATTGACGACCGCCTTGGTGTAGTGGTTTGTTCTCCGGACTACAAAACTGAGGTTGTGGGTTCGAATTCCGCAAGGGGCAAATGTTTGTAAATGACGGATGTTTAAAAAACGTATATAATATTTTTCCGTTATGCTAGTCTCCGAAGCACAAGATCACGCTTAGGTTTTAGGTAGGTAAGATGTGATTCTTGGAACAATTTATTTATTTACTTACATTGTCGCTAAAACTTCAATTTAATAAAATATAATCTGTTGTTAATTAGTAATAGATAACTAGCTGTGGATAACTAATAAACTGTCACTTAAGTGTCAGATGACACACCCCGTTTAATAATATTTGATTTGTGTAAGGTGTAGTGAATCTTTTAATACTGATTTGTTCACCTCTAAGTTAGGCACACTTATTGGTAATGTTTCTGACGAGCAAAATAGTGCGTTAAGTAAATAATCAACTAATGAACGCTCAAATATGACTTTGTACGATAAAATGTTTTTTTTTGTTTGAAGTTGGATTAAGGCTAAGTCGTAGATCTTATCATTGAGTTTAATAGAACAATGGTAAACGATAAACGCAGTGACGTATTGTTATTTCAACAAACATTAAATCGAATGATGTTTCTATTTTCATTTTGACAAACATGTGATAAAATTCCTAGACAACAGATGTTCGATTGTTCCTTCTTTCTATTTTAATTAGCAACAGAAAATCCATCAATGTCAGAAAGTAGCAGAAAAATGTTTATTAACAGTACTTAAAAAACATTAGTTCTTCGCAAATAACAAATTAAACTCCCATTTGTTCGCCTACGAGATTAGTTACACAACCCATCTTACGATTTGTAAACGTCAGTTCATTCAAATATAGAAGAATCACGTGAAACGAAACGTAAACGACGCGGTGTAAAAATAACAAGCAATGAATATTCAGACGCGGCACGATAATTGGTTCCGTCAATAAAATAACGCTTTATTTTAAATACCGCACGAACTGTAGCCAGCGATGATACATATTTTATTACCAAACTAGGGTTTCACGCGACATCACATGCACAGATATCGGTGTCTCATATCTTTTCACTGCTTCCAAAGATGACATGAAAATCAGTTATTGCCAGGATATCAAACTATCTCAGCAATCGATTCAGCGGTTTAGGCATAAAAAGCCAACAAATTCGTTCAGACAAGACAGACAGAGCTTAAAATATGACACAAACAAATAAAATATAAACTTAAACAATCGTTAAGCAAAACTGTGCCTGTCTATAGGTCGTATATTGCATGAATATAAATGAGCATAGAACATAGTCACGTCTATAAATACCATGACCTGTGACGGGGAGCGAGCGCTTCCATTCACACGTACTTAACAATTAGCGTTCACGGGCCGAGCCAAAACCTAAAGAATTTTCCCGTCCATAGACGTAAATGCTAGTGTTGACAGTCGAGCATCGATAGTTTACGTCATTTTGATAACACCGATTAGGAATTCGATGGCGCCAATGATGCAGGGTAGGGGTTATTGATATCTCAACATTATCTAACCGCATTTGTTACGCCAATCTAACGGAATTAGTCAAGTGCACAGGATATATCATAGTGCACAAGTGTACAGATGCTTTCTCTGTTCCTTTAATCTATTAGTCTCTTAATCCGATATGATTTATAATGCGCACAGCCAAGGTACGGAACTCACTACCCGCTTCAGTGTTTCCAACGGATTACAACCCAAAAATATTCAGTCAGAATGAACAGGCTTCTTTTCGGTGAGCTCGCTCCACCGCCGACTCTGTCTGCACCACATCTGACTTAGTCTAGTCTAGAGTCAAGAGCAAACCCATTTCGAATAAAAAAAATGATCCGAACGAAATAAAAAAATGATCAATTTTTGATACCCTATATGTAATTCCAAGTAGGGTCCACAAGTGAAAGTTTGATTTTGAAGAAGAATGATGAGTATGAATTAAATATCAGTGGATGGAAGGGAAGAGGCCGAGAAAGAGATAGATGGACTGTACAAAGCACGATATGATTGTGAAAAGAGTAGATGATCGATGACGAGTGACAGGGATTGTATGGGAGAGAAAAACACTGCACCGACCCTAAATGTAACCAAGAAGATTTATCATTCGCTTGCCCTGTCGTAGGCCAGCGTAACTGATCTGTTTGAAAACTTATTAGAATCGATAGTATTGATATACTTTTGATGATAATACACAGATTGACAAATACCTTCAACTACTTACAATCATTAGTGTTAAATTTAACAGATCTTGATTAGTTACAACTTATATGAATACCTATCAGTATCGATATTGTTTTGTGAAACGTTTACTAGTGGTAACCGCTACCTAGAATAAGCTTAGTATTATATAAATTCTCATGTAAGTGGATTTGTAATATTTTTTTAAATAAATTAATTTAAGCCTAAACCTATACCCTGTTATTCCAAAAACTTAGTACCGGGTTTAAGCCAGGACTGAGCTATTAGCTAGCCAATATAAAAATCGTTTCTCTATTAGGCTATGTCACGAATGTGTCTTTCATTCCTCTGTTGTCGGCTTATATTTAGACCTATTTTAAACCTGGTCTAATTTTTTTTGTAATTACACCGATACGGTTTAATTACAAAAAAATCAGACCAGGTTTAAAATGGGTCTAAATATTAGCCGACAACACAGTTATGAATGACACATTTGTGACATAACCTAATAGGGAAGCGATTTTCTAATTGGCTAGCTAATAGCTTAGTCCTGTCTTAAAACTGGTACTAAGTTTTTGGAATAACGGGGATATTGTTTAGTAGTGCCCAGGGTCAACTATCGATAGATTAACAACTCAAGTAAATACAATCGCTGATTGGGCCAATTCCACAGACGAATGTGATGTGAATTCTTAAGCGAGATTAAAATATCGATTAAAAAACAATAGAGCACTTTAGGGGAACCCAGAATAAGTTTACGGTCGGGCGGCGCATAAAAACAAATTGGATTTTAACGCCGATAAAACTTCTGGTGGGAGTAAAAATGTTCGGCTTTTATAAGCTTCCAAAGTTTTTAAAGCTTTTAAGATGAAAATAAGATGAGAAAACATGTTTAATTTGTGTTTCGTCAATCTCTTCAAAAGAAGCTTCAAAATTGATTTAACGCCGCTTTACATGTTTATTACTTGGGTCTGACTGAGCCGTACGTGACTACTAAAGCTAATAGTCTTAAATTACATGAAACGATTTCAATACATTCTATTGCAGACGAGCAAATAGTACTTTCTAGTTAATACCATTGTTATCTAGTCTATTTTAGTATTTATCAGCCGGTGCACAAACAATATCCACTAATAGGCTCTCCCTTAAAATCACATGACTTAGCCAGTTATCTAACTATCCATAAAACACTTCATAAATAGACGCAACGATCGACTGGTGTTTTTATTCGATTCCGAGCTTTATGTTAATAGCAATAGGGCGTAAGTAATTATGAGTTACGTTTACATCTCACGTAAAACACACACCGTTGTAAAACGTTTTATCACCCATCACGTGCATTCGGGACCAATTTACACATTCTTTTGTATTTGTTACATTAACGTTTCGCTCGTCCAATAATAAAGTTTTTTTTTACCATGCAAATGTGTGAAGAACAATAAAAGTATTTAACTATCGCAAATACAATTAACGACATTCAATATGTTAGTTATAGTATTTCGTAATATGTATTGTGTTACCTACTTTACTTGTTTTATTCAATACTAGCGACCCGGCTCTGCATGGGTGCAATTAGCGCAATGTAGATACTGTATTATACATAAAACATCTTCTTGAATCACTATATTAAAATCCGTTGGGTAGTTTAAAAGATCTAAACATGCAGAAAGCGGGAGCGACTTAATATTATACTCTGTAAAAATTTTAGAGAAGTGTTTCAGTGTTTCAACTTCAAGTATCCTCCCTCACACACACAACTCCTTCAAGTATCTTGTTTCCAAACTCAACTGTTTTGTTGTTTTTTTTTTTAAATGTAT
Organism: Pyrausta nigrata; assembly: GCA_949316185.1. Taxonomy (NCBI): domain Eukaryota; kingdom Metazoa; phylum Arthropoda; class Insecta; order Lepidoptera; family Crambidae; genus Pyrausta; species Pyrausta nigrata. The sequence continues at coordinate 5,688,602 of OX438941.1, read as the reverse complement.
TTTATTGTTTATTTAATTTTTATCAAGGACGTCGGCGTCCTTATGAAACTCGACTGGTTGTTTTCTTGGGCATATACATACATTGATCGTTGGTCAAATAGGTACGAATAGTCACATTTGAAGTTTTTTTGCGTTTTGGCGACAGATCTGGCAGTCCGTTTGCTGGGTTGCTTGTCTGTGGATTTGCCTAGCTACGGGGCCTTGTTGATTAGTTGTTAGCCCAGTCTTGTTTAGCATTATCACAAATATTTAAACCCGAGAAACTAAATACAATCTAGCCTGGATGGCTAATAAACAACCACAAGACCCTGCTGCTAGGCAAGTCCAGAGACAAGCAGCCCAGCATTGGGGTCTCTTTATAGTACTAGTATTATAATACACCTCGTTGGTCTAGTGGTAAGCACGCTGGTTACTGTCCACGAGGTCCAAAATTAATTTGTTTCTGGGGTTTTTTGTCTTGAAATATCTCAAAAACATCTCCGGAGTCAGGAAGTTGGTGGTGTTAACACCCCCGTGCCTCAGAAAGCACGTTAAGCCGTTGGTCCTGCGCCTGATCTCTCTACTATAATATCTTCCGCGCAGTTGGCTGATCTCTGTTGAGATTGACCGCCGTAGTCGAAATTCGGTTAGGACATTAATATTAGTATGATAATACTCACAAGTTGGTGCTTTTAGTGTCGCCCACCGCCAGCACGGAACACAGATCGGCCACCAAACTGTCTGCGGCTGCGCTGGCGGCGCGAGGCTCTCCAGACACCAGGCTCTGCCATACTGGCTGGAGGCGCGGTCCGTACATCAGGTCCGACATCCTAGGTAAGGAGATTTATAGGTAAACTGGTGTTGCCAAGCGATAGTAGACTATAGCTAAACTATTACAGTTATAGATAGAGATACTCTTTATTGCACACCACACACAGTATCAATTTACATAAATGTTCACAGAGAATGGTACAATTTAGGCGGTCTTATTGCTGAAAGCAATTTCTTCCAGACAACTTTCGGGTAGAGGACAGTCCAAAATTAAATTAGCGGTGAAAACTAACAGAATAAAGGGAAATGGGTAAAGGATTAAAGAAAAAGACACGATATAAGCATACATATACATAAATTACTAAAGCTGTTAAATGTTAATAATACTAATCAATATTTTGAGTTACATAAACATACAATAATAATTATGCATACAAATTATAATGATACAATATACATACATAAAAATATACATGCTATATATTATACATACTATATACTAAACATAACATAAGTTGACTGTTATTTATTATTGTTTTGATAGTCCATTGATAGTTGACGTCATATCAATAGTATCGATAGCCTTACGATATTATCGATCCTGTCGATTGTGTGATACAGGGCAATATTCTTGATAACCATCAATATCTAGTATCGAAAGTATTAGCACAATAATTTATCTGGAATTCGGATCATCGCGGATCACGCCGAATGCTGGCCGTTGCAACCAGTCACTTTGAAAATGGATGTGGCTTATGTTCAGCAGTGGCATCCGGATATTGCAAGCTTTCCAAGAATGTGGGTTTAGAAAAAAAGTAAAGTAAGTTATAAAAACTATTATAATAAAAAAGGGACAAGAGCCTTAGAGGGAACAGCACAGAACAATATAAGCGCTTACGATTTATTGAACAACAATGTCTTACGCAAACATACGTGGGAAGTAGAATGTTGCTGACGTCTTTATGTGCAAGATGCATCACATGAGGAACTTATTTTCATATTATTATCAACATCGTTTATTTAAGAATTGCTTTGTTAATGCGCATCACATGCTACGCGAGTGAGATTAGAACGGTAAAACGGAAAACATCCATTGTATGGAACAAATAACATTATGTGTGTGTTTTATATGCATCTATTAGAAGAAAGTGGGATTTGGTCGAGTTTTATCTCTCTTTGGTATGCAAGAGGTACATGGTACAGTCCTCTGCAGTGTGTCGAAAAAGACGTCCGGATTTGCTAATCTGGATTTGTTCAAGGCCTATTATCAGAGTTGAAAGACCACTTGCGCAAGTGGACCTTCCGGATTAGCTTATCCAGACTTGTGCAAGTGGGCTTTCAACTCAAATAATAAGTCTTGAAAAAGTCCGGTATAGCTAATGACGTGCGCAAGCGGGCCTTACTCGCATTTTACAGGCAACGCAATTTATACTCTTAGTTCGACCACTTAACTGAGTACTCGCCTGCGGGGTATTTGGATGAGGGGGTAGACGAGAAAGCCAACAGTAAGCGGCGCGGGCGGCGGGCGCTTCGATTACATTTTGAATTTAGAATGAATGCGAATTTCATAATTTCAAAATTCAAATCACCCAATCAAATCACAAGCGCCCTATACCCCGCAGGCGAGGACTCAGTTCGCAGCAGCAGGCGGTCGGGCTATGGATCTCTTGCAAAATTGCAACATCACGTCATGCTACATCTTAGATGTCGAAACCATGTATTGCTGCCATAAGATCAAACTAAGCTATACGTTTACGTGCTTAAGCTATGATATATACGTGGTAGGGTTAAGATTGGGACGTGTAAGTAACAAGGGGCTTGTTAGGTCTATATGTAGAAATAAATGAATTTTATTGAATTTTATTTTAGAGATCAAATAGTCGCTTTTCATCTAGGTACTAAATGAAAACTGAACTCTAGAATACTGAATGCTAACATATCATGTTTGCAAGCCAGGGGCCCAATTCTGCTAAATAAATTATCAAAATTGTATCGTAATAGAATAGCAAGATTTTGAAAGTACTAGTATGGGCCAGATGTCAAACACATGCTATACACTTACGATTCTAATACAATTTCGCTTTAGTAATTTATCAGACTTGAGACCCTGAGCACAGACAACCTGAACCTTATCAAACAAGAAATAAAGTACATAACGGACTTACCATTTAGCAGCATCACGCGCAGCTCTATACAGGGTGGAAACAAAACCTCCGCCGGCACCCGCTGTCAATGTTGCCAGCTTCAATCTGCAGACTAGGGCTTGCAACTGGGGCGAATGTTCGACGCATCGCCGCACTAAATCCCTGCAATGTAGACCTTATCACAACGACATAAAAGCCGCGTCACTTGCGCGAATACGTGAAAGTGTGCAAGTAGAAATCATAGAGATAAACACAAAAAGGCTGGGATTTGTATCGTTTGATGATTCGTGTGATAATTTTTCCTTGTATGTAACATATTAAATGGAATGTTTATAATGTCTGTGTTCCGTGTAATATAAGTTTTTTATATATATTATTGTTTAAAAAAGTCATATGAGGTAATAATATTTATTTTTCGAAATATTATCATACATAGTATAATTACGTCCGATCACGATTAGAGATAAGTTCTAAATTGATAAATACCGTAATAATTTCATGACCAAACATGGAGCGAGATGTTATCACAAAATTATTTGCGGAACATGATGATTTTGCGTCAAATAAGTCCTGAGATTGTAGAAACTTTTCTCGTTGCTACAACCTACTGTTTATTGACATTCAAAACAAACACCAGGGGCCCAATTCTCGCGCCTTCGATATTATATCACATACGATATTTATCGAAACAATATGGCGGATATCACAAAATGTGATAAATATTCGACATTTTCATACTTCGAGAATACGAAAATTAAAATTTTGTGATATCCGCCATGTTTTCTCGATAAATATCGTATACGATATGATATCGAAGGCGTGAGAATTAGGCCCCTGAACGTATACACATAAGCGATGAGAGTACTTTGAAGTCAAAGAAAAGCGGTATAGATTAAGGGTCTTTCAACTTATGCGTTTCTTGAGAACCGAGTAGAGAACTTAGTTTTCGGTACCTACCGACGCCGCAATGTTGCCGCACCGCGCGTTTTGTATGAAAACAAACGACCGTCCGTATGAGGTACGATTAACGCACCGCTTCCGCACCGCAGCCAGCCGTCAAGAAACGCATAAATTGATAGAGCCCTTAAGGTGATAGGTGGGTTTTAAAGGTGATAGTTGACTCGTAAGAGTGTGTACTATGACAGTGTAGTCTCCATCTTAGTGTACCTACTATGATAGGATTTTACAGATTAACCCATTTGGACCCAAACGAAATCCAGTGGTGCAAATTTTTAAGTTTCTTTATTAATTAATAGAAACGGATATTTTTACAACAAAAATATAAAGAAATTAAAAAATATATATTTCGATCATAGAAAAAAAAAACCGTCCTCAAATGGGGACAGTGGGTTTATATGGAGGGGAAATATTCAAAACATTTTTGTTCAATGCATAATGGTATTACACGTTTTTTGCATTGCCATCGTCCTTTTTTAGCATACAGTACATGGCAGTTGTTGGGAAAGCTTTTTCGTCAAATTTTTTCGTGGTATAGCAGTGCGGTACCTACAGTGAAATTGATTGATCTTCTTGGTCATAGTCGCTCATACCATCAACATTATTTTTCTTCTCCACAGCGCTACATCGTTTTACTTTTCTAATAGGCTATAATAAATTAAACCTGTGGTGCAAATACTGTCGTCCAGTCAATGGACGAATAAAATTGGAGTTACTTTGTCGTAACGGTAATCAAAATCAATATGGTTTTTCTTCTCCACCTCTTTCATTGGAACAAAAGGGAACTTTTTGTTTCTTCCTTCCTGAACGGTACCTATCTGTTGAACATAAAGCTGCTTGGTTTTTTAGTTTCATCCACCAAGTTGTCGTGATGGGATTGGACATGGTTTTCGTTGGAAACCAAAGGGTCGTAGATTGGCTCAGTCTTACGCCACCGAGGTGCCTCACGATCGGTTTTATGCCTGAGTGTTGTAGCAATCACTTCGTCTACTATCCCCGTCCTCCTCATCTCGATTCCCAAACACTCTTTCTAGTTTATCTCGCGGGAAAACGTTACTTTGGATATTGACCTTATCCCCTAATTAGTCGTCGCTAAGCACACTTGGTTCTGGAGGAAGCGTAACTAAATTTACTGCTGCATCGTCATCTACTTCAAGCAACATAACTTCAAGTGTCTCTGAAAGCCTATGGTACTCTTTGAGGCTGGAAAATGCTCCCTGAGCAGTTTTTGTCAAAAATACCTGATGATAAAAACACGAATATTTTACCTCTAATGCTCCCACTGGCCCCGATTGGGGACACCACTGTAAAACCACTTGTATTATAACTGATACTCAATAAAACTTTATGATTTATTTTTTTCTGATAGTAAACACTACAATTTTATATTTGATATAAAAAACTTTCAGTCCTAGAGGAAAAAGTTACATATAATAAATATTTACTTTGCGTAATAATTGATTCTTGAAACCCCTGCACAAATTGCACTGTAAAATCTTTTCTGGCTGTTTTTATGCACTTCTTAACATTTTTACACGTCAATCGCTTCATAACCATTACGTTTTTACAGTAATAAAATTTTAAAATAAAAATGGTAACAAATTGAGGGATTTTCTTTGGGTGTCCTCGTTTGGGCACGGCGGGGCTATATGGGTTAATAGTAACTTTCATCATTATCTAATAGAATTTGTCAGGAATTTAAATCGGAAAGAAGAAACTAAGCCTAAATTTAACACGGAACTACAAAACAACACAAATACAAGAAGTATACACAAAATAAAAGTAAAATACCTAATATGACTCTCACCCTAGTCTACAATGATTGTAAACAATCATCCGAGTGCTCTCGGATACACGGTTTACATGATCATAGTAATGTCAGAGTAAACGTCATAGTAGATTATATCAGTCAGAGTCAACTATTATAGTCAACAAAACCCAGCTTAAGATAAATAATTATCAAAAAATACACCACACCACACACACGCCTGTCTTAACAGTCAAAGTACAGATACAAGGTACAGGAATAAAGGTGGCTCAGGATAGAAAAACCTGGCATGAAAGAAAGGAGGCCTACACCAAGATAATGGAAGAAGGCTAAGAAGAAGTATAAAAAGGACAGTCAAAGTACTTACATCTCAGAAGTATCGCTGACAGTGAACAGAAGAGCTAGACCCAGCTTGTTCTTCCTCTGTGGAGTTGAAGCGGCACTAAGAAGGCTGTCGGTTGTGCCACTTGTTGAACTACCGCTGTACACCTGTGTATAAAAATAATGTCCACATTCGCACTACTTTTAAGTTCGGGACATGAATATCTATAAGTACAGTCAGCAGCACCTCAGGTTACCCATGTGAACTACAGAAATAGCGTTTATTGCTTGGTTTGGTCTGACCACTTTCCACTCATAGTAGAATGTGACTTGAATCTTTTGACCCCATTAATTCCAGCCAATAACACATGTAACAACAACAAACATGTGTTGTGGGGCGTTAGGACTATGGATCAGATGGCCAATTATACCAGAGAGTGTCATAAAAGACTAAGATTAATCGATTTTCCTGTAGAATTTAATGAATGTGCTCATCAATATTGTAACGATCAAAGTCACAGGCTTGTTCTTGATAAGCTTTACTCCGGCATTGTTGCCGCCCTTCGAGATGCTGATCTCCCCGACCCGCAGACCGTCGTCTGCAGACAGTAGCACTGGCCGGAGGCGGTCATATGTTGCGGGCTGGAATAGGTATGTCGCCGATGCTCACAGGGCCGCCAGGGTAAAGTTCACAGAGTGGATGAATTGTGGTAAACCAACTTCGGGTCCTGTGTATAACGAGATGTGTTGCAGTAGAAGGATATTTAAATCGCGATTAAAGTAGTGCCAAAATCACCAAGACCAAATTAAAATGGATTCCCTTGCTAAAAGGCATGCAAATGGTGACTTTCGAGGCTTTTGGAAAAACACCAAAAAGGAAAATCTGAAGCCTGGCCGCCCAGTGAGCGTCGACGGAGTGTGTGATCCGAAAGAGATTTCAGAAGTCTTTAGGGACCTTTTTACCGTAAAGTCCCCCTTGAGACAGGTAGCGCAAGTGGTCCATGCCTCTAAGATGAGTGGACCAATGGAGACTATAGTCACAGCAAAAGAAATAGCTATTATTATTAAAAACATGACCAAAGGTAGGTCCCCGGGTCATAATGGGCTCAGCATTGAACACCTGCAATATGCTGGTCCCCATGCAACTAGAGTTCTTGCAATGTTCTTTTCGCTGTGCTTGGGTCACGCTTACCTGCCCCAGGACCTCATGAGAACGGTGGTCGTGCCCATTGTTAAAAATAAAACTGGTGACCTAGCGGACAAAAGTAACTACAGGCCTATCTCGCTGGCCACCGTCATCGCTAAGGTACTGGACGGTGTGCTTAACGCACAGCTAGCCCAATACGTAAACTTGCATGATAATCAATTTGGTTTTAGACCAAAATTATCTACAGAAAGTGCAATCCTGGCTCTTAAGCACACCGTCAAATACTACACAAGTCGTAAAACCCCAGTCTATGCATGTTTCCTCGACCTGTCGAAAGCCTTTGACCTACGATCTACTTTGGAAAAAATTAGAAACATTGGGCTTCCGCGAGAATTTACTAATATCTTTAAATACTGGTAGTCGCAACAGGTTAACAGTGTTAGGTGGGCGGATGCAATGTCGAACCCGTATCGGCTTCAATGTGGAGTAAGGCAGGGAGGTCTGACCTCACCTACACTGTTTAATTTATACATGGATGCACTGATCGACGAGCTCAGCGGGCATCATGTCGGATGCCATATTGATGATGTATGTGTAAATAATCTTAGTTATGCAGACGACATGGTGCTCCTGAGTGCCTCGGTCTGTGGACTTAGACAACTCATAAAAATCTGCGAGAGATACGCTAGTGAGCACGGACTTAAGTACAATGTGTCAAAAAGTCATTACATGGTTTTTGAGGCCGGTAGTGCTAAATATCCTCATAAAGTACCATCCGTGTATCTGAATGGTGTCCCCTTAAAGAGAGTAAATCAATTTAAATACTTAGGACACATAGTCACCGCCGACCTCGGGGACCGTGCCGATATTAAACGTGAACGGAGAGCTTTGTCGAGAAGGACAAAAATACCGTTATTCCGGGCCTACTGTACATTTTTGTACACCTGCAGCTTGTGGATAGACTACACGCGGAAAACATACAACTCCCTTCGCGTTCAATACAATAACGCTTTCAGGGCGGTGGTGGGGCTGCCTCGCTTCTGCAGCGCCTCGGGAATGTTTGCGGCGGCCCGTACGGATTGATTCCACGCGAGCGTCCGCAAGCGGTGCGCGTCGCTAGTGCGCAGGGTGCGGGCCAGCTCCAACGCCGTCCTGACAATGATTGCAGACCGTCTCGACTGTCCCTATATGTGGCATTGCTGCAGTAGGCATATCACGGCAGCTCGGGTTTTATTTTAATTTTGATTTTCATTTTAATTTCATTTTAATTTTGATTGTGATTTTAATTTAATTTTATTTGATTTTATTTTAATATCTGACATATTTATTTTCATGCAATGTAATGTAATGTTTGAGAATATGGGACTATGTCCTGAAATATACGATTTTATTTTTATTTATTGCGTAGGGAATAGAGGCGGTCTCGAGGTCAAAGTGGGGTAGTCTGTATAGAAGTTCATATTTTCTATACTGTGGTCAGGGTGTTGTGGCACCACCACCATTTTTTCTGATTATCATAACACTATAACGATAAGGCACTGCCTATGTTATTTACTTTAGGATCAGAGCAATGTAGTGATGTTGTGCAATGTTTATTTATTTCTGTATGCAAAAGGCACGGTGATATGTTAAAGTCCTATGTCAATTTCATACATTTTTTATCTTGTCTACGGGCCCTGCTTGTGAGCTGCGGCCCTTTGATTGTGATTTGCATAACAAGGAAACATAATTATTGAAAAAACAAAACACACGACTGCTAAAATTATAATATTTTTGAAATAGTCTTTTTACTGGCTTTCATTTGATACCCATATTGCTATGGTAAGGAAAACCTCAATCCCCACTCCCCCCTTTATTTCCATTTGTGGGCGCCGTTTTTAAAATGTATATAGCCTATCTCACAATTTTGACAAATTCAACGACACCTCATGTGTCAAAACCTGTCAAGCCGTCTGGGCTGTAGGGCGTGCCAAACAATTATACATACATACATACATACTTTCGAAAAGCATAACCCTTCTTCCGCAATCAGGTAAAAACACAGCTCATTATCTCTCCAGTTTGGTTAAATCCTGACCTTGCAGAGTAAGGACCCCTATACATACAAAATGGACAGATAAACAACCTACAAAGGACTCAGAAACCGGACATGAATCATCCGCAATCTACGTTGTAACTTATACTTTAAAGGTACAGTCGGTTACCCATTTGACCTAAGAAAACGGCTGTTATTACGTAGGGAATAGAGGCGGTCTTAAGCTGAAAGTTAGGTTTTCTGACATGCGACCGTGTGTACATAAGTGTAAATAAATTTTACAAAAGGTCACGTGGTTAAAACGGCCGTATTTATGTAAACAACTGACAAATAACGTCACGCAGAGATAACAAGTTTTTAAGTTCATCCATAAACAACAAAGATCTACGGATTAGTTTCTAATTGCCATGTCACGTTTCTAATGTATTAATGGCTTGTTTATTTTGATATTAGGTCAATGTTTTGTTTCGACGTTTCTCTTTTATATACAACTCTGTTGTAAACCACAACCAATTATCTTAAGCGTTATAATTACACGAGCATACACTATCGCCTCTAGAAGTAGGTAGTAGGTGCAATATTTATCGTCGTTTCTATAGGATAACTTCACACTATTGTAATGTTGAACGGTAAGATTTTCGACGAAAAACTAATGGCGACTTTCACTTCTAAAGGACTTGTCCTCTTTTTGTATGGAGGCTGATATTTTATTCCAAGATACCACCAACCACCAATAACCTATATTTATCTTTAAGCTACAAAAATATGAAACACGTAACCATAGAAATCAGAATTTTAAACGCCTCCATTTTTGAGAAAAAATATGTTTTGTAACAGGTATCATCCATTGATCATTTACTTGTATGTTCTAGCTGTATGGCTATGTACCATTGCCTTTCCACTGGTGGATAAATACTACTAGGTACTACCACAGATTATATAATAGGTACTACTGTCAATGGAATGACAATTTTGTTGTCAATTTTTTTTTCGTGCGTTAATTGGTATAGGCGAAGGTGCGGTTTATGTACAGACAAAGAGAAAAATTAATTAAATTTTTTCTCTAAATCGGAGGCCTTTTAAAATATATTAATTATGCAGAAAGGCTAGTTTTTGTGAACTCTTTCATCTAATATTTAGTTTATTCTGGTTAGAAATATTGACGAATAAAAAACCATTAATGGACAAGTCCTTTATTTACTATAGTCTCGACAAGTCCGTTCGCGACCCTCCTGCAGTCGCCAGAGGTGCGGGGGGCGACGCATGCTAGATGTCAGCGGGGAAGGACGGTGTAGGCACAGAATAAGTACTAGTACTTCGTACAGATGTATGACTTAGCTTAATTGTATTCAAAGAAATGTCGTCAACAATATGGCGTAATTTAGTTCGCCTCAGAGTCAAGCACATTTTCGTGTTGACACCTACAAAAATCCATTGCAAGATAATTTCATACTTATTGCTCTGGAATATGATTCATAATACACTAAACCTATTCAGTGACGTAATATCACGCGACGCGATAGGGCTCACTGCTACGAGAAGCTTCTAACGCCATCTAGCGCCTCTTTTTAGTACTTATTCATTCTCGTCCAGCCAGCAACGTAGCCGCGCGGCCGCCGGTAAATAAAACGCGCGAGCGTGTCGCTGGCTGGTAGCGACACGCAACTTGTTTTAGCCCCTATGTAAGGGTCGCCGCGCGTAGGTACGTTTTTGCTACCTACGCGGGGAGATACACAAGCCTGGTGTAGGTAGCAAAAACGTACCTACGCGCGGCGACCCGTTGTAAGGGGCTAAACAAGTTGGGTGTCGCTAGCCGGCATCGACACGCTCGCGCGTTTTATCACCGGCGGTGCGCAACACTAGGTTGCTGGTTGGACGAGCATGAATCCTAGTCCTAGAAACTTCTAGAAAAATGCGCTAGATGGCGTAAGTAGCTTCTTGTGGCAGTCAACCCTATCGCGTTGCGTGATAGTACGTCACTGAATAGGTTTAGTGTAAGTATTCCAGAGTTATAAGAATGAAATTATCTTGAAATGTATTTCTGTGGGTGTCTACTAGGCATGGAAATGATTGCTACTTTTAATTCATTTTCATTTCATGAAATGATGATTTTTTTTCATATGAAATAACATGTGAAATTTCATTGACAATGATTTTTTTTCGCAGTGTCATAATGTAACACTTTTTGCTATTTGCTACTTATAATGAAATATGAATTATTGTGAACGGTTGCTAATTTGCTACTAATGTGAAATGTCATATTTAGGTTGTCATGAAAAATCATGGCAAACGAATCTAAACTTTATGTTCATAAGTTTTAAGTTCTTAAAATGCCCACCCAGTATCGATCGTCACCTATGATCGCATAACAAGTGTGTTTGTCTTTTTCTAACACGCACCTAGGGCAAATCATTCCTACTCGGTCGCTCGCGACTCGCTCTGCTACAAGCAGTCATCAATGAATGAAATAAAATGAGCATGATCTATGATTTCGCGGAGTGCGATTTGTAGCAGTCTATATGAAAAAAAATAGCAGGTGTGAACAATGAAATTCATTTCATATGATTTTTCATCTGCTATTCATGAAATCTTCCATGCCTAGTGTCTACACGAAAAAGTGCTTGAGTCTGAGGCGAACTAAATTACACCATATCGTTGACAACATTAAGTAGATATTTCTTTGAATTTCATTGCAAGGTCATACTTCTGTACGGAGTACTAGTACTTATTCTGTGGTTGCGGCGAAGGGACATTCGCGTGCGATTGACGCTTCCTCGCCTCCCGCACGTCTTGCAGTTCACAGGAGGGTCGCGGATGAACTTATCGGACTAGCAAGATATCGTGTTGACCTAACATTATAATAATACGGGAACTCATGCAACGTACATATATCTAAGTATTTAGTTTGACGTATTAACCTTTCAAACTTTCTGACAAATGTCTTGTTTACGCTCCTTTATCGTTGTGAGGGCGCTAAGGCGCGTGTCAGGGTCCTACTGTGGAAGACCAAGTCCGTACATTCGGCTTTCGCTAGGACTGCCACACTATAGTCTAACAGATTCGTGCGCGTCCGTCCTGTGCCAAGGGGTCGAGGAAGAGCCAATCGCACGCGACTGACATAGGAAATAGCTTTCCCCGCAACAACACCTGTCCCCCCGCACCATTCTGGCGACCACAGTAAGGTCGCACAAGAATTTTTTGGACTAAAGCAGGAGTAACAAGGACGGCTATAGTCGAAAATACGAACGTTTTCCAGAGTAGCGCCTGAGGCTTTATCACATGAGTGACCGCATCGGCTCCAAAGTCATGTGAGACATTTATCAGGTCGCTGACAGCTAGATTATGGTGATTACACACTGATTGTGTTTTGTTCGACAGTGACGTCGAAACAAAACGTTTGCACTAGCGAAGCTGGGAAACCCCAGTGTGATAAAATATTGTTTACTGACTTATCATGATAAGACATTAATTTGAGATACATTCGTGTGAAATGCACACGAATGTATCTCAAAATATCCGTGCAATTTGTTCAGTTTTATCTAGTGAGTAAGCGGTATATTCGACTTATTCGCTATGTGCTCAGCAGATGCGTAAATATTTTTGATGTTTAGAAATCTTAGATATATGTACGTTGCATAAATTCCCGTATTATTATAATGTTAGGTCAAAACAATATCTTGACCAGGGGCAACAACAAAGTTGAGGCAAAACAATGTCTCGAACTGCCTAAAAAATAATTGAAAATAGGAGACAAAAGGTGCTAACACACTTGAAACGACATGATAAAATTATAAAGATAATAATCATTTAAGGGCAATATATAAGGAAAATAAAACAGAGGGAGACCTAAAAGGTCATTTATGTACCAAGTAAAGGAAAAGTTGGGCGTCGCGTCATATCGAGAGGTCAAGAGAATGACGAAGGATAGCGGAAAATGGAAAAAGCTCCATTGGGCTCAATTCCAATTCCAATGCGCCCTGTCTAAGATTAAATTTAGGTTCATTCTCTCTCTTTCTCTGCCAAACAAACGAAAAGAGACAGACTATATTAATTTAGAAACGTCAGACTAAACAGCTGTCCGTTGCTATGGAAATTAGAGAACCCATACACAATTTAGTAGGGATGTCATTCGATGACGACTAAAGATAGACGAAAACACGCAAAAACTTGTACAAATGCGTTAGAAATCGCATCACTAAATTTGACGTTTCTAAATTATTGTAGTCTGTCTCTTTTTGTTTGTTTGATAGAGAAAGAGAGAAAATAAACCTAAATTTAATCTTAGAATGCGCCCTGCATTGGAATTGAATCCATTGACAAGGAAACAACTCCTAAATATTATGATGATGGTAAACTGCCTAGAAATCAACTGTTATCTCTTTTTATCAATAGGCAGACATTAGGTGGCGAGCTCACTAGATATTAAGTGACTTACCTGAGAGTCATTGCTGGCGGCTGTCGGTACGCTAAGCAAGTTTGAGGTCTGATGGCCTAGGTCGAATCTAGTGGCTAGATTCTGGAAGGTTCTACGCTGCCAGCTGCCGTTGCTTGATGTGCTCAACTTCCGCCCGGGTGGTGCTAAGGAAAACACAATGACTTAATAGAAAGAAAGAAGTTACAAATCTAGTCCTTGTTTATGTAGCAGCCTATATTAGGACTGCGCAAATGTAGAAACTTAGGCTCCACGCAGATGGGACACCGACCACATCCACCGGTGGCTAGCGACAAGCTTTTTACATTGTTTTTACCGTTATGTATGAAATCGCCGCATACGTAAAACGAGTGGCGTCCACTCACGACTCAGTCTCGAATATTTGCACTTTTTTAATCTCTTAATAAGTCATCATAATTTTACGGCAGGCTGAAAGTTCCATCAGATGATTTATGTAAATATGTATGACTTACTTGACTTATGGTCCTATAACCCCGAGGCGGGGCAGAGGGCGTCCACAGTATTCAAATATGTATGTATGTATACAATTTTTGAAAATCATTTAGCACAGAAACCCGGGTGTTCGCTATACGCCACCGGTCGGCGGCAAGTCGCTGTTTTGACAAAGCATCTGTCATAGGATCAGGTGAGTGTCAAATTGTAGCGGCCACCGACCACCTTCGTTTGCGCGGGACCAAAGAGCGTGGCGCGCGACAGTCACCGGTGGCGGTGGACCATCTGCGCGTAGCCTAAGTGTCTTCGTTTGCTCCCTTCAACTGAAATAAAGTAGCCGAAAGCTTAATAGATAACTTTTTACTTACAATGAAAAGAGTACATGTCGTCTTGCGAATTGTTCGCATCCCATACGTCGAACATGGAGAAGTAATCACAGGTTGATCCCACGCTGCTGTACGGCGATAAATCACCGCAAAATCCTGCGCAAATCACAAACTTATAATGTCTATATAAGGTCATATCAGCTTTCAATTGAGTGTAATAAAATCTACTGTAAAAGAATGAAAGCATCACAAGGTAGTCGGTAAACATAAACTAATTCTGAACGACAAATATTAATTCGGGTCTGCAAACACTTAACTCATGACTGTTATAAATTAAAATTATTATCATTCTACTATTAGTTAGACTTAGAAAACGTGTAGCAACGCGGGGATTAAGTATACTTTGCAAATCATACAAAAGTAATTTCGAATAAACAACGACGGGTCATAAACTGTCTAGATTCGAACTCACAAGAATAATTAAAAGTAAAATATCTGATAAAAAACTGAAGTAATTCTGGCAACCTCAGACATGGAATGATGCTGCAACTACTAAAGTAATTAAGTGACGGCGGGCCAATAGATAGACCTATACACTAATTTGTCGCCATAATTAAAAGAAGAAGAAAATACTGGTACAAGTGGATTATTTTGGAGCTTATACAAAATGCCACTCACGGCGACTGCTATTGACTAAATGTCACCCAAAATAATTTCTAAAGACATTCGTTTTCTGAAATATCAAACATATTGTAGACGTGCTGTTACAATCATAATAATAATTAATGCTTTATCACTTTGACGAACAATGCCAGGACAGATATAAAATGGCTTTTAATGGACCATTCCCCATATATCGTGGCATATCATTCAACCCTCATGTCGGACGTATAAGCCGAAACAGGAGTATCACAAGGCTCAACAGATTTTTGTACGATCTATTTCCACCTAATACCAACAATCTAATACCATTCAAAATGCAACAAAATAAATTGATTCTCTGACTGTACCAAAAGTATGTTTCGTATTTGTTGGGAACAGATTTGGTAACTTCATTGAAATATTGGTATTCTTTTGGAATAGCAATTAACTACGACAATTAACAAATACCACTGGTATTAATCTTTTGGTATTAGATGGGAATAGATATTTTGTACAATGTTGTACTAATGTAATGTGACTTGCAATAAATGATTTGATGTTCTATATAGGTACCTAAAATATATGAATATGCGGAAGACCAGCGCAGCAGTAACCCAGATTCTGCAGGATACGCTGAATATTTTATTTTATTTTTCTGTTAATGTTTACACTTACATGATATTAATAAACTATTTTCAATTTCTACAAAAAAGAAAACCAACTCACCCGAGTCTCCTCTATCCAGCGAGAAGCTCAAAGACACCCCTTCCTCCCTCAGCGAAGGTACACTCAGAGGGTAGGAGCCACTCCTGATGTCGGCACCACTCGCCTCGCTGGTCTTCCGGTCCACGCGACTCACCTTACGCGACGTCGGCACACAGAATACTTTGGTGCACATCAACCTGCACACAATATAAATTTTAAAAAATATATACAATAGGCATAGAAAAAAACGTGGAAATGTATTATTGAGGAATGGCATAGAGTAAACATGGCAATGTATTGTTGAGGAATGGTTGAGGAGTAACCACTACTTCACTACCTACAATTTAAAAATATTTGTATTATAAAGAGGCTTGGCTTTCATTAAGTCAAGATTCGAATCAGCGACCTTTGGCTATTCAGGCGACTTCTCACTCTGATAAATACAGTATTTGAATACTTCGGACCTCCTTTTAAAGGTGAATGCCGCCAACAGATCATAATAATTAGATTTCATTTGGGCACCTAATTTCGTAAGCAGTCATTAATTATTAATTTAGGTCAGTAGAATATTTGTTTAAATGTTTACAATTATGTTCAAAAATTAACCATTTCTCGTAAATAAGAATATGCATCTATCTTTTTCTATGTACGAACGACATTACGACAAGAGCTGCAGCACCTTATGGGGTAGTAATAGGGGTGATTTTGCACCTAAAATGTATAGTCTGATGTGCTGTTTGCTCGACTGTATTCTAGTCATATCACCTACCTTTTTGGTTCTTCCATGATGTGTATCTTCAGTGAGACCCTTTTAAGGTTGACGGCCACGGCGCCGAATATCATCTCACCGAGAATATTAGCATCCGCCGCCGGGCCCGTGTACTAGACAAAAGGGAAATGACAAATTAAGTAATTGTAATTAATGATGTCCCGAATCTTGGGACAGATGTCCCGGAAAAAAAAATTGTAGTAATGGAGTCTCCGATTCTTGTCTCTGTTCTTCGTTTAGGCTAATAAGCCCTTCATTCATACCTATTCTTATCACTAATTATTATTGTTGAAATTTAGGTCAAATACAAGTTAACTGGACCAATGATTGGTCTATTGTGGCAGCCCTTTTGATTATAGCTTACTACATATGCCCGTTGAATCTAGGAATCGCCAGATTTTTCGGGGAGTGAGTTTTGTTATCTCTTCCTGGTGCATTATATGCTGCCCTAAATAGAAAAATCTTTTGCTTATAAGCGGTCCGCATGAGCAGAGTATGTGCATAGCCGTTTCTTCTGTCTAGTCTTGTACACATGTTTACCAGTAACTTAGCCATTTTTGTAAGTTCTAAAATCAAAATTTTTGACAAACATTTGCTAATGAAATGTCCAAAAGAGAAAAATAACTGTACTAAACATCACTGAAAATAATAAACAATATAAGAAATGATGTTTAATAATGAGTATCACAAACATGGACCAAATGCGAACAATAAATTATTACGTTTGAACACGATAATATAAATGTTTTCTCATGTACAGTTTTAGCATCGTTAACGGGGCATGTGATTGTGTCAATTAATTAGCAACGGGCTAAAGTTACAAGTCCCATGATGTGGTTCATTCGTCCCACTTAAGAGTTTTAATCAAGAAGGCTAACGCTCAAATGGTCTAAAATTAGACTTTGCAAGTGTCCATAAGGAGATCAGAGTCTTGTGACTGAGCAATATGACACTTGCGACGATATTTTTAAACTCTTTAACAATGATAACGATCATTCGTAAACGTCTTATGAATGAACTTGCGATCGTAATCTTTGTTATAAATAGATCTCGTTTTTTTGGGAATTAGTAAAAATTATCACGGTTTGTTTGCAAGTGAAACATACCTAATATCTCCTTTAAGTTACGTGCAATTATTTGTACCAATAGATCAAAATCACGCAAGTTGGTGCGGGAAAAAACAGTAAGATAAATTATTATTTTTGGTACACATTCAAAGTACCTATAATATTTCCACATGCGATATGAATCAGTCTGATAACTCTCTGTGGTTGCATTTCAGATGTATGTATGGTCATACAAAGTTTCAAATTTTTGATACAAAATTGAAATTTAAAACTGAAAAAAATATGATGCAGCCTTAGCAAGCATGGTTTGAGGAGTTATTACGCTATTATTAATATTGGTTAAAATAGCAAAAATTTAATATTTATTATAAGTATATCGGAAATGGTAAGACAAGATTGATAGATATTATTTATTGCACAAATAAACAAAATTACATAAAAAAAATAGTACAATTTAGGGGGTAAGGAAAACAATAATACTTTCCGAAAGAATGCTAAAAAGCTACTAATTAGTAACAAATACAAAAGCATATACATTTTGTGTAATAAGTATCGGGAATTTGTCAATAAAACAAAAAATACAAATTATTCATCTAAATTTATTTTATCGCCTTCAAAGTAGGCCCCATCGCTTGCAATACAACATCTCCACCGCTTCACCCAGTTTTCCATACATTTTTCATAGGCTATTTGCGGTATGGCCTTTAGCTTATTCAGCGAATTTTCTTTTATGGCATCTATCAACTCAAAACGTTTTCCTCGAAGTGGTAATTTAACTTGGGAAATAAAAAAAGTCAGACGGAGCCATATCAGGTGAATACGGCGCTTGGTCGAGAACTTTTGTTGAATTTTTCGCAAAAAACTCTTTCACTATAATGGCTGTGTGTGATGGTGCATTATCATGGTGCAGCATCCATGAGTTATGTTGCCACAAATCTGGACGTTTTCGGCGGATACTCTCACGCAAAAGCTTCATGATGCCTAAATAATATTCTTCATTCACTGTTTCTCCCTCTGGAAGAAATTCGGAGTGAACCACACCACGATAGTAAAAAAAAACGGTAATTTAAAAAACTAAATTACCGTTTTTTTTTGTAATTGGAAATTAAAAAACCTTAAAACAAGAAAGAGGTCATACCCGGGTTAAATTGGTACCCATATTAAAAATTGTAGTAGTCGGGACCCATTCTAGAAATGGACCTACCTCTATATAGAGTAATCTGCAAGGTATGCAGATTACTCCAATCTACTGACGAGACGACTGACTTTCAAACATGGGTCCCGACTGCTACAATTTTTAATATGGGTACCAATTTAACCCGGGTATGACCTCTTTCTTGTTTTAAGGTTTTTTAATTTCCAATTACAGAAACTGTCAGCATCAACTTGATTTTGGAGCGACTTTGTCGCGGTTTTTTGGGTTTCGGCTCGTTTTCGAGACGCCATTTTGAAGACTGTTGGCTTGTTTGCATGTCGTACTCATAAACCCATGTCTCGTCGCCAGTTATTATACGTTTCATAAAGGTCGGATCCGTAGAAGCTCGGGAAACCATGTCTTCAGCGACATGCTTTCGCTGCGCTTTTTGAACAAAATTAAGCTCTTTTGGAACTAGTCGAGCGGCGACGCGTTTCATGCCTAAAATGTCAATGAGAATGTTGTGGACGGACTTAAAAGATACGTTCACCTCACTAGCCAACTCTCTCAGACTCATACGTCGATTTTCGAGCACTAGCTTCTTGATTCTGTCGATGTTTTCTTTGGTCGTAGCGGTTGAAGGTCTACCAGAACGAGGCAAGTCTACTACTACTTCTCGGCCTTCTTTAAAAGTCTTATACCATTCATAAGCCCTGGTTTTCGATATACACGATTCGCCGTAGGTATTTCGCAACATTTTTAGTGATTCACCACATGAAATATCATTCGAAACATAAAATTTAGGGCACACTCTTTGTTCAACAATATTTTCCATTGTAAAAATCGCCGAGGACTCAAAACTATGACCAACAAAAAGTGTAGTTTAAAACAAATTAAATGACAGATCCCGCTCAAATTTGCGCGCTAAATCAGTACAGTGCTACCAACACATAGTAAAAAAATTAGAACAACCTCTTTTACGCGGGTCTTTTTATTGACATATTCCCGATACAGAGTAGTATATAGCATGGCATGGCGTCACTAATCTTTAGTAAAAGGATTACCCTTAAATTTCTGGACACCTTGTATAGCACGAGCCATCATGTGGCTCTTCTCTCTTCTTCGTAGTATTTCGACTTGGTATCTGACAATCTTATCTTATCTTTATAGGGGCCATGGAAATTAACCCACGGAGTCCTCGACCCAATAGGATATTTTGTGACTCCCCATACTTTTACGGTTACCTATTGAAACGCATAACGTTTTTCGTCATAAACTGACAATGCATAACATTAATGGCCATAATAGTCATTTGGCATAAGCCTTTATAGCATAACTTCGTAAGGCATGCCACCAAATGACCGAAAACTGGAAGGGATAATCATAAAAAGACATAATTTCAATAAGCATAACTAATAAAAAGTATAGTCTTTGATTGCCATAATAGTTAGAAGACATAACATTCATTAAGCATAACCGAAAAAATCCCTTAACGCATAAGGACGATAACATATAAAATTACCATATAGTTTTGTATGGAGCTGTGACTTTTTTCCACTTTTTAATATGAAGTAAATAAATTAGTTTTTGGCGCTTCGCCGGCCGCTGCCGCGGCACCGCTCGCTTCACTCGCTCAGCTCGCGCGGCGTTGTGGTCAACACTTCTAACCTTTTCTTTTTTACGGGGGGAAATCCTCACGGACTACCTCCGCCTGGGGCAAGGCGGAGGGGGTGCCGGACTCTTACCGGCTAAAACCACCCCTGTGTCTCCACCCACGTGCGCGCGGGACCGCGGGAATCCAAATTCTTCTGCAGCCCCACACTAGTGCTGGCTCGGTCTGTCCGGGCCTCGTCTACTGCACAGGGTAGTGAGGTGTTGAATTACCCCGTGCATCGCCTCAGAGGCGATGCACGGGCCTGCGACTCGCCTCCGTCGAATGAGGGGCGGGAATGAATCCAAACAAACCTAATCTAACTAATCCCTATTCTTATTTATCACCTATTATAACTTAGTAGCTATATTATATCATAATTATAAGTTTTTATGTGAGTTATGGTTCGTAAGAGAATGGCAAATAAAATTATGAATATGGCATGAATGCTTAGTAAAATTATGCGTTTTAAAGTATGCTTTATAAAATTATGACTAACAATAATATAGATTTCAAAGATTATGGTTTATAATACACCTTTCAACAATTCTGTGTTTTTATGTTTATGCTGAAATAAGTTTCCTAAAACATATTATGCATTTTCATTTGTCTGCCATATGATGTATGTCAATTGAAATTATGGCAATAAACGTTATGCGTTTCAATGTGTCACCTACTTTTAGGTCTTGCGGGGGCGCAGGAGGGTCGCGCATTCAAGCCTTTTATGGTCACACTAAAACAAAGCAATGTTTAAAAACATAACTTACCAAGTAAGCGCATCCATCTGATACTTCAACAATGCAAGGAAACTCATCTGTTTGTCTGACTTTTGGCTTGTCATTTTTGTTGGCAGGTACTTTTTCTATAGTAGCCGAGTCGAACAGAAGTTTTCTTCCCCTCCAGTCGCACTCTTTGAACAGAAGCAATCTCACTTGCTCTGAATTTATCTGACAAGACCTATGTGACAAAAATACAAAATTATTGTTTGAGCATTGAATATTAGATCCAGATATCCAGATATCAAGACGGGTGTAGTTGTTCGCGCACCGGAATACTAAACCAGGCGGTTGCGGGATCGAATCCCGCAAGGGGCAATGTTTGTGTGATGTGCACAAGCATTTGTACCTAAGTCATAGATGTTTATATGTATTTAAGTATTTCTATCCGTTATCCTAGTCACCATAGCACAAGCTCAGGCTTAGTTTGGGGCTAGGTAATTGGTGTGTTTGTTAAAACAATTTATTATTATTATTATAAGATAAGGCTGTCAAAAAATATGGCGATGGTCAACCTTTATCCAGTAAGATAATTATTGTTTTTAAGTGATAAGCATTCACGATGCAATTTAAATATATTATTGCACTTGAAAAAAAACGACCACCAGAGGCGGGAATCGAACCCGCGTTCCTCGCATACCGGGCGATTGCCTAACCTCTCGGCCACCCTGGCGTTGGCAGAGCCTGTCGAAATTTTCAAGTGCTTCTTAACGCTGTAATGCCGCGTTGCTTTCATCAATGTTATTGGGATTATACCCTCAACACTCGAAAGAAATACTTTTGCAAGTATTTAACAATCGAAAGATGAAGCTTGCAAATAAGATAATTATTGTTTTTAAGTGATAAGCATTCACGATGCAATTTAAATATATTATTGCACTTGAAAAAAACGACCACCAGAGGCGGGAATCGAACCCGCGTTCCTCGCATACTGGGCGATTGCCTAACCTCTCGGCCACCCTGGCGTTGGCAGAGCCTTTGTAGAGCTGTAATGCCGCGTTGCTTTCATCAATGTTATTGGGATTATACCCTCAACACTTGAAAGAAATATCAATACCGGGCAATCGCCCGGTATGCGAGGAACGCGGGTTCGATTCCCGCCTCTGGTGGTCGTTTTTTTCAAGTGCAATAATATACTTTATCCAGTAATTATATGAAAAATTCTTGTCAGAATCTTGTTAGGCAACTATTTTCTTTAAACAATGTCTGTTTCCAAAACAGAAAGGGCCAACTGGTAAAACTAAAAAATAGCATAGAGACTACACATGCATACTTTATGGATGACACAAATGGAAACAGAACTTTCTCTTTGTAGTAGTGTAGTTTGGAGTACAGAGTACAGTTGCATGTAACTAATGTTTTACCATGTAGTTCAGTTTAAAAAGGGAAAAAGATAAGTTCTAACAAAGCAATTACCGAGAACCCAATTTGTTCTAAATAAATTGGATTTCAATTGGTAAGAATAGTGACTCGTAAAATTCGTGAATTTTAAATTAACAAAGACAAGTTTGCACTGCTTCGAACTAACCCACACAAAGTTTGATAAGCTGATCAACTGGCTAGCTGCTATTAATTAACTCTGGGCTTAACCAGAACATGGTGCCACCGAGACTTTACCACAATCTTAACATGCTAAAACCAATTCAGTTTTACCTAAATTTCATCTTATTTCATAGTCACTTTTTTTCTCACAGCTGTTTTTCAATAATGAAATGTTTACAGACAAAATCTGTGTCACAATGCACTCACAACCCAAACACGAAATCACAGAAATGTTTACACTAAATGCACATCGGTGGCGGGATGACAACCGGCGATCGCCCCAAGTGGAATGTGCGGGTGAACTAGTACAACTAAGTTTGAATGTAAATAATAAGTAAACACGGAGCGCCGCCCCGCCTCTCACAAGTGACACGCACGATCGGGCGGACGCCTACGCCCGCGGCCCGCGCCCCGCGCAATCATATGCTCGCCGCAACGCCAGCTTCCCGTGCGTCACCACTCTCAACGCAAAGATCCATGGAGCGCCCTCCGGACATCAACACTGACCGACCGACGACCATCGTGCGTCAACCTCGCCACTGCATGCAGCACGATTTATTTTTAAATAGATTAACATGAATGAAAAGCATTCTACGACGTACCTGGTTAGATTTCGTGATCCGCTATGACCATTGTCCAGTTTTCTATTTATTAGAAAGAATTTGTCGAACAATGCCATTGCGTCACCAGTAACATATTACGAAGAACCCGTTCTTCGATCCACCTGGCATCTTTAATGCGTTAATTTTTAGATCTGGGGAAAATTAAATCATATTTTCTCAAATAATTGAAACACTTTTTGTAAATTTGTATGAATACATAATTTGACAGATCACGTGCGAAAAAGTCATATGATTGACCATAGATAAAGAGGTTTATTCAAGAAAAAAGGTCAATGTTACAACAATTTTGATAATTTATAGCTAAATAAATTATTTCAACTCAATATTTATAGATTTCCTTCTATATATTCTTGTTTCATAGTTAACAATTACTAAGCAATTTCTTATGCTCATATTAAATAGCTATAACAAGACGTGTATGTCTCCAGCTTCCTCATAGAAAATGAGGATTTAGAAAAACTAAGCATGTCATAAAAAATTCAATGAATAGCAACAGTGAGATAAAGTTTTGATAAATTTGAAGCCTATAGCTTAGTGCTGCAATGAGGGATTTTCTGACAGCTCGAAATTTCAGCAATGTTGATAGATGGCGCTATTCATCTAAGTTATGTAAATATTGCGTTATTATTTCCTCTCTTACTTCTATATTAAATATTTGGTATTTAGATGATGGTACCATTGGTGGTGATGTGTCAACTGTTCTCTCTGATTTAGAACAGCTGATTTTGAAATTCAAAGATATTGGCCTTAATCTAATTTTTTCTAAGTGTGAGCTTTTTATTCCTGATTCAAAATTCTCTTATCTTGAGAAACAAAATTTAATTTTAGATTTTTCTACCCTTGCACCCAACATCAAAATTAAAAACAAATCATCCCTACGTCTCCTTGGTGCCCCAATTTTTGAGGAAGCTTTTTCTTTTTTCATACAAGAACAAATTACTAAATTTGAACAGTCATCTGAAAAACTCTTCCAAATTAATCCCTACATGGCTTTATTTATCATTAGATTTTATACTTTTGCACCCAAGTTTATTTATTTCTTACGTTCTACTTATTTTTGGCTCTTTCCAAATTCACTAGACAATATAGACAACCTTTTGCAGGTAACTTTAGGCAAAATTCTAAATATTAAATTTTCGGGCCAGTCATGGACTCAAGCCACTCTCCCCATCCGTTTTGGTGGTCTTGGTACGAGAAAGGTGTCCAGTATCACTCTACCAGCATTTCTTTCTTCCGCTCATGCTACGTCCAACCTCTTTATTGACATTCTGCGTCCTTCATTAGGAGCAGTGGAGTTGGCGTATCTGGCGGAGGCGAAAAGTGCATGGTCAATGGCGTGCCCTGGGACAGACCTCCCTTCGTTACTATCCTCCCAACGGATGTGGGATGAGCCTCTCTGCTTGAGTGTTGAGAGGGAGCTTTTGGCTCACTCTGAGAACGCAGTAGAGCGTGCTCGCTTGCTGGCAGCTTTTCGGATAGAGTCTGGCTATTGGTTACAGGCACGACCTACAGCTAATATTGGGACTCTCTTCGATAGGGTCACCCTTTCCATTGCTGTGAGTTTAAGAATTGGTGCCAACACAAATCAGCCCCATCGCTGCCGATGCGGAGATCTTGTAAATGAATTGGGGCATCATGGTCTCTCTTGCCTATTTAGCGCTGGCAGGGTCTCCCGCCACGCGAGCATCAATGACGTCATCCGCAGAGCTCTTGTCGCCTCCAATGTGCCGGCTATACTAGAGCCACCTGGCATTTTTCGTGATGACGGCAAGAGACCTGACGGCGTGACGCTCATTCCCTGGAAGCGGGGTCTTTCTCTTGTATGGGATGCCACATGCGTGGATACGCTCGCGCCGACCCATGTAAGTGGTACTTCTTCCGCTGCTGGCGCGGCAGCAGGCTCTGCAGAATGCTTAAAAAGGCGCAGATATGCAGCCCTCAATGATAGCTACATATTTGTGCCTTTTGGCGTAGAGACCATGGGCTCTTGGGGTCCCTGTGCCCTTAGTTTTTACAAAGATCTCTGCAAAAGGCTAGCTGACTGATTCTACTGGTGATCAAAAGGCTGGCAGCTACCTTGGGCAAAGAATCAGTATTGCTATCCAGAGGGGCAATGCTGCCAGCCTTTTGGGCACCATTCCTTTCGGCACAGCTGGGGCTGATGCTTTTTATATTTTGTTAATATATATATTTTAACATTACTTTTAGTTAAGTTTTAGGTTATTGTATTAGTTTTAATGTATATTTACTAGATTATTTTTGTGTGTATAATATTATAATATCTTTAATATTGCGTTCGAATCATTGAGCATATAACAAAAACAAATTATTGTAATGTATTTGATTATCAGTAATGTCGGTAGACTAAATATATAACAATATAATACTAACTAAATTTCGACCCAATATCAGCGCAGCGTACGGTAAAACCACAGCTGGTTTATGTTACGCTGTGAATAGATTATTATAAATTTTAAGTATTCATTGTAATTTCTATAAACAAATAAATAAATATTATGTGTACATAATATGTTAGAGTAGTTAGAATGGAGGGAGCATGTGTCAAAATCCCGATGCAAAAATTTTCGCCACTTTTGGTGGGGAACGAGGAAGCACATGTACAGCACACTAAATAATTTTGACGTTACAAAACCTTATAGGGACGGGACATAGCTAAAAAAATCTTTAGCTTACTAACTACTAATATTAATTGGTTGTTTCAACTTTGTGACGATGAATTTTATTATTGTTTGTTGCCCTTTCATACAAAAACCAATAGATTTTGACGAAACTTTACAATAATATGACTCATACATTTTGAAGTAGGTATAATTCAATTCTGTAAGGTATTTAAGAGAAATTAAAAGAAACCGCTTTTGCTTTGAAATATTTATTACAAACAAATAAAACTACCTTCAATTGATTTTTCATTCCTCTCATCTCCTTACGACATGGTAGACTAACAGATCATGATAGCTGGATGGCGGAGTATAAAAAGTTTTGGATCATGGAGTCCACGCGTACGAAGTCGCGGGCATCAGCTAGTATAGATATAAGATATAATCTATTTTTGAAGTGAATACACCACTTAATATTCTACCAGTATTTAAAGCGTCTACTTGTTGCCGTTCTAATTATCGAGCAAAAAACTCAAGTGTCTAGCAATCACGGTTTTCGAGATACAGCCTGGTGACAGACAGACGGACGTCGAAGTCTTAATAAGTCCCGTTTTTACCTGTAAGAAACCCTAAAAACTACACACTTAGCTAAGAATTTCAAAGTACCTAGGCACTGCTGCTGCTGCACGGACAAAATTATTTTTCTGTCCGAACATTCTTGGAAACATCTTGACTCAAAGTGTGCTGAATAAATCACACTTGTGTGAGAAGAAAGCTAGTATTTTTAGACCACAAACCATTCTTCATTCTTTTCTCCTTTCACCTCTGGGCTCTAAGGGATCTATCGGGAATTTAAAAAAAAAACTTACTATTATCATCTTATACGTCTATGGTATGTTTAAATATTTAAATAACATACACTTTACTATTTATAATTGTGGCAATAAGCTAACTAACTAATTACTTAATAATTTAGTTACCATTGTTGTCCCCACACTATGAAGCGACTACTATGAAGAAAAAACTAAACGTATGTATCGTTAACTTATCAAAATAACCTCAAAGTGAAGAACGATGATTTTCGAAATACTGGGCTCAATTCCAATGCTGTCTAAGATTAAATTTAGGTTCAGTCTCTCTCTTTCTCTACCAAACAAATGAAAAGAGACAGACTATATTAATTTAGAAACGTCAGGCTAAGGAAATTAGAGAATCCATAGACTATTTAGTAGGGATGTCATTCGATGACGATTTAAGTTAAACGAAAAGACGCAAAAACTTGTACAAATACGTTATAAATCGCATAACTTAATTTGACGTTTCTAAATTACCTATTGTAGTCTGTCTCTTTTCGTTTGTTCGATAGAGAAAGAGAGGGACTGAACCTAAATTTAAATTAAGACAGGGCGCATTGGAATTGAGCCCACTGTTGTAAATTAAAGTATTTGTACCCAAAAATATTAAGTCACGCCATGATACCAAAAATGTACTAATGATGAGCGGTTTTTGGGTCCGAAAACGGCACAATTTACCATTTTCAATCCTCTACACGGAGATTTTGGTTGCGACAATTCGCGACAGATTCTGTTAAACGGTCACGACCAAGTAGTTTTATATAAGCCGTCAAACTATATGGCCAAAATTTTTGGCTAGAAAGGAAGGCAGTTTATGCTCCCTCCATTATGACTACTCTAAGGTACAAATATGTAGTAAAAGTACTAAATTAAAAAATTGGCGAATTTCATAATGTGGTTAAAAATAAAATTTAATAGAAAAACCCCTTGATAATCATTAAATTGTACAAAAATAATCGATTAGTACACGTGAATCTAAAACATCCTTAACATAAACATTATTAAATAACCTTTTTCTTGAATAAAAATCGACCTGACTTAAGTTGTTCAACGCCAGCTAGTGGATTTTAAAGTACTGATTTTTGACACTAGGGAAATCCCTCATTCAATTGAGAATTAGGAGGTATAATAATTAAGTATAATAACATAATTGATTTGTAGAATATGCATCAAATATATTATATGGCATATTATAATGCATTTATATAATGTAAGTATGAGAGGAAGCTGGAAACACACACATAATCAGCCATAGACAACTACTTTCACAACGTTCCTTTACACGCAATTTAATGCAATAGCATTCAGTACATAAACAAGGAAGGAAGGTCCATGATTCAAATAATGAGTTATAATAAAAGTAAGTGACTGATTGTTTTGAAGAGGTTATTTTAAAATCAATAAAAACGATAAATGTATATAAACCATAGCTACAAATCAATCTGGACGAGAGTCATTCAATTACTTTCTCGTATAAGATAATAAAACTAATAACACTAACACATTTAAATTATATAAAATGAACTCCTGTGGTAAAATCTTTAGAAAACTTGAAGAGTTCAAAACATCTGTCTCCAACTCGTTAGAGGAAGTTTCAGAACTCAATGGGACTTCCAAGTCAATGCTCAGAAAATATATTACCGACACAGAAGCTATAGATCAAGTAGCAAGTATTAAAATTCAAGCCATCCTCGACTACATTTATGAACTAGTCAACATTGGAAATTGGAAAGAGGTAAAGTTATTTCTCAGGAAAACTGTAACCATAGCATCGTATTTAAAATTACTAGCCCTTACAAAGTTATCAGATGAACTTACAGAAAGCTTAGTCAAAGACTTATTTAGAATTATAGACTTTGGAATAATGTTTGGAGCCCCTATTGATAAAGAACCTGTATTGCTGCAAAGTTGCGCATCTATGTTAAGGTCGTATAATATAATATCGCACAATTTGACCGAATGTTATAGTCAGAGTCAAGACACTATAGAAGTTGATTGCAAGAAGTACAATGCACACCCCATAGAGGTCATTGACTGCCCGAGTATGGAGACTTTTTATAATAAGTACATAGTTTCAGAGAAGCCAGTTGTGTTAGATAACTGTGTGAATCATTGGCCAGCTCTAAGTAAATGGAAAGATCAAAACTACTTCATAAAGTTAGCGGGACCTAGAACTGTCTCCATAGAAATTGGAAAAGATTATTCACAACCTGACTGGACACAAAGGTTAATGACAATAGAAGAATTTATTAAGAACCATATCTACCAGTCAAATGGGCCAACAGGTTATTTGGCTCAATATCAGTTATTTGACCAAATTCCTGAACTGAAAGATGACATAGTAGTGCCTGAATATTGTTGCTTTTCTGACAGTGATGAGCCTGTAAATGTGATGGCATGGTACGGACCTAAAGGCACTCTAACCCCACTACACAATGACCCTAAAAAGAACTTATTCACTCAAGTTGTTGGTGAGAAGCAGATATTTTTAATTTCTCCTGAAGACACAGAATACTTGTACCCACATGAACATGAGTTGCTGACTAACACAGCAAGGGTTGATCCGCGGTCTCCTAATTTTGAGAAATATCCTAATTACAAAGATGCTAAGGTGTATTTCTGTGTGCTGCGTCCAGGGCAGATGTTGTACATCCCTCCAAAGTGGTGGCATTTTGTAGAATCACTATCAATAAGTTTCTCTGTAAGTTTCTGGTGGAAATGAAACAACTCGTAAGACTTAAGTAGCAGTTCAAAAGGTGTGTATACATAGCTTTAATTTTATTTTATTTAAGTAACATTTTATTTTTTCATAACAATTCAACAAAATATTATGTAATTTTATTCTATTCAATTAACCTTTCTCTCTAATTAAATCCCAATATCTAAGGTTCTCTCCTACTGATTCTTTTACAAAATCTTTAAAAATTTGCACACATTTTTAACAAAAGTAAGCAGGTTCATTTATTTTATTAGTGTAAAAATGTACAATAATAATGAACACTTACCAAAATCCATTTTTATTTGCTTGGCGAATATTGTAAGTAAACAAGCTTTTTATTACATAAAAATAGTTTATGTATAAATTATTACTTAATTTTATGACTTACTACTAAAATAAATATATTACAAAATATTTATACTAATATCACTATTTTTTTTGAAATGTAACCCATTTAAAATAATTACTCCCCGCCCTCACGTTGACCATCTACTTGTGGTTTTCACATAGTAATTCCCTAGCAGGGGTGGCAGGAGCTTGCGATTTAAACTTAAAAATTCTAAAGTTTAAAAAACCAGCATTATTTTTCGTTCGAAAACCGCCCGCCGCCAGCACCGCTCATTGCCCTCGTTTTCGTCAAAACCCGCACCCCTTGAGTGGTGTAGTGGTTCGCGCCCCGGACTTCTAAACCAGGCGGTTGCGGGTTCGAATCCCGCAAGGGGCAAATGTTTGTGTGATGAGCACGAGCATTTGTACCTAAGTCATGGATTTTTATAAATGTATATAAGTATGTCTATCCGTTATCCTAGTCACAATAGCACAAGCTTTCAAGCTTAGTTTGGGGCTAGGTAATTGGTGTATTTGTTAAAATAATTTATTATTTTATTTTTTTGCAATTACACAAGTTTGATCCGAACCCTCGAGTGCGCAAGTCAGTCACGCACTTTCCGGTTTTTTACATAAGTTTAAATGTGTGACAATCCACAAAAAAAGGTACTAGGTACCTCATGGCCGGTTGCCACATAAGATCAGGAATTATGTTTAGGTTCTACTCACTCAATAGTAATGCCGTGCATAATAATATGGACCAACAAAACGTCGTAAGTGGTAAGGTACAGTAAGCCACTCATCAATCTACCCTGATCTGTCAAATTTTTGCAACCAAGTTTCAACCTTACATTGACCTTTCCTAAAATCAAGGTCAAAACAAGCAATAGACCGTCCAAACTAAGATTGATGACGAAAGGAATTAGGGAATCGTGCAAAAATAAGCGACAACTATACTTGAAATCTCGATTGAGCAAATCAAACAAGAATTTACATAGGACACGCTTTCGTCAGTATAGCAGAATTTTAAGGAAATGTTTGAAAAATGCGCAAAGAATCTGTAATAACAGGTTTATAAGTAGCAGTAAAAATAAAGGTAAAGCCACTTGGGACACTATTTCAAAAACAACTTCTGATACAGTATTCAGTAATAATATTGACATGATTAATTTTAATAATAGGACATACACGAATTCAATTGACATTTGCAATTTATTTAACAATTATTTTATTAATTTGACTGGCGAAAATAGGCCTAGTAATCACATGATACCGAACTATTTAACCAGCAATTCTCGCACAATCTACCTAACACCGATTGACGAAAGCCAGACGTACAAAACTATAATGTCCCTAAATAATTGTAAATCGGGTGGGTAAGATAGCATAATTACTAAAGTATTGAAAGCCTGTGCCAAATACGTAAGTCGACCCATTGCGCATATCATTAACCTCTCTTTTCTGAGGGTTCCCGGAAGATTTGAAGTTCTCAATAATAAAGCCAATATATAAGAAGGGGGATAAGAGGGATCTAGGTAATTACAGACCAATCACCCTAGGCTCCATACTATCTAAAGTGTTCGAGAGGGCAATGCTTGACAGACTAAATAGCTTTGTGACTGCTTGTAACATACTGCAGCCTCAACAGTATGGTTTTCGTAAGGGAAGTTCGACCACCTTAGCTTGCTTCGACCTGGTAAAGTACGTCACGGAATGTATAAACGACGATATACCAGTGATGTCAGTATTCCTCGACATGATTAGTGCATTTGATTTCGTGAATTACGATAAGCTCTTAAGCAAGCTGAAATCGTATGGTATAAGGGGAAAAGCTTATAATTGGATTGAAAGCTACCTTAGAGACAGGAAACAATGCACAGAGCTAAAAATTGCAAAAATCAAACATAATTTAGTCAAGGAATCATATAGGTCTGAACTATTATTAAAGAAATCAGGGGTTCCCCAAGGCAGCATTCTAGGGCCATTGCTGTTTTTATTATATATAAATGACCTCCCAAATGCTACCACACATAAGTGTGTACTCTTTGCAGACGACACGACAGTCGTAATAAAGGGAGATGGAAATAATCCGATCGACTCAATCGCGAATAGGGCCCTAGAAAATATTATAGGCTGGTTAAGTGCTAATGACCTGAGTATAAATATCAGTAAAACTGTCTTCATGCAATTTCGGTCATATAATACTCAAAAACAATCATTAAAAATTGAATATAATGGCGGAAAAATTGACGAGGTAGATAATTTTAAATTCCTAGGACTATATATTGACACACATCTAAATTGGAAAAAAACACATTGACGTTATATGTCAAAAGCTAGAGCGCTTTGCTTTTGCTATAAAACGATTGCGACAAACAGTATCGTTCGAGGTTGCACTCACGGCTTACCACGGATACGTATCGTCGGTACTGAGTTACGGTATAGTTCTGTAGGGCAATTCAGTGAATATAGACCGCGCTTTCAAAATACAGAAGAGATGCATTCGCGCTCTGTGTAACGTATGGTATCTAGACAGCTGCAGACCCCTCTTTAAAGAGCTTAATTTGCTTCCACTTCCTTGTATTTACATCAGGGAAGCTTGTCTTTTTGTAAGGTCATTCCCTAGTTACTATTACAAAACACGCAGAGAAGTCGCTGGTAGGCAATTAAGGCAGCAATACATGAACTTAATGCATCAACCTCCCTGTCGCAAGGACATATATAAAAGAAATTCATATAATAAGAGTATTGTGTTGTATAACTTGCTACCGGAAGAGCTCAAAAAACTTCAAGGGCCAATATTTAAGAGGAGATTGACTAACTGGCTTTTTGACAAATGTTTTTATAGTTTTAATGAATATTCTAATTGGCGACAACATGCTAATATTTAATTTATTAATTCAAACTACGTAATATGATTAAAACTAATGTACCTAATTGAACTGATATATATTTTTTTATGTATAACATTATATTTGAATTTTTGCACGTCTGCGAGCAGACTGAACACATGCGCTACTTACTTTTATATGTTATTTTTGTTAACTGTGTTCGTGGCAAATAAACGTTTGAGTTTGAGTTTGATCACATACAGTTTCATATCATTTGAGATATTTTGCCAAATTTGGGAAGGTTAGTGCGACACCCACTGCACCTTTTCATGTGGACTGTTATTTATTTATTCTTTATTGCACAAAGAACAAAGAAGTACAAATGGCAGACTTAATGCCTTAAGGCATTCCCTACCAGTCAACCATTGGGCGAGGCAGAAATAGTGTTACAAATGTGTTGATAGTAAAACACAGTTTATGTTTCTTGAAAAAATATCCTATTGATATTCAGAATTCAAAGCACGGCCAATGAGCATTCTTCGAACTTCAGATGTGCCGGCACCAATTTCGTAAAGCTTGGCGTCCCTTAGCAACCTTCCAGTAGGGTAGTCGTTGATGTAGCCATTGCCCCCTGAGAATTACAAATAGATTGTATTTTTAGGGTTCCATACCTACCACCAAAGAAAAAAAAATTAAGTACTAGCTGTTTCCCGCGACTTCGTCTGCGTGGACTTGATGATACAAAATGTTTTATACTGCCGTCGCCATCCAGCTTTCATTATTTCTTAGTCTTCTATGTCGTAGGGAGAAGAGAGGGATGAAAAATCATTCTAAAGTAATTTAGCTGACCTGCTATTGTTCCATATCAGTTGCTTCAGACCTTCAATTTGTGTAAGTCAGTAAAAAATGCTCATTACGCTGAACAATGTTTCCTAAGGCGCTCTATTCATATCTCTTATAGTTGAGCTGAGCTGCTAGGGTTTCATATCAGTTGCTCCAGACCTTCAATTTGTGTAAGTCAATAAAAACGCTCATCACACTGAACAATGTTCCCTAAGGCGTTTTATTCATATATCTTATAGTTTAGCTGGACTGTTAGGATTCCATATCAGTTGCTCCAGATCTTCAATTTGTGTACGTCAATAGAAAATGCTCTTCACGATGAATAACCTTTCTTAAAGAACTATTTTGATATCTCTCTTAGTTTAAGTGTACTGCTGAGGTTCCACGTCAGGTACTTCGATCTTCAAAATAAATTATAGCCTAGTATTTGCCCAGACTCAATAGCTACACAATAAAAAAAGTTCATTCAAATCCGTTCAGTAGTTCCGGAGATTAGCGTGTACAAATAGACAAACAGATAAACAGACAAAAAAATTAAAAGTTGTAGATTCCTATTCTGTTACTATTTTAACATCACCCTCAATTAGTTTTTCGTAAAAATACTCAATGTACAGACACATTGGTTTTACAGTTTTATTATATGTATAGATAGGATCACTTTTTTGTCCGTCTCTGACAAATTTTTTTTTTGAGGCGTCAAATACTTGTCTGCAGCCCCTAAAGCTGTTAAAAACAAGCTTTTTTGCAGACATCTGTACGAAACCTTCGGTTTTACTGCCGCTTGCGAGTTTTTTTATTATTACTGAGGGTGCAGTAACAGAGTACACCCGTATGTAGAGAGTACATACTCGTACAATATGATAGGTATCTCCCGTGCAGTTCGCTAATTTCGATTCCGCCGTATGAGGACATTTTAATTCGGGTAGTTATCGCGCTATAGCCGGCCGCTTAACTGAGTCCTCCCTGTGGGGTGCGTGGGTAGACAAGAACAAAGTACGGGAGGCGGGCGCTTGTAATGTGATTCTAATCAAATCTTTCAATCAAATCAGAAGCGCCCGCCGCCCACATAGTGCTTACTTGCTCAGTGGCACACACCGCTCACTGTCCCAGTTCTTGTACCCTCGCACCCCTGTACTATACCCCGCGAGGTCTCAACTCGGTTAGGAGGTCGGATTATAGGCACTTGAGCAGCGAGTGAGTGCTGGCCGCCAAACGAGCACGTATTTGGCTATTTGGTCTGACTCGACTTGACGGCCCTGAGCAGTCGCCCTTTTACATAGAGATGTCATATTCGTATGTGTATCTTACCAAGTATCTGTATAGCGTCTAACGCAACCTGTGTGGCTTTCTCCGCACAGTATAAAATGACGCCCGCGCAGTCTTTGCTGTTAATATGACCCTCATCACACGCCCTCGCAACGTTGTAGAGGTAGCTTCGGCAAGCGCTCAAAGTGGTGTACATGTCTGCCATTTTGCCCTGCAATAAAATGCAATAACTTGTTCTCTCAATTCTGAACAATTAACATTCAGTTTTCTCATTTACATAGAAACAATCCTATGTTAACAAAATCCCTTTTAAATTTTCTACTAACAAACCTGTAATAGCTGGAACTCTCCAATATTTTTTCCGAATTGTTTCCTCGTGTGAGCGTACTGAAATGCGGTGTCGATCGCCGCTTGCATGATTCCCACGGGCCCTCCAGCAAGTACCAACCTCTCCAGGTCTAGCCCGGACATTAAAACGTAAACGCCTTTATTTACTTCACCTAGAACATTTTCTGCTGGTACCTGCAATGAGGATGAGTTGTTAAATGACTATGCTAACGGTCGTTATACTTTCTGGCCAAGGCCTACATACATAATAATATGGCAATGTGGGTATCCCTGTCGGGTACACGCCTACCTAGTAGGGCGTTTGACCTATTAAAATATCGATATGTCCGGTTCAATAGATTTTTTTTTCGTATTTAATATGACATTAATTATTTCCTAATCAAGCTTTCAAGCTTTATGTTGATCACATAGAGTTCCATATCATTTCAGATATTTTGCCAGATTTGGGAATTTTGATGCGACACCCACTTTACCTTTTTCTATGGACTGTTACAAATGTGTTGATAGTAAAACACAGTTTATGTTTCTTGAAAAATTATCCTATTGATATTCAGAATTCAAAGCTTCAAAGATGATAGAGTTATTGTTTTAAGATGCTATGTTATCTGTTGCGACGGGCGCTTGTGATTTGAATTTTGACAAGATTGCGCCTCCTGCCCGCACCGCTCACGGTAGCATCGTTTGTGGCTACCCTTTCCTTCCCTCTTTCGTATTGTGGCGCTATTAACGCACATTTCTGGGAAAATAATATCACTACATTACAGGGCATGTTAACCTTACCTTACAGTCTTCGAACACAAGCTCGCAAGTGTTAGAACCTCTCATGCCTAATTTGTCCAGCTTCTGCGCCGTGGAGAAACCAGGGAATCCCTTTTCTATTAGGAATGCCGTTATTCCATGCTGCGGCTTACTCTGCAAGTCTGTCTTTGCGTATACCTGAAACGAATGAAATGTATCAATAGTATTAGGTATTAATAAAATCATAAGACAGTATTCCATTCACAGACATCAATAACTTAAGTGTTGCAGTTTTCAATTTGTGAGTGAATATTCAAACTCATTAAAACACAATTTTACGGATTACTTGTCTGTCTCCCGTGACCACAGACGCTGCCGCGCTGTAGTATTCGAAACGTCAGGTTTTAAATTAAATGTAAATAAATCGCGAAGTATGTAAATAAAATAGTGTTTTAATGAACTATTACCTAAAGCCACAGAGAAATAACAGAAACAACTTGATGTTGCTGGCCCGTGCGCACAAATCTGTTCATATTGATTCTTATTGATAACAGACGACAGTCCACAACTCAGATCATAAAAAGAAGAGAGGTACGTATACGATAAATAAACAGAATAATCAATAATTAGG
Organism: Pyrausta nigrata; assembly: GCA_949316185.1. Taxonomy (NCBI): domain Eukaryota; kingdom Metazoa; phylum Arthropoda; class Insecta; order Lepidoptera; family Crambidae; genus Pyrausta; species Pyrausta nigrata. The sequence continues at coordinate 5,652,184 of OX438941.1, read as the reverse complement.
TATTTTTAGGGCCCAACTGTCCTACCACTGCTTCGTCGCTGTGCAGATTCCGCACATGAAAATGGGTTTTTGGCAATATCAAAAATGAAAACAAAACAAAAATGTATTCTCGTAGTTTTCGTCTTTGTCTGTGGCACAAAATAAAAGGGAAGGCTCCAAGATTTTATATCCAGCAAACATAATAATTTAAAAACTCGCAAAGTTAGACAACTTGAGAAGGATTTTCTATCGATGCAAATTCCTCTAAATTCTTATCATAAAAATTAACTTTTACATCGCGCTCCTACTTGACTGAGCTCTTAAATTTGCAAAGCATCTAGCATATTACGCCATAATGAAAATTTATTTAATACATTACGGTAAAGGTTTGAACTTACAACCAACACATCAGCGTCAGGTCCGTTCGTGATCCAGAACTTGTTTCCATTAAGAACGTAATAGTCTCCCTTTTTCTCAGCTCTGGTTTTCATGGAAACCACATCAGACCCTGCCCCAGGCTCGGACATGGCTAGGGCGCCCATGTGCTCTCCTGAGCATAACTGGAAACCCAAAGATCGTTGATGAAACTTAACTACCACCAATGCCCACCCGCGACCATTCTGATTTAAAAATCCTTTAGCTTTCTGGGTATTTTTGTAATTTATAATAATAGTAATGTCCTCCTTATTTTGAATTCGTGGGAGATATAGTGCATTATTAGATATTATTCCAGTCGGCCATTGACCACCGTGTCGTTTTTTCGGGAGTCGGGACCAAAGGACGAGGCGCGTGTCGGTGGCAGTGGTCGGTGGCCCATCTGCTCGGAGCCTAAGTATGTGCACAATACCCACGTGCCTCCACGTGCACTCTCTGTTCCTTCACTTTCATTGTTCGGCGGTGAGACGGCCACCCGACATGACCGGAGAAGAGTCACGACCAACGGCTTGACGTGCTGCGTGCTTTGCGAGGCACGGGGGTGTTAGTTAACATCGCCAACATCCTGACTCCGGAGCTGTGTCTGAGTTATTCCAAGACAGAAAATCCCAGAAACTTTTGGCCCGACCCAGGATTCTAACCCGAGGACCTCGTGAATACAACCAGCTTGTAACCAGTTTTTCAGTGTGGTGACCACAAGACCAATGAAGGCTGTTTTTGCTAATTTAAGCCGGACCTTAAAAAGTTTTTTATCTCCTACAGAATAGCTAATAATTATTTCTGTAGATAGGTACTAGAACCTATTTTATTATATTAAACAGAAAATGCACATGTTCATACCTACTTACTTTTGGTAAATATTTGCTCTTCTGTTCGTGTGTTCCATTTCTATTAATTTGATTTATGCATAAATTGGAATGTGCCCCATAGGACAAAGCTATTCCGCCACTTGCTCTGAAAAAAATAAGTAATTAGGTACTTAAATAATTTATAAGCTATGCAAGGAGACTAAGGACCACCACCAAGTAATATGTGTGTTTGTGAAATGACATTTTTTTATGTAAGAATCAGGAGGCAGATGAATGAAATGGTAGGTATAGTGGCAACATTTACCTAGAGATTTCTTCCATAATGACGCAATGGTCTGAATATTTCCCTCCAGTTCCGCCATAATCAGGACTTGCTGTAATACCTGCAAGCAAGTTGAATTCGTGACTTTTTATCGAAAATACAACAATCATTCATGTAACAAAAGCTAAAGATCGGAGACGTCATTATTGGTCGTACTTAGGCCTCGTTCATGCTGGCGCGGCGCATCAGTATAACCCGATAAGTGCCTATAACCATGGTCACAGAATAAGTACTAGTACGTATAACCCGAAACTCTTTAAAGTGCGTGTAAATAGGCTTCTCCTGGGCAAGCTCGCTCCACCGTAGACCATATCTTTGCTCTTGGGCTAAGCTGAAGATCAAGAGTTTACCCATTACTAATTAAAAAAAACGCAGAGCGGTGCGAGTCGCGGGCTAAGAAGCGTCTAGCGTTTTCTCCGTTCATCGAGAGACGTCGTGGCCTGCCGCATTTGACGTTTATGAAAAACCAAGTACGAGTAGGTCTACCTAACTATAGTCCAACATGTTCTTGCGCGACCTTCCGGCGGTTGCCAGAGGTGCGGGAGGCAAGGCACATTAGACGTCAGCGGATGACGGGTGATGTTGAGTGGAATGCATTTGCTTGGACAATCGCAAGTGATTGGCTCCTCGCCCCCTGTACGTATTGCTGGGTGCAAGGAGGGTCGCGCAAGAACTTGCCTGACTGTAGTGGTGTTTACAACGCCCGCATAAACCACCACAAATCCCACGCCTCTTGTTTCTTACCGCGTTCTTCGCGAAGTTGCCTGTTGCTTCATCCGCTGCGTTTGCGCAGCGTCGTCGCCCGCATCATGCAACGGTTCAAATTCAAACAAACGCGCGCAAATCGCTTAGTCCTATACAGGTCCACATAAGTTTGTGTTTTTGCGCACCGCGCCGCCTTCATAAACAAATCTACTATAACTTACCTAGTAACCCTAATTGACCAAGCTTCTTCCAGAAGTCTCTTAGTTCTGCAAAGTTGTTCAGTTTATCAATCTCAGCCGCTTTTGGCGCTAACTCCTTTTGGGCGAAATCGAAGACGACTTGTCGAAGCTGTAATATAAATATGTCTTTACAGGTGTCCCAGAATGGGTGAATCAAACTTCTATAATAAAATCTATGTAGGTAATTTATTTTTTATATGTAATATTTAATACAGGTTATTAATAACATTATTATTAACATTACCTAAAATTAAAGAATTTGGAAAGTCTTATGCGATATATTTTTTCTTCACTTATTATAAAACATGAATACCTATTAATTTCTTGTATGAATAATTATTATATTTTACTTTTACGTATTTCCCGGATACGCCTTGTACCATATTTGCGTGCAATGTTAACCTTAATGATTTGTTTTTGCATGCATATTAGGGTTCCGTACCCAGAGAGTAAAAACGGACCCTATTTTGTACAATTATTTACTCTGTGCACATTATTAAGACGGCACTGTTCGTCTGTCTGTTTGTCACCAGGCTGTATCTCATGAACCGTGATAGCTACCGACCGCCTAACCGAGTCCTCGCCTGCGGGGTACAGGGGTTCGGAGCATGCGCTTCGATTCTATGCAGTAATTTAAATTCTGTAGTCTGAATAATCTAATAGGTTCAATTTGACAGCTCAGAGTTATCAAAGAACGTAGCATTGTATGCAGAGGGATTCCATAGACAACACATAAAACAATGAAAATAAAATGCTATAGATTTTGAAATAAGAATAGATAGATACCACTGACTTAAAACTGCGTAATGCGACACATTTTAATTTATATTTTTTACATAAAGTGTAAAATAAATCGAAATTCTATATTGCTGCTGACAGACGTCTTAAAACGGCCATAATTATTCTACTTATTCCGTTCTTTCTTCATTTTAGTGTTGTTACCTTTTTACTCGTTATGGGTGTTACAGATTGATCGATTGATCGGATGGTATTGAACAAATAACATTTTCAGTATGCAATTTTGAGTTTGAAGACTTTATTTTATTTGTGGTTCTTAGAACGTAATTCTAAAACAAACTCATGAAATAAATAGTCGCTAAAACGTTAAATAATTTGAAATAATTAACAATGTTTTGAATCGATCGTTAAATGATTTGATGTCTGAATTGTTAATTCTACCGACCGATTCGTGAACACCCGACCCCATATGTCAACTGTCAAAATGAACCTAATAAATAATTCAGACTATGTAAAGAACACGAATTTCGAATTTAAGAAAATCAAAATTCAAATCATCCAATCAAATCTAAAGCGCTCGCGCCGCATGGTCCCCGTTCTCATTTACCCCCACACCCTGTACCCCGCAGACGAAGACTTAGTTAGGCGGTCTGGCCATAGACAGTAGAAATTTATGTTATTAAATTAAAAAAGAATTAAATTATAATAAAAATTATTTAAGGGGGATCCCATATAACAAACAAGGTACTATTTAAAAAAAGTTATGTAGTGTCTAATGTAGTATAGATAATGGTACGGAACTCTTCGTAAGCGAGTCCGACTCGCACTTGGCCGGTTTTTCTTGTGGCCTTTAATTTTATTTTGCCGTTTCTCAATTTACACTACTTGTATGGTTTACCGGCATCGTTTGGTGGCACATAGTATTGGAGTTTATTATCTATGCGTGTTATTTGTGTTCAATGATTAGGACGTCTGTCATGCATCTCTAATCTATGGTTCTTCTTATTTGTGCGTAGGGCAATGGCGGACGTATCTATTAATGTAAAAGTATTTTCTCTCATTAATAAAGTCAGTCTTTCTTACTATGGGGCTTTCATTTCATAAATTCCATTACATAGCTCGCTTGTTTTTGAGACGTGAATGAATAGAACGACCCAAAGGATTGACCGGAGATCGAACCTGGGGCCTCAGAGATGATGACACCATGAAAACCGGCAACCAAACCAATCGACCATGAGGGTTTTAATAGACAGTGTGTTTTGACTTGTCTAAGTCTCGAATAATAGTAGATAAAAACTAAAAAGCTTTAAATTTAAAAGTAAATAGATTCAACAAATAAATTGTTTCAACAAACACACCAATTACCTAGCCCCAAACTAAGCGTGAGCTTGTGCTATGGTGACTAGGATAACGGATAGAAATACTTAAATACATATAAACATCCATGACTTAGGTACAAATGCTCGTGCTCATCACACAAACATTTGCACCTTGCGGGATTCGAACCCGCAACCGCCTGGTTTAGAAGTCTGGTGCGCGAACGACTACACCAAGACGGTCGTCTTACTTATAATAAATTGAGAAAATTGTCATCAATCAGATCATTCGTAGGTTGTTTGTGCTTGTGCAACACAGAATAAGAAATAGGTAATCTACTTAGGTACTTAGGAATCAAAAACCATTCTGATATTTCATGCTTAAACGCAACATGTTCACATTTAGTACAAAATTGCCTATCTACATAATTTCGTGGACCTCAATAGCAGCTTAATAAGTACTTAATTATTCTTTAATCAGTCGTTTTATCAAGACCCCCGTCGTAAAGTAAACAACTCACTATCTGTATTTATTTAAAATTTAAATAAACAGCTCTACAAACAAACCTGTTGTTGCTCACTGGTCAGTCCAAAAACATGCTCGTCGATCGGATAGTGTGTCATACACCTCAAACCGGTTTTTTTAGCGCACTTGCTCAGCAACTGTTTTGCTACTAGCCCGGAGTACATCTTGGATACGACCTACAACACCCACTGATGACACGACACTGAATGAATTACAATAATAATTGTATTGTACGCGGAGTCGCAGCCAGCCGGCTACACTCTTAAGTCGAGTCGTGTTTTGCGAAACACGACTGAGACTGTGGTCTTTAGAGTTTAATATTGCGTGACGAACGCGACCTACTGATAGTGCTATCGTTATCAATTCTGATTTTTGTTGTTATGGTTAGGTATTACCACAGAATACTAGTACTTCGTACGACTTAGCAATTGTATTCTAAGAAATGTCTGCTCAATGTCGTCAACAATATGGCGTAATTTAGTTCGCCTCAGAGTCAAGCACATTTTCGTGTAGACACCTACAAAAATTCATTGCAAGATAATTTCATACTTATTGCTCTGGAATATGATTCATAATACACTTAACCTATTCAGTGACGTAATATCACGCGACGCGATAGGGTTGACTGCTACGAGAAGCTTCTAACGCTATCTAGCGCCTCTTTCTAGTACTTTATTCATTTTCGTCCAGCCAGCAACGTAGCCGCGCGGCCGCCGGTGAATAAAACGCGCGAGCGTGGCTCTGGCCGGTAGCAACACGCAACTTGTTTTAGCACCTACGTAGGTGCGCCGCGCGTAGGTACGTTTTTGCTACCTCCGCGGGGAGATACACAGGCCTGGTATTACGTATGTTAATTATCAAAAGTAGCGATTCGTATTTTTCGTTTAAATGCATTGGATTTTTTCTCTTTTTATTAATTTCATTAGGTACTCATGATCTTGGTTGCTCTTACCATCTATACGCGGACGACCTACAACTTACGCTCAGACGGATGCCGATAACTTCAACCTGACTATTGGTGTAATTAATGATTAACTTCAAGCGAATTTCGGAGTGGTCGAGCGAATATGGCATATCAGTTAATCTCACCAAGTTTCAGGCTCTACTAGTTAGTAACCCGTGTCAAATTAGGAAGGTCCAGGAACCGCTGGTTTCGTTACGATATAACGTGACGCCATCTACCTTATAGCTGTCACGTCAAAAACCTGGGGTTGGTGATTGATAGTTCACTCTCTTGGGCTAATCAGATTTCGGAGACCAGTAGGAAAGTGTCTTATACGTTGCGCTCATCTGCATCATCACCGATTCCGGAACTTTCTCCCTGTAAGCACTAAAATCTTGCTGGTAAGTACAAGCGCTGCACATACAGGTATTTGCAAGATCTACGCGGCCAAAAGTGCCAAAAAACTAAATAACAATAAGATCCATAAAACCGAGTTACAGAAACAGAGGAAGAACCCGGGAACATTACCCATACTTTATCTATCCGTATCGCGCATCCCGCACTCGTAGCGTTTGTCGGAATTTGACCATTTCACCTAGTGAACGCGATTTTCTAAACATTCAACTTCAAAAGTGAATTTTTATGTTATTAAGTTATGACAAGGTAAGACACTTATTAACTACATAAATTAAGGTTATAAGATCAATTACCAAACTACCTCATTTATTTAATGATAAGAAGACTCACTTTTGTACCGTGATTTTCTTCATATTTTTTCGTTACCAGTGTTTTTGTTTATGTATCGGGGTACATCGGGCATAAATTTTTATTACAGGTTATTATTTAATCCTTCCCCTCACTATTACAATCAAAATCTTTTCCGGAAACGTCCGGATAAAAAACAGTTTTTAGTGATTGAACATATTTGGAAAAAAAACGTATAAAATTGGAAATGTATTTTAGCGACTTTTAACACATTAATTATTTGTTTTAGGTTCAGAGGGTGCATCAGAAGTAAGGATTGTGACCTGGTAGTACTTGTTTGATCGCATAAAGAAAGAATATTTGCCCAATTTGGATGCCAAATTAAAGTATCTAAAAGATCAACTTTTCTCATCTGAAGGTTACAATGAAGTCCAAATTGGTCATTGGAAACGTAGTTTTGCCCATTTCAAATCAGAACTCGAATAAAGGTGGACAAGAGCTCGTTATAAAGAAGATAATTTTAAAATATAATCGGTCTTGGCTGGATGGTACTTTTGTAATACCTGTTGTTAAGACTTTACAAAAACGGCCTGGTCTACGCATGTGAAGACGCATGTGAGAGGAGCAAAAGGCGAAAGACTGAAGATCTTCGTTCTTATTTTGAAAAGAATATCATAATACATGCGGCGCAAGTGGAATTGGGATAATCTGGTAAAAAAGATGCATCAAATATCCTAAAAGATATCACCAGTACTCCGACAAGAGCAACCAAATATAAAAGAGCATTTTATCTTACGAAATCATGTAAAAAGCAACCTTCCTTGACATCAATGCAAGCTTTGCAAATGTTTGTAGATGCTGAATTGGCACAAGGACCATACGAAACTATAAGAAAGACTAATAAGAAGTTTTTTTTCATCCTATAGTGCCTTACAAAAAGCCGAGAAGAAATGTTACCCACCTCGAGAATCGTGTGCAGTAACGAGTACCAGTGCGGAAGCTCAGTTACAGCCTTTAATAGATGTTACGGTTAGGATTTAATTAGTTAGTTATCATTTAGTTAGGATTTGACCATGGCGCAGGCATCATCGAAAACGCATTTTTACCAATCGGACAGCTATCCGAGGAAGCAGCCGAGGCTCGCAATAAACATTTTAGATGTTACCGCCACGATTTTGCGAGGAAATTTTCCAGAGAAAGCTGTGATCAGGATGTTTTTAATCGCCTTCTGCTAAGTTCAGATCCTGGGCTTAGTAGCATGCGAACTATAAAAAAAAGGGAGGCAATCACATTTTTGCTAGAAACCTTGGCAATGTTTGTATCTGCGCACGCGAATACTTCAGAAAATTCGTCAGGGAGCGACGAAAAAAATAAAGAAAGTCACAAAATCTAGCATAATTATGTTTTCCTAAGTACAACCTATTAAAAAATATTTTGTATTTTTTTATTTTGGAAAAAAAGTATATTGTTATTGTGAAAAGATGTTTTTTTTATCTGTTTACGTCGTTTAAACAGTGATTAAGCATAAAAATAATTTTGGCCGCGTAGATCGTGCAAATACCTCTATGTGCGCTGGTGCTTCCTGTACTAGATTACGCTTCTGTCTGTTGTACCAATTTATCGCAAAATCTTCTAAACAAGCTTGAGCGTCTCCTTAACAGCTGTCTCCGTTTCATCTTTGGCATCTAAGTTCGGCATACGCAAGTATGACCACATATCCCCATACCATTCTAAGCTTAAGTGGCTCACCATCTGACAGCGCAGAAATCTTCGAATCCTTTTTTTTCTCGTCAATCTTACTCGTAGATACAGCTACATTTGACTCAAGTATATTTATGTTTATGTGTTTAAAATACACATATAGTTATATTTAAGTTTATCTATCCTTGTGTTGTTCTTTTTATGCCGCCACGACTATTTTATGCCGCCACGACTATTTCTGCCTCGCCCAATGGTTGACTGGTAGAGAATTCCTTAAGGCATTAAGTCCGCCATTTGTACTTCTTTGTTTGTGCAATAAAGAATAAATAAATGATTTATAAATATTTAAAAGCAAGACAAGTAGGTAACTAACGTAGCTTAGTATGTCTATTTACATGAAAAGGCGACGAGTAATTATTATATGGGAGCCGCCCTTAAATATTTATTTTATTCTGTTTTTAATATTTTTTATGGTTGCCAACACTTTATTTCTAAATCAAATTGAATCTTGCTTTAATTGTGGGCTACGCCAAAGTTAAGTCTACGCTACGTCGGACTAAGTCTAGAGTAAAGAGCAAACTCATTGCAAACAAAAAACACCCTTTATTTCTTCAAAATGATCCTATTTGTATTCATTGTTCAATGAACGGCCAATGAGCATTCTTCGAATTTCTGATGTGCCGGCTGCAATTTCGTAAAGCTTGGCGTCCCTTAGCAACCTTCCAGTAGGGTAGTCATTGATGTAGCCATTGCCCCCTGAGAATTAGAAACAGGTTCATAAATACATGTTATAGGAAGATTGAATTTTTTAGGGTTCCGTATTTAGATAGAAACAAATGGAATCATTATAACACTTGAGTATACTCGAAGGATCACTCTGTTGTCCGTCTCTGTCAAGAAGAACCTTTTTTCTCCGGAGCGCGTGGACGTGGAGATAAAATATAGAATAGAATAGAAAACATTTATTTGGCACAACACAAGAGATAGAGTAAAGAAGAAAAAAAACAAGTGACAAAAATAATACCGTAACAAAAATTAAACATAAAAACGTATAAACCTAGAAAGTGTACCAAAAAGGTCCCCGCTCAGTATAAGTCGTGACAAAAACAGTTTTTGTCACGACACTGATTTTCAGCGGGAACCTTCGGGCATAGTGTAACAAGACACACACATATAACACTAAAATTACAACTTGACAAGATACAAATAAACAAGTAGATCACACACAGTCACAGAACCTACACAACACAATACATAAATGGCGCTTTTCATCTAAGATATACAAATATTACGATAAATAATGCTAAACACAAACAAGAAATAACACATTATCAAATACTTTTGTCAGCGGTCCTTGAAGCTGTTAAGAATTAACCCTTTTTTGCAGCAGTTTGTACGGAACACTATTACTCGCGCTTGCCTTTTACCTTTTTTACTAATTACTGCAAAAACAAACTTCAATAATCGTCTACATAGTGTTCAATCGAGCCAGGGATACCAGGGAGTCCCTGGCCCCTATTCTCTGCTGAGAATGAGGCTAAGGTTACCTATTGCCGGCAAGGCATATCCTGGGTTATTTTATCGTCAATATGGTTCTTTAGCACCTCTCCTAAACCACCGCCGATTAGCTAGAAGTGGGTAAAAATAGTAGAAACAAGATAGTTAGTTAAGAGCAGTAAATACGAGTATGTGTTGTAATTCGGGTCTTATCTACCTCCGGTCATGTCTGCTTACCGTTTCACCGAACCGAGGGTGAAGGAACAGAGAATGCACTTGTGTATTGCGCATATACCTTTTTGTACACTATGATATCTGCCGAGCAGTTGGCTAATGTTGATTAGGATTGGACGCATGGGGCGAAATTCGGCTTAGAAGAACATTTCAAATCGCGGTCATGTCGACTTGCCGTTTCACCGAACGTAGGGTGAAGGAACAAAGAATGCACTTGTGTATTGCGCACATACCTACTTGTACGCTATGATATCTTCTTCTGGGTGAGCTCGCTCTACTGTCCACTCTGTCTTCGCCACGTCTGGCTTAGTCTAGAGCAAACCCATTTCGAATTTAAAAAAAAACAAAGTCAGTTGTCGATTGAGATTGGAAACCGTGGTCGAAATTCGGCTTATGAGGACATTTTAAATCGATTAGTCATGTCGCTAGCTAGGCACATAAGCAGCGAAGAGTGAGTGCTGGCCGCCAAACAAACGCGTACCTACCTTTTTGAAAGATTTGGTGTGCCTGTCTGTCTCGTGCTTCCTCGACTCGAGACTTTTACACAGAAATGTCATATTCTTATGTGAATCTTACCAAGTATCTGTATAGCGTCTAACGCAACCTGTGTGGCTTTCTCCGCACAGTATAAAATGACGCCCGCGCAGTCTTTGCTGTTGACATGACCCTCATCACACGCCCTCGCAACGCTGTAGAGGTAGCTTCGGCAAGCGCTCAAAGTGGTGTACATATCTGCCATTTTGCCCTGCAATGATATGCAATTACAATACATTATCATCATCATCATCATACTCTGCTCTCGCCCTATCGCCCCAACTGCCGGCTTTACTGTCGGCCAGGCGTTCATCCAATGCAGCGTTCATTAGTTGAAATCTTTCTGTTAACCAAATAATTTCGGTACCGATACAAATGGATTTACATTAGTAACAAACAGATACAGGGGTAACCGTTTGAAACGAGTATTTGTAATGAATAATCCGTTCCCTACATACCTAGTTATGACATTTCTGGCGTTTTTCTGGCCATGTCTTATCGTGCGTGTAAACATCCTCATAAGTCGAACTTTACTAGCACAAATGATAATCTATTTATAGTATATGCGCATTCATTACAATTACATATGAATCAATTATATGGAAATTTATGAAGGTTGTTTATATAATCCTTAAACCTGCGGCTAAACATTCAAACTAACAGACCTGTAATAGCTGGAACTCTCCAATATTTTTTCCGAATTGTTTCCTCGTGTGAGCGTACTGAAATGCGGTGTCGATCGCCGCTTGCATAATTCCTACAGGGCCACTAGCAAGCACCAACCTTTCCAAGTCTAGACCGGACATTAAAACGTAAACGCCTTTGTTTACTTCGCCTAGAATATTTTCTGCTGGTACCTGCAATCAGAAAGAGTTGTTGAATGGCTGTGCTAGTGGTCGCTACACTTTTCTGGCCAACATGTAGGTATCCCTGCCGGGCGAACACTTTTAGCGTTTGACTGATAATGATGATCATAATATGTTAGTTTTCGGTCTGAATACATATTTTTACGAGCAGGACTGAGCATGAACGTAATTTATTTGTGCAATTAGAGATATATGGTCTCCTTTAAATATAATAATCTATGACAAAAAAAAACCGTGTTTTTTTCTTTTGGTATCGCCTAGTAAAAAAAAATGGAGATACATTATTTAGAAAGTGTCTTGCTGTCTCTACATGTATTTACGAGTTTGTGGAAAGAAAACGAACTGTGGCGCTAGCGGCGACGCGACTCCCACTTACCCGCTCCCGTGACACAGTACTCGTACCCCCCGTATTTACCCGACTGCGGAAGGAGGGTTATGTTTTCGAGAGTATGTATGTATAAATAATTGTTTGGCACGCCCTACAGCCCAAACGGCTGGACAGTTTTGGCAAATAAAGTGTCTTAAAATTTAACAAAATTGTGAGAGTGACATAGGCTACATACATTTAAAAAATGGCGCCCACAAATAGAAATAAAGGGGGGAGGGGGATTGATTATTTCCTTACCATAGCAATATGGGTATCAAATGAAAGCCAGTAAAAAGACCATTACAAAAATATTATAATTTTTGCAGTAGGGTGTTTTGTTTTTTCAATAATTATGTTTGCTTGTTTATTAATGTTCTACATAGTTCAAATATATTACTGCACTTGAAAAAATTACCACCAGAGGCGGGAATCGAACCCGCGTTCCTTGCATGCCGGGCGATTGCCTAACCTCTCGGCCACTCTGGCGTTGGCAGAGCCTGTCCAAATTTTCAAGTGCTTCTTAACGCTGTAATGCCGCGTTGCTTTCATCAATGTTATAGAGATTACACCCTCAACACTCGAAAGAAATACTATTGCAAGTATTTAACAATCGAAAGTTGAAGCTTGCAAATACGATAAATTATGCAAAATTATTATTGAAAGCAACGCGGCATTACGAAGCACTTGAAAATTTCGACAGGCTCTGCCAACGCCAGAGTGGCCGAGAGGTTAGGCAATCGCCCGGCATGCGAGGAACGCGGGTTCGATTCCCGCCTCTGGCGGTAATTTTTTCAAGTGCAATAATATATTTAGATTGCAAAGCGAATGCTTATCACTTTAAAACAATAAAAAAGCAACGCAGCATTACGAAGCACTTGAAAATTTCGACAGGCTCTGCCAACGCCAGAGTGGCCGAGAGGTTAGGCAATCGCCCGGCATGCGAGGAACGCGGGTTCGATTCCCGCCTCTGGCGGTAATTTTTTCAAGTGCAATAATATATTTAGATTGCAAAGTGAATGCTTATCACTTAAAAACAATAATTTATTCTACATAGTTCTACTAAAGATTCATTGTCTCGTTTAAAAGATACCTTGGGCCACCTTGGTATTGAGTTGATTTTTGATTAATTTCCTCTTTCGTATTAAATGATAACATTTTTGGCTAAATATCACTAAGTCATCAGGACGTGTTAATCTTACCTTACAGTCTTCGAACACAAGCTCGCAAGTGTTCGAACCTCTCATGCCTAATTTGTCCAGCTTCTGCGCCGTGGAGAAACCAGGGAATCCCTTTTCTATTAGGAATGCCGTTATTCCATGCTGCGGCTTACTCTGCAAGTCTGTCTTTGCGTATACCTGAAACGAATGGAATATATCAATAGAATTAGAAATTATTAAAGGAACAATAAGACAGGATTCCATTCAATAACTAAGGTTTAGCTGAGCGCAGTTTTCAATTTCAGGTAACGTCGTCGTGACGAGAATTTTACGTTTAAAATTAAACAAAGCAAATGTATTCCCATAATTTTTGTCTTTGGGTAGGTACTAAAACATAATAAACGAGAAAGCCCTAAAATTTTAGCGCACAATATAAGCATGCAAAGATAGCGACCAAACTTTTTCTATCTACCTTTATCTTTTACATGTAAGGCAGAGGTTTGAACTTACTACTAAGACATCAGCGTCAGGCCCGTTCGTGATCCAGAACTTGTTTCCATTGATAACGTAATAGTCTCCCTTTTTCTCGGCCCAGTTCGTCATGGAAGCCACATCAGACCCCGCCCCAGGCTCGGATACGGCTTGAGCGCCCATGTACTCCCCTGAGCATAACTGGAAAACACAAAAGTCGTTGATGAAACATAACTGCCACCAATTCTGATTTATAATAATAATGTTCTCCTACGCAAATTTCGTGTATAGCAGCAAATCTTAGCAGAGATTAGCCAACCGCGGGAGATATTATACTTAGTGCACAAGTGTATGCACGATACACAAGTGCACTTTCCGATCCTTTACGCTCAAGTTCGGCAATCCGACATGATCGGAGAGAGATCATCAAGCGCAGGACCTCAGCAATTCATAGAGCTCTGAATTTGGTGTGGTATTATAGCTAATTATGTATTTAATTCGAATATAACATTGCCATGCGTTATGCCATTTAATAAGTGGAAAAGAAGTGCCAGCCTAGGTCACATCTAAGGTGCGAAAAAAGTGCCAAAGTCGTCTCAAAGCTTTTAGACCATAGCGTCGAGCTAGTATTAGTTCAATAAATAATTAACTATTTCTGTAGATAGGTACGAGTACTATTTTTTACCCGACTGCGACAGAAAGAGGGTAATGTTTTTCGAACGTATGTATGTATGCCCACTTTTTTGGCATGCTCTATTTTGAAATGTGAGGTGTCGTTGAATTTGTCAGAATTGTGGTAGTGATAGTAGGCTACATACATTTTGAAAATGGCGTCCGCAAATGAAAAAAAGGGTGAATGCTAAGGGAAAACAGAGTAAGAATATTAATATGGGTATCATATGAAAGGTACTGAGAAAACCATTACAAAATATAATAATACATAACATACCCAGGTACTTACTTTTGGTAAATATTTGCTCTTCTGTGCGTGTGTTCCATTTCTGTTAATTTGATTTATGCATAAATTGGAATGTGCTGCATACGACAAAGCTATTGCGCCACTCGCTCTGAAAAAAAAAGAAAAAAAAGAAGAAAAATTTTTATTAGATACTAACCGAAATAATGATTAGAATAATATGAGTACCATCACCAAGTAATAAGTATTTTGTGTTTGGAGGAAAGCATACCTAATGGCACTCTACCGTTACGTCAAATACTCAGACGCTTTCTGATTATCTAACTATCTACCTTTGCATCACTTTAATAGTAATAATTGTCATGTTTTTAATAAAGATCATACATGAAAATGAATTAATATGTTGTGGAAACATTTACCTTGAGATTTCTTCCATTATAACGCAATGATCAGAATATTTTCCTCCAGTTCCGCCATAATCAGGACTTGCTGTAATACCTGCAAAAGCAAGTTAATTCGTGACTTGAATTTAAAACAATTACTTTTTCATGTGACAAAATCAAAAGATCGAAAACGTCATTATTGGTCTTATAATTATTTTTATAACTTAAGCAATTTGTTTCCAAGTTTTTACGAAATTAAATTAAATCTCGCTTACAAAAATGGATCGACTGTGTCATGATGAGCTAGATTTAATTTAATTTTGTAAAAACTTGCTAACAAATTGCCTAAGTCATACAAATAATTATAAGTTCAGCTGATTTCATCTTAACTAATGGTCAAATATTTATAAAAAATATTTTCAACGGATACAATGTGTGGATACATTCTTCAAGTTATTGTTGAAATCTAACGTTGGCCCACTGGCGTAGCAAGCACTTTAAAAAAATCGTCGACTAACTGACGCCCTTCGTAGCTCAGTTGGTAAAAGCATTCGCCCAGATAGCGAAGGGTCATGGGTCCGTGTCCCATCGGATCACACAGTCGATCAATTTTTGTGAGCGAGATTATCTCGCTAAAACTATTAGAGATTGATCTTGCTTAAACTTACTTACCTAATAACCTTAACTGACCAAGCTTTTTCCAGAAGTCTCTTAGTTCTGCAAAGTTGTTCAGTTTATCAATCTCGGCCGCTTTTGGCGCTAACTCCTTTTGGGCGAAATCGTAGACGACTTTTCGAAGCTGAAAAATACATGTTTCTACACATGGATAAATCAAACTGCTATGTAGGTAGCTTGACTAATGACCTACTTATCTCTGAAAAATATGAAAAAATAAATCACACTTAGGTATGTGTTTTCGACAATCAGATAAAGCAATCACTTACATTTATTATGTAACAAAAATTTACAAGTACGACGACCATCTTGGCGTAGTAGTACGCGCTCCGGCTCTAAACCAGCGGCTGCGGGTTCGATTCCCGCAAGATGGGTGATGGATGGCCGTCTTCCTTGAGAACGACGAACTACATAATACGGGTAACGTACAAATAAATAGTGTATTATAATATCTGTGGTAAAAATCAATGGGAAAATTCAGACAAAATATATTTTTTTATTTGATCGAGTGGCGGGCAAATAAGTTCATACTTTTTGAGTCAGTGGTGCTCAGTTGGATTAGTAGCAGGTAAACTCACAAAACATTCAACTTATGTCTTGTATGAATAATTATTTTACTTCTAGGTCTTTCCCGGATACGCCTTGTAAGTATCTATATTTGGGTCCAATGTTTAGCTAAATGAATGACTAGAATTTTCCATGATTTATGTAAGTATTACAAGAGTAAAAAACTCTATTGTCTAAATAGGAAATGCACTTGTTTTATGGAAATCAGAAACAACGGTGGTACCACAATACCAAGGCTCTAGACAATATAGAAAACGTCGGTTTAACCCACCGTTATCCGCAGAATACCATAGTCGTGACGTGCTTTTTTGCCATCGCCGACATACACTGAGCGGAGGAATATATTAGTCGCTCCGTTATTTTGTATTTTTGGTGCTAAATAAATACTTTTTCTTTTCTAATCCACCCTTAATTTCGAAAGGAATCGATTATTTGCACAAAGCGATAGGTACACTAATTGGCCGTACTTCCTAATACAACAGTACAAAAAAAACTGTGGTGAACCGTAACCACGATCCGCACGATCAGCATCCACGAACTCCTACGCGATAAGGCATTCCCAGGTCAGCAACATTTAATTATGACTCCCGAATGCAAGCGCCAAAGATGTTGTAGCAAAAACGGTAGGTATACGTGCTTAAAAAATCTGAAGAGTTCCCACGATGTCTCCAAGGTCCCATTATCAGACCCTAATGGGCCTCAGGAGTGCGCTCCTTCAATTAAAAAAAAAATGATGATCGGTTCACAAAAATTTCACGCAGTCCTCTATTTTTAAAGTCGGTTAAAAAACGTCGTCCATGCTAAAACTCAATTTTTCACTTTTAATTCAAAATTGCCCTTTTATTACATTTTTCATGTGCCTTTCATCTGTCGTTTTTAAGAACCCCATTATAAACTAAAATTGTATTTAGCTTATTTTAATAATACCATATAATCCTAATGAATGATTGACTAATATAATATTATAAAGAAAGAAGTAAGATTTGATGAGTTTGTATTGAAAAGGCTCCGAAACTACTGGACCCATTCAAATGTTTGGTACAGAAACTGTTTTGAGACCCTGGGTCAAACATACGCTACATTATGTCGCGGTATTAAATCATCATAGGGGATTAGGGGTGAAACGCGGGATGAAATTTTGAATGGAAAATTCCGTCTTTTGGCGCGGACGAAGTCGCGGGGAACTGCTAGTTATAAATATACAAATAAACAGCTGATAGTATTGCAGGAAAGTCGGGAGGGGGGTAATTTTGTTTTATTGTACCCAAAAATGACTAGAAGTAAACCGGGGTCAAATATGGTCAATTTTCGAGAAAATATTTCTTAAAGTTGGCTATTTGGAATCGGTGAAAAAACAGAAAAACTTGTAATATTCTTTGTCATTGGTTTTTTAGGACAGTTTATTCATTTTGTGCAACTAAATTATGTTTTTTTTTTACTATTTGTAAAATTAAAATTGTAAATAACTAAAATTACAAAAAAAAAAACTATTATTATGATCACTTTTTATTTGAAGTTATAATTATTTTCTTCGTATCACAGACTGAAACAAAGATTTCACAGTATTCGATAGTGGAAGTTTTTTTAGCTTTTTAAGTATTTTTTTTCTCTAACATTGTCCATATTTGACCGGCGTTACCCCCGGGTCCAGTCATTTAATTAGAATAACTACCTCCTTTTTTGGGGTCAGTAAAAATGTCCCCCCCAAACGTCTCTGGGAACACTGTGCAGCTCTACAAACCTGTTGCTGTTCGCTGGTCAGTCCGAAAACATGCTCGTCGATCGGATAGTATGTCATACACCTCAAACCAGTTTTTTTAGCGCAATTGCTCAGCAACTGTTTTGCCACTAGCCCGGAGTACATCTTGGATACAACCTACAACACCGACTGACGACACGACACAGAATGAATAATGAATTACAATAAAAAATACAATTGTATGCGGGTTCCCAGCCTACGACAGGATACCGTAAACTACTAGGGGGTTCCTCTGACATACGGGGTAAGATTGATCCGTAGATTTTATAATCCTTTCTCATAGAATAGATCGCACAAAAAATCTTTTAGTAAAAGCGGAAATTTATTTTGTTTAATGAATACTTGGGAAACATACTGTTACATAAAGTACATAAAGATAAAATAAAATTACAAAATTAAAAACATTGCATGGAAATGCAATTATTAAATAAATATAGGTGTTATTGTTCTGTCTATTAGATCATATTTTTAAATAAATAATTTCATTAAAAAGGAATTTCAAAATTATTTACAATATTTGCCAAGCAAAGAAAAACGGATGTTATATTTTTTATAATTTATTAGTTAGTATTTTTTTGTCTAGTATTATTTTTAAAAGTTATGAAAATATTGTTTAAAATATTACGTGTTGCCCTTCCCGCCTTTCTCTCCTCTCTCCACAGCACTTCCGCTTTAGCTGGAAAAATCTTAAAACATACTCGCCAGCTCTCTGAGATAAGAGAGGCGGAGGAGTTTTGGCAAGGTCTTTGTCCTAGTGCAGACATCCCAAAGGAACGTCATTAACAAAACTATGGAATGTCCTTCTTGCGAGAGAGACCTTTAATTCTTTACTTCCAAATTCTGTCAGTGATTGTTATCGTGCAAGGCTCTTGGCAGTTGCCGGCAAAGATTCAGGCCACTGGCTTCATGCTTAAAATCTGGGCACCTTTTTTGATAGTGAGTCATTCCGGGTGTGTGTGGGTCTGCGCCTTGGTACCCCTATTTGTGAAGTTTTTACGTGTCCCTGTGGCAAGGAGGTCGACAAATATGGTCTCCAATGTCTTTGTTGCCAGCAAAGTGCTGGGCGTCTCGCCCGCCACGCTACTCTTAATAACGCCATCAGGAGAGCTCTTGCATCATCAATGTTCCTTCCACGTTTGGAACCACGTAGTTTGGTCCGTGATGATGGCAAGAGATCCGATGGCCTCATGCTCATTTCCTGGGAGCGGGGTCGGTCCTTAGTTTGGGATGCAACTTGCCTTGATACTTTGACCCCATCTCATCTCAGGGAGTCAGCGCTAAAAGCTAGAGCGGCGGCGGAGTTAGCTGAAAACGCCAAACGACGCAAGTATACATCACTTGTAGTGATGGGTTTCTATCCGGATAAATACTCAAAATGGATAAATACCTACTCATAAATATATGGAGATTTTACTCGAGTATTTATCCAAAAGTCGGATAAATATTTTGATATAAACATGTTTCTTGCTATAACACGCAAATTTGTGTTTTTAATGATAGTAAGTTGGTAATTTTAAACAAAACAAGTGCTAAAACGTTTTTGAATTCTATACAATTAGCTATAAACAAAAATTATTGATGAACCGAAATGAACCGAAATTCTTCGTCATTTAATAATTAATATTAAATGACGAAGAATTTCGGTTTCGACTGAGAATCATGTCGATGCTGCCGTAGGATGTCCACTGCTCAACATAGGACTACCCCATGGTTTTCGACAACGATCGATTGCAAGAGGTCTGCATTCAGTTGAGGGTGTTCCTGCAATCTTTACAAGGTCGTCTCGTGTGTCCATCTTGTCGGTGGATATCCTACGCTGCGCATTTGATGTAAGGATCTCTAATCCAGAATTTTTCTGCCCCAACTAGAGGTGGGCGTTATTCAACATAGATAGTTATTAAACGATCACTCGCTATCCGGCGTCATAAAAACTATCTATTTTTCACAACGATTTATGTAAGACTAGCAATGGACAACTTGACAACAATCAGAAACCAAAAACTAATCGCAACATTCGCTTGCGCGCTCGCGAATAACTCGACTCGCTTCTTAAGCCCCGCAACGTACTACGCTACACTAGTTATCCAACGGTCAAAAAACTATCTATTTCCACAACGATGTAAATTCAGGCGAATACAGCGAACGTTAAGATACGTTACTGAGATTCTTTAGCAGGACGCTTTACATTGCTCGCTCTGCAGTATAATTCTAACAACCCCAAAAAATGTAACCGGCGATGTAAAGCGAGCGTACAATAATGATCTTAACGTGTCGCAACGATGTGCGAATGAAAAACTTATAGAACGTTTGCATATGTGTGGATGAAACAGGTATACTCGGCGGATTGACTCGGACCTCCTCGTTGCATGATTGATTTTTTCACTTATTTGCAGGTACGAGAGTCCATTATAGATTGTTTTATTTTGAACTATTGACACTTGCTATTAATGTTGGTATAGTTTGACGTTGTGCAAATAGATAGTTATCAAAAATAGACAGTTTCTATAACGTTATTTACAAACGGATAACGTTGGCGTTGCGTGATTTCAAAAACCATATGTCTATTATGCCAACTTGTTCAGGAGAACAAGTTGGCTTCCCAAAAGGCTACAGTACAATACAACCTCCTGGTTGGAAGACATCAAAACTACGTACGAGACAGTACGCGATGACCCTTTAAAACAGTTTGTGGTTCAGGAGACTGTGGCTTGTGGCTTTTTTGAAGAGCAACACCACCATAACCCTTTTCAGTTTGGTGCCTTGTTTCAGGGCCTTCCTAATTGCCGATGTCCTAGATGTCTTCAGTGTAGTGTCGTGTCAGTATAGCTCTTGGATCTCTGGCCGAGCTATTAACAGGTTTGGCAACTGAGGTGTGCCCATAGAACTTTTCGATCTTTCTTAAAACCTCTGCCTTTGTCGATGCTACACTTTCGTCTATAGAAAAATAGTAATAACATTGATTTACGATAATTTTGAAAAAGGAACAAGTAGGGCCCAAAAGATAAGGAGACATGTCCGGACCGTGTCCATTACCCGGACGGCATGTCAACTCGGATCCCGATGAAAATATATAGAAAAATTAGAGCCCTATATGCCATGTGCCTTTAAAAAAATCAGTGCCCATTAAGGTCTCACGAGTAATTTAAGAAATAAGATGCCGCTGGAGTAATGTCAGAAAACGTTACCCCAACGGCATGATTTTTTCCTATTGGTCTTAACCAGATTTAAAGTAGCTTAAAAGGTAGCTTAAATATGTGCCCTCTCTTGGCCGAACAGCGGCATTTGTGCCCCTTGTGGAATTTGTGTAATTGAAAATGCCGCTGGAGTAACGTCTGGCGGATTTCTGTATCTGCGGAACAGCTGGACGAACAGATATGATTTTTTGTGAGCTGGTGTGTTTTAATATGTGCCCCAGAAATTATTTAAAACAAATGCAAGGTGTATCAATAGGAAAAGATTTTCTGAAGATCGAAAATAGGCTCTAGCTCTTGAACTATACAAAATATCCTGGGATGATCCTTTAAATGAACCCCTGTCTTTAGAGTGGACTGCATTTGTTCAGGACCTAGCGAAGGTTAGTGAAGTGGCCATTCCGCGACATATTCTTCCCAGAGGTTCCTCCTCCTTATCCCTACATGGGATCTGTGATGCTTCTGAATTGGGATATGCTGCCGCTGTTTATTTACGTGCGGAACTTCCGTCTGGTGTTTGCTCCGTCCATCTTGTTATGGCTAAATCTAAAGTTGCCCCTGTTCGGACCCGTTTAACAATTCCCAAGTTGGAATTGTTGGGAGCTACCCTCCTCTCTAAATTACTTCATCACGTCGCTCTTTGTCTGCAAAGGTCATCTGTGTTGACTTCAATCCATAGTAGGACGGATAGTAAAATCGTGTTGTGTTGGTTAAAAACCACTCCTCACCTCCTTCAGACTTTTGAGGCTAATCGTATCTCCCAGATTAATAATAGTCCTACATCTAGTGAATGGAGGCACGTCCCAGGCTACATGAACCCTAGTGACTGTGCATCGAGAGGTATGTCAGTCACCCGACTGATCGACCACTCCCTTTGGTTTTCACCTTTGTGGTTGACGCAGTCTTCTGACAACTGGCCCGGTATTTCGGAACCTAACCCAAGTAGTGATCTACCTGGACTACGTTGTTTAGTAGTCTCTGCCGATGTTCCTACCCCGGATCCCTCATTCTTATTAGAGCGGTATAGTTATTTCAACAAGCTAATAAACGTGACTTGTTACCTAAGGCGGTTTTTATTTCCTAAATCTTACTCGATCTACCTGAGCCCTGAGGAACGGAGAGATTCCCTTTTGTTTTTAGTGAAAATTGTTCAATTTACCTCCTTTTCTGATGAACTTGATCGCTTACGGCGTGGCGATCCTATCACTAACTCCATGAGAAAATTGAATTTATTTCTGGATAACGGTGAACTAATTCGAGTTGGAGGCCGATTACGAAATTCCGATCTATCCTTTGATGCGCGCCACCCCCTTCTTCTGCCTAAGAATGGTAATTTCGTGAACATCCTTATTTCACATTACCATCGCGAGAATGCTCATGCAGGTGTTAATGCAATTCTTGCCATGTTAAATAGAGAGTTTTGGATCTTGTCTGCACGCAGAGCTATTCAGCATGTGATTTTTAAATGGCTTTCCTGTTATCGTCTCAAGGCGGCTGTATCTCAACCCTTCATGGGTGATCTACTTAAAGACCGCGTCACGGCTGCTAGACCGTTTGACGGTGTAGGTACCGATTTTGCAGGACCCTTTTTTACCAAAGTCCAGGCCTATAGGAACAAAAGGTTAGTGAAAAGTTACCTGTGTGTATTTGTCTGCCTTTCTACTTAAGCCGTCCACCTTGAGGTCGTGTCGGACCTAACTACTGAAGCCTTTATTGCGGCCTTTTCCCGATTCGTGTCGCGTCGTGGTGTACCTCGCCTAATCCGATCCGATTGCGGTCGAAATTACATCGGTGCCAACAATTACCTTAAAGAGTTAGAGTGTTTCCTGTCTCAAAACCAGGCGGCCATTGGTTCAAAGACGTAAAATTGCATCGCCTTACACGGTTTCAGCTAATCCAACAAATTACCCAGCACTTTTGGTCTCGCTGGCATTTAGAATACTTAAATACATTACAAATTAGAAATAAATGGACCTCTCCTTGTGATCCTCCTAAGGTAGGTGAGCTAGTACTCATAAAAGATGACAACCTTCCCCCTTTGCAGTGGCGTCGTGGACGCATTATTAATTTATACCCTGGCCAAGACCAAGTTGTTCGTGTGGTAGATGTTAAAACTCCTACCGGTAACCTAAAGAGATCTTCGACGAAATTAGTTCGCCTTCCTGTCCAGTGAACTTCCTTTCCCTTAGCTTCCTAACCTTCTCGTAAATACTTGACGTGTTTAGGGCGGGCGATATTTTTACTACAATATTTTGATTTGTTTGTGTACCCTATTGATACTACGCCGCGCACACTCACACGCATACCTGCCTTATTTTTATTTGTTTAAAACGTACCGTGAGAACCCCCAAGATCGAGTCGACATCGAGACGTTCCCTATGACACATGTACTAGACTGACCAGAGCGCTTTCGCCGCGTGTGTATCCTGTGAAGCTCCTTACAGACATTTCGAGTGATTGTGGCCTGTGAAGTGATACCTGAAACCTGAAAGCTGATGTGGCAAGTACCTAGCTATAAGTGCTCAGACCTGACTGATTTTCCACCTATCATTGTCGCCCTCCACGTGTAATCCACTGCCTAAACTCTCAAACAGTTATGAAATGTATTTAGCGATAAAAGTACTACATTTTACATGTTGTTTCATAATTTTAACCTAAAGGTTAAAATTAATTGTCGTCAAATAAATTTGACGACCGTCTTGGTGTAGTGGTTCGCGCCACGGACTTCTAAACCAGGCGGTTGCGGGTTCGAATCCCGCAAGGGGCAAATATTTGTGTGATGAGCACGAGCATTTGTACCTAAGTCATGGATGTTTATAAAAGTATTTAAGTATGTCTATCCGTTATTCTAGTCACCATAGCACAAGCTCACGCTTAGTATGAGGCTAGGTAATTGGTGTGTTTGTTGGAACAATTTATTTATTTATTATTATTATTTATACTTTTGGTGATATTTAAATTTATCCCAATTTCTTTGATAATTTTTTTTCTTAAGTGTTTAAAATTGGGGAATTGTTCTTTAAGGTAATTATGAAGGCAAATATTTTTCTTAATGCTTAATTAATTTCAAATCCCCTAAACCCAGGACAGCTAAGATATTCAATTTTCAAAATTTTGGGTAGGGTTTTCACAAATTGTTTTTACGAACATTAATCGTCTTTTACCAAAAATTTTCAACGTGATTTTATTCACATATGAGATATGCCACATTTATATATATTAATTACTAGCTGTTGCCCGTGACTTCGTACGCGTAGACTCGATGATACAAAATATTTTATACTCCTGCCGCCATCCAGCTATCATGATCTAAGAGATCTAACCATGTCGTAAGGAGAAGAGAGAAATGAAAAGTTAAGGTCAATAGGCACTCTTTTTTAGATAGGTAACTATCACCTCGCCATCCGCCTCTGGTAAGAAAATTTTGCATGGCAGTGACACCGACTCCAAAACTAAATATTGTCGTAAGTATATCTTTTGTTAGTAAAAGTGTAAAGGAGTTTAGAGTAGAGGGCAGTTTTATTCCTTTGTAAAAAATATAGGTAACTTTAGGTTTTAGTGTTCAGGTCAGACTCGAACCTCCCTACGCAACAGATGAATGTGGCATCTATTTATTGTGTTCCTAGCCTACTCAAAGATCGGTTTGTAAGTAAATACTATCGTAAAGTTATTATTATTAGGAGCCTGTCGTGTCCACTGCAGGGCAAAGGCCTACCTACCCTTTTCCCTATATCGTAAAGTAAGTAAGACTATTCTTATAGTTCAATTTCAATTAGTAGGTGATAAGTAGTATAAAAAATAGTGCCAATTGACTTTGATCTTTCATTAATAAAATTAACAAATACATTAATTCAACAAAATATCGACAAACTGTCTGTTAACTACTTAGCGTTAAGGTCAACATCATAAAATTATCTGAAGGATTCCCTCAATTTCTCTAGGTTTCTGTCACCAGATTGTAACTTGGAGACAGTAGGATTTTTTTTATTTAGCATATCAATTGTTCCAGACCTTCAATTTGTGTAAATCAATCAAAAATGCTCATCACGCTGAACAATGATCCTTAAGGGGCTCTATTAATATCTCTTATAGTTGAGCTGAGCTGCTAGGGTTCTATATTACTGGTTCTAATAGCTAATCTGTGGGCAAGGCACGGGGATGAGATAGCTGACTGTTTTACTCGATATGGCCGGCCGGTTGTTGTTGCTTGTTTACAACGCGAACGCTACCAATATCAAGATAGCTGTGTTTAGTGACATATAATTTATGAATAGTTAAATGTTTTCTGTATTGTTGTGTGTCGGTGCATGTGTTCTTCTGTCTTTGCAATTTTTTTTTCTTATTTTTAAAATATACTAAAGGGGTCAACAATGTCTTACCATTATCTATTACAACATTAGACACAGACAGACAGCGGAGGCATAGTGATACGGTCTCATTTTTACCCTTAGGTACGGAACCCTAAAAAAGGTTCACGTAATCTTCCCCGTCCCCGTCATAGCGATAATTTCGCTGGCCTTAGCTAACCTTGAAATACTGCAAGTACGTAGTCATATCGAGAATATCGACAGTGTAGCCGTTTTTATTAATAATTGTTATAAAATGTCTAAGATATCGGTAGCATGTATATTTAATTGTTATAAAATGTCTAAGATATCGGTAGTGAGAATTTGGCGATAGTATTAAAAATATATAATACATTTATTTTAATTAGTTTTTCTTGATACTACTTATGTTATCAAGGTATTATACGAGGGTCAAACTGAAAGTTCTTAGAACTGGCCACTTATAAACAATATAATAAAAAAAATATTCTAAAATTTGAAAATAGAACTCTTTGTCAATATTACTGAGTATATATTTCATTCATTTGTCATTTGTTTTACGACTTGGCGGCAAATTGAAAATTGTCTGTGTCACGTCAAAATGAATTTAACACGAGAAAATTTTCGTGCAATGATTTTTTATGACTTTCGATGTCATTTAAGTCAACAAGAAAGTTATGATAGACTACGATTGGCCTTTCACGATGAAGCCCCATCTCGTGCGACTGTTTACAACTGGTTTAATGAGTTTAAACGTGGTCGCACTAATCTCACTGATGATGTACGTGAGGGACGGCCTTCTACGGCGACGACTGAAAATAACATCTGTGTTGTGCGGCGTATGATAGAGACTGACAAAAGAGTGACCTATCAGCAGATTCGGACAAGCTTAGGCATCGGTATGAGTCAAGTGCAAAAAATCCTCCACGAACATTTAGCGGTCAGGAAGCTTTGCGCCCGGTGGATACCTCATAATTTGACTAAGGCTCAAAAACTCCATCGTGTGGATTGGTGCCGTAAAATGATTGAAAGATTTAACGGAAGTGACTCAAATGCTGTGTTCGACATACTAACAGGTGACGAAAGCTGGATTTACTGTTATGATCCTGAAACCAAAAGACAATCTGCTCAGTGGGTGTTTCCTTTCGAGGAGTTGCCAACTAAAGTGAAGAGAGATCGAAGTGCGGGAAAAAAAATGGTGGCCTCGTTCTTTGGAAGGATAGGTCATTTCGCAACAATTGTGTTAGAGGATCAAAAAACAGTTTCTGCAGAATGGTACACTACCAATTGTTTGCCACTTGTCTTGGAAAAAGTTCGAGAGAAACGACCTCGCAGTAGGATCCTCCTTCACCACGACAACGCCTCGTCGCACACCGCCAAGCGAACGATCGACTATTTGGCGACATCAAACGTTGAATTACTGGGTCACCCGCCGTATAGCCCCGACCTCGCGCCTTGTGATTTTTATTTATTTCTAAAAATTAAAGAAAAACTTAAAGGAAAGCGGTTTATGAATGCTGAAGAAGCGGTGGCTGCGTATCGCGATGCCATTGAAGAGACCCCTAAGGACGAGTGGGCAAAGTGCTTTTCCCAGTGGTTCCATCGCATGCAGCGGTGTATTGACGTCAATGGACAATATTTTGAAAAGATATAATAAAACTAATAACTGGCTAATGTAATCAGTTTTTGATTTTCTAAGAACTTTCAGTTTGACCCTCGTATTACTGATAGTATCGCGTAAATCTTTATAATACATCGACGAGGTTGGCAAATGCAAAAAATAACTACAAATAATATTTATTGTTCAATTTCTATCCCACACTAAAACTTGTTTCCGTGACTGTACCTGACATCAAAAATTACAAGGCTACCAATTTAAATATGCTGGCTCGAAGTACTGAATGGCCGCTTTTTAACTACCTTTCGTATTTGGTCGGATAATTGTCAAAAAACTCTCGTTACATTGTTTTATTTATCAACTGTTTATTATAAGGTGTAGAAAGCTGAAATTTAGTGAGCTTATATTTAAATATGGGCTCTATTTTTTGGCAAATTATTACAAGTTATTATGTTGTTTAAATGCTCTTATTTGAGGGTTGAAATAAGCATAACAACTTTTACAGAAAAATTGATTTATTTTGACAAAAAATAGATATAGGGTTTTACAATTTTGTCAGATGATACGTATACCTAATAGGCATAGGGCACTGAAATCATAGCGCACTATTTTGTATAGTTAAAGAGCTAGAGCCTATTTTCGATCTTCAGAAAATCTTTTCCTATTGATACACCTTGCATTTTTTTGGAATAATTTCTGGGGCACATTCGGCACATATTAAAACACACCAGCTCACAAAAAAACATATCTGTTTATCCAGCTGTTCCGCAGATACAGAAATCCGCCAAACGTTACTCCAGCGGCATTTTCAATTACACAAAATCCACAAGGGGCACAAATGCCGCTGTTCGGCCAAGAGAGGGCACATATTTAAGCTACCTTTTAAGCTACTTTAAATCTGGCTAAGACCAATAGGAAAAAATCATGCCGTTGGGGTAACGTTTTTAGACATTACTCCAGCGGCATCTTATTTTCTTAAATTACTCTGAGACCTTAATAGGCACTGATTTAATTTTAAGGGCACATTCATGGCATATAGGGCTCTAATTTTTCTATATATTTTCATCGGGATCTAAGTTGACATGCCGTCCGGGTAATGGACACGTCCGAAACCCCTAAGGGCCAATATTACTGATTTTTAAATTTTTGACGTTCATACGTAGCATATTTAATATATTTTAACTTTCAGAATATTGCTGGGGATGCCTCGTTTCTGTAATGCGTCCGCCATGTTCCCAGAGGCGCATACAGAAAGCTTCGCGGCCATCATCAGAGAAAAACAAGCATCCCTGTTATTCAGTGACAGCTCCAACGGTATTCTGAAAGTCGTTGCTGGGCGACAACATGTTTGTCCCTTAATGTGGCACCTAAGCCAAAGTACTTGCACCAAATTAGTTATAAGGTACTAACATAGTATGTAAGATGCATTGTTTACTAATCCTATTTGGATCTATTGTTGTCCTTTTCAATAAATAATAATAATAATCATGTTTCCATGTAGCATTTTCTGTCCTAAATTGAATAAATTATTTTTTACTTTTTTTTTACAAACCTGTCACTACACTAAAAATATTAATTATATTTTGTTTTATAGCCGAATTTCAACTACGGTAACCAATCAATAGATAGGCCAAATGCGCTGGAGATATTATAGTGTACAAGTGTTTGCACAATTCATAAGTGCAGTTATCTGTTCCTTCACTCTCATAGTTCGATGAGATGCGATGGATTACCAATTTCCCGACTTTGAGCTGTTTCTGAGTTATTTTAAGACAGATAAACCCAGAAATCGGCTTGAACCGGGGTTTGAACCCGGGAGCTCTTGGATAAAAGCCAGCGTGCTAAAGACTAAATCAACAGGCATTCTCAGTACACTACAATGTATAAAAAGGCGCGAGCGTAGCAAACGCCAACATTTATTTTCTCTGGGTTTGAGCAGTGACGCTAAAACTTTCAGCGTCAGATCTTGACTTGGTGACAGTGGGAACACCTCAAAAGTAAGCCCTTTCAATAAAAAACAATTATGAAAATCAGTCCACAACAAACGAAGAACTATGTGAACGTAGATAAAAACAAATTGAAAAAAAAAACATACGGTGAAACATAGAACTTCCGTCCTTTTTGAATCTGTTGAAAACTTAAATGACAGGTATCACACCTGTCGCGCGGGGTAAAGTAACGCCCAGGCCTAATTAGTTATTTTTATCCGCCATTTCAAGTAAGTATCCGATAAAAATGGATAAAATCCGTGTATTTACTCATTGAGTATTTATCCACTGCCCATCACTAATCACTTGCAAGTGATTATGTGTTTGCGCCGTTTGGCGTTGAAACTTTTAGACCGTGGGGACAATCTGCTAAATTACTTTTTGGAAAAATTGCACCTAAATTAAATTCTGTTATGGTAAATAGTAAAGCTGGCTCGTTCCTCGCTCAAAGGATAAGTATAGCTATCCAACGCTATAACGCAGCTAGCATCCTCACCTCCTTGCCTTAAGGACACGGGTTTAATGTTGATTAAGTAGGTTTTAAGTTAATTATTTTTGTTTCAAGCATGTCTTTGTTTTTCTTTTCTTTTATTAAATAAAGTTGTTTACGTGTCTATTCATTTACATTTTAATTTTATAGACTTAAATTTGGAGTCGACAAATTGTCTGCAACATGAAAATGTTTACGCTTCTGCTAATGCCCCGCTAACATGGCTTTTTACACGTTTTTTAACGTGACTGTAAAATAAATAAATAAATCTTTTAATAATAAATAAAACAGCTGTATGTAATTGATTGTACATAATATTTATACATTCGTTATTATAATACTTTGACTATTACATAGTTTTAAAAGCACCTTCACTGATGTTACAACAATTTATAATAACAATAGATCTCTTAAAATTAACAATACATTTACAAGCAACTCCCACGTAAAAAATAACATACCACCCATTTTATATTTATTATTTCTCCATAAACGGAATGTAAATATAATCTCATGAAACAATACGAAGGGAATGTGTAAATTGCATAATAAAATAAAGATAATTTATTTAAAAAAATAAATATTGCACCAGATACAAAAATATGTATTAAGTACCAAAATAAAATGCGTAGATTTTCAATTTGCAATAAAAATAATTATTTACCTAAAACTAAATTCAATCATGTCAAAGCTGAGTCCTACGATAGTTTTATATCATTGTAAACATTCCAATAAGCGAATCTGAGAAAATCCAATAGGAGTTCAGGAAGTGGATTTGTTTAGGAATTTTATGAAATGTCATGATAATTTTGTAATGTTTCCAAACTGAATGACTAGTCTTAAAGGGAAATCTATTATATAGCGCCTATTAAAATAGTTCGAAGGAATAATAAGACTAAAGTCAGTTTGTGTCCATCTTAGATTTTAGTGATTGGTAGTATTCGGATAGAACTTTCCACGCGGTGGGTGCCATGAACCCTTTGGGTGGCTCCTTGCCTGCTCTGGCGAGACCTGTAACAAGATACCTGTTTTAGACATTACCCTTATTACAAAAACTTAATACTAGATTTAAACTAAGTACGAAGTATTAGCCAACCAATTATTAAAGAATTTCTCTTTCAAGATCATGTGACATTCATTTCTATAGGGTCTGTTAATATTTAGTATATTTATCTTACTTTTTTGTAACTAGGTGGAAGATGTCTCAATTTTATGTATGGGCGTTTTAGGTTTTTTAAACGGTTATTATATTGTACGTCCGTAAACGGTAGTTTTATGTCGATATTAACAAGCAAATATTGTTAACACCCGACTGCAAAAAATATTATTAATCCCCCCTTCCCCCCTTTATTTCCATTTGCAGAAGCCATTTTTTAAATTTATATAGCCTATGTCACTCTCACAATTTTGACAAACTCAATGACACCTCATATGTCAAAAACTGTCTAGCCGATTTAGCTGTAGGGCGTGCCAAACAATTATAGATACATACTAACATACATATTCTCGAAATACATAACCCTCCTTCCGCAGTCGGGTAAAAATTTATTTATTTAAACTTTATTGCACCAAAAAAGAAAATACAATTGGCGGACTTAATGCCTTAAGGCATTCTCTACCAGTCAACCGCGTGGGAATGCAGAAAGATAATCAGTGGCGGGACATTCAGTATTTATACACTTTTAAACAAAAATTAACAAAATACTGTAAAAATAAACGTACATACTACATACAATCATACAAATCGCTTTCAGGTATCGCTAATTATACGCACGATTTGCAAACGTCAAGTAGCTGTGCGATACTGCGAACGAACAACACGCAAACTACCTTACCCATAAATTTATATTGATAAGTAGTTAAGTTTGTTTACACGCATTCGTGCTTGATAATTAATGGTGTCGTTTTCCTTTATGTTTAACTAGGCTTAGGACTAACAAAAAAAGTTTTCTAAGGCATTTAGTCTCATTTCAGGTACAGTAATACCTAACTGAGAAGAGGTGCTTGTGGCGCAGTGGCGGCAGCGCTTTGGTAGTGATACCAAAAGTTAAGCAACCCACGGCGCGGTCGTGATTGGATGGGTGACCATTCCGACCATTTAAGTGACGTCCATGACAAGCATCTCCGTGCTTCGGAAGGCACGTTAAGCAGTTGGTCCCGGCTAATATCTGTGGTATTAGTCGTTAAGCCTAGTCAGAGGCCCTAGGGCGGCTTGATAACTTCTGACAGTAAGGTTTGTCACTTGCCTTACATACACCCCTCCACCAATCCGCACTGAGCCCGCGTGGTGAAGTATGGCTCGTTCCTCCTCATAGTTGAGGTGTGGCCTTTTCCCAGCAGTGGGATCTAATAGGCTGACTTATTAATACCTAACTGATATGGCTTGCCGATGTACCTGCGCAGAAGATGAATTATCAAATCGCGGGAAATATGCTGCTGGCGAATCAGCACGCTCGAGATGCATCACGCATCTTTTTCCTGTTACGCAAATGGTCATTAGCTGTCGCCATGCTAGCGCGTACCGCATCACATGTTACTTCGTAACGTGCCTCGCTTGTGTGAGACGGAATTAATACCTGCAGTGTATAGACCTTAAAGTAGTGTAGTCTAAGGTTGATTGTAAATTTTATGCTTTTTCGTTAATTTTCGGAGCCGTACTGCGTAAACAAAGATTCACGAGGCGCCTTATAAGGTGGGTTTTACTGTAACAAGTAATGGTTTACCTCTCATTCTAGTTCCAGATATGAAGTCGAAATCCTCCTTCCGCGTAGGGTCGAAGAACGCCATCTTGCCGATCGAGGTGTCATACGCCGCCACACGGAACGGAATAATCTGTGAAGAAAAATTTATATTTTATTTTTATAAAGGGCGTCCC
Source organism: Pyrausta nigrata (assembly GCA_949316185.1). Classification (NCBI taxonomy): domain Eukaryota; kingdom Metazoa; phylum Arthropoda; class Insecta; order Lepidoptera; family Crambidae; genus Pyrausta; species Pyrausta nigrata. The sequence continues at coordinate 5,619,853 of OX438941.1, read as the reverse complement.
GAAAAGAGCTGGACTGACACTGGAGATAAATTAGTCATAGAAAGGACTTGTCCATTAATGGTTTTTTATTCGTCAATATTTCTAACCAGAATAAACTAAATATTATATGAAAGAGTTCACAGAAACTAGCCTTTCTGCATAATTAATAAATTTTTAAGGCCTCCGATTTAGAGAAAAATTGAAATTATTTTTTCTCTTTGTCTGTACATAAACCGCACCTTCGCCTATGCCAATTAACACATGAAAAAAAATTGACAGCAAAATTGTCATTCCATTGAAAGTAGTACCTATTATATAATCTGTAGTAGTACCTAGTAGTATTAATCCACCAGTGAAAAGGCAATGGTACATAGTCATACAGCCAGAAATTACACTTTACAAGTAATGATCAATGGATGATGCCTCATTACAAAACATATTTTTCTCAAAAATGGAGGCGTTTAAAATTCAGATTTCTATGGTTACGTGTTTCATATTTTTGTAGCTTAAAGATAAATATAGGTTGGTGATATCTTGGAATAAAAAACCAGCCTCCATACAAAAAGAAGACAAGTCTTTTCAGATAAAATAAAAAAATCAGCCGGTCTGGTTCACTCCGCAATTCAGCTAAAAGCTACAAGTACATACGGCTAGCACGATGACCTTGAGGCTATCACTATTGCCCAAAGCCGTGAAACCAACACTTCGAAAAAAAAGTTGTCGGGGTGCGTTGCACTCGCCGACAGCGACGACCGCACGCCCGCTGGCGCCGCTCCAAGTGAAACGACAAAATGTTCCGGCCAGGCGCTTCGCGGATATCAAATGGAACGCACCCTCGATTGCACAAAAAAAAAGGAATGCACTGTTTTTTCCTCACAGTCGAAATGAAAAATAGTATGTTTAACTCGGGTAAAAGCACCCATTTCACTCTCGAGCTATTAGCGCTCTCACTTCAATCGAGCGCTAGAAACTTCTCGAGTGAAATGGGTCACTTTGTTCCCTTGTATAACAATCTACTAATGGTACCTTCCTGAAGTCTTAGAATGCTGGAATTCGGCACGCAAGCTAGTATTTACCTCTAGGTCGTTGAGGCCAGGGGCGCCCTTCAGCACGATGGCGCCGTGGCGCGGGTCGTACAGGTCTCCCCCACCGTTGGGGTGGGGAAGACCAGCGGGGTCACGCCCAACTATGTAGTGGTTGGCGCCGGCGTTCATGCGGCATTTCGCGTGCCATTGCACCTGTGATACTTAAAGTTGAAATTCTAGCAGACTAGTAAAAGTAATAATAATTTTCTCCTAGCCGAATTTCGGCAACAGTGGCAAATCTCAATAGAGATTAGCCGGCTGAGATATTATAGTGCACAAGTGTGTGCGCAATACACAGCTGCACTCTGATCCTTCACTCTCATGATTCGGTGAGACGGTAGACCGACATGACCGATAAGAGATCAGGCGCAGGACCAACGGCTTAACGTGCTTTCCGAGGCACGGGGGTGTTAACACCACCAACTTCCTGACTCCGGAGCTGTGTCTGAGTTATTTCAAAACAGTAAAACCCAACACTATCGACTCAACCCGGGATTCGAACCCGGGACCTCGTGGATAATACCCAGCGTTCTGACCACTAGACCAACGAGGCAGTCACACTAGTAAAAGTTATAAATTGTTAGCCGTTGGCTAGAAACTCGAGATCTACAGATTTTTAATTATCGCGTTGCAATACAAGAAGTATTGTATTTCGACCGCCTAACTGAGTCCTCGCCTGCGGGGTACAAATCTGTCAAAATATCAAATGATATGGAACGCTATGTAATCAACATAAGATTGATATTTGGTCGCGGAAATTAGACAGATCAGGGCAAACTAATGTGGAAACGGCCCCCGTTTTTGTCTACCCCGCACCCCTGTACATGGTGCGGGGGTAGACGAAAACGGGGATCATAAGCGGTGCGGGCGACGAGCGACTGTGATTTGATTAAATAAATATGAATTTTATGAGTCTAAAATCCAAAATTATCATTATTTATAAATTCGAATCGCCCGAATCAGACAGAAATAAAGAACGTATAACAGACAAGTCTTTAATAATAATGCCACTTCTTCTTACCAATCCTCACCAAATAAGTTTTAGCCATATTCTCGGTCTTGATCAGTGACTAACTGCTCAACAATCACATTCTCATTTCTGTTTTGTAAATAAATGAAAAATATTAAGTGACCCATACCTCAGTAGGTCCAGCATACATCATAGGCGAGGGGAATATGGCGAGAACAGTACCGCGCGGGTCCAGTACACCCTCGTTCAGAACCGCTTTGTGTTGGTTGATGCGGACCTCTAATGGCACGTCGTCGTCCTTGGTCCAGCCGCCTGGGAAGAAAATGGCCACTTGTACAAATTGAAACGGGTCATCTTGCCGCTTCGGAATACACGTTTGTTAGAATATTGAGATGAGACACGTTCGTTTTTTGTAATTTTCTAGATCTCTGTAGTAAGTTAATATAAAAATTTATAAGATAAGGATCAGTAATGGGAATACCTCTTTCTTTTTCTTAGTCATATACTCATGACTAGGAATTGTGATCCAGTTCAAATACAAAATAACTGGGGCACGATTCTCGTGCAGTGGAAAAAAGTTTACACTCGTAAAATTGCATACATTTTTACGAATGTGAACTTTTTTTCACTGTATGAGAATCGTGCCCCTGTCTTGAAAATTATCGTACAGTAAAATTAAAGTGGCATTCAAGAGCTTTTTGACCAATTGGCATTGGCAAACGCCAAATATACGTAATATTAAAGAAAAAAAAGTAAAGTAAGCCTATATAGAGCCATACTTGTCATGGAAGTCACTTAAATGGTCGGAATGGTCACCCATCCAATCACGACCGCGCTGTGGGTTGCTTAACTTTTGGTATCACTACCAAAGCGCTGCCGCCACTGCGCCACAAGCAACTCATTATAAATTTAAGTATAATATACGAACCTAGAGGATGTAACAGAAGAACCGGTTTCTTGAACCCTCGCTCCGCAAGTTGGCGATGAGTGTCTTGCATGAGGAGGGCGTGGCCGTTGTGGATTGGGTTTCTGAGCTGAAAAATAAACTGCAATGTAATTCCACCCGCGAAATGAAACAGAACCAGACAAGTGTTACAAAACTACCCGCTAGAAGTGAAGGGAGCTACTCAGTATATTTTTATAAAAGGCAGACATTTGACCGCAATCTCATTTGATGGTAAGTGACGATGCGGCTGAGGATGGGTCAAAGAAACAGTCTATTCACTCGTAATTTACTCCTATACCAGTACGCAAAAGATTAACGTAAAGGACTTGTCCTCTTTTTGTATGGAGGCTGGTTTTTTATTCCAAGATATCACTAACCACCAATAACCTTTATTTATCTTTAAGCTACAAAAATATGAAACACGTAACCATAGAAATCAGAATTTTAAACGCCTCAATTTTTGAGAAAACATATATTTTGCAACAGGCATCATCCATTGATCACTTACTTGTATTTACTGGCTGTATGGCTATGTACCATTGCCTTTCTACTGGTGGATAAGTACTACTAGGTACTACCACAGATTATATATTAAGTACTACTGTCAATGGAATGACAATTTTGCTGTCAATTTTTTTTTCATGCGTTAATTGATATAGGCGAAGGTGCGGTTTATGTACAGACAAAGAGAAAAAATATTTTCAATTTTTCTCTAAATCGGAGGCCTTAAGAAATTTATTAATTATGCAGAAAGGCTACTTTTTGTGAACTCTTTCATAGAATATTTAGTTTATTCTGGTTAGAAATATTGAAGAATAAAAAACCATTAATGGACAAGTCCTTTAAAACGTTTGGTGCGAATTAGTGGCATGTCAATGACATAAGGGTGGAAACGCCTGCGTCCCCATATTAAAATGGGGCCTGTGATAAATCAATTCGCGCACTCGCCGAAATGTCGCCTGAAGAACACTGAAAGGCACAGTGTCAATAACTAAACAACTTTATCCTAGAAACATTCGTCAAAATATGCCAAACAATTCAGATCTCCATAGAAATCGGACGGGTACCGTGACCGGTTTAGTATGGAAAGTCAAAAACTTTTTGTCGTTTTACGACGCATGTTTCTAGAAGAAATTTGTTGTTACTTATTCTGAGTAGCTCCCTTCACTTCTTACGGGTAGTTTTGTATAAGTTTAAATAAGAAACCAAAAATTCGCGCACGGGTAGGATTTGAACCCACGACCTTTGACTAACCGGGCCAACGCTCTTACCAACTGAGCTACCGTGCAGTTCATCCACCCTTGCGAAATTCTTGGTCTCTTTTGAATACGTCATTTCTATCCTACCCGTGTGCGCATTTTTGGTTTCTTATTTAAACTTATATAGACATATAAAATTGAACACTGAGTTTAAAAAAAAAAACTACTGGGTAGTATAAATAAATAAAATAATAAATTGTTTCAAAATCATACTAATTACCTAGCCCCAAAATAAGCGTGAGCTTGTGCTATGGTGACTAGGATAACGGATAGACATACTTATATACATTAATAAACATCCATGACTTAGGTACAAATGCTCGTGCTCATCACACAAACATTTGCCCCTTGCAGGATTCGAACCCGCAACCGCCTGGTTTAGAAGTCCGGGGTGCGAACCACTACACCAAGACGGTCGTCAAAAGTATTGTAAGTATTGTAACAACTGCACCTCACGGCGCTCACCTTGGGGCAAGTCACTCAAGCCCTCACACGTCTAAAACCTAAACGATCGGCGGGTCCAGACGGTATACCTGCTTTTCTTTTCAGAGATTGTAGGATGATATTAGAGGAACCGCTTCTTCACATATTTAATATATGTATAAAGAATGCGGTGTTCCCGTCTGCGTGGAAGTTGAGCAGAGTTATTCCGGTCCCAAAAGGTGGGGCAGGACCTGAGGTGAGCGGCTATAGACCAGTGGCTGTTTTGTATACGCCGGCAAAGGTGTTCGAGTCCGTTATTCAGCGTAGCATGTACGCGCAGATCATCGGGCAGCTGTCAGATGCGTAGCATGGTTTTAGACCAGCGCGAAGCACTACATCCAACCTACTCAGCTTCATGGTAAAAACAGTACCGGTGGTGGACGCGGGTGGCCAGGTGGATGCGGTGTATTTCGATTTTAAGAAAGCCTTCGATACCGTCCGGAATGATGTGTTGCTCAGGAAGCTGGCGGACATTAGATGCACGCCACATTTTTAAAATTTTTTCAGTAGCTACATGCGAGATCGACAGCAATATGTAGATTACAATGGCTCAGAATCGGAACCATATTACACGAGATCGGGAGTAAGTCAAGGTAGCAATTTAGGACCACTTGAATTTATCATTATGATAAATGATTTACCGGAAGTGGTTAAGCATAGCTACAGTCTACTGTTTGCGGATGACTTCAAATTGCTATTTGAGATTAGGGATATTGCCGACTGTGAACGGATGCAGGAAGATTTAAATAGAGTAGTCGAATGGAGTTATAAAATTGAACTATATTTTAATACATCGAAGTGCAATGTTGTTTCATTCACACAATCTTACTTGCCGTTACTATATCAATATAGTATGGACAACACACCACTGAAACGAGTGACTGAAGTTAGGGATTCGGGAGTGCAAATAAAATCTGATTTACACTTTCGTGATCATGTTGTTAATGTTTGCAAAAAGCCGTATAGGAACCTAGGGTTGGTACTTAGGCAGTCACATGATTTTACGAACATTGGCACCTTAAAGGTCTTATACGATGCATTGGTCCGGAGTCACTTAGATTTTAACGCGGTCATATGGGCACCGCATGAAGTGAAATATAGTGCAATGTTGGAACAATTACAAAACAAATTCACAAGGTTCCTAATATGAAACTTTATGGGGTTTACCCATTCTACCCCCTGATGTATCCCACGCTATTCGTGCTGGGGATGTTATTACAAATTGGAGGTACGAAGGGAGTTGGCGCTCGCAATCTACGTGGTGAGGTTATTGCGGGGTGTTGTGCACAATCCCACCGTGTTGCAATCAATCGGCCTGTGCGTCCCGGACAGGTACGTGTGGAGACGGCGACGGCCGCGCCTCCTGGCGGTGCCTGACGCCCGAACTAAATTGTTAAGAAACGCACCTCTTACGCGTATTACCGAAGTTTTAAATAACGTGCATGGGTCAGTTGATATATTTACCTGTTCGTTGAGTGAATTCGAAAGGGTTACATTGAACTGTATATGTTACAATAGATAGATAAGTAGGCTTAAGATACAATATCGCATTGGGTATTAACCTGTAATGATAGTTGTAAGAAGTTTATAAATAAATAAATAAAAAAATAAAAAAACTTGAAGTGAACGCGTAGTACAGCATTGTGACGGAAGTGTGCCAGTGCTAGTCAATATTGCAGGACTGACCTGGAAAGCGAACACGGCGTCGGCTCCCAACTCCTGGAACTTCTGCCTGAGCTCGTTAGGCGTGAGGCGGAACGAGTCGAGCCCGTCATCCCAGCGGATTCGCTCGAACACTTCCAAGTTTCCACCGACCAACCAGTCACCTGATTCTTCGATCATCTGGAAAGTAGGCTAAAATTAGTACAAGTGGCAAAGTAAGCGTTTAATGCTAAGAAGCACTTACTTAGAGCTTGAATATCAAGGCGAATTCGAAAAACACTCGTAAAATTGATAGATCTAATTATTAAGGGGTACAACTTGATGAAAAATTTAAATTTTGGTGACAGAAAATATAGTTCCCAAATTGTACATCTGAAGTATCGCTTTGTTAATAACGGCAGTGAGATGTGGACGATGACCCAGCGCGATAGGGAGAAAAGAGAGGCCTTTGAGATGTGGTGTTGGCGCAAGATGGAGGGGATTAGTTATATGGAAAAGGAGACCAATGAGGAGGTTTTGAAGATTGTTGCCGAGGAGAGACAAATACTGCAAACCATCGAGAATAGGAGAGGAAATATGCTGGGACACTTAGTGCGATACGATGACCTTATTATAGTGATTATAGAGGAAAAAGGAAAAGAGGAACGCCATGAAGGTCCTACATGGACCAAATAAAGGGAAAGTGATGGGTAAATGCGAACTGATTTGATCGAGTGGACAATGAATATTGGTAAATAACTAAATTGTACGTTGCTTACTGGTCCAGCAACCAATTCATCCATCTTTTACTCTTGTAGTTCGGTGAGACAGAATCCATGACCGGAGAGAGATCAGACGCAGAACTTACGGCTTAATATGCTTTCCGAGGAACAGGGGTGTTAACTCCACCAAGTTTTCGACTCCGAATCTGTGTCTGACTTATTTCAAGACCCTGAAACAAGCACTAACCTTGATATAAGGGTGTCCAGTGTGATATATCCCGAACTGCCTCGCGCACCGCTCCGGCTTCCTGTGCGGGTAGAACTCCGGCGAGCGCAGCACCGCGACCGCCTTGCCTCTGTACGACAGCGCCACCGCCGACGCGCCGGATACACGCTCCTTCACTTCCGTCGACACGGGCAGGACGACCGGGACCGATTGGTTAACTAGCGACCCGTCCGGCAGGGATAGGCAGTTCGAATGGAGGGCCTGCAATAGTAAGTAAATGGTTGATAATTGTATGCTTATCGGCAATTATTTCTTTTTGATACGTGAGCGAAATTTTTGAACTAGCGACCCGTCGGCCAGGGCTAGGCAGTTTGAATGGAAGGCCTAAAATAGTAAGTGTATTGTAGATCTTGTTCTTGTGGGTGTAAGGTTGATGATTGTAAGATTGCTGATATGAGGATTGTTGGTTAACTAGAGACCCTTCGGGTACTGGTTAGGCAGTTTGGGTGTAGTGCCTGGTAATATTAAACGATTATAGATCAGATCAGTACAGATTTGGATCAGACGTTTGTATGTTTTATAGGTTTTGAGTGTAAGGTTGATTATTGTAAAATTTCTTAGCAATTCATGCTTTTTGATGTGTAAGCGAAATGGTTAACGAGGGTCTCTAGACCCTCGGTCGGTAAGAGCTAGGGAGTTTGCGTGTAATAAGCGGTTACATATCTTGTTTAAGTGGATATAAGGTGGATAAATGTAAAATTGCTTAGTAGCAATTGCTGCTCTGCGATGCATGATAAAAAATCGGGAACGAAAGGTTAAGTAGCGACCTGGTAGGGCTAGGCAGTTTAAATAGAGGGCCTGAAAAATAAGGGGTTATAGATCTTGTTCGTGTGGATGTAAGGTTGATTATTATAAAATTGCCGATATGAGGATTATTGTTTAACTAGAGACCCGTCGGGTAGAGCTAGGCAGTTCGAGAGTAGTGCCTGTAATAAGCGGTTATATATCTTATTTTAGTGCAATAAGGTTGATATTGTAAAATTGTTCATCAGGAATTGATGCTTTAAGCGTGACTAAACATCAGGAACGGGTTGGAAATAGCAAGGGATTACAGATCTTGTTCCTTATTTTACGGAAACGCATTAAACAGAAGAGTTTCGAACACTTTACAGCGTCCGTGATCACTGATAGCTTAAGGTATTAATTGTCCTTATTGAGTTATGAATTGAAACGCAGCATGAGCTAACCATGTCTGGAGATCTTGCAGTGCGAAGTCTTGCTTTGTTCTGACTTAGGATAGGATCCCATGCCGGTGGAACTAATCCGAAGTAATCCATAAAAGTAAGTATAGTATTTATTGGGCCAAAAGTTACTTAATACTTTACATTACACATGAAATGAGAAAATGCACCATCATAAATAAATGAATATGAATGCAGTGTGTTTTGATGAGGCTTGTTCTTATGCGGGTAAGGCTGATTATTGTAAAATAGCTGATATGAAAATTGTTACATACGTGAGGTGCGCGATTTCATATCAAAATATCTTAAGATTGGATGTTATAAAATTCCGGTAAAATACCTATGTTTTGTATTTATTTCGCAAATGTGGAGCATTTAGCTTACTTTAAAAAAACGCTAGGTTATAGCTTACATTGGAATTTTAGAAAAAATACAACATTTTGATTACCATAGTACGGTAAAATAGAAAGGAATAACATATAACCTCCAATAACATTACATGGTGGGGAAATACATACGTGAATTAATGTAATACTGGTTTTTTATTCAAAGCAAATAACATGATTGTAGCTTTATTAGATGTTTTATTACATGAGTGCCATAAAACATCCTTGTGCCATTTCCTAACATAATTTTTCATTTGACGCGTATGATCTACAGTAATACCAGCCCTGTGTATCTTTCCGCGTAGGTAGCAAAAACGTTCCTACGCGCGGCGACCCGACTAGGTAAGGGACTAAACAAGTTGGGTGTCGCTAGCCGGCAGCGACACGCTCCCGCGTTTTATTCACCGGCGGTGTGCGACACAAGTTGCTGGTTGGACGAGCGTGAATAAAGTCCTAGAAAGATGCGCTAGATGGCGTAAGTAGCTTCTTGTGGCAGTCAACCCTATCGCGTTGCGTGATAGTACGTCACTGAATAGGTTTAGTGTATTATGAATCATATTCCAGAGTTATAAGAATGAAATTATCTTGCAATGTATTTCTGTAGGTGTCTACACGAAAATGTGCTTGAGTCAGAGGCGAACTGAATAACACCATATCGTTAGTAACATTGAGTAGATATTTCTTTGAATTTCATTGCAAAGTCATACTTCTGTACGAAGTACTAGTACTTATTCTGTGGTAATACCCACTTCCACTATATCGTTATCTAGCCTTTATCATATTGATATTGATCCCTAAATTTTAAAGTTTTACAGTAATCTTATCGGGCACAGTTTATAAACAGCTGATTAAGATTACTACTTACTTGTAGGTACTCGTTCTCTCGCATGAAACCTTTGAGCGGATACGCCCAGCCTTCCGATAGCACCTGCGAAACAGATTAAGTTGTAAACGATACAATCTATAATCATTCTGTAATATTCCAATGTTATGTCATTGCCTGATTCCTCAATCTTTATATCGGATCAAAGAGGATTTTGCCAATGGCTTGCGTAATAAATAAGAATTTATTACAATCAGATTGTACATGCCCTGTGGGGCATGTACGATCTGATACGTACGTACGCGTGTGCACGTACTATGTGCTCATTGCAGTTTTTTAGGCAATAAAGGTAAAGTTGTATGATGTAACTAAGCAAACAAATAACAGGGTAATAATATTACTAATCTAGACCACCTCCGAGGCGGAGTGTCTTGCACCCCGGTTTTCAAGGTGTTGCCACTTCTGAAACCCGGGATCGATCCCAGATCGAGTCAATACAGAAATCCTTATTTTCTATATTGTATCGGATCTATGTGGTACCACCGTTGTTTCAGATTTCCATGACACAAGTGCTTTAGCTGTACTTTGGGATCAGAGCAACGTATATGATGCTGTCCAATTTAGCAAATCTATAAGTGAAAATTGTAGATTACAAGCAAAATGCTGCCTTAGGATTCTGGACATGTCAATTATAAATACGAAAAAAACATATACGTTTAAAACCCTCGTAAACGGCTTTGTATTATTGGTTTGACTACATTGTTGGAGCAAGTAAACGCCTATATGAATCCAATCCACCGTGTTATTGAAGAACCTTCCTGTTTGGCACCGGCATCAACTAGAAAAGCAACTCAGCAAAGGGGATGCTGTAAAAGACCCCAAATATCTGACTTTGAGACGATCTTACGATCAGTAAGATCTTCCAGTTACTCGATCAAATAAAAAAAAATGTTTCCGAAAATCACCTTAAGGAATTAAAATAAGAAACTTGAACCCTAGATAGACAAATAACAACAGAAAACATACCTGCACCCACTGCAGATCAAGTGTGGTGATCTCGATGTGCGGTAGCCTAGTGGCTTCTTCGATCGCGCTGGTCAGCCGGTTGCCGTATATGAATAGTTCCTCCACCGTCACTGAGCTGCTCTCGAAACGAGGTATGATGCTCTGTGGAAGAGCATAATTAGTTATAATTTTTCTAAGTTCACTGTATGCCAGCACATCATCAGACAATATATAGGTAACCCGCTTAGGCCAAACTGTTCCATTATTGTGTCGTCGCTGGGCAGATTTCGATGTGAAAATAGCAAAAACAAAAATGTAAACCTATAGTTTTCGTCTTTGTGTAAAATAGCAAAAACAAAAATGTAAACCTATAGTTTTCGTCTTTGTGTAAAATAGCAAAAACAAAAATGTAAACCTATAGTTTTCGTCTTTGTGTAAAATAGCAAAAACAAAAATGTTAACCTATAGTTTTCGTCTTTGTGTACTGATAAACAGAATAGAAGAGGGGCTTTGAAATTTTAGCACCAGCAAACATAAAGGGAAAAGTTTGACCAAACTTCAGGAGGATTTTCTATTATTTAAATGTGGTTCAAGAATAATAATCTCAACGATGTCCTGAAATTTCTAGTAATAAAGTTTTGTCTGTCACGATCGAATTCTTATAGTTAAAATTAACTTTTTCAAGGCGGTTTTCCTGACTGAGCTTCTCATACATTTGCAAGGTATCGAGCGTATTACGTCTTAAATATTTATTAGTACCAAATAAAGTCGCTGGGAAATTGAACTTAGGAACAGATTAGACAAGTTTGTTGAATAAAGTAGTTCGTTTGTCCTCGCAAAGTGTCAGAATGCAAATAAATTATTGCCAGTTATAAAAAAATATTTACCTGTGACTCGAGTAATCGAATAACTTCCATGGTGGACTCCTCGATGGAGCGGCCCACCGTCTGAATGATGAGCTCTGGCGCTTCTGGCCTCTCATACTCCTGTGTGATTCCCGTAAAACCCTGGAAAAAAAACAAGGTACACATAAAGCCTCGATGGCCTAGTGGTCAGCATGCTGGACGCTGGCTTTCGTCCAAGAGGTTCGAATCCCAGGCCCAGCCGAAATCGATGTTGAAGTTTTGCTGTCTTGAAATCACTCAAAACAGCTCGGAGTCAGTGATCGCTAGTGTTGACACCCCCGTGCCTCAGAAAGGACGTTAAGCCGTTTATTCTGCGTCTGATCTCTCTCAGTGTCTTTATCTTGCTTACTTGGCAAATCTCTGTTGAGATTGTCCACCGTAGCAGGCCTGTGTATCTTCCCGCTTAGGTAGCAAAAACGTACCTACGCGCGGCGACCCGTTGTAAGGGGCTAAACAAGTTGGGTGTCGCTAGCCGGCAGCGACACGCTCGCGCGTTTTATTCACTGGCGGTGCGCGGTACTAGGTTGCTGGCTGGACGAGCATGAATAAAGTCCTAGAAAGATGCGCTAGATGGCGTAAGTAGCTTCTTGTGGCAGTTAAGGGTTAACATCGTGTTGCGTGATTGTACGTCACTGAATAGGTTTAGTGTATTGAATCATATTCCAGAGTTATAAGAATGAAATTATCTTGCAATGTATATCTGTAGGTGTCTACACGAAAATGTGCTTGAGTCGGAGGCGAACTGAATTACACCATATCGTTGACAACATTGAGCAGATATTTCTTTGCAAACTTCTGTACGGAGTACTAGTACTTATTCTGTGACCGTAGCTAAAATTCGGCTAGGAGGACCAGAAACATGAAGCCAAGTATTTTCAAACCGGAAATAATAGTCCGACAACTTCGTGCCAGACTCTCCTTGCGCCTTGCAAGACGTGCTGGGAACGAGGAAGCGCCAATCACACGCAACTGTCCTTAGGAAACGGGAAATGATGTGAGGAAAGGCCTCACAACATTACCCGTTCCCGCTGTCATCTAGCGTGTAGTAAATCTATAACGTCAGGTAATGCCTTGTTTTAAACTGCCAAAGAGGAGTCGCTAGGTTTTATGTGGGTCTCCCCCACCCGGAAGGGCCGGATATACCATAAAGTATGGCATCTTTCGAAAAGAATCCTTTTTACCTACAAGTTCGTGCGCGATCCTCCTTGCACACCGGAAAATGTGCGGGGCCGAAGAGGCTCCAATAATACGCGACTGTCATAAAATCCCCACTCCCCGCAACATCACCTGTTCTCAATGACTTTTAGTGCGCCTCACCTCCCGCACCTATGGCGATCACAGGAGGGTCGCGCACGAAATTGTCAGAAATTCGCAGACTACACAATGTCATGTCAATGGACATTTAGAAGGATAGCAAGTTAATGGCACACGTAATGCCATCCACCTACATGAATCCAACTAAGCCAAGTGTAACTAATGGCTATTTCAGGACCATTTTGTCTGCCTATAAACTGTATAACTTCATAAAAGAAAACCGAGTGAGATAGGTACCTTAATCTGTCCCTCTCTAGCTTTCTTGTAGAGACCTTTGGTGTCTCTCTGTTCGCATACTTCAAGTGGTGTGTCAATGAACACTTCGAAGAAAGGCAAGTCCGAGTCTGTGTGGATTCGGCGCGCCACTTCGCGATCCTGAAACAAATTAAATAGTACGTTTTTTCAGAGTTATTTAGTCTGTATAAAGATGTTGGGCGATTGCATCGTTGAGCGAGTCGATACACACACAAAGGTATAATTTAACAGGCATTTTTTAAACCAAAATCGTTAGTTAGACTATTGTTAAATTTACATTCAGAGAACAATACTATTATGGTGTGCGAACCAAAATTAATTTAGCTGATTGAGTACATGGGTAATAATAATAATACAAACAGATAAATATTTTAAAACGATATTTTTGTATTTTTACTGACTTAAACGAAGTCCTAGATCGTATTTTTTAACAATGTACTTAGTTGTTACATAATTCGAGTTTTTTAAGTTTTATTATGTTTAATTAAGTTGTGTATAATGTAATGATATTGAAATAAACTGAGTTACAATTACAACTGGGTACCTACATCCTATTATACTTGTTTGAGAGTTTAGGCAGTGGATTACACGTGGAGGGCGACAATGATAGGTGGAAAATTCGTCATGTCTTAGCACTTATAGCTAGGTACTTGCCACATCAGCTTTCAGGTATCACTTCACAGGCCACAATCACTCGAAATGTCTGTAAGGAGCTTCACAGGATACACACGCGGCGAAAGCGCTCTGGTCGGTCTAGTACATGTGTCATAGGTAACGTCTCGATGTCGACTGGGGCTCCGGGGTTCTCACGGTACGTTTTAAACAAATAAAAATAAGGCAGGTAGGCGTGTGAGTGTGCGCGGCGCAGTATCAATAGGGTACACAAACAAATCAAAATATTGTAGTAAACAATACTATTATATATATTATAGTCATCATGGCGATACATGAGTATATAGTGTCGTCAGTAATTTGTAAGTACAAATACAATGTAAGCAATACCATGAACCGGAAGGCGTGACATCAGGATAGGACATATCATTTAAATAAATTACTGATGCAATTTTGCAAAAACTTGCAACAAATGCTACACTACTGTCATGCTAGTAAGTATTGTATTATACCATTTGTACGATACCAGTTTACATAACGACCTACCATTAGCTGATTACATACGCAAGTGATAATAAACGAGTTCAATTAGATCGATATTTAGATAAACGCCATGATTTTCAGTGTTTTATTTACCTCTAGGACAGCACTAGGGATAAAATTAGGACATTTTTTATTACGTAATAATGTACATTACATTATCTTTATTTTACTCTTTTACATTTGAGGTTTTAATTAAAGTTCACGGGTGACAAAAGTAAAATAATAGGGACGTACAGTTACAATTTGTTTAGATATGTTTTTACGTAGTTTTTTTACCATTATCTAATAATTTTGGAGTAAATTGATTGTTCAATGGTTATCTGGATTGTAAGCGAAAGTGCCTACAGAAATACAACATTGAAGTTTGAGTAGCCTCCAGTACCTACTGATCGATCACATAATATTTATTTGCCCCTATTCGGTATGTAAAGTAAATTTTAAGGTATGTTTTATATTTTTTTCTTGAAATAAAGACTAAATTAAGAAAGTAATTAGAGTATATCGACTTTTTAATTAGTAGTTATTTTGTTTGGTTGCGGGTTCGAATCCCGCAAGGGGCAAATGTTTGTGTGATGAGCACGAGCAATTTGTACCTAAGTCATGGATGTTTATAAAAAATGTATATAAGTATGTGTATCCGTTATCCTAGTAACCATAGCACAAACTCACGCTTAGTTTGGGGCTTGGTAATTGGTGTGTTTGTTGAAACAATTAATAATTTCTTTTATTTATAATTAATTATTGAAAATATAAACTGTTGACGTCTTAAGCATGCCTATGACGACTTTCTCACATATTTACAGGATTGCCTTTGGAAGCAAACTTTTTTCTCGATTGGAAACTCATACACATGCAAATAAAACCGTCACATGTAGGTTTCCGGTGCGTTTAGAGTGCATGTGAAGGATAAACTATACTCCGTATTTTCGTAAAAATAATTCCCATCTTTCAATTTTAGGTGGTATAAGTAACTGTATAGTGATTATGGGCATAGGGAATCTTTCTGTGGTTTTGAAATTACCATAGGTTCTTTTTTACTTTACATACCCAATTCGAAAATGCATAATTCTGTACCCAGCCGATTGCTTTTGCCTATTATTATCCTATTTGTAAACTTACTAACACACTTGACGACCGTCTTGGTGTAGTCGTTCGCACCCCGGACTTCAAAACCAGGTGGTTGCGGATTCGAGTCCCGCAAGGGTCAAGTGTTTGTGTGATGAGCACGAGCATTTGTACTTAAGTCATAGATGTTTATAAAATGTATAGTATAAGTATGTCTATCCGTTATTCTAGTCACCATAGCACAAGCTTAGTTTGGGGTTAGGTAATTGGTGTGTTTGTTGAAACAATTTATTTATTGTTTACTATGTGTAAGTAAGTTTACACTAACTATAGTAGGCACTACTGGCACTATACAGTGACTTAATCATCACCGTTTACAAATGTCTTGCTTAAGTAAACATTTATAGTGAACAATTATGTTTTGGCTCGAATCATGCCCACTTAAAAGATAAGAAGCAATTAATATCTTTTGAACAAATTACTGTGACTTTATTTGAGGCCAATGAACGGACAAAATCGTCTTCGAATTTTTGAGACTACACACAACTATTGTATGAATATGACATGGTGATCTTAATTTCAACTTGTCAACTAATAACTATTAGTAAACATATAACTATTAGTACTTGTGCGTCAGTAATCTATTTAGGAAACTGGAATGTTGTCTTGTTGTACTAATTATTTAACTAGGCCATTTATCTTAACATCATTATCTTCATAGACGATTACATTGCAAAAGATACATAGTTACCTAAATGCTAATAGGTCAAGTATGTATCATTCTTAGTATGTTACCCATTTTTATATGAAGTTTTTTTTGACATAAATTATGGAAAAACGCAATACAAAAATTGTTCAATAAATTACTTACAAACTAAGATGGCATGTACAAACAAAAATATTTAAGCAATTTAGGTTTGCCCAGCCCCAGATAAGATATATAGATAAGATGTATAATAAAAAAAGATGGAAATAATTCTCTATGCCTGGGGCAAGTAAACAAGAACAAACGGAACTTGAATTTAAAACCTGTTTAAAGGGACCCGGGTTATGGCCGTTCCTTTCAAATATATAAACTAAAGGCAATTGAACATACATAAACCAGCGATTCAGAGCAAGTCGCAAAAATAAACAATACTGGTTTGCGGGATTTCGACTCAAAAATAAGTTCTTTTAAGATTTTTGCCAGTGCAGTGAAACACAACAATTTACTTAGTATGGTAAATATTAATTTTAAAATCCATTTTGCCCAGGTAGGTTTCTAATGAGTTCGTTTAACCTAAAACTAAGGTAATAATCCATACTAATATTATAAATGCGAAAGTGTGTCTGTCTGTCTGTCACCTCTTGACGCTTAAACCACTGAATCGATTGATATGAAATGTGTTATGGAGACAGATCGAGACCCTGGAAAAGACATTGGCTCTATTTTGTCGCGATATAAAAACATTGGGGGTGGAATGGGGGATGAAAGTTTATATGGAAAATCCAACTCTTGCGGGCGAAGTCGCGTGGAACCACTAGTATTATATATAAACAATTATGTTGTAATGGGTTGAATAACATGCATCTTATTGCACTAGTAATAAAGTCTAACAGTTTAACGTTGCATAAACGAACCAACATTTTCGCCGGTGCTATTAAGCGACGCCGTGGCGTAACGCGCAACGCATGCTACTGAACCACAGACCACACAACCTAAAGACCACGCTTTTATTAACTCTAATACGAAAACAAAATCGCCAAAAGTTGGTGGGGTGCGGGGAGAGGTCTGCTCGTTCCGATTGGCTAGTACAAGGAGACGTCAAATTTGACAATGGCAGTGATAGCTCACTAGTGATGGGCAAGACATATCTTCATATCGATACCTTAGTTTAAAAAAAAGTAAGAAAATATTTAGGAGCTTTAAAATAATTCATTTAAAAAACACACGTACAACCGACACCGATAAATAGCACTTTAAAAAAAAACTGGAGTGGGCAAAGGTCAATCGCCGGAGATCTCACGTTATTTAGCTACTTTTCATAATTTAGCGGTTTTAGTAAAACAAGTTACCTATCTCACTCAACATCATTTTGTTAAGTGTACGAAAACTAAGTGTGAAAAAAAATGGCAATTGTACGCAATGTGAGTTTGATATATTTATTTTAAAAAGTTTAGTTAAGTTGTTTGTTTTATTAGTTAAAGTTTGTTTGTTGAAGCACTTTACACTTATTTCAATTCATCGTAAGTGCTCTTATGTAAAGTCACTTTATTAAAATATATATGAAATAACTGAAATTTAGATACCCACTTACTTATCACTTGTTTTGTTTAGGATTTGTCGATATTTTGAATTTTAAGTTTACTAGTATGTGTCTCGACACTATTTTACTCCTAGCTAATTGACAAATTGAGACAACATAATTTGAACTAAACTTGCGAGAAAGGGATAGCAAAAAAAAGATATCAACGCGTGCTCTTTGAAATAAAACATTTTATTTCATTTTTGATATTTGAGTATTTCAATTAATTTGATAGGAATAATTACTTACCGTTGAAATGTAATGCCATCTTTCGTGAGACTACATGTTGTACTACACTTTTCACACCATTTCACTGAACAATACGGCATTATTACCGCTTTTTTTTTTTCGGGAGCAAGGTCAATGTTGTTACTTTGAGTCTCGGTAGCGGAATGAGAAACGAAAGGGGGCGGGGCCGGCTGTTATGCAGTGATACTGCATAACCTAGGCGAATGTAAGTCCCCCGCAATGCGTGGTCTTTAGGTTGTGTGGTCTGTGTACTGAACATAGCAGTATCCGTGAGAGGCCGGTTCGATCCTCCGCTCATCCTTACTCTTTTTGTATGAATTTATTATTTGCATTTGCCATTTAAATTGGGAGTTTATTCAAATCTTTAAAACGCAAACATGTAAGCATATCTGGTCACTGTGCCACGAGAAATTAAAACGGGCAAACCTGTGTCTGTTGGTCGAGCAAAATTGTGTAAATACCGACATTGTGAAATTATAAGTGCTAAATAAGTGCAAATAGTAATTAAAATTTCGTTTTGAGCTAATTATCTTTTGATCCAGAATGGGGTAAGTCTAGTAAAAAGAAATGCTGATATGATTTAGTATTCAGTATTGGTTCATAGGAAATAACGGGTCGTTATTGTTCTAGCCTATCGAAACGCCCTGGGAATCACGACATAAATTTGAATGGCGATGATTAGAGGCGTTGTTCTGCAGAAAACTCATGATTGACCCTTCAATGGTTTAATTAATTACACTAAGATAAGAAAAACATCCATATTACTAGCCGGAGTACTAGGATTGGAAGGATTCCGCCGTCAACATCTTAGGAAAACCCTCCTGGCGTCCAATTTATTTTTAATTAGTTTTTAGTGAATATTATTTAGTTACGGTACCTAGGTTATTATTTAGACGTGCACGTCATAGGTTATTCAAACATTATCATAAATAGTGTAAGTAGTCACAGAAACCTCGTTAGGATATAAACTAAAGGGATTATATGATCATTTAGCGTATCAGCATTAGGGTGCATTCACACTTAACTTATAATCGTTCTTGAACAATAAAGTAATTTTGTAATCTTTACTGAATATCTTTTATTTGTCATAATAGGGTATTACAATGTTTTAACTCATCTGCTACAAGTTTTTTATCAATATTAAAAAGGTGTGTAAACATCAAACACTATTACTTAAATAATCTTTGCCTTTATAGTCCGATCGCATATCTGAGAACTCAGACTTCGCCTGCTGGGTGCTGAGCGGTGCAGGGCGGCAGGCGCTTGTGATTTGATAGGGTGAAATTTGCATTCTTGTCACAATTTAAATCACCCCTGTACCCCGCAGGCGAAGTCTCAGATAAGCGTTCGGACTATACATAGTTATCTCCATTACATAGACGTAACATATTAATAGTTAGTCGTTCTATATCTAACAACGTCATGTTCGTATATCAACTAACCATAATATTCCGCAGGATAATTGTTGGAGGAAGAATAACTTAACAAGTAAGGGCAACGCGTGACTTTTCTAAGCAAAACTAGTTTATATAAATAAACCTTGCAATCAATCAGAGGACTCTATACATTCATCTTTGTAATGCTAATGAACAAGCATAACAGCCATTTATATAACTTTCATGAATATCAGATAAGGTATTTAATGCATGGGTCAATTTCTTTTGTAATATTCGTTGCCTGAATTAAATAATATTATTATTGTATGGTAAAATGTGTCGTTAGGACGAGTAAGCTATCTCGTTAAGAGATTTGCTATTATTTTTTACAATTTGGGCTTTGTTTGAGGCCTCACTCCTCCTCATAGTTGAGTTTGCCCAGCAGTATAGGATCTATAAGGGATAACTTATGTTTTTGGAGCCTCACTCTGGATGGCGATGTCTTATTTTTGAGTCTAGCCGTGACAGGGACGGCAAGAATCGAAAATATGGACGTCATCAGGAAAAAAAGACTCTGTATAGATAGAACGGACTTTGGCATACGGACTCTGTCTATACAGAGTCCGTATGCCAACGTAGGTAGATATAGGAGGACTAAAAGCAATAAGATTATTTGACATGAGCAAAGAGAGAGAGCCCGTAGACCAGTTGCTACTATTATATACTATTCTAATTCGAATTAGCTATCGCTAAAAAATGTATGAAACTCACATAAGCCATCAAAACACCACGTAACTTGTGCATACATTTTTTGACATTTCTTTACCGAAAGCGAAGTTCTAATATTTCATCTTGTCTAAGGTAAGGGCTCTGGCGCCCCTGTCTCAGGCTCTACCTTCCGACGCACTTATTGGCATAACGTACTCGTAAACTGTGGGCCTGGATAAACTACACATAACGACACAAACGGGATTTAATACAATAAATACTTTTTTTAAAGGTGTGTTTTCAAAAAACTAGTTCGAAAGAAAGTAAAAGTGATTTTACCTCAGCGAAAGGCGACACGAAGCTGCAGAGGCAGACGACCCCGCTGTCCGCGAACAGTTTGGCGACCTCCGCCACTCGCCGTATATTCTCCTCCCTATCCTCCTTGCTGAAGCCCAGGTTCTTGTTCAGGCCAGTTCGGATGTTGTCGCCGTCAAGGCCGTACGCTGGGATGCCTGCGCAAAGAACAATAGAAACGCTTTTAAGGCTAAGTAAAAATAGCAAAAGAGCTTTGAGGCTGATTAAAAATAAGGTAGGACTAAGGCTCCGCGCAGATGTGCCACCGGCCACCGCCACCGGTGGCTGCAGCGCCACGCCCTTTGGTCGTCGTCTGTGGCCGCTAAAATTTAACACTCGCCCCTGTACGTACAAGATACAGTACCGTTACCATGAGTTTACGGAGGTTTTACTCGCTAGCGACGACGTAAAAAAGTGTATGGAAAATTGCACAGCGCTTCTAGCGGTTACTTGGAGAACTAAAATTTTCAATACACTTTTTTTACGTCGTCGCTAGCGAGTAAAACCACCGTAAACTCATGGTAACGACACAGATGTTTTGTCAAAATGGCAAGTGGCCGCCACTGGTGGCGTGTCGCAAACAAAGTGCACGCCACTCGCTTCACGGCGTGCGGCGACTCCATACAGAACGTATTAAATGTAAACAGCTTGTCGTTAGCCACCGGTGCTGAGGTCGGCATACTGATCCGTAAATAAAACAAAATGATAATGTTGTATAAAACAACATTTTTAGGGCCAGGTCCTCAAATATGTTCCATGTTTTTTTTCTGAAGAAACAAAATTAAAATCCTAAAATTCCTTATACGACCTCTGAGTCGAGCACGCTCAATATGTTTCTTCTATAAAACCTAAGCAGGAGTTCTCATCACCTAGTCCACAAAACTGCTAATAAAATAATGTCCTAGCCGAATTTCAACCACGGTGCCGGGAGGCCCATCTCAACCGAGATAATCCAACTGCGGTGAGAGCAATCTGATATGACCGGATAAGAGTTCAGGCGCAGGATCGACAGCTTAACAAGCTTTCTAAGGCACATGTATGTTTAGCTAACTTTTTGACTTTGAGCTGTTTCCGAGAATACAATGGCAACAGGGTATGGTACTTGAATGGTTCAAAACCGAGACTTTGCCCATACTAAAACTGAAGAGCCTAACAATTAAGCGATCATTTATATTGGCATTGTCTTAGCAGAATAGAAAAAAAAGTCCTCCTAGTCGAATTTCGACTACAGTGGCCAATCTCGAGATTAGCCGACTGCGCGGGAGATATTATAGTGCACAAGTGTATGCGCAATACACCGGTGCACTTTCTTTTCCTTCACTCTCATAATTCGGTGAGCCGGCAGTCCGACATGACCGCAGAATAGATGGCCTGTTGTAGTCAATCAATTAGGTAGATTACTAGTGTATACCACAGGTAATCTACCAAGTTAATAGGTATATACGTAATTTGGTACACGTTAGTAACATCAAAATATATCTACCTTACTACTTTCCAATGTGCAAAATAATTTAAATGATTATCGTGTATTATAAAACTGTTCGATGTTCCAAATGCTCATAAAAGTCTGTCCTTGAAGCAGACACATGTTGCACTAATTAATTATTGATGGCATTAGTTAACTCGTGACGATGGGCACGCACAAACTAACATACAAAACTGCAAAAAATATTTATCACACACATAACATAACAGCCCAATGTTTGCCATTAGGTCTCTCTAAGATAAATACATTTTTTTAATGTAAATAGAATTTTGAATTATTAATTTTGGGCTATTAATTTACTCTAATTAGTAAGTTAGTTAATAGTTACTAACCATACATCTTTGGCACCTACTGGAAACATGGTGTCATTTCAGTGGCAACTCCAACATTAGTACATACGGCCTCATATCCGATAGATTTCCGTAACTATATTTCAACCTTATGTTAATCACAAAGAGTGATTGTATATCATTTGAGAAATATTGACAAGTTTGAGTAAGTTGATCCGGGGTCCACTGTACAGGGTGCAGATTCGGTAGAAAAACTACAGGAATACTAAAACATAAATACAAAACAAAAGAATAAATACTATGAAATGAAACTTTTATTCGCCTCTAACACGGTCAAGATAAGGGTGATACATATTGAAAAAGTTCCGCAAGTTTTGTCTGATCATATTCATCATCACAATAGACTTTTTTATCTACATATATTATGTACAGTAAAAAACTGGAAATAAAAACGTGTGTGGTTGATAGAAGTCATAAAATATTACCTTCAATCAGCTGGTATTAGTAAGATAAGTATAATAAGTATTAGTAAGATAAGTATAATATGACTATTATTGCATCGAAAATAAGCGGATTACTGGGTGTATTGTGTTGGTGATACGTCTCTCCTGACTGCCACGCTGGTCTAGTGGTCAGCGCGCTGGAGACCTGGGTTCGAATCCCGGGTCGGTACGAAAAAAAAGGGTTAGTCTGTCTTTGAATGCTCAAAAATCACGTTAAGTCATAATTATATCGGACTACCATAATTATTATCTTACTGAACTATGAGAGTAAAAAAATATGTAAGACCATGTGTACGCCGAACACATTTTTGTTTACCTACTGTCAGTTCACTGTTAGGAACGAATAACAATACATTTTTGTAGTTATGAAAAAAGTCGACCTTCGAAATCAAACTTAATTACCGTTAGTAGATACACACAACACAATGCTTATTGGTTTTTGGAGGCAAAATACTTTTTGTAGGTAAAATACTTTTTTGTTAATTTTAAAAACACTGTGCATATATTAATACACACTTTTTGCTGACAACATTGTAGTTTTATTTAGTTACACCTGATTAGTTTGTTACTTACTTTGTCTGAATTTGAATTAAAATGTATTCATTCATACTAAATTGAATCGAACGAAACTAACGACAAATAAGTAGAAATGTACCTTCTTATTCCACGAGAAAGAAATATGGTTGATGTATGTACAGGCGGTAGCACGTCAGGTTAGCCATTGGAACTACGAAAATAGCTTTTATTGCGTAGGGAATAGAGACGATCTTAAGGTCAAAGTGGGGTAGTCTGACGTGCGGCCGCGTACGTACGGTCGTGTGTACTAATTGGCTACTTGACACCACCAATCAATTTACGTACTTTTCATGAACTTTCGAAACGCTCTTATACCATAGATTTTGTATGGGAATAGTGAGTTGTGACGTCACATTTTACTATACTCAACTAAATTACTTATTTTCATGTTTAGCCTACTTAAAAATTCAATATTGCAGATATTTTAAAAAATATCAATGAACGTGTGTTTCAAATATGATGTTGTTTTCAAGGACCTATTCCTTGTTTCGGGTTTATTTGTTCATAATGTCAAGTACCCAATTGTACAAATTAGTAGTATGCGCATTGGATGTGAAATTTTAATATGTACAATGACATAAAATCGCGGCTGTATACCTATATTTTATTGCTCGTGCATGACTGTACAGTATGATTAGAAAAAAAATCATATACTTGGCTAAAAAATATTTTTTATAGTTTCATGAAAATATTTAAAAAATGCTACAGCGCGCGGACCCCAGACAAATTGGAGGCAGTACAAAAAAATATGATAATTAAAAAAAAAAATATTGTATAATGTATGCTTATGAGACAGAGTTCGTGGTTGATTTGGCGCCCACTAATTGTTATTTTTCACCAGCAGGTGATTGTGTAATACTATACATATACGTTATTATTTCTATTTGATTGCATACTACTAAGTTAGTACATCTAGCCGTCTAGTATTACAAAGGTTTATTCAGGTCATGTTAACACGTGGATTTATTCATTACCATTAATTTGTTTGTAAGCGTTTTCGTGAGATATAAAGATATGAGATTTTAATTTATGAACACGCTACAAAAGGCCGTGACTTCTTTTTCAAAGTATTATTTAATAATTGTATCCTACCAAAAACATTATGTAAAAAACTAACCAAGTCTCGATGTAGCTGCTTGTTTATCTTTAAAAAGTAATGAAATCTAAACAAAGTGTACGGAGTACTAGTACTTATTCTGTGGTCGTGCCAAGTCTAAGGTTCCTTACAGCGATTTCTTTATTATATGTCAGCCTATTAGATCCCACTGCTGGGAAAAGGCCTCACCTCAACTATGAGGAGGAACGAGCCATACTTCACCACGCGGGCTCAGTGCGGATTGGTGGAGGGGTGTATGTAAGGCAAGTGACAAACCTTACTGTCAGAAGTTATCAAGCCGCCCTAGGGCCTCTGACTAGGCTTAACGACTAATACCACAGATATTAGCCGGGACCATCTGCTTAACGTGCCTTCCGAAGCACGGAGATGCTTGTCATGGACGTCACTTAAATGGTCGGAATGGTCACCCATCCAATCACGACCGCGCCGTGGGTTGCTTAACTTTTGGTATTACTACCAAAGCGCTGCCGCCACTGCGCCACAAGCATCTCTCTCATTTCTCATTTCTTTATTATTAAAGTAATGTTGTGTGACTTAACGGTTAACTTCAAAATACACGCCCGACTATACTCTACGTTTTCACTAGTCAAAAATACCTTTGGAAACGAGATAGGCTTCGAGCGCGAAAGCTATGCTGGTCTTGCCAGCGCCGCTGAGCCCTGTGAACCACACAGTGCTTCCACGGAAGGCCCTGCTGCCGAGAGCCCTACTCCTGGTCGCCCTTGACACTTGGTGCTTTTGCTCCACCACATTCGTCGCCACTTGCGCGCACTGGAACAATCAGAAATCAATAGGCTTGGAGGTAGAGCTAAGAAATTTAATACCTGACTTATTTTAAAAATGACGATACATAGGTTAATGTAATAAGATTTAATATTCCAGTTTCATGTGATGTGACAGTCTCCGACGTAGTATAAGAAGTGATGAGAGTTTCCGTAATCGAATAGCTATCATGAAAACGGTAAGTTTTTCCTGTGTTGTAGGGCAATTCCGTGATGTGCAGTCTGGTGCATCAGTTGGTAAAAACTATGGGTTTTAAAAAATAACGAACACGAACGACCACGATTCGGTCTAAATGCAGTAGTAAAAAAATCCATTAAAATAATTCACGATAGATACGCTAATAAAACATTTACGAAGACAAAGCAAACCATATCAATACCGTAGAGTATGAGAGGTAAGACTGAGATCTACAAGTATTTTGAAAAGTTTAAAGCACCTCGTGATATCCCTCATCGGGAGATACGGACGGGATATTACACAAATATTAGTAAATAAATATACGTATACTTATACAGGGTGTAACAAAATCAATTACATTCCTTTTAGGGGGTAGTTCTGCTGCTCTAATAGTACAACTTTTACAATGGGACCAACATCGAAATCCCAAAAAAAAACACTGCTTTCGAGGTTTTGTAGGTAAACTATTAGTTCTTTCAACCTTAAAGTAACTGTCCAGTTAAACACAATTTTACGGATTACTTCGCGATTTATTTACATTTTATTTAAAACCCGACGTTTCGAACACTATACAGCGTTCGTGGTCACAGGGAGACTTTATTTTGGAAAATTGAAAGCCTAGTTTTGTACCATACTCAACAGATGGAACAGGTGTTTCAGTCTCGGTCTCAACTTGATTACGGTATATAGATGTAAATATGTCTATTGTGACTTGATGCATCTCGAGACTTCACATTTAATTATTAACCACTGATCAGCTGTTAGTCTTTGTGCGAAAATCATCATTTTTTTGAGATTTTGATTTTGGCACTATAGTATAAGTTGTTTTATTAGAGTAGTAGAATCAGCCTCTAAAATGAATGTATTTGATTTTGTTTGACCCTGTATAATTTTCAAAATTAGATTCAGTGATTCAGCACGAAAAAGAGACTATAAATCCACTCAAATAAGTATAAAATGATAGGGCTCCATAGAAGTAGCATTGGTATGGCATGGGAAATATATAAATAATGGTCTATAGTCCACAGTGTCCAATGAACAGGCACATCAAATTAGTTACATAGTAATCCATAGGTATTTATTTCGGAAACAATAATTCAGTTTCTATTCTAACTCGCATCTAATCAAAACATAATTCTTGCACATGTTACAAACCTTGACCCGAGTTACGTAGCTCGATATAAACTATCAGAACCAAAACAAAGTTATTTTAAGCTACGATTGTTAAAAAAAAAAACTATCCAAGCCTATTAAATCATGCACAAACATGTACTGGATCAAATCGAATGATCAAGGCAATTTAAAATGACCTAGACGAGTGCATTATCAACGTAAAGCATTTTCGATAATGGCTGTTCAGGCAACTTCCTGGTTTTGCAAAAAGAAAAAAACTAAAATGACTAAAACACTAAACCAATAAACTTCAATAAAATCCAATACTTCCTGTTCCTTGGTTTTTATCTTATTTCGTTATTTATTTGTAAGCCAAATAATAATCAATTATTGCAAAACCATATTTTTGCATAAATGTACGGTAAAGTGCTAATTGCTAGAAAAAGTTTTACCAGTTTACATTTTGGTATATTATCTCGAATAATTTGATTATTCATAAGCTAAATGAATGCATGTCCAGTTTAAGTCCAGATTTAAGTACTTACTTAACAGACTATAAAATAATTATAACTGAAAATTACTACATTAAATATACTATACTAAATATCTAAGATGAATCAATATTCTACTTATAAATATACAAAGAAAAACAGACCTAAGACTGATTCGCATATCAACGCACAACCCAAAATTACTGGGATTAGAAACTTGAAATTTTGCACCATGCTTCCTTGTATAGTGTAGGTAAGCACTGAGAAAGAAATTTTGGAAATTCATCCCTTATGGAGGTAAAGAGGGGGGGTAAGTTTGTATGAAAGTCCAATGAGTTTTGAAGCTAAATCGCTAAAATGGACCGATTTTCAGTTTTTACAATTTCCGTTTTTTTCTCTCCATAAAACCCTTTCTCGGTATTAGAAACACGAATATTTATATAAAATACGAATTTGTAGCCGTTCTGGCTGGCGTAATGCGCTTCACTAAACCTTTAGATATTTATTGTAATTAACTTCTTATTTGAATTGAAATTAATTGAACATGCATTTATTGCAGCTGTGTCCATTGTTTCAGTAGATTATCTAGCATGGATTGCTAGAGTGGACTGGAGTCCAGCGCTGGGCTGGAATAATCTACACCGGGCATTAAGGTAAACATAAACAAAAGAACTCGAACCAAATCGAATAGCATAGGGAACGTAGAGAAAGCGAAATTTCTTACGTAAAACATAACCGACTACATAACGTATGAGATAATACTATAGCTGCACATTACTGCATTTTGCTTACTAACCAAGTGCATTCGAAATGCTGCGTTAGTGAATTTAGGCGTATTTCCTTGTTATACTTCATTTGACTGTCTCGTTGGTCTAGTGGTCAATGCAATAATTTTCACCTGACAGTTAAATTTAAGTCCAACGCTGCTATGCAAATAAAAAAGTTGAAAAAAAAGTTAGAAAAAAAGAAAAATAAATATTACTTTTCGATACCGACTGTACTTAATGCAAACGAGATTATTGTGATATTTATTTGTAACAGTACGTATAATAATGACGATAACTTTTTAAGGACCCTGTTTACCACTGATAAAACAATCGCGGCGGTAAAATCGTATGATGATAACAGGGATAAAGCTAATGTGATAAAAAAATATTATGCAGTAGGTAAAAACTAATAATGAGATAATAAATAAATACCTACACTATGACTATGACTTCTTATGAATAAGTAAATAATAAAATGAAAATGTGAGGGGTTTTGCCTACCTACATTTTCTAAGAATACACGTAAGTATTTAATAACAAGGGGCGTTAAACTAGACACTAAGACATTATTATCTAGCTAGACCCATGCCAATTTAGAATGTAGTTTTATTTTCTGAATCGTCCTAAAATGCATAGACTAAACCGTAACCGATAAACAAAAAATGCTTCTTAGCGTTATCCCGGTTGTACACTCGCGCGGGCCCAGAGTCTGCTTTGGACCGTGATCCAGGATATGGCAGAACAGGTAATTTCAGTGGAGCGACGATCATTCTAACCTCCGCGACCCTGTTCACAGAGGAAACTGACCAGCTTGGATTACGGTTACACATTTAGTCGCCTGAATGTGCACGTTTCCTCACGATGTTTTTTCTACTAATGTACATAACTCAGAAAAAGTCATTGGTACATGGCGGCACGTGGGATCGAACCGCGTATGAGAGTCACCACTACGTCATCGACGCTCCTTAATATTTCGGTCCAGTCTAGTCTCCAGATATAAAATGATACAACACTATTCCAATTAATTTCAGTCTTAAACTGTACATTTGAATCGTTTTGTCTCCAGACGTTATGACTAGTTTAAAGTTCAAGAGGCCAACCACCTTCCCACGGATTTCATGGCATAAACACTTTTATGCTTCAAACTTTTTCATAAAATGTAGATTATATTTTTGCACAATAATGTGAACTAATATGAGAGTGCTTTCGACCGGAAAGAAAGTTATCACTGACATAAACAAACAGGTGAAAGTTCTCATTTAGGCTTTTAATTGTCGTGTGAATTAACACGTAATATTGTCGAAACAATGACAGAAATATACGAAAATGACAATATGTATAAAGAATTAAAAGATTGTAGCGTATAAGGAACCACTCACGCCTCCAGCACCTACGCCCAATCTGGGATGCGGGTTGATTTACACATAATAATTTCTAAATAGTTCCCTAAAACCTGGGAGGTCTGGTAACGATCTGAGTTCGGATATTAATTTCGGCGTATGATATACTTTTTAAACGTTATCTAAAACGCTGTGGTAGGGACAATTTATTTATTTTTATTTTATTTATTTATTTTATCAAAAAAGTTTTAAATATTGCATCAACCGAAAACCCTCCTGCAATCCAGCAGCTATCAAATCAGCGTAGCATTTCAAGTGTCGGATCCCGGAACCACAGTCTAGTAATCCCTGAATTCCCTACCGTAGCCTACATGTATGAGGATACTGATTATACTGGAAGGGTTTACATAAACGCTGCATGATATGGTAGTATAGTACGCATAGGGTTTGTTTTTTTTTTGGAAAATCTTAATATCCAAAGTATCCAAAAAAGTAGTGTTAGTCATATAAAACTAAAAATGTGTGACTGGATCAATTTTCATCACTATGGTATTTCGGGATAGTTTTTCGGCCCCTTTTCTCTCTTCCTTTAGTCGCTCCCTCAGATCTAAGGATGGTGTCATCGTCAAAGTTGCATCTCGTGCTGATGATGATTTGGCTCCACCGGTTTCTGCCCAGTGCGTTTTTTTACACAATTTAACGTTTATATGGAAAAATCCGACACTTGGGGCAGGGATCAGCTTTAAACAAATTTAAGAGTGATTCTTCTCTACTTGTACTATTGAGAATTCTTAAACTTTTACAATAATAAAATCCATCAAAAGTCGAAAATCCTAAAACCTGCTCAAACCAATCAACATTTTGACGCATAACCTAATAGGCACAACTAGGTATGAATGAAGTGGTATTTTAAGATGGACCGGAAATTGAGTATAACCGACCGAAAACCACATACAAATGACGACTTCTTTACTAGCAATAGCAAGCAACTGAATTGGAACTGGCCACTTACTACGAGAATAAAAGGCTTGCATTTGAACTGCCTACCTTTCTGCCTATCCTTTTCGATATTGTGAGATACGTCTAATAAGCAGGCCAGTGCAAAAGCAGCCGTTTTCGAAAAGATACATTTTTGATGCCAAATAGTTTTTTTTCTGTCAGTGAGGTCACTGAGGTCAGTGCTGGTCAAATTTGTGGAAAAGGAATGCAAGATTCGGTCATGTCTCCTGCCGATTGTGAACAACATTACAAAAGTCAAGTACATTGGACAAACTTCAAAAACACAAAACAATTAGAACTAATTAATATAATAATAACGTTTTATTTCTTCTAAAATTTAATGAGTGATGAATAACAGTAACAGTACTTTAAATTTTATAGTTAAACTTATACTTAAAATTTTGATAAAAATGAGCATAAACTATCATTTTTATGTAGAGTTAGGAAACCAACTCTAAAAAAAATCTCATTAATTTTTAGTAAATAAGTAAAGCGAACGTTACCGATATAAGGTCAACGAAATGGTAATATGAAATGATAGTAAATAAATACAATCAGATTTCGCGCAATTTTCATTCGTTCTTTTTTTTTTAAAACAATACTAATTAACAAAACAACAACTGACCGGTCTTGCGTGTCCATTCCCGTTACCCCATTGGGCAATTTTGAATTTTTCGAACGTTTCCAAAACTTTTTTGTTTCTGCTCTCGAGGCTCATGTTGTTAACTTGACAGTACTAAAACTTTCGCTCGGAACAAGAATGCGCGCGGGCAACGAAATCGAAAACGCGTCGGCGCGTGCGCAGCGCTAACGTAAACTGGCGCGGTTCACCACCGCCGCGTATTATAAATCGGCAGTAAATAAATTGTGCGGACAGATATTTCAATTGGACATAATATCTAACCTTGTACGTTACAGCTATGGAAACAAAACTTAATCAAAAAAATTTAAGTTGCGTTTATTGTTTTTTTTTAATGTAAGTAACCAAATACAAATAATTATTTTGTTACTACCTATACTACGAGTACCTACTATCTGTGTTATTAAGTTAAGGATTTTATTCAACACTAGCAGTTCCCCACGACTTCGCCCGCGCCAAAAGTCGGATTTTCCATACAAAATTTAATCCCCCATTTCACCCCCCTGATGATTTTATATCGCGACAAAAAGTAGCCTATGTCCTTTCCAGTGTCTCAAACTATCTCTGTGCCAAATTTCATTTGATTCGGTCCAGTAGTTTCGGAGCTTATTCGATGCAAATAAACAAACAAACAAATCTTTCCTCTTTATAATTTTTTTTAATTTTTTTTTATTTATAGCCTTTATTCAGAAGATATTATATGAAAGTGACATATCTCCTAGTTTTTGACATATTCTTTTTTTTTTCCTCTTCTGTGTGCCTTTGGGCAAAGGCCTCCCCCAACTTTCTACACTCTTCCTTATCTTTAGTACGTCTTGTCCAGGTTCTTCCTGCTGTTCCAACTATCTCGTCTTCCCACCTCCTGAACTGTCTACCTCTATTTTTCATGAAGCCTCTTGGATACCAGGTTGTTACTGTTTTGCTCCATTTGTCTGGTCCTCTCATTATGTGTCCTGCCCATTTCCATTTTAAGCTTTTTTTGCTATATGCGACATCAGTCAGTCCTGTTTTGGCTCTTAGATCTTTGTTTCTCATCCTGTCGGTTAGTTACGTGTTAGTTAAGCTTCTTTCTATGGCCCGTTGGGTTACTTTTAGTCTGTTGCATTGTGCTTCCGTGAGTGCCCAAGTTTGGCAACCATAGGTGAGAATGGGCAGAATACATGTGTTGAACAATTTCCTCTTTATGTATGTGTTTGTCTGATGGTTTTTGAAGATTGTTTTTAAAGACCAAAATCTTTTTCAAGCATTTCCAACTCTTCTATTTATTTCGTTAGCTGATGAGTCATCTAAAGATATTATTTGTCCTAAGTAAATGTATTCTGACACAAACTCTATGACCTTACTGTTTATGTTTATTCCATCGTTAGCTGCTCTGTTTGTCAAAGCTTTCGTTTTGTTGAAATTCATAGATAATCCTACATCTTGACTAGCTGCATCAAGTTCTTTAATCATGCATTCAAGATCTTCAACGGTGTTGGCGAATATTATTATGTCATCAGCAAATCTTAGATGAGTCAATTTTTCACCATTTATATTCAGACCTTTTTGTGTCCAATCCAACTTTACTTCTTCTAAAACAGCTGTAAACAGTTTGGGTGATAGGGGGTCACCCTGTCGTACTCCTCTTTGGATTTCTATAAGTGGACCTTCTCTCTCTAATTTAATTTTTGCTGTGGTTTTCTTGTATATGCTTCTTATAATTCTTATGTATTTTTGTTCAACTCCATGGCTTTTCAGTGCCTCCCAGATTTTAGAGTGATGCAGTGAGTCGAATGTTTTACAGTAGTCCACAAAGCAACAGTAGTAGGTAATGTTGTATTCTTTGCATTTCTCTGCGATCTGTCTAACTACATGCATGTGGTCCACTGTTGAGTAGCTACTTCTGAATCCTGCCTGATCTTTTGGCTGGTTTTCGTCTAATGTTCTAGTGATACGCCTTAGCACGATTTTCGCAAATATTTTGTAGATATTAGACATCAGGCTTATGGGTCTGTAGTTACCAATGTCATTTTTGTTTCCTTTTTTATGCAGTAGTTTAATGTGTGATATTTTCCATTCTTCGGAAATCAGTTCTGTTTTGAGGATCATATTAAAATTTTTTGTAAGTGCTGGTACTATGTAGTCTTTGGTGTCAAGTAGTGTTTCGTTGCAAATGTTATCTGGCCCTAAAGCTTTATCTCTTTTCTGTGTTGTGATTGCTTTTTCTACTTCTCTCTGCATTATGCATGGTACTTCTTCTGTATCTAGCAGTTCGATGTCCCTGCTTGTCGATTGTTTTGAATATAAGGCCTTGTCGAAATCAGTAGCAGCGTTAATGATGTCCGGTCGCTTGGTTCTATCGTGTCTATTTTTGTCCTTTAGTTTCGGGATCCATTCTTCTTTCTCTTGTAAAATTTTTATCGCTCTCTTAGTTCCTCCTGTTTTTTCTATAAGATTCTCGAGTATTTTCTGTTTGTGGAGTTGTCTATCTTTTCTCATGCTTGATCTTAGTGCTTTACTTATTTCAGATATTTCCTTACTATGATGTCCGGTTTTCGGTGTTGTTTGGATCATTTCTTCTCTTTTCTTCATTAGTTGTATTGTTTCCTCGGACAAGATCTCTTTACCTTTTTTATGTTTTTCTTTTGTCTTTGCGCATCTACCTATAACGTTTGCTAGGTTTCTGTACGAGTCTAGGACTGTGTATGTGTCTATTCTGTGTTGATAGCTGTTGGTCAATGGTGTCGAGTTGCTCTACCAATTGTGCGGCAGTTAGTGAGGGTTCAGTATTAAGTTTTGGACAGAGCTGAGTGTCAGCTTAATTCTTCTTAAGGATGTTGGCGTTTGAATATTTAGCTCGGCTCGGACCATTCTATGATTTGTGTTAAAGTTAAGGTTCTTTATGACCATGCAGTTTCTAAACGGTTTCGTACAGTTGGTAAGGATGTAGTCGATTTCGTTTTTATAGCGTCCGTCAGGCGATATCCAGGTCCAGTTTTTTAGCTTTTTCCTCTTAAATTTTGTGTTCATTACCATCAGTTGTTTTTCTAAGGCTAGGTCAATTAGTTTCTGTCCATTTCTATTCCTTTTCCCTTGACAGTACTGTCCCATGATTTTTTCTTCACCATCATTCCTTTTACCTATTTTTGCATTGAAGCCTCCCATTAGTATAAGGTTTGTTGGACCTATTTCTGTTAGTGTACTGTTCAGTTTGTTGTAGAACTCTTCAATGGCATTTATGGAAGACTGCTCTGTGGGTGAGTATACTTGTACTATGGTCCATTTCTCTTTGTTTGGGGGGAGTATTATTTTCAGAACTGCAATTATTTCAGTGATGCCATAAATTTCGTCGACATATGCTTTTAGCTCTTTGTGTATCAAGAAACCTACGCCATATTGAACAGGCGTCTCTCCTTTATAGTACAGAATAAAGTCGCCATAGTCTTCAATCTGGTCGCCCATTTTTCTAACTTCACTTAATCCAACAATACTCCATTTAACTTTTTCGAGCGCTATAATAAGTTCTAGCAGGTTTTCATCGCTCATAAGTGTGCGAGTGTTTAGAGTGGCTACGTGTATGTTTTTTGTTCTTTTTGGTTGCTTGGTTGGGGGGTAGTGGTCGGCTTTCCCCACGGTGACCAGCCGGCTTGGGGTGATATTTGCTATAACTTTGTTTGTTTTTTGTTTATTTGTGTCTATCTGTTCATTTTCCGGTTCTGGCTGGCGTCGTTGTTGAGGGTTTTGTTTATTTAGTAATTGCTATTTAGTGTTGTCGTGTTTCTTCATCAATGAAAATGTATTAACTTTGCTAAATTTGGATGTAGGCATTGTTGTTTTTCCCATCTTGAGATTTGGCGTCTGTATCTGGTGTTGGCGGTGGTCTTTTTCTTTTTTCATTACCTTTGTTTGTTTTTACGACTAACTTATCGTACCGAATATATGCAGTATTTCCATTTTTCTCTTCCTGTTCTTTCTTTTGTTTTAAGTCTCTTCTAATGTCTAGGACTTCTTTTGGAAAATCTTCAGTGGCATATATCCCATTCGTAAAGTTCCTATTGTTCTTCAAGACTTCGTATGTACGCCAATTAAGTGTAAGAGTAACGAGAACTGGTCTTACTTTCTCATTTGTTTTCTTGCCTAGTCTTCTTACGTTGCTTATCTCCCACTTGTCCCAGTTTTGCATGTCCTCAACATTTTCATTCACCTTGTTTAGAATTGTTATTATGTTCTGCCTTAAATCAGTGAAATTGTCTTCTTTCTCGGGAATTCCGTGAAGTTTCAAGTTGTTTTTCCGTGCCTCCCTTTCCATGTTCTGTACTTTCGAATGCAATTTAGCCACTTTATCTTTGAGCACTCTATTCTCTTCCACTACAGGCTGAAGTTTTTCCTCTATCATTTTTGAGAGAGAGTTTCGCCGAGTGACTCCGTTTGTCTCTTAAAATCAGCTTTCATTTCTTCCATTTTTTCTAATATCAGTTTAACTTCCATTGCTACTATTTGGTAGATATGATTTCAAATGTGGCAACCCTCGAAATGTCAGTTGTGTGACAGAAGATGGATGGTCAGTTATGGATCGAAAATATTCTTGTCGTTGAGGGTATTCGTATATTTTTTAGGTTTATCGAGTCACTCGGGCTGGATTTCTGAGCAAGAAATAACTGCGTAGAACTTACGAATAGCGGAGATAACGTTTGGTGTAGTGATTTAGAACTGGATCTTGTGTTTGAGATGGATTTCAAGCACTAATTTAATGTTTTGGCACTAATTATGAATATTGGGAGCAGAGCACTGTTTAAAGATGTTAACTGTTTGACAGCTGTCAACCGATATCCTCTTTATAATATTATATACTATATACAGGGTGTGGCGTAAATAGTGGTCCAAAGCAAAGGTGTGGATACACTGTACACTGAAGCACCACATACCAGTATTTAAAAAAAAAATTATGTACAGGGTTTTCAAAAAAAAAAAATTTTTTAATTTTTTTAGAAATCGTTACCTTGCCTTACAAATTTGGTTATAATTTCCAAAAATGACGGTTTTTTTTGTATCCATTTTTTTTATTATTATTGCTGATCACTTGTACTTAGTACTCCATTCGTTTTTTTTTTTTACAAACTGAATTTAATAAAAAAAAATAAGTTTCTTTCAAAATTCAATACTCACTGCTAGCAAATCGTTTGACTTTCAATGCTTTTGGTGCAAAAAAAATGTACCACACTGTCAGTGCCCATTGTTTAAAAAAATGCCCATCTTTTGCAGATTCTAAAATGGTGCAACAATAAGTGTTACGACTTACAGGAAAAAAGTTATTGCTTTTCGAAACAAAAAGGAGCCCAATTCAGAAAAACAATTTATTTGAAGTTCAAGGGTTTACAAGGGTTGTAATTTTTTTCTGTGTGGTCCAAAGCAAAGGTGTGGATACACTGTACACTGAAGCACCACATACCAGTATTTAAAAAAAAATTATGTACAGGGTTTTAAAAAAAAAATTTTTTTTTTAATTTTTTTAGAAATCGTTACCTTGCCTTACAAATTTGGTTATAATTTCCAAAAATGACGGTTTTTTTTTATCCATTTTTTTATTATTATTG
The DNA here is from genome assembly GCA_949316185.1 of Pyrausta nigrata. Lineage (NCBI taxonomy): Eukaryota > Metazoa > Arthropoda > Insecta > Lepidoptera > Crambidae > Pyrausta > Pyrausta nigrata. Next base: position 5,583,566 of record OX438941.1, on the reverse strand, counting down.
CTGATCACTTGTACTTAGTACTCCATTCGTTTTTTTTTTTACAAACTGAATTTAATAAAAAAAACCCTGAAAACCCTGTACATAATTTTTTTTTAAATACTGGTATGTGGTGCTTCAGTGTACCGTGTATCCACACCTTTGCTTTGGACCACTATTTACGCCACACCCTGTATATAGTATAGAAAGGATTTTCCTTCAAATGCAATTCAATACTTTTAACATTGCAGAACGTCAAAAACTTTGTTGAACTGAAACTGAACTGAAGTTGAACATCAGTTCCTAAGTTTGACTGTCATTGACCGACAATATGTATAATGCTGCGCTGCCTAATTATTCCACACATTTATAAAAGTTTCTGATTCGAGCCTGAAGAAAACAATAGTACCTATATCAATTATATTTGAAATGACAATAAGGGAAAGTGGAGGACTACAGGCATTTAAGCCGGTGTGCTGGACAAATCTGATACAAAAATTTTTCAGTACATGTTGCATCAATAGAGTGAAAGCTTTACAATGGGTATAATAATAATAATGTCCTCCTAGCCGAATTTCGACTACGGCGGCCTATCTCAACAGAGATTTGCCAACTGCGCGGGACATATTATAGTGCACAAGTGTGTGCGCAATACACAGATGCACTCTGTATTCCTTCACTCTCATAATTCGGTGAGACGGCAGTCCGACATGACCGTAGAGAGATCAGGCGCAGGACCAACGGCTTAACGTGCTTTCCGAGGCACAGGGGTGTTAACACCACCAACTTCCTGACTCCGGAGCTGTGTCTGAGTAATAACAAGACAGAAAAACCCAAACACTCTCGGCCCGACCCGGGATTCGAACCCGGGACCTCGTGGATAGTACCCAGCGTGCTGACCACTAGACCAACGAGGCTAGAAGTGAAAACTTCCAGGAAAGCTTCCATTTCTAAGGAAGTTTTCCTGAAAACTTCCAAAACTTCCGGATTTTTGGAAGTTTTTAAAAAAAAATGTTTACTTTAATTAGGTACAATAATTTCGTTACATCGACTAAATGTTAACTTAATTATATGATGTATAGGTAGGCACTTACATAACACGACGATTTATTTGAAGATAAGTAAATTCGCCATACATTTCGTTGGTGAAGCGGCTTTTGTTTGGCGGCTTTATATCAAAGGATTGACGCCGCCGCTCGCGCGGCTGACTGGCGCTACCCCCACCCCGCCCCGCACCTACACTGCGCTTGTGTAACCGATTTTATGGTAGTTGCGTGCACGCAGTAACTGTGAATTGTCGTGGTTGTGGCTTATTTTGTATATGGATATTAGTTAGTGTAATAAGTGCCTTCGTAGATTAGGTAATTAATATGCCTCGTCACGTATCAAAAATATGTGTACTTTAAATTGGCTACTATAACTACACTTCTACACCTATCTACACTAATATTATTAAGGGAAAGATTTGTTTGTTTGTAATGAATAGGCTCCGAAAATACTGGACCGATTTCCAAAATTCTTTCACCATTGGGTAGCTACACTATCCCCAAGTGTCACAGGCTACCCAACACACCAACACCCACACAAGCTGCTTTCACTGCCTTTATAGAGCTTTTTAGCGATAGAATTGCCGTTGAAAAGCTAAAACCAACTCCTCAGCCTGTATAGCAACGTATTCTAAAGTCATTATACAGGAATGCTATACAGTGGCCATACAATCGTAATCATTTACACTAACGGAGTTACAATGTGGACTTGTTCCGTCACTCTACAGGTAATGGAGGTATAGTAGAGTTGTGAACACTCCTGTACCACTAGTAGAGGTATGAATGATGTTTTGGAAGGTATGAGTGTTTGGAAGGCGCTATAGGATGCTACTTAATCACTTTGAGTGGAAAAGAGCGTCTTTATATATTCTTAAGATCTATTATAGAGTTTATCACCACTCTTGTAGCGTCATTACCTACAGTGGAGTAAAAGTTACTCTGTAGTAGCGCTAAAGGCGCCATATTTGAGGAAATGAACTCTTTCGTAGCGCTAAAGGCGTTATAGTAGTGGTTTTAATTACTTAAGACGATGAGTAATACGTTTATAGCGTTACTATAGCGCTTTGAGTGGGACAAGAGCGGTTTCAAATGCTTTGATTAGTATACTTTGTCGACCATTTTGAGTTAAAATCTTCGATCATATTGATAGAACAAAAACTTGCGCTTGTGTGCTAGTTGGGTATGTATGTACCGCGGGCGAAGCCGGGGCGGACTGCTAGTTACTTATAATAGGGTTTAGCCATCAAACACTTTTTATATTTTTATAACTTAAGCAATTATTTTGCAAGTTTTTACGAACACTGTTTATTTGTGATGTTCAGTATGTAATCATAGTAACACAGTAAGTAAGGTTCAAAGTATCCCCAGTTTTTCTTATTAAATTAATCTATTATGAAAACTTCCAAAGTTTTGGAAGTTTTGGAAGTTTTCAGCAAAACTTCCGGAAGTATTCTTGAAAATTTCCAAAATTTCGGAAAGATTCCGAAGTTTTCACCTCTAAACGAGGCAGTCAACACTGGGTATATAAAATGTTTCAACTTACCTAATTATGCAAATTCTCTTATGAGGTGGTTAATTTACGTATTCAAATACAACAATGTTTTGTATTCAAAATACTGCTGTATCTGAGTACCAGAATTACCCTCTATGATCGCATAGCACTGGATTTGATCTCAAATTATGTCCAATAATATTTCTGCACACTTTTTAAGTGTTGGTTAAATAAATGAATGTTAATTACTAATTAGTTTTGCAACATTCACTATAATAATCTGCCAACTGGGGAATGATTCTCATGCAGTAAAAAAAGTTCACGTTGGTAAAAATGTATGCATTTAGAGTGTGTACTAGATATGTGCGCCGATGCCTTTTTGATCGGCGGCGGCGTCTGATGTTAAAACTGTCGGCGGCAGCGGCGTCGTCGGCGTAATCGGCGTGAATATTAGATCGAATGATAATAACATTAGAAATAAAAACTCTCTTTAATCATTTGACTCTTGTAATCTTGTTGAGCTCCTTGATGACTGGAGGTCCTCCTGCCTTCAGGAGCTCGGATGTAATGCCGTCTTAAGCGGGAGCCTTCCTATTGCTAAGCTGCTTGAGAGCCCCTGCAACTTCGTCTTCGTCCACATTTGGGAGGTCAGTATAGTGGCGTGTCAGCGTGGCTTTTGGGTCAGTCGCACCGGGAGGAGGCTTCAAGACATGCGAGGCATATAGTCGGCCGTAGAAGCCTTCAACTTCGGCGAGAATCTCTGGAATCGAAGTGACTATGTCGCCGTTCGAGGTTTTAAGTTTCGTCAGATGGCTCTTGCCCAGTCTTTTAGTAAAGATTTTCGACCCCCGATTTTGCTCAATCGCTTCTCGTATGAGCTGCGTATTGTAGCATCGGAGGTCGCGTCTCACCGATTGTCGGAACTCGTTGCTGAGACGCTGGGTATCTGACGAAGCTCCTTCCGGTATTTCACGTCGAATTTTCATCAATTCCAGAGCTTCCCCCGATAATTTAGACTTCTGGCTACCTCGCTTCCTCCTAAAGTGCCTATTTCCCACTTCGTGGATCACCCTAGTCACGCTTTCGAGGTCCTGGTCGACGCTGTCCGTGGTTGCTAGTTCTGCGAAGCGATTGTGAAGTTCCAGCTGGAACTTTTCGGTGCCAATTTCGGTTTGGAGCACAGTCGGACGAAGAACGGATTTGACCATCCGACTTCTCTTGACCTTAAAATTGATATTTAGGATGCCTCTTACCAGTCGCTACCGGTGTCAAACCTGCTGATTACAGAGACATCCCTAAATATACGTCTTTTGTCCGTCAAGATGAAGTCTATCTCGTTCTTCGTCTTACCATCCGGGCTCCGCCAGGTCCACTTCCTATGGGGCTTCTTTTGAAAGAACGTGTTCATGCAGAACAGCCCCTGCATGTCGAGGAAGTTGACGAGCATTTGGCCCCTAAAGTTTCAGTGTCCGATTCCGTGTGGCCCGATTCGCGTTTCGTCGCATTCTCGCACTCCCACTTTGGCATTAAAGTCCCCCGTGACAACGGAGAAGTGGGTTTTGGTGGTGGTGTGTAGGGCCCTCGAGATATCCTCGTACATGGTACTTCCCAACCTCATTATCCAGGTGTGACGATGTCGGCGCATATACGTGTATGACCTTGAGAGTGTATCTCTCGGTCAGTTTTAGTACAAGGTACGCTACCCGGGTCGACACACTGGATACCTCCAACACATTGTCACGAAGAAGCTTGTTGACCAGAAAGCCTACACCACCCTGTGACAGTTGGTCGCCTTCCCGAAAGTAGAACATGTGGCCTGATTCTAGGGTCATCGTGTCCTCCCCCTGTCTACGGACTTCAGACATCCCCAGAACATGCCACTTAATGTTTTTAAGTTCTACCTCGAGTTGGACAAGGCTTTCGTCCTGCCGTAGACTGCGTCCATTAAACGCCGCCAGGGTCAGATTGTGGCAGCCTTCTGTAGCCCGGGGATTCTTCGCAACTCCTGCCCTATCGTTACCGGAGCCGCTGCCTCTCCCGGAATAGTAGGGCGGCTGGGAACTGGGGGCCGTTTTCTTTTTGGCTCCATTCTCAAAGGTAATGCCCATACTCATCACGCTGGGCAGGCGGGTTGGTGAGCGCAGGACCGAGCCTCGTACCGGCGACGCTGCTGCCCGTCGCCGGCCAGAGGATTTTGGCTCAGCCTTTAGATGGTTATACCGCCATCGGTTCGGTCGCCAGAGCCTCGTCTGTTAGTCGGCAGGGCGCACCACGTGCAGGTGAGGTTGACAATTGGGCTTCGTAAGATGGTATTCGGAGCGTCTTACTCCCCTACGTCGAATACAGTGTTTTAACTGTAAAATGTTCTATTTCTAACACTCGTCGTTCTTCGCTGTCTTCTGACATGGTAAAATTAAACAATAACAAACGCGTATGTTTTGTGCTAACACTTGTACGGCTCGTATCGAATCGAACTGATCAACTGACAAATGCTGACCTTGAACGTGAACGAACGCGCTTATGTTACGGCATGTGAGAGAGAGACAGAGAGAGCTTTCATTCCGCCGTTAGCTTGTGGTTCGCTCACTACTATCTTTGCGCCGACGACGCCGGCATAAAATTCGGCGGCGGCGGCGTGACAAAAATTACCGGCGGCGTACGCCACGCCGTTCGGCGTACACGTCTAGTGTACTTTGTTTACTGCATGTTTGTACATACATATACATACATACATCAGCACTTTTTTTTAGGAAACAAAATTATATTTGAAAAAAATATTTTAGAAATATGTACATCCAAAAACATTATTTAATGAACTACAAAATCCACTGCTAATATTTTTCGAAGACATTATTTTCACATTAACTTGAAAACCATTGGAGCATATCTGCCGGTAAGCAAAATCTTCAAAGTGCTTTAATTAACCCCCTCTTAATAAGACTTTAGATACTCAAAATCTTTTGAATTTGGGTCGATGACATAAGTAAAGTATGTGTTTCATTGCTTGTCCAACATTGTAAACAATCTTGACATTCTTTTTTAACGATACTATTTATTTAAAAATGAGATAGACACAAAAATTACATCCTGATATGGTAGTTTATCATCTAATGCAGCTTTTTTACAATTTTTGACATGCAAAGAAAAACTGACTTTTTTTAGATATAATTAAAAATGATTAAAATCGGAAACATTTTTTCCTGCCCGCTTCACATAAAATGACCACCTGCAACCTTTTGTTGGTACGCTAAAGCTTAGTGTGCAACACTCAAAATGTTGTCCTGTTTGGCAATACCAGATATAATTATAAAGTAACAAAATCATTAGATTCTTATTATTTATTCATTATTATTATTGATAAACGGACAATAATATATGCCTACTTCTGAACCACAATCAAGGTCTGGTAGGACAGCCAGTTTTATTTATATCAAGTTCATAATGTTATGAATAGACACATGATAGAAGTTCAATATAAAGGCATTAATTAAGTGTAGTTCAACTATTAAGTATGACTCCATTAACATACTAAACCAACATTGCAAAATATCAGAACCTTCCAAATTCAGAGACGACAACAATTGCCTTAGCTGATTATTTGGGAATGAGTTTATTTAGTTTTAAAACTTTGAAACACCAGGGTCATCTTATTTGCTTAAGTTCAATGCTAAGTTGAAATTGGTGATAACTGATAACCAATTACAGTACCGATAACGATACACAATTAAAATACCGATTTATGAATAGCAGTAGAAAATAGCCGTAAAAGAAGTTACAGGCCCAAGAGAACGCGATAAAATTGCAGATTTGTTTATAATACTTACCTAAAATAACAAGAGCTACATAATTTGATGACACACTTACTAAACTTACCGTTTTAAGCTTCTTCTTAGGTCCTGACGGTCCGTCCATTTTAGTTATTTATTTTTGGTACAGATGCAAGTGTTTTAACTATGGTTTTAATCAGTTTTATATTTAATTTAATTGAACACGAATACAAACAAACAAATTGCTATTGATAGAATTTTCAAAGAATGGAGAAAAGAGAAGAGAGCTAAGGAGACTGAGGAGACGCGCGGGGGCAGAGGCAGAGGTCTTGACATTTTTTTTTCTTTTGACACATGATGACACTGACACATTAGAATTATGATCCGAAACAACCCTGTAACAATTCCAACTATTATTTTATGTTAAATAATATAATGAATATATTGAAATAAATAACCATAAAAATGAATGTTATTTATTGTAATATAAGTAACACTTTCGGTATAAAATGTAAAAAAAATATTTTTATATTTCTGAGTCAAAAAATACACTAAAATAAAATGTATGCTTCAGTCGGAACAAAAGGAGCATGGTTATGAGAAAAAAATAGGGTTGTTACATTATTGGCCCCAAGCAACAGTGGCCTAGTGGTAATCGATATTTATATTGGCATTCTACACCTTTATTTTAGTCACTACTTAAAATGTCGATTAGTAATAAGATAAGCTCAATTTTCACTACTTAATGTATTTCATCATGGATATCGGTTACCAAAGTTTCTTATGGAACCGTTGTCACGAAAGCCACGGTTCACTCCGCAGTTCACCGCCCTTATTCACAAACGTCGGAAACTACAGATTTGGAATCCGAAAGGCAGCTTTCGAAAGACATCAAAAAAATCGATTCTCAAACCTTAAAATCGAAAACTTTGACGTTTCCATTAGGCACAAATGACATTAGCTTTCTAAAACTCCGTTCGAAAAGAATTTTTAACATTAATTTGAATTGGCTAAAACTCCGTTCGAAAAGAATTTTTAACATTAATTTGAATTCATAAAGGATCGATAGGTACAACAGGTTGTAGTATCCAGTTGCATGCTGAGGTTTTTAACATTATTGCTAAAAGTAACAATGAAGAATAAGCAAATTAGTATTTCAATATAGACCAAAAAGCTTATTCAATATTTTTCGTAAGCTTTTTATTACCGTGGTAGGATTAGTAATTAGGTATTCTGAGAGGTAGGCAATACCTACCTCCTCCCAAGGGGCTCGCTCACGCAGTAGCTTTCAGTGTTTTTGTAATGCTGCGAACGAACCACACGAGATGAGGTATTGGCTACGTTGTTTGCTGAAGCAGAGGTCATCGTCAACAGTAGACCGCTGACGCACGTGTCTCCACAGTATTAAGAAAAACACATTAAAGTCATGCCTCCTTTCTGTCATTGTGATTGCAATTCAATAATTGTGTCAATTAATGGAAAATTTGATCATGCTTCTAAGTCAAAGTCAAAGTCAAAAATTCAATTCATTTTTTTTTTGAAAGGTTTTTACGGCTCTGGGCTTGAGACCCCTTTTAAGCCAGACGTATTGTTCAAAATCTAGTTCATTCAATTTTAAAGTCACACTGACACGACAGTTAGGTTTGAAATTCCACTGGTAGAAGTCAATATCAATTCACAAATTATTAAGTTTATCACAAAAATACACTAAATAATAACTGTCCGAAGGTTCTTCTCATCACAGGGTACCAAGACTTGTAACCACATAATTGTATATGGCCTTATAAAACTTAGAGTTGCTTAAAAGTTCTTGTAAATCCTGAGGTACGGGTTCAGGATCACATTCAGCCTGAAGATCATTAATCAACACAAGTCGCTGCAAGCCGAAGCTTCGGCACTCCAGAATCAGGTGTTTTAAGTCGGCTACAGGTTCTTCGTTACAATGTGGACATTCTGTGCTCTGAATTAGGTTCAGTCTCTTCAGGTGAGTAGGAGTGTGACAATGGCCAAATCTAAGTCTGTTGATAACAGTGATCAATTTTCTATTATCAATATTCAAGTTCTTGCGATGGTACCAAGGTTTGGCGGGCGGGCTTCCTTGGATTTTGCTATACCATTTTCCCTTTTCTGCACTTGCGACCATCCAGTACTCATGCCACAACTTTTTCAGGTCCTGGGCTATCACTGCTTGGTAATCGGTGTAAGGAACTTTCATCAAAGTGGAGTGATCAATGTCAAAGCCATTTCTTGCTGCACGATCCACTTTTTCACTGCCGCTGATGCCATGATGAGATGGTACCCACAAGAAGTTAATGTTTTTACCAGTAAGTGTAACTATTTCATAAACTAGCTGTCTTATAAGATAGATCATATAATTTAGATTAAATCTTGGTGAATTATTTTCTAAAGCCATTACACTTTTGGAATCAGTCATGATAAGAGTATCATAAGTGGTATCTAAATCTTTTATATGTTGTAAAGCTAAAAAGATGGCATAACTTTCAGCAGTAAAGATAGAACAATAACTGCCAATTTTATAACTTCTAACCAATTTAAGTTCAGGATCATAGTATGCTGAATTTACACCATCTTCTGACTTAGAGCCATCAGTATAAATTTTATAATATGCTTTGCCATCTAAGAATTCATTCAAATCACTTTGGCTATTAATTTTTTTCCATATAATATTACAATAATTATTTCCAAAGACATCAAAACTTATTTTGTATATTGGCCATGGCTTATCTATGTACATATTTACAGACATATTATGTATATTCATTGCAATTCTAAGTAACTCTGGAGTGTGCCCAGATATTAACTCAGAGCCTGAAAATCTTGGGAGAGGGGTAGAACTGATTTCAAAGGTTTGAGGAGGTAATACTTGATCCATGACAAATTTATTGTTAGAAGATATAAGCTTAAGACAGATGTTAGAGGCCAGTTGAATACATGATTCACATTGCATAGAATTAATAGGGGTCGAGCACATTGCTCCTGTTATAATTCTTAGGGCTTTATTCTGGATGACATCAAGTTTTTTAAGTAAAGTTAATCTACAGTTCATATAAGCTAAAGAGCTGTAATCAAAGTGACTGCGCACCAGGCTTTTGTAGAGCATAGATAATACTTTGGGATCAGATCCCCAGGTTTACCCCTGCTAGAGAGCGCAATATGTTTAGTGACTTGGCTGAATTTTTAATTAGAAGATTTATGTGGCTATTAAATATAAGTTTTTTATCTAAGCACACTCCTAAGAACTTTTTCTCTTCAAGCCATGGAAGAGTTTTTTTATCAAAAAAGATTTGATTATTACAATCAATAAATGTTTTGGAAAACATCATTACACCACTTTTATGAGGGCTGATATCTAGTTTCAGTTTGTTATGATAAAAATGGTGAATTTCAGTCAAGGCTATATTTAAACTATGTACAGCAATATTTACATTTCTATTTACAGTATATATTAACAAATCATCTGCAAATTGTAGGAATTTAACATCAGACTGTTTTAAATATTTATTAATTTGGCTTGTATATATGTTGTACAATAAAGGAGATATAGTAGCACCCTGCATTGTTCCTTTATACAAATATTTTGGTCCATGAAACACATTATTAAATTTTATGTACATAGTTCTTTTGTATAAAAAGTTAAAAATCCATTTACAGACTACGCCGGGTATGCCAATATTGCTTAAAATGTTGATCAGAACTGTGGGATTTAAAATTATCAAAAGCACCCTGTACATCAAGAAAGACACACACTGTTGATGAATGGCTGTGAAAAGAGTTCTTAATGTCTGAAAAAAGAGAAGTAAAGCTTTCTGCAGCACTTCGTCCTTTCCTGAATTGTTCATTTGGTAAGATGTTATTTGATTTAATATAGTGATCTAATCTAATTTTTAACATACATTCAAATATTTTTCCTATACAGGAAGAAAGGGAAATAGGCCGGTATGAGTTACAGTCTTCAGGAGGTTTATCGGGTTTTAGGATAGGAATTATACATTGAGTTTTCCATGATTCAGGGATAACCTGTTGTTGCCAGAGTAAATTAAAAATCTGCAATAATGCTTGTTTAGCACTAGTGTGAAGGCGTCGAATGAGCTCGTATGGAATCTCATCCAATCCCGGCGTCGTGTTTTTTCGAGATTGTAAAGCTATTATAAACTCTTCCCACAAAAAAGGTTGTGAAATAAATGCTGCCTTATCATCACCGTTTTGTGAAAAGTATTGTTGAATAATCGAAGTGTCTACATTTTTTTCAGGAGGAGATGGGGAAGCATATTTATCACAAAAAGATGGAATCCACTCATCATTCTTCGGCAACTTTGCAATAGACAAGCGCTTAAACCTCTTCATATAATTCCATACAGTACTAACAGGAGTATACCTATTAAAAGATTCACATAAAGACTTCCATCCACTTTTCTTTTTATCACAAAGAGTTTTCTTTTTAAATGCATCCAGCTTTTTATACTTAATATAATTGTCTATAGTTGGATTACTTCTGTAGAAGTTTAAGGCTTGTTTACTTTCTGCAACTACACTTTTGCACTCATCATCCCACCATGGAACTGGTTTCCTAATTAAATGAGGAGTAGATTTTACAATTTTAGGTATGCAGATGTCTCTAATATTAATTAAGTTGTTGTAAAAATCATTATAAACTAGAAGAGGATCTGTAGCATCAAAATTAATATTATCAGATATTTTCTTAGATTCCAAATTAAATTTAGACCAATCTGCTTTATTGTAAATGTACTTATGTACAGGATCACCTAATTCATATTTTATTACAGAGGTTTGGATGTCAGTGACAGTGGGATAGTGATAACTTCCCATTGGGTCGTCGTGAACCTTCCAATCACACAGTGGAGCCACAGTGGGACTAACACAAGTTATATCAATTGCCGAAGGATTATGAGTAGATGTACCTAAATTGGTTAAGGCACCTGTGTTAAAGATACACAGATCACAGTCGTCCAAGGTGTTATAAACTTCATTGCCACGGCTATTACTAGCTGCACAACCAAATGCTATGTGATGGGCGTTTACATCACCAGCAAAAAAAAAAGTGGTTTAGGTAATCTCTGAATTATTTGTTTTAGTTTGTTGACTCTAAAGCGAGCACGACCTTCTTTGGGTGGAGGACAGTATACACATAAAAAACACAAGTTACCAATATTAGTCTGTAGATTGATGGCTACGATTGCAAATAATCATAGTATGGCAGATCTAACAGAGAATATTTAAAATAATCTTTGATCACGATAGCTACGCCACCGCGACCTTCTTATTGTTTACCCATTTGATTAATTATATTATAGTTAGGAATACGGAAATTGTTATTAACTTTAAGCCATGTTTCATTTAATAAACATATATGTCAATATCGTTTTCTAATAAAAAAATAATAAGTAGTGGTTTTTTATTTATAACACCTTCAACGTTATACTGTGCAACTCTTAAGAAACTTTTATCCATTAAAAACCTTTTCTTTGAAGCTCTTTATGAGTATCTCTTAGATAACAGAGTTAGTGATAGCCCTATATTCGTTACCAATTGCGACCAAAGCGCCAATAAGTCCCTTTCGTATGTAGTCATTAGATAGAATTTCATCTATTAATTTTTCATTTGAAAGTTTTTCTTTACTTTCAGTAGTATTTACCGCCGGGGTAGGAATGGAAGGAGGAGTGGGCGATGAGCCGGATGTCTTCCTTGATGCCAAGGGTTTTAGACTAGACTTGGGGGGGGGTAGCCAGTGCTGGGAAGTCTTGTAAGTTTTTCGTCGCTAAGTTTTTGGGAGTCGCGAGCATATTAGCATACGTAGGTTTGTTTCTTTTATCTTCAATTTTTTGTTTTTTTACTGGACAGTCACGTGATATAGCAAGGTGAGCTCCTTGACAGTTTACACATTTTGCTATTTTATCAGAAGAGCACTCACTAAAGTGATGCTCTTCTGAGCAAATAGAGCACTTTTGAACCGACTTGCATATTTTAGTGCCGTGATTGAACTTAAAGCATTTGAAGCACTGTAATAATAGTGCATTGTACTCAAATACCCGAAACCTAAACAAGTCCAGGTAAACGTGCGTTGGCAGTGTGGTTGAAAGAAAAGTCACGCTGACTGTTTGAAATGGTTTAACAATGCCATTTTCCCTTTTGGTAAACCTACGTACACCTATTACTTCAAATTCAGACGATAGCTTTTTAAATAGTTCCTCATTGCTAATACTTGTGGGTACAAAACGGAGCACGCCAATAGTCTCCACCGCTGCCGCCGGAATATATGCTTTGAGCTGATGCTTCGTTAGGAAGGTGTCATTCTTTAGAAAGTTGTTGGCATAGTTGGTTTGGGAAAAGGTAAGACAAATCTTGTTGGCGTTGACTCGTTTGATGTTATTTATGCCCTTAATATCGTTTTTGAAAAGGTTGGTGGTGACTATGGGATTATTATTCCCAATTTTCTCATCCAACTTGGTGCTTTCGACATAGACGCAAATATTAAACACTCCACTCACCGAATTTTCTCCATATAATCTTCGATAATTGGGTTTCACATACGGTTTGTAGAAGTCCTCAGTAGTATCGGCGCCAGAATTCCTATTAGGAAGTTTTCTTTTTTCCGCTTTCCCGGGCGGATCTTCACCGTCCCCGTCCGGCATGATGAATTGGCAAACTATTGGACGACTTTCAATAGAAAAGGATCAAATTGTCTCGCTAAAACACGAAAAAAATAAATTTTCTTGAAAATCGCTCCTAGTGCGTTCAAAAGCCCGCCAAAAAAGACTGACCATTATGATAAATTGGTGATGCCATGCGCATGCCAAAGTCAATTTGAGGTTCTGTTGCCATATAAGAGACAGCAAGTCATTTTTATCAAAAATTGAATCAGTGAACTATCGATAAAAAAATATCAGTGGCACAAATTGCATCGTTGCGTTCGCGTCACTACTATTCTATTATAAACAACACGACACACAAAAATTGCACAATTAGTATTGATTTTGATCGATTTTTGTTCAACTTTACCTAATTACTATCTAATTTAAACAAACAGTAGAAGGTGCTTTTGTGTCTTTCAAAAATAATATTAATTGCCCTGGTCAGCCAGTTAGTTCAGTGTTGTGTTTTTACATTATTGTCATTGCGTGTACATCCAAGTGGACTCCTAAAAAACGTATATACCTGTGTGTATAGTGTATACCACAATGCCTGCTGTAACATCGACTACAGAAGAACAAAATGACGCTGATCAGAAAATGTGGAATGCACTCAAGCGGCATATTATTCGAGAAAGACAGAGGAAAAAAGAAGGTACTTCACTAATCGTCTATTTATCAGATGCTGGTAAACTTTTAAATTAAGTGCCCATTCGGGTTTCTTTATGTTACTGCCTTTGAAGACCACTAGTCCAGGTCAGAGTGTATCCTTCCTTAGTGGCCTCTGCTGAGGCATAATTTGGTATAAATTAGTTCTAGATTATGTGGCTATCAACCAACAGCTAAGGAAACACAGAAAGTAATACATTTTCCATACCAAATTCTGTAACTACTACAATTATGGTCATGTATAGTTATCAGTGAGGAGAATTGCCAGAGATAGAGAGCAATGGAAGGAGTAAAAGGAAGCTTTTGCCGTGGAGCATACTGAACTGAGAGATATATTATAAAACTATTCAAAGTACACCAAGAAAAGTTTGTCAGGATAAAAGCTATTAGTCCTTCCAAATATCATGTTTCCAGACGCAATTGTTATCGGGTCACCGGTGGTCTTATGATCCTTTAAGGCGTTAATTGATTAATTGTTATTAGTAATTTGTCTGGTATCATACTAATTTTCTTCTTAAAATTTTCAGAATATGAAGCAGAGGTTGAAGAGGAGAGATTACGCAAGGAACGTGAGGCTAGAGAGAGACAGGATGTCATGACCCTTGGTAACTATAACTTGGCTACTTGGCACCACCAATTGTTGACATACTTCTAAAGAACTGTCTAAACGCTCTGCTTCTATAGATTTTGTATGGGAATAGTAAATTATGACTTCACATTTCACTATACTCAGCTAACATACTTTTTATTTATTTATTTTAGAAAACCAACAGCTTATAATAAGTAGTTTTACATAGGGTTAATGTTACAAAAAATAAAGCTAATAATAGGTTTCCCTAGACTTGTGTACAAAAGTATAAGATGAGTCACAAAAATGCTCATAGTCGAAACAAAAAGTAGCTTACAGCTTACTTTATCGAGTTTAGCTTAATTAAAAATCAAATACTGAAGATACTTAATAAATTTAAATGAAAGTGTGTTAAATATATATTATTTTCAAGAAATATGTTTTTGGAATTGTTTGTGGATAGTGTCAAGTACATTGCATTTATCCTGGCAAGGCAAAAATACCTGGAGTTCTATAATAATGACATCTGGCGTTAATTGGAAAAATCCATTATTAAATAAAAGAATTTAAATTATTTTAAGTGGTAAAATGTGTGTGCATTTGCCTGAAATAATATTCAATGCGGGCTACCGCATTTTGGTGTGGTTTGGTGCCTGCACCAATGTCGAAAATAATTTTGATTCTTCAAAACCACATATCAGTCCAAAATCTAGATTTTTAATTCCTTTGCACTAAGACATAGTCTAGTAATCCATCCTAGTGTTTGGTATAAAAAGTGTTAGAGGAGTTATTTATTGGTAACATGAACATAAGTTGCAAGCGAAGTGAGCAATAATAATTTTAATATGCCATATGCCAGGTGCTTTCTGGAACCAGTTTTTTGTAACCCTAAAATAATACAATTATAGCTTTAGCTTTTGGAAGATCAGCCAAAAAGTTTTATAACCAAATTAAAACTTCAGTTTTGTATAGAAGATTACTAGAGGTGAGATTTTTTTAAATTTGAACCTTTACAGAGGAAACAAAAGAACAGATTGAGCAGTTGGAACAGAAGCTGAAGCAGCTGGAGAAAGAGAAGCAGCAATTGTTTATGCAGTTGAAGAAAGTCCTCAATGAAGATGAGATCAGAAAGAGACAGCAACAGAAGGAAACTAAGTGAGTATGGGAATGTACAGTGATTTTAATTTTAATTCAAATTAATATTCTTAAATTCTTTCTGTCATATATTTTTTTAATATATTGTTTCAACAAACACACCAATAACCTAGCCCTAAACTAAGCGTGAGATTGTGCTATGGTGACTAGGATGATGGATAGACATACTTATATACATTTATAAACATCCATGACATGCTCATGCTCATCACACAAACATTTGCCCCTTGCGGGCTTCGAACCCGCAACTGCTGGTTTTGTAGTTCGGGGGCACGAACCACTACACCAAGACGGTTGTATGAATATTAATATTACACAATGTTTACACTAAGAAAGACTATACATATTTTGTTCCTTGCTTGCTTAAGTGATGCTGATGAGTTAGTTGTGAATTGAGAATTGTGTACCACATTTAGTGGTACTTACTTTGACAATCTTAATATCTAAGTTATTAGAGTCTAGTAGCATTTTTTTCACTTTTATTATTTGTGTTTCAACAGTGAAATGCAACCAATGAAGATGCCGATGGGCAATATTCAGATCCCAATGTTTTCGATGCAGTCTTCATCAGGGCAAGGGGAACCGCCCCCTTCCCAGGGTAGACCACCACCCCTTTCTTCACATATTATGAACAAGGTATGGCACTTATTTTGTTATCGTTCTTACTCTTTTTACCACGTTACACCTGCTAGTATTGTGGCTGTGGGTGTATGGCAAAAGGCTTCTGCTGGGCTTTATAAGTTCTGTAATCATGCAAAGTACACCCCACCCCAGTCAAGTTAATTTGCGCCTGCACCTGATGACGTTACATGAACGTGTTAAGTGAAAAAAGGATTAATGTAAGCGATGCGTACATGCGCGTCGCGAAAGCGTCGTGCGCACTTTCGTTCGTATTTTCACTGGGCGCAACACACAGCTCACTGGGCGTTCTATAGGCGACCACCCTCTATAGATTCAGTTTCAGTTTATTTATTGCAATATGCACAATACACGAGTATAGTAACATTTACCCTGTTTGGCATGGCTAAACATGAGGTCTTAAAAGTAGTTATTTTAGTGCCTATTTCACCACCTCTGAGTAGCTTACTTGATGAATTGTTTTATATATTTGATATGGAAAATATGTCAATTTAGTGTTCAAGTAAGCTACTCAGAACTTATTCAGAGGTAGTGAAATAGGCCCTTAGACTAATAAATTATTTACATTAAAAAGTACATAGAAATATCAACATTACCATATAATATCTTACTTCAAATCACATATTATTGCACATTACAAGGTTTTTTAGTCAAGAGGTGCGAGGGGCAAGGCACTAGATGTTGATGATGTGATATTAAGTATAATATAATATAGCCCTCTAATAACTTTGCAATACCCAAATGGTAAGGGTTACTAAGTAATAAGCTCAATTTTCTAGCATAAGGCCTGCTGTAAACAAACATTTATATGTAACAAGTATGCGAATAAATGAATATGAATAGATGTCAGTGGGTGACGGGTGATGTTGCGGGGAATGGATTTGCTTTGACAATCGCGTGTGATTGACGCTTTCTTTCTTTATCTTTGTGTTTAGCTGCCAAACTCTGAATTTCCTCCTTAAGAAGAAAGAATAGCACCATTTCTCCATACAAACGTAGTCCCCTGTTTCCTCCCTGGATATAGACTAAGGTCGAAAATTTTTTTTGCTATAATATAAGCATTTACTACGGCTATGCTCCTACGTTTCGTTTTTTCCCATATTCGAATTAACACAGGAAATATGGGCCTTCAAACACTAAGGAAATTGCCGAATTTAAACCTCAAACTTTAGACTCTCGCCAAATAAAATTTACGCACATTAAGACAAAAACTTAAACATAGGAGCATAGTCCCATCCTTTTTTTAATTATTGATGTAAACAATATTATCATTGGTAAAGTTTTCGTCGAGAAAACAGGGGACTACGAAATGCTGTTTTGGTCAGTTTTATGAAGCGAATTTTGGTCTGAGCTGCATTTGTCCCTTTCTTGCTTTAAGAAGAGAGGTTTGGGGGGTGGGTAATGTCATAACAAATACATATACGTATAGTGATGCTTTATAGCCGATAACTATATCGATACGCCATTGTTGGCCTAATCGACATCGATGTATTAAGTTAAATATTGTCTTGGTAATTTGTCTTAATATTTTATATCATTAGCTTTCTTCACTTTGGCTTTGAAAGGTCTACTACTCCTCAGTGGTGTTCCTATAGAACAAAAAAGCAGGTAGATGTTTCCTTGCTGACTCCTAGAATTACTGTGCATATACATGTGATGTAAGCACTAACTGAGGACGGAACGAAAGTAGATTCATTTCAATTCTATAGATTGTAGCCAAGCTGATTTCTGATGTCGATGGAAGCTAATAATAAGAAATGGATTTTACTAGCGGTGGCCCATGACTTCGTCCGCGCACATGTCGAATTTACAATACAAATTTCCACTCCCATTTTCACCCCCTTAGGGGATGAGCTTCCAGAAATCCTGTTACGTCATTCCTGATTTCTAACCAAAAATTTTATTGATTTAGCTCCATAATGGACCGAGTTTCATACAAACTTGCCACTTCTTTTTTACCCCGTTAGGGGGATGAATTTCTAAAAAACCTTTCTTAGTGCTCCCCTAGACCTTTTATGGAACCTTTGATTTGGAGTCTCTAGACCTAGCAGTTTGGGCTGTGAGTTTATATGTCAGTCAGTCATTAAGTCAGTTTTCATTTTTATATAAGTACTTACATATTTAGAAGATCCCTCACCTTAATGAGGCCTTGTTGTAATATCCACCAAGACGTTTAATAAATTATATCATCTATTGTATGCTTTATAAGCACACTGTAGACAATCCGCAGATGCAGATCACTAAATCGCATAAGAAAAATACCTACTTTTACTTTCTACAGGAAGGACACACTAATGCCAGCTTCTTAAACCAATTAAACAAACTGTTTCATAATATTGTTTTTATTGCGCCAATTGCGAACCACTTGTTAGTATAATATACAATTATCTTCAAAACTAGGGTTAGTTACAAAAAAAGAAAAACAATTTTATTATTACAACGATGAATGTCGTTACACGAACACATTGAGACTGTAACAACATTCTGCTTATACTGAGCCCGTCTTCTTGCGAATTATTGAGTAAAGATCATCAGTTCTATGCTTCTCAAACATCGCGGATGCGCTACGGTAACGAAGAAGTCCAAACAGAGCCCTGAATCCGTTGTTATAGGTGCTACACACGCAGCATTATCCTGCACCTGATATGTAATTGTCCGAGGGTATTGTATCCATATTGTTGGTTCTCTTCGCCCAAGATCCATCTCCGACCTCTGTTATTAAAGGGATTCCGTCGTTTTCCTTCCACGCCAACATTTAGAATAATTAGCCTCTTCTCTTGCTGCGATCGAAAGCACACGATGTTTGTGCAGGTTGACCTATTTGTATCGGGTGTCCATTACCCGGACGGCAAGTCAACTCGGATCCCGATGAAAATATATAGAAAAATTAGAGCCCTATATGCCATGAATGTGCCCTTAAAAAAATCAGTGCCCATTAAGGTCTCAGAGTAATTTAAGAAAATAAGATGCCGCTGGAGTAATGTCTGAAAACGTTACCCCAACGGCATGATTTTTTCCTATTGGTCTTAACCAGATTTAAAGTAGCTTAAAAGGAAGCTTAAATATGTGCCCTCTCTTGGCCGAACAGCGGCATTTGTGCCCCTTGTAGATTTTGTGTAATTGAAAATGCCGCTGGAGTAACGTTTGGCGGATTTCTGTATCTGCGGAACGGCTGGACGAACAGATATGATTTTTTGTGAGCTGGTGTGTTTTAATATTTGCCGAATGTGCCCCAGAAATTATTCTAAAAAAATGCAAGGTGTATCAATAGGAAAAGATTTTCTGAAAATCGAAAATAGGCTCTAGCTCTTGAACTATACGAAATAGTGCGCTATGATTTCAGTGCCCTATGCCTATTAGGTATACGTATCATCTAACAAAATTGTAAAATCCTATATCTAATTTTCGTCGAAATAAATCAATTTTTCTGTGAAAGTTGTTATGCTTATTTCAACACTCAAAAAGGAGCATTTAAACAACATAATAACTTGTAAAAATTTTCCAAAAAATAGAGCCCATATTCAAATATAAGCTCACAAAATTTCAGCTTTCTACATCTTATAATAAACAGTAAATAAATAAAACAATGTAACGAGAATTTTTTGACAATTTTCCGACCAAATACGAAAGGTAGGTAAAAAGCGGACGTTAGGAACATTTACCCTACCTACTTAATTTGTCTACCAGATTTTCATATGTGTGTACAATGGTGCGGAAAACCTGTTTTAGTAAATTTATTATTGTGTGCTATTATCAGTTAATATTTTTTTTTTTACTATTGTTAGGCTGCACTTAGTAAGGATGTTTATCGTCATGTCTGAAAGGTAATCTATTACAAAAAAAAATACATTTAATTTATATTATTTATAGATTATGGATCGCAGTAGATTTTTGAGCCCAAAAATTTGAAATCTTGATTTTCTTCTGAAATCTACAACAATAGATAATATCTAAGTCACGACGTGTGGCAAAAATGCTTAGATTTAAAAAAAGTTTTCTTTTCGCCGGAAAATGAGCGGAAAAAAACGGAAAACCCCATAGTAATTTCTAGGTGAAGTTACATGTTATTTGTGGTTATGAAATGTATTTAGCGATAAAAGTACTACATTTTACATGTTGTTTCATAATTTTAACCTTTATACTTTTGGTGATATTTAAATTTATATATATTTAAATTTTTATTTATTATACTAAAGGGGTCAACAATGTCTTACCATTATTTATTACAACATTAGACACGGACAGACAGCGGAGGCATAGTGATACGGTCTCGTTTTTACCCTTTAGGTACGGAACCCTAAAAAAGGTTTACGTAATCTTCCCCGCCCCCGTCACAGCGATCATTTCGCTAACCTTAGCTAACCTTGAAAATAATCAATACTGCAAGTAGGTAGTCATATCGAGAATATCGACAGTGTAGCCTTTTTTATTAATAATTGTTATAAAATGTCTTAGATATCGGTAGCATGTATATTAAGTGAGAATTTGGCGATAGTATTAAAAAATATATAATACATTTATTTTAATTGGTTTTTCTCGATACTACTTATGTTATCAAGGTATGGTATTACTGATAGTATTGCGTCCATCCTTATAATACATCGACGAGGTTGGCAAATGCAAAAAATAACTACAAATAATATTTATTGTTCAATTTCTATCCCACACTAAAACTTGTTTCCGTGACTGTACTTGACATCAAAAATTACAAGGCTACCAATTTAAATATGCTGGCTCGAAGTACTGAATGGCCGCTTTTTAACTACCTTTCGTATTTGGTCGGATAATTGTCAAAAATTTCTCGTTACATTATTTTATTTATTAACTGTTTATTATAAGATGTAGAAAGCTGAAATTTAGTGAGCTTATATTTGAATATGGGCTCTATTTTTTGGCAAATTATTACAAGTTATTATGTTGTTTAAATGCTCATTTTTGAGTGTTGAAATAAGCATAACAACTTTCACAGAAAAATTGATTTATTTCGACGAAAATTAGATATAGGATTTTACAATTTTGTCAGATGATACGTATACCTAATAAGCATAGGGCACTGAAATCATAGCGCACTATTTTGTATAGTCCAAGAGCTAGAGCCTATTTTCGATTTTCAGAAAATCTTTTCCTATTGATACACCTTGCATTTTTTTGGAATAATTTCTGGGGCACATTCGGCAAATATTAAAACACACCAGCTCACAAAAAATCATATCTGTTCGTCCAGCCGTTCCGCAGATACAGAAATCCGCCAAACGTTACTCCAGCGGCATTTTCAATTAAACAAAATCCACAAGGGACACAAATGCCGCTGTTCGGCCAAGAGAGGGCACATATTTAAGCTACCTTTTAAGCTACTTTAAATCTGGCTAAAACCAATAGGAAAAAATCATGCCGTTGGGGTAACGTTTTCAGACATTACTCCAGCGGCATCTTATTTTCTTAAATTACTCTGAGACCTTAATGGGCACTGATTTTTTTTTAAGGGCACATTCATGGCATATAGGGCTCTAATTTTTCTATATATTTTCATAGGGATCCGAGTTCACATGCCGTCCGGGTAATTGACACTTGTGTCGGGCATATGAAACTGAAGTATATATGAATACTGCATTTTATACGAAAATGATGTTCTTCCGTTTAGCGATCATAAGTAAACGACATTTACTTCATTTTCTTTAAAAAATTAGTGGATTTCAACTTTTTATTGTTGCACAATTAGATAATGTCTTGTTGAAAGGTGTTGTCATTAGCGATGGGCGAGGGAAAAAAAAAAATTGGGATGGAAAAGAAAAATACGGGAAAGTATGGGAAAAAACGGAAAGATTGGGAAATATTCCAATTCGGCGGGAAAATACTCAGAAGTGGACTTAAATTAATAAAATGCGAGAATTTAGCTACTGTAACAATGGTTTTACGCCTGTAGCACACCCTTACATAAAACCATAACAGCGGGACCACGCTAGTTTTGCCTGTTTGTCAGTTTTATTACACCAAACGTAAACTGCATGTTCTAATGCTTAGATTTATCTAAGTCTTTTTTTCTTTGAGATTCGACGATCCTGTAGTACACTTTCTATTACTGTGCTCACGATGTCGCGAATGGGTGCAGAAATGTGCGTTTGAGAAGGATTGGAGAAATCTCGACGTAAAGAAACAGGGTCATAGTAAAATCTCTACATTAGAAACGGCAGTTTGGCTTCTGTTAAGTTTAAATATTTGAGACAAGTGATGATAAAGTTAAATCTTCGTTATTAAAAACAAGAAATTCAGAAAACAAAACGTGTAGGTTTGTTTTCTTCGAGGTGTCTAGGTGAACATACTTAAAGTCCCGAGTGTGGTAAGTGAGCTATCAACGGAATAGTAAAAGAAGGGCGCCTCTTTTGTTTATATTATTTTTGCTTGTAAACTCGAAAACTGCTTGTTTTATTTTAAGACACATTCATTTTGTTTTTTTTCTATAGGTCCAAAAGTGAACACGATATTACAAAGTATCTGATTTGACAAGTTCAAAAACTTAATTCCAACTGCGGACAAATCACTCAATACTAATTTTTTGATAAAGAAAACACTTCCAAATGTGGTAAGATATCTTACTTAAAATTGTAAAAAAAAACTAAATTGGTAAATTCAGTATAGTTTTTAAATCACTCATCAAAAAAAGTTTACGATCACTGAAAAACCGAAATCTTTATTTGTTACGGTAGATTATATTATGATTTCATCTTCTTTTAAGATTCTTTATTTAAAAATATACAATTAGAATACAAAACAATAAATCAGTTCAATTGTTTTTCCATGTAAAAAGGCTTTCAGTCATAGCTTACGCTCACTCAGAAATCTGATTTACTCAATTTTGACGGATTTTAAATATTATTTTGCAAAAAGTTGTGATTGACAAAATGCCAAGAGGATTATCAGAAGTTTTACGTGAATGGTAACTTTGAGGGAAGAAGGATAAAGCACTAGAGATATAGCACGCAGACTTGCTATATCCCAATCCTGTGTCGTGACCACGTTGCCACGGGGTAGGTACCACGGGATGGGTAATTTAGCTGACCGACCCCGAAGTGGTCGCCCAACTGTTTTGACTGCTGACCAAAAGCGCTATATTAGATTGCTGGCAGCCCGTGACCCAACAATCAACGCTACTAAAATAAAAGCAGAAGTTAGGGCCGCCTTTGGGCTTGAAGTTAGCACTCAGACCATTCGGAATTGTTTGCACCAGGCTGGATTACGAGCACAGAGGTCTTGGAGAGCGCCTCTGAATTCCCAACAACGTCAACGACAGAGTGTTGGAGTTGGAGTTGGAGTGGGCTAGGCGTCAGCAGAATGAAGAAGATGAAGAAGAAAACATTTGGCAAAACTGTCTCTTCGTTGACGAATCGCGAATCAGTAGTCATCCAGATAACCGACGTGTCCGTGTCTGGAAAAGACCAGGAGACCGTGTAAGGCAAAGAACTGCCACAGGGACAGTTCAGCGAGGCGGGAAATCGGTGTCTTTTTGAGGGTGGTATTATGATTGGAGTTAGAACACCTTTGATCCCGTATCGAGGCTTCATGACAGCAGACGTGTATAAAGCAGTTGCTATTGATGGAATTGTCAGACCATTCCAAGTAAACCATGGGCATCAATTTGTACTGGTCGATGATAATGCGCCCGAACATCGAGCTCAACAAGTCAATGCTGCTCTCCGAGAATACGACATCACAAGGTTAGACTGACCTGCCGGCTCGCCCGACTTAAACCCAATAGAGCACGCGTGGGATGCTCTTAAGCGAGCTGTTTGGAAACGTCAGCCATGTCCCCAGACAGTGCCAGACCTCAGGGAAGCCGCTATCCAAGAAATGCTGGATAACTTGATCCTCAGCATGCCTAGGAGGATCTCCGCATGTGTTCGAGCCAGGGGAGGAGTTATATTATATTGAATAAAAACATTTTATTTATACATGGTCGTTAAGTTTGGTTAAACAGTATTTTCCTTTATATCAAATTTCTCTTACAATTACATTATGGTTAATTACTCAATTTTTGTTATTAAAAAATTTAAATTAGTTTTTTTCTTAATTTCAAAGGGTTTTTCTTTTTTAAAGAAAACACACAACAAAACATTTTTCTTGATAAAGTTAAATTTAAATAATTATATCAGTTTATGCTAGTGATCTTAAACTTTTTTTGATGTGTGTATAGCACATTTCAACATCCGCAAATATAACTTAGTTATTCATACAAACACAAAAAAAAAACATACAATTCTCTTTAATTACGAAGATTTAACTTTATTATCACTTGTCTCAAATATTCAAACTTAACTTCTGTTAAGTTACTAACTGTTACGTTAGCCAAACTGCCGTTTCTAATGTAGAGATTTTACTAGACCCGGTTTGTTTATATCGAGATTTCTCAAATCCTTCTCAAACGTCTACATTTCTGCACCAATTCGCGACATCGAGGACACAGTAGTAGGAAGTATACTACAGGATTGTCTAATCACAAAGAAAGAGAGACTCAGACAAACCTAAGCATTAAAATATGCCGTTTACGTTTAGTGTAATAAAACTGACAAACAGGCAAAACTAGCGTGGTCCCGCTGTTATAGTTTTATGTGAAGGTGTGCTACAGGCGTAAAACAATTGTCAAAATAGCAAAATTCTCGCATTTTATTACTTTAAATGCACTTTTGAGTATTTTCCCTATTTTCCCGGCGAATTGGAAATATTCCGCATACTTTCCCCGAATTCGGGAATAAACCCAACAGTTGGAAATATTCCGGGGAGTAAACCCAACGCTAGTTGTCATTGTTGATAATCAATCTTCATGAGTAAAAAGTTCCGTTCCACGTATGAACAAAATTTTTAAAAATAAATGAGTCTTTAATTTCATAAATATTAAGCTTTTGCAAAATCATTCTTGTTGTTAAAGTAGGCTGTCGTGTCGTGTCTTAATAGTATGTTTGTAAAGATTTAAATATTTTATTATTTTGTTAAAATATTAATTTAGTTACCTACTTGTAGTACGAGTGAACCGGAAAATGTCATCTGTCACCGCGCCTTCGTATTTCTAGGTATATCTTTGATAAACTATATTAAAGGATATAATCATGAAACTGACAGCCACGGCACATATTAACATTTATTATTTTCTTTAATTTAATGATGAATCATGTTCAAGCTCCTATATAAATAGCAACGTATTTATATCTTGCATAATGCCCTGCTATAAAGATAAAAAAACGTAAATATTGGAATCAAAACATGAATATTATTCAATATTTCAATATTGACTCTACCATAACCTGAATTCGAATAACTTTTTTTTATAGTTTTAAGAAACTTTCTACCAAAAAGCATTGTGTATACATAGACTTTATTTTGTATTGCGTACTGTATCTTCAGTTATAGTTTATCAAAGAGTAGTAGCGAGTTTTGCGCGAGGTCTAGTGCGCACACACACTAACTTACGCTACTTACACATGGAAAGAGCAGTGCGGGGTGCGGGGGCGGCCGCCAGAGCATGCATCGAGACAGCAACATTTTATTCAAAAACCTATTTTGCAAATGTCACTTAGACCGCGTTTCCTCTTAATTGTTCTTATTTCAAGGTGCTCGTGGACATTACTGTCTTCATGTCTCTGTATTTAATTCATTAAAAAAATGATCTCCACAGCAAACAATCGTCCGCGGCCCGATGCAGGCTGGCGTGAAGAGGCCTCGCAGCCCCTCCCCCACATACGCGATGTATACGCACCGCCTACAGCCGCAAAATATGAAACACCAGCAAGTCTACTCTGATCATAGTAAGTTGAATTGAAAGTTAATCATCCTGTTTTAAAACCTTTTTTACTGGAAGAAAAGTGTCGCTGTACTTTCAACACTCACTAGAATACTTGTATTTGCAATGCGAAAGTTTTAAGATTAGAACCACAGTTTTTACAGGTTTCTCTACTTATGCTCTTTTTTTCATTAGACCGATCTACCGTGTCGTGTTACATAGGCTTTTTTTTAAACTTATTTTCATATTAATTAAGATATTATCAGAGTTAACCTCATAGTGGTAATGAAAAATTTTATATATGCAAATTGTAGAAAGAAGAAAAACTTATAATCTATTAGTATGTTATACTGCCGTTTCCTCCTGCATTATATTTGTTTAGATAATTTTTTGTAACTGTGTAAAGTGTAAATAATTTTCTACTGTAAATAATATGTTTTGCAGAGGTCGAAGACGGCCGCATGGGTCGCCAAATGGCCCGCGCCGTGCTATGGAACAGTGAGTTGAAATCATACTAGGTGTCAGCACTGTCGCTTTACATCTTATGCATCTCACTCACATCATTTCCTGACTTCAATTTCCTTTTTTTTTCTTGGCTTTTGCATCGTTTTTTGTTTTAACAATAAATATTTATACAGATAGATACACACGGCTGCACGTCAGACTACCTACGTAATAGAAGCTGTATTCGTAGTTATCATGGGTAACCTAACGTGCTGCCGACTGTACTAAAACATAATTATACTTACAATTAACAAAATTATACAATTTTGTGTAGTTAAACTGATAAATGACATTAACTATAGTTTATGACATATCATTACTAATTTTGAGGCAGCGCTATAAATGATCAACTTTATAATAATATCCTTCTAACTTATTGCATGTTAGTTAATATAACTAAGAATAATGAATTAGTCTCAATAAATTACTAAAAGGATCAAACATCATTATTTATCTTACATTTACATATTATTATTATTTACATTTGACCAACGTCTTGGTGTAGTGGTTCGCGCTCAGGACTACAGAACCAGTGGTTGCGGGTTCAAATTACTGAAGGGGCAAATGTTTGTGTGATGAGCACGAGCATTTATACCTAAGTCATGGATGTTTATAAACGTATTTATGAATGTCTATCCGATATCCTAGTCCCCATAACACAAGCTCTCGCTTAGTT
Organism: Pyrausta nigrata; assembly: GCA_949316185.1. NCBI lineage: Eukaryota > Metazoa > Arthropoda > Insecta > Lepidoptera > Crambidae > Pyrausta > Pyrausta nigrata. The sequence goes on along the minus strand of OX438941.1, from coordinate 5,556,637 downwards.
CGCTCTAGGTAGTTATGGTGTGTTTGTTGAAACTATTTTTTTTAAAATTATTATTACCTATATTGGTTTCCGTTTGTCTTATGTACTGGTGGATAGTTAGCTAGTGCTTTTGTGTATTTCGCTATTATATGCATTAATATTTTTTACTTGACTAACTTTTTTACAAGGTTTTCAAGTGTAGTGATTTCATTGTCTTAGTTATAACAGCTTTGCGATTCAGTTTTAGTTGTATATGATGAATTTTCTAGTTAAATAGTGTTTATTTATAAGCATTCTTAGATGGCGCGCTAAAAAAAGTTTTTGAATTCATGTCATTTACAAGAAGAATTATTTTAATAAATTATATTTTTTTAATATTACTGACATGAATTTACGAATGACGTCATTACCTATACTGTTATTCCATAGCATCATTTGCAGCATTAAAATAATTAAAAGAAAACAAAAGAATACTAGCGACATCTCAAGTCTCTCGTCAAGTTTGACACTTGCTTACAAGCGCCTTGACACAGGAACACTCCTCATTTCGGATTTCAGTATAGGAAACGTTACACCAAACCTAAGGATTAAGAATTGTAATTTCCTTGTATTCAATAAATTATTTGGCCGCTAAAAATTAATTACTCCTTCGAACTTAAAAATGGCGTAACATCAAAAGTTCCAAGATAACATTAGTTTTGTCGGTCGTAAAAGTATGTCAATCAATTTCAATTGATATTGGTGTAATGTCCTCTATGCTGGAACGGCTCAACTAATACTAATAGTCCGAAAAGGTCATGTGCTCGCCTCCTGTGCCCAGGCGTGCAGGAAGCGCCAATCGCACGCGACTGTCATAGAATATGAATATTTCTTTCCCCACAACACCACCCTTCCCCGCTGACATCTATCATACCTCGCCCTCCGCACGTCTGGTGTTCGCGAATCTGGTTTGCAAACAAACTTGTTGGACCAATGATACTCGTAGTGTATTTAAAAGGAGGTCAATTGCGCGCAAATTGAGCAATTTGCTCAATTTAACATTTTCGTACACATATGACATTTGATTAGTAAACGAACGTGTGCTCGGCGCATCAAATTCGAATCGCCGCGTAGTTGTTGACATATCTACCTCTTTTTTAATGCACTATCATTAGTGTGAAACTATATTTTTTACCACAACCACACACACCTCTACCAGAACCATCGCAGTACGGGTCTTCAGTGGGCGGGTCCTCCGTTTCCTCCGGCGCTTACTACGCAATGCCCTCGTCCGGCGTGACCGGCGTGTCCGGCGTGGTGGGCGTGGTCGGCGAGCGGCCGCCGCCTCTGTTGTATCCGCACCACGCGCACACGCCGCACACGCCGCATACGCCGCACCACGCCGGCTTGATGTATGCGCCAGCGCCGCAGCAACAGCATATGTATCTGGACCTGTTGAAGAACCGCGATCAGCAGCACCAAGATGCTCCCAAGGATAAGCAGGTGAGATACCAGTGAGCAACGTGACCTATCGTCCGCGCAAATGTCGAATTTCCCAAACAAACTTCCACCCCCCTTTTCACCCCCTTAGAGGTTGAATTTTTAAAAATTCTGAAATACGTCATTCTTAATTTCTAACCAAACAGCTTAATATTAAATTTTATCGATATAGGTCTAAAACTGACGGTGTTTCAAACAAACTTGCCCTCCTTTTTTACCTCCTTAGGGGATAAATATCCAAAAATAATTAGTGCACCCCTAGACCTTATTAAGAACCTATGTGCCAAATTTGGAGTCTCTAGACCCAGCGTATGGGCTGTGCGTTAATATGTCTGTGAGTCATTAGTTTAGTCAGTTTTCATTTTTATATGTTTAAATAAGAAGATATACTAGTGTAGGTACTGTTATATCCATAAGCCGCACCACGCCGGCTTGATGTACGCCCACTGACACAGACTTATTTTCGTAGCCCCCGCAAGTGCTGATCGGCCTGAGCGAGGCGCACCACCCGTCGGTGAGCGTGGCGGGCGTGGCGTACGCGCAGCCACCTCCCGTCAGCCGCCATCTTGCCATACACCCGCCGCAGCACTCCACCATACAGGCGAGTACCTTCAACTGTGAATGAGAGGTTTTTTTAAATACAGGTTTTACGGTTACGGTAACGTCAGACTAAACAGCTGTCCGTTGATAAGGAAATTAGAGAATCCACAGACAATTTAATAATGATGTCATTCGATGACGAGTAAAGTTAGACGAAAACACGCAAAAACTTGTAAAAATACTATAATTTAACTTTTGTATAATATATACCTATATAACTATAATTTAACGTAAATTATTTATAGTCTGTCTCTTTTCGTTTGTTTCTAGAGAAAGAGTTTCACTCACTTTCTTGACAAAACCCTTTCTCACCACAGAACACAAAACCGGGCAGCATCACGCAAGGCTACCCAGTGCAGCAGGCCAACCCGAACGTTCAGAACCCGAACATATATCCGAACCGGCACCGGTATTAGCTAGTGATCATACGCCGGCACCCGGCAAAGCCACCGTAGGGTGGAGACCGCGCGGGTCGCGTAGTAAGGGTTCACGGTTAACACGTTCACTGCCGGGTAGGTTTAAACGGAGAATAGGCTGTTACTAATCAGACATGACCCATAGGCAGCCGCATCGGTCAAATTGTTTGCTTATTAATTTTAAAGGTCAAAAACAGGATTGAAAGGAAACGTTTTTTTTTGTGTAAAGCATTCGCTGTGCGATCAAAAGATTGGATATAGCACTTGACAAACTCAACCGACTGGGGCGGACAATAAACTCGCATCTTTCGCAAACCGGCGACTGACTACCTACATGCCATTACTTGGGTAGACTGGCATTACATACCAAGAAAACCTCGTAAGTGACAAATTTGATTTGGTGCGAATGCATTGACTGTTCTAATTGTGGCGCCGCCTAACTGATCTAAAATCGGTAATCTTTACCATGGAGTGCTTTACGTAATAGATGTTCACCGGATTTTCACGGAACTATCGTTAAAAATGTGAAAATTGATACTTAGTAGATATCGACCGTAGCATAAAAACCCGGTGGACTTTTTCGTGAAAAGAACTGAGTAACCACATAAATTTGTTTTTTGTGATATATCTATCTACGCAGTGGACGTGTTATATGGTGCCGCTGTTGTCCATTCTACCCACATTCAGGCACAGTGATATTTTGAAAAGTTTTAAGGAGGTTAAAATGATGATGAATTCTGACAGAACCCACTGGCAGTGTGCAATCTTCACCTATGAGAATTATGAAGGTTTTCTAACATTACTGGGGCCCAATTCTCGCGCCTTCGATATTATATCACATACGATATTTATGGAAAAAACATGGCGGATTTCACAAAATGTGATAAATATTCGACATTTTCACACTTCGAGAATACGTAACATCTAAATTTTGTAATATCCGCCATGGTTTTTCGATAATTATCGTATGTGACATAATATCGAAGGCGCGAGAATTGGGCCCCTGGACCCCAAATATATCGCAGTATTACCGAAACAGTTTAATTTAAAAAGTCATGTGAATTTGTAATATTCCACGAAACTTTTCAATGAAGTATGTTGATTCTCAATTCCGTTTTCTCATAGGCGATTTTTGTATTTCTTGGACATGTATAGCAGAAGTGTTAAGAAGAGTTTGGTTTCGCAAAATGATTGAAGTGGACTCGTAACCCGGTGTTGCAGACATTCACAGACTAACCACTAGTGTTGATATAGTGTCTGATCTTGATGATGATCGACGTAGGGTAAGGTTCCAGTGGTGATGAAGTATTTGCGAAGACGTTGTTTCTGATTTGAATGCTATTTAATGAGTAATAGAACGTTACAATGTACAAAAAATATGCATGATGAAAATGACGATGTAAAATTGCGATTGGAACGAGTTACGTGATATTCGCGTTCCGTTTTAGGCAGATTTACTCTGCTGCAACAGTGTCATAGATATTAAAAATGCAAAATATTGTACAAGTAAGCTACACATAGTATTAATAAGCTAATAAATCTGTGAAATATATGTAAAACCTACTTCTAGGACAATATGATTATTCTAGAATCCGAATCAGGCGTTACTTTGCGGAAATCCATTATAAGATGGGAAAAATCCATTATAAGATGCGGTTGCGGTTGGTGTGGTTTTAGTGCCTGCGCTAGCGTCTCTTAGCGGAAATTTAAAGCAAAATAAATGTATTTTAATTTTTCCCATCTGACTCAAGTATGATTGTTTTCATAATTTAAGCAATATCTTTGCAAGTTTTTACGAAATTTTCGCTTACAAAAAATCATTGACTTTTTCTGGTGGGACTGGAACCCATGACCTTTCCTTATCCGAGCAACTCTCTCATCTGAGCTACAGAGGACGTTAGCCTCTCCACGAATTATTGTATGTGCTTGCTACGCCATTGTTTGATTTCATCAATAGTCAGATGGAAGAGCAATCGCCGGAATAGCGAGAAGTTATGGGTTCGAGTCCTACCAAAACACGGTCCATATTTATTTAGAAATGTATACCTAAGTATTGGTTATATAATTTATATACTTGATCAAACAATAGTCATAACATTTTATCCCATCTAGTATCCAGAATTATCGGATAAGAGACCCTACTCCGGTTGACGATGGCCGTATTTTCGAATGTAGCCGTCTCTGTCACTCACGTCAGAATGTCGACGTCAGCGAGCGAGATGGCTAAATTCGAAATATATGCCGCAGGGAAATTCCTTATCGATTGTTTTTGGCAGTTTCTTATGTGAAGAAAACTTCCTTGTTTAATTGAAATAAGAATTTTATTTTTGTACTTTATTACTAAATGAACAGTCGGCAGCACGTCAGGTTACCCATGTGAACGACGAAAACAGCTTCTATTACGTAGGGTATAGAGGCCGTCTCAAGGTCAAAGTGGAGTAGTCTGACGGGCGACAGCATATGAAGTAAACACTGCGGCCTCTTATGCAGCTGTAATAGAAGTGATTTTGCAATAAAAATGTGTTTTCTGATTTGCTGGCGACTTTACACATTCAAAAGAACCTGGCACCCTAAAATACCTAAGGCTTGGTTTCTAAACACTATAATAGTTAATGCGGGAGAAAACACAGATCTTCACTTTTATTGTATAGTACTTATAAATAAAAATGTCAACACGAAACATTCAATAAATAAAAAGTATATTGGTTTTTAATGTTATGTATTAATGTTATAGTTTGGTTCAAAATAATTTTATTTTGTATAGAATGGGATCTGTTACTTGCTTGTATACTTAACCCCATAGATTTTTAAAAAAAATAGCACAAAATATTTTATAGAGACGAACGTGTCAAAAACTTTCAGTGTAATAATAACCAATTTTTTTTCTATTGTAAATAGAAAAACGTTCTAAAGACGCTTAAAACCTTATAAATGTCGCAAGCAAAATATGAATACATAGCAATATATGAAATCAACTGTATTTTATTTTATATTTATCGTCCGTTTTGGGTCCCAAATACTTGCGGTAACAAAAAAATATTCTATATATTAATAACAACAATTTAAAACGAATTATGTAAGCTTTCAAATCACATAAATAAAATGTCTTAATTTAGTACTAAAGTAACTACTTTTTATAAATAAAACCGAATTCCTTTTCCTTTGGGATCAACTTAATAAATCGGGTTCTAGAGGTAAAGAGTTAGATAAACTGAAATTTATATTCTTATGTAAAATGTGCATTATTCGCAGCAGCATACGGACAAAGCAGTACGTAGGTTGCGGTAGGTTAAGATGAATGAAAGGTGGGTTGGGGAGGGGTGGTATTGTAGCCATGAGTTTAAATTAAACTGGGACTTTGTGAGTTTACATACTTTCGATATTATCTACTAGTAGTTCCCCGCGACTTCGCCCGCAAGAGTTGGATTTTCCATATAAGTTTTTATCCCCCATTTCACCCCCTTAATTTTTTTATATCGCGACAAAATGTAGCCTATGTCCTATCCAGGTTCTCGAACAGTCTCCATACCAAATTTCATCTCAATTGGTTCTGTGGTTTACGCGTCAAGAGGTAACAGACAGACAGACACACTTTCGCATTTATAATATTAGTATGGATGACCAGTGACCCGCGGGTGCAATTTAGAAAATAAAAAGCTGTCTTTTGTGAAATTAGTTTTAAATTCGGTTGAGTATTTCCAAAGATAAATTCTTACATTCTCACAAAATACCTCTGTATAACATAGTAATAGATGTGGCTATGGACTGAACTGAGCTGTTGGCTATCGACAGTTACTCATAAAACTATGAGAGGTTCCCCACAAGCCTTAGTCCGTGCAAATGTCGGAGTTCACATGCAAACTTATCCCAGCTGTTACCATTTAAGTTTCGCAATAAAAATTGCCTGGCTTAACATTTATATAATGATTCGTTGCGCTGTTTCCACAATGCATCCGTAGTAGTAGTTAATTGAACATCTTTTACGCGTATATGCCAACCAAATACCTTAGAGAACTGACCAAATCTTTGTTTTTATCATTGGCCTGCGACATACACATACATTGTGTCCCACAGCACAAGAGCATGTTGGCGACCCTACTAAAGGTAAATATGACCTGCAAAATCTATATTATGTTTTTCTTTTTATCATTTGCCTGCGACATATACATACATCGTGTCCCACAGCACAAGATCAAGTTGGTGACCCTACTGTGGGCGAATATGACCTGCAAGTAGGCCGGTGCACCCGCGATCGATGCGCCGCAACTTGGCGAGGTGTGCAGTACTCGAGAAGGTCCTCAGATCAAGCGTAACTAGATAAACTGTTACTTAACATTGTTCTCGAGGTAGTGAGATAGTTTTCAGGTGGGTGTACATGCTTTTGTACAGTTTAAAGTAACTTCTTAAAACACAATTTTACGGATTAGGTACTTCGCGATTTATTTACATTTTATTTAAAACCTGATGTTTCAAACACTTTGATTCGTGGTCACAGGGAGACTAAGGTATTATTTATCAATTACAAAGTTTTAAAAAATTAAACTACCGTCACTTATTAATATTAATTTACGTTCCTATTTACGCAGAAATAGCTGACCGTGTCTTGAGATCTTGCACTGCGAGGTGTTGTTTTGGATTTTGCTAGAATAGGATCCCATGCCGTTGGAAATTTCCAACCATCTTCTCTATTGAAATTTGGATGTTTTCTAATTTCAATGGCTTCACGTAGCATTGAAATTAGAAAATATCCAAATTACATTAGTCATTGACAAATATTACCTTAGTCTCCCTGTGACCACGAACGCTGTTAAGTGTTCGAAACGTCAGGTTTTAAATAAAATGTAAATAAATCGCGAAGTATAATCCGTAAAATTGTGTTTTAATGAGTTCAACAATTCGCGTAAACGTAAGAAATAAATATTAAAGTAACTTTTTAAATGTAATGTCACATAATACCTAATATGTAGTACAAGTAGAGAAGGAGTAATCTACTTATTCATTTAAATAAGGAGAGGCTCATGCGACAACATTAAAGTGAAGTTCAGCTGGCCTACCGCCTTACTCGATCGCTTTCAAAATTGTTTTTAAATTGACCTTGCATTGCTTAACTTACGTCAGTTTGAGCCAAGTTAGGTGGTAGGTCTGCTAGTCGCGCTGCTCTAATTGACACTTAGGTACAAATTATGACTCTTTCTATCACACAACCCTACACCTGTCTAATGAAGAACGAAACAACGCGGCAGGCAATTAACCTTGGACTCCTTAACCACTAGAAAACCCCAGGGCAGTTAACATTCCAGCGTGACTTTTCCACAACTCCTGTTAAGCCTGGAATTACCTTACTTGCTAGCTACCACCATGAACGACATTATGCTTCCAGCTTTATCGCAATGAAAACCCCAATCAGTGAAGGCTAGGGAGTGCCAGGAGAAAGCTAAGGTCTTGGATCCTGCAACAAAATTGGTCAGAAAGTCCTACCCTTACCGTCCTACCATAGGAGCAGTTGGGGGCTATTTTCAACACTCATTCGTTCATTCATAACTTTAAAGCTACGCTCTTGTCGGTGGAGCAGTTTCCACACCTCTCTGGACTCGGTTAGTACCTTCAACTCTCTATCATCGTCACGTCATGACACAACTAAATAGTAACAACGTGCTCTACTATACTTTTACAAAAAAAAAGTTGCCATTTTTGTGATTTTTGTTGTTTTTTTTTGTTATTTTTGAGAGCCTTACTAAAAATTTTAGTAAAAAGTTTTTATCGACTGTGTTTAAAATATTCACGAGTATTAAAATAGACACATACTTTTAAAAGGCCATTAATTGTAGAAGAAGCTATACATAAATAAATATTTATATCTCGAAAATGGTAACATTCTTGAAAGCATATTTTCATATACCTAATAAATCATATCAGCCTATTGCAGTCCTCTGCTGGACATAGGCCTCTCCAAGACGGCGCCAACTTTCATGGTTCTCCGCTTCTCGCATCTAACCACCACCGGCCACCTTCCTCAGGTCATCGGTCCATTTAGCAGGTTGGCGTCCAACATTAATAAACAACCTAATAGGGCTGTAACTGATCTGTACCTAAAGGATTATCCTTCATTTATGGGACACCCTGTATATGCTCTTCTTGATCTTCCTCTTCCATAACAAGATTAACAACTATTTAAGTTATAATTGATCGATCTTTGAAGTGATTCTCCAAACTATGACGTTCTTAATAAGTTATCTAGGTACATCGTACTACTGAAACTTTAAGGCTAAATTCATTAAGAAACTTTCCCCATCCATTGTACAATGAAATTATTGAATCGGAAAATTAATTTTCTTTGTTCTTGAGAATCCCCGACATTGATTCTGTCTTTAATGAAAAACAAATTGTTTATAACTAATTGAAAGTGAAGTCAGTAATAGGCGCATTATCTTGTTTTTAGCTTTCAGGTTCTACACCCTGCCATAAGACATTTTTAGTTTTCCCGTCCTATTTCTTATTGAACTGTCTTAAGGTTCGAATTCGCCCAACTCAAGGGTACAGGTTTCGCAGTTGGCTCGGCTGTGAAGGCCTACTCTGTAATACGATGTGCGAGCAAGGAGTGATGGCTTTATCCAAAAATACGGATATGTCATCCACAGTAGGGTCCCTGAAACTAGTAGGGTAAAGCACGCAAGCGCGGACCTATTGACTGGGCCCCCCGAGCCCCGCATACCCCTAAAACCTGAATGTAGTGCTTACAGGATAAAGGATAGGTATGTCCACGATACCAAGGAATTTCTCATTTCACGTCACGATGGACACGTAAAGCATTCTATTGTGCTCAGTCGAAGCCTGTCAGAGTAAATCATTATAATGCAGAACAACACCCTCATTTTATGGATAGGGTTTACACTCGAGCAGATGACATAAATTGCAACTGTATGAAGTAAAAGCGGAACGTTTGTCCTTGTCCCTGTCCCTGTCCCTGTTTGTTGCAAAAATCCTTGGAAAGTAATGTTTGTTGACCTCCTGCAACGGTCTTTCTCGTTATCTTTTATAGTAGAAGATAGGTACCTAATAGAACTAAGTTATGATTAAAAAAATTATTAATGTTTATTCTGACTCAAAAAACTTACGTGTTAGGTAACTTGAGGTTACCTTTAGCACAAAAGCGCTATTTATTTTTCTTCGCTATAATTTTGATGTGTCGAGCTTTATTACACCGGATATTATAATTTGGCAGCCATTAGAGCCATAAAACAACCATTAGTAGGCAAACGACTGTAGTACATAAATTGGTTATGTAACCAAACAAAGCGGAAGTAAGTAAGACAAGTAATATGATTTTCATATTGGAGTAATCTAATTAGTATAAGTACCTATACACGGCCGCACGTCAGACTACATACCCCACTTTAACCTTGAGACCGCCGCTATTCTCTATGTAATAAATGCTGTTTTCGCAGTTCAAATGGTAACCTGACGTGCTGCTGACTGTACTTTACAAATAAATTACTAAGTAAAATCGTTTAGTTACATAGACTAGCATTTTGTTCTGAACTAAAACGAAAAAGAGTCGTTTATGTAACTCAAAAGCGTTACATTCTAATACAAAAAATAAATGTCTTTATTTGTAGACTAAAGATGGTGAGTAGACCCTACCGATCCAGGCTGGTTTCAAAAAGCAGGGCACAGATTTCTATCCCTGTCTGGTAAATGTAGAGATGTCTAGAAGCAGTCCCTGATCCTTTGATATATGGCATAATTATCGTGACAAATGGAAACGAGTGAATCATTTTGACGACCTTCGTGGTCGAGTGGTGTACACACCGGTTTTCATGGTGTCGCCAGCTCTGAGGTCCCGGGTTCGATTCCCGGTCAGGTCAATGTAGAAAAATATTTTTGTATATTGTCTTGGGTCTGGGTGTTTGTGGTACCTTCGTTGTTACGGATTCCCATAACACAAGTGCTTTAGCTACTTACTTTGGGACCAGAACAATGTATGTGATGTTGTCCACATTTATTCATGTAGTACTTTATTTTGTTCTATGAGTCTGTCTGAAATCAGCAAAAAGAAGTGTCATAAATTTAACTGCTTCTATGTGCATGTCCCGAACAGTTTATTGGACCGATTTTTATAGGTTTTTTTGTTATATTGAGCTTTGATGCAATTGTCTGTTCAAAGTGAATTAACCTGGGGCAGACGCCAGAAAATAATATTAATTCTATAGTACAATACCTACCTAACAGTATGTATTCATGTCATTCAGTACCTATCTAATTCTCGGGCCTTTTTAGGTACAGACGGCAGTTCGTGACGTTACACATTTTACTACCAAACCAGCTTTTATTAGAGGGAATAAAAGCGGTCTGAAAGACCACACGTGTACTCTGCGTGTACATACCTCTTTAACAAAGATTATCTCTAGTTTACGACTTACGAGTAGTACCTAACAAAATGTAAGGTACCTATCTAATATCCATCCCTGTCGCGGCTGTCCTCCATCTCTACCCCCATTAATTACCTGCCGACGTCTTGTCACTGGCTCGTTGACCGTCGTGTTGTTAACCACACCTTATGAATTTCCTTACAGAATATTTTGGAAGTAAGGAAAAGGAGTTTCTATTGTATAAGGTATCATCATCATCATCTTAGCGTTATTCCTGGGTTTGCACTAGCACGCGTGGGCCCAGGGTCCGCTTTAGACCATGATCCAGGATGTGGCAGATCAGGTAATTACAGTGGAGCGAATGTCATCTGACCTCCGTTCCTCTGTTAACTGGGGAACCTGACCAGTTTGGATCATGGTTACACATTCAGCCGCCTGAATGTGCAGGTTTCCTCTCCATGTTATCCCTCACCGTAAGAGCATCAGTAAGTAGCATCGGTACATGGCGGCACATGGGATCGAACCGGTACCTCCCGTATGAGAGGCAAGCCGCTAGCCACTGCACCACCGACGCTCCTTTTTATTCTATAAGGTATAAAGGGTGTTTATCTAAGGGGGTAAATACGGCCATCAACTCCTTCATCTATTACAATGAATTCGTCACCAAAATCGTGAAAAATCTATTACATTGTGATTGAGGTACAGAATTATTGGTTTGATAGGTATGCAATGCACCTGTTTTGTTTTTTATTTTTACTCATAACTCCTTGTTTAAATTTTCATTTATCATATTGCCAAAAGCCAATTTTCATGCGCGAAATCTGCGCAGCGACGACGCAATGGGACAATGGGGACTTTACACTTTAACGTTTAGGATTATGGGTACCTACTTATGGCATGGTACTACCGGTCGTCGCATCCATAGTAAAATACGTCTCCAGTGCAAAGGTCGCATCGATCCTGGTGCGAGAGGGACGGTGCAAACCAATTTATATTCCTTTCACTTTTTGTAGGGCTGGTCTGTTGGCAATTAATAAGTTTTGTTTGTAATGAGCTTAAGTTTGTAGAGTTGGCTAAATTTCACCCTATCATTATTTTTACCCGACTGCGGAGGAGGGTTATGTTTTTTTCGAGAGTATGTATGTATGTATAATTGTTTTGCAAGCCCTACAGCCCAAACGGCTGGACAGTTTTTGACATATCCTCATATGTCGTTGAATTTGTAAAAATTGTGAAAGTGACATAGGCTATATACATTTTTTAAATGGCGGCCGCAAATGGAAATTAGGGGGGGGGAGGGGGGATTGATCATTTCCTTACCATCGCAATATGGGTCATCAAATAAAAGCTAGTAAAAAGACCAGTTATTTTTTTTTATATTTTTTGCAGTCGGGTGTTTTTTTTAAATTATGTTTTTAAGTTGTTATTTACTGACTTATAACGATTTCAGTACCCGAGTCCTTACGATATTTTTCTGCAACATTAGACAGCAATTGGTATGCAAGTTTTTGTTGGAAAAATTGCAAATGGGTGTTTGGATGTTGTGTGTACGGCGTATTTTCAAATAACTATGACTATGAAAATCTAAAAATGCTTAGTGTTCTTTGACTAATAGATCGTCAAAGCGCTTTAATTGTTGCCTAAGCTTTCTTTTTACGACGATTATTCGGAATGCTCCCACTTGTATCTAAGTAAGTATAATTAAAACGAGTACACTCCCTCCGTATATAGGAATACACCACCCACACTGAGTCGGTTTGTAAACACGTGAAGGACGCGTGCAATGACTGATGGGTTGGTTGATCATTGTCGTGTGGGAGAAGTACCCATTTCATTCGATCGACGTTTACGCATAAAATAAAATTATCAGGAATAGTAAACCTGGATTTTAAGAGTTCAACAGTACTGAAAAGCCACTCTGAAAGTGGCTCCGAAACTACTGGCCCTATTCAAATGAATTTGGTACAGAGTTAGTGTGGGACCCTGGGATGGACATAGGTATAGGTTACTTTTTGTCGCGATATAAAATGATCAGGGGATGAAATGGGGGACAAAAGTTTGTATGGAAAATCCGACTGGCGCGGGAAAAGTCGCGGGGGAACTGCTAGTACAAAAATAATAGTTTTTTTGGTTATTAGGTAACCAATGAAGGTTCTGTGTTCGATTTCAAATGTTGCTTAATTATAAATAATAAATAATAATAAATAAATTGTTTCAACAAACACACCAATTACCTAGCCCCAAACTAAGCGTGAGCTTATAGATATGTTAGACCGATAGACCGTAGATAGATCTGACTAATTTTACTACAACACAAACAATATTTTATGAGAAGCGACCAGCACATTGAAATAACATCTAAAGTACCTACTATATCTACAATGTTCCTCATTTCATGGTACCTACACACGACCGCACTACCTACTTTGACCTCGAGACCGCCTCTATTGCCTACGTAGTAAAGCTGTTTTAGTAATTTACACGGGTAATCTAATGTGCTGCCGTCTTTACATTTTTAGCCGTCGCTACCGTTCTAGATCTAAGCATATTGATCAATCAGCCATCATATTCTTAATCCAGACATATAAACTAGGTACAATAGCTACATGCCACTGGATTTGGAGCTGCTGTAAACATAACAAGGAATGGCTCCAGTGATATCTGTGCCAACTGGCATCAGTATTACCATGGGTATTACGCTCGTATAGACTGACGGGCTGTTTTCATTTTCTGCCTTGACTGGACTCCAAATTGTGTTTGTTGACTGTTTGACAGGCGCAATAAGTACCTACTTACGTATAATAGATCCGATACGATTTAGCTATGTTACGCTATAGGACTAATATAATCTGTGGCAGTAGTTCGGTTTAGAGACTTGCTTTGCATTTGTTTATCACGGGTTGGTATGTTGTCTGTTATTTTAGTCATAAGATTGCTTTTCAAAGGCCCACGTGCCGCCATCACGGTATATAGGTCTACAGTACTTTGACTTCATACTAGAACGCCCGAATCGACACACGTACACATACACGTCATTTAAACGGCCGTTGGGCAGTCTTGGGAAGACAAACCCACGAAGTTCCACCACGTGCGACGCGAGTCGGTTAGCTGTCAAACACAGACTTTCAAAATGCAGATACATGTCATTGAACAAACAAAGTAGGTTTTTATTCGAAATGTTTTATACATGTTTTATACATGTATAAAACATTTCGGATGACAGCTGTCAAAATTCAAATGACAATATCTCGTAAATAATAATAACGAGTAGTTGTGTGTGTGTGTGTGTAAACACACTATTACAGTGTGTTTATAGACAATAAACTTATTATTATATGTGATAAATAATCTTTAATTAAAATGACTCATTTATAAACCTAAAACAATACAAATAGGTGCAACAATAATCTAAAGACATTTTTTTACTTTTTGTGTACCAACCCTAGCGCTCCGCCCATATGTAGGTTCTAATTTCAAAATACGGTCAACATAAACTACTGTAAGAAAACAAATCTGTCTATTGTGCCGCCTCGTACCACTAACTTTTTCTGAGTTATGTACATTAGTTGTTCCACTAACCGATGCTGTTACGGTGAGGGAAAACATCGCGAGGAAACCTACATATTTAGGCGACTGCATGTGTAACCATGATCCAAAACTGGTCAGGTTCCCCTGGTAACAGGGTCACGGAGGTCAGATAGCAGTCGCTCCACTGTAATTACCTGATCTACCACATCCTGGATCATGGTCAGCGGACCCTGGGCCCTCGCGTGCGAGTGCACAACCGGGATAACGCTAGGAGGATGATGATGCATGCTTTTGGAAGGGAGCGAGTCGAATAGAAGGACATGTATTTTTAGTAAGAGATAGGATACCACCCAAATAGCGAGAAGTTGTCTGGAAGAGAATAATTTTTACGATAATTCTACCGACATTGTACATCTTGTGTAGGTAAATTGTAATTTCTTCTTACAGTGTGCAAAAAGATAAGATAAATCTTTATTTGCATTAAACATAGTAGTACCCACTAGAACAGATTAAGGAAATGGGTATTCATGTTTCATCGATAGGAAAATATTTTGTCATTGTCATCATCATCATCATTATCGGCCGTAGGACGTCCACTGCTGAACATAGGCCCCCCTCGCGGTTTTCCACAGCGACCGGTTGCAAGCGGTCTGCATCCAGTGCGATCCTGCGATCTTTACAAGGTCGTCGGTCCATTTTGCCAGTGGACGTCCCATCGTCATGCAAACAAATCATACAATAAAATCAATTGAATACATATAAATTACAATGAGGGGTGCTTGTGGCGCATTGGCGGCAGCGCTTTGGTAGTGATACCAAAAGTTAAGCAACTCACGGCGCGGTCGTGATTGGATGGGTGACCATTCCGACCATTTAAGTGACGTCCATGACAAGCATCTCCGTGCTTCGGAAGACACGTTAAGCAGTTGGTCCCGGCTCATATCTGTGGTATTAGTCGTTAAGCCTAGTCAGAGGCCCTAGGGCGGCTTGATAACTTCTGACAGTAAGGTTTGTCACTTGCCTTACATACACCCCTCCACCAATCCGCACTGAGCCCGCGTGGTGATGTATGGCTCGTTCCTCCTCATAGTTGAGGTGATTCCAGCAGTGGGATCTTATAGGCTGACTTATAAATTACAATGAAATTAATAAAGTATCTATATAATATATCAATCTATTACCAATTGCTTGTTGTCCTAAGCCATTAACTGTCGGTTGACGTGTTAATTAGAACTAATTTTATATCAGAAATTAATTACTAACTCTACGTAAGAGAGATTAGACTTATGCAATGATAAATTATTAGTTTAATAAGAAGCCCAATATCAAATTATTTGAAATCATATGCAATTTGCACATACAAAAGTAAGTTTTCGTAGAAAAGCTAACTCAATGCCGTTACAATCATGCTTTATCAACATTCAAAGTCGATGTCGTTCGACAAACCTTGAGTCTTGACCTAACATTAAGGTTACATTACATAACAAGAGGATTGACATGAAACATTGTTTTATTAATGCTTATTGATTTTCATATTATGGGCTTGGATGATAGATGTCTTATTCGTACAACTTTTCACAAATAATTACTTTATTGATCAGCAAAAAAGAAGTACGATTAAGTAGGTAGGACTCTATGGTCTTAATTTTCAGTCAAAATACCTCTGAAAATTAACCTAATGAACTTAAAAATAAATGTACGTGGAAATCCTATCTAAACGTTCATTACCTATTCCATAACCTTTTGAATCGTCAAAGAACACACGGTCAATTCGGAGATTCGCAAGGTTATCTAACTTTTGTAACCGAATTACTCCTTTTGTTTACATAGGACCTAAAATGGACCGCTTGAGAGGTGGGTGTGTTCTGCATTGCTGCGTAAAAAGGTTCTACGCCGTAGCCTTTATGTACCTACTTACTAGGCAAACTGCCTTTGCTTCCCACTCTACAATTTGCATATCCATTGCTCGTTTTGTACCGTTACAACTGTGAAATATCTTGCGTAGGGTAGTGATGGGTGTAGAAGCAGATCGATAATGCCGCTATTGAGGTTCGTCGCTGAATCTATCGATAAAGTCGATGCAGGCGGTTCGCCGGCCGGCGAGAGCTACGTGCGTTTCGTCGTGTTTACATCCGAACACACTTCGTGTCTACTGTCTACAAGCTATAGCCTATTGCGTTGTGTAACGAGTTATTTATAGGTACTCTAAAGTAGAATAAACTCGTGAGTAATTCAATTATGAGTAGCCAGTAGTTTTGGATTGGTTGTTTTATAGCAAGTTGCAAATCTTATGAGTCGAAAACTCAACTTGCACCGGACTTATGAAGTTAATAGAACTATCAGCATTAAGTAAAAGGTTAATCTACGGTAATGATCAGGTAATAGTCTAAGCTAATATTTTGGTTTAAAACTTATTAACGTCTTTCACAATCTTAACTCTTTTTTCTGACGAACTTCTAAAACTGCGCAATTGATAAAAAATCGCTCGCAACAAAAAAGATATAAAGTTTTCACTTATCTACACGGTCTCGAAAGCGAACGCTGAGCTTATCGATATAATACATACCTCACTAGCCCGACTCCGCCCAGCCGCCCTCCGGCTTCAGTCGTTTGCGCCCCGCCGCGGAGGTTACACACCCTCGACACGATAAGTTGTTGTACAGCTTCCTTTATCTGAAAACTGGATAAAAAACTACACGACCCACGCAAGCGGACCACTTAGTACCGGTAAGTTGGAACTCGTGTATTGTAATTGGAGCTATTTTCAGGGCGATAAGTCTGTACGGGCCGGCTTCAAGGACGTTTTTGTCCATTTCCGAGCGGGTGCATTTAGGAATTATGTGTTCGGGACGCAATATGCGTAACGTTGGTGAAGGACTGCATCTCGTGATTACGCCTTTTGTTTAAGTTTGGGCATTTGTTTATATTTTTATGACTGTGGTATAGGTTTAAAAGAATCTAGGGTTAGTTTTTTTAGTTTCAGTCGAAATAAACAAAAAATCCAAATCATTGTCATCATCAAGTGTATCTATTGTGCTGTTCAAAATTTCGTAATAATATGTTGTTAGTATTTAAAATAGTTTTTTTTTGTTTTCACCAACGATTTCAAATAATTTCCTTGATAATGACATCGAAATTAAGTAGCAAAACTAAACATGCATTTATCAATAGAATTTCCGGTCAATATTGAGAAAGTTGAATGACGTCACTTTATTATGATCTCATATCAACCACCATTAGCATGTAACTTCATCACTTAACAAATACTTCCTTTTTCCTGATTGCACTAAAGAAGGTAAGGTTTTGTTTATCCGCCAACGTAATAAATATAACTGCTATTACCGGTTGGGCGGGCGACGCCCTCGCGACTATTCAGGTCAGGACATGTCACCGGCAGACATTTTTCTCTGGTGGTGGAATAATGCGAGTTTATTTTTTATTTGAGCAAATAAATGCCTGTGACAATGCGGTTGTCAAGGAGCGAAGTTTATTTTTGGTTTTACCGATGTTTTAGGATAATCCCCGTTTATGTACTCATATGACAAAGGTAGTTATAGATTCTGCGTATGTAGGTAGCCAGCTAGATTTACTCGTCCCTACTATCTATTTTTGAAACTTGTACTTTGTGTGATGTTTATAAAGCGACTCTTCATGTAATGCAGGATTACCTAAATACCTACTCGTAAATACTGTACATAAAGTAGAAGCTAAACGAAATGTTTATCCGAAAATCTAAAGAGGCAAGGGCTCGTTCTGAAACCTGAAAATTGGTAGTTTTAAAAAAATATCAGTGCTAATTTATAATTAACTAAAAATAAAATTAAATCCAGGAAACATTACAACCAATTTTGTGATTTCGAAGTTCACGCACAAAACGTCGTCATGTCTTTTTTTCGCTTTTTTTTTAAATAAAATAAAATACACATGTCTTTAATCATTGTGAATCTTGGCTCTCCAATCAAATCACATGGCTAATAACACCTGAAATTAATAACTGATCCCGGATCAAAGATTTAAGTCAATCTCGCGGGTTGTTTGCATATCAGTTGAATACGTATTATGAAACTTATAGCAGCCGTAGCTACAATAGATTAATAACCAATTTAATTTCGGTCGTTTAGGCAGTTGTCTTACTGCCGACGAGTAAGGCAGCTGTCCGACCGGCAACGATGTGTGAGCAGCGAGTAAGTTAGGAATTAGAATCGAACTAGCGAGTTGTCGCTGGGGTATAAAGCGAGTGTTCTTGGGCGACCGGTGATTTGAATTTGGAATAGAATTG
Organism: Pyrausta nigrata; assembly: GCA_949316185.1. Classification (NCBI taxonomy): domain Eukaryota; kingdom Metazoa; phylum Arthropoda; class Insecta; order Lepidoptera; family Crambidae; genus Pyrausta; species Pyrausta nigrata. Next base: position 5,537,987 of record OX438941.1, on the reverse strand, counting down.
CCCGCTAGTTGATCGACGAACGAACGAGTATCGCCGAGCGAGTTTATCGTTGATAGCTCTGTCGCTTAGCGACAAACCAGTAAAGCGAGTTGTCGTCGGCCATGTAGTGTAAACAGTCAGCTATCAATTATTAATGTATGCGTCATGGAATGTATATTAAAGAAAGTTACTCGTCGGATCAACTGCCTAAATGAGTACATAACTATCGGCGATTTTCTCGTTCAAGAATCGTACAATAGATATATTTTCTGTGTGAACAAAAGAGATGCATACATTAACAGTTGACTGACGAGAGACGAGACGAGAGTCACTCGCTTTACTAGTTTGTCGCTGAGCGACAGAGATAATACTCGTTTGGCGATTCTCGCTTGGCGATCAAATACTATTCCAAATTCAAATCTTGGTTGGTCTCAGGAACTGGTTTCTAGTTTATATTCTATTCTGTATAGTTCTACTCGCTTTTCGCTCATCGTTGCCTTGTCGGGTAGCAACTGCGCATGCCGAAACTGTAGATACATACTGCTCTGAACACAAGGGCAGTATTTACCTTTTTGTGTAAACAGAATTGTGGCTGAGCGAAATTGGTGACTTTCAGTGGTGCTACTGACCTTTATAATGGCCCCAAGTCTCCTGGGGCTACTGAAACATATTGGCCATTAATTTTACGACGCAAGGTAAACGATGAGTCGATGAATATAAATGGATAAGCAGGTGTTAGCTGCAAGCTTTATACTATTTTATGTAGCTTAGTTACGAGTATTGAACAATAATATTTAGTCTTTTATATTTGTTTATAACGTGTTGATAGTAGACATTTCTATTTCTTAAAATATTTCAAGTAAACTCACACCCAACCGATTAGGTTGGGTGTGAGTTTACTTGAAATACTTGGCTATGGCAAATCAATAAAAGAAATTTAATAATTATGTAAAGTAGACATTTTGAGACAACAAGTAACAATTTGTAAAGATTTTTTTAACATAATTTCCTATTTTTTAATTGGCTTTAAAACTGTGAAATACCGCTTACATCTCAGAGATCTAAAATAAAGAGAGGCTGGTACTTAAATCTAAAAGTGTAATAATGCCCGAGTTTTGAAGACGAAGAAGTAGAACATTTATAATGCTTCCCATTCTTTAAATAAAAATGGGAACCCAAATCAAGTTCTGTACTTGCTTGCTTCCAAATTATTTTCTTAAAAAACAATTCTTTCCCATTACAGACTTAACAATTGCTTTTGAAACAGGCAAAATTAAAAATATCCGCTTCTTTTCTTGATTATTTTATTCACTGTTAATTTTTCATAGGTACCTTCTTCATCTCCTAAATTGAAACAAACCATATTTTTTTATAAATATCTGGGCCCTTAGACAAGTTGCAATCTTTCTACAGCGAACTTCGCTATCGCCGACGATATGTCAAAATATGAATGCCAAAGTCACGTGATGTTTGACAGATTTATACATTTTGCTAGCGATAGTGAACTTGGCTATAGAATACATTGCATTTATCTACAGGCCCAGGAAGAAACCACATCTATCAGTATGTAGTAAAATTTTAAAAGCGCGATGCGTGACTAACTGCTGATAATATCAAGCAAAGCAAAAAGTTACACTGATTGTCTATTATACATGATTTGGTATTCAACCTGTATGTTTAACAAATATCATCATAATTTTTTTAAGAGTTATTCTTTTTTCCATGGAGTTTTTTTTAATTTCCCCCATCTCTCGTCTTTCCCTTGACCTCCCGATATGACACGTCGCCCAACTTTGCCTTCACCACCTTCACTTAGTCAGTTGATCTTCAAATGACTTTTTAGGTCTCCTAGTCTCTCTCTCTCTCTACCTTTCCCCTTCTATCTATTAGTATCTACCCCTTAACAATTATTTATCTTTAACAAAGATGTGAACTAATAATTGGTATGGAGTAGCCACTTTTAATAAAACACCTAAAGAAGTACGTAGAGTCATGAAAATGGAAATGTGCAGAATATATCTGATATGACTCTTTATATTACTCTGTATTAGCACAATCCTAAAAATACCAATGTTGCTCTGAAGGTGACGTAATTGTACTTTAGAATTAGAAATTGCCTACAAGAAGCCTTTTCGTAGCTTGGAGAACTAAATCAATTTAAATGGTAATTCGCCAACGCGGCTCAAGGTCGACAGGGCACACGAGCCTGCCAATTTAGATAATCATGATTTGTGACTGAAAGAGAAAGATTCCATTTGTAAGTTACTGACAATTTGGCCGAGTCACCGAGTACAGTTCCAATGACCAAGTAACATGCAACACAAAAAATAGAGTTATTTTGACCTTGTGACCTTTTACGAGGAAACATCAAATCCCATTATCTTTTAAGTATTCTGAATAGGTTGATATTCAAATTTATTATGTACCTATAATAACTCAACTCATTTTTTAAAATATTTTTTCACAATTGGAAAAATACATAAAATCTGAAAAAATAAAATAGCATAAAATCAGCGAAACCCCAAAAAAACAGTGTGTGTGAAGATTTAATATAAATCTACAATACCTACCTATTAATATGTAGCTAGGTAAAAGATGTCACGAAGTTCTTTATTGGCTCTTAGTTAAGGAACTACCTTGCTTTAAACTTTATGTCAATTCATTATACCTACAGTCTATGGTTTGTTAATAATTCAGCTATCATGACTTCTTTCATGTTATGCTGCGGTGTTAAAACGCTGCGTCACCAATCAACCGTGATAACTGTATTAAAAAAACAATGACAGAAGTTTTCCTTTGTCGTAGGTAGCTCAGGACGTTGACCCTCGTGAAATGGGGTCAGCTTTAAAAAAAGTCAATAAATAGGTACGCTTTACGTACGCTGTTAATTATTTATCTTTTTAGATTGCTCTGCTCACGGCAGCTCAGTTCTTCGGAACAAAGACAGCTCATCTTCTCATCATTAGTTCTTAATCTAGTGGAATTGTTTACACTTATTGGGGCGTGCAGGAGTGCCTCTTTTAAGCCTACGGAAAGAAGTAAAGTATAATCACTGTATTAAATTATTAAGACGAAAACATCAAGCGTGTAACCTGTAGAAGCGAAACGTCAATAATTTTGTTTGAGCGAAATCCGATAAACTGAAGTCTACCAAACGGCCCGTGTCAATGACAATACTGCCGGCCGCGGCAACTGAAAAAATAGTAGGGAAATGCAAATGTCGACATAGTTTACGAACTTATAAATCATGTTTTCATTTATTAGGGTTATTTGTAAAAGAAGCAAATAGTTATATTTAAGGTCAGTGTTTTTTTATTTTCTACGCAACAAGCCTAGTACACTAAAGTGCGTAGCATTTCGTGACGCTTCCCTCGTAGCGTCGTAGTAGCGCCGAGGCCCGCCCCGAAGTCGTCGTGCTACGGCGTAGTTGCTACGATTTCGTAGACGCAATAAGCTCATATAAAAACGCTTGCTTGGAATTTGTAATCACGTCAGGAATACTACGCCCTACGAAAACAATACTTAAACATGGCATTTTAATTGATTAGTTCAAGTGACACTGTTATCCATTACTGGTCAACAACAGATTTTAATTTATAACGTTCAAATTTTAGCGACAGTGTATTTAAGCTTGGTTGAAATTAAAGTTGTCCGCTTTATCAAATCAACTGAACTGGTAAATTAAAGTAGGACACTTAGTAAATAACCGAAACCCAAACGTAATGTTCGATTTGCATATTTTCTCATTCTTCTCCTAAAATAGTGTTTATTAGAAAATTATCTTTATCCCGCTTCTGTGCTTTCGTTTTTTCGGAAGGAACGTGTCACTCAAGGCCACATATTTGGGTTAGACGAAATTCCGTATTGAGTCTCTATAAGAACATCTTTTATCTGGAGGCTTTTATCGCCCAAGGTAAACACGGTTGATATAATCTACGAATTTTGCTCTTGCGATAAATATCCCATTTTCTTCAGAAAGTGTCACTTATATGGTTTTCTTTCTTTCTTCCTTAATTAAATTAAATAAATTGTTTCACCAAACACAACAATTACCTAGCCCCAAACTAAGCGTGAGCTTGTACTATGGTGACTAGGATAACGGATAGACTTACTTATAAACATCCATGACTTAGGTACAAATGCTCGTGCTTATCACACAAACATTTGCCCCTTGCGGTATTCGAACCCGCAACCGCCTGGTTCAGAAGTCCGGGGCTCGAGCTACTACAGCAAGACAGTCGTCAAATTATTAGAATTATGCTATAAACGTAAAATCATGGTAAAGTTCTGACCAGAAGAACAGTTCTGGTACGAGTAAACAGTTCATTCTCGTATACCTATCTTTCATAATTAGCAACATTGTAGTACAACACTGTGTACTACAATGTTGTTAATAATGGGACCCACTGGCCCCACATCATCGAACTTTGATCTGTCGAATTTCTGCAACCATATTTAAATCTTTTATTGATCCCATTAGAGTTTAATATCATTTAAGATATTTTGACAGATTTGGGAAGGTCGATGCGGTGCCCACCGTCACATTTTATGTGATTCAATGCAGATATTTTAATGTTTCGCATTCTCTGGTTTTGTGTCTAGTCCAGTTAAATACCTTTTATGAAAACCAACATTAATTAAAAAGTATTAGGAGGTATCCTGACATCCTGAGCGCAAATTAATTTAGTTTTCAAACTGTCATGGGACCTACCTGAGACTAAAAGTGGCTATCTAGATGAGTCATTTATTTCATTAAAAAAGTTGTTTGTTTTAATAAATATACAATAATAGATTTAAGCAGTTGGCAAGTTAACTTTCTTCATTAGATACTGATTTTTATTTAAAATATACTAATTCAACGAAAACCCATGACTGTATTTAATAAGTTTTCGTCTCTAAACAATACCAATACATTTGTATTTACATTGCACTTTTTCAAAGATTTTGGACTGAAGCCTCGATTTGTCATGTGAACATAAACTTACTTAGTGAATGTTCAAAACTCTATAAACATTTCAACTCTCTATAAAATTGGTTCAAAAAGTTTGAAACCGAGAAGGATAATATCTGATTTACTAACTTATTTCTCGATAGTTTCAAAGACAACTGAAAGGATTTTCATTCAGTTAACAGATTTAGTTGCCTACTCTAAAACTTAGTTAGGTCACATTTATTATTAACGAAGTTATCTATTTAAAAGCTGAGAGCTGAGTATTAGAAGACAGTTCTAATACTAAGTAAGGAGTTATTTTTTCAATAGATGTTTAAATAGTTGGGAAAAACTAACCAGCATCTACAAAATACTCTTTTTGATAATGATTGTAACTGGTTAAGAAATTAAAAGCAAGCTGTAAAAAAGCTGTATTTTTGTCTTAACTTTACGTCTGTTAATTTTAAAATTAAATTAGTTCACTAACTAGGCGTTATTCATATGCCAAAGGAGTCCTAATAGGAGGACACTACGCTTATTCATACAATATGTTTATACTGCCCTAATTGTTAGCAGGTCCACAGTGGACCGTCAGAAGTGGACCGTCCACTTCTGACCACAGGCCCCTCATCAATTTGTAAAGTGACCGGTTGCAAGCGGCTTGCATTCAGCGCGATCCATCCTACTTCTTTGATTTACCTATCTTATTTACTATACATACGTCTGTATGTGTATCTATCTTTGTTATGAAACACAATGAAGCCTTCCAGAGGGTTACTACTGTGTGGAGTAGTCAAAGCTCTTTGTTGCGCAATCGCTTCAGGCCCCGACCTTACTACATGTGTCGTGTAGGGCTTGCACTTTTCCATTTTAAGCAATACTTAAACGTGCAGTAGTTTTAATTTTTACGAGTATTCGTTCGACTGAGTTTGCAGTTGACGACTTTATGTGACAAGAAGTGATGCTGAGTCTGTGAAAATCCCTTTCTCAACCTTCTATCTGGATTAACTTCTGAACTGTTTGACGCCAGATAAGCATGCAGTTATAGCGCTTCTGGATTAACTCCCCGACCTGTTTGTCGTTAGAAATAAGCATGCAGTTATGCTGACGGATTACGGTTAATGCGTCAGCTTGTCTATCTATCTATTCTATATCTTGTCTGTCTAGCTGTCGATATAGCTCTTCTGTGTGAACTTTAAACCTCACGTTTGCAAAATAACCACATAATTTTGCAATCGGCAACCCTATTTGAATTTGAGCCTTCAAATGCTTCAATGCCCGAAATTCTATAGGCTTTGATTCGCGCGTAAATTAGGGCGGATGGCGCCCTCACTTTGCGATTTTCTGAATTAGATATTTCTTTCTTCAACAGCGGCTCCGATCCGAATTCATTTTATTGTTATGTAACGATTCTCTTGAGTTGCGCACCTATATGATTTGATATTGAAGTATTCAATCAAATATTCAATCGAATGGAATCTACTTATTCATGCTACCGTGTGCGATGTAGGACAGATTTTATTTTATAAGGCTCGCTTGCGCACGTCCCGATTAGCTATTCCGGACTTGTTCAAGGCCTATTATCTGAGTTAAAAGCCCAATTGCACAAGTCTGGATTACCTATCCGGAAGAACCACTTGCGCTAGTCCAGATTAGCTAATCCAGACTAGCACAAGTGGACTTTCAACTCAGATAATAGGCGTGTAATGTAAGTTAATTTAATTTTATGACATATTATTATAATTATATTAATGTAATTTATAATTATTATATATAGACTATGAATATGTACATATTACAATACAAAACAAAAAAAAGGTATATACAAAAATAATTACAAATATAGAAAATAAATGCCCCAAATCGCCGTCCAAGGACCCCGGTCCAAGGACATCGTCCCCAGAAGGCTGGCTGCATTTCCTCGTTGAATGGCCAAACTTATACGTTGGCCAATAAATGCGCCAGCCCTGCGATCGCCCGTACAGTCAATCAGCTTCTGTTATCACTAGTGTTCTCCTTTACCCAAAGGTTGTCTGGAAGAGATCGCTCCCAGCGATAAGACCGCCTAATTGTACCTACCAATATGGTTTTTCTTTTATAATATGTTTGTAAAGTGTTTTCTGGTTGCAATAAAGAGTATCTATCTATCTATCTATCAGCCTCTTGGCCAAATCACTATACAGGCGATGTGCACTTGGTGTCCACGGTCCAAGAGTCTCTACCCCAAACGGCTCAAACATGTAAGCACTACTGATATAGGCCTTGAATAAATACAGATTAGCTGATCCGAACGTCCGCAAGTGGGCCTTCCAATCTTAAAACTAAGATAGGTCCGGTGTTTTATATCTAGGCTTCTTCTGGGTGAGCTCGCTCCATCATCGACTCTGTCTGTGCCACGTCTGGCTTAGTCTAGAGCCAAGAGCAAACCCATTTCAAATAAAATAAAAAAAATAAAAAATCTAGGACATCTTGTATGACAGACCCTGATAAATGGATTGCACACTTGGATTGTTTACTGAACCTGCATATAGCTTGGAAGACGACATAACTTGTGAATGTGCTAAACATAGCTTCTAGAGGCTTCTTTTATCGTTTACAGTAATCTGTGAAACCTTATTATTCATATCCGTAGTAATGTCAGGCATCTCTCACTCAATGTACTTGCGCGCGTTAATAGTCTACTCTCGAGCGCACCGACAGCGGTGCGTAAATCAGTAGGCTGCCAACAACCTACGCGCGCGCGCGTATACACTGTTGAATTATTTATGTTACGGTCGATTCGTTTTTATGCAATCTAATTAAGTAATATGATTTAAAAATCTGTTATTTACTGTACAAATGAAACCAGAAGCACAATATGTCCTGAATTAGTCTCAGATTTCAATAAATTTTTGGACTTATCAAAGTCTCGAATGTTTGAACTTTTTAAATCTTTTAATAAGTCATCATAATTTTACGGCATACTGAAAATTCCCACAGATGCTTTTTTTAAATATGTATGAATAGGTACATTTTTGATAATAATTCAGCACAGAACAACATCTTAGATCTTGTTTTCCACATTACTGCTTATTAAAACTGTTTGTACGAATTCTATTTGTTTTTCGGGACAACCAAAAATTTTGCACACGTAAATATTTTGTAAAACAGTATATCATTGTAAAACATTTCAAACTAAGCTACAAATAAAATATGCCTTGTATGATGTATCTAAAGATGCAACCCTGACTTCATTCGTTTTACGCCAAGGTCGCGTTGCTGCAGAGGAATAATAACGTAATGTTCGAAACATAAAGCACATTTTCGGGCGCAGCGGTGTGCGACAAAAAATTGTAGGCTATTACAAGAGTAGGTATGGACGATTTTCCTTGGAGTGATTTATCTGTTACGTAGTAACTATTATATAATCTGTGGTAATGTCCTAGATTGTCTACAACTCTGGCAAGTATTCAACTATTCAAGGTCCACCTTTTTACGAGTTTCTTCCTCAAACAACTTTTTTACGACCCTATCCATTCGGTTTATTACTTTTTAACGCTTATTGAAGTAAAAGCAAGTCATTGTATTACCAACTACAAATAATCGAAAAAGTGCGTGTTGGGTGCATATTAGGCTAGGCAGTTATATTAGCGATAAAAATGATGTACATTTTCAAGTTACCCAAATCTGTCAAAATATCTGAAATGATAAGGAATGTCTATGTGACCAAATCAACATAAGGGCTCATCCACACGGGATCCGACATTGACGATTCGTCAAAATGCCGGAAATGTCATGAAGGATGGACGTTCACATTGCATACGGAATCGTGTTTTTTCACGATTCGTCAAAATATCCGATCCGATTTGATGGCATCAGCGGATCCGTCTCAATAAATTCACGATCCGTGTATTTTGACGATTCGTGATTTAAGACGCATCGCCATTTTTCACGATTCGTGATCCGTTTGAACATGGGCATTCAAAAAGCATTGTCGCCGTCAAAAAAAAGAACGAATCGTTAAAAAAGACGAATCGTCAAAAATCGCAAGTCGTCCTCGTGTGAACGAGCTCTAAGGTTGATTTGCGAAAATTGGATAGATCAGGGTAGGTTGATTGATGTGTGGCCTATTGTACTTACTTACCACAAATATTTGGTGTTGTGTGACAGAGTATTTTTGTTTCTTAAAGTACCAAAATATCGCTTCATAAAGTAATGGTTCTTCATGTAGCTCGCTACATGAAGAAGAGGCAACATGAAATCAAGCTTCAGTATAGAACTAACACTGCTAACGACCGTCTAAGTGTACCTACCTATTGGCTCGCACTCCGGACTACAAAACCAGAGGTTGTCGGTTCAAATCCCGCAAGGGGCAAATGTTTGTGTGGTGAGCACGAATCATGGATGTTTTAAACGTAATATAAGTATATCTATCCATTATCCTAGTCGCCATAGCACAAGCTCACGCTTAGTTTTGGGTTAGGAATTGGTGTTTAAACAAGTTCGCCCCGGCGGCACCGAATCGCACTTTCCTATGTTTTTTCCTTGTCTGTCACCCAGAACACCATAGATCATAAAAGTAATAATATCTCAACACAGTTAGCCAACTGCGCGGGACATATTGAATGAATGAATGATTTTTTTATTTGTAAGTAACAATGACAATAACAATATATGTATATATTTAAAGGTTTTTTTTTGTCTCGAGCCAGACAAAAAGAAGCTTTTTTATCTGCCTCGGTAGCGTATGAGACTCACGAGCCTAAGCCTCACTACCTAACATTGATTGCGTGGTGCTGTCGTCCTGTAAAAATTTTCTTACGATACGGCATGTATTCAGTATGGCTGCTTTTTGCATAGGGATGTACTCGTATGTGTATTCAGGTAAATCGAGAGTGTGTAATGCTGTAAGTAGATGTCTAGGGATGACTCCTGTACTGGAAAGAACCAACGGTACAAAGAATACTTTATTCATTTTCCAGATGTGCAGTATCTCGTTTTTAAGTTCTGTGTATTTGTGGATTTTTTCTGTAATGGTTTTGTGGAGATTGTGAGTGTTTGGGACCGCAATGTCATTTATATGTACTGTTTTGTTATGTTTGTCAATGAGTGTGATATCTGGTCTGTTGTTATGTACTGTCCTATCAGTGAGTATAGCTCGGTCGTAGTACAACTTGTGGTTAATATTTTCCAGTACTGGCTTTGGAGAGTATTGATAGTAGGGAGGTGGATTTTCTGAAATTAGTTTGTATTTAAGAACTATTTTTTGGTGGACAATATTGCATATTTGGTTATGACGGTGGGTGTAGTCAGTCTGTGTAAGCGTAGGGCAAGCACTAGTAATATTTTGAATGGTTTCAGGTAACCTATTGCACTTTCTACATTTATCACTGATGAGGTTAGGGTCTTTAAGAATGAACTTTTTGTAATTTTTGGTATTAATGACTTAATCTTGTATTGCTATTATGAATCCTTCTGTTTCCGGGAATAATGAGCCTACTTGTAAGTATTTATTAGAAGCGAGTGTATGTATGTGTGGTTGTTTGAGATCATGGAGATGTTTGCCATGTAGTTCCTTCCTGCGCCAGGTTAGTAGTTTATTAGCTTCGTGCTCTTCCTTTGTTTGGGACGTTAGGTCTCTCTTCATTAAATTAAGAGGTGTGTAATTATCGTCAGACTCTACTACTGCTGCGTGGACACTACTGCTGACTGCCTTGTCGTAAAAGAACTGCCTAATATTTTTTATCTGTCCTTCCCATAATACTTTTAAGTCTATTTGGCCTCTTCCCCCCTTTTCTCGTTTAATTGTTGTTCGTTCTATTGCAGATTTTGGATGTAAATAATTGTGTTTGGTTAGTGTAGTTCTGGTTTTTATCTCTAACTTACATATATCTGTCTTTGTCCATTTATTTATTCCAAATGTATAGGTGAGTATAGGTATTGCAAAAGTGTTGATAGCCTTAAAAAGGTTTTTTGAGTATAGTTGTTTTTTACGTATAAGGTTAACTCGCCTGAAATATTCCTGTGTTAGAGCTTTTGCCTGGTGAATGCCTAAATATTTGTAAGTATCAGACGCGTCCATCAACTGAAAGTTAAGATTTTCGGTGTTTTCAATATTGGGACCTTTTACTTTTCCTCTGCTGATTCTAAGTATCCTGCATTTGTCTAGGCCAAAATACATGTTAATATCAGAACTAAACTTTTCTGTTATATCTATAAGGTTTTTCATCGCTTTTTCAGTTTTCGAAAACAGTTTTATATCACGCATGCACAAGAGATGACTGATTAATGAAGAACTAGAGAGACTGTAGCCATTCTCAGAATTGTTTAAAAGATTTGATTATGGGTTTAGGGCTAGGCAAAACCACATGGGGCTGAGAGAACCACCTTGGAAAATACCATTTCCGATAGGGATTTCATCCGTCAAAATGGACTTCTGGTCTTGGGTAAGCAACAGTGTAGGTCGCCAGTCGGCCATGGTATTCTCCAAGAATGTGATAATAGTCGGGTTAACTTTGTATATTTGTAGGATACGAATGAGCCACGAATGTGGAACACTATCAAAGGCTTTTCTGTAGTCAATGTAAGTTATATTTAAATTTTTATTATGTTTGTGCGCAATTATTATTATTATTTTTGTAATAACAATATTATCGAGTACGTAAGTGTGTGCGCAATACACAGGTCCACTCTCTGTTCCTTCACTCTCATAATTCGGTGAAACGGCAATCTGACATGACCGTAGAGATCAGGCGCAGGACCAACGGCTTTACGTGCTTTCCGAGGCACGGGGGTGTTAACACCACCAACTTCCTGACTCCGGAGCTGTGTCTGAGTAATTTCAAGACAGAAAAACCCACACAAAGATCCTAAGTATCTAATGATCTAATCTCAGAACTGTCAGTCAATAGCAATAGTGAGAAAGATAGCGGAATTGCAACCGTAGATTCGATGATTCGGATAGAAGAAGCATAGGAAAGCACTATTCAGTGCTGCCAGATGTAGTTTAGCCTATAAAGTATCTACATTTTCAATCTGTTTCTTAAATCAAAACATTAATTAAGTTTATGGCATCTGTTTTATAGAGTAGTATGTAGGATATCATGACTGAAAGAGATGATTGACATCATAACTAAGTAAAAAAAATATAATTTTTGTTTTTGTGTTGTATTAAGTAATTTATCTTAATTTTTATTAATAAGTTGTATATATAGTAAAAAATATTTAAATAGGTTTTTCAAACCATAAATAAGATTTGAATAATATAATTTAAATAATCACCATCTCAACGCACTACACAATATTTCAATGCATGAAAATTTTCTTATTTAGTTATTAGTACATACATAGCCTGTACTTTGATATTATTATCCATGTTACTCGTGTTACTTAGATTATTATTATTAGCCTTTAATGTTACACTATTGATGATTTAAGTAATAAATGAATAAATATGCAAGTAAAATTATGTTTATCACATTGCAATCCATTTGGAATAACCTCCTGGCCTCCAGAACTACTATCGAACATTTATTGCTGAATCTTAACTTTTTAGTAAGTTTCGCTATTCTTTTGTATAGTTTTATGCATGAAGTAAGCACTTAAAGAAAAATGTCGCGACAGTCGAAACACGTTCGACCTAGGCACCTCTTATTTGTAAAGAGTCTCAAGTGTAGCGCGGTGTCGCGAGCTCTAAGAAACTTCCAAGAACACTGAGTCAGTACCTACTTGATTAAGTATTGTAAGTCGACTTGGTTTCATGTTACTTTTCCTTACGAAGCTATTATTATTATGTTTCCTTCTACGTTTAAAACGCTTTGCAGTATCCTTTTTTCCCGCCTGCGTATCTTTGTATTAACAATCCTATTATACGACTTTCATACAGCCATGCCAGTACCATGATGTTATTTAGGCCTTATTAGGTTTACTGCGTTGATAAGTGTTTATCTTGGAAATTGAAGGTCGGGGGACGAGGAAGGGCAATGGGCAAGACACATACAATCTGTTTGCTTCATTTGCACATCCAATAACCTAAGTTGCGAAACTAAAACTCAAAGCACATAGTAGGTACTAATAAGTACTTACAAATGATATTTTATTATTATTTGCACACCTATTCTGTTAAAAGTCTAAAAGGGTTAAGATATAGGAAAGACTATTAGTTTGGTTTAAATGTGATTCTTTAACTAGAATTTATGGTAGCGCAAAATGTCCGTAGGGATAGCCAAATATAATAAATTTTCCGCTTTCTGACTTAACTAAACGTAGTATTTATTTTCTCCATGCCTTCACAACGGCATTTTTTTCTTCAAAATTACGTACATATCTGCCTGAAGTTTTAAAATCTTGCTTGAACAATACCTACGACACTTCGAAAAGGGCATATTTATTAAGATATTTGTCTTTCATAATATGTTTTCATTATGATACGACTACCATTTGTATACTTACATTTGAATGTGCAATTATGGCGAACTAGTGGACAAGTTTCGTGAACGAAGCCGAGCCGGTTAAAAATAGCTTACAAAAATTACTAGGTATTAAAATGACGCAACAGCACGTATTATAGTTAAAATGGTAACAGTCCGTTTGATTATACTCTCAAGAAATACTAAATTATCGCTTGTAAACTTTACATTATCTTTCTTGCCCTCCAAGTGTCCTTAAATCTGTTTTAAATGGCAATAAACTGTAAAAAAAGGCTTTTAATGTCGCTCAGTGTAGTTCAAACCACCGGACCATAAAGATTGGCAAGCAGGCTTGAACTGTTGCCAACAGTTTGAATTTTCAAACGTTAGCCAGAGATTTTCATTGCGATAGTTCGGACCGATAGCCGTTCTATCGCGATATAGAGATAAGGAAACCATCATATAAAGGGTGTCCCAGAAATCAATGATAAGTTGAAAACGGGTGATAGACCAAGTCATGAAATATGAAAAAAAAAATCTTTGTCATGTTGGCTTCAAATTATAAGTACCTACTTATAAAAAAAAACAGAAAACCAGACATCCTGTGATGATCTTTCGAGTTCTGTTATTTCAAATAATATATAATTTTTTCGATTTTTTTTTCTGTTATGTAATTGAGACTAACGCCTGTAACGAAATTTAAAGAAGAAAAATATGAAAAAATTGAAAAAAATTATCGAAGAAAAATATGAAAAAATCTTTGTCATGTACAAAGATTTTTTCATATTTTTCTAATAACTGTCATGGCTTGGGGTATTCGGCTTATTGTTAATTTCTGAGACATCCTGTATATATCTATAGAGTTAGAAAAAACATCAGCAGTGCCTGCCCTATAACTACTATTCGATCGATAACATGCCAGACGCCTATGGCGGTAAAGTCTGACACCATGTACCTACTTGCCTACTTATTATAAAGAAATTCCACTGGTAGGCTACTGACTTATAAAATCTTTTGACACTTTTCAATTTACTTAAAAAAAACTCTTGTAATATGACCTTAACGCCGTATGTCATTTTTCAATGAACATCGAAACAGATGATTTTATTTTAACCTATTGCTGATTTACAGTAAAAATAAGTATGTAGGTACCTAAATCAATAAAACAAAGTTCCCCGCTGCGTCTGTCTTTGACTAATAAGGCAATGATCTCAATTACCAAAGATTTTATTAGTCAATTCAATACGAATTTACTAAGTACCTAATGAAATCTGTGGTTTTCTTACTTCACCTTTTCCCACCTACTATGCTGACGTTTCATAAATGCCTTATGCTAAAATTGTAACATTCAAACCGTATTTCTGAACAACGGGCTCACGAAATTGCATAATTACGTATTTCTCATGGCCGTACAGTATTTTGGTACTGCATAGTCGTAATTTTAAGTTTGGTTTAATATAGAGCAGTCGTAGGTACTAAATGTTATATGGAAGACTTTTTATTTCAATTTTTAATTGTCTTATTTCTTTGGAAATGTACCAGATCTTCCAAATCTAATATCAAAATTGAATGTCTCAACTGCCTGCTGTCTGATAACTACGAGTAATAATAATAAAATATATAAAATTAAAACTGACTTAATGACTGACTGATATATCAACGCACAGCCCAAACTATTAGGATTAGGAACTTGATATTTTGCATAATACGTCCCTTCATAGCGTGATTAAGCATTAAGAAAGGATATTTGGAAATTCATTCGTTAAGGGGGTAAAAAAGGGGAAGTAAGTTTTAATCAAATTTGACGCCCGTCTTGGTGTAGTCGTTCGCGCACCGGACTTCTAAACCAGGCGGTTGCGGGTTCGAATCCCGCAAGGGGCAAATGTTTGTGTGATGATCACGAGCATTTGTACCTAAGTCATGGATGTTTATATGTATTTAAGTATTTCTATCCGTTATCCTAGTCACCATAGCACAAGCTCATGCTTAGTTTGGGGCTAGGTAATGGGTGTGTTCGTTGAAACAATTATTATTAATTATTATTATTAAACTTCTTCAGCTTGGAAGATAAGTCGATAATAAAATATGTTTAGCTATTTGTTTAGAAATTAATTATGACGTGAATCCAGGATTTTTAAAAATGTATCCTCTAAAGAGACGAAGTGGGGAAAAATCGACATTTGTGCGTTAATTTTAAGTATTTATTGTTTAATAGCATTGATTCGTTCTATGCCACAGTAACAACTGTAAAACTCTCCGTATGTAGATACTTACAGCACATATCATGAGATTCCTACCTACAGCTCAGTGATACGAAGGTACTGTCGTTTCCAGGGTCCTGTACTTAAAGAATCCTTCTGGCATCGTTTTGGTACGGAACCATAAAAAGGTTAAAAGGAATTTGATTTAATTGGAAATAGGGATAAGGAAAGTGAAATTTGATTTAATTTCGTAAAAACTTGCAAAATAATTGCTTAAGTTATAAAAATATAAAAGGTTAAGCTGATTTCATCTTAACTGATGGTTAAATATTTGTAAAAATATTTCCATTGGATACATGCGGGTACATTCCCCAAGTATTGATGAAATCGAACGCCGGCTCACTGGCGTAGCAAGCACTTGCAAAAATTCGTCGACTGACTAACGTCCTCCGTAGCTTAGTTGGTAAGAGCACTCGCCCGGATAGCGAAGGGACGTGGGTTCGAGTCTCACCGGATGACACAGTCGATTAATTTTTGTAAGTGAAATTTGATTTAATTTCGTAAAAAGTTGCAAAATAATTGCTTAAGTTATAAAAATATAAAAAGATTAAGAATGGATTGGACTAATATTTTACTTTTTGTTGTTACAGGTATTACCCTCCACATATCTTCTGTCAACAGAGTTGGAAGTGCTTGTGAAGACGCAAACATGATAGAAGACAATTGAACACCGCTTTCGTGTCCGAAAGCTTCCCAAGTTTTGGAATTATGAGTGACAGTGTCCTAGACATGAGGAACTCTCAATAAAGTTTACTCGAGCTAGCAGCTCCACATACCACAGTAGCACATCAATGCTAAACTACAGACTGGTCTCAACACATTTCTTAAAGCAACCGTAAATTGTTGAGCGTCAAGACTTATATTGACTGTGAGTGCCGTACCAATATGTGCCGGGATTGGGACATGTCGGTGCTTAACAGTGACATCATCAAATAAAACCTACAGACCGAGCTAGACTCTGTTGTCTATAGTTTAGTGTCAGATTTCCCGCCAAAACGGCGCGCGATTCCGCCCCGCCGTTTCGTTTTGTTTCTTTCAATTTGTTTTACATCAAAGGTTAAGCAATAGTCTGGTGATCAGTGTTTGGTTGTGGATAACGGGAGGGGGTTTTGCTCGTTAGCGGGCCCCACTGGTGCTACCCTGGCCAGCCGCGGTCGGGACAACATTTCCAGGATCTTAGACTCCATAGTTGGTGCTGCACGATATTGCATTGTAAGTATACACTGCAGACGTTCTTTTGTTTTTATTTTGTCATATAAATTTCTAATTGGAACCTGGGGCCAAAAACATAATTGATAAACGGTCAGAAAACAGAATGACCAAACTATACTCTCAGTTTTGTTTTAATTTTATGCCTTTCAGTTGCATTCGAACAATGGTTTAATTTCAGAATCCTCACGTAAACGGCCCTTTTGGAAATTGGGGATTTAGTTTGAAGTCTAAGTTTTAAATCTGTGGCGACATGGTACAATTGGATATTGAACAGGTACTTGTGAAAATTAACGATGGGGCTTCACATAACATCATTCCTATCCAGAAGTAGTGTTTTTTTATAAAGTTTAATTAATAGATATTTGTTATCCAGTCAAATATAGCTTTACGCATATATTATACGCTTTAATTGAGGTGCGGGAAAAGGAAAATATGGTAGTTTTTCGAAATTACTTAGGTATTGTATTAAGTGGACAACTTTATTAACATAAGTCTAAGATAACAAATAACAAAGGCCAGCTTATTTTATAATGCGAGTGTATATAGGTACATAATTTATTATTATTAATCAATAATGTATGCATTGATTCAAACTGGCACTTGCTTTTCCCGTAACCATCATAAATAATAATTTGTAGGTACATAACAATGTCGCGACTTAGAATCTAGCTATTGCTTTAATCTACTTAAATCTAATCTAATAAATAACTGTGTGTCTAGCGCTTTACAGACAGATTTTACACGAGTGTGTTACATACCTACTTTATACAGATGACGATTCTCTGACTCTATTCTTTGATCTTCGGACGTATACTGAAAACCTTGCCAAAGCTGCAAAAGCGCTTATAGTTAAAGTTTTTTCTTTGAATTGTAGAAGATCCCATCTTAAAGAGTACTTAGGTACTGTTCAAAGATAAAAAAACTATGTACATAAATGGTGTTTGCTAACTAACTTTAACCCGAGTTCATCAAATTGTTAACAGCCGATGAACCTCAATTTGACGGTTAATTTGACAGAATTCCCATTATATGTCAGTTAATACTAAACCGACTGATTATAATTTAAACATGTGTTGGCTTAGAAGCTATGCGTCAGCTTGATTATTAATATTAACATAACTTTCGAACTTTTTAACAAGCCTGGCAAGTCAAGAGCCTATTATAAAAGGAAACTGTGCCTTGAATAAGGCTTATTACCAACGGCCAGTTGTCAAAGAATGCTTTCACAGAACCGATATCGATGTACAGTTTATTTACAAACACTTAGCCATGTACACCATGTCACAGTCCCATGGATCGCAAACATTAGCTTCGCCACCACTATGTCGCACCGGTTGTGTAAACAGGTAGAATCCTTTGTTTTCGTTACATCGATGACGTTGAAAATAAAGTGTTGCGACGGTGAGCAATTACTCATTATTTCAACCAATCACAATAGTTGACAATGTGAATTTTCTGTAATGTAATTGTACATGTACGGTAAATCTGGCCGTTAGTCCATAGTCCACTCATACCTAGAATCTAGACTTTTTGTTTCGTGATGTGATTAGCTCCGATCGATTGTGATCATTGTCCCTCCATTTGACATTTAGTTATGATCCCGTTAAATAGGTACCTTGTTTCTTTATTCATTTTGACATTTACATTAAGAAGACTAGGAATTACCTACGTGTTTCAAATGTAACATCGAAGAACTTATAAACAACAGTGAAGATTCATTAAATACTAACTAAATTGAAGTGTACTAAGTAAAATAAAAGCATTAAACATTACAGGAATAGCGCAACGCAATTACACAAATAAACGCAACCGGTGGTGGACAAATGTGATTTTTCTAAATACTCAATCATAAATCACAAATGAAGGCATAGGTGTCGACAAGACTAAAAACATATTTCATAGTGCATAATTGATTGGACCATAGTTTTAATGAATATAGGTAAAGTGTTTAACTCTACGAGTGTTATTTTATTGCCTATGCCTTCAAACACTTTGACAAGCTAATCGAAGAAGAATACACAGATTCTGATTCTAATGCAGCATTCTTAAACTCTATCAGAGAAAATGTAGTAAATATGCAATTTTGCATTTTAAAATTCGTAAATAATGGTCTGTGAATGTTACACTTAATACCTACGAGTAGTAATGGTACTACTGCAGCAGGGTCGAGATTCAAAAGTGCAGCCAGCGTGATGGCAATTTCGGATAAAACTGATATGAGTTTGGAATTCTTAGCACTACATTTTCTTTGGTAACAACAAAGCTACTGTGGCGTCTGACGCACGCAGTCACCAACGCTTACGCACTAAACACCATACATTGACATTAACATTGTTAGGGTTACGGGCACGAAAGAGAGTGCCCAAGCGAGCAGCGCGTTGTAATCGGGTGCCGTGCGCAGTGCTGCGATCGGGAGGAAGGCGAGAAGGAGACCGAAGATATGGCGGCGACCGAGGGCGAGCGAGAGGCGCGCAAGCGGCGCGAGCGCCGCGACTCGGGGTGCACACACGAGCGGAAGGAGCGGCGACCACACAGCGAGGAGCGAACGCCACCGCCGCCACCACCACCGCCACTACATGACTGCAATCGCCTAGAGGTAAGCCAGGTTTTCTGCTGCTTTTAAGACAAAGCATCTTTTTCAGTCTCACCTATACTTTGAGGCTTATCTAGAGTTTCCCATAGATAAACTTAGGTAAACTGAACTCAGAGCTGATAGGACCTGAAAGTCTTGAGACGCATCAGCATTCTAAAATATTGCGGGGGTAATTCTGATCTGTTTGTCTGTTCTTTAATGGGCCCTGATTCCCGTGCATAAAAATAAAGTCAAATTGCAGATTCCAGCCAGTATAGAAAATTGTATTTTCTTCGTATTCTCTCGTTGGATATCTAACAGAGACAGAACATTAAAAATGTCAATACCGAAGCCCTTTAAAGTGCAATGCACTATCTTTTCTTGACAACTTTCATTCCCTCTTTGGATCGAGTGACGTCATTCAACAATCTTCGTTTCAGTTGACAATCTCACATAACTGTTTACGTCATTAAAAGGCAATGCACTCGCAAGGTCGGCCATGTACCCTCAGCAAAGTGGCTCAGGGTCTCAAAGCCCTTGTGACGCGTTAATGCTGTAATCACAGTTAGAGCGACGTAGCAAAAGCTAAATGTAGTAGAGTAGTAGAGAGAGAGAGGTATCAGTGATACCCAGATTGTTTATGCGCAACCCTCCTGGGTCGCCAAAACCTCTGCTCTGGTGCAGGTGCAGGGGGCATGGCATGCTAGATGTCAGCGGGGACGGGTGATGTTATTGATCTAACGGGGGATTTCCTAAGACAATTGTGTGTGATTGGCGCTTCCTCGGCCCCTGCACGTTTTTCAGTGCGCAAGGAGGGTCGCGCACGAGCTCGTCATACGTCCTCGGTAGCTCCGTTAAGAGAGCATTCGCCCGGATAACGAAGGGTCGAAGATTCGAGTCCCACCTGACGACAGCCGATGAATTTTTGTAAGCAATGTTACACTGTAGTACACACAACAAACTGTAGTAAGATCTACTCACATTCCAGTCAGAGCGTCGAGCTGAGCGACTCTCCCGCGCCCGCCGCCCGCAGTACGGCGGCAAGCGGCGCCGGCCGCCTACGCGCGCGCCCAAACACCCCAAGGAGAACGAGTGCTTCATCACCTCCGAGGACACTCGCTGCAGCACCCCCACGGCTTTCGACTACGCACAGATACAGAAAACGCAAAGTAAGTGCCCAGTCTGTTGTAAAGGTAGACTATGGTCTGATGAGTTTGTGCGCTGTCCTGTCGGGCGCCAGACGTGCGGGAAGCGAGGTATGGATGTCAGCGGAGACAAACGATGTTACGTGCGATTTGCGTTTCCTCGCCTCCTGCACGTCTGGCTGAGTGCAGGAGCGTCGCGCGTGAACTTGTCGCAATATAATCTAAAGGTGATCATGTGCTTGGTGGAGTTAAGTAAGATTCTCTATTAAGATTCTGATGCAACTACTGAATCGTATCCCACGCCTTTCAACTACGCTTAACTTTAAAATTTTCGGGAACGTAAAATGGATTACAAACCAGTAATTCTCTCAGAAACCTCGTGTTTTAATAAAAAAATGTAGACAATGTAACTTTGACGACCGGTCATGGTGACACAATGAAAACCGGTGTTTAAGCCGCTGGGTCTTTTCTTTTCTCAGGTCCCGAGTTCGAATTCCAGTCGGCTCATTTAGAAAAACATGTTTTTGTGACATCACTACCGTTGTTTCTAATTTCCACCTTTGGAATCAAAGCAATGTGATGTAGTCCAACATTCATCTCTCTTATTCCAGTAGTATCCGATGAACCAGAAACGCTGGACGCCGGTGCCCTCCAGCGGCAGGTCGGTCAAACCGTCAGCGTTGACGGCTCCGAATACGGAGACGTCAGTGTCGACGCGCGCGCAGCCGCTGCGGAGCGCGCCCGGCGAGATGAGCGGTCCGTGGCGCCCCGCTCGTACACCCGACGCGACCAGCCCTGCCCAGATAAACGGCTTGAGAAGATCAACAAGAAGGTGAGCTCAATTGACATAGAGGTTTTTCGGTTTTGCCACAAATAGGCAAAAAAATCCGTCGACAGTACTCAAAGCCTTCTCCTGAGTTTATGTCAATCTTACTCTCATTGCACCTACAATTTTATATTATAATTATTATACATTTTTAATGCACTTTTACATATTCTATGACTTTTGCACAAAACTCACTCAGTGAAAATGTTCCTTTACCCAATGGTTGTCTAGAAGTCATTGCTTGTAGGGATAAGACCGCCCTTGTATCTGCAGTCGGCAGCACGTAAGGTTACCCAGTTGAACTACCTTCTAAAACAGCGTTTATTACGTAAGGAATGGTCAAAGTGGGGTAGTCTGACGTGCGGCCGTGTTGGTGTACATCTTTCTGTGTAAATTGTTATTGTTTATGGAGTGCAATAAGTTATCTTTCTGAATATATTTTTAATTCCAGATCTCCGTCCTTAAGAAAAGCATCTCCAAGTACGAAAGCGAGTACGAAGCTAAGAACGGCCACGTGTTAACTCCTAGCGACCGAATGACCGACGTCCAGCTGATCCGAATGAACGAATCCCTCCGAAGATTGCAGGCAGAGAAGCGCTGCATCAAGTCAGACCCAGTGGAGTACGCTTTGAAAGTGCAAGCGGCTAAGCAACAGAAGGAAAGAGACGATAAACTCGATATGGTATTGAAGAGCGACAAGTCCATGGCTGAAGTGGTTCGAGATATAGAAGAGGTAAGATACAGTGATGGTACAAAATATTTTTACACAAAATCAATATCTTTATGTAATATAGTAAACCTCATTAGCCAAACGCTACCCATCGTTCGTTAGGATTGGTTCAGGTTTTGATCAGATAGGTACTAAGCAGTAGAAATAATCTTTATTAGGATTTGAGTTGTTGCTAATGATTACCCGTAATACTAGTACCTACCCATCATTTATTAAACATTATTCCGCTAGACCAAATTAAGTCGATAATAGTTTAGAACTATTTTTATAAGTTAAGCAATTTAAAAAAAAAATTGTGTTACTTTCGTAAAAAAATTTTTTTACGAAAGTAACACAAACACCGGCTCCCTGTCACAAAAAAAACAAAAATTCTAAAGTTCTTTGAGTGCCTTGGTGGCTCAGTTGGGGAGCATTCACCTGGATAATGAAGGGTCATGGTTTGAATCCCACCCAACGACGATCGGTCAATTTTTTGATACTCGCACTTACTTTTGATAATCGCTTCCTACCGCTACTTTTCACAATTTTTTTCTTTCTTTAGTGGCTCGAAGGCTGCCGCCAAGCGGGAGGCCGGTCGACCATCCCCGAAAACACCTGGACAGCCTCCCAACTGGCTGCTGAAAAACTATGCGTGCAGAAAGTACTGCTCCGACTTGAAGCGTCCAGGGGTAGACCACCAGCGCACTCTGCGGACCGAGGCGCGGCCAGGCATCTGTACGAACGGTACAGAGCTGTCAAACGAGCCTTAGCCATCACTAGACCTGATGCTGTAAGTAATTATTTGGACAGCCACTTACACATGCATACATACATGTGGGTACATTTCCCAAGTATTGATGAAATCGAACGCCGGCTCACTGGCATAGCAAGCACTTACAAAAATTCGTTGACTCACGTCCTCCGTAGCTCAGCTGGTAAGAGCGTTCGCCCGGATAGCTAAGGGTCGGGAGATATGGTCGATCAATTTCTGTGAGCGATATTAAATTAAGTTTTAGGCTGTAAGAGTTTGAGATTAGAATTTTTAAGCTATAGATAAAAAGCCGTGAATAAAATCAATAAAGCAAGGACTATCCGAGTCAAGGGTACGTGACGCCAAATCATTGGGCTCAGCGTTGAGGCAAATTAATAATAATAATTTTCAGTACAATTGCACCAGTCCCTATCCACACTAAACCTTTCAAAGTACACATACATACAGCTTCAAAAAGCAGTCATACTTAATATCTGTAGAATTGTGAGAAAGTTCTTGCAACAGGAAACTGATACACAGGCAATTACTCATTCTAACCGACACACGCTACCCGATTACACTCTCCCAACAATACCATCACGCGCATCAGAAAGTACAATCTTAGCAAATTCATCAGCTACTCTAGATACATCATCATCTAACTTGTAGAGGCAGTACTTGGCTTAGGCCCGTGGTGTCTTGAAAATACCAGCGAAAGCTGAGAAGTTAAAATACAAACTAAAAATAATAATAATAAAATTTTATTGTGCATTACAACGTTTACATCTTAATAGTAATTACATAATTTACTCTTGATACAGTGCTTATTACTAATAACATGACTCTGCCTCCTAGTTTAGGATTATCCTGTATTCTAGGAAACAGTTCCTTCCATTAGATAGTATAGTGCAAAGCACTTATACACTTCCCAAGCTATAAAACAAAATGCAAGTAGACGATAGTACTATAAAACAAAAATAAAATTATAGACGATGGTATTAGCACAGATTATATACTAGTTGTATTAGTAGTATCTAAGTGTGCGTGTGCGAGTGCGAGCGTGTTTGTGTGTGTGTGTGTGTCTGTGTATGAATGAGTCAGTCCTGTCCAAATTTTTAATAAAGTTAAAGTTATTTGTTAAGTCATATTCAAGCAAAAGTTTAATTTAATTTAAAAGAATTTCAGTGCTTTTGTAGTCCAGGTGTTGTAGCCAATCTTTTATTTTGAATTTACATAAGGTTTTTTGTAAGTTGTAGATTCCAATGGTTTTATGTACTTTATTATTATAGAAACGGTCCCAAAAAGCAAATCGTTTGTAAAAACTAGTTTTATATCTATCTATTTTACATATTTCTTTTGGTCTTCTTCTATTCGTGCAGTCCAATAGTGACGGGTCAAAAATTAGTTTCGAATGCTGTTTCAACACGGTTTTAAATATATACAACTGTCTGACAGTAAGAACACCACATAGTCTGTATAACTCAGTCGTACAGAATCTAAATGGTTTTTTCATCATAACTTTGAGCACAGATCTTTGGGCTCTTTCTGTGGACAGAAGTCTCGTCCTACAAGCACCGCCCCAAACCACGATACAATATGAGATAATAGACTGACATAATGCACAGTAGACGGTTTTAAGTTAATTCATATCAGCCACATGACGCAGGTTTTTCATAACCCAAATAACTTTCCTTACTTTGCCATTTAAGCTTTCTATCTGGCGTGTCCATGATAGGTGTTTGTCTAATTCGACGCCAAGATATCGAATATGTGATACCTTATCCAAGTGAACGCATGGGCAAGGATCAGATGGTGAAACATTACAAGTATGTGCTCAAATACCAAACTGTGCGTCTAGCTGAGTACTGTTATTAATAGAAAAGGTAACATATTTAGTTTTCCGGAGATTTAGTGAAAGCAAGTTCCTATTAAGCCAAGACATAACCACGCTAAATCCCTGCTCAGCATGACTGCGAGCCTCGTCCCAAGTCTTTCCATGATATACAAGAGCAGTATCATCTGCAAAAGCAGATTTTTTTCCATTTATCGGCGAATAGAGACACAGCTCATTAATATATATCAAAAAGAGACTTGGCCCGAGTACGTTGCCTTGTGGGGTTCCGTAGGTGGTGGGCATTTCACCACTTGTGCAGTCAACCACTTTGACACATTGGTAACGATTTGTGAGATAGCTCTCAAAGATGCGCAGTTGTTCTCCACGTATACCAATAGCTTCCATCTTGCTTAGCGGAATGGGGATAGAGACGGTGTCAAACGCTTTTGTCAAGTCTAAAAATATGCCAATACACTTTTTGCCTTTGTCCAGACTGTTAACTATGCATTCTACAAGGTTACTAACAGCATCTTCAGTCGATTTGCCTGCTCTAAAACCAAATTGTGTCTCTGCCAATATATTCTCGTTTTCCAAATATTTTACAAGACGTTTATTTCAGAGCTTTTCAAATACCTTCGACAATGCCGGCAAGACTGATATCGGTCTATAATTGTTGACATCGCCTCTATTCCCTTCCTTAAAAACAGGTCTTAGTATTATCAGTCAAAGCGTTTCTTAACCTCTATAATGGAATAAATATAAGTCAAGTCCGTATCTTCTATTTGTTTTAGAGCATTGGCATAGTAAATTAATAAATGTTACTTTATTGCTCTTAGAAACTGGTTTTGTGTTTAAATTTACTAAAATGGGTTGATGGTCAGTAACAGCAGATTTAAAAACAACAGTTTGAGAAGACGCATATCCTTTCAGCATTACATGATAAATTACCAAAAACATCTTGGGAAGCACGTTAAGCCGTTAGGCTTGCACTTGATCACTCTGCGTTCTTGAATGATTGCTGTCTTACCGAACGATGAGTCAAAGAACAGGTAGAGCATCTGTGTAACATACTTGTCCACTATAATCCTGCGTACCTGGTTGGTAATTGAGATTGACCGCCTTAGCCAAAATTTCGGTAGGATAATATTATGTAATCATCCTAAAAAATGGCCGTTAATCAAAGCTATTTTGTGTCCCAGGTGATAGGCACGAACGGCGAGCTGGCCACCATCCACGAGCATGAGCCGATGCTGTTCAGCACCAGCGTGGACAGCTCCAGCGACTCGCAGGAGAAGCCTTCTGACTCTGAACAGGTAGCTACATTATTCAGATTCTTGTTTTAAAATTTAATTTAACTATTATTAACTTCAAGCTCCCCATAACCCCCCTTCTCTTATCACTAGTGTTCTCCTTTACCCAAAGGTTATCTGGAAGAGATCGCTCCCAGCGATAAGACCACCTACATTGTACCTACCAACATGGTTTTTCTTTTATTGTAGTTTGTAATGTGTTTTCTGGTTATAATAAAGAGTATCTATCTATCTATATCTAGGTTTTAAACGTAAAACCGTGGCTTAGGGTTCTGCACCTCAAAAGGAAAAACTGAATACTTGGATTACTTTGTTGCTTTTTGCTCAGGAACTATATACAATAACTGTAATGTTAAAATTTACATCAACTACTTACGTCTGCACTGTGCAGTGCCTAGAAGCTCAAAATCAAACTTTTAAGTTAATGCAATCCAAAGATACGAGCATTTGAGCCGTATACTTCTTACATTTCGCAAGGGAATCAAAACCTTCATAGTCCTAGAATCATGAAATTTGGCAAGCAGGAAAGAAAGTCTTACAGCAAAAATTCTAATTTAGTATATTTGTGAAAATAGAGAAATAATCAAATCGGTTGTTTTATTACAAATTTTTGCATTGCACATTGCAAGTTTGTGACGACTGTTTGGCTTTTTTTACAATTTCAAATGAATATGAAACTTGGCGCCCAACGTGGGGCTGACGTTATTCAGATCAATTTCACAACGTTGAAGTTACGTTACTACGTTATCACATTTCAGGAATATAACCTAAACCTGTCGAACCCCATAAGACCTGCGGGCGGGCCGATAACAATTAATTGTCTATTGTGTCTGGAAACATGATACGTGAAGGTTTAATATAAAAAAACTCCATATAACGTCACTCGATTTAACGTCAAACTCCCTAATACGTCGAAATTGTTAATGTTTGACTTTGGTTGGTTCGCCTTGTTTTCTATACAATGATACACTTCATGTAGCGTCACACTTGCTTTAAATAACGACCACAAATTGTCAGTAACTCATTACAAAGCAAGTATTTTCAACTTATAAACTTACAAAGCAACTTATAAAGTTGTAGTTGCTGTCTATAAGCTGCCAAATTGATAAATGGTCAAACATTGTTCTTTCTTTCCATAAAACGACCACTCCATTACACCAGAAAATGCGCAGACCTTTGGCGTCGCTATACTTATCGAGTTTACACTGCATATATAAAATATTAATTTTAGGTAAAGTTTTAACTTGGCGCCCAACGTGGAGTTGAGAAACATTAGATAAATATCGCTCGCTTATCGTTTGATATTACGATAATACAACCTTGTCACAGTTCTTGAATTCGCATTTGACGAATTACCCAATAAAGTTCAAAAATATGCATGTATATTTTTTTATATTTATTTACATTTTAAACAATACATTACACGAAAAGCAATAAAACAGCATTATTAAACCGTTTGTGTTAATGCCGCCTTTCACATCGATACTACATAATTTTAAAATCAATATATACTAAACATAAAAATAAAAAACATCACCGGAACAAGACAAAGGTTCAGAGATTTCACTGAACAACTCAAGTAGTGAAGACACACTTTGAAGTTAGTGTTGCAGAAAGTGAGCCTTCAGTTTATATTTAACGTTGGCCGACGTAATACTATCCCCAAGGTCGCGGTTATATATAGTTCCGCCAAGTGCTTAAATTCTCTTTGGATTCATCTAAAGATGCGTCCAGTCCTGGCGTAACACATATTAAGTGTTACCATGGTTACCTACACACTCGTGTTACAATACTTGTACATTTCGTGAAACAGGGACCAGGGGCCATGTTTCAGGAAGGGTACAAGTCTTGTAATACAAGATCGTAACCATAGTAACACATAGTAAGTCTTAGTGTTACTACGGTTACACACTCGTATTCCAAGACTTGTATTCTCGTATTGAGCCCTTTTTTTTGAATTTATTCATATTACATTTCGTTGGCGAATGCGATTAGTTTGTACTAAACACATACATTTTGACATTTATTCTATCGCTCGCCTTCTGTGACGAGTTAGTAGGGGCACTCGTTGCGGTTCCGTGCGATCGAGTACAGTCGATTGTTTCGAAAAGTTTTAAATGAATAACGAAAATCAGTAGATCTGTACGCGAGTTAAATTTAAAAATGGAGTTCCACACACCTTTAAAATTGATTGCAAAAATCCAGCAATTAATATTCTCTTTTCTGAAACCAAATTTAAATAAAAACCATATCTTACAGGAAACCATTGAAACACCTCTGCAATCTCCCCCAACGCGCGACGTAGTCATTTCTGAGGAGGTTCCCTCTTCCACCTCATCAGCCCAGTCTGGCACCACTAGTGAGGAGGTTACTCCTTCCAACGAGGGCCTCCACTGCCTTGGACTAGAGGACCTGGCCAGGGCACTCGCTGAGGCCAAGTTGCAGAAATGCGTAAGTGGATTAGTTATAGTCAGATAAGTTCATGATCTTGCCTTCTGCGCCCCGCTGGCAAGGAAGTTGCCATATCTAGAAGGAAAATACGGAACCCTTATAGGATCAGGATTTGTTGTCCTTCTGTCTGTCAAGACCCTTTTTCTCAGGAGCACGTGGAGGTATTAAAACGAAATTAACATAGAACACACTTATGTAGGCATACATAGGCATATTTGCGGTCCCTGGAAACTGTGAAAAAACAGGCTTCTAAGTCATCGCCATGCAAAGATATTAGTTTAATATTTCACGTTTTTGGGAAATCAAAATCTATAGTGCACATCACACAGACCTGAACTAAAGATATTAGGCAAGAAGGTAGGTTTCGGTAGGTATACAAAAACCTTTTTTTTACGTAACCCTTAATGCGCTAGACCGTCTCAAACCTATCCGTTTTTTTTTCAAATAAATATGTAATAAAGATTTTTTCAAATATTCCACGGCAACATATTTCATACTAGTTTTGCTTACAGGTACTTCGTCGCAACATCAAAGAGTATGAAGTGAGTTTCGAACTACAGAACAGTAGGAAGGTACAAAGGGACGACAAGAAGGGCAAAGAGGAGGAATACAACCGCTATAAAACTGTCAAAGCCAGGATCAAACTGCTAAACGCGCTCATCAACAAACAAAAAGCTTTGGCCTCAGGCTGAATCAGATTTCAATCTTAAATTAAAAAAAACTACAGAGGGTCTCTTGCAATTTACTTTTTGAATTGAATCACAATTTCGGTGTTTTTAGATGTCTATTTATGTTATTTCTTTCGTTATAAATGTTATTGATCTGATTGTGCCCTATTTTGATGTTTTATTATAATTATTAATGAGAATTAAGTTTAAAAAAAAGTGGTGTGGTGTAATCATAATAATGTTTACGTAATTTAACTTAAGCCATTTATTAACGACCTATCTACTATCATGAATACTTAGGTGTTGAATTTATTTATTTTATGAAAAAATTGTATAGTGCCAAATATTCTTATTCTATACAATTTTGTAATATAAAATCTGAGTATATTGTCTTAACTGTTCGTACCTTTATATCTATAATTATTATACATCCGAAAATGGAATCTAAGTACATGAAATGAAGAAACATAATTTTAAGTTTCACAGTACATAGTGAGTACAATATTATTTATTTGTAGTTGGTATAATATTGATTAATACTTATGTAAATACGTTATAAAAACTGTAAAAGGTAGTTTAACAGAAAAACGTAATAATTCTTATGTATAAATGAGTTCATCGTTTTTACTGATGCAAACTAATATAATACTTCCATATAACTATAATATATACTAATGTATCAGGCGATTCTGTAGAATTGCGAAATCTTTCCATCTATGTATTATGGCTGAAAATGATCGAAATTACACTTAAGGTCTTTAATACTGTTCACTGCCCTTGACACGTACAACACTATAGCTAGGTACTTTACACAGATCGCTTACAGATAGATAACTGGATTTACACTAAAATCGGGTAAAATGTTAAAAATACGGTGGACCTTTATACAAGTTGTTAATTGATTTCAAAGAATTAAAATGTCATGGAAGGGTATAAAGTACTTCCAAGGTAAATACAAAGTCATGTAAAGCATAAACATTTACTTAGGAGCAACATCTAAATCAATCACTTGTAAATAACGTATTTCTTTTTCAGCAAATAAATATGGTGTGTGAGTTTTAACCCGACTATTCTTATAAAAAGGGTTAATTAGATTGACTTTAGCATGTTGGTCTAATAAGTGGTAAACGTAGTTCCATATAAGCTGCTGATTGTGTTTTACAAGGTTACATGGTTTTATATTCATCTTGTGTCGATTCAAATCACTATTTGTAAATAACTCTCGCTGAAGCTCTGATCTTGCTGTAAATTAACAATTTGAATAGGAAATTTTAGTACCTACTTATTTATTTCTTTTTTGGGCCTTTTTTTCTGCTCTAACAGCGACGTGATTAGGCGGTTAGAGTAATGAATATCGCATATGATCGGCAGCACGCCAGCTTAACCTATTTGACATACGAAAACAGTTATTATTTCGAAGGGAATAGAGGCGGTCTCAAGGTCGAAGTGGGGTGTTCTGACGTACGAGCGTGTGTACTTAATCTTTGCGATTGCTTAGGTCCGTTGTATACAAGGATACACAAGGCCCGTCTTGAAACGTAATTTGTATTGAAATGTTAATTTTGTATTGAAATGTTGGGCAGTAGAGAAGAGAAATTGCTTTGAGATTGATAACGTACCTAAAACCGTGACACCGAACATGAAATTCGTGTTCTATTTGGCTGGATATTATACTGAACTAAAAAAAATGTAAGCATTGAAACCAAAATCTGAGGTGTAATGTAAATCGAGTCAAGAAAGATAGTGTGGCTATGTCAGAAGAGTAACATTACTTATAAGACCATATTGGTCGAGCCGATTCAGTGCAAAATTTGAATTAACTTTATATCAAAGTTAAGTTTGTACCAGCGTTTGTACATAACGTCAGATGGCTTACTTAGTGCAATGACTCTATAAGTCATCTATTGTAAATGGTCCATAATGGACCATAAGTTATTGGCTTATTAACAGAGGACGGAATTAGGTAGAGTTATTCATGTACTTACACTGATTTCATACAGCGAAAGAATAAAGTGGATATGCCTCAAATCCCGAGATAAATTTTAAAGAGCAGAAAAAATTCGAAAAAAAGTTATTTACTTTTACACAATTAAAACTACTGCACGCGCGACGTTGCGAAAATTACATTAATGACATCGGATGTCCAAAGTTGCAAAATTCTAATACGCGCGATGTTGCCACAGTTGTAGTTCGCATGACATAGCTTGTGAGAACAAAAGAATACAACTGCGGAAACTCCCCGCTTAACTGAATGTACTAGATGTCCATTAGAAATCCTGGGAAGGTCCACATTAATATCGACAATTCGGTGCAAGTACATAAATAACTCTACCTAATTCCGACCTCTGTTTATTAATCTTAAGGCCATAATATTTCGCTTGAACTAGGTAATAAATAAGCGTTCGGGTTAGGTATTATCGACTACGCGACCTGATAAACTAATTATTGAGAGTACCGACAATCACAATAATATTATAATAATGTTATATGTATCCAATTAACGAGGAAAAAAGTTGTTTTTTTTATATTCAAGAAAAGTAACTTTGTCTTGGAAGAAGTGATCATGCTGTTTATTTCTAAGTATTTATTTATTTCTACAACCAATTTGAGTGATTATAATTTAGTGTTGGCTTATTGTAAAGCTTGAGTAGAGTTACAAAGTATACCTCTTAAAGAGTATATTGAGCATAATATTGCGTTACTTTTTATAATATCTAGTGATAATATACTTACTGTGATTTATCATAAATATTCTTGTGTGACAAGAACACTAATATTGTCTTTAACTAAATTAATTTAATTAATTTGAGTGAAGTAATTTTGGTTGTTGGGATTGATTTAAATACTTAATCATGAGTAGAAATCAACGAGACTTGAGAGGAAAATTATTTAAATATTTTATGAAATTTGTTTGACTATATCTATTTATGCGTACGATGTTTACATTAAATTACCTGTAAAACATAGCTAAGTGACCGATCGTATAGTCGACTTAATATTTTACAAGTTAGAGACCGTTACATATTTTACAAAAATGTATTACATAGCAACAGATAATGATTATTTGCAATTTTCTGAAAGATACTACTTTAAGGGGACTGTTAATATTTTTGACAGCTACGTTAAATAACTGCTGACAGACACAAATATGTAATAGCTCTCAAATTGTATCTTAGGAAATTGTAGAATTTGATGGGTAATTAATTATTCTTGAATAGGTATTCAATAGGTAGCTTTGATTAGTAAACTGGTTATATACCTTAAAACGTAAATAAAATCAGGCGCTCATGTTTATTGCGACATGATTGTATTATTTAGTTCGGGTTTCTAGGTAATACATTTTACATTAATCGTGAGTACGTCGCTAAAATAATAAAAAAGCATATATGGAAAAATAGCTTGTGTCTCATATCATCAAAGTATTTCGAAAAACGACACACAACGTTTTTCAAAATGTTTTGCATATCAACAATTTTATTTACCTACAAAGGTAAACCTAAACCATACTTATTACGTAAAGTAATGAAGATCGACTTGTAAACAGGTTATTCTGCGTAAGCCCGATTTTGAACTCTTCCGTAACCTAGGTACCTGAGTGACTGACAGACAACGCACAGCCTAAACTACTGAACCCTGTTTCACGAAAGGTACAAGTGTGTAAATAGTAACACTGTCCACCTTACTACAAAAAATAGACTAGGTTTACTTACTTCGAAAACTTTTACAAGTCGACCTTAACCGGTCTTTTCTTTTCAAATTCTTTAAACAGCTCCATTTTACATTTTACCTAAGTAAATAATATTTAGGGTACAAAATAAGTAATACCTACTTATGATATATTTGTGTATTGTCTTGAAGATTTATACTTGACGAATGAAAAGTTTTTGCCTTAAGATAAAAACTATTATAATATTACTTATGTTTCAATAAAATTATAACTAAAACTTCTGGACTTTTACTTGCTAGCTCTAATAAGGTGTCTGGGGTGAAGCGATAATTTTCTAGTATGGCGAGACAAGTGTTAATAAAAAAACAACACTTTACCCCAGCGTTCAAAAGAGTAACAATAAATTACAAGTAAAAAACCCTTTTTAAAAACAAGCTTTAAAACTTTTACGATCAAATAATAACATCATTACACAATTTATATTATATAAAAGCTTGTCGCGAGATTTAAGTACCTACTCACTTGGCGTATTTAGTAGTTTGATTTTAAGAAAATTTAGTCAATCATATCAAGTTGTGTATATAATTTACTTGTTTATCTACACGGGTAAAACCTCGCGACAAGCTTTTATATAATACTAGCTGTTGCCCGCGACTTCGCCCGCGTAAACTACTATTTCTGTATCTTACAGAAACTGTGTTTTTTTTTTCGGGATAAAAAGTAGCGTATATGTTATTCCAGACTATAATCTATCTCTGTGCCAAATTTTATCCATATCCGTTAGGTAGTTTTTGCGTGAAGAAGTAACAAACATACACACTCACACACTCACAAACATTCGCATTTATAATATATTAGTGGGACTAGTGGGATAAATTGTGTAATGATGTTATTATTTGATCGTAAAAGTTTGAAAGGAAAATGTATTTTATACTTTTCAGCGCATTGACATAAAAGCTTGTTTTTAAAAAGAGTTTTTTACTTGTAATTTATTTATTTTTTTTAGTTATCGTTGGACAGATTTTTTAGTCTGTAGGCATATCTCACTGTTTATCTCATTCAACGCATCATTGAGGCAAGGGCGTTTGTCAGTTAAATTCGATGGGGTTATTATTTTTCGATTGACTAAAAACTGAAAGGGTAACTAACTATGTGCAACTAATATCTAACATACCTTGGTATCAATTTATAAAATATTATTTCGGTGACAATTAAATTAGTTAAGCCTCAAAAAGGGCTATTTTAAAAATTGAATAACGACAATGACTTATAGGTGGCGAAAGTTTTAAGCTCGCTTACTTAAGACATAGGTAAGTAAGGAACAACAAATAACGTCTTGGCGGCTAATATAATGGCTAGGCGACGAGTAAAATAGCTTGGCTACGAATTTAATGTAAACCAAAGAGTTAAAGAGCACTAATTATTACCCTGAAGTATTGAAATCCCTTAAAAATACAGCAAATAGAATAAACAATTATTTTAACCTCGACTCCGCGCCGTGGTCCTTCGCTGTGGTTTTATTCTGCCCAATAAACAGTGCAATTTAAAATCCTAAGGCGCGAAGGGAGAGCAGCCTAATGCTTGCTTTTATGTTGAACCATTTAATAAGGCTTAATGTTTGTATGCCACTTGCAAGTTGTAAACTAATGCTGTTGACGCCTCTCGCGAAATTACACAAATCAAAGTTAAACAATTGCTGCTACGGACTACAACAATTCGACTTTATTTTTTATTTTCAAGGTCTCCAAAACCTCAGTACAATCAATACACAAAAATCTTAGACAACTTACACAGCTTACCATGCAATGTCATCTATACAACCTGTACACAAATTTTTAGCTCAATCGGTTGAAGATATTTGCTTTAAAATTGATCTGCAATAAGTATTTGTAACATATCTTATCACCCGACTAGGTACAACACCTTGTCTTGGGTATTAGGAGAAATGCGCCGCTTAAGGCATAAGTAAGCTTCAACCTAATTATTGTAACTTCAAGCTAAGCCTTAACCAGCGTAAACACAATTCAAGTTTGATTTGAAGTTATCCTTCTCCTAGACAGGCAAACCAATGCTGTTGACGCATATCTCACTAAAATTAAACTTGTCAAAGTTCACCTACCGATGCTTCAGACTCAAAAAATTCAACCTCAATAATTATAATCGAGAACTCCAAGAAACAGTCGTATACCTCATGACTGAGGGTCGTGATCATTATGTGAAATGAAACACACACAACGACTTCTAGGCAATATTTAATGGAATGGTTTGCCATTGCCTTTTCCATCTCACACACTAACCACTAGTGTGCAGGTTTTTCCTTATGTAGTTACTACGTAACAGATAAATCACTCCAAGGAAAATCGTCCATACCTACTCTTATAATAGCCTACAATTTTTTGTCGCACACCCGAAAATGTGCTTTAAGTTTCGAACATTACGTTATTATTCCTCTGCAGCTACGCGACCTTGAAGTAAAACTAATAAAGTCAGGGTTGCCTCTTTAGATACAAGGCTTATTTTATTTGTAGCTTGGTTTGTAATGTTTTACAATGATATAGTGTTTTACAAAATGTTAACCTGTGCAAAATTTTCGATTGTCCATAAAAACAAATCGGATTCGTACAAACAGTTTTAATAAGTAGGTAGTAGTTGTAATGTGGAAAACAAGATCTAAGATGTTGTTTTGTGCTAAATTATTTTTAAAAATGTATTCATACATAGTTATAAAAAGCATCTGTGGGAGCTTTCACTATGCCGTAAAATTATGACTTATTAAAAGATTTAAAAAGTTCAATCATTCGAGACTCTGATATGTCCAGAATTTTATTTAAATCTGAGACTAATTCAGGACATTTTATGCTTCTGGTTTCATTTGTACAGTAAATAACAGATTTTTAAATCATATCACTTAATTAGTTTTCATAAAAACGAATCGACCGTAACACAAATAATTCAACAGTGCGTACGAGCGCGCCCGTGTCGGTTGTTGGCAGCCTACTGATTTACGCACCGCCGTCGGTGCGCTCGAGAGTAGGCTATTAACGCGCGCAAGTACATTGAGTGAGAGATGCCTGCCCATATTGTAGGAAAGCATAAAAAACTAAGGCCGCTAGCTTTAGAAGTTCGCCATATTGGATATTAAGAGTGACGTCACCTTCTATATCTCAGAGTTATTCTCAGCAAGCTCTTTCATTTAATACCCATATGTTAAGAAAGCATAAAATCATAGTCCGCCATATTGGATTTGGAGTGACGTCACCTTATTTATGAATTTGTTACCAGCAAGCCCTTTCATTTGATCCCCATATTGTAGGAAAGCTTTAAATCCGTTATCTTATCTTTAAAAGTCCGCCATATTCGATTTAGAGAGACGTCACCTTATTTATCGAGTTATTCTCAGCAAGCTCGCACGATTGATACTTACATTGTAAGAAAGCAAAGAAAACTTAGTCTGCCATCTTTAGAAGTCCGCCATATTGGATTTGAAATAAATTTTGTAACGTCACTTTATTTTTTGAGTTACTCTCAGCAAGCCCTTTAATTTGATACTAATATTGTAGAAGTGCTTTGAAAATAACGAGTCCGCCATCTTGGATGGTCCGCCATGTTGAATTTAGAATTACGTCATGCATCTTACCATGCATTGTCATCCAAACTAAGCGTGTATACAAAATTTCAGCGCAATCGGTTGAAGATATCTGCTTCAAAATTGAGTTGCAAGATTCCACCCGAATAAACATACATAGTTAGTTACATTGCAAGCTAAATAAAAGCTTTGTAAAAATGTCTCTGGCCTTCTCATTTTGCTATGAGTAATAAATATATTATGCCTTTCACCATTGAAACCATCCAAAAATCTAGTTCGATTTTAGGAGTCAGTACTTTCACACTTACACACATTTAATATGACACATTCCGAATGAAGACACTCCAGCCACAGATATTATAATACATGAGTACTCCAGCTAATATGTAGTTTTATAATCGTAGTTCCTACAGTTTATATGTGTGAAGTTAGTTTTTTTGTGCTTTATATTTCTTTCTAGGCGTAAATGAAAAGACCTGGGATTAGTGGTTTGGCGGCACGGAATGTGTAAGCTGGGGACTGGGGACATGTGTTATCACACACATAAAATTATTGTTGGATGGCTATAATCAAGAGCTATTTGGCATATTTACAATCTAAATTCTCATAGTAAAATGAGAAAGCCAGAGACATATATGTACCTACATACAAAAAATGTTGCCATTATTAACTTTAAAGTTGAAACGAACATCTTTAAATGTCTTGTTCGTTCGTCTTATTAAGATTTTGGTTTTATTTAATAATGATAATAATGTTTATGCAGCAACGACCTAAATGCATTATTGAGTCTATGTGAGTACCTAGGACTCCCAGCGGTTAAAGGGGAAAAAACTAAGGTGACAACCTTTACATATGTCGGTTATTTGCCACTGCTGATAAAGCATTACTTCTTTTAAATTTCAGATAATTATGTATCTGTAAACTCCATTCAGAAAGGTATACCTATCTACATTATTTATTAGGTAGGTTTACCTTCTTACGTACTTTCCCTTCGTGTCACATATTAACCCAGGACACCCTCTATATGGAGTCCCCAGGACATTGCATCCAACGCGACGCGTGATAAACAAATGCATACATTGTCGTAACATATGCTGAGTGATTGTCCGGAAAGCATTCTCCGCGTCACCTTCGTGGCGATTTTTAGTTAAAGTTTTTATGACAAGAAAAAATACTACACTAAAGAAGGCCTAAAATTATAATAAATCCTGTTGGAATCAAACAAACGGTTTGTTATTCCCTCCGATATTTAATTTTAAAATTTCGCCACCCACGAAAGTTATTGCTGATTCCACGAAAGTTACAAAACGTATTTTTCATAGCGAAGTCGTATTTTATTACATAAAAATATTTTAAATAAAACCTAAATAACTTATATTATACCTGTTTTTAAAAAGAATATAGTTTTTTTGAAGTTAAAAGTGTGAAAAGCATTAATAAATAAATCTCTAAGCCTTTAATATAGTAAAAGGTTCCGATTTGACGATGAAGTAGAAATAAATGTTTTATTAGCAGATAACTATAGCTAAAGTTAATACATAAAACAACTTAAAATATAAAATAAATTTCATGTATCAGCAGGCAAATGACTGATAATATAATATCTGCTAGCTGTTATTAACTGTGGGCCAGATCATTTTGTCTTTTGTTCATTTGGTCGGCTGTTCTTGTTACATGACTTTGTCAATGATTGTTCACCATGTTCCCAGCAGTCCTCTTAATTGTCTACAAAAGTCTTTCTTTTTACTTAGCGTATATAACTCATTTTTATTTAGCGTATTTTTCAAAGTTAGCTTTGAACCATCTTTTTCGCAACAGGAGCCACTTTGAAAAAGTCTGGTTCACTCGTAACGTCATTTAACGAGTCAGATCACTTTTGCTGCTCACCGCAGCACCTCCATCTTAATTATTATTGTATTATCTTATGGGTTATAAGATGTTTCCTCTTAATTTAATATGAGATACAAAAAGCCACTGTATTTACACTGAGATAGCGATTCTTGTTTCAACTTATGCGCTGACCGCTGACTAGTCATTATGGTCTTTACATCAATTCAAAACAATTCATTGTTTAGATGTTTCATTTTGCTGCGGATTTTTCTAAAAACACCAATAGAGATAAATGGACACACTTAGGGGAGGCCAATGCCCAGCTATCGGAAAGTAACGGCATAAAATGTGTAATATTTTAATAACAATTAGTAGATAGAAAGTAAATTTTCTCTAGTCCAGTACAAGACTGGTTACATGCGACCTGCATCCAGTGCGATCATGTGACCTTTGCAGGGTCGTCCGTCAATCTTGCTGGTGGACGCCCTACGCTACGCTCTTGACCAAATAGAATCCAATCAAGAACCTTTCTGCACTGCGCCCTGCTTACTTCCACATGAGCTTGGTGATCTACAGGATAGTCTCGTAGATTATTTAGACATAGGTCTGTTACCTTATTCTTCTACGTATCTCTTTAATTCAATCCCGTGGAGAAACACCAAACATATAGC
This sequence comes from Pyrausta nigrata, assembly GCA_949316185.1. Lineage (NCBI taxonomy): Eukaryota > Metazoa > Arthropoda > Insecta > Lepidoptera > Crambidae > Pyrausta > Pyrausta nigrata. The sequence goes on along the minus strand of OX438941.1, from coordinate 5,499,198 downwards.
TCGTTGTGTGCCCTTAAACTTTTTTATTACACCCATAGAAAAATACCATGTTTCGGATTAGTTCTAGACGTTCATTTTTAAGCACTGAAGTATTTGGGTCAAAATGATGCCCACGCGTAGTTTTTCGGACTCTTTCCAGCCAAGGAACCTACGAGTACCTTATTAAATCACTTGTCCCAGGTAAACCTACTCCTGTCGTCTAAAACAGTAGATCACAGTTTTTGTTTCTAATAGATACATGAGAGAGTGCCACTTGAACACGGGAATTTGACTAAAATTCGTCTGGCTCAAGTTAATTTTAAGGCTCACTTGTTGGGAGACAAGCATAGTGCCAAGACCCTTCAGCTTTTTTGCCCAAACTGTGTGTGTGATGCTATTAATCAAAGGTGTGTGATGTATTGGTTATGCCAAATCCTTTTTATTCCATATGTGCACACCTTCAATCAAGGGCAGTGTTTTATCAAGTTATTCGTATATGAATTTTATGGGGAACTTTCCTTATCGACGTCCATAAATTAATAAGCCAACCATTTATTTAGTTAGTAGGACATCAGGAAATCAAATAGGCATATCAACCATATTTGACTAAAATAGATAAATACAAGAAAAACTCATGCTTCTACCTACACAAACTATCGTTTGCTAATAACACGGTTATTTAAAAACATCTACAGACCTTTAGAGAAGTAAATTAAAATTGCATAAAGTGACCTTCGTAACCTCACGTGGAGTGAAAGATAACCTTCGTGGTCAAATGTCCACGAAAACCATGTAGGGCCATTAAGCTTGTCAGAAAAATTGAGGCTCTTTGATGCTATGAGGCTTTATATGTCACGTTCACGAATCTACCACAATCGTGTGACCGAGACAAAATATTTTCTAACTCTTTCTGTTTAAACGATATCATTATTGTTTTATAATTAATTAATCTTGACTTATTAACAAATTTTTTGACATATAGTATGTGTACATAACACAACAAACAATAAAGATATTAGTGGTGGAACTGAGCACGACGTCGTGCGGACGCGCGGAGAACACCGGTTTTGCTCCCGTTTTTGGCGGTTAAGTATTATTTAAAAAATAACTGTAAGCCCTATTTTATGTTTAAAACTATGTTCGTGTAGATGAATAAACAGAGAATCATTTAAAATCAATTCCAAAGCTGTTTATTAAATGGGTTGGGAATTAAGAACGTGTGACCACCAAAACCGGCCCTCGGAGAATCACTCTGCTACTAGAATGAATGACTTGAATGAACGATTTTCCTAGTGCCAAAAATCAGTACGTAAAAATCCGCTAGATAGCGTTGAACAAAGGTAAATTTTTATAAAAAGTCTGGTTTTAGCGTTGATTTTAATTTTTAGGGTCTCAATAAAAAAAATTAGGTAATTGTTGTCACTTACTTACTAGTAGCTTTGTTTTTGTATGGCGTTATATCTAAAAGATCGAAGGTCAAAACAGTCAAATTATCTGGCAAGTAATTATTAACTATCAAAAAGAAAAAAACAATAAACTTTATACGTTTCCCTCTTTTGGTTAGGATTTTGCAACATACAGTTGTTTATAATCAAATTGTTTCTACGAACAATTGCAATAATATAAATGTCTTTTCTTGAAATCTGAATCGGATGGTGTAATTTTTCCTTATCGCGATTTGTGACACGATATGCCAAATAAATTATTTTCTGTAGGGTAAACGTTGATGATAGCGGCCTAAATATTAAGATCTAGACCTTTATGGTGCTGAACTAATAATGATGATTCTTAACGCATTTCGTTCTTGGATCTCACGACAGTTTTTTTCTGTACTGTAAAACTAGTACGGATAATTAGAAGAACAAAAACACAATGAACAGCTTTTTTAAAACGCAAAAAAATAAATAGTTGGAAATAACTCTTATTAGTAATGGATAGGTGATTGTGGCGCAGTGGCGGCAGCGCTTTGGTAGTGATACCAAAGTTAACCAGCCCACGGCGCGGTCGTAATTGGATGGGTGACCATAGCGACCATTTAAGTGACGTACATGACAAGCATCTCCGTGTTTCGGAAGGCACGTTAAGCAGTTGGTCTCGGCTAATATCTGTTGGTATGATGTTTTATAGGCTTTATAGGCTGATAGTAGTAGGCAAAAGAAACGTGGAACAAAGTCGGGGTCAATTCTGAGTATTCATACGTGTGATCTTTTTACGTGTAAATACACATGTTAAATATTATTTTCGTAGATTTAATGGGTAACCTGACGTGCTACTTCGCGCGCTGCGCGCGAGTCCGACTCGCACTTAGTCAGTTTTTTTACCTGACTGCGGCAAAAGGAGAGTAATGTTTTTCGAGCTTATAACATTATAATAGATAATATAAAATATAACAAATATAACTTATGTATTTAAGTAGCTTTAAGTATGTATGTATATGTCCTTTTTTTGGCACGCTCAAATGGCTGGACAGATTTTGACATGTGAGGTGAATTCGTCAGAATTGTGGTATATATTTTTTTTATTTTAAATAAGGTAAAAAAGACTAAGAATAACAATATGGGTATCATAATAAATGCTAGTAAAAAGAACATTTCAAAAATATTAGGTATACATTTTGCCAGGTAGGTATTTTGTTTTTTAAAAAATTAGGCATTATTATTCTAAAGTTTTTATCCTTCTCTGCTGTCATACTGAAGGTCTGTGCCCACAACACCTTAGGCCCGTGACTATACCTTGACCATTCTGATCTGTATCAACATAGGAATCAGGCAAGAAAGGTTCTTTGTTTTTAAAAATATAGGACATTCCATCTAGAGGTTCTGTCACCGACCAACACGCGCTTATAATATTATTATTAATTATGCTTTATCTACCTATCGTCAGTACAAACTATAGGCGTAATAGTTTTATGTGGCGTGCTAGTAACAAATTGAATGAACTTTTTAAATGTGGCGAACTTGACATCTTTCACTCTACCACCGCGGCAACGAGACGGCTGTTAGGCGAGCGCTTCTTTGACTGTGAGTAGTGCTCGTAGGTACTGAACTGATGTTGATTGGTTGTACTTGCCTATTTTTTTTTCTCTAACTTTACATGTTAGCTATGTTTGTATGTGGCTGTGTATTCGATTCGTTTTGTAATATTATAGTTTATATTAATTCTATTTGTGAAAACCTATAAGTGGTTTACTAGTTAACTGATCTATCACATATTACTTAAGTTAAAATCCTGGCTTTCCTGTAATAAAAAAAAAAAAAAAAATTTTCACACTACCTACTCGGCAATGTTCAATTACACATCAAGTAAACCTGACTCAAAGTGAGTCATTGCATCTCTAGAGACGTAATGTTGTATGAAATTTCATTACGCCCCAAGGGAGGCAGTCATTTGAATTTCGAATAAGAGTTCGTAGGCATGATCACACTAGCCCGTCCCGCACCAAAGAGAACATATTTGAAATTTGAACCTGGCAGCCAAGAATTTCAGCACGAATGGAATGAAAAAAAGCGCGCGCTTCTAATGAAAAAAAAAATCTATGTTTTTTAAAGTAATTACAAACTATGTTTTCGTAAAACTGGCGAGTGACGAAGTTTATGACACCGGAGTCCATTAGATGTAAAGCTGCTGGTATTATAATAATTATAATTTACTGCCAGAAAAGGCAAAGGCTATACCTAACTTATAGATAAAATAACTTTTTTGTAATACATTTTTTTATCGTCTCGTAGGAAGTGTGAAAATCAGAGTTTTCTCCTAGGGGATAAAGATGTCTTCGTCTTGGGCGTCCGCGCTGCGCTCGGGAGTTAACTCTCGAATCCTTCGTTACGCTCGAGATTCAAGATGACGCCCGTGACGTAAGACATCACTTTACCCCCTTGGTGAATAATCTACTATTGCCTCCTTTTTTTAAAACCTTTACGTATCATGTTTCCAGACACAATAGAAAATTATTTGTTTATCGGCCCGCCGGTGGATCTTATGGGGTTTGACAGGTAAACAATTTTGTATATTATGATAGAGTGTAGAGGGCACAGACTTTGGTATATTTATAGCAAATTATTTCATTTATATTATGAACAATGCTATCGTGGTAGTTAGCATTGTTCATAATTGCAATGGCACAACAAACTAGGTCATGTAGGGGTGACGCAAAATTATTTTAATTTACTATGCCTCTTTTGTTACTAAGGATGTTCCTTAGATACAAAACAAAAACTAAAATGATAAAAGCATCAATAAAAATTTCAGCTGGAAAAGGATGAGGATCTAACCAAAGAACCGACCGAAGAAAATGCAGAAAATAATAAGTTGTAAACTATATTTTACAGTTTTAGAATACTTAGAATGAGTTTTACTCATGCACAATATTAAAAATATCTTATTAAAATAGCAGTTTTATTTAACCCCATAAGAGCTTTTACAGCACTTGCGTATAGTCACGCACGAGCATCAATATGTAGGTATACATCTGCAATCGATTTGAAATCTTTTTACAATGGCACAAAAACTTATTTGTATACATATCGTTGCTTGTGACTGTACCTATTATCTTCTGTTTTCCCTTCCCTGGTCCTACCCTAAGGTCCTACCCAAGGTTCCAACCTTACGCAGTGAATGGTCGAGGTTGGTTGGAACCAACAAAATTAAATGCTTACCAACAAGTATGTTCAGAACTGCGGGGCTCTACAAGAAGCTTTATAGGGTTAATTTTCAGTGAGTTACTTTTTAAAATGAGATTTAGGATACAATATAAATGAACGACTTTGTCGCAACTACATATTTTTAATCATTGAATTTTAGAATACTTTAAAAAAAAAAAAGTAAATAAAGAGATAACGCAAATTTTGCGCGCCAAAACGACTTATAACGTATTTTCAATTACCATTTAGCACTTATATCAGCACCGACGGCAGCACGTCAGGTTACCCATGTCAACTACGAAAACAGCTTTTATTACGTAGAAAATAGAGGCAGTCTCAAGGTCAAAGTGGGGCAGTCTGACGTGCGGCTGTGAGTACACACATAGTTTACATGGGTAACCTGACATGCTGCCAGCTTCTGTACATAATACCAAGAAAGTAAATTATTCGACAAATAACTTACTTATTTATTAATTAATTCGTGATTTTAGTACTGAACCCGCCATTAATAATAAATAAATTGTTTTTTTAACAAACACACGAAATAACTAGCCCATAACTAAGTGTGAGCTTGTGCTATGGTGACTAGGACAACGGATAGACATACTCATATACATTTATAAACATCCATGACTTAGGTACAAATGCTCGTGCTCATCACACAAACATTTGCCCCTTACGGGATTCGAACCCGCAACAACCGCCTGGTTTAGAAGTCCGGGGCGCGAACCTCTACACCAAGACGGTTGACTTGCATTGCTATGGCGTACGTCCATCTGTCTATCATGATGTACCGGCTTTTGACGAATCATCAATGACGAATTCCGTGTGAATCTTGTAACGTTTTCTATGCGTTGCTAATCTGGCTGGGTAAAGTACCTTACCTTTGGAATGGAAATAAAGAAAGTATGAATTAGTTTTATTTCATATAAGTTTAAATAAGATACCAAAAATTCGCACACGGGTAGATTTTGAACCCACCTTTGGCTAACCGGGCCAACGCTCTTACCAACTGAGCTACCGTGCAGTCCATCTACTCGTTCGAAATTCTTGGTCTCTTTCAAAAACGTCATTGCGTGACGTCAGCGACAGTTTGACTTGACACGGTGGGTACCTAGGGTAAGAAATTAGATAGGTACTACGCGTTCACTTCAAGTCGGCCGTTACGTAACGACGTCATATGCAACATATCGTCGACAAAAAAGAACATCACCACCACCCTAGCTGACCATGATCCAGAAAAAATATTTATGAACGAAATTAAATAAAAACTTGCAAATAATTTGCTTAATTTTAGTAAATCATTGTAAAAATAGTATAATATTTTTTTATTCTTCAACTTTTTGCAGGTTATTTTTTAAACACATCATAACGTTTTTTGCTGTAATATTTTGTAGATAGTTATATTGTAAATAATATGTAGTCATGGTGCAATTGTATACCTTGTCTGTCTGATAAAATTGAGAAAGTGCTATGTATAAAATTAAAATTAAATTTTATGTAATAGATTTGGCACAACAACACGTCATAATAGATTTATGCCTTTACACATCCTGAAAAGTTAATCCGGGCTATTATATTAGTTGAAAGGCCACTTGCGCAAGTTTGGATTAGCTAATCTGGAAGGTCCACTTGCGCCAGTCCGGAAAAGCTAATCCGGACTAAAGCGCAAGACCTATGATCTGAGTTAACAGCCCGGCCAAGTGGGCGTTATAGGCCCTTTTGGCCGTTGACGTTGCTAACCGTACTGAGAGGGTTTGCGTAGAGGCGCAGCATGGGCACAGAATAAGTACTAGTATTCCGTACAGAAGTATGACTTTGCAATGAAATTCAAAGAAATATCTACTCAATGTTGTCAACGATATGGTGTAATTCAGTTCGCCTCAAACTCAGGCACATTTTCGCGTAGACACCTACAAAAATACATTGCAAGATAATTTCATTCTTTTAACAGTGACGTACTATCACGCAACGCGATAGGGTGACTGCCACAAGAAGCTATTTACGCCATCTAGCGCATCTTTCTAGGACTTTATTCACGCTCGTCCAACCAGCAACCTAGTGTCGCGCACCGCCGGTGAATAAAATGCGGGAGCGTGTCGCTGCCGGCTAGCGACACCCAACTTTTTTAGTCCCTTACCTAAGGGTCGCCGCGCGTAGGTACGTTTTTGCTACCTACGCGGGAAGATACACAGGCCTGGCATGGGGAAGCGGGAACGGAGATAGCGGCCATCTTGAAGTGAACGCGTTAGTAAGTAATTATTACTTCTAAACAAAACATTGTAGAGCCCTATAATGCAGTTCTCTGTTAGTTTATCATAGGGGTCGAGCCGCTGATAAACTATTTACGTTTAATTTGTTATTTTGTGTACTTAAACAAAGAACAGGAGGTTGCATATTCTGAGAACGCATTTTATTATACGTAATTGACTCGTCATGATACTTTTTGAGAATTTCTTATTATGATTATTTTGCCTCTTATTGTGATTATTGATTTAAGTAAAAAAAAAGGTTTCAATTTGGATCTATATTATTATACTAAACTGTAATGGTATCTTTTCATTGTCGTGGTACATTTTTTAATGTTACATGTACATTTTGAATAAAGTACAAGATATATTTCCAATGAATACTAAAACCTAACTTTTGGTACAGTTACAAAAATGATTTAATTTTGTTTCCTTATAATTTAAATTTGTACTTATCGTACCATTTAAATTGTTTTGAGATTCGTTTACGAATTATTTTCGTTAATGGGAAAAGAAAAATTAGGATAATGTTTTTGGTTGGTAATTTCCTTAACACAAGTGCTTTAGGTACTTTGAGATCAAAGTAATGTAGGTATAAATATATCAATAAATAAGCAATAGTGACCACATCATAATGTGGTTACTATTGCTTATTTATTGATAGTAGGAGAGCCTAACGTCACTAATGAACATCATGACAGTCAAAAAGCAGGGTAAATATTTTTGGAAATAACTATGAATAAAAAAATATATAGAAATTGTAGAATATTTACCTCATACGTCGGCTAATGATTTGTCATGCATACCAGCAAGCAAGCAGGGAAGCATACAGGTGAGCAAGCACGCACCATGCATATGATTTGTTCTTCTCTGACGCTGCAGGGAGTGCAGCCATTTCGCCTTTGCGTGGCAAATCTCAGGCCCCCGTGCCAGCAAGGCGCGGAGAAGACTCATAAAATATCAAAAAATATTATACAGGACAGATTATACTATGTGTCTGGGTTTGGACTAGCGATAATTTATGGGATATTAATTCATCAAAAGTTTTCGACAAAAAACCCCCATGTTGGGTTCTAACTTGAACTGGCAGCCATTTTAATTATTTAAAAAAAATACTATTTCTATAAATCTGGAGGTCCTAAAAGTGATTAAAATGATTCATTTGAAAGGTAACGCTATTGCCTATCAAGTGTATTTTTTTTTCTGCCACCCAAAATGTAATTTTTTTTTAGAAAAGAATAAATTTTTGATTAGGATTATGTCTCTAAAATTTGATAAATTAAAGGCCCTTAAATATCGCTAGTTAAAACCCGGACACCCTGTATAATATACTCCTACAGTCCTAGAGTTTAGCATAAAGCCTAGTGCCGTGGCATAGGACCAGCAAATGGATTTGAAATTTATTGGATTTGAAGAGCCTTCAATACTTCAGCGGAATACTAGTTATTATGCTGAAAGAAACCTATGCTAAATGCTAATAGATTTTAGTGCATTTAATATTAGAGTTTCTAAAATTTGTGCTTTCAATGTTTAGACCAAACTATAATAATTCGAAAACACCTGGTAGGCTAGACAAGAATACACCGAAAAATCAATTTTCGTTTACTGTTTCGTTATCTACTGTTTACTGTTTTTGATTAAATAAAAAATTAGATAATGAAATTCATAGAATTATGTTTTTTTGAAATATGTTTCATGAATTCAAGTAAACAGATCGTCGTTGACACATTAATATTCAAAAAATGCAAGAAAAAACTATATATACCTATATACTGGGTGTCCGGGTTTCGACTAGCGAAAATTTAAGGGCCTTTAATTTATCAAATTTTAGAGACATAATCCTAATGTTTTTTTTTCAAATATTTTTTTTTTCAATAAACAATTCTGAGAAATTGCATTTTTGGTTTTGTCTTGAAATAGGTTTAAAAAACTGTTTAACTGTTGTACATTTTTAGCAAGATTTATAAAAAAACTCCTCTATGATGGTTAATAATTTTGAATTGATCTCTATTTCACTTGATAGGCGATAGCGCTACCTTTCAAATGAATCATTTTCATGACTTTTAGGACCTCCAGATCCATAGAAACTGTATTTTTTTAAATAAATATAATGGCTGCCATTTCAAGAGGGGGTGGGGGGGAGTTAGAACCCAACATATGGGGCTTTTGTCGATAACATTTGATGAACTAATAGCCCATAAATTATCGCCAGTCCAAACCCGGACACACTGTATATACTTATGTATATGGTATGCTTGTTATGATAGGAACATAGTCTTACCAGAATTTCCTCATCATCACATTTTAACTTTCGCGTGTCGTAATTCCCTGATGACTAGGTTCGTTATCATTCTCAATATAAATAGTTACAGTGCGCATAAAGGGGTCAGTTTGTATCAAATCGTGTTCAAAGCCGGAGTGATCAAAATGTGGAAAGTTCTAGCCGCTTTTATGTTGATCGGTCAGTACTCTAGTTAATACAGTTATTGTCATTTGTGATTATACTTACATATTTTAATAAAATTTAATAAACTCAAAACAATTGAACAAAGACTCCAACGTGATGTTTGACCTTATGTTTGATTATCTTATTATTTTAAGGGCGCTACGCAGCTAATATCATACTTTTAATGAATCTGTTATAAAAAGGACCCTTCCCATACCAAAGAGGTTGAATTCAGTGTTCATACCTAATCCTGTCCAACATTTTTTTGTATTGACAAACATTGAAATAAAATAAAAAAACTTGTCTCACATACAAATTTGAAACGACTAATCGGTCGTTTTTGAGGTTCCAGTATTGTTTCCCAAAGGTAAGAAATGTTCTATGTCACGTCTTAATCCTTTTTAGATCGGACGTTTTAACATTTCTGTTTAAGTAAACCTCAAGCCGATTTGCTTAGCTAAATGTAGTTCTAATAACCTATTTAGTCGTTATCAGTTCATCCATTAAGTATTGCAGACTTAAAGGAGCTTGCATATTATATCGACGGTAACCAGATATCAGAATCTCAGGGTCGAAGAGTGTCAAGTTAATAATATTTGCTACTCGCCATCCTTATCAATCCTCGCTCACCCACTTTTAATGACATTATTGCTTTAATTCTACGTTTATGTAAGTATTTATTACTAGTTTTATTGTTTGCAATGCCACAAAATACATTTGTGTGTCAGGAACCGTCGCGGTCGTCCCCAGAACACCTACCAAGTTTCGTCATCTTACTGATCATAGTTTTGGAACGCATAGGTATAGGACAAAATACGAGTAACAAACATTTATTTTATTTACACAGATGATTACGCCTTAGTTAAATGCTTTGGAGATAACATCAAGTAAACTCCAAGAGCTGAATCAAGTTAAACACATTAACGGTGGAATCTGAAGGAATTCTGACACCAAATTGGCTGAAAACGAAGAAGAATAAGATCCTCCTGGGACTCTTTAACATGACCGCAGAACAAGGTTAATTACCTTATTATCAAAAATACATTTCTTGTTTCAGGAATAGTAGCTGCTCGCGTGAACCGTCCCTACGACGTGGCACGCATGCGCGAAGCTGTGGAGAGGCAATGCAAGAAGTATGGAGCAGAGGAGCATACCGAGGAAGTCACGGTAGGAGTTTCACTTCACCTCGCTCGATACTAAAGTATTAGGAACACTAATGGGCAATTGGCGGGAAGTGGAGACTTTTCATGCAGCGCGCGAGACCATTTGGAAACTCCGATGAATATTCAATATTTTTGATACATATTGCAATAAGCAAGTAAGAGCTAAAATTAAACAACATGCAAAAGCATGTCAATCAAAAGATTGAAAATGTGTAACTGTTTAAAAAAATATAAAAAATATATAACCGACAGACGACCGTCTTGGTGTTCGCTTGGTTTGCGCCCCGGACTTCTAAACCAGGCGGTTGCGGGTTCGAATCCCGCAAGGGGCAAATGATTGTGTGATGAGCACGAGCATTTGTATGTCTATCAGTTATCCTAGTCATCATAGCACAAGCTCACGCTTAGTTTGGGGCTAGTTGAAACAAGTTATTTATTTATAACATGGACTGTTTTTAGTTACTTGAACTGATAATTAGTTGCGGCACGGCACTTTTTAGGGTTCCGTACCTCAAAAATGAAAAGGAACCCTCATAGGTAGGATCATTTTGTTAGCCGTATGTATGTCTGTCAAAAGACTCTTTTTCTCTGAAACGCTATCAAGTTGAAATTAATATCAAATCCTCATATCTACCGTTCCTTCAAGCTGTAAAAAAATCAAGCTGCAAAGTGAACGCAATCAAAAGATACGGACATTTTAATATTTTTAACCCCATTTTCTACCATTTAGCAGGGGAATCAAAACCTTTCGGGCACTTTCCATAGACCTAGAATTAAAAAAAAACCTGCCCATACCTGTATATAGGGTTATTGGAAATTCAATCGGCTAATCTCTGTTGAGATTGGCCACTGTGGTCGAAATTCGGCTAGGAGGACATTATTATAGGGTTATTGGAAATTCAATAGGTAACTTCGTTCAGACAGGTAAAAGTAGGGCACAGGTAAAAACCGCCAAAACCAATCACTCACTAAAAGTAGGGCTCATTTGTTTTGATATGTGAACTAATGTTATATGAACACGTGACGTGATCAATGAGAGAGGAACTTATGTATGTGAATATTTATTTATTTATGCATGGCTCACAAAACAAGTTGCAGTCAGTAATTTACAAAAATAAAGCAGCATATAGAACTTGACTATAACTTTAAACATGTAGACACAGTGAGTTCCAATTTTAATGAAATAGGGTTAAACTTAGTGTAGAGTTAGTTAATAAGTATATGTAAGTAACATTATGCATGTTTGACATATCGGATTATTCAAGCGCTTACATTATTAAGTATTTGTCAACATAATTATTTGCTTTATTATTGCAATGCAAAATAACTGTGCCGTTATAGGTAGTTACTGTATTTATTGATTGGTTTTCCTTATTTATGTCAGCTTATTATCAGTAACGGACTTAATTATTTTATTATTAATAATAATTGAGACCTAACAGGTACCTACATATTAGCGCCTGTTCACGCATGGAAACGTCCTCGTGTTTTTATGTTATGGATCACGAAATGAGAAAATGACGGATCGTCTTGTAAAAATCACCTTTGTCATAAAACACAAATCGTAAAATGTTGGTGATGGATCCGCTTGTTCGTGTTCGGAAGTTCATCCAAGCCTGAACTCTAAAACACGAAACGAATTTGAACATATTTGGATATTTTGCCGAATCGTCAAAAATCACGATTCCGTAAGCAATTTGAACGTCCATCCGTAATGGCATACCCCGCTTTTGTCCGAATCGACAATGACGGGTCCCATTTGATTGAGCCCTTACGAGTACATCATACTTATTGTTAAATTATTGTAGTATTTTTAAGAAACAACAGTACCGTTACCATGAGTTTACGGCGGTTTTACTCGCTAGCGACGACGTAAAAAAAGTGTATAGAAAATTACACAGCGCCTCTACCGGTTACGTGGAGAACTAAAATTTTCCATACACTTTTTTTACGTCGTCGCTAGCGAGTTAAACCACCGTAAACTCATGGTAACGGTACTGGTGTCTATGTATAAAAAAATGACGATCGTGTGGTCGCACAAACACCTACAATTTCAAAAAATGTGTACAGTTTTAATAAGGCTTCCATATTTTCTCACCTAATATTCCCGCCTTCCGCACTTTTAAGACCAAATGCAAGCATTCTTAAGTTTTTAATTTGACAAATGAACAGCAATTATTTGAAGGTTATTTTCCTTTTATATAGACTAGCGGTTGCCCGCGACTTCGTCCGCTCAAATATCGAATTCCTATACAAATTTCCACACCCTTTTCACCCCTATAGAAGTTGGATTTCAAAAAGATCCTAAAATACGTCGTTCTTTATTTCTAACTTTATTTAGTTAGCTATTGCTAGTACCATTTGTTATTGATTTAGCTTCAAAGCTAATGGATTTTAATGCATACATACGCCTCCTTTTTACCCCCTTAAGAAGTGAATTAAAAAAAATCCTTTCTTAGTGCTCACCTACACTCTAAATGAAAGCACGGGGCAAAATTTCAAGTCTCTCATCCTAGTAGTTAGGACTGTGCGTTGATATGTCAGTCAGCCAGTTAACCATAAAGTCAGTTTTCATTTTTATAAATTTCATTTAGCTATATTTTAAATGTATTTATTTTTTTAGCAAGGGATGCTGTCTTTCGTTAACTGCCTTTATGATGTCGTTGACAAGGACGAGATTGCTCAGCTTGGAAATGCGCAAGGACCGAAGTTCCCTGAAGAGCTCCTGAAGTTTACCAAAAAGTAAGTCCGATGAAATATATTTTTTTGTGATTGTGTGTGTTGGTTGTTCTATTTAAAAGAACACTGTGTTCCTTTGATGTTGTTTTTAATTACTGAAAAATGTCAATAGGTAATTGAAGGTAATAAATCCCAAAACAGGACAGACGAATCCGGTCGATTGAAGTCTGGCATTTTTTTCTCCTTTACTGCCTAAGTTTGCGTATACTTTTAAGACTTATAATTAAAAAAGGAGAATAAATATTGTGATAATAAGAGCTCGTTCACACGCGGACGATTCGATTTCGTTCACGGCAATGCTTTTCGAACGATACGAGTACGTCTTAAATCTAGTATCGTGTTTTAAAAAATCCCTAATCGTCAAAATACACGGATTTTTGACCAAATTCAATTAGGATATTTTGAATAATCGTGCAAAAACACGATTCCGTATGCTATGTGAACGTCCATCCGTCATGACGTACCTATATTTTGACGAATCGTCAATGACTGATCCCTTGTGAATGAGCCCTAAGTAGGACAATTTCACGAAAGAAGTCGTTGTCGCTATGCATAAGACAAATCCTTGAATTAAAAAGTAGTTAAGAGACGATGCCCTGTACCGATCCGTCACTGAACTCCATCTTCGCGTTAAGCGTTAATCATATTAGTAGATATGGATGGTAAAGTTAGGTGGAGTGGGTACTTATTTTCAAACTTGACCACGGATTAAGGCGGTCCTGCACGAAGTTGACAAAATTAACGTATTTCTAAGTCACTTGTACGATGAGCTAAATTAGTTAAATTCATTAAAACAACCTATTTACGTTAGTCTAATCATTGCAAAGTGACCTTGTGTAATGATTAGACTAACGTAAATAAGTTCGGTCTTGTTAAAATTTGAAACAAATTCTTTATGATATAGTAAAAATGACTTGTGCTAATGATACCTCTCTAAGAGCAATTTTTTCAAAAACTTGGTGATTTTTACACATGAAACAATAATTTGTACAGGAAAATGATTGTATTGATATTCCGCAGGTCCCTTCCTTTTTAATATACACGAATAAAATACAAATAAGAAAATATGAACACTTTTCAGTTTTTAACACAAATGTCTGATGGTCTTGCGCATTGCGCAGAATAAAACTATTGTTCTAATTAAATCACCAAGTCTAGAACTTTAAAGCAAATGGATCTAATTACTAATATTACCTAATAAGTTCGATTTTATTTGAAGATCGTTAAGACTTACCTACTGACTTACTTTGCGCTGCACCCCCTTAAAGAGCCTAATAAAAAATCCTAACCGCTTTACACATTTCAGAACATGCAAGAGTCAGAACGAAATCAACCAATGCTTCAACAACGCATTCGACGCCATCACTCCTTGCATCGACCCATCTCAGAGAGGCGAGGTGGACGCCTCTAAGAAGGCAATGGTTGAGCTGACCGACCTGTTCTGTAAAGACGACTCAAAGAAATTTACTGGTAAAATAATTATAATTATTACCTAAATAATAATTCTCGTGCCGAATATCCGGCTACGGCGGCCTAGATGTAGCTGAATCAATCAAATCAATAAGACTCGCCACGTAGGCCATACAAAAACAAGGGTTACCTATTTGATGTTCGATCAACTGGTATTCGAAATCGCGTAGGTAACCCCAAAAACAAAGGCGTCTAGTTATAGTGACAGTTAGTTAACAACAGATGATATTTTATGACATTGAAGCCTCTATAGCGACAAAGGACAATGCTACTTTTTAAAACGAAAGATAATTAGAAACTTAGAATAATTAAATAATGTATTTATTACGATATAATAAACCTAAATCAACTATAGTTACCTATTTTTGTTAGTCAAAACAATCAGCCATAGTAAAAAGCAATATTTCATATTTAGCCTTCAAATTTTAAAGTGAAATATTAACACAATTATTATTTTACTAAATAAATTATCATTAATGTCCTGAACTACACCTGTATCGGTTCACTCTGGGTTTTTTCATACTTTCTGAGCATTGTCCTTTTACGCATAGTGACACAGACCGATGTCGTTTATTCAAGGTAATAAATATTTACAGGCAACTTACAGATATTAAAACATGATTATGTACAAAATTAAAATAATCAAAAGGGTCCTTGTGGTAAGGTTCCCATGACGCTGGTGGCGTTACCCCGCTGGATAGAGATGCTTATACGCTGTGCAAGGTAGCTGCCAGCTCTTGGGTCACCACTGATGTCAATTAGCCTCTTGGAAATCTCTTTAAAAAAAGAGATAGCTTTGGGACCCCACGGACCCAGTTGTCCAATCGGTACAAAGATAGATACGCATAAGTAGTTGGATTTAAAATCCCCAAATATATTCAAATATCTCGCGGCTTACAGTTTCATGTAATATACACAGGTGCACTATCTGCCCTTTAATTCTTATAGTTCGGTGAGACGGAAATCCGACATGACCGGAGAGAGATCAGGCGAAGATCAAATACGGTGATTATGTCCGACAAGTTTGTACGCAACCCTCAATATAAAATGTTGACTGCCTCGTTGGTCTAGTGGTCAGCACGCTGGGTACTATCCACGAGGTCCCGGGTTCGAATCCCGGGACGGGCCGAGAGTGTTGGGTTTTTCTGTCTTGAAAAAACTCAAACACAGCTCCGGAGTCAGTAAGTTGGTGGTGTTGACACCTCCGTGCCTCGGGGAAGCACGTTAAGCCGTTGGTCCTGCGCCTGATCTCTCTACGGTCATGTCGGACTGCCGTCTCACCGAATTATGAGAGTAAAGGAATAGAGAGTGCACCTGTGTATTGCGCACACACTTGTGCACTATAACATGTCCCGCGCAGTTGGCTAATCTCTGTTGAGATAGGCCGCCGTAGTCGAAATTCGGCTAGGCCATTATTATTATAATTATAAAATGTTTGTATTATTAATTTTCAGAGTTCATAAACGATGGAGCCATAACGTGCATGGAATCTCAATTCTATAATATTGCGATGTGCATCAACAAAATTCAGACTTTACAAAACTACAGGACCGTTACTGTAGCTGTAAGTATTTTTTTACTTCCAAAATTTCAGATTTACGCAATGAATACGTATTTGCGTTAAATGACTGGGCCCTGGGTAAATTTGTCAGGATCAGAACTTTATAGGACCCGTGTAATTTTTAAACAGTCGGTATATATACATGGATTGACGGTATACCTACTTGACACAATTCCAATACAAAATATATGAAATAATGCTAAACCGTCTAAAAATTAAACATTTGTTGGCGAACTAAGACCAAACAAATGGATTTCAATCTGAACGTCTGGACAGCTATAAGACGTCCGGCTTGATAACCAATTAAGCCATCGAGTTAAACTACTTTGCTATGTAGGTATAGTCATGAATTACCTATTTAAAGTAAAGTAAGCCTATATAGATCCCACTGCGAGCCATACTCCACCACGCGGGCTCAGTGCGGATTGGTGGAGGGGTGTCTGTAAGGCAAGTGACTAACCTTACTGTCAGATGTTATCAAGCCGCCCTAGGGCCTTTGACTAGGCTTAACGACTAATATCAACATATATTCGCCGGGACCAACTGCTTAACGTGCCTTCCGAAGCACGGAGATGCTTGTCATGGACATCACGACCGCGCCGTGGGTTGCTTAACTTTGGTATTACTACCAAAGCGCGCCGCCACTTCGCCACAAGCACCTAGAATAACATAGTTATTTATTTTTAAATTAATTATGTATAAACCTATTATAGGAAGCGTGTGAAAAGATTGAGGAGGTGACCGGCTGCGTCTTGAAGACCTTGAGCGAGTGCCCTAAGCCCTCCACCGCCAATTTTGTCTCCGAAGTCTTTAGAACCGTCATGAAGAGTTCCAGCTGCGTGGCACATGAACAGGAGAAAATTTCTGTCAATGTAAGTTTAAATCATTTAGGTAACTAGCGACCCGCCCCGGCTTCGCACGGGTGCAATATGCTTGTATTAAACCTTACTAGAAAGAAATTAAGAAAATAAATTTATTAACGAATGCACATCACATAACACACGAAAATAAACAATATAAAGGAACGGCTATAAAACAAAAACACAGCAAAATTACTTTTTATGTAGGTAAACTAGGGCCCGTAGCCAATTGGCAATTTATTCTCAAGCGAAGTTCGTTATCGCTAACAAAATGTATGAAACTAAGCCATCGGAACATCACGTGACTGTTGCATACATATTTTGACATTTTGTTAGCGATAGCGAAGTTCGCTCCAGAAAGATTGATATTGATTGGCCTGTGATCTCCATATTAAAAGGGCCCCAATCAGTTTAAGTCATGACCCGCTAGGGACTTGAAAACCTAACTCTTGAATCCTATAGTGCTGCATACTGTTTTAAAAGAATAATGTAGCACTACTAATGGTGAATAATTTTATTGAACTCGGACCAACCTACCTAGTTTTTGAGTGTATTCGTTACAAGATAAATTAGTTAAAAAAACGTTTTTGTTGCAGGCAATTTAAGCGAGCGACGTGATTCAAGTCACCTACCTACCCTCCAGAATTGGGTTATGCAATAGATTTTAAAAATATATTTAGATAATTGTGATGAAAATATAAGTTTTTTGATAAATCATGCTGCATTTGTTTTATTTACTGTCTGTCCTAATGTGTATGAATGATGATTGTATACCTAAATCAGTTTATTTATGTTATCTGTCAATAAATAATAATTATTATTATTATGTCCTCGATCGCTTTTAATGCCTTACGGCGGATTCACACTTCTAGGGTCGAGTTCACCAATACATGTTTAATTTTTAAACAAGCGGTAACATACTATTTGACATATTTGGTATGACAATGAGGGATTTTCTGACAACTCAAAATTTCAGATAAATTTTATGATCATAGATAGCGATATTTATCTAAGTTATATAAATATTGCGTCGAAAACATTGAGCATGAAACAAAAACAAATTATTGTAATATTATGTGTACAGACATGTTGTGGAAAAAATTACGTTTAAAAATCAAGTTTCAAATTTCAGTTAAAAATATATTATTGCAAAAAACTTCTTGAATATCATTAAATTGTTAAAAAAACGACGCGTGAATTAAAAACATGATAAACATAAACATTATAGCATAATAAAAGCGAAAATCAGCCTTTTCTTAAATAAAAATCTACCTGACTTAGTTTGATTAACGCCATCTAGCGGATTTTTAAGTACTGATTATTGACACCAGGAAAATCCTTCATTGAGTGTGTCAAATAAATTATCAATCTATGTTTACCGGCTGTTTAGACATTGATAAACTCGGGTCAGGCCTGTGTATCTTACCGCGTAGGTAGCAAAAACGTACCTACTCGCGGCGACCCGTTGTAAGGGGCTAAACAAGTTGGGTGTCGTTAGCCGGCAGCGACACGTTCGCGCGTTTTTTAATCACCGGCGGTGCGCGGCACTAGGTTGCCGGTTGGACGAGCATGAATAAAGTCCTAGAAAGATGCGCTAGATGGCGTAAGTAGCTTCTTGTGGCATTCAACCCTATC
Source organism: Pyrausta nigrata (assembly GCA_949316185.1). NCBI lineage: Eukaryota > Metazoa > Arthropoda > Insecta > Lepidoptera > Crambidae > Pyrausta > Pyrausta nigrata. The sequence continues at coordinate 5,480,456 of OX438941.1, read as the reverse complement.
GCGTTGCGTGATAGTACGTCACTGAATAGGTTTAGTGTATTATGAATCATATTCCAGAGCTATAAGAATGAAATTATCTTGCAATGTATTTCTGTAGGTGTCTACACGAAAATGTGCTTGAGTCTGAGGCGAACTAAATTACACCATATCGTTGACAACATTGAGTAGATATTTCTTTGAATTTCATTGCAAAGTCAAACTTCTGTAGTAAGTACTAGTACTTATTCTGTGCTCGGGTCTAAATATAATAAGTAGGTACAGTAGAGGAGACTTGCTTGAATTGCAAAGACGCTGGTTCGATTACCGCATGGGCTCGATTTTTAAAAGAGGAATATTTTTCTCACAACCCTCGATAACGTCTATATAGGGTGTCCCGTTAATAAAGGATAATATTTTAATTACGGATTATATTAGTTACATCATGCTCTACTTCTATATATTCTGTATATGCCAAAAAAATTCCAAGTAAAAGTGTTGCCATTTTAGGGATTCTGGTTTTGAGTTTTTTTTATTTTTAAGGAGCCTTAATAACATTTTAGGTAAAAAGTTAATATTGATTATGGTGTTTGGAATATTCAAGAGTATTAAAATAGAAACAGACTTTGAGAAAGTCATTAATTGTAGAAGTAGCCATACAACAATTAAATATTTGTATCTCGAAAATGGTAACACTTTAACTTGAAAAAAATTTTGGCATATAGTAGAGCATGATGTAACAAATGTGTACCTACCTAAAGGATTATTCTTCATTAACAAGACACCCTGTATAAGAGATGTAATTGTAAACCGAAAGTGAAGCGAGTCATATTACTCTTTTTGGCAGGATTACTTTTGCGCTTGTGACGTAATGTGAGTTGAAATAAGAATAGCAGACCTACCTCTTAACTCTATTGCTTTCAAATTGCAATAGGTAGTCATAGTTTCAAAAATAACGTCTGGAAAAATAATATCTGACTAATATAATGATTCCAATTTTCATTGCAAATGCAAAGTTAGATGAAAAAAAGCTATCCACTTAAATTTTTCATAAATAGCGTGAGTGATTCTCCGGAAAGCATTCTCCACGTCACCTTCGTGGCGATTTTTAGTTTAAGTTTTTTGACAAGAAATAAATACTACACTAAAGGTCTCAAATTATAATGAATTCTGTTGGAATCAAACAAATCGGTTTGTTGTTTTTTCCGATATTTAATTTTGAAATTTCGGTAGCCACGAAAGTTATTTATGATTCCACGAAAGTGACGAAACCTTTTTTTACAGCAAAGTTCTATTTTATTACATAAAAATATTTTAAACAAAACCTAAATAACTAAAGTTATACCTGCTTTTACGAAAATTAATAGTATTTTTTGTAGTAAAAAGCAAAAACAGCATTAATAAATAAATATCTTAACATTTTATATTATATTAAAAGGTTCCGCTTTGACGACGAAGTTTAAAAAAAGGCAGATCACAATAGCCAAAGTTAATATAAACATCAAACAACTTAAAACAAGATAAATTTCATGCATCAGCAGGCAAATACTATAATACTGATATAATATAATATTTGCTAGCTTTATTTCACTGTGGGCCAGATCAGTTTGTCTTTTTTTTTATTTAGTCGGCTGTTCCTGTTACATAAGTCTTCTTTATTATCTAGAAAAGTCTTTCTTGTGACTAATGGCGTATTTTTCATTTCTCCCGCATGTATATGTATTAATTTTTGTGAGCGAAATTCAATTTGATTTCGTAAAAACTTGCAAAATAATTGCTTAAGTTATAAAAATAATTATAAGTTAAGCTGATTTCATCTTAACTGATGGTTAAATATTTGTAAAAATATTTCCATCGGATACATGCGGGTACATTCCCCAAGTATTGATGAAATCGAACGCCGGCTCACTGGCGTAGCAAGCACTCATGAAAATTCGTCGGCTGACTAACGTCCTCCGTAGCTTAGTTGGTAAGAGCACTCGCCCGAACAGCGAAGGGACGTGGGTTCGAGTCCCACCGGATGACACAGTCGATTAATTTTTGTGAGCGAAATTCAATTTGATTTCGTAAAAACTTGCAAAATAATTGCTTAAGTTATAAAAATAATTATTCGGTATTCCTAGCAAATCATTATCAAGATCATAGTCGCAGAAGGCTTGAACAACTGCCAGATCTGACGCGTGAAATATCATACGCAAAGGCCACTTCTTTGACTTTATGAAGTAGTAGCTCATAAGTTGATCAAGTAAATCAACACCTCCCATCGCGTGATTATACTTCTTTACGATTTCGGGCCTCTCAACTTCTATAAATTTCTTCTCTGTTTTAGACCATCTCTTCACCATATCCTTCTCTCCTATGCCCATAAAGTTAGATGCTAAGTTTGCTGGCTTGTTATCCAACCATTTCACCATTGTCACATCACCATCAGTACTACAAACCTCTTCTGCAAAACCCCTTGGTTTCTTTTATATATCTTTATCACTGAGTAACGGTGGCTTTGCAAATCTATTGACACGTGCTGTGCAGGTAGCCATTATTCCTTTACATTTCAAAATTTGTAGCATGTGATATGATGAGAAGTAATTATCACAGTACAACTCGTGGCCACTATTCTCCCCTACTCTTTTTATTAGATGCAAAACTACAGATGCACCGAAACCAACTTTTTTTATCAATGTTTTGTCTAATTCAGGAATGGAATTTTGGTAAATTATAAAGTCATACGCACAACCATTTTTCCCACACAAGAAGAATAATTTGATGCCCAAGGACATGGTTTGCCTTTTACATACTGTTTAGCAGAATGCTTTCCCGTAAAAGGAACGATTTGTTCATCAACACACAGTTCTTTTTCTAATGGTATTTCTAGGCATCGGCTTCGGATTGCGTCATAGATGGGTCGAACTTTATAGAATGCATCTTTACAATTTGAAGGCATTTTCATATTATCTACAAGATGTAAATTATTCCGAAGTTCGAAAAATCTGTCTCTCCTCATATTTTCTGTATGGGTATGGGGGGTATGCTTATGTTGGTTTCCCAGTACATTTTCAAAACCGGATAGTTAAATACCCCAGTTGCCATATCTAAGCCAAATAAGACTTCAATTTCATTGCTGGTAGTAGGTCGAAACCTGGTTTTTCCTGGAAAAATCAGTTGATATTGTATTTTCAATTTTTCGGTGCCTCCACTTTATATTCTGTTTAGGTGTGAGATAGTCAAATGTCTCATCATTCGATGTAGATTCCTCCTCCTCGATATCCATATCTGCTCCTGGTTCCTCCAAAACTGACTCGAAATCAATAGGCAATCTTTCTTCGTCCTCACTCTCGTCTTCATTTCCGTCCGATAAGTCAAGTGGAACATACTCCCTCTGATTCTGACTTATGACATCGGCACCCAAGCGGACATATCTTGTATCTTGAGCTTGGTTAGTACAGCCCACATCCTCATCATCTGAAGACAGCTCCAAGTCCGAAAGATTTCCATCTTGCAGAAGCTTCAAGGCATCTCTTGAGAACATATTTAAAAAGATTATCTGAAAAAATATATCAGATTTATTTATTTCGTTTTAATTTTAATAAAATTAAATTGAAATAAATGTGCATAAAAGAAAAAGTTTATTTTGTTCAAATTAAACCGTTATTGAACGTTACGAAAAATATATCCACTTGAAACCGCACGTCCACATTTGTAGACATTACGAATATTCACGTAATATAAAAAATACCTTGATCTATAACTTAACACCATAATTTATCGATATATATATATATATATATATATTTATATATTAATACCTATCTTAGGAAAAATCTTAATATTTTCAAATAAAGTAAATCACTCACCTACGCACTTCTAAGATTCACCGGTTACTGGTTCAAAAGTTGTCAACTAGTACGAAATCGCGGCAAAAGATGGCGTTAGTGGTATCGAGTTTCGTAGCTCATAATGTTCTCATGCAATTACATTAGGATCTGGTTACATGACACAAAGAAGAAGCTTTGTAATTGCAATCGTAATCGCAATAGCTTTTAAGTCAGGCGGTATATTTACATTTTAAAGTAAGTTTTATAACAAGACGTTGCAATACTGCCCGTTAGAAGTGAAGGGAGCTACTAACTTTCTCCTAGAAACATGGGTCGAATCGAAAGATGCCAAAAATACCATATTTATTGGAGAAAGTTGGGTAGTTACTGATTCTGAATTTTGTAACTCCTTGTATATTAGTAGGCTCGGTTTGTCATTCATTTTATTTAGTTCAACCGTAGCAAGCCTTAGGCCTCATTTACGGAGACGCGGCGCGTCGCGCGTTGCGTTGGGCGGCGCGTCGCGCGTTGCGTTGGGCGGCGCGTCACGCGTTGCGTTAGGCGGCGCGGCCCGGACTAAATTCAAACATATGGCGTTGTATGAGTGCGTTTATGAAGAAGCAATTTTGCACGCGTTTGATTGAGTTGGAGCGTTTTGTGCGACCGAGCCCGCGGATGGCATCGACGCGTCTCACGCGGCGTTTATTGCTCCTATCTCTCGCTAACCGAAAACTAGACGGTTTGATTGAGTAAACCGCGTGCGCCGCCACACGCTTGAGGATTTGCCGCGGGCACAGCGGCGGGCGCAGAGGCGGGCACCGCCACTCTTCCCGTCTCGCATCTCTTATGAACAACATCGTATATTTCCATATGTTTGTGTTTACGCGTGCGATGACAAGTGCCGCTTCTTGCGCCTCCTCTACGTAAACATAAAAACGTCTGACGCGCCGCGAGACGCCACGCCACACGCGACGCACGACGCCCCGCGTCTCCGTAAATGAGGCCTCACTTGCGGAGTGGAACATTACTGAGTAGTTAATAGGTACCCACTCAAAACGTATTTTGATAGATTAATCGGAAATTTGCCAAATTTAGTTTTCCTTGAAGTCAAACAACAACTTTATCAGTTCTGCAGGTAAGTATAAATAATCCAATAACAACTGCAAATGGTCAGTTTGAATTTTCCACATTTTAGCAGCCGAAATAATGCTGAGATTGTTCGCCTGTTTCGTGGTGATTGGCAAGTTTCTTAAATTTATTTTTTTAATTTAAACTTTGTCTTAACTGCACTTTTATTTTTTTAACCTCAGATTTTTTACGGCGTGCACGCTGCTTAACGAAAAAATAAATTAGCATTTAATGTTATAAATAGATGATTCTTTTGTCTCTTTTAGTGTCTCCCGATAATTAGCAATCACATTCAGACCATAATAAATTATACAAACTTGTCTCAAACGTTACACACACACACATTTTCTGTTTTATAATTTGTATAACAAAGTAAGTACAAATATTTACCTCCTTCTTCATAAGTACATTCCTTTCCTTAAGTTAGGCACGCTCTTTTTAGGATACCGTGTATACAGGCTGTTGTTTTGTTCAGAGGCGCCCGACTCAGGGGTGGTTGTACAAACGATAATAATGCCAAAAAAGAAACTTAAGTTTTCATGGGAAAACCCACACAATCAATTTATTATTGCCATCATAGCGAAAGAGTCGTAAAATTACCAACCTATCAGTAGCTACAACGTAGCTTACTAGCGCAGCTACGCCGTAGATAAAGTCATAAAAAGTCATTTATTTATGTATGTAGGCCCACAGGGGGCACTAATACACGTCCCAACATATTATTTTTTAAGCCCTACCACTGCTTCGGTACAAATTGTGGGCTAGTGCTGAGAAGAAGCAGCGCAAGAAACTCAGTCATTATTGTCAAAGCCTCTTTTAAAAATAATGTTTAAATACAGAAATTGTACTCCTCATAGTTGAGGTGAGGCCTTTTCCCAGCAGTGGGATCTAATAGGCTGACTTATTACAGAAATTGTACTAGTGCGAGCTGGTCCACACGTTTACATCATTCAAATAATCGTCTACTTTATAATAACCTTTTGTCATTAGGGTATTCTTAATAAATAGTAAGTAGCCCTCACGTGTGGCTACATGCGAGTGTCCCTATTCATATTAAATTTATTTAGACATGTTGTAAAGAGTTTTTTTTAAGAAACTTTAATATTATTTGAAGATAATATTATTTTTTTATTAGAATAACTCAAACCACCATCCCTGTCTGGACCCTGTTTATATATATCTCTCTAGGTAGATTGTACAGTAGTAGGTCATCCTAGAGTGACGTGTCTAGGTCTCGCTGTTTATCAGGCATTTTGTTTGACAGGTGTGGTGTCCGGCGGTTTTATACCGTCCCGAACCGCCCAGATACGCATGGTTTTTGAACGGGAGTGCAAGTTAGCAGGCGTCGAGCACCTTGCTAATGCGGCTGTGGTATGTTCTTTTAACATTTGCATCATAGAAAGAAGCCTCTGACTGCCTCTTTGGTCTAGTGGTCAGCACGCTGGGTACTATCCAAGAGGTCCCGGGTTCAAATCCCGGGTCGAGCCGAGAATGATGAGTTTTTCTGTCTTGAAAAAACTCAGAACCAGCCCCGGAGTCAAAAAGTTGGTGGTGTGTTAACACTCCCGTGCCACGGGAAGCACGTTAAGCCGTTGGTCCTGCGCCTGACCTCTGTACGGTCATGTCGGACTGCCGTCTTACCGAATTATTAGAAAGTTAGCAAATCTCTGTGAGATAGGCCGCTGTAGTCGAAATTCGGCTAAGAAGATTTATTTATTTATAGAAAGAAGAAATATGTATGTGTAGTGATATGGTCCTGCGTGCCCATGAGCGTTGAAAATTACTGTGTTCCTTATGATTACCAAAGTGTTCTATTAATTGTAAGGTTGTAACACGCACTGCCTCGTCGCCGAAAAGGGCTAGGAGGACATTATTATTATCACGCACATAAACAAATTCGGCGACACAGGTAGTGGTCACCACGCTAGTCTGTTCAAGAGATCTCCGGATTTGAATTCCGGATCGAAACGAAATTACTTTTTAGATATTTCAGCCTTGTTTTTTTTTTGTTTTTTTGGTATTTCATATACAGGGTGTCCCAAGAAGTATGGTAAAGCGGAAGTCCAGAGATAGAGTACCTCTTAGGGTACTCGAATCACCCCCATGTATGTTCCGTGATTTTGCGTAGTTTTTGGTTTATGTTTTTTTTTAATTTTTGAGAATTTTCGACCTGAACAAATGAAAAAAAAATTATATAAAAAGATGAAGATTTTTTTGGAATTTATTTATTGCAGCTAAATCTTCGTAAAATGTACTTTGACAGCCAGTCGAAATGTTTGAATGCTTCTTAAGGCTAATGCCGCGTTGCTTCCATAAATGTTAATTATATCACACCCTGAACACTCGAAAAAATACCATTTATCTATTTCAAAGTAGATGCTTATCACTTAAAAACAATAAAAAAACACTATCCGCAATTATTGTTCTGGACCATGTTTCAAAAACTTGGACAAAGTGCGACTCGGACTCGCGCACGAAGGGTTCCGTGCCATTAACTTACAATATTAGACAGTATAGGCAAAAAAAACAGGTTTGTATGGGATTTCCGGAGCCCCCCTTAAATATTTTTTTTATTTTAATTAAATTACTTATTTTTAATATGAAATACGACATATTATTCTGTAAATATTTTAAGTCTCTACTTGTTGCCATTATAAATATCAAGCAAAAAATGACGAAAAATTCATGTTTTTATTATTTTAATTTAATTATTTATTTTCAAAATTAATATATAACTTATTAAATCCTGAATATTTTAAGCGTCTACCTGTTGCCGTTATTATTAGCGAGCTAAAAACGCTAAAAAAACGTAATATGTATTTTATTCTGTTTTTATTTATTTGTTGTTATAGCGGCAACACAAATACATCATCTGTGAAAATTTCAACTGTCTAGCTATCACGGTTCATGAGATACAGCCTGGTGACAGACAGCGGAGACTTAGTAATAGGGACCCGTTTTTACCCTTCGGGTACGGAACCCTAAAAAGCGTACAAGTCTTTACACACTCGTATTACGAGACTTGTTTGCTTTATGAAATAGGACCCAGGGCCATGTTTCAAAAAAACCCATAGTAGAAATTGGCGTTACCTTCTATGGCTACACACTCTTTTTATTTTTTAGCAGAGTAAGTGTGAGACTGAACTTAAATTTAATTTTAGACAGTACATTTAAATCCGGTCCACATCAATTACGCTCAGTAACCGAAAATAATTACTAAGAAATTAAGAAGAATAATATTATGTCGCTAATATTCGGGTACGTAGATAAAGCTGTTTATTTTTTCTTATTTGGCCACATAAGTCTAATTAGTCGCAGATGGTAGCTGATTAATAATTATTTATAAGCAAACAAATTACTTAATTATAGATAACAAATTATTACTAAATATGCACTTAAGCTAAAAAAAGATTATCCTACAGTAACGCCAACTATACTTTTCTACATTGTATCTTTTATTTTTATTTCCTGCGGGACCATTGATTTATTATTATTATTTATAAGACATGGCTGTATAGACATGTTCCTTTGCCTACCCAGAATGGGTGAATTGTGTAAAATTATTTGTAATTGTCATGGAACTATTTACTACCGTACAACTGGAATGAGCTCTTGTTCATAAAACCGAGCCGAAAGAGAAATAGCACATTGACCATTGCGTCCTTTTTTTTACTAGGGTGACCATATAATATTGAAATTTGGAGAACGTTCGTATTAATGAAATCGTTTTGTATTACAATACTGTAGGTAAATGTATAAATGTTTAATGTAAATTATAAATGACGAGTGATGAAATATATGTATGTATTCACATAATATGGTGATTGATAAGTGCAATAAATAATTATGGGTGACTGACCCCATACAAAATTTCTATCGAGTTTCCTTCGAAAGTTTGGAGTGCTACTGCTAGTGCAATGATTAATACTTTTGACGAAAGTAATCGAATAGTGGCTAATTATAATTCTATATAAGTTAATAACATAAATTAAAGATACTAAATAACAAAAACGAAAAATTGCCACTAGATGGTGTTGTTTAAAGTTTTCACTATTTTATTTTTAATATCTTTATTTTACATTATTAACTTATAGAAACATATTTAGCCACTATTTGATTACTTCCGTCGAAAGTATAAATCATAGCATCAGAAGTAGCAATTCAAATTTTGAAGGAAACTCCATAGAAATTTTGTATGGGGACAGTCACCCTTAAGATAAAATAGGTAACACATGAGTAAAAAATATTTTAAAAATACGGTCTACACTAAATTAACTATGTACTTGACAGCATGGTTTCTAACTGGGAAACCAGGATTTAAATCGCACTTGGAAAATTTGTAGTTATGATTTCACTCTGTAGATGTATTTTCACTTCTTGCTTACCAATAGTAATAATGATGGGATATTAGTTTCTTTTAAAACTAGCCGAGCTAAATTAGGAACATAATCGTCCGATTTAAAGTGTTTGCTGAATATGACAGAATTCTTAGTCACTTTCCTGTCACCATGAGGTATAATACTCAACCACCTTTCCCGCATTGTATCATTCTTTGGTAATCTGTAAATAAAATATTTAATAATGTCAGCGCACATTAGATATACAAAGTAGATGATTCCCGGAGCTTGTAATATCACAAGTCCTCAAAATTACAGAGTTCTTGGCCTTGCTGGTTCCCTCGTGATGTTTTCCTTTTTTTGTTTACCTTCAAAACAGAAGAACAAAAATTTACATCATATTAATTTATTCTTTTACATTTATTGAACATTTAAATATTTAAATAATGACTATTATTACATTTCATAGTCTGCCAACATTTTTACTTGTAAGGGTAGTACTAAATAGTTCCATGCTTGTAAGATAGTATTGTCACCCGAATTTCTAGATTATTCTGAATACAAAAAACTGCAATAAAAACTTACCTATGGTAAGATAATCCACAATCCGGATGGTATTCACTTTTACATCCTTTTCCATTTCTACAAAGCATATTTTCACCATTTTGATAGATTTTAGGAAATCAACAGCCAGCACGATGCAACCAACAACTTTTATCAAAATGGCGTATTGGGTTGCAGCCTTTTTATTTCTATTACTGCTAGATTACTACCAGTACTACGAAATATAACATTTAAGTCGGTTACTTATCATCAAAGTTTTAAATTTTGTTCTTCAAATAATTTTCTATTCATATGTAACAAATATTATATAATATTTTAATTGTTAAATTTACAATTTGCATTTAAATTGCATAATTAAATCTACCAAAGCTAAAGTTCAGTATTAAAAAATGATTTGGCAACACTAAGACCTCTGTCAGAAAGGGACACCGCGGTTTCTTATAGCTATCTCGCTCGGACCGGTTTTTGTAATGCGTGCATTGACTTTAAGTCTATTCATTAAGGGCTGTTTTAAATCAAACTGACAGACTGATAGTAAGTATGACAAGTTTGGACCTGTATAGTAGAAATGTAAAAAATATGATTATTATGAAAGTGTATTTTTATTTAAAAAATCGTGTACTCATATACATAATATACCTATTTGTATGAGAAGTAGTAAATATAATATAAATAATGACTTTCACCAGTTACTTAATTTCATACAAAACATGAACAAACGATCTACTCCATTACTTCTTTGTTGGTATTGGCTTAGGAATCTTCAAGTAAATGATATTTGACATATGACGTAGTGTTGTCATCCATTACTGCGGTATTACACATGCCAATTTAAATAGCTGAAGCCTAAGCGGCAATGTATGAATTTAGCTAGTTCATAAGGTGTATTGTAACATGTGCCATGTTTGAGCTTTGATTTTGTATGGCGTAGTGCATCCTTGTATATAATAAATCAATGTGCGGGACGCTCAAATATTTGATGTCAGTCGACCGGCGATAATATAAGGGCCCTAAATTAATTTATCAAATGTTTAAAACGAATTCCCTTCATGTAGCCTCACTAAAATATTTTTTTGGAATGATATTTAAAAATGACATTTTTGGGGTTAGTTTTGTAATAAATGCTGCTTAATGAGTAACATAATGCTTTCCGAGGCACGGGAATGTTACCACCACCTACTTCTTAACTCAGAGGCTTTTTCTGAGTTGTTTCAAGACAGAAAAACACAGAAACTCCGTGGATAGAGGCCGCATTCCGAGTCACTAGACAATCGAGGCTGTCAACCACATTAAATACTACATAATACATACATTTGTTACAAAGGTAAAATGCTACAACTAACTATTTTTGTAGTCAAATATTATAAAAGTTTCTTCTAATGCAGTGCTAATGATAGTCACCTAGGTACTTATCTTTTCCAGGATGCATACTTTACTTATGAGAATTGCGTCACAGACCCAGCTGACGAAGCGATATTATCTCAATGGCTACAGCTGCGTGAAAACCTTACTGAGCCTTCATCAGCAATGTTTGATTTTTTGAAAACGTAAGCCTATCTATAATCACTAAAAAGTAACAAAACTTTTATATTCCTAGTCTACAGTTGGGGTTCCCTATGTTTATCGAAAAGCACCACATAGAATGTTCATTAAATCGATAGAGCCACATCGAATGCTACAAAATCGATGATGACTCGATCTGCCACTCGATGTAGCTCAACAGATCTGAAAATCGAACGATTATGACTTCGAAAACATAATATTAAGTATAAAATATAATATTAAAACTTCTTAGTACTTTTTTAAATTATAACGTAGCATTTGTTAGATTGATTTTAAGTAAAATAAATAAATACAACATTTTAAATTTCTATAGGATTTAAAACTTTGTTGTTGCATTTCTAAACATACACTTCACGACACAAACGGGATTAAATGCAACTAATTAATACTATTTTTAAAAGGCAAATTTGTATTTACCTTCCCGAAGTTTCGATTCGGTTGCACGAATCATGGCCGCGGGTTGACTGTAGTAGCTCGGCGTCGTCTGCTCGTGCGCGTGAAATATTTTCTTCTACCCGCACACTTTGATTATTTGTTGAACTTACAGTCAGCTCGACAAACTACACTAACAGTATCCAGGTTTCTTGTTGACGGCATAATACGCGATTTGAATTTTGTTATCACTGGATTCCATGTTGATGACAAATGAAAACCATCATCCTGATTGAAATTTTTATATTTCTTAATTTCAATTGCTTCACGTATTATTCTAGAATGATAATAACGTTCAGTGGAGAGGATTTTTGGGTCATGTTGCTCCATCCAGTGATTAGCAGGCGCGTTAAGCAGATGTTCAGCTATCGCAGATTTGCCCGTCTGTAGATTTTTTTCAGCTGCAATGTGTTCTTTGACTCTTTCAGCGATTGATCGCTTCGTCTGCCCAATATAGGAACTACCACAGCTGCAATCTATCTTATAAACACCCGGCTTCTGCAGAGGTATCACATCCTTTGGTGAACGTAGGTATTTCGTTACTTTTGACAACGGACTATATACAGTCTTAATGGAGTATTTGTGGAGTACTGTTCCAATTTTATCCGTTATCCCTTTCACGTATGGGAGAAAAGCAGGTTCTCTGTTCACCATTGCTTGTTTTTCTCTCTTGGGTCTATTTTCCATTTGTCTTTTGTTCAAACTGTAACCGTTCCTTTCTAATACCCCCACTACATGGTTAAGTTCTCCTTCCAGATGTTCAGGGTCACATAAGTTATGCGCTCTATTAACCAATGAGGATACCACAGATTGCAGATGACTAGGATGGTGATGTGAAGAGGCATGCAGATATCTGTCTGTGTGAGTTGGTTTTCGGTAAACAGAGTGGGCCAAAGCTCCATTCGGTCTGACTGTCACATGCACATCAAGAAAAGCCATAGATCTATTATGTTCCATTTCATAGGTAAATTTTATCTTTGGATGAATTGAATTAAGGTGTTCTAAATATTGTTTCACTATTGATCGGTTTCCGTTAATGATGCAGAATATATCATCGACATATCTCTTCCATAACTTTATAACATCGGGACCAGTTGATAAAGCTCTTTGTTCAAAATGTTCCATCCAGATATTGGCAATTACTGGTGCTGCTGGACTCCCTATAGCTACACCAGGCAATATTGGTCACGATATAAAAGATAATTACCGTCCAAGCAGTTTTGTAATAGGACAATATTTCATCAGGCAGTTAAATAGTTTATCCTTGATAACTTCCAAGCAATCCTTTAATGGCACATTTGTGAAAAGTGATTCGACATCGAAACTTACCATAATATCACCAGGTTCAATTGTGATATTCTTAACCAGGCGTATTATGCCATCAACAAGAAACCTGGATACTGTTAGTTTGTCGAGCTGACTGTACAAGTTGATTGATTGAAGTTGACTGCCATGATTCGTGCAACCGAATCGAAACTTCGGGAAGGTAAATACAAATTTGCCTTTTTAAAATAGTATTAATTAGTTGCATTAAATCCCGTTTGTGTCGTGAAGTGTATTTTAAATTTCTGTTGAACAATAAATTATTGAATTTTGGAAATTGATGGTTTTATTAGTTAGATCAATGATTGGCAATAATTGATCTAACTAATAAAACCGTCAATTTTCTTTCGACGCAGAGTGTTCGTACGTGACATCGATTAATACAGTGTTGTTTTATTTTATTTATTTAATTATTTTACATCAATCCACAGCTCTTAAGATTTAGTACACAAGCAATAATTATTAATATTACCTACAGCCAAAAAAGGATTGTCATTTTACAAATGGTTCATTTAAATTATTAACATCGAACGGTTGTGAAAGGAACAAATAGATACAATAAGACTTATAGTCCATACAAACAAACGCACTGATATCATACAAAAAAACTAAACGTGCTCATACAAACACTTATTAACTACAACTACAGTTTTAAAAATACCAAAAAAAAAGACTGTGTTGATTGTTATTCGGAATAATTCGTCACAAGGTGGCGCTATCAATATGGATATATCCTCCCTCTGTGGCTTAGTGGGTCAAGTGAAGTGTAGGACTTAAGGTCTGGAGGTTCCAGGTTCGATCGCCAGGCATGAAATGGCAAAAGCGCCATTCAACTTTTTTGTTTTTTTAACCTTTTTCAAATGAAAAGTTACTCTGGTTCTTGCGTGAAATGAAAAATAATATTAACCCTCATACATACAGGTATAGTAAAGTATAAAACGGGTCTCAAGTTGACGCGTCTATTTTTTATGACTACACCACGCATAGCTTTTTGCAGAGTAGTCCAATTTTGTACCATACAAATCCGGGGACAACTAAGTCCTTTGAGCCGCTGACTTTGCAAATACTTACAAAAGATTTACGTCGAACCTTAAATGATTTAACTTCTTTTTGACGTAATTTATCTTAGTACTCTGCAAGTACCCACTCTCTGTCTCAAGTACTTTGATTCAGAGTACTTGAATACAAGGGCAAAGTATTACCACGGAATAAATAAGTATTACACTTTTCGGGTCTTATCATTAAGACGTCTTTTTAAAAAGGGTCGAAAACTGGTGACAAAAAAGTTGATTGACCCAAAAATACTAATCAGTTTGGTTATTTCGTCCACTTGTATTTCAGACAGTGCACCAAGCAGGACACGTTAAGGACTTGTTTCCACAACTTTTTGAATGCAACGGCGCCATGCGCGAGGGCCGCCGCAAAAGGCACGGCTGCCCAGTACGAGAAGTATTTCGATAAGTTAATTCACTTATTCTGTGATACGAGGGTCAAACTGAAAGTTCTTAGAAAATCAAAAACTGATTACATTAGCCAGTTATTAGTTTTATTATATCTTTTCAAAATATTGTCCATTGACGTCAATACACCGCTGCATGCGATGGAACCACTGGGAAAAGCACTTTGCCCACTCGTCCTTAGGGGTCTCTTCAATGGCATCGCGATACGCAGCCACCGCTTCTTCAGCATTCATAAACCGCTTTCCTTTAAGTTTTTCTTTAATTTTTGGAAATAAATAAAAATCACAAGGCGCGAGGTCGGGGCTATACGGCGGGTGACCCAGTAATTCAACGTTTGATGTCGCCAAATAGTCGATCGTTCGCTTGGCGGTGTGCGACGAGGCGTTGTCGTGGTGAAGGAGGATCCTACTGCGAGGTCGTTTCTCTCGAACTTTTTCCAAGACAAGTGGCAAACAATTGGTAGTGTACCATTCTGCAGAAACTGTTTTTTGATCCTCTAACACAATTGTTGCGAAATGACCTATCCTTCCAAAGAACGAGGCCACCATTTTTTTTCCCGCACTTCGATCTCTCTTCACTTTAGTTGGCAACTCCTCGAAAGGAAACACCCACTGAGCAGATTGTCTTTTGGTTTCAGGATCATAACAGTAAATCCAGCTTTCGTCACCTGTTAGTATGTCGAACACAGCATTTGAGTCACCTCCGTTAAATCTTTCAATCATTTTACGGCACCAATCCACACGATGGAGTTTTTGAGCCTTAGTCAAATTATGAGGTATCCACCGGGCGCAAAGCTTCCTGACCGCTAAATGTTCGTGGAGGATTTTGTGCACTTGACTCATACCGATGCCTAAGCTTGTCCGAATCTGCTGATAGGTCACTCTTTTGTCAGTCTCTATCATACGCCGCACAACACAGATGTTATTTTCAGTCGTCGCCGTAGAAGGCCGTCCCTCACGTACATCATCAGTGAGATTAGTGCGACCACGTTTAAACTCATTAAACCAGTTGTAAACAGTCGCACGAGATGGGGCTTCATCGTGAAAGGCCAATCGTAGTCTATCATAACTTTCTTGTTGACTTAAATGACATCGAAAGTCATAAAAAATCATTGCACGAAAATTTTCTCGTGTTAAATTCATTTTGACGTGACACAGACAATTTTCAATTTGCCGCCAAGTCGTAAAACAAATGACAAATGAATGAAATATATACTCAGTAATATTGGCAAAGAGTTCTATTTTCAAATTTTAGAATATTTTTTTTATTATATTGTTTATAAGTGGCCAGTTCTAAGAACTTTCAGTTTGACCCTCGTAACGACTCAGAAAGGTTCAGGGGTAAGAGTTACCTATGCTATTCAAGAGACTGCCTCATTGGTCTTTCTAGTTAATAAGGACGCTGACTGTGGACTGAAATGTTTTTCTTTTGGTCCAAAACCTTTTTCTTTTGATCCAAACCCTTTTTCTTTTGATCCAAACTGACTTTTTGGTCCAAAAGATTATTCTTTTGGTATTTGGTATTGATAATGTACCCATGCATGTCTGTTTACGCGACTGCGGAAGGAGGGTTATTCGCGGGTATTTCGAGAGTATGTATGTATGTATAACCATGGACGAAATATATTTCGTCCATGGTATAACCCATGGTATAACTGTTTGGCACGCCCTACAGCCTAAGGGCTGGACAGTTTTTGGCATATGAGGTGTCGTTAAATTCGTCAAAATAATGGTAGTGACATCTGCTACATATATGTACATTTAAAAAATTGCACCCGCAAACGGAACAAAGGGGCGAGGGGGGATTGAATTATTTCCCTACCATAGCAATATGGGTATTAAATGAAAGCCAGTCAAACGATCGTTTCAAAAATGTAAGAAGTGTTTTGTTTTTAAAAATTATGTTGGCTTGTTTTATCCAGAATTTGTGAACGACGGAGGCTTTGCTTGTATAAAACAAAACGTTAAACATAACGAAAATGTCACCAAAACCACTCCACCTCAAAGAGAGTACGACCCTGACACGACTGAGGGTTTTGCTGTAAGTACCTTCTTACTTTCAGCATTTTTGCATCATACAGGGTTCAGCTAGGTGCTAAATGTTCTGAAGCGACGCAGAATTAGAATTAATAATCGAACTATAAAAAACACATTTAATTAGCGAAATTATCGACTATATTATGCGTCGAACAATGTGTCGAAAACACGCGTTTTCCCAAACATAGGATTAATCTAGACCAATTTTTCAATCCCCATAATTCCCACATACCAAAGAGCCGTTTCCGAGATTACAAATATATATAAATAAATATACAAGAATTCTTCGTTTAAAGGTTTTAGATTTTCGGAAATTTTTAAAGTAAATAATAATATTTAAAAATACATAATTTAAAAATTTTTAAAAATAATTGCAATAAAGTCGTTTCTTTAGACTGCTCCATAGATCGTATTTTAGAAATTCGGCACCTAACTGAAAATTAGCCCCTGTATTCATGGCATTCTAGGGCCCTATCTTCTGAATGAGTAAAACAAAATTAAACAAGTAGATAGATAGATACTTTTAATTGCACACCACACACAGTATCAATTACTACTACATTATAGTACATTATATTATATTATTTTACCACATTATAGTAGGTACTTACTATATTATTGTTTGCAATTATTATACATCGCAATCTGTCGAGTCAAGGTTGACCTATTTTAACTTTCTACTGGAAAAAATCCTCACAAATATATTTTTTCTTGTGACTGGCAGAACGGGTGCGCCAGGGTCAAAGGGATCATGAAGACAGCAGTGGATTCTATGAGGAACTGTTCCAAGCCCACCTCTGCCAATTTCGTCAGTGAGCTCTTTGACTATGAACTCAAAATAAGAGGTTGTACATTGGGCGACGTTGATACTACTGATTGAAGATAAAACATTCATACAATTTACTTATCATGGGTACTGTAGGTGATGTGACTCATCTGGCTTGATTAATAAATAAACAAAATTACTCAATAGTGTATTCTTCTATCATCCATCCATACCTCCATTATATCCATCTGTACGGGACGCCCTGAAGCAATCATCGTACACCATCCACCATCCAAGACCATACAATATGTTTTGGAACTATCGTTAGTATTGCTGGTAACTTAGTATTTATCCTATGGTATTGCAGAAGCTGTCAGAACTTAGATACATCACAATAGTTTGAACTTCATACCTAGGTATAATATGATGTCGAAACCAATTAAAGGTCTTCGTCTATAGGGTATTTGCCACGTATAAGTTAATAACAGACACATAACTATAAAATGATGTTATTAACAGAATGCCTCGTTGTTCTAGTGGTCAGCACGCTGAGTATTATCCACGAGGTCCCGGGTTCGAATCCCGGGTCGGGCCGAGAGTGTTTGGGTTTCCCTGTCTTAAAATTACTCAGACACAGCTCCGGAGTCAGGAAGTTGGTGGTGTTAACACACCTCGGAAATCACGTTAAGCCGTTGGTCCTGCGCCTGATCTCTCTACGTCATGTCGGACTGCCGTCTCACCGAATTATGAGAGTGAAGGAATAAAGAGTGCACCTGTGTACTGCGCACACACTTGTGCACTATAATATGTCCTGCGCAGTTGGCTAATCTCTGTTGACATAGGCCGCCGTAGTCGAAATTCGGCTAGGACATTATTATATTATATTATTAACAGAATAGTGTTAACAAGGCGACTACCACATTAACACAAACCTTAGTGTTTTATACTTGCTGTTTTATTTTTAATATTTTTTTTTTTATAAATAGCCTAACATCTGACCGCAATCTTACCTGAACGCAAGCGACGATACGGCCGGGAGAGACAGACTACAATAATTTACAAACTTCCAATACCAATGTGAAATTTTACCCTTGGTCTATTACACTGCTCGTAATTTGACTTTATGAAGCATTTGATTTAGATTTAATCAGCTTTAACCCCACCGGTTTAAACTCAATTAAATCTTAATCAAGATAATTTACATTTAATTATCATTCAAACCAAATTAATCTATTATCCGTTTATTTGATCATAATATTAACACTAAGTGTTACACATTGATATTGTCACTTCAATATAAAAATATTAGCGAAATAAATGTACAAAATGTCCGATATCCAAAGTTACAACATCTCAAAGAAAATTTTTGTGCACATAAAAATCAACAGTATCCTCTGGTGGGACATATTACAAAATACCATTTCGAAAAAGTTTTTGTGTAGCGTTAGGACTTTGTGTCGGGTATTCATCCAGTATTATTTCAGATGGTATAATCCTCCTCGAAGATAGAGAAACTTGGCCGAAAACTGTCATTACCATTGACATGAACACAAACACAACACACACAATATTCATGTTTTCGGTACAAGACGAGTAAAGCTGAGACTTCTTGAGATTTAATATAATTAATTTAAAAAAAACTTGAGATTTTGCTTAGTTATTTACTTAGCAAGTACGTAATAACTTGTCTTCAAATATGGTGGTATAAAGTTACCGCGTGGCAGTCTATGAATGCTCATTCATAGGTACGAGTAAATAGATACCAACTGACAGTTTATCCTTAACGTGGTCAGAGGTTCCCAAATTATAATACGCTGCTGGTAATGCACTAAGGCCGAGTGACGCCATTTTAATTTAACCGTACCTAGCTATAAGGCACGAGTTAACCAATTGTTAAACAGCCGATAAACCTCATTTGACGGTTATTAAGACAGAATTCCCGTATGAAATATGTCAAATATTGCTAAACTGGCTGATTAATAATTAAACATGAGTTGATGAACTCCAGGCTAAATAAAATAACAGGTGATTTGCGTAGTTTAATTTTTGACGTTTGTAATAGTTAAAGTAAGATGGTGCAACTCAGCCTAATACTCATTGTAAGACTTTTTTGCCCTAAAAATCCGTTACGTTTTGCATAGAACATGTATTTGCATCAAATCGTATGTCAGTGAATGGTTTTTGGGATAAATAAAAGAATTCCAAAGGGAACACAAGATTTATTAAGACTAAATAAGTACATATACCTTATCACATTAGTCAGCGAGGGCAAGCCGATTCTGAAAATCAATTAGGACAAAAAATAATAACTAATTCAAATAGTTTATTAACCGGGGTCCTTTTACGCAAATATACAGCTGTCTCTTTCGGATGACTCTTCGAATAATACATTGTTTTTCCTGTTGAAGGTTACGATCAGAAAACTGGATGTTAAGTAACACAATTTAGGTACCTATCACATCAACGTACCCAAATAAGTACCTATATCTACATTATCTACATATCCCGAATAATTATTAAACTTAATTTAAATAACTTAAAGGTTGAAATGTAAATAACATATAGATTGGAAAAATCTGACAGATCGGGGTAGGCAAATCAATGTTAAGTGCATTCCAAAACACACTTTTGTCGCCTAAAAAAGAAGAAGAAGAATGTTAAGTGTTATGTTAATATATGGAGGTAAAATAATATAATTTAGGAGCCTTAGGACGCTCGCTAACACATTCTAACTAACTAGCACCTGAAAGAGAAATAAATAAATATTAGACAACATCACATACATTGCTCAGATAGATCCCAAAGTAGGTAGCTAAAGAAATCTGAAACAATGCTGGTACCACAACACCCAGACCCGAGAAAATATAGAAATTATGAATTTTGTATATTGACTCGACCGGCGATCGAGCCCGGAACCTCAGAGATGGCGACACCTAGGTATATGATATGCGTAAACCTTACCAAAATAAGTAGTAGCCAAAGCAGGTACAGGTACTTTTATAATCTGACTAACAATTTGTTTCTTCGCCTTGAGTATTTTCCATAGCGTTGTAGTTCCACACAATCATATCGCCGCTAACGATCCCAATGTAACCTTCCCGCGGGGTTTTAGGCAACTTTGGTTTACCAATGCTTCGTACAGACGAATCTTGTGCAGTATTTGTTCCTTCTTTATCTAACCCCACACTTTTACCAGATACAGTCGCCAGAAGGAACAACATAAGTATAATTTTAAAAATGATATTAAATTCCATTGTTACTTTAAATATCAACGGGATATATCTGGACAATAGCAGGGCTATCAATACTCATTTCGGTCGTTTCAACAAAAAAAAACAGTCACGAAATACAATCCTATCTGAGCTAAGTGATAAATTCGCATAATATTCAATAGCTTGATAGCAAAATGGGGCGTACATAGATACCTACTTCACGCATTTTAAAAATGCACTGCACAAATACATTGACAACAAAGACAATAGTTCGGTCGAAAGTTCAATTTAGGTGGTAATCGGTAAACAGAAACTGTGATATAATTATAAATACTAGCGAATGGCCCAAGCTTAGCACGAGTGCAATTTTTTTTCTACACATATTTTCGGTTTTGTACTTTTCTTTTAATTGTGATGTGTTACCTAAGACCTTCCATCTTACCAAATCTCATGATTCTAGGTGTAAGAGAATTGCCCTAATAGGTAATAGTAAGATGAAATGATCGTATTTGCGTTAACTTAGAAGCATAATTTTCTCAGCTTCAAGGGACTGCAGCCATAATTTAATAATATTTGATGTTAATTTCAACTTGATACCTCCAGGATTTCCTGGGAAAAAAGATCTTGACAAACAGACAGACAACGAAGTGCTCCTATTAGAGTTCCATTCTTTCTTTGAGGTATCCTAAACAGAACAAAAGTAACATATGTGAGGAAAAAATTCGCTTTCTACTAAATTATTTAACTTATTAAAAGTTAAAAAAATCAGTAAAGTAACTACCTACCTAATAAGGTTACTTCTTTCCTACAAACACACTTACAAACTTACAATTTAATACCTACATAAAATGAAACATTATTAACTGATTAACTTATTTAACAACTTCTATAAAACAGTTCCTTAAAATATTGTTTTTCATATCGAATTATAATAGGTACCTACCTACATTACAAAGATACGAGTAACATACACAGACAGAGAAGTGCACAGTATACATCAAGTGTAATAGTAGGTAAACATCAAGTGATAATGAATCACTTTCACGTTAAAAAATGATTTAACTGTAAAATACTGAATATACAATTAATATCCGACAATTTCGTGTGCGACCTGCATGCGGTCACCAGAGGTGCGGGGGGCGAGGCACGATAGACGTCTGGATTCTCTCCGGATGTCGGATTGCCGTCTTACGGCCGGTTCACACATGTCTCCGTTTTATCGTGTACGTTTTTTTTTCGTCAATGGCTAATGTAGTTGTATGAGCGACTTCACACATGGCACAGTATTCTGTATACAGTAAAAATATCGTTCCTTTAAAAAAATTACATTCCGTTTTGTCATCGAATACTGGACAACGGAACAGTAAAAATATACGGATACGTAGAATTTGAACAGATAGATACTGTGTGCGTGGGGGGCGGTGTGTGCGGGGTGTAGGAGGGGGAGTGATGCGACAGTTTTTGACTTGCATTTATATATTTATATATAAAAGCGTATGCTGCGAGTTTTCTGTTCACACATCGGATCCAGTAATGACGGATCCGTTGAACGTTATACGGTGCCTATGTGTGAACAGAGCATACATTTATGACGCATCCGTTAAAAAAGTACCAGTAAAACGGACTCCCATGTGTGACCGAGCCGTTACCGAGCTATGGGAGTGAAGGAACAAAAAGTGCATTTTGTGCACAATGTGCCCTATAATATCTTCCGCGCAGTTGGCTGATCTCACTAAAATTAACATTTTTATTATTATTATTGTTACACTAAGAACTTAATATAATATTCATGAAATATAGATAATTTAATTAGTACAATATGGAATAGAACAATAATTTTGCTGGATCGTTTCGGCAGGAATCATAGATTGCCTGGATTGTAAAATCGCTTGGACTTGGACAAGATTGCCATCAGGTTTTTCAGTTTGAACGGACGTCATCATCTCTATAGATGTCTTCACTATAGATGTATCATCATGTGTAGAATCACTATTAGGATCTGTAGAATTTTCGAACACTGTCTCGTGTCTTTTAATTCTAAGTGGAGTTGCTTCGGTAGCGCTTGACATTTTTTTTTGACTGGGTACGCGTAAATTGTTGATATCGTTAACACAAGCACAAAATACTTCATTTTTATAAATTTATTAAAATATTGAAACACTATACAGACGTTTCTGGTATAAATGCCGATAAAAATTATGCGCCGGTTGATCGACCCTTGCCAGAGCAGTGTGTAATTAAATAGATAACATTGAGTGAGTAATTAAGAAGATAATTATAAACTACCTAATACATATATTTTTTGTGTATTAACTTATTTTATTCTATTATGAGAGGAAACAAAACTGTAAAGTATTTTATTTAAACGATAAAGTACTTATTTTGGTAATTTAACTGTAGCAGTAGCAAGCACCTTAAAAGATTAAAATCCCTACAGTTGAGTATAGACTACTAAGTAGCGATGGGCGATTATTACTAAATTAATCGAATTATTCGAATGATCTCTGTAATCGAATGAAATTGATAAGCAACCGTAGTCATTCGATTATTCTTCGAATATCGGCGAGCAATAACGGAGCGCACGGGCCGTACTACTAACTACTAAGTAACAATTGAATCGTCATTCGTCGCGACAATTAATTATTCGGTCGCTGCCTGTCATGTGCGCACAGTCGCGGCAATTCGATCGAATGCATCGAAGGGCCCAGTATAGATTATCATTCGATTGTAGATTATTATTCGATCACATTTTTTCGAATTACAAAATCGACATTCGATAGTTCGAATGGTCGATTATCGATTCATTCGATTAATTTTTTTTCGAACAATCGCCCATCGCTACTACTGAGGTACTTAATAAATAAATAAATATTTTTTTTCAACAAACACACCAATTACCTAGCCCCAAACTAAGCGTGAGCTTGTGCTATGGTGACTAGGATAACGGATATAAATACTTAAATACATATAAACATCCATGACTTAGGTACAAATGATCGTGCTCATCACACAAACGATTGTACTAGTAATAGTACGAGTCTGTGCATTAAGTACTTTCATTCCATCTTGTACGCTTCGTTGTAACTATCATTTCCTAAGTGGACACTTACATAACTACAAAAATAGACTTTTAAACATATATCTTTACCGCTCTGTGAAGTTAAATGTAAAGTGGTTGCATGGTTGTCATCACTTACTTACAATGAAACGGAAGGTCTTCTTAAGGTGTAATGAGATTAACCACCATAAACAAACTCACACACATAGCAAACACAGACTCTTTTACTCTTACTCTATCACATATCCAGAGAAAAACACACATACGACACACACACACACACACACACACACACACACACACACACACACACACACACACACCCACACCCACACACGTACACACACGCACACACACGCACACAAACGTGCACACACACACACACACATAGGTACACATACTCTTCACAATATTGCTTATTTATTTTATTTTAATTATTCCCAAGGTACTACGTACTTGCTCTTACCTAAATTCATTTATCATAGTTATTGGCTATTCATAAAAATACTGGTGATGTTTATCTTCATCAATACAATCAAGATTACAAAAATATTACTGACTAATTTGATACACTAGTAACTAAACTATAATAGTAACATAATATATATACAACTTATATCAATAAAAATTAACATAAATTATTTAATACAATAGATAAACAAAAATTATAAAAAGAGTCCTTGTGGTAAGGTTCCCAGGATGATGGAGGCATTACCGCGCTGGATAGCGATCAACAGTAAACTACGCTCTTAAAATTGAGAAAATAATTTTGAAAATCGGTCCATAATAATTGGCGTAGAAATTGGTTGGTGAACATAGACATTAAAAACATACTACTTGACCAAGCCAACTAGCCACTTGAGAATCATAAGACCGCCGGCGGTCGCATAACAATTAATTATCTATTGTGCCTGGAAACTTGATTGACGAATAAATTATTGTTTTTTAAGTGATAAGCATTCACTTTGCAATCTAAATATATTATTGCACTTAAAAAAATTGACCGCCAGAGGCGGGTATCGAACCCGCGTTTCTCGCATGCCGGGCGATTGCCTAACCCCTCGGCCACCCTGGCATTGGCAGAGCCTGTCGAAAGAGAAACGCGGGTTCGATTCCCGCCCGACTCTGGCGGTCAATTTTTTCAAGTGCAATAATATATTTAGATTGCAAAGTGAATGCTTATCACTTAAAAAACAATAATTTATCGTATTTGCAAGCTTCATCTTTCGATTGTTAAATACTTGTAAAAGTATTTCTTTCGAGTGTTGAGGGTGTAATCCCAATAACATTGATGAAAGCAACGCGGCATTACAGCGTTAAGAAGCACTTGAAAATTTCGACAGGCACTGCCAATGCCAGGGTGGCCGAGGGGTTAGGCAATCGCCCGGCATGCGAGAAACGCGGGTTCGATTCCCGCCTCTGGCGGTCAATTTTTTCAAGTGCAATAATATATTTGATTGACGAATGTCAAACAACTTACGACGGCGAATATAAACAACAGAAATATTCAAGGAGTATTGTTACAACTTACATAAAATGCATAAGCTTATTTTAACAACTTTGCTTTTTAATTTCCACCAGTATTTTCATTGTATTCGTTATCGTAAGTCGCTTGACATTTGTCTAGTTCGCTTGGCCCTTTTTTGTAGTCAGTTAAGGCGGTCCTGCACGAAATTGAGAAAATTAACGTATTTCTTAATCACTTGTACGATGAGCTTAATTAGTTAAATACATTTAAACAACTTATTTACGTTAGCCTAATCATTGCACTAGGTCCTGGTCTTGTGAAATTTGAAACAAACTCTTTATGATATAATAAACATGACTTGTAGCTAATGATATCTAAGAGCATTTTTTTTTTCGAAAACTTGGTGATTTTTACGCATGAAACAATAATTTGCACATGAAAATGATTGTATTGATATTCCGCAGACGTCCCTATCTTTTTAATATACACGAAAAAAATATAAATAAGAAAATATGAACACTTTTCAGTTTTTAACACAAATGTCTGATGTTTTTGCGCATTGCGCAGAATAAAACTATTGTTCTAATTAAATCATCAAGTCTAAAACTTTAAATGGATCTAATTACTAATGTTCTTTTGAAGATCGTTTAAACTTACTCGACTTGCTTCGCGCTGCACCCCCTTAAAAAACAGAACTTTTAGTAGGCATTGATCTAGTGATCATGTCTTTCCATTTTGTGTCGAAATTCTTTGTTTACAGAGTTTTAGGATAAAACGTTGGGAGAAGCACGCAGCGTGGCAGATAACCCCGACTATCGCGCGAGTGGGGTCACGCGAACAATGCGATCGTTAGTGCACAGGCACAAGTGATAGCGGCCTATTCTGAAAGTCTATTACCTATGTCGAGCGATAAATAAACCTGCCGGCTAGTTGAAATTAAAGAGCTACCGACACGAATAGCGAAACATGACGTAGAAACCTGGTTAAAAGGCCTAGACTACTCTGAAACTGAAGATATACTTCCCCTCTGAACCAACAACACATATTCACTATTCATACACACACACACTACACACACACACACACTACACACACACATGCGCACGCAGAAACCAACCAGATCATCCACTTATAATATTAAATTTAAATAGTAAATAGTGTCATAGTTTGTATTCCATAATTTGTAACACAAATAAAGGCTGCTGCGATACAAGCTTGCTTAGTGCAGAAGCCGCTAGTTAAGCATTTCATGTTGTAAAACTGGAGGTAAATAAATTGATTATTATTATTATTATTATTAAATGTCGATGCCAATATCGAGCCGTGTTGGACGCCTTGGGAGCTTGGACTCCAAGCTTGGGAGGCATTTTTATCCCAATGCCTGGTGATATGCATGCAGCAATACGCCGCCATAGCAAATTAGCAACTTGCAATTTTATTCTGTTATTCCTCAGCACACGTAGTTAGGTACAGTCAAGTTTATTAATATCTGAGCATTTAAGGATACAAATATAAATGCACAGGGAAGGGCACATAACACATAAATATCTGACTGAGCAGATTGTCATATGTTTGATTGATGAATCTGCCCTTCCACGTGCATTTTTATTGAAAGCATTGGAAATGCTCATATATTAATGAACTCGACTGTACTATTTATTATGTGCCTCTTTAAAACCTAAAACCGGTCTAAAAAGTAATAATAGGTAACCCACACAAAAAAGCACGCTTTCTGCATCACAGGGTAATCAGTAAACCGCTGGCTGATCATGTGGTGTCATCCTGTGTTAATTCGCTAAAACTAGTAGTTGCCCATATAATATAAGTTGTATGTGCTTTAGAATTTATATCAATGCTGGGCCCGTAGAGAAGACGCAATCTATTCTATAGCGTAGTTTGCTATCCCTAACGAAATGTATGAAACTGACATAAGCCATCGAAACATCACGTGACTTTTGCTTAGGTAGTACATATTTTGACATTTTGTTGGCGATAGCGAAGTTCGCTGTAAAAATATTGCATCTAGTTTACGGGCCCTGTTAAGAAATGAGAACGATGGTACCTACCTGCCTAAATTCTATACCCTACCTATATACTAAGGTACGTAGGTACTACAAATACTTCACATTAATAAGTGGAGCTTATAGGCAGATACGGCTGACTTCACCGCTTATAACCCGTCGATAATTGTTTATACATAAGCATAATACATCCTTAAATGGAAGCTATTAATCTCATTAGTAGCAACAATTAAGCAAATAAAATACACATTAGGTACTCGTATGCAGTTTCTTTAATTGACTCATTATACATACACCTGATCATTTGATCGGGATTCTTAGATAAAATAATGCAGCTATTTTAATGTTAAGTATATCATTGTCAGTCTACCGTAAAAAGCACTTTATCTGAATCATAATTATTATGATTCAACTAAGTACAGTGTTCAAATCCACACAACATGCAGGCCTACTTCTTTCCACTGTCATTACTGCCAACCCAACTACACTCGGGCTCATTCCTGGCATCCGCCGCAGGACTGCTGAACATAAGTAGGCCTCCTCCATAGATTTCCAAAGTGACTTGTCACAAGCGGCCTGCATCCAGCGCGATCCTACGACCTTTATAAGGTCGTCTGTCCATCTTGGCAGTGGACGCCCTAGGCTACGCTTTTGAAACGTATGCAAGAACCATTCTACCCTATCGGCCATCGGTTCTTCTCACAATGTGCCCCGCCCACCCACTGCCACGGATCCGCAGGCAGGGCTATGTATAATACGTTACGTTGTACATTACGTTAGCTCTTCAACATTTGGCTCATAGAGAAACACCAAGGTACCGCCCTCTTCATAGCTCGCTGCGTGAATTTGAGCTTCCTATAGTTAAACACCATGTTTCGGATCCATATGGCATCCCTATTCGCAGTACCTACATTTTAAGGAAGAAAAAATAAAAATAAATTAATTTGGGACATCACAAACACAGACAAAACAACAAAAAACAGTTTCAATGTCTCAAGGGAACCTCACGCAGCATGCAACCCTCTGAAGTTTCTGGCAGTAAGTACTAGTATTTATTCTGTGCCCTGGCGCCGATATTCAGTGAGCCCTGAATCTACATGTAGTCTCCAAACCCTGGGTAAACATTTTATATACAAATACTTTATCTATTTGCATTTACATCCGTAGCAAATACACCGTGTAGTGTAGGTATATAAATATTCGCCAACGCAAATAAACACTTCAATTCGTGTTATTTGTAGCTTTTATCTGATTTGTTCAAAATACTGGAATATTCGATTCGTTCGGAAAATTTTCCGTGACGGAAATTCGGCAGCGGATTTTCTGTCAAGTGTGGCGAAAGCCTTCGAGTCTAAGCCTTAGCGTAATGAAAGCTTTTTTCGTAGTTCTCATGAGAAAAGATATGCTGCCGACTGTACTAAATTACATTCGGACATCATTTAAAAATCGATTACAAAATGAATTCAAATTATAAGTACTCTATTTAGGCGACCGTTTCACGATACGCGATCTCTTCCAGAGAACAAAGTCAGGTACTAAGGACAGTATAAAACTTGTTACTATTTTATTCTGTGGTAAAACGACAAGGGGTGTAAAATAGTAGATGTAAACCTAAACATAAGTAGGTATTTTATTTTTCATCAAGAAAATATTGAAATACTGAGTGCTGGCTTAGATCAACCATTATACTGGTTACTTTAAATGAGGCAATTGACTATATTTAGTGAGTGAGCACTTTCACTGCCTGCTTCTCCTCAGCTATGTCGTTGTGTCAATATTAGGAAGTGTATAAGTGTCCTTCTTGGCAAAAATAAAATAAATTTGAATGATTATATATTGTAAAGTTGGCGCTCCTAGTTTTGTTTGTGGCGCCATTAGGACAATCTATCCTTGTCGGGTCGGGCTCTGATTACATAATGGTTCGGCCAAGTTTCTCTGAGAAGTTTCGTCATGCTGGTCCACCACGTGGCAGGAGGTCGTCCTCTATAAGGAGGCCTACATATGAATTTTCATTTTCTTAGTATCTAAATAGTTTGTGATGGCGGCTGAACGATCCTATCAGCGGTGGTAGGCTGCGTTAGGTGCTGCCTGGTACCTACCACACACCCACCGGAGAGCCCGCACCATGCAGCTTGCTGTGTTAGAGTACCAGAACCTAAGTGAGCTCGCTCCACCGTCGACTCCTTCGCTACGTCTGGTTTAGTCTAGAGTCAAGAGCAAATCCATTTCAAATGAAAATAATAAAAAATCTTAAAACCTATCATGCTTTCCCGACGTCAGTTTTAAAGCTCATTGCTTTCCCAAAAGCTATAAGTATTTCAATTAGAAAGCAATCGAGTTCGGTGTAACAGTATGATATAAGTAGTTTTGCAGGAACCAAACACCGCATACTAAAGACACTAGCCCCCAAATAATTTTTCTAATTAAAATCCTTATTCCTTGCATTCAAAGAATGAAATCGCATGCGACATTCCTAATCGAGCGCTCTCAGAGTATTCCTTTGTGAGTCAATCACAATGTCATACTAAAGTAAAGTATATAACCAGAGCTGCGTTACGTCGGGTTCAGTTGACGACCAGGATTCGCCGGGTGTTCACGAAGCTTCTGATAAACATTTTGTGATAATGATTTGGAAAACTATCGTTTTGACCTGCTTCGCAGTTGGTGAGTTTTTGTTTAGTGTCGATCCGAAAGTATCCATAGCTTTGTTACCTTTCTTACGCTGTTTAAACCGAGTTCAATGAAATGAGGAATAAAGTTAGACCTTGGAGAAGGACAAGCTACATTTTCACCTATCTATCATAAATTTCCCAAAAGCGTTAACAATTTTACTTAAGACTTATAAATACTTAAATATAAAATTTGTTCACCAAAATAAATACCTAAGTACCTAACTAAGAATAGTTTCTTATGTTTCAATTTCTTTATCTATATTTTTATGTAAATAATCGGTTTACGCTAGCTTTATAAAATGATGGAGTCAGTTACTCCGCGTCCCTTATCATTAGGTGACAGTTGGCACTGACACTGAACTGTTATTTGTGTGCTGTAACTTAGAATTTCATTTAAGTTCAGCGTTAGGTAATTTGTGTCACACCACTACCCTGTAAATAATAATAATGTCGTCCTAGCCAAATTTCGACTACGGCGGCCTATCTCAACAGAGATTAGCCAACTGCGCGGGACATATTATAGTGCACAAGTGTGTGCGCAATACACAGGTGCACTCTCTGTTCCTTCACTCTCATAATTAGGTGAGCCGGAAGTCCGACATGACCGTAGAGAGATCAGGCGCAGGACCAACGGCTTAACGTGCTTTCCGAGGCACGGGGGTGTTAACACCACCAACTTCCTGACTCCGGAGCTGTGTCTAATTTCAAGACAGAAAAACCCAAACACTCTTGGCCCGACCCAGGATTCGAACCCGGGACCTTGTGGATAGTACCCAGCGTGCTGACCACTAGACCAGCCACTACCCTGTATCATGCCATGATCGTATCATTTGATTAAAAAAATTCTTCAGAAACCCGCAACAGTTGTGATCAACATCAAAAATTAGTGCAACAGGTGTAGGTACTCCATATAACAATAGATCTATAGGGACACAGGGTTACATTGCAAAAGGGTGCCAAAACTTAAAAATTAGATCTTGAGAATAATGTAAAGAAATTACTTTATCGCAGTTATTTATGACGTCGTATTTTTCGAATAATATCTAATATTCGAAAAAAAAGAGAAATTTCGCTAGTTGATCGTTACGCACATTTGCGTATTCTTTTCTATGAATGAGTTAATTATCCACGCCTACGAATTTTAACAGCGGGTAGAAATAATTATTTTTGTTCTTTGCGTAAGTAGTTCGATTATATGCTTCTAATTTTCAGTGAGGCCTGAAAAGGCACTCCGTATATATAGTACGTCATACTTATATTATAAATGAGAAAATCTATCTGTCTGTTACCTTCTCTTTAAGCTGCTGAACCGATTTAGATGAAAATTTGTCGTGATATAATAAAACATTAGAAATTATTTTCTCCAATTATAAATAGGTACTTTTATTTACTGACGTTGGTCAAGTACTTCTCATATTGATATATATGCATTTATGAATATGTATGATTTTAATGTAGGTATTCTTACTTATTTTTATGTATTTTATTGATTATTTATATATTATTATTTATTTGTTCTTACACTTATTCTATAAATTTTGCCCCAAATTCCAAAAGAGTTCTCTATCTTTTAAAGAAGTGAAATTGGGAGTGGAAATTCGACATTTGCGCAGGTGAAGTCGTGAGAAATCGCTACTTATCTGGTATAAGCTTCTATGCAGTTGCGAATAGGGATCAAAGGATGTGTCAGTCAGATGTCGGGACACTAAACTGATCGCCCCTCTTCCTGTGTTGTGCCCATCAACCAATTACCATATCAAGACGATTAGAGTAGAGATGCCTATTGAACATTAATGACCACTAATTCTGATAAAGAGACAAAGGACTCAGAAAGGATCGGCAAATTAATGTTGATTTACGAACAAAGTCATTAGTTTATTAACAAACCGTGTTGCTGCTATTTATAACAGTTACTTGCACACAATAAATATTAATTTAGGTGATAGAGTGTGATATTTTTACCCGACTGCGGAAGGAGGGTTATGTTTTTCGAGAGTATATATGTATGTATAATTGTTTGGCACGCCCTACAGCCTTTGCTACAGCCTAAACGGCTTGACAGTTTTTGACTTATGAGGTGTCGTTGAATTTGTCAAAATTGTGAGAGTGACATAGGCTATATACATTTAAGAAATTGCGCCCGCAAATGGATTAAAAGAAGGGAGGGGGGATTCTTTTTCGTACCATAGCAATATGGGTATAAACGGAAACCAATAAGAAGACAATTTCAAAAATATAATATTTTTGCAGTCGGGTGTTGTGTTTTTTCAATAATTATGTTTGCTTGTTATTGGTTTAAGCTCTCATAGTTTTAGTGCAAAATAATTAGTTTACAACGGGATCGCTGCCTTGTACACTTTTTTTATTAGAAGTTTCTGATATTCCGGCATTGTTGCAAATGCTATGTGATGAAAATAACTGTAATTTTCATGCAACATCCACCGGCATGGTTGATCTAAGGTACTTATAAATGCATATGACAATATACATACAAGTAGAGATATAGAAAACCTAAACTTTCACGATTCAAAATTTCAACCATACCTAATTAATTAAATACATACACATAGAGAGATATTTAGGGAAAACCTACGTCGTATGGTTGTAGTTAAAAAATCGAATCAAAATACTAGCTAATCCGTGTTTACGTCCTAGAATTATTTATTATTATTTACTTTGAAATTAACCCGATTTGACCTAGAAGTTCAAATGGAAATGTTAGACTAGATAACTACAAGTAAAGGGGCACAGTGATAACTCTTTGATTACATACTACTACACAATTAATTGAGAAACTCTTGTAATGATTTATGATTGAATAGAATTAAATAAAATGAACATTATTTAGTAAAGTTTAGTAAAAATAATAATAACGACAAGTGACAAAATAAAATGATAAGATAAATGTTGGGTCGTATCAGGAGGTCAAGAGAAGGGCGGAAAGCAGAGAGAGATGAAAAAACTCCACCGGCAAGAGCCTGGCTCTTAAATTAAATGATAATGAAAGTTTAGTAGGTATATACAGAGTGTCCCAAAAAGAGCGTGCCAGACTGACATTGGACATAGCTTAACTATTAGACCTTTTAAATAAAAATACCTTGGCTCTAATAAAGGATCATGGTTTGGAACAATACAAGAAAGTGGCATCGTCTCCCAAACTATGACACTTTTACTAAAGTTATGTTATTTGATTTTAGCTATTGCATGAACATTAGACATCTATATATATATATATGAGCATTAGATTGGCGTGCCATTTTTGGACAAAAAGTGGCACTACCTTATCTCCTAAACCAAAAAACTTTTTAAGTTAATCTGAAAGGGCTATAGCTAACCTATGTCCAGTCTCCAATGTCAGTCTGGCACGCTCTTTTTGGGACCCCTGTATATGTAACTAGTTCGTAAAGATACCTATCTATATTTTTAAACCCACAATTTACTTCTCTTTCATTTGATATTCTGTAAGATAGCAAACAATATCCATATGCTTCCACTGTCTCGGAAGTGACATTCATCAGCAATAGGTAGGACATGGTAAATACCAAAGAATATAATTTTCTTTGCTATTTTATTTGTGTGCAGTGGCCAGAAATCGTGGAGAGTGGAGAAAGGGTAGGGAGGCCTTTGCCCTGCAGTGAGACACGACAGGCTCCTAATAATAAATAATTTTATTTGTGTGGTCCATATTATCCGAACAATTACCTACATACAACTAATAGATTGATACCTATGAAACTCATCGACATCGGTTCAGTAACTTAGGAGATATTAGCTTTCCTTTATGCTTTGACTTGTACTTACCACGGAAACGTACTGATTAATAAACTTTCTTGTGCAGGATTAAATTATAATAAATTATATGTTTCTTGTCCAGGTGCTTTGGCTGATTTAGAGTTGCCACTGCCAATTGCTAACAATCAACAACAGATCAAAGATGCAATTACCGCACAGTGCAAGAAAAACGGCGCGGAAGACAAAGTTTCTGATGTTGAGGTACGTTTTTAAGCCACATACTTATTTTCGAAGAATAAAAGAACTCTCTTCTCCTTTCTCTTCTTCTTCTTTACTACATACCTATAAGTAGGTTTAAGTACAGTAAAATACAAGTTAGGTACAGTAAGGGAAGAAACATGTTTCCATCAAATACTTAACATCTACATATTGTCTTATCTGGTTTCTGAGGTCCTACTCCGGTTGAAGATGTCCGTATTTTTTTGTCTCTTTCACTCACGACAGAACGACAACACAAATAAGCGTGATAGCTAGACTCGAAAATACGGACATTAAAAGGAGTTACCAGGAGTAGGGCCTCTGTAAGTTATAATAACCTGATTTATGCCCGATTTTGAGGGTTTCCCATGGAAACAGTTAAATTAAAAAAAGAAAACAGGAAAATTTCCCTATCATGCTACCCACCTACATTTTACAGATTATGAGGGTTAACACATTCCTGAGCAATGCCCGATTGTGGGTTTCCGAGGTAAACGGATAAATTAAACAAAATCAGGAAAAATTTCCTATCATTAAGTACCTACCTATATTTTACAGATTATGATGGTTGTCTCATTCGTTGGATTTTCTTTCTTTATTTGGGTTAATCCCAGTTGCCCCCACCGGCATCGCCCCCACTGGGGGCAACTGGGAATTTGTAAAAAAATATTTCCCAGTTGCCGCCTTGTCTCCATTTTAAGGGGGAGACAGGGATATTTAAAAATTAAATTCTATATAAAAAATAACTACTTTTATTTTACGTACGGCGTCACAAGTAGGGGAGACTGGAAATTTAATTTTTAAATATCTGTCTCCCCCTTCAATAGGAGACAAGCCCCCACTGGGGACAACTGGGAATAGCTCCTTTTGGGTTCACATACACGTTTTGAAGCTTCAAAATAGTATTTGCACTTTGTATATTGGCAACACTATTGAACAGCACACATTTTTTGTGTAGGTAACACGCAAACATGATACGGATAAGGTTACACACCTAGTAGGCAGCATGCATCATGCCACAATAGACCGAAAATCTCTGATCGAGTTTGCTTGCATTTGGCTAAAATATCAAAAATAAATTTTAAATAGTAGGCAGCATAAAACAGATCGGCAGTTTAGAATTCTTTTATGTATGGAACAAGACTACAGTCTGCGTTAGTAAATTGGTTAAATTTCAGAACGCCGGCAAGACATTCATCGAATGCATGAAGGCCCAGATCGATCCACAAACTATTCAGAAGGAAATCGAAGAAGCCAAACCCAATGGTGCCCTCGACGAAGTGTTTGGAAAGTAAGTCTTTTATTACAATTCATGAAGTGGGTCGAATCCCGTCGGACCGAAATAGTTTCTAGGTTTTTATGTCATGAAATAACTCAGAAATAGCTCCGGGGTTAGGGTCAGAAAGTTGGTGGTTTTATACCCTCGCGGCCTCGTGCATCGGAAAGCACGTTAGGCTGTTCGTCCTGCGCCTCATCTCTCTTCAATCATGTCGGATAGCCGTCTCACCGAACGATGAGAGTGAAGGGACAGTGAGTGCACCTGTGTCCTATATATAAAGGAGATAAATTGCGCACGTGTGCATTACACGTGCGCAATTTATCTCCTGCGAACCTGATCGAACTTTATTGGATTGGCCAAGATTTAGAAGGAAAAAACCTAATAACTCTATTTAATTCAACAGATACTGCGCTAAATCGCCACAGTTAAAGAACTGCTTCAACA
The DNA here is from genome assembly GCA_949316185.1 of Pyrausta nigrata. Taxonomy (NCBI): domain Eukaryota; kingdom Metazoa; phylum Arthropoda; class Insecta; order Lepidoptera; family Crambidae; genus Pyrausta; species Pyrausta nigrata. The sequence goes on along the minus strand of OX438941.1, from coordinate 5,444,915 downwards.
CCTTGATTGACTCTGTCAGCCCGTGCCTGGACTCCACAGTGCGCGAGCGTGCCAACTCCATCAAAAACAGTACAGCACAACTGCTCGACTTCGTCTGTTATAAGGACGGCGACAGAATTGCCTGTAAGTACAATTTTATACACGTGCTCTTAGAACAACCATACCTACCTGTAAATATTGCATAAAATTGAGTGGCGGAACATTTTAAAGTCCCCATTTGACATTTGAAAGCATTGAGTAGACTCAATGTTTGAATGAGGAACTTTTAATCCAATTATGCGTACACATTGGGCTTGATTCCGATCCGGGGTCTATCTAAGACTAAAATTTAAGCTTATTTTCTCTCTGGCGAATAAACGAAACGAGGCAGACTAAAATAATTTAGAAACGTAAAATTAAGCGTTTTCTTACATAACGTACCTATTAATTATACGTTTTTGTTTGTTTTTGTCTAACTTCAGTCTTTAACAAACGACACCCTTACTAAATTGTCTGTGAATTCTGTAATTTCTTTAGCAACTGTTAAGTCAGCCTATTAGATCCCACTGCTGGGAAAAGGCCTCACCTCAACTATGAGGAGGAACGAGCCATACTCCACCACGCGGGCTCAGTGCGGATTGGTGGAGGGGTGTCTGTAAGGCAAGTGACAAACCTTACTGTCAGATGTTATCAAGCCGCCCTAGGGCATCTGACTAGGCTTAACGACTAATACCAACAGATATTAGCCGGGACTAACTGCTTAACGTGCCTTCCGAAGCACGGAGATGCTTGTCATGGTCGTCACTTTAATGGTCGGAATGGTCACCCATCCAATCACGACCGGGCCGTGGTTGCTTAACTTTTGGTATCACTACCAAAGCGCTGCCGCCACTGCGCCACAAGCACCTCAGCAACTGACAGCTGTTATAAATCGCCAAATCGCTTAAAAAAATGTGAAAAGAATCTTATACTGGCTTTAATGGACCACTTAAAGTGACAGTTGAAAGTTGTGCTGTTTGAACATTGTTTTAATGCTTAGTTTGAAAATGTTTGCTTTTGCAGTGTTCATCGCAGAGAAAGGCCCCGAGTGCTTCAGAGACAAGGCGGACAAACTCCGCGTGTGTGGCGAAACCATTAAGAACTCTGTCCCCTCAATCGAAGATGCTAAGAAATTGACGCTGGCTGTAAGTTTTTACTATCTGTTGCACTTGTTACCACTAACATCACTATTTTAACAGTTAATAATAGTCAGTAACCGTCTGACTAGAACAGTTATAGGAAAAAGGGTTACGAGCAAAAAAGGAAAAGACAGATTTAAATCAGAATCAGTTAGACTCGTGTATTTATCACTTACGAGATACAAGAAAGGTATAATATGTGCCTCCTAGCACAGTGATTCGTAGAACGAAAAGAAGAGGGTGTAACGGGCGTTCATGGCTTTTTTATACTTAACCACAGACTAAATATCATTCGGTGTTGCCATGTTGATAATATTAAATAATTAGTTTTTGCTAGCATTAAATTCATTTATGCCAATAACAGCAAATATTACATAATCTGTGCTTGTTCTAGCGCAGATTATGTAATAGTTACTGATGGCGCGTGGCGTAGTGATAAGCGGGTTTGACTCTCATGCGTAAGGTACCAGGTTTGATCCCACGTGCCGCCATGTATCAGTTGTTTCACTAATCAATGCTCTTACGGCGAGGGAAAACATTGTGAGGGAACGTGCACATGTAGGCGACTGAATGTAACAAAACGTAAACAGTGTCGCGGAGGACAGACGGCGTCGCTCCACTGTCATATCCTGAATCATCGTCCAAAGCGAACCCTAAAATAGGCCCTCGCGCACGAAAACGCAGCTTTTTCGGAAAATAAGGACTTCAGATACGATCCGTCCCGCGCCATTTCCCGATATCGGGATTATCGGGTTCTCCATCACCTACAATAAGATGTTTCTTTTCTTGGAGAAGTCTATAATCACGATCTTTTGTTACAGGAGCAATGTGGAAAGTTTGACGAGCTCAGCTCCTGCGTCGTGAAGGCGTTGGAAGAATGTGATACCCCCACCCCCGGCAACATGGCCGAGTCGCTTCTCAAATACGTACGCAAGGGCTCACTCTGCAACGATGCCTTACCGAAGGTACACTAGCAACTATACAGTGGTCACATGGAGCAATTAGAAGGAAGAATATAGCTTTAAGATAGTTTAACACTCTACTTTGCCCACCGCTGTTGCAATACAGCTCAGCTAGATGTTGCTGACGTCACGCATTGACGTATTTAAGAGACCAGGAATTTCGCAAGTGTGGATGGACTGCACGGTAGCTCAGTTGGTAAGAGAGTTGGCCCGGTTAGTCAAAGGTCGTTCAATTCCTGCCCGTGAGCGAATTTTTGGTTTCTTATTTAAACTTATAAGAAATAATATTCTCAAAACAATTGCTGCAATTTATTGTGATTGCTCGAGATTGATCCATTGCAGTTTTCGAGCAATTATTGCGAAAATAAATCGATTTAATTAAATTATTTTTGTTTCAGAACTGATCATCCAGCGGGAACAATATTTTGTGCCAACACCATGTAAAATAGAAGTCATTAAAATTTATTACACTACCTATTTGTTTATTTATTATCTTTTCTGGTTAAACATAGGATGGATAGTGCGTGTTTTGCATTAAAAAAAAACAAATTTATTACGTATGGAGTTTATTTGATATGCCTTCTTAATGTAAACATTTTACAAAATAAAACCTTAGCTTTTATTCGTAATAGGAAGATCTAAAATCAAATTACAATAATATTACGCATCACTAATGCAAATACGTAATTTATAATATGTTTGGTTAGCAAAGGAGCAAAAATGGGGCCATGTTTTAAAACTTTTTGGCAAGTTTGTAATTTTTTTTATACGATACATAAGTAAATATGCTTGTATGTTCTTTAAAAATATCCCTAAATACTATTTACTAGCAACTTCACAACTTTTTACCAGTTTTTTTACCAGTCTCTTACACAAAAAACATAATAAGATTACCGTGAAATGTGTATAGTTGAAATAATTCGTATAAAACTTTTCTTTTAATATAAAAAAATATAGTAGTATTAGCAACCCTGATTAATCACTAATCGATAGTAAACATAATTTAAAAATAGTAACAAAATATAACAATTAAACATTTACACAACTTTTACAATGGAATGTTTCATTTCATTGTGGGCATTTCTCACAAGTTGTGCTGAGCCTGTATTTTCACACATCTATCTGTACCACAGAATACTTAATAGCACAGAAGATTATTTATTTTAAAACCAGTACAGAAGGATCACTCCGCAATAATATTTTTAAAATAGCGACTCTTGCTACAATACAATGAAATTCAAATATAAACACGACAGATATAAATATTTGCCTCTCTTTCTCTCGCGTAACCTTATCTCACCCGACAGCGTAGGGTTGACCGACACGACGCCATAAACGCGCGAGAAACGTTGATCTTACGATGCAGCCGACGTGTGACATCCTTAGCGTCTAAGGCCGCGTTTCAGGAAGGACACAACTCTTGTAAAGTTCGTTTTTCTTTGCTTGTCCAACATTGTAAACAATCTTGACTAGTCTTTTTAACGAAACTATTCATTTAAAAATAAGATAGACACAAAAATTACATCCTAATATGATAGTTTATCGTTTAATATATGCAGCTTTTTAGAACTATTAGTGAATATATATTTTTACCAGTATTCGTTTAAAAAGTCATATAAAGATTGTTTACAATGTTTGACACGTAAAGAAAAACTGACTTTAATAAGAGTGTGTAACCATAGTAACACTTACAAATAGTGATACTATGGTTACACACTCGTACTTGTACCTTTCGTGAAACAAAGCCGACCAGTCGATCCGCGCATGTACTTGTACCTTCATACCTAAACTACGGAGTGAACCAGGCCTTTCGGTAAGTCATAACAAATATTAAAAAGCAAGTTCATTCGTTTTAATTTGCCGGATAACAAGATTTGCACAGTACACAAAAAATAGCAAATGAAATGTCTATGGTTTAAGACAAATCTTTTATCTAACCTATTTAATCTATGGTCAGTTCATACACGCTCGATACTAACTATGTTTTACAGCTACGTTTAGCAAGCTACTTGGCCGGTAACTCTTGGCACGGATACTTTTGCGATATGTCTGTTACAATATTATTTCAAAATATATTTTTAGGCCGCAAATGAATCAATATTGCGTGTTTCTTTTTAAAATTGTAAATAATTAGCAAATAATTTAATTGATTCTTTTCGTACTCGATAAAAAACGCAATAAAAATACCAAAATAGTTCATATCAAGTTTTCGTATAGTTCAAGAACAATGCAAATCAAAGTGTTTAACTTAGAAGAAAACTATCGCAAACTTAATTCGTTATCACCTATTTAAATAGGGCGTGGCTGTGCCAAAATTGTACTCGAAAGCTCAAAGATATCTTAAAACTACCGTATATAAGTCTGTGCATAACGCAAGAGTTTTACTCCATTTTAGCACGTTAATGCCTGATTATAATGTAATTTATGGTAAAAATATTGTTCATACAAAAGATTGATTAATTCGCTTTATTTACAATGTAAGTTTAAATCATAGGTATAACATATTTTAAAGCACCTATGCTAAATGGCAACATATTTTTTTAGTTTCACTATTTATTTTTCAAATAATCACACAAAAGCAAGTTCGTAATGATTTCCACGAAAGGTATGAGGAATCATAATATCACATAATAATAGTAATAATATATATAGGGCATGCTCATGCCCGTTGTTTTTTTTAATTGACAAAAGTCATTAGGCATTTAAGTATTTCGATTATAAATCAAGCTTATAGCTGCAGTATTTAAATTAGAAATGACCCTTTTTTATCCACATTGACAACATCTAATATGTCGCTATAGCTGCACTATTTAACTAGCAAAGTCGTCTCTATTACAAAAGCATAAGATACCAGTGTTTACCTTGACGTCTTGTAGACTGTACAAAAAATTATGGTTTACATTTTTATGTCGATGTATAGTCATGGTACGGGGCTACTCTTAACAACTAAAGACACCTACACTTAACGTTATACCGACGGCTATCGCTTACATCGACATACACGTAAAACTAATTATTACGCTTAAAAAAGACCAGAGGTCGGAATTAGGTAGAGTTATTTATGTACTTGCATCGAAATGTTGATATTAACCTATTGAACGCCAATGACAACTTTAGTTGCAAAAAGTTCCTGTGACTGAGACGCCATTGACAACTAAAGTTGTCTAAATTTTGCTATTATTATAACAATATTTTTTTTCTTTTTACAGGCCGCCATACTGAATGTTAATTGTATTTTAAACATTGTTATTAATGTTAAAATACATTGTCAATTAAATTTTGGGTAATAAATTTAGTCAGTAACGTAAAAAACGTGTTTAAAACTAGTATTGAAATTTCACGATTTTGTCACTTTTTACGGCGCCGATAACCACTTTAGATGACAGCTAGTGATGGGATAATATCGAATATTCTTAACTGACACAATGTGCTCATGTAGATAAATTAATCAAGTAAAAACACTATGTAATTAAACATGCTTTAATATTTAAAATCAACTGAAAGTTTTAACATAATTTCGACGAGAATTTAATATTACAATTGTAAAATTGTTCAGTATTCTGGCGACGGGCAAGTTGAATCTATACTGCGTTCTCCTCTAACTTTACTAAAAAGCCAATTATTTTGAGGTAAACTAAGTAGCGATCCTCTGGCTGTACCTTCTCCATTTCAAACGCTATTAAAGCTGCAAAACATTCATTTCGCGGATCTCGAGGATGTGTATTGAAAAAGTGTGCATCTTCAATATTTATCATAACGGCACGGATGTCGTCTTCACCGACTTAAATTTATTGAACATAGCTGTTTGTAAAGCTTTCTTATTTTTCGTTTTCTGGGACACAAAATTGATGAGGAACTTGGGCGTTCCTCCTGTCTGGCTTCAATAATATCGGAGTCCTTATTTTGCAAAATAACGACTTCACTTTTTTCATTAACTAAGTCTTAAAAACTACGAAACTTATTTACTTACAATAACAATGAATATGTAATCCAATTTAGTAAAACTGACCGCTTTGATCCACTGCCTGAACTCAAAAACGTTAATACTACGAGCATTATCGATAAGTATACCTTTATAGCCGTTTCTAGAATTGTTTAAATCGTGGCCATCCCTACGCCATGGGCAACTATAGTCGCCCGTTTATGACGTCACAAGCGAAGCTAATAAACAAATAGTGATGTGGACATGTGGGTAAGTGTATAATTTATTTTTCTACTACTACCTTGCAATGAAAAGCAGAAGTCGCTGACGTTTACATTTGATTTTAGTATAGCCACTATTAAGTGTTAACATTTCTTTGTTCGAGCTCATTTTAGACTAAAAACGTTTTATGGAAATATATTATATAATGTCTTCAGTACAAGAATATGGGCACAGTCGATACTGCAGACATGATGATAAGTATCGTTCAATGTCTACGAAAAACAATAAACTGGTATAAAAAGCTATTTTTTCACTTAATTGATATGCATTTATTAAATTCTTTTTTTATGCATAAACTCTTGAATGCCAATCTGCCTAAACGTAAATTACGTTTGAAAATTTTCCAACTATCTGTAATACGTCAAATCATTCAAAAGTATGGAGGTCAGACTGCATTTGAACGCACAATCGTTCGGTCCACTGACCATCTTACTCGTAACCTTCCAGGAAATGCAGCGGCTCATATGCCCAATTATATACCGAATGGAAAAAAATTAAATGTAAATTTTGTTCTTCTTGAGGTGTACGAAAAATCCAACGTTTTATGTGCAACGTATGGAAAGTGGCTCTGTGTGTGGCGCCATGCTTGCAGCTGTACCATGGAGCAACACGTTTATTATACTGATCGTTTATATGGTCTAGGTGTAATTAATAAGTCATTTTTAGTGTCAACAATCAATCGATAATATTATAGTTCTTACAACTCCCAATTCTAAAAAATAATTATTTCGGGACGCCGTAGACCACTAAAGTTGTCAAATAGTGTTGTGAACTTTACCTTGTAATCACATAAAATTTTAGAAGGTTTTTACGTTTTTCTTTATGTATTTCTTAGATTTCAAATAAAATCTGGTCGAAACTGTTATATAATTGTGTTTTTTTGCAGTTAAGTTCGTAATTATTATTACAAATCACCTCAAATTGCAAAAAATACCCTAATAATACTTCAGAATGTCCCATCACTAGCGAAAATCATAATCACTGGAAATTTTACTATGCTTGGCGTCGGGTGTGAAGAAACGTTAAAAAGCGCTGGCGTGCAAAGGTTAATGTGGACCTTCCCGGGATTCCTAATGGACAATCCCGTGTGGCCAACAATATTACAAATAAATAATAATAAAAACCTCAGAGATAGACAAATAAACAAAGATAATTTACATATTTTTTTTATTAGTTAGTTAGACGAACCGAGGTAAATTCGCTTACCTGTGCGCACGAGCTGTGTGAATGAGTAAACCGATTTATTGCTAATAGATAGTTTGAATGCGGTAGAAAGAGACAAAGTTTAGTACATTACGTTAATCGGGGAGTGCTCCGCATTTCAGCTATTGTATTCTTCTGTTCGCACAAGCTATGTTGTGCGAATTACATCCGATGTCATTGATGTAAGTTTGGCAACGTCACGCGTGGAGTAGTTTAAATTGTTTAAAAGTAAATAACTTTTTACTTAAAAAATCACGGGATTTTGTCTGCTCTTTAAAATTAATCTCGGGATTTAAGGCATATCCACTTTATTCTTTCGCTGTATGAAATCAGAGTAAGTACATGAATATATAGCTAATTCCGACCTCTGGAAATGACACATTTAATCACAAGCATCCCAGTAATACCATAAGAGAAGATCTTCAGTTACTCTTGTTGAAAGACAGAGTCAATCAAAGTAATTCCTTTTAGTAAAGGCGGAATAACTACTTCACGGTTATTCGCACCAAGGAAAAATAGCAATGTAAGTTATTTTGAAATATTTGCAATACAGTATGTAACTAACAATACTTGGTTATATTTAATATCATTGGGAAAATTTGCCCGTCACAAGCATTCTAACTCCGCAGAACCCGCCATATTGGACGTTGAAATGTCAAAACCCTGACCGGCTACTGAAACTAAGGCCCACTTTTACGAAACTCGATCAATACACTTAGCGCTAAACATAAAAACATCATTCTGTCTTTGTCAGTCATTCAACGTTGGCAGAAACGGGACGATATTTTAAACATAACTACCGTTAAACGTATTTAACGGTAGTTATGTTTAAAATATCGTACAATTAGCGTTAAACATATTTTAAACATCTTTTTGTCTTCGTCAGGCATTCGACGTTGGCAGAAACGGGATGATATTTTTAAACATGTTTAGCGATAACCGTATGTAACAAGTTTCGTAAAAGTAGGCCTTTAACTCACTTCACCAACTCTTGTTTAAATCATCAACAGCAAACCTCTATGTCTGATCATATTGATAAATAATTATCCATCTAATTTTATGGTAAAACTTGTCCCCTAAGTGACAATGATATAAATAATAATGGAATGAAGACGTGTTACTTGCAGCTTAGGCGAAGAAAGCTGTTGCCAATCCCACCAGAACTGTGACAGTAGTCACCGCGAGACCGGAAGCCGACGCTGGCTTATTTTGTTTAGCATCCTGAAAAATATACAAATATTTTTAAACAAGAATAGGCAAAAATATAAAGGCAGGCACAAATTCTTGCAGCAATTTGGTCATTTCAATAAAACCATCCGACGTAAACACCTTTTGGGTACGGAACCCTAAGAATTTATCAACTATAGTTCGACAAGTTCGTGCGGGGGGTACGAGGATCGCGCACAAACTTCCCGGACTATAATCGGTCAGGTATTTGGTAAAAATCATTAATAGTAGATTATTCACCAAGGGGGTAAAGTGATGTCTTACGTCACGGGCGTCATCTTGAATCTCGAGCGTAACGAAGGATTCGAGAGTTAACTCCCGAGCGCAGCGAGGGAGTTTAGTGTTTACTCCCGAGCATAGCGAGGGAGTTAAAAGTGGAATCCTGAGTGGAGCGAGGGATTTAAGCTCGCCCAAGACGAAGACATCTTTATCCCCGAGGAGAATACTCTGCTTTTCACACTTCCTACGAGACAATAAAAAATGTACTACAAAAAACTTATTTTTTATCTATATACCTATATCCTTTGACTTTTCTGGCAGTAAATTATTATTATTATTAACAATACCAGCGGCTTTACATCTAATGGACTCCGGTGTCAAATAAATTTCATCACTCGACAGTTTTACGAAAACATTGTTTGTAGTTGCTTAAAATACTTAGGTTTTTTTTCTTTATTTATTTCTTTTTTAGAAGCACGCGCTTTTTTTTTTCATTTCATTTGTGCTAAAATTCTTGGCTGCCAGGTTTAAATTTCAAATATTTTATGTTCTCTTTGGTGCGGGACGGGCTAGTATGATCATGTCTACGAACTCTTATTCGAAATTCAAATCACTTTGGTTCCCTTGGGGCGTAATGAAATTTTATACAACATTACGTCTCTAGGAATGCAATGACTCACTTTAAGTCAGGTTTGCATGACGTGTAATTAAACATAGCCGAGTAGGTAGTGTGACAAAATCATTAAATACATTTATTTATGCATATAGACCCACAGGGGACACTTATACACGTCCCAACATGTTTTTTATGTTAATCCTATCGATAGTGACTTTTATTGAATAGTATCGATAATAGAACGATAGTTATTGCAATAGTCAGAGCCGATATTATCGATAGAGATTTCGATTTTGAGCTGCTATACTATCGATAGTATCGCTGTGTCGAAAGTATTTACACTAACGAAGCTATCGATACTACGTATATTGAAGATGATTTTCAAGGTCTACTTCTTGCGAGTGGCAACCCTACGCGGTACTCACGACGACGTCGGCGCAGGGCGTGGCCTTGCGGATGAACTTGAACATGGACTCGACGATGTTGCCGGTGGTGGGAGCCTCGCACGTCTCCAGCACCCCTACCACGCACGTCTGTAGCTCGCTCAGCTGCCGGCATTCCTTCTCCTACGATAAATAATCATAACATCTTTATTTTCTCATTATAAACTTATACAGAGACAATGGGTTCGATATCCTGTGTAAGATTAAATTCAATATCTCTCTTTCACTGACGAAGACATGCAAGAACTTGTAAAAATACGTAAGACACTTAATTTGACGTTTCTAAATTATTGTAGTCTGTCTCTTTTCATTTGTTTAGCAGAGAAAGAGAGACTGAAAATCTTAGACAAACCACGTTAGTATACAGTCCAATGTTTGCTATGCAATAAAAATTATAAAGAATTCTTAAACTTCTTGCAGTCAAGGTCCACTTTCACAATTTAAACAATTTTAAAGACTTTAGAATAGTTATTTACGGGATTGCTACCATGTACCTATTCATTTTCAAGTTTCCGATATTTCGACGCTGTTGCAAACGCCATGATCACGGAATAACTGAAGATCTTGCGGGTGGGATGTTATGGGCAAACATCGGTCTACCCTCCTTCGAAGTCTTTTAGGTCTTTTAGGTGAACGCTATAAAAGACTTCGAAGGAGGGTAGACCGATATGTGATCATGGCGCTTGCAACAGAGGCAAGATCATGGCATGGCACTTACCCCAAAAGCGATGTTGGGTAGATTGTCAGCGCTTAACCCTTTCGGGTCCACCTTGAAGTCAGCGCCGAGGGTTTTGTTGGTGCAGTCCTGAAGCTGCTCTTGCTTATCTTGGAAGCACTCCCGGCCACCTTCGGCGATGAACACTGGAAGATATATGGAATGGTATAGACGACCCCGTTTTTTAGCTTCGAATATATGATTAAACTCTGTATATACTTTTACTATAAATTATTTTTAAATGTAAAGATTAGACATCGCACTTGAAAAACGGCCGCTTGAGGCGGGATACGAACCCGCGTTTGTTGCATACCGGACAATTGCCTAGACCACTCGGCCACCCGAGTGGTAATTGTCCGGACAATTTAAAAATAACTTTCCCAACGTCTGGGTGGCCAGACGTTGGGAAAGTTATTTTTAAATTGAAATATTAGACATTGCATTTGAAAAAATAACCGCTTGAGGCGGGATACGAACCCGCGTTTATTGCATTTGCCTACACAACTCGGCCACTCAGACGTTGGGGAAGCCTGTCGAAATTTTTAAGTGCTTCTGCTGTAAAGCTAGCAGCACATTGCTTTAATCAATGTTATTGGGATTATGCCTTCAATACCCGAAAGAAATACCATTGCATTTCGCAATCCGAATATGATGTTTAAAAAAAATACGGTAAATTATTTTTTTAAATTTGTCACTTTAGGTACAAGCATTCTTTGCAATCTAAAGATATTGCTCTTATAAAATTCATTTATTCAATTTAGGACAATAAGTGCCACTTATGAACATTATTAATAAAAAATAATATTGACCCATATGGGGCCAGACCATATCTCCTTATTTCTTGAGTACGCAGAAGAGAAAGTGAATTGGTGTCAAATTAAAAGTCGATTCTGTAGTTTAGTAATTCGAGACCGTTTCGTAGTATAGTCTACTCACACGATGACTTTGGCTCTGGATTCGGTCCTCAAAGGAAATTAGCGCTTCGAGACAAAACACATACAATATAGCAAGTGCTGTAATAATCCTCCTAGCCGAATTTCGACTACAGCGGCCTATCTCACCAGAGAATAGCCAACTGTGCGGGAGATATTTTAGTGCACAAGTGTGTGCGCAATACACAGGTGCACTCTCAATTCCTTCACTCTCATAATTCGGTGAGACGGCAGTCCGACATGACCGTAGAGAGATCAGGCGCGGACCAACGGCTTAACGTGCTATTAGAGACACGGGGATGTTAACACCACAAACTTCCCGTCTCCGGAGCTGTGTCTGAGTTATTTCAAGACAGAAAAACTCAACACTCTCGTCCCGACCCGGGATTCGAACCCGGGACCTCGTGGGTAGTACCCATCGTGCTGACCACTAGACCAACGAGGCAGTCCAAAGCAAGTAAGTATATGTCACTCACAGGCAATCCTGTCGCCCTCCTTGTAGCAGATGAACTCTGCTAGCTGCTCTGTGACATTGTACACAGTCTTGAGGTTGGCCTGTTCCTTCTCCGTGAAGCACGGCCGCACGGCGCTCGTCATGTCCTTGAAGCAAGTCTTGAACTGCGGCGTCTTGGCGCAGTAGCTGTTATAGCAGAGAATGAAATAAGACGACCGTCTTGGTGCAGTGGTTCGCACCTCGGACTTCTAAGCCAGGCGGTCGTGGGTTTGAATCCCGCAAGGGGCAGATGTTTGTGTGATGAGCACGAGCATTTGTGCCTAAGTCATGGATGTTTATAAATGTATATGTATCGTTATTCTAGTCACCATAGCAGAAGCTCACGCTTAGTTTGGGGCTAGGTAATTGGTGTGTTTGTTAAAAAACTTAGTTCAAGTAGCTACAGTCGGCAGCACGTCAGGTTACCCTTGTAAACTACAAAAACGAAAAATTCTGGTCTATCGATTTAAAGGATATAAAAAAGTTAGTTCCTAACTATTTTAAATAATTTATACATATAACCCGGCTAATGACTTACTAGAATCAAGCAAGTAAATAAATTGATGATCAGAATTATCAATGTTAGACTTAGAGTTATCTAATGCAGTTAACTGTACATCTAGTTATCGGTGACCGAATTAGTAAATAATTGGTGTCATTTCTAATCGTTTTACTGCCCTAACTTTTTAATTACTAGTAAGTAATAAAATAATATTTGTAGATATTTGGTCTTATTACTTAACCATCTCTCTCCACTCACAAAAAAATACAAGTTAATTATATATTATGACTATAGTTTTTGTCTGGCAAACATTTGTTACGAATTTATATGTCCTATTTATGTAGTTAAAATACCATTATTATTATATCAAATTGAAAGAACAATCGCCGTAGTCCGACAAGTTCGTGCGCGATCTTCCTGCGGTCGCCAGAGGTGCGGGGGGCAGGGTACACTAGTGGACGTCAGCCGGTGACGGGTGATTTGCTACGCTTTGCTTTAAAAATCGGGTGTTATTGGCGCTTCCTCGCCCTTCGCACGTCTTGCAGGGTGCAAGGCAAGTGGATAGTCGCGCAAGAACCAGGGACCGGAAAACCCCTTTTTTATTAAGCCTGTTGTTGGGAAAAGCATATTAAAAGGTTACCCAAAGATATGGTTACCCAATCAAATAGGGTACCGATAACTTCATTTATGCACTTACTAATTGATAGGGTTACCTTAATTAATGTCTCTCTTTTCGGCGAAATCTAGTGTTTTCTATCAAAATTCGAACTTATAAGTACACTACACATAAAACGTTTTGGAATAATAAGCTAAATGTAGCAAGCGTAGAGTTTTAAATTGCTTTACTGATTTTCAAAACACATTGATTGGATAAGCCTCTATAGGATTTTTAAATTTGGTAACCGTTTATCCGAATTGACTGTATTAATTTGTTTAGCTTTTTGTTAGAGTAAGATGACGATTTGCTTACTGAATTGAAAAAGTTTGTAAAAATATTTTTTTTAAATATCCAAAACCCCTTTAGGGGAAGCGGTTCCGGTACCTGGCAAGAACTTGTATTACTAGTAAAATTGATTAATTATCAAAAATAATTACACTCTTATTCGATAATGGTCTATAAAAAATATACAAACCCTTTAAAAACTTCGTCAACTTGACCGTTTGGTGACGCCTCCTCGATCTCTGCCTGCAACTTCGTAGGGTCCACCAAAGCCTTCAGACAATTTGAAAAGTTTTGGAACGCTTTCTGAAAAAGAAAAATAAATAATACATACCTGGACGTTGACTTAATTTTATGGCGAACGAAAGACTGAATTCTAGATAACTCTATATAAATATATTTGAGAACTTATTGTTTGAATTAGTCATATCTGACTTTGTGTGTGAATAATATATTAACTAACTAAATCAATAAGTAATAATTTACATGCCCGTATATAATTTAATTACTAATTTCCCAAATTATCGTGCTGACAACAGGCAACATCATAAATATTACTCGTACATAAATAAATACACAACGTCTTTATATCAATCACACAATAAGTGTATATTTCCCAACACATCATAATAGCAAATCCTTTGACATGCTAATAAACAAAACTTGTTTATACGCTAGATACGCCATGATAAGTCCAACCGTTCGCGATGCTATTCTCACACAGAACAATACATAAGGGCCTTTACAGTTTACAAATACACTGTGATTTTTGCAGCGATACAATCGCGCAACTCATGATATTATACTACAGCAAGTTCTTGCGCGACCCTGCCGGAGAGAGGTGCGGGGGGCGAGGCATGCTAGATGTCAGCGGGGATGGGTGGTGTTATGGGGTTTTCCCCTAAAGGTATTGCCTATGTCAATCGCGTGCGGTGGGCGCTTCACCCCCCGTACGTCTTGCGGGGCTAGAGGCCCTACTCCTGTTGACGATGTCCGTATTTTGGAGACTAACCATCACGCTCGTTCGCGTTGTCATTATGGCGTAAGTGAAAGGGACGGCTACATTCGAAAGTACGAACATCGTAAACCGGAGTAAGGCCTCTGGACGGACGCGCACGATTTTGTCGGACTAGCTGGCCGTCATCAGTTTTAATAACAAATTAATAAATAAAATATTTTTATTTCGAACATCTTGGATACACATTTCATATTGATGTTAGTAAAAAAAATTAGGTAAGTATTTTTTAAAATATGATGACCTACGTTCAACAGGCATAATAAGTAGTAAGCTATAAATCAAAAGGGCTGCCACAATAGACCAATCATTGGTCGAGTTGGCTTTCATATGGCGCAAATATCCATCCACTACACCCAGACGGTTTTCATCAGAACAGTTCAGCGACTGTATCACCAAACACAATCGTATCCTCAGGTCATAAAAATCGTATCGCTGTTAAAGTCCGTAGTGTATAAATGGCCTAACTATAACTCAGTTTTCATAAAACAAGAACAACAAGATGACGCATAAACCAGTTTATGTGCATAATAGTTTTGTTTTGACTAGGTTAGGTGCTGGTAAGTGCATTTAATAGGTAAAAAGGACGGCAATAGGCAACGCTCAAGTGATTACCACAACGTAAACGGGTCAAGGTTCAAATTATACATGAAGTATCTAATCAACGTAACCTAAATAGGGGCCATTGCAGGACTGATCGAGTGAAGAGCGATCGAACAGAACTCTGAATTTCGTAATAGGTACATTCACATTCTGTCACGAAGTCATAATTTAAAAAACTGCGTTTTTCTAACAACGTTAAGAACTTCAGATGACTTTTAAACGCATTAAGGCATACCACAATTATTCTTCTTGATATTTTTCCAATTAGAAGGCATTAAGGAAATCATCAGGATTTCCTTATCTAAAAACACAGCCATAGTCACATCACAGTATCATAATATGTCAAAGATGTTTTCCTCTCACGTTAAAAAGAGAGAAATAGCGCTGGAATAAAATAAGAAACAGAGTCCCTAATACTAGTTAATTTACTGTTTCCTCGTGGTGTAACTCCCACAGATATTATAATTGCTTCAGATATAGGTATCAGTGTTCTTCAGTAAATGCAATTTCTTCCTCATTTTAGCCTCTTCCAATCTTTTCTACAAGTAATCGTTGAAGACGCTTTTTTACGTAAAGGAAATAATGTCATATGCATAACCGCTGCTAAAATGGTAACTGCTGGTCATGTGGGACTTCGATAAATCCAGATTTACCCACTAAAACCTCTGCGATTCGCAACCGCCCCACAGAATAAATACTAGTACTTCGTACAGAAGTATGACATTGCAAGGAAATTCAAAGAAATATCTACTCAATGTTGTTAACGATATGGTGTAATTCAGTTCGCCTCTGACTCAAGCACATTTTCGTGTAGACACCTACAGAAATACATTGCAAGATAATTTCATTCTTATAACTCTGGAATATGATTCATAATACACTTAACCTATTCAGTGACGTACCATCACGCAACGCGATAGGGTTGACTGACACAAGAAGCTAATTACGCCATCTAGCGCATCTTTCTAGGACTTTATTCACGCTCGTCCAACCAGCAACCTGGTGTCGCGCTCCGCCGGTGAATAAAACGCGGGAGCGTGTCGCTGCCGGCTAGCGACACCCAACTTGTTTAGTCCCTAACCAAGGGGTCGCCGCGCGTAGGTACGTTTTTGCTACCTACGCGGGAAGATACACAGGCCTGACAGCCCTCAAAAGTAAAACAACAGAGGTTTGACGTACGTGAAGTCCTGAAAACGTTGTGCTGGCGACTATTTCATTGCAAAATCGTTCCTATTTATGACAACATAAGAGTGCCGCCTACTTGACGTAATGCTACCTACTACGCTACCTAAGTTACGTAGATAATAAAATATGACATGCGTGTTAATGGGCTCACCATTAAGGATACAGAAGATCGTCCGAAGTGGGGATAAGAGTAGGAAAGCGGACTCCAGGCTCCGAAAGGACGCATCCGGGACCACGCTCGGATGATGATGATATAACTACATAAGATGCCGCAGTGTTAAGCTGTGTATGGGCCGTATCTATGAAGACCCGACTATAAGACGAATGTAATATGAATCGCTGCGTTCGCTTCCCTCATGATTGGCTAGAAGGAGACACTAATAATTACCATTTCCGCACGGTAAGGCCACTAAGGTCAGAAACGTGAGGCAACTGAGATTGTCATTCTATTATACTTACCTAATTATTTATATCATGCACGCGATGCTTCTTTGGGAAACCAAGATTACGAACAATGGGTATTGACGTCTGCAATGACTATAAGGAAGTCATTGATATTTATTATTTTCGTTTTCGGAGTGCATTTGGCATTTGGTAAATAAACCGAAACAGTCATAATTCCATCCATCGGCCATAATTTCAGATTTATCTACCTAGTCTGTCTGTTACTCTGTACTGTACGATTTTTTTGGTTATATTTAATTTTGAGTATTAATATTAAGTCGTAAAACACATATTCGGAGCACCACGCCCCAGGGGATTCAGAGGTTAATTCTATAAACAAAACGTACATTACACAAGACCAAAGAGAAACCCAACTCCTAACCTGACTGTTATCAAAATATTCTAAAAACATTCCGGGGGCCCTTCCCATGGGGCGCTTTGTTCCTAAAATATTGTTGCTTGGTCATAATATTATTCCTGGTAAGCGTTTCAGACTGATTTAGGTACAAATAGCAACATAGTTAACTATACACTACGTTGGAAATTCGCTTTTAAATACGTTCCTAGAATATCGGCACATGGTAACCGTAACCGAACACAATTATCTGAATTAGATCGATAATTTTTTAGCAGCTTTATTTTATTTGACGACCGTTTTGGTGTAGTGGTTCGCACCCTGGACTACTAAACCAGGGGGTTGCGGGTTCGAATCCCGCAAGAGGCAAATGTTTGTGTGATGAGCATGAGCATTTGTACCTAAGTCATGGATGTATAAACGTATATAAGTATGTCTATCCGTTATCCTAGTCACCATAGCACTAGCTCACGCTTAGTTTGGGGCTAGGTAATTGGTGTGTTTGTTGAAACAATTTATTATTACTATTATTATTTATTTTTATACTTTTAAAAATTTCCAACAGTTGAGATTCATAAATTGTTTTTATAGTTTAAGCAATTTGTTTGCAATAAAAAGACCATTCACCCGGATAGCGAAGGTTCGTGGGTTTCAAGTCCCGCAGTCGATCAATTTTTGTGTGCAAAATTTACTTTAGTAGGTTTCATTTAGTTGATGCAACATGGTGATACCCTGCAGTTAGATAGAGTTGAACCCTTCATTTCAACATAATCAACGATTTAAGACGGTTATCACAGTTTACGGATACTGCTAATCAGGTCGTGTGATAATGGCATTAACGAGTATCTAATAACCTTCGATTAATTAGATATAGTATCAACTATCATGCTTCATGACAAACTGTTTAGAATCGTATCGTATTGAGAAGAGACTTTTCACTCGGCGTCTTTCGATTCCATATGTTACAGAAACGGTTAGATGCCCGTGGGTGATTTGCCAATCCAAACTTAATGTACCTCTGTATAATTTAATTTAACTACTCTTCCAGGTGCTTGTGGCACAGTGGCGGCAGCGCTTTGGTAGTGATACCAAAGTAGCAACCCACTGCGTGGTCGTGATTGGATGGGTGACCATTCCGACCATTTAAGTGACGTCCATGACAAGTATCTCCGTGCTTCGTAAGGCACGTTAAGCAGTTGGTCCCGGCTAATATCTGTTTTTATTAGTCGTTAAGCCTCGTCAGAGGCCCTAGGGCGGCTTAACATCTGGCAGTAAGGTTTGTCACTTGCCTTACAGACACCCCTCCACCAATCCGCATTGAGCCCGCGTGATGGAGTTTGGCTCGTACCTCCACATAGTTGAGGTGAGGCTTTTTCCCAGCAGTAGGATATATAGGCTGACTTTACTCTTCCACATGTTTTGGCTTACAGTAACCTAGACCTACTCATGTTAAAAAAATTGGATTACAACAACTCTAAACTGTCTTGTTATTAAAATAAAATCCGCTATCTGCTGTTCACACCTAAGCCACTGAATTTATTTTAGAGTAATTATGTATGTAGAGACAGGCGCCCCCGCCCGCCCGCACCGCTCAAGGTCTACGTTCGCATCTACCCCCGCAACCCTGTACCATATTATTTATTCTGTGCCTGTACCAGGCCTGTGTATCTTCCCGCGTAGGTAGCAAAAACGTACCTACGCGCGGCGACCCCTTGGTAAGGGACTAAACAAGTTGGGTGTCGCTAGCCGGCAGCGACACGCTCCCGCGTTTTATTCACGGGCGGTGCGCGACACTAGGTTGCTGGTTGGACGAGCGTGAATAAAGTCCTAGAAAGATGCGCTAGATGGCGTAAGCAGCTTCTTGTGGCAGTCAACCCTATCGCGTTGCGTGATAGTACGTCACTGAATAGGTTTAGTGTATTATGATTCATATTCCAGAGTTATAAGAATGAAATTATCTTGCAATGTATTTCTGTAGGTGTCTGCACGAAAATGTGCTTGAGTCAGAGGCGAACTGAATTACACCATATCGTTAGCAACTTTGAGTAGGTGTTTCTTTGAATTTCATTGCAACGTCATACTTCTGTACGGAGTACTAGTACTTATTCTGTGCCTGTACTCCTAAGCGAGGTAACTCGCAGGCTAAGACTCAGTTAGGCGGTCGGACTATACTTAATGTCGCGAAAAAGAAAAAAAAGGGAACATATAAGACTGTTAGGGAGATCTTGCAGGCCTTCCTCCTTCTCGAATTTTGTTTCTCGAGTCTAGCTAGCAATCACGCTCGATCGAGCGTCATGAATGGGGGAATGAATGAGTGACATAAATGGTCGAAAATCATCACGCACGAACTCATCCGACTATTACTACACTACTATTCTAAAGAACAATAATTTAGTTCTTATTTAGTAAATATTTAAGACAGGTGAAGCAAGAAACATTAACTAAGTCATTTAATAATTGACATAAAAAAAATTTGTTTCCTGCTATTACACTCTAACGACCGTGTTAAATGGTCTAGAGAAACATTGAGAAATACCAGATTTTTCCTATTCCGATTAAAATGCATTTACGCAACTAGCAATCTTATTGTTTGTTCAACCCTGAAATTATGAAGGTGACAGAATAATGCAGTGAAATTTGTTTACTATAGATTAGGTAGGAGGTATCTACTATTTAGGGCTTCTTTTGGAGGAGTTAGTGATGAATTCATTCATCACTATATTATATACTAACTAAATAAGTGACAAGCATTGTTTTTTCTATTAAATCTAAGCGCTAGTAAGGTCTAGGGTCCTAAATTCAGGAGACAATTTCTGGTCCCATAAGGGCCAATATTGTTATTATTGCCATTCATAGTAGCATTTACTGTCCTAAATTGAAAAAAAAAACATTTTTGATAAAAATAAGGCTTCGAGCAGATGGGCCATCAACCAAACGCCACCGGTAGCTATCGCGCCCACACCATTTGGTCCCGCGCAAACAAAGGTTGTCGGTGGCTGCTAAAATTGACACTCTATTGCTAGAACCTTTCTGCTGTACTCAGAGACGTCAATTAAAATCAGTTCTCAATTAAGTCTCATGCTGTCCTTTTCTGTTTTATTGACAAAGAAAGAGACAGAACGAGACTTAATGAAATTTAATTGATGACTCTAGAGTGCGGCGGTTTGACTGACAGATGTTGTGTCAAAATGACGAGCTGCCGCCACCGGTGGCGTGTCGAGAACACTAAGGCGCGAGTAACTGGCTTCACATGTGCGGCGGGGTAGTATAAATAATTTAAACAGCTTTTCGCTGGCCATCGGTGGCTGTGGTCGGTGGCCCATCTGCGCGGAGATTAAGAGTTAGCTTAGTAGCAATGTGATCCATGGGATGTTTCAACTAGACATTCTAATAAGATTATTATGTAAAATTATTACATACTTGTGCATTGTCATAGGCATCAGGTCCACCATTCTCTTCACATTTCTTCTTGACAACCGGCAAAGTCTGGTTCTGCAAGCCTTTAAGTTGGTCCTCATCAACTTTTCCTTTCAAGTCCGGTGGAAGAGTGAAGTTTTCAGGCAAGGAAAATTCTGACTGAGCCCATGTGAAACCTAAAATAAATTGTGTGAATTGGTTTATACAAGCAATTAGGTACCTAAACAATTAGAAATCTGAGAAATCATTTAAAAGATTAGGGGTCAAAGTAATTAATAGAAAATGAAATAGGTAGGTAGGTACTATGTCTACAATTTTAAAAATAAATTCTATAACTAAAATATATAAACAAATCCCTCTCATGGCTTTTTCATGATTTTATTAAGTAACTATTTTAAGTTCTTTTTGGTATTATTCACCAGTGATCGCAGTACCTAAATTGATTTGGGGTCAATGACCACAAACATTGATATCATATAGAGATGTCTCTGGTAGGGTTTTATCAGACAGAGAGCGGTCACGCGGTCAAGCGTTCAAGCGGTCAGTTTTGCGTTCTTTGTATTATATTACGTTACATAGATATACTCACACAGGAGGCATTCTGACCGCGTCGGTCAAGTGGAACGCACGCGTTCGCGCGTTCACTGCTGTTTCGGCGACCAAATTGGAAAGAAGATGGAGACCGAAAAGCTAATTATGTTAGTACGTGAAAAGCGTTTTTTATACGATGCGAAGGATAACCATTACAAAAACCGAGGAATAGTAGCCGAAGCATGGTTGGAAATTGCCAGAGAAATGGGAAATGAAAATGGTAAGTCATAAAATAGTGTTTTGGGGAACATGTATTTTTTGCCACTCGTTCAGAAACTACATTTTTTAAGGAATATAGAAATGTATTTTTACTAGCTAGGTTATGAAGAATAAAAATAAAACCTCAGTCACAATATATATTTTTATTACATCGTTATTCCAGTCAACAATGAAAGTCGGTCCACAGATTATTAAAGTTATGAATGAAAAAAAATAGCTGCCAACACTGAAGAGACTGTAATGCATATTATACTTCTTGTAATACCATATTTATGATACATACATAAATACCTACAATTTGTGGGTAGGTACATAATGAAGCAGTTTGGCACTTATTATCAGAGATCGGGTATTCCAGTGCATACTTACCTAAACTTCAACTTAGGTACAAATTATATTATTGGAAGAATATTTTATTTTTTTTGAGTTCCGTACTAAAATTATGTCAAATTAAAATGTTTTGTATTAGTTACGTAATATAAAACTAAATTGGATTTGTTTATGTGAATATTAGGTAAAAAGTGGTATGGCCCCTCAATGTTACGCACTTCCTCGAAGTTTACGTAAATATGCACTAGAATATCCGATCTTTACTATATTAATGTTAATTAAAATATGAAATAAAATGTTCACGAACTTCATATGCTGTCATATTACTTCTCTGGGCATTTGGTGCGAAATCATTAAAAGATCGGGCATTAATATAGTAACGACGAATCATATCCTCATCTACCACTTTGTTGTCCCCCTTAATTCTGAGGTAGTTGTGTAAGCAACACGCAGCTTTTATTACTTCGTTTGTTGTTTCTGTGTTTAGTTCAATTTCATTCATAAAAACCCTCCATTTCTGAGCCAATATTCCGAATGCACTCTCTACTATACGCCGTGCACCACAAAGTCTGCGATTGTAATTTGCTTTTCTATGGTCTCTAATTACTATGTCAGTAGGAAATGGTCTCATTAAAAAATTTTCTAACTTGAAACCACCATCTCCAAGAAATATGTGAGGCACAGGTACTTCCATCCCTGGCAATGGCTTTGGTGGTGGTATATTAAGCTCATTGTCAATCAACTTCTTGTAAAAGACAGAATTTTGAAAAATAGTGCTGTCACTGTCTTTGCCATAACTGCCTACGTCAATCATAATAAATTTATAATCAGAGTCAACCACTGCCAGCAATACTGTTGAGAATTTTTGTTTATGACAATAATGCAAAGACCCCGTGTTGGATGGGCATTTTATTGTTACATGTTTGCCATCTATACTGCCTAGACAATTTGGAAATCTCCATCTTTCATGAAATCCGATGACAGACTGCTTCCACATTTCTTCAGACGGGAATGGCATGTATGTTGGCTGTAGATTTTTCCAAATTGCACTACATGTTTCCTTGATTATTGTTGTAACAGTAGATTTTCCCATACAATATGAATTGCCTATTGTGGATGAGTAATCTCCAGTGGCAAGATACCTGAAACAAGTACAAAAAATATTATTAATATATTTTATGAAATATTATTAATAAGTTTGTTATAAATGTGCAAATCCGAATTGATCGTGCATATATTTTTACAGGTAAACAATGGGCTACTAAATGGAAAAGCTTAAGAGATAATTATAAGAAGTTCAAAAAGTCAACAGAAACTGCTTCTGGATCTGCATATAAAAAATACAAAAATTGGCCTTGGGCAGATCAGCTTCGCTTTCTAGATGACACCATTGCTCTGAATGAAACTGATAGTAATATTAACAGTGGAAATAGAGACAGCACTTCACAAGTTTCTGACTCAACCAACCAATCAAGCCCAAGTAACAGTGTTGATTTGCGAAATTCTGTCGACTCAACCAACCAATCAAGCCCAAGTAACAGTGTTGATTTGCGAAATTCTGTCTCTGAAAACCTCTCCCGTCCCGGTTCTAGTAATAGTAGTTACTCTAGAAATTCTGCCAAAAATAAAAACGTAACACAAAAAGCTGATTCAGATCCACAACAACAACTGTTAAAATATTTACACGAGAAGAAACTTAACAAGAGAAAACTTGATGATATTGATTATTTATTTCAAAGTTATGCGACTTCTATGAGAAAAATGCCAGCTCGCATGCAAAGTATGCTCAAATTAGATATGGCAACATTATTTGCAAAATACGAAATGCAACTCCAGGATAATATAAATATAACTCCAGTCAATTCACCATCAACTAACATGTATTTATCCGAAGACAGTATGGTACAAGATGTTGAAAACTTACAAGATCTGCCTGAATTGTCATCACACGAAATGGATGAATTATTACATGACACACAACATGTTCAGTCAAATGAAGTAAATCAAGACCAAAATATATCTGAATTTTCTGAGCTTAGACGGTGTTATGAAGAAGCTGCTGAAGTAATTAATAATGATAATAATGAATATTCTTAAGAATATACAATTATTTGTTTAAGGAATAAAGTAACTTACCTCAAACATACCACCAATCTTTCTTTTGCTGAAATGGCTTTCCTCCAGTTAGTATCTTGTTTATCTAAGTCATGTTTAATTTTGTCATACAGTTCATTGAAGGAATCAAGTGTCATCCGAAAAGAATTATAAAAAATTTCTTCATCATCAACCCATTTAGAAAAAAGTCTATGAAATTCTCCATCATGTTCTCTGTCCTTATTTACTGGGCGCACCCAGTATTTTCTTTTCCGTCTTGATGCTGATAATGACCACAAAATCAATAATTCGTCTTCCGATGAACTATCGTCAAAAATCATGGTGATACTAGTGGTACCGCGTCGACCGTTCAACAGCGGGGTTCGTGAGCAATTGGACGCTCGAACGCGGAACGCGAACGCAGACCGCTTGACCGCGTGACCGCTCTCTGTGTGATAGGACCCGTATTCTGGAATCTCAATAGTATAAGACATAAAAATCTATTCTAGTCGTAAAAATAAAAAGAAAAAAGTTATGTAAAGTGCCAAACTAAATATTTTTTTTTTCTCTTAATATTATGATATAAATAATAAGCTAAAATTTTGCATTATTGGTTCTTCAAAAATGGCATATCCATATTATTCTCGCACTCTCAAAGTGCATCAAATCAATCTACCTACCTACCCTACCTACTCCAATCTCTGATTATTGCCTCGTAGTCTTCAATAAATGACTCCCAAGACTTTATGCATGAAAATTGACTGAGTAATTAGCAACATTTGCAAGCGTTAGATGAGCAAACAATGATGGTATCATATCATCTGCTTTAAATGGTTTATAATAAATGACCACAAATTTTGAAAAGGTTGTAAAATTAAATCTTACCTACCTGCCAGCCTACCCCTCAGGGACAAACTACATACATGATATTGTGTAGTCCCTAGGAAAATATTAAATCTTAATGTCATGAGGGTAGGGACTATATAATATTATTATATAGACATCATGTACATGATATCATGTAGTTGGTCCCTGAGGGGTGAAGCAAGCAGCTATTAATGTCACGTACAAGATTATATTATTAATACTTCAGAGATCATGCTTCCAGTCTCTCAAGGTGTTATAGGCCTCGAAAGTTCAGTGACATCTAATAAATACACACTACAATGCAAGTTACTAGAACTATTGGTTAGAAATATTTAAGCAGGTACTTATACCAACTGTACTACTCTTCAGGTTCTACGCTTCATATAAGTTAGCAAATAAATAAATATTGGACAACATCACACACATTGCTCTGGATCCTTAAGTCAGTACCAGCTGAAGCACTTGTGTTATGGAAATTAGAAACAACGGTGGTACCTATCTCATCACGATTACTATTCATATAAACAAAATATCAAGGTGCTTGCAAAATGCGCGTTTTCAGGTTAATATTGTAGGTACCTGCTATGTGGTAATCGGAAATCGAAAACCGACATCGTAACATTGGATGGAGCGCTAACAAAACTTAGCAATAAAGCTAAAGTAAAGACAATGAATAATACTTCTTCGAATTGTATGTCCCCAATAATATTATCGAAATAATTTACAGACTTACCGAACAATAGGACAACTAGAAAACACTTCACAACCATTGTAGTTTTGTTAAGGTACACTGATATAATAATCTCACAAAATTTATTTATTAAGTGGTCTTAAAATCTACGTAAATTAGCTAATATTTTTAAGAATTTATTCGAAAATAAAAACGCCGAACAATTCAACTTCTACGAGCGCTGACTCTTCAAAAAACTACAAGCAAGTGACATATAGCGACAGCGAGCGAGTCAGCGAAGCGACTCAATGAATGATACAGCACAGCACGACCGACCGGCAGCGACCGACTGACAGACAGTGAGGAAGGGGAGGACCGGAGGAGCGTTGCCATTCGATAGTCCACTCCACAATCGATAGTTTTTCGATAGACTATCGATTGTTGAGATAAAAGATGGGCAAAAGCAATAGTATCGATAGATTGTATAGATATACTAATAGTATTGCTTCGTTATTTCAAAGACTATCGACTGACAGCAATACTATTGATACACAACTAAGACAAAACTAAAGCCTACCTGTGACCACGAACGCTGTAAAGTGTTCGAAACGTCAGGTTTTAAATAAAATGTAAATAAATCGCGAAGTAATCCGTAAAACTGTGTTTTAAAGAGTTCAACCATTCGCGTAAACGTAAGAAACAAATATAGAACAAAACTATCGATAGTATCAATATTACTATTATTAATAGCACTATCGATATGAGTACAACAGCACAAACAAATGATAGATGTCTACAGACTGACAGATAGGGTTGTTGAAAAAGTACAACGATATATCGATAGTTTTAATTTGAAATATCAATATTCTAAACGATATATTGATATAAATATGAATATGCAGTACCAAAAAATTCTTTTAAATCTTTTTAAACTTTTCTTTTAAATCTTTTAACTAATACTTTCTTTTACTTCTTTTTTGACACTTTAATTTGTGAGTACTTTTGAAGTATCTATGATTTTTGTGTTAAGTCTCTCTTCTATTATTGTGTTGTGAGTGGTATGTCTTATTTAATAACAAATAAAACACTTAATTAAAGAGACATTCATATCGTTTTTAGTTTTTGATATTTTTGTAATTTTGCCCAATAAAAAAGTACGAAAGTACCTTTGTTTTTATTGAGATTTTAGTACATACAATAAAATAACACATATTTTGTATAAAAAAATATTATTAAAATAGGCTGAACTTAAAACGTTTTCTTTATTTAATCGATATATCAATATTGTATGTTCGATAAAACGAAATATTATTTTTACTTCCGACATCCCTACCGACAGTACCGACAAAATGTTTTGCTTTTTTTTTTTTCATCATTAATTTCCATTCACATAAGCCATTCACTCATTTCAAGTCCATACAGCCACGTCTTCAGTATCATTTCATTGTTCTTTCTTTTCTTCAGAATCTTCTTATGTTCTTACACAACTACACTAAACTACAAACTAACCTAACCTAACTCATTGAAATGTGAGGATGGTTCACATTTCAATGCTCTCAAGGAAATTTTGAGCAGGAAATCAAACCGGATCGGATAGGAGCGCCTTACTTTGTTTTTTACAATTCACTTGATTAGTTCTCCACTGCAGCACATTATAAAGATTATTCCACCTCACAATCACAAAAATGACCACGAAAAACTAATTTAGAAAATT
Organism: Pyrausta nigrata; assembly: GCA_949316185.1. Lineage (NCBI taxonomy): Eukaryota > Metazoa > Arthropoda > Insecta > Lepidoptera > Crambidae > Pyrausta > Pyrausta nigrata. Next base: position 5,417,798 of record OX438941.1, on the reverse strand, counting down.
AAGAAACGAAGCCCAGCCGTCACGTTTCATTTCCCGCCCAAATTCCTTAAAGCGCCATTCACTCATTCGGTTTAGAAAAAGGAATCACGTCTATACAGCCAAGTCTTCAGTAATTTAATTTTTCCAGCATGTATTTGTGTTGAGTAGGTACACTTAGTAAGTAGAAAGCTTCGGTGGCGCAGTGGTAACGGGTTGCCTCTCATGTGGGAGGTACCGGTACGGTCCAACGTGCCGCCATGTACCAATAGGCTCCTACACACAGTGCCGGCGGCTGGGCCGCCGGCTTTGCCGCACAAAGGAGCCCCCGGCATGGCCGCCGGGGTGTACCGGCGGGTTACGCGGCTTGCCGGCGTCAGTTCGTTCCTGGCATTCGAGCGGTAGTGGTGTATGTGTATTCAACAAATTAAAAATGTCGTGTCATTGGGACGACGAAACTGTGTTGCTATTAATTGAAAAATTTCATGAAAATGATATTATGGAATCCCAGAAATGCAGACTATAAGAATAGGAACAAATAACAGGAAATCTGATTATCACACATCATCATCACATGATCACATCACATCATCTTATCTATCACCATCATCATCATCTTATCTTATTTAGATGATTCACATCATCTTTTTTATACTCTTCTATCATTACAGTACCGTTCTGCCATTTTCTATTTTGTAAGCTTGGACGCACCCAAAACCTTCTCATCCTCAGGTATATTTTTCTTATTAAAATAAAAATTACAACTGCGGCGGCAGTGCTGATGATTTCCTTATTCATTGTAACCAACCAACCATAAAATGTGCACTTCACTAGCGTTCTATGTGACAGTCACAACCGGAATGATGCTTGGCGGCTTTGTGCGGCTTGTGCCGGCGGCATTGCCGCCGGGTTCATGCCGAGCCGCCTGGGCACTCGCGTGCAAGTGCACAACCGGGATAACGTTAGGAAGATAAGGTGCACTTAAATAATTACACCTACACTCTCACTTAATGCTATAAACTAAACCAACATACTCATTGCAATGCAAAAATGGTTCATATTTTAATTCTATGCTCCTGGGAGCAGCGCCTCTATTTTTACTTTATTGGTTTCCAAGTTACCTGTATTTACCTCACCTGTAGATAAGTATTGAAATGAAACCTAGACTCTGCCACAGCGGTGACACTCCCTGCACAAATTGCTACTGAATGCTACTGAACCGCCTGCTTAGTATCGTAGACCCCATGCTCATCCCCGAACAGGCTGGCTTCCGACTAGGGAAATCATGCTGTAACCAGTCACTAAATCTCACTCAACATATCGAGGATGGGTTTGAGCTGGGTCAAGTAACTGGTGCGGTATTTGTGGATCTTTCCGCAGCGTATGACACAGTGAACATAAAACGACTTCTATGCAAGGTGACCGAGCTTACAGGCGACCACGGCTTCGCCCAAATCTTGAGCGAACTCCTTCGCAACAGGCGCTTTCAGATCCACCTTTTCTCAGAAAAGAGCCGATGGAGAACCATTAAAAATGGCCTTCCCCAGGGTAGTGTGCTAGCTCCCATGCTATTTAACATCTACACAAACGACCAACCCCTTGCGCCAAACACTAATCGTTTTATATACGCCGACGATCTGGCCCTGACGTCCCAAGCGCCTTCCTTTGAAGTAGTCGAAAGGAATTGTTAAGCCCTATTACTCTATGACATGGTTCGCTTTGTCTATGTTGTTGATGTGTATCGATAGCAACCGTTACCTACGAATTTTACGATTGTATCTACTTATATCTTGATTGCTCTGTACTATTATAATTTGGGAATAAAATACAGTTATTCATAAATGGACTTTCATACATAACAAATCTGGCGACGAGGATCGAAGGAAATTATTTCATACAAAAGTGAAAAAACTACAAAATAGCGGAACCACTATTGGGGCAGGTTTTAACCCAATTATTGGAAACCATGAAAGGTATGCAAGACCAGCAAGCCCAATTACAAGAAGCTTTACAAACAAAAGGTAATTTTGTAAGCGGTATTACACTCCACGCTTATGATGAAGATAACGAAACATTTTCTTCGTACTTACAAAGACTATACAACTACATTACGTTAAAAGGTGTTACAAGCACAACTGTTAAGACACAGATATTCCTAAATTGCATTGGTCCAAAGTTCTACCAAGTGCTGAAAACCTTGGTATCTCCAGAATCACCAGAGGCGTTTACGTACGATGATCTCGTAAAGATATTAAAAGACCATATTGCTCCAGAACCCGGTAAAGTAGCACAACAGCATAAATTCTGCCTAAGACAGCAAAACGAATACGAAAGCATTGCTAACTATGTAGCAATGCTTTCGTATTGGAAAATGCAACTTCATCTGTAACAATTGCAAGCAAACTACATTTGACACGCACCTACGAGTTCAATTTATAAGGGGACTGAGAAGCACTGAAATTAAAGAAAGATTATTACAAGAATCTCCATCTACCAAATTCGATGACTTAATTAAGATAGCCATGGCGATTGAAACATCAAAATCTGAAACAAGAGAAATGTGTCCAGTTATACAACCAAATATAAATAAAATTTCAAAATTCAAGCAAAATACATCCAAAGAAAATACGAGAAGTACATATACAAATAAATACAAAGGATCTACATACAATACAGATAATACATACAAAGAACGAAGAGAAAGGCAAATAACCTGTTATAGATGTGGAAAAGAAAATCATACAGCAAATAAATGCAGGCTGAGAGAAAAGCTGTAATACTGTAAGAAATGAAAAGTTAAGGGACATGTTCAGTCAGTTTGTTTCAAAGACCAGAAACAGTTAGACCTAGAAGATGAGCTATCTATAGATGGAAAAGAAGTTTTTGAAATAAATAAAATACATTCGAATAACCTACAAAATGATAAATTTAATATAACATTATTACTAAATGGAAAATTACATACATTAGAATTGGATACTGGTGCAGCAGTTACAACATGCTCTGTACAATATTACAAGAAGTATTTCAACAATCTGAAACTGAAAGATACATCAGTTAAATTAAGAACATATACAGGTGAAAAATTACAACCGCTGGGTACCTGTAATACAAATATCAAATACAAAAATACAGAGACAGAAGGAAGAATGTTTGTGCTAGACAGAAACGTGGATGTAGTAATGGGAAGAGAATGGATACGACAGTTAAATATTCAATTTGACATATACGCAATAAATAAGGAAGTGGAAGATATTACAGAGAAAGAATTCAAAGAAAAATTACATAAGCTGATAGAAGATTACAAAGACTAATTTAATGAAGAAAAACTACACAGATTACTAGCAATGTACAGAAAAGTTCCTAACAGTACTACCGGAATAAGTCCGGGAGAAATGATGTTTAAGAGAATCTACAGAACAAGGATTGACTTAGTAAAAAGGAAACCAGAAATTAGAAACTACAGAAATGAAGATATAGAAATAAACAAAGAGTTTCAAAGAGGAGACAGAGTTCAGATAAGAATGTACGACAGTAATAAATGGAAATTTGGAGAAATAATAAACAAAAGAGGAAAACTACATTACGAGGTAGAAGTAGATGGAAGAATATACCAAAGACATATAGATCAAATTATCAGGACTGCATGCATGAGTGGTACTTAATACTAAAATACCAAATGCTTACCTGTTGAAGCCGAGACAAGAAGAATACCCTGAAAAAGATGCTACACATAATGATATTACGCAAGCAAGCCCTACGAGTCGGAAGTCTATTCTACGTTCACCAGGACCTGAAACAGAGAAGCCTGAGAACCTCTTACCGGATACAGTCGGACTAGAGATACCTGAATCTACCACAGCTACGGCTACGATGACACCTACTCCTACCTTGATGGAGGCACGTCGAAGCACGAGGACTAGAAGACCACCAAACCGGTTGAACCTTTGAATTCATAACGAGGGAGAGTGTTAAGCCCTATTACTCTATGACATGGTTCGCTTTGTCTGTGTTGTTGATGTGCATCGATAGCAACCGTTACCTACGAATTTTACGATTGTATCTACTTATATCTTGATTGCTCTGTACTATTATAATTTGGGAATAAAATACAGTTATTCATAAATGGATTATTTATTCACTCGACACTTTCATACATAACAGGAATCTAAGCGAAGCACTGGAAATCCTTAGTTGCTCCTATGAGCTAAATTCCTTACGACCGAATCCCTTAAAGACTCAGTCTTGCGCTTTCCATCTGCGCAACCGTGAAGCTCAGCGGACACTTAACATCCGATGGAGGGATGTGCCGATTGCCCACTGCTCTACCCCAAAATACCTTGGCATTACCCTGGACAGAGCCTTTAAACAACACTGCATTAACACCAAGCAGAAAGTGGGCACCCGTAACAACCTCCTGCGCCGCCTCACATCTTCCAAGTGGGGAGCATCGCCACAAGTCTTGCGGACGACAGAACTAGCCTTTTGCTTTTCAGCTGGTGAATACGCTAGCCCGGTCTGAGTAGTCCAGCGACTGAAGAGTCGGCATAGTTTCATCAAAGAGGTGTCCCCCCTTGATGGCGACATTAATCAAGCTCGCTTAAGACTCTGGAAAGAGAGATACCCTAACACATCATACATTCCTTTGGCAGAGCAGCTCCCCCCTGGGCATGATCTACCTTGGCAAACTTGGAAGTCTTTAAATAGACTTCAGACACAAGTCGGCCGAAGCAAGGAGAACATGCACCGATGGGGTTACGCTGCGGACAGCGAATGTATGTGTGGTGTCTCTCCCCAGACAATGGCACACCTACTGTCATGCCCTACGTGCCCCTACACCTGCACACGTGAGGACCTGTACAACGCTACTGATAATGCTTTGTTAGTCGCCGAGTATTGGTCCTCAAAAATATAACGCCAGTGTCGACACGACGAGAAGAAGAGAAGAAGTTCGCCTCAGACTCAAGCACATTTTCGTGTAGACACCTACAAAAATACATTGCAAGATAATTTCATTCTTAAAACTCTGGGATATGATTCATAATACTAAACCTATTCAGTGACGTACTATCACGCAACGCGATAGGGTTGACTGCCACAAGAAGCTACTTACGTAATCTAGCGCATCTTTCTAGGCCTTTATTCACGCTCGTCCAAATAGCAACCTAGTGTCGCGCACCGCCGGTGAATAAAACGCGGGAGCGTGTCGCTGCCGGCTAGCGACACCCAACTTGTTTATGCCCTTACCTAGGGGCTGCCGCGCGTAGGTACGTTTTTGCTACCTACGCGGGAAGATACACAGGCCTGGTAGTGTATATATTTTATTTTAATTGTGGTATGGTGATGAGCATCAAATTGATACAGCAGATTCCAGACAAGTCCATATGTTTCATACATACTTAGCAACATAAGTACACATACAGACAATATTTATTTTAAAACGATTTATAATACAACTTACCTTTTTTTTCGTCAGGAAAATGCAGTTACAGCACACTTACCTAAAGCACAGATTATTGTATAGCCTAATGGTCATGTGGGGCTTCAGACTATTCAATTCAATTCAATACTTTATTGCTCCATAATGTGTGACTAAGATCTGCCTAGCCTACTATTAAAACCTGACGGCTTTTTCCGGTGCCGGTGTCGATAGGCCCTAGGCATAAGCCCTGAACATTCGTCAGCAGTTCTGCTATCTGGCTTCGGCTCGCTTTTACAGCGAGCGTCACCCGGGTGCAAGCGAAACGGCGATCACCCCAGCACTAATCCCACCCCAGTAACCTAAACTGAGGCATTTTAATAAACAAGCAAACATAATTATTGAAAAAAAAACACAACACCCGACTGAAAAAAAAAATATTTTTGAAATGGTCTTTGTACTGGCTTTCATTTGATACCCATATTGCCCTCCTCCTTTATTTCCATTTGCGGGCGCCATTTTAAAAATGTACATAATATACAGGGTTAATTTAAATTAGCTGGACACCTCTTGCAGGCAGCTTCTTCTTCTACGACTTTTCAAAATTAATAGTTTTTCAAATTTAAGTTCTCCCATACAAAAAAAAAATATTGACTCTAAACTTGCGTTAGTTTACTTACGCACCTTGCGTAGACAAAATAATCGCTCACAATTTTGAAAAATTCGACGACATCTCATATGTCAAAAACTGTCCAGCCGTTTGGGCTGTAGGGCGTGCCAAACAATTATAAATACATACATACATACATACGCTCGAAAAACATTAATCTTTATTTATTTCTCTTTAGACTCCTTCGGTTGTTGTTGGAAGCTGACTCTATACGATTCGCTCTGTGGATTCAAGCATTTTTTAAACTTTCTATTGACGAAAAATGCCAAAATCAGTGCTATAATGCCGACGAGCACTCCAATGACGATTCCAGTTGTTGACGCTGACTTTTTAAGTGTTCCCTGAAACAAAACGTTATTTGCCTTTTAACTATAATTAGGGTACCATACTCAACAAGAAATTCTTGAGTTTCGACAACTTTCTCCCCTGGGCCTGTAGCCAAGTGGCATTTTATTTCCAAGCGAAGTTCGTTATCGCTAACAAAATTTATGAATCTGACATAAGCTACCGAAACATCACCTGACTTTTGCATACATATTTTGACATTTCTTTGCCGATGCCGAAGTTCGGTCCCAGAAAGATTGTCATTTGGCTACGGGACTGGGCCGTAGACGATGCAATCGATTCTACTAAAGTGAATTACGCTATTGCTAACAAAAACAAACATCACGTGACTTTTGTATTTTGACATTTTGTTGGCGATAGCGAGCGAACTAGAGCGCTGTAGAGATTGCATCTTGTCTAAGGGCCGTGAGCAGTTAAATAGATAGAAGGTATGATGAAATAAACTAGGTATGCATCATATTGATTTTCGATAAATTAATCATTTGATAAAGTGAGCTTTCGATAAAATAAAAAAATCTATATTTTGAACGTTCGATGTTTTGACTTTTGGACGCACAGTGCTCGATCGATTGATATTCGAAATGGCGTAGGTAACCCCTGCTCTGCAGCTAAACCGCGGATAGACAAACAGACGGACATGGCGAAACTAAGTAACAGATTCCTTGCTTTAATTTTGATTGATTTGACTAGCTTCTTACCTGTAAATCGGATTGTCCAACTGCAACAGTGAAATTTTCACATTGATCATCTAGCAAAATTCTCTTCAGGGAGAGAACGAAGCCCTCAAGGCTCGAATTTTGACATTTTGTCTTCAAAACATCGATTGTACAGTTAATTATTCTGGAATTTTTCGAACACGATCTTTTCTGAAAGTAATGAATATTTTACAATAGCTGGCCAGTACCGTCGGCAGAACGACAGGTTACCCATTTAAACTACACAGTTTTTATTACGTAGGGAAAATAGGCGCTCTCAAGGTCAAAGTGGGGCAGTCTGACGTGCCATTAATGAGATTGTAAACAACTAAATAAGATTTATTGTAATACCTAACTGCGGAAATCATGCTCGTGATCTTGTTACTATAAGAAATAAGAAAAACATCTATTATTCTATTCTTATACGATAATTTCTGTTTGGCCCTACTGGTTGACCGGAAGAGAATGCTTTAAGCAGTAAGTCCGCGACTATTGGCAAAAAGTTTGAATAAATACCTACATGGTACCGTGCCACGTATGTGTCTTACAGTAAGCATGTTTTTTAACGGTAACAAACACCAATTAATTTCTTTTTTTGTCTAACTAACTAACTATTTTATTAAGTACTTACTGAGTACCTAGTTGAAAAGATAATGGGAAACACCGTCTGTCTTGATATGGACATGAAATGAGGAGAGAGGAGGATCATGTGACGAAAAGAGTGATGAGTATGCATGTTGATGGATGGAGAGGAAGGGGCAGACCTAGGAAGAAATGGATGGATTGTATAAAACAAGATATGATAGTGAAAGGAGTGAATGATTTAGGCGAATAATAGGATAGTATGAAAGAGAAAAACATGCTGCGCCGACCCCAGATAAACTTATCTTATACCCTGTTCCCAGTTGGGAACAGGGTAAAAAATGATGACTACCTACCTACCTACTTAGTGTAATTTATAAATAGCGTTCCGTCCGGCTTACACAAAGAGTGCTAAATAATAATAATAATAATAGCCGATTGCGACTATGGCGGCCTATCCCAACAGAGATTAGCCAACTGCGCAGGACATATTATAGTGCACATGTATGTGCGCAGTACACAGGTGCACTCTCTGTTCCTTCACTCTCATACTTCGGTGAGACGGCAGTTCGACATGACCGTAGAGAGATCAGGCGCAGGACCAACGGCTTAACATGCTTTCCGAGGCACGGGGGTGTTAACACTACCAACTTCCTGACTCCGGAGCTGTGTCTGAGTAATTTCAAGACAGAAAAGACCAAGAGTGTTTGACTCTTGGCCCAACCCGGGATTCGAACCCGGGACCTCGTGGGTAGTACCCAGCGTGTTGACCACTAGACCAACGAGGCAGGCTAAATAAAGCAAGGAGAAACAGGGTGTTATTTTTAAGTATTTCGAATATCTTTTAATTCTTACCATTGCGAAATTTTGTACTTACTCCATAATGCAAGAACGGTGCAACCCGATATAAAGAGGATTTCAGAACTGTGGAGTTGGTGTCATCATGAGTTATGACTTGTCTTAAACATTTGTCCTGAATATTTTTCCCATTTTTCTGAACACAGTTGGAGTCGTCGTTAAAAAACGCTGTAAGTAAACAATAATTCAGTTCAAAAGTGGCGACGGAACCAGGCAGCTACCTAAGAAGAGAGAGAATACAGAATAGGCTATGTGACACCTAGGTAGGTACACACACATGGCCGCACGTCAGACTACCCCACTTTGACCATGAGACCGCCTCTATTCCTTATGAAATAAAAGCTGTTTTCGAAGTTCAAATGGGTAACCTGACGTGCAGCGTGCTGCCGACTGTACACGTTACCTACTACGGTAATATTAGATTATGGGATTGCTTTTGCTTTACCTACTAATATGAAATGTTTTACCTTTGAAGCTTTCTTTAGCTTTGGTGTCATTCGTCAGTTTTCTTAGCGGTTCCAAACGAGCGTTTATTGATTTGATTATAATTGTGATGTTATTGTTGAAGCATCGAGAATAGTTTTGTAGCCGCATTGAAAAATGGTTCATAATAACATCCAGGTCCGTGCAGTTTCTGAAAAAATGTATGATTTTATGAAAATTCGGGCTTAACGTTTAACGCGTCACCAATCTACTACTGAAATTAATAACAATGTGAATCTAGGACTGGTATGGCAGTGAACGCATATAAACTATGGTATGGTAATTTTTTCGCGCAAGTGTATGATCATGTTTCCAGACACAATAGAAAATAAATTGTTATCAACCCACCCGCGGGTCTAATGGGCATGGGTATTCTGACAGGGTAACAATTTTTTTCGAAGACAGCAAAATATGAATAATTAAAGATCCTGAACGCTGAACCGATGATATCCGAAGACACGCAGGCCTCGACTGGATGAGTCGGGCGTAAGACCGCCAGGAGTGGAAGAAGAGGGAAGAGGCCTACATCCAATACTGGATAACCAGGAGGCTACTATGATGATGATGAGGTGCTTACCTATCAGACTCTGAAATTGCTGTCGTATCATTATCTATTTGATAATTGATGAATCTACCAGTGCAGCTCTTTCTTTCTTGTTCTAATTTCTGCAAAGTCAAAAGTACAAGGTGTTACAAAACTAAGGGACCTTCTCAGAATCAGTAACTAAAGAACTTTCTCTTAGAATCCTAGTGACCTTTTGACTTCTATGGAGAGTCGATTTTTTTTGTCGTATTTCGCCCCATGTTTCTAGGATAAAGTTGTTAAGTTACTAATTCTGAGTAGGTCTCTTCACTTCTAACGGGTTATTTTGTAACATCGTATTTTAAATTTTGGTTTTTGGTTGATCTTAACACACCCACCACCACACAATTTTGCCAAAAATAAAAAACGAAATTACGTAAAACCTCTAAGAGGTTATTCTGGTTCTCGAATACCTATAACAACTTTTTAAATATATGGGACCATCATCGACATCTAAATGTTTTTTTACCCCCAATTTTGCATGTCTTTTTTAAGATGGTAAGACCATTCTAATGGATAATGGGTATCATTCGCTGGATAGGGTAAATATCGATCTAGAATTTGGTGTGCAATGAATTACTTATACCTATTTAGGCAGTGCAAAAAAGTGCATGATATTCTGCCCTAGAACTCAAATCACATAAAATAGATGCGATGCGTGCTGTCGAAAAAAAGCAGATATTTACCAGCCTGACAGCTTTACAATCAAGGTCTTGCGAATCATTTAATTGAGCTATGATTCCATCATCAGTGGAGTTGGCAGCTGTAAAGAGAATAAATTCAGCGGTAAACAAAATAACCCAACAAGAATCTCCTGAGCAATGACATAGACCTAGAGTCTTGGTCTAGTGATAAATTAGTGTTGCGTATCATTTTATTAAGATTATCAATACCTAGATGTCGTACGTCCACTATTATGAACATAGTCAGCTATTGACCGACTATCGATAGAAAGCACTATGGGCTATTCTGGGCTATGGTCAAATACGCTAACCCAAGACCGAAAGATCCAGGGTATAGGTAAAATAAGTAGTTATGTATCCTTAACTGCAATTAGGTTCCCCTGAACCTCACCGTCAGACTCTCACTAGACGACAATCCACGTACAAGTACGCTGGGCTATAGGCTCTATAAGAAATGACAGATCATTTTTGTGCCTATGCAAAGAGCCTCCACCGAGTGTCCATAAGCAAACATAATTTTTGAAAAAACAAAACAAAACCCGACTGTAAAATTTATTATATATATGAAATGGTCTTTTTCCGGGCTTTTATTTGATACCCCAATATGGGGTTATTATTGATTTATTTTTCCTTTATCAGAGCAACCTCTGGTAAGGGAAAAATAAATCAATTTTCCCTTCCCCCCCTTAATTTCCATTTGTGGGCGCTATTTTAATAATGTTTATAGCCCACTTTCACAATTTTGACAAACACAACGACACCTCCAATGTCAAAAACTGACCAGCCGTTTAGGCTGTAGGGCGTGCCAAACAATTATACATACCTACATATATGTATACAGGGTGACTGGTACTGAACCCGCCATAGCAAAAGTACATATAGTGGAGGTCATTGGCTAATTATTGAATACTACTTTCCCAAACTAAAGTTTAATGGTTTGGGAGATATGTACATTTTTTTTACTTTATTGAATTTTTCCCAAAATTTTACCTTAAAATAATCGTTTTTTTTTAATTATTACAGAACTCTCTAATTTGATGTTGGTAGTCATAAACATTTGTGATAAAAACACGTTAGCACTTATCTCGAACTAGGCTAAAAAGAATTACATATTAAGCTTTAAAAATATTTTTACAAAAAAAATAACATTGTGGTCAAATTCAACCGAAAATATTTTAAAAAGTACGGTTTTTGGATAATTAATTCTACTCTAAATTGGGCAACGGAACCCTAAAAATACCTACTCGTATATTGCTATCGAAAGAAAAAAAAGAATTCCCCCTTCATTTGCGGAGACCATTTTTAAAATGTTATATAGCCTATGCCACTCTCCCAATTTTGACAAATCTAACGACTCCTCAAATGTCAAAAACTGTCCAGCCGTTTGGGTTGTAGGGCGTGCCAAACAATTATACCTACATACATATTCTCGAAAAACATAACCCTCCTTCCGCAGTCGGATAAAAAGGACAAAAAGTAGGTATATGACTTCCCATACGAAATCGGTCACGTGACCCGTCTGATATCTATGGAGAGTCGATTTTGGCATCGACCATGTTTCTAGGAGAAAGTTGTATAGTTAGTGATTCTGAGTAGCTTTCTTCACTTCTAACACCCGTTTTGTAACACCTTGCATACTAGTACCTACCTATTAAGATTAGGCACAAACAAAATTGAAAATAAAACAAGAATACTAAAACTCACCATTGCCTAAACTAAGACAGAATATCGGAAGTATAGCCAAACTCCACCACATCGTAATAAATGTACAACTAAACTATTTCTGCAGACACAAAGATAATTAATAAGTAACATTATCCTCACTGCCAATAAATAAATACCTAAGTTAATAAAAGTTACCGGGAAATATCCTATTTATAAATAAACTGTACATAAGTACTTATGTCCTTAATTAATTTGCATGAGGAAATCTACCTAGTCATATGGAATTTATAGAGGTGTTGACCTAATATACTTATAAAAGTAACAACAATACAATTTACATAGAAAGATGTACAAATTAGGCGGTCTTATCGCTAAGAGCGATCTCTTCCAGACAACCTTTGGGTATGGGAAATATTGAATCACATCTCGCTCTTTCGTCCTGTAACTACATCACCTTGTGAACGCTTATGGTACGAGTTTAAGCAATCTTAAAGTTGGGCAGTTTGCCGATTGCTGGTAATTAAAAGGATGGTTATTTTGTTGATAATCCGGTCCCGGTTCTTTGTAAATTTCTTTATGAACGTCAGTCAAATCATGACGGCATTATCATTACATTTATTGATACTGACACACTTTGCTTTACTTTGTCAAACTACTCGTCACTGTCATGTTGTCATTCAAATAAAATTATTGTGATGATTTATTCGAAATAACGAAAAAAATTATAGCGAAAATATTATCCAAAAACACTTTGCAAATAAATATAAAAATGTGCAAATCAATATACGTACTATAAACCATGCAGGAATAGCCGTTGGGAAGATGTAGCTTAATTATAGCGATGTTTTATTGTAACAAAGCTACATCGGTGCTATTTCAGCAGATAGACAAAATTATACAAGTGTACACTTGTAGCATTTCTCATAAACATTGCTGTTCATGTGGTTATCAATACAAGAGCAGAAATACTCAGAAAACTATCAGAAGCAGGCATGACTATGTAGCCCCTAATAAAACTAAAATTGACTCAGTGCCTACCAACACTGATAATGAGTTAGGTATCAGTGTCAATACAGTTGAAACAAGACCCGACTCATATTTCAAAAATTCGGCAAATTCTGAAGCTAAATACGACAAACCCGTTATGTATCGGGTAGAAGAAACGACCCAAAATTGGGAATCTCCCACAAATAAACGAAAAAACATAATGGATAAGGGAAAATCAAATCAATTCGTAAAAGAGTCAATTTCCAAAAAATTGCACAGACGTAAAAGAAGAAGTGGAAATGCTCATAAAGATACTGGAGTTCAAAGTAAAAAAGAGAAAAAGAAAATTATGAAAACAAAAAAAGACGGCCCTCAGATTAGTAAACAGAAGCCTTCTAAATTAGTAAACACAGAGCAGTCAGCGTTTGATAGAAAATCGCTAATTAGTTTATATAGAAAAAGAAAAGAAAGATCAGATAAAAAACGGAAGTCCGTAGAGAAAAAAGCAGACATAATGTTTGAAGTGAAGCCCAATGGACAAAATGAGTATACTGATGAAGAAAATATGTTTAAGAGAAAAACTGAGGAAACCTGTATTAAAGGCCTATGTTCGAAGGCAAAGAAAATGAAAGATAAAGATTTTGTTTGCTCTTGTGAAATCAAAAAAAAACCAGAACCATCACCTGTCAGATGTGCGGATAAAACTTGCAGCAAGGAATTCAATATGGGTAAGAAAAGTTCAGTGACAAAAATTAAAGAGAAAATGTCTCAAATATTCTATAAAAGCTTTACAAAAGGTCGGAAAATGAAAATTGATCCTAACAATATTTGCGAAGAAGGTGTTTGTAAAGACGCATATAATCAAAATAATACAGATATTTGTTGTAAATGTAAACTAAAAGTTAAGAAATGCAGTGATATAACTTGTTCTTCTAACAAAAATAACCAATCATTTTGTAAAAAACGGTGTATATTTAGGTCTAAAAAGAGTGTAAAAGAACCTAACCAAGAGACGGTTGTGGTACAAAATGAAAAAGATCAGACTGGCGATCCGCTCTTTGAAATTAAGGTGAATGCTATGGACATGTGTGTGATGAATTCGTCAGAAATTAAAGACAAAGTAAAGTCTCTAGGACAGATAAAGAAACGAAACAAATGCATTTGTCCATCTCACGAAAAGAGGAGGCAGTATATTATCAAAAGAGAAGCATGTTTAGATGGATCATGTCGTAAAGCATTAAAAGATAAGAAAACCAATTTTACTTGTAATTGTTTGAAAAACAAACTTTGGACATGTTCTGAGACTACTTGTAATAAAGCTGTGACTTTCGAAAATGGTGACAATTGTTTGTGTGAATGCCCATCTCCGCAAATTCAAAAAGATTTGGATAATAAGAATAAGCCATTATTTGAAATGCAAGTTGATTCTAATAATATGTGTATTATAAATACCGATGAAATGATACATAAAATGGAAGAGATAAAGAGACGATCAAACAAATTATGTCATTTAGGTATTTGTAAAGAAAAAGCTGAAGATCGGGACGCCCGCATTTTATGTAAATGTAAGAAACTTATGAAATATGATGAATGTGCAGAAGGCACTTGTAAATTAGGTGATAAATACGAGGTTCGTAAGAAAATGGTAAGAGGAAATTTGGACACCAAGTCACTCAGAAATATTACATCGAAATTTTCTGGATTTTGTGCTCGAATGTTTTGTAAATCTGATAATGATCGTCAAAAACAGAAAAGAAAACGAAAATTTAGAGTACGTTCTAGTATGTTACGTACTCAATCAGATAATGTTCACAAGCGTAATGGTTTGAAAATTATGACAAAACAGGGTAAAGAATGTGCCAAAAATTGCTGTTCGTGTGATAATAGCAACACAAAGAAACAGCCAAATGTTGAGAAAATAAAAGGAAATGTTGCAGTTGCTGCTGTAAAGGCCCAGCCAAAACAAACTACTAAAAAGAAAATAGGTAAACCTGATGAGATCAAATCAGCCGTAACATCTCGACCAGAAATAGTTAAGAAATTGAGAGTTCGTAAACGAAAAGTTGAACCTGATGAATTCAAATCAGCCGAAGCACCTCAACCAGAAACAGACAAGAAATGGAAAGTTCGTAAAAGAAAGGTTGAACCTGATGACATTAAAGCAGCCGAAACATCGCAACCAGAAACAGTTAAGAAATGGAAAGTTCGTAAAAGAAAACTTGAATCCGATGACATTGAATTAGCCGAAGCATCTCAACCAGAAACAGCCAAGAAATGGAAAGTTCGTAAAAGAAAAGTTCAACCTGATGACATCAAATCGGCCGAAGCATCTAAACCAGAAACAGTGAAAAAATGGAAAGTTCATAAAAGAAAAGGAGTCGAGGTTCCAGTCCCTAGTACTAAGCTAGCAAAGAAATCAAGTGAAGTTGTGAAAAAGAAAATACAAGCAATATGCCTTTGTCATCATCAATGCCAGTGTAACTTAATAGTACAAAAAAGAAAAAGGAAAAACAAAATGAAAAAACAAAAACGAAAGGGCTATGATAAGGAAAAAGAGCTAAAGAAAAAGGCTGCAGATCAAAGATGGACGCAAGAATATTTAGAGAAAAAGAAACAACTTGCAAAAGTGCGAAAGGGATTTATGAAACAAGAGGAAAAAAGGCGCAAAAAGCAAAAAAAGGAAGAAATGGAAGTTATGAGACTGCTAGAAAGTGCAGATGGTGGAGCCAGGCGTACCAATTGCTGTGTAGAACTATTTACACAAATACTAACAGCTGGCATTCAAGCAGTGAAGGTCGTCTTGTATGCCTTGTTCAAAGTTATAACAGATCCCAAAGGAAGTTACTGGTACACTAGAGAAAGAATGCAAGATCCGCACGCTACCTTCATCATGATAAAATCAGCTATAAGAAAAGGTTGGAGAATCAGAAAGCTGAAGGTAGCGAAATGTATGAGAAATTCAGAAACAGTGAGTATTTTGTCTGATGAGTTTAAGGAGAGTGCCATTTATCAGACATTTGCAGATAAAGGCAAAACAAAAAAGGAGCAACAGGAATATGAAATTGAATCTAAGAGAAGAAAAAAAAGGATCCGGAACCGACATGACGCTGCGCTTTTTGGGTGTCGTCATATGCTTTTGACGACGTTAAGAAGAAGGCCTTGTTTGTGGGTGTATCACGTTTGGCCTGAAATGTATCCTCAATGTTTGGGTTGCTTGTCATTTATGAAGAACTTTGGGCATATATGTCTGTTTATGGTTGCTTTAGCAGTCTGGACGCCATGTATTGTGTTGTGTGAGATCACGAGAGCACTCTGTTGCTGTATCCTGTGTACTGGTTAAGTGTCTTGTGTGTTAAATAAAATTGTTCTTTTTTTGGGCTGTTTCTATCCATTGTTTAAAAGTTAGGCAGGTAGTTGAAACGACAGATAGCTGCCTGTCCCCACGGTATATTAGATAAACAGTACTTTATCTTCATATTAAAACGCCCGAATCGACACACGTCCACATACATGTCATTTACACGGCCGCTGGGCAGACTTGGGCAAACAAACCCACGAAGTGCCACCACGTGCGCCGCGAGCCGGTTCGCTGTCAAAAAAAGACAGACTTAAAATGCAGTTAAATGTCATTGAACAACTAAGTAGGTTTTATGAAATACTAGCTTTTGCCCGTGACTTCGTCCGCATGGTATAAGTTATTTGGAAAGCATTTTTCATTCATAGTCAAAAAACAGTAATCAATTTTGGATAGAAAATGCCGCTTGTGAACCATAGCGATATTATAATAACCATACCTATTAAGGGTGAATTTCCCAACAGCAAATTTTACGCGGCATGAGTGAAATCGGCAGTGCAGGATGATACAATGAGGCTATATTTTTTTATTGATAGAATGCGCTATCCCTTATACGAGACCATAAATATTTTTTGATTAGAACTGTGTCAAATTTGGAATAAAAAATGATAAAGCACCATATTTTTCATTTCGGTTGCGCGGTCAAATCCATTTTTCTGTTTAAATTCCCTTATATAGTAAAAACTTTTGGTTATTTAGTATAATTGCTTATTTCATTTAAATCGTGAATAGTAATAGTACTATCACATAATAATTTCATAATTAAATCTATTTAATTAAATGACTTATAAGTAAAAATGCATGTGGTCAAATAAAACTTTTCATATCGGTGAATTTTAGTTTGTCGAGAATATTTTTGCGTGGGACTACTCTAGCTCCTTCCCCCGCGCTAAAACGCTACATACCAGTGAAAATAATCAATTTTTAAAACCCCGTCTGTGGCCCTTATTAAACATACGTAGTTTAATAGGGCCCAGGATCTGGAGCCAATACCTAATAGGAAAAACACAATAAACACAACATGTTTTAGTTTTGTATTTATTATATTACTAGTTAGCATAATATCACACCTATGAATGCACATAAATCAAAGAAAAGAATAATAATGGACCTTATTAAACTAAAGTAACGAAAATTGATTAAAAAGCATATTTCCAGATAACATTTTGATCCAATTATTTTACCTTTCAACAAACTTTGACATTAAAAAAAAATAAAGACATAAAATAAAATTACATTAAAAATAAAGACATAAAATAAAATTAAGCAAATTCTGTGGACCTTATTAAGCTTATAGTTTTTTTTATCTGGTTTTACTCAACACTGAAGTGTAAAAATGTATCGATTTTCTAATTACTAATGCCGTAATCAACAAAAATTTATTATCAATAAAAATCACATGGATAACAACGTGGTTTTAGCAGGTGCTTCCATAACTGCAATCTAAAACCTTAATAAGAAATATAAAAAAATAAGTTTTTAAGAAATAAAAAACATTACACTACAATAAACATTCAAATTATATTACAATTTCTCACAAAAGTTAAAAATAAAGTAAACTTGGAATTAATTAAATCACAAGTTCGACAGTTTAATAACGGCCGGCCCTTTAACCCGCCTTTCAACAGGCCCTTATTAGGCTTTGGTAGTCACTTTACTAAATTTGATCTAAAATACACTTAAATAAAATATACATTGTAACTTTACCCTGCTTTAGCATCAATAAACTGTAAAGTTTACCTCGAAACAGCAAGATTTAAAAGAAACAAATTATTACAACCACAATTTCGTTGTTTCCGGAAGAAAAAATACTATCAAGGGACGCAGATCAACACCCTGAACGGCTTCTTAGCTACTGACACGATGGAGTTTCGTGCGTGACTGCGCTGACGTATATTAGCTTTCCTATTGGTCCTTTATATGTGTGCGTAACAAGAATAAAATAAAACCGTTGGAAGTGCATTTTTGTAGAAGTGGCCCTCGATAAACACCGGCTCTTGATACCCGCAGGTACCTTATTATAGTTTTTGTGTTGATAGTATCGTAAATGATTACACTATCATCACGAAATCTATTTCGATAGTTAAACATATTTCGATACTCACCAATACAGTTCTTCTATCACATCATTCTTAATATTTTACATTCAGTTCATTGATAAAGTTATTTCATTAGATTCGTCCGTATGACCGACAATGGGTCGTTGCATAACCTACTCGATGGTATCGATAATACGTTATTTTCAAGTGATAACTTTTGGTAAAAAGTATTGATAGTATTGAAAGATTTTATGCCTCATCATACTTCAATCTGTCAAAAACTACTGCATTCATACCTTAACCTATGTCTACGCTATAGTGCAATTTTGCATGATTTTCGAGCTGAATACTGCTTATAACTGGACACTTTTTCAACTCTTCCCTCAAGATATAGTTTTTAATTGATTACCGTTATCTCTTCTTACCTCTGTCTTCCATGGTGCTAAATTCATTTCAATCTACACTAATATTATAAAGAGGAAAGATTTTATGTTAGTTTGAGACCTTAGGAAGGGCTTTTGTCACAATATTAAGTCATCAGGGGGGTAAAATAGAGGACGCAAGTTTGTATGGAAAATCCGACTTCAGGCGCGGCTGATATCGCGGGACGTTAATAAATAAGCTGTGTATGAATAAATACTTAACTGACCTAACGTTGTTCTGGAACTACCAACTACGGTTGGAATGAATTTGAACAAAGTACATAGGTCACTGATGGTGCATTTAAAAAGAGGTAGATGGGTCATCTCGTACTGCGCGGCGATTCAAATTCGATGCTCTGAGCACACGTTATTTTACGTGTCAAATGTCATATTTGAATGCAAAATTGTGCAGATTACAGAATTTGAATATATCAATTTCCGCGCTGATGAGATGACCTATCTACCTCTTTTTAAATGCACTATCAGTGACATAGGTACTTTGAAGTTCAACGTAAAATGGTTACAAAATTCGCTTCCAGATGGCATTACCTTCCATATAAAATTTCTTTCCTTTTGTGGGAAAACTTTATTAATAGATTTTCTGAATAAAAACTATCCTATGTCCTTTCTTAGATCTCAAAACTATCTCCATAGTAAATTTCATGTGAATTGATTCAGTGGTTTACGCGTCAAGACGTACCAGACAGACTATCGCGTATCGCGGTTGTAATTTTCCCGTACAACAAAATGTCATTACTATGAAATCCTGAACCGCGATATGTTAGTTTTTATCACGAGTAAGTTAAATACACCTAACCAGGTCAACCTCCAATTGAGCCTTGTATCCTGGCCTCCAAGTTTCAGATTTATAATATTAGTAAGTATGTATGTATAAAATCATCTTTATGCCGGATGACAACTGTCAAAATTGAAACGGCCACATGATCAGGCTCATATCTCGATAACTACCTAGACTACTGTACCGTTACCATGAGTTTACGGCGGTTTTACTCGCTAGCGACGACGTAAAAAAAGTGTATGAAAAATTGCACAGCGCCTCTAGCGGTTACTTGGAAAACTAAAATTTTCCATACACTTTTTAATCTCGATAACTACCTACCCTAGACCACAATAGACAGATTTATATTCGTACAGTAGTATATCTTGGCCGTATTTTTGAAATTAGAACCTACGGATGGGCGGAGCGCTAGGGTTGGTACACAAAAAGTAAAATATGTCTTTATATTTTTATTGTACCTATGTGTATTGTTTAGGTTTAGGAATGAGTCATATTTTAATTAAAGATTATTTATCAAATATAATAATAAGTTTAATGTCTATTAACAGCACATTATGTCAGACTACCCCACTTTGACCTTAAGACCACCTCTATATCCTAAGTAATATAAGCTAGTTTCCATAGTTCAAATATGTAGGTAATGTGAAAATTTCAACTGTCTAGCTATTGCGGGTCATGAGATACAGCCTGGTGACAGACAGACGGACAGTGGAGTCTTAGTAAAACGGGCCCGTTTTTACACTGTCAGTTCGATGAGACGAGGTACAATTTACATTGAGCCTTAAAAAAAGTACAGTAAATAACAGGATATGTAAACCATATTACTTAATTAGTTTACTTAAAAACGAATCGACCGTAACACAAATAATTTAACAGTGCGTACGGGCGCGCACGATGATTGTTGGCAGCCAACTGATTTACGCACCGACGTCGGTGCGCTTGAGAGTAGGCGCGCAAGTACATCGAGTGAGAGATGCTTGTTACCGGGTTTTAGCCAGGACTAAGCTCTATTAGCTAGCCAATTAGAAAACCAATTAGAAAAGGTTATGTCTGATCTATTTTTTTTGTAATAAGGCCTTTTTTTGTTATTACAAAAAATTAGACCAGGTTTAAACTAGGTCTAAATATTAGCTGACAACAGTAAAATTAATAATGACATTTTCGTGACAAAACCTAAGAGAAACGCTTTTCTAATTGGCTAGCTAATAGCTTAGCCCTGGCTTAGACCCGGTACTAAGTTTTTTGTAATAACGGGGAAAATGTTTAACAAAAGTTTTACTTTTTTGTTAAAAATTAGTGCCTCTTTCGTCCCTTTCAATTTTATGTAATTTATTTTGCAGCATAATTTTTTAAACAGTTATAATAAGATGAGAAAAAATTGCAATTTAGAAATTATTTACATGTTATGATTTCCCCAGAGTGAGAGATGCAATTAAGAAAGTTACCTTCTTAAATATAATAAAAATGTCTTCCTAGCCGAATTTCGACTATAGGGGCCAATCACAACAGAGATTAGCCAACTACCTACGCGGAAGATATTATAGTGCACAAGTGTGTGCGCAATACACAGGTGCACTATCTGTTCCTTCACTCTCATAATTCGGTGAGACGGCAGTCCAACATGACCGTAGAGATCAGGCGCAGGAACAACGGCTTAACGTGCTTTCCTAGGCACGGGGGTGTTAACACCACCAACTTCCTGACTTCGGAGCTGTGTCTGAGTTATTTCAAGGCAGAAAAACCCAAACACTTTCGGCCCGACCCGGATTTGAACCCGGGACCTCGTGGATAGTACCCAGCGTGCTGACCACTACACCAACGAGTATGCATGTTTCATCAAGTCTACGAAGCTTAAAACAAATAACAACATCTATCCCTACCCAAAGATAAATTTCCCTTCCCTTCCTTTATGCATATATATTATATATATTATATCACAAATCCCATGAGTTCTACTTATTTATATATGTATATATATATATGTCGTCTGACAGAAAATAAACACGATTTTTTTGAGCGTGTAATCACAAAATATGTCGGTTGATATTTAATATCAACCGAAACAGTTACACTTAGAAAGCCTGCAAAGCTCCAAGGCACATAAACAAGGACACCACAAAAGCATAGCTATTGTAAATAAAAAACCAGTCTAGTCTCCATTTAGTCTGTTTCATAAGCCCTAGTAAACTAATGCGATGAGGATAAAACCACGGACAAAACCGATAAATAAACAAGTACGGTCTCCGTCTTAGCGATTTCATGTATAACTCGTCATCATAATCATCAGATTTTTCACAAATTCTGTTAGGTTTTTCGTTTATCGGGCACTTTGGGCATCTTCTGACATTGCTGCGATTCGTCCTGCACTGACGAAAAATGGGTTTACTTTGTTTTTGGTTCTTGCGTAGTCCTTCATTATCTTTATCTAATTTTAACTTTCTTCTTAAGCAAGTCAAGAGATGATTCAGATCCACGTGTATGTCTGCATTCCTGTATATTTTTATTCATTTGAATACTCACACCATTATTACGCGAGACACGGTTTAAATGACCATATTCAAATTTATTACAACACATGTCACATAAAATCTTCTCTTTCGGGGTCTGACAAGCTATATTTATGCCTTTAACTTTCTTCTTACGACTTCTCTTTTTCTTGCAGTTTTTATCTGCTGGCTTTTTCTTCTTTGTTTCTTTTTTGAATTTGGTATATCTTGGACGCGGACCATCACCACTCATCTCGCAAATGTGGCTTTGGTACTTTCTCTGGTCCACATCTTTTTGTTAAATATGTGTTAGTGCATGTGGCGACATCAAATACGTCTGCATCAAACCAGCATCAGCGTCGGACTGTAGGAGTGTTCCGATCTACTACGGCCGTTTACATTTTTGCCTTTTAGTAGGTAATCGGTTAAGTGTTTATATTCGTCTACCGACAATTTCTTGTATCATCATGTCGAGTGAGATAGATATATTATGTGATCGTACTCTTTCTAAATTAATTCGTATGTAGGTAACGTAAGTTTTAATTATTTGTTTTCATGTTGTGTGTAATAGCAAGATAGCCTGTCTCGTTTTAGCAAATGCCCTAGTTTTGTATATAAGTAGGTCATTTCTTAATAAATTCATTCATTACTGTTTTGGACCTCTTTAACTTACCTATCTTCGCCACATACTTACTACGAAGCACCCTTTCACAGTGCTTACTGGACTATCATCACAAAAATGATGTATGCTTTTATCTTGTGAAATATGACTGGGATGTATTCTACATTTCTGATCATCCCTAACGGTCATTTGCGTTCTAATCGATCTTTTACGACTTTTGTTACGTTCGTTGTTACAATCTGGTTTTTTTTGTTTAACCACATTAAATGCATTACAACGTCCAGGATATAGGTTATCGACGATTTGCTTACCATGCTTCAGTATCAATCCCTTCCATAAGTAATAATAATTTTGACTAGTGTTATCATTGTCATCTTCAAAGCATAAATTTTTAACTTTACTACATTTTGGTACTTTAATGTAATCAATATCAGTATTTGTACCGCAGGTGTTTTTCTCAGGTTTATCAACAACACTAAGAGACGTACAGTTGCTAATTTTAATGTGACAGATGATTGGTCGTCGAGGTGTTTTAACAGTTTCTTATTGTGTCTGATCACCACAAAGATATTCAGGGACACAGCTTTTACACTTTTCTACTTTGGCACATTTACTAGTAATTTGTAGTTCTTTGAAACTGTCTGTTCTTTTTATAGGTTTTCGTACATCGCGTTGCGTTTCAGTGGTACTAATATGCCATTTTCGACTCGACAGTCATCAAAAAACAGGATGGCAGAAATAGGTTTGACTATATGATTTAAGGCCATTAAGTATTGATTTTTTACTCTGTTTAGGTTTAGTTGCCAGAGGTGTTGTATGTTCTTTGTTTATTAAAACATGTTCATTGGATATATCGTTAGTCTTTGTCGTCGTCGCGGAGCCAAAATGTTGTGTAATTTTATTCCACAGCGTTAACTTCTTTCCCATCACACAAATATCTGCATCGGTAACTGCATCGGTTTCGGATGTTTTTAAGACTTTTCTCCGTTTTATTTTATCCATAAATATCCTACTTAAACTATTATTCTGTCGAACTCTGTTGCTACTTTTTGCATCCAAGTTCGTAATAGGAACACTGACAGAAGATTTTGGGATATCATTTTTAATTGTACCCTTCGAGCTTTGGTGTAAAGCATGAACCAAAGCAATTGCTTCTTGTTTGTTACCCTTTTTGTCGATTCTCATTTCAGTGTATTTTTTCTTTTCATGTGTATTATGTATATTTTTGACCTGTGCTACTTTGTCAAAGTTTATTGAACTCGAGGCTCTTTTACATTTTAAATCTGTACTGCCGTTTGTGTTTTTCTTTTTGCCATTATCTTTCTTTGACCTCTCGTTTAATTCCTTCGGTGTAAAATTAGACTGCGATTTTGTCATCCTTCCCATTTTGGCTTTGATGTTAGGACTACTTGGACGTTTTGTATCCTCGCCTATATCATTGAATGAAGTTCTTAAGTTAATTTTGTCTAGTTTTTGGCTTGGAGATGATGTCCAGGTCTTCATAGCCATGTTACTCCTCCTAAACCCACTTTGTTCACGTTCAAACCTTTGTAAAGTGTTACTTCCTTGTAACAGGTAGTTGATTTCCTTGAAAGTCATTATTAATAGAAAGCTTACGAATAGCTGACACAGGTTCATTGAATATTTGCGCACTTTGAGAGCGATCACTGATAACTCTTCTATAATTTCTATTTTTTAACTACAGATAATAAATGGTAATTATTTCATTGTTTTAAAATTAATTTGAATAGCTTTGTAAGTATTAGAATTTCTTGATTGAATAATAGTTATCAGAATGTCAGAACACATCAGGGATCTAATTTTAAGCATCATCTTCTTCGTACATGAATGTCGTTTTTGGATCTGAAAGTGAAGTGTGATGTTAGTACAAGAAGTAGCGAAGGCTTGACTTACGTATCTATCTACGTTAATAGTTTATAACATAATAGTTGATGCCCAAAGGTATGACTGGTAAAGAAGGCCACTTGGCATTAAGTCCATCTTTTGTACATAATTTTCATTTGTGCAATAAAGCTAAAATAAATAAATTAATGATGACGATTAAGTTACTTGCACCTACAAGATGGAAGATCTATATTATATATCTGTGCCCAGAGGCACCCGCAGGAAGGTACCTACGTGACCTGTATGAAATGTCTAATCATGTATTGTACAGTTTCCTTTGGAAATTGAACCTTTACGATAGAGGGTCCTAGCGTAAGATAACATAAGTTTTAAAGAATAAGTTACCTGGAGCAAACGCCGTGATTTGTCCCAATTTCGAAAAACAATGTTTTATCTTGTTCTCAACCACGTCAAGGAATTTTTGGGATCTCTCTTATACTACGTTAAATTATAAACTAATACTAAATCGATTCGACTTTATAAAATCATCACAAAATCGTTGTCGATTGATTCCATCTAATCAATAATTGATGAATTTTATCAATGTCAGATTCTGATGCTATCACGAGAAATCATAGCCTGAACAAAAAAGATTGTATAATAACTTGTCTAACATGAAACTTAAAAATACGTATATATAGTAGGTATAGCCTGACCAGGAATATATGGGACCTCGCCATATTGCGGAAAACAACATGAACTAATAATTTCTTTTACTGGCAACAGAAACCACAAATCGTCACTGACATGCCATCAATTGTCATAATGATTAGTGTCAAAGTGAACGCGTAATCTAATTTTCGACCAAGTGCAATTTTTATGTGATAAAAACACCAATAACTACCTATTCGTTTTCCTAAGAGAAAAGTGGTTTACGACTAGAAAGTCTATGTGATCACCTCGGTTTCTTTAAATTAATTACTGATATAGTTGTCATCATGAATTTTTGGTACGTCATGTCATGCGATTAGTGAAAATTGGCCACTGATGGCTACGGAGAATTTATAGTAACGATTTTAAATAATGATTATAATAAATACTCGTACTTAGTTTCAGTTTTATTTTCTTTATTTCAACCCTACTGGGATATAACAACTCAAATAGTTCGTAGAGTTTTTTAAGATTACCTATAAATTATATAAAATTATGATAACATTATAATTAATATAATTTAGAAAAACAATGGATTATTGTTTCTTTTACCCATTAGTGGTTTTGCAAAAATAATTATGTTTTAGTCCAAAATTCAAGACCAATATTACAAAGAGTTACTAAATTTTATAAATACTCAATTTGCGAGTGTTCTGTCACAGGCAGCAGGCTTAAAAAATTAACATGAATGTAAACATATAAAAATGTTTTTAATGTTGAGTTGCCAATCTAAGCGGTATGATTATACCGAGTATTGTCATATAAAGTGCATTTGAAGCGCCCTTAATTCAGGTCCCATATATTTCTGGTCAGGCTATAGTATCATGGACGAATTATACTAGGACTGACAATCGCCATACAAATTAGCGTTCCCCAGAAATATCCAAAATAATGATCAATATCCAGATTTTCGTGAAATGTAGTGTTTCGCTGCCGTCGAAAGACTCCCATGCTTTTAGCTTTGGATTTAGTACTTTAAGAAATCATAAATGGCGTCTATATAAATAACATCATGCAGCGCCTTGGGAAGTCAAAATATGTTCTATTTTGATTTCCAGAAACACAGAAAGAAAGATAAATTGCGTAAATATTCCGGGGCTGTCACGCTGTAAAACTCGCACAAGTTAACCTTACAAAACGAATTAATAATTATTCTATGAAATAAACCAAGGAAATAAATCATTTTACAGATATTATACAGGGTGAAATCAAACGGGCGTATGATAGGGATCAATTCCAAACTTTTAGCTCTGTTAATAGGGGTCTATACTTGAAGAAAAAAAAGTTACTTATGTTGTTTTTTTTTTTCAAACAAATGTAAAATACAAAAAAGTCTGGCAACGATTACAGTTAATTTTTTTTTACCAGAATAATGTAGGTTGGCCTTTCGTTGGGTTATTCTCATAACCATCCAGCAAATAAGTTTACTTAGAGAGAAAACTAAAACCCCACAATTCGCATTAACAAAAATATTATATCAATTTTTACCAGAAGTTGCCCATGCACGTTATTCCCATAACTTTTAATGATATAGGCGTTTAAAACAAAAGGTAGTTTTTTTGAGACACCACACTTTCACCTTTCGACTATTTGTATCTAAGCCTCAGTTTGGCCGCTGTCTGTTTTTTTTTATTAAATCGTAAAGTTGACGATGCTGAGCAGACAAATTCGCGGACATCCGCTAGTAAGTAAAATTATTTTATCCCTAAGTAGGTAATTGTTTGTATAAAATCTCAAAGTTCAACCCTACAACCGAGTGAGAATGGCATTGAAATGTCAAAATTGTCGATTAACTACACGTATGGATATTGGAAACTGACAGCCACACGACACTAAGCACCTAATTACTCGTAGGTATACATTGACGATAGAACTTCAACTTATAATCTGACGTTAAGCAGTAATCGATAACAAACTGTCTCTTGAAGTGTCAGTTGAAACTTGTGCTATGACATATTTAGGTTTTTTTTTTCTATGGTGTGCTATATCAGCAGTGTAGATTATCGAAGGCCTAAATAATCACCATGAAATCCTGAAAATAATCATTTTTGAAGTTTTTAAAAATTAGAATGACTAGCCTGTCCGATTTACGAAATCAAATATTCTAAATAAGTGCCATCTATTATAACTAGCTAAATTTACCTCGTTTCCATTCGTCGTTTGATGGTCGAGTGAGCCGTGCTGTTAAAAATATGTAATAAAAACAGCGACTGATACCTCCAGAGTCATCTAGTGAGATACAAATGAATCAAAAATCGGAGAACGCATCTTATTATGACGATTGATAGTCCTTATAATATATTCGTCCATGGTAGTATGTACTGTTTGGGTCAGACTTACAGTAGGTATTTAAAGAAACCATAAAATAAAAAGTTACTGATTGCGTGCGACTTATCAACGCCCAGCACATAGGATGCTGAAATTTTGTACAAATAAGTATTCCTCATATACATATGATGTAAGAAACGATTATGAAAGGCATTTGCCCCTAAAGGGGGTGAGTTTGTACTAAACTCCGTCATTTTTGAAGCTAAATTAATAAAAATAGCTATTTGGTTAGATATTAGGAAAGACGTATATCTACTTTTAAGTTATTTTTTGCTTAAATCTAGTACCTAAGTAACTGACCTAACACAACGTGTTAGATCAGTTTCGGTATCAAAGTAACGTGGGGTCGTTGCGTTGGATCAGACTATTTTCGGCGGCGGCTCGCGGCGTGCACGCAACGATATCGCCGCAATAACGCCGCGTGCTCGCAGCGTGTCGGCGAGTACCTTCAGACTTCGCACAATTATTTGTTAGTAGCCATCTACAGTCATTCTGACATCGTTTTGTAGTCTTATGCACAGCGATCCTTAGATTACACGTAAATATATGTGCGATATTATAATGGCACTAGACTTCCCTTACGAATTGTTTATAGAAGAAATTACAACAATTCTTTTTTCTTCTATTCAATGGTCTTTTGAGTAAGATAGCTAGAAGTAGCTTCTCGTCTGAGTCCATTTTGTAAATGACGAAAGCCGTTACCGACGGTACCGAATACCAAGCGCGAGTTCGCTGCGTACTCGCAGCGAATCGCCGATTAAAACCGCTCGCCGCTCGTTTGAAAGGGCTTTAACACACCCTTAGCATAGAACCTTTCCACACCATCTAGATAAAATTGAAACCTGACTGGCTGACAGACGAAAAGAGGGAACTCTTCGGGCACTTATAATTAATTAAAACAAAAATGCAAAACAACAACCGCCATCAAAAAATCACACCAAAGAGTTTGAAATAACTTTTTTATCGACAAGTGAAGAAAACGTGGAAGGAAGTCGGCGTCAACCTGTGTCAACATACACGTACATACAAGTACAATACTCCTGATTAGCACTAGCAAGCACCGGATTCCTTTCACGTGTTTCACTTTGTGATAAAAAATATATTTAAGGCAGTTATTTTTTTAGGGTTCCGTACACGAAGGATTAAAACGGGACTCTATTACAGTACTAGTACTTGTTTCTGTGCTATTACCTTAGATTACTAAGGCTCCGCTGTCTGTCTGTACTGTCTGTGTACAAAATATTAAGAGTTACCTCGATTCCATTATCAAATCCTAACTTGGTGACAATGGGACCACCTCTGGAGTATGCTCTTCCAATTAAAGAAGGAGTTTTAAAAGTTGGTCCAAAATCAGTGAACATAAAAAAAACATACATACAGTCGAATTCGGACATAGAACCTACTCCTTTATAATTCATCTGTCTGTAACTCTGGTGAATAATCTTACCAAATGTACTAACTAAATCATGATAAACGGGTGCGGTGGTGAAGGAACTACCTCCTAGTGGTTTACCACGGGCAACGACATCATAAACTCCAGTTTGTCATAACAAAATTGCGGCTGAATGATCATATCAGCGATTCCGGTGGTAGGCTCCGTTAAGTGCCGCCTAGTAGCTACCGCCCTTCCACTGGAGCCCGGTGCCATGCAGCTTGCTGTGGTCCGTCGGTTCCGTCGACTCTGCCTTCACGTCATTTCAAATATAAATAAATAAATATTATAAGAAATCGATCGTGAGTATCAAACTTTTTACCAGAACTGAGATTATCATTCTTTCGTTAATTCCTCTGGTGAATTTTTAAACACAAAATATTCTGTAATTCGAACAATAATACCAAAGTTATAATGCGTAGAGCTGGAGTTTACCATCTATACATATAATAAAACAGTAAAACCAATGCGTCTGTACATACATTGAGTATTTTTACCAAAAACTAATTGAGGGTGATGTTAAAATAGTAACAGAATAGGAATCTACAACTTTTAATTTTTTTGTGTGTTTATCTGTTTGTACACGCTAATCTCCGGAACTACTTAACGGATTTGAATGAAACTTTTTTTATTGTGTAGCTATTGAGTCTGGGCATACTAGGCTATAACTTATTTTGAAGATCGGAGTACCTGACGTGGAACCTTAGCAGTACACTTAAACTAAGAGATATATAAAAGCAGCGCCTTAAGAAAAGTTAGGGTAATGAGCATTTTCTATTGACGTACACAAATTGAAGGCCTGAAGCAACTGATATGGAACCCTCGCAGCTCAGCTCAATTATAAGAGATACGAATAGAACACCTTAGGGAACATTGTTCAGCGTGATGAGCACTTTCTATTGATGTAAACAAATTGAAGGTCTGGAGCAACTGATATAGCTCAACTCAACTATAAGAGATATGAATAGAGCGCCTCAGGGAACAATGTTCAGGGTGATGAGCATTTTCTATTGACGTACACTAATTGAAGGTCTGGAGCAACTGATATAGAACCCTAGCAGCTCAGCACAACTATAAGAGATATGAATAGAGCGCCTTAGTGATCATTGTTCATCGTGATAAGCATTGTCTATTGACTAACACAAATTAAAGGTCTGAAGCAATTTGATATGCTAAATTACTTTAGACTGATTTTCAAACTCCCAAGGTAATCCTACTATCTCCAAGTTACGATCTGGTGACGGAAACCTGGATAAATTGAGTGAATCCTTTAGATAATTTTATGGTGCTCACCTTAACGCTAAGTACCTAGTTCGTGGATACTTTCACTACAGACAGTTTGTCGAAATTTTGTTAAATTAATGTATTTGTTCATTTCATTAATGAAGGATCAAAGTCAATGGGCACTATTTTTTTATACTACTTATCACCTTCTAACGGCAACTGAACTATAAGAATAGTCCAACTTACTTTACGATATACGGGAAAGGGTAGGTAGGCCTTTGCCCAGCAGTGGACACGACAGGCTCCTAACAATAATAACATTACGATAGTAGTTACTTACAACCCGACCTTTGAGTAGGCTAGGGACGCAATAAAATGCTAAACCACATTCATCTATTGCGTCTGACGTTTGAGTCTGACCTGAACACTAAAACCTAAAGTTCATATTGGAAAAAAAATCCACGTACTCTTAATGACATCTCGGCGGTAGTGAAACGATAGGTTGCAGATTTTTTATTTTATTAGGATTACCCTGTACATAAGCAGCAACACACTAAAGTTCGACAAATCTCTATACAAAAGATACATGGACTCCAAACTACAATTGCTATCAAAAATAACAACATGTCCACAAACTGTCTCCAGCCAAAAAGTAAACTAATGAATTGCGGATAAAAAGAGGGGCACTTGTCATATACCCATAGGTATGGTCTCTTTCTCAAAGTTGCCATGAAGGCGTTACACTCAAAATCTGTACGCTCTTTTCTTTTTATAGATCTTTTACTTTTCAAGATTCGCAACCTCTTTGAAGGATCATTGTCAAAAACATGAATTAAAAAGTTTGTCACGGCATAACTTTCCAACTTTCGTTTTGCAGTTTTGGTAATTTGCAAAGCAGCTACTTTATGGCAAACACCAATCACTTTACTAGCAGGATAATTCATATCCTTTTTAATATTATCACAGCTTGTTTTAGGATCAGAAATAACATGATATGGAGCTCTTAGTAAGCTCCACGCAAATCCAGCGCCCATTTTAGTTACATCCAAAACTGATTCAGCTACCAATACACAGTCTGGTGTTTTATTATATCGTTTTATTTGTTTTTTTATGTTAATGGTTTTCTTCTTACGGTTTTTTAACCGTTTCTTACGTTTTTGTTGTCTTTTTCTTTTTTGGTTGTGTTTCTTTTTGATCGACTTTGTCGCTTCTTGTATTTTCAATGCCTTAGAACATTGGCATTCGTGGTGACACATACAAATGATTTTTGACTTCATACTTGGAATTAATAATGACGATAATTTTGATTTCTTTTTACAAATTTTACTCCCACATTCACAAGACTCAGTGTTTTTGCTAATACTTTTCATAACGCTGTTCACGTTTGTTTTAAGGAAATTGCATACATCGTTTTTAAAACTTTGAACTTTCGACATTTTAACTTTTTTATCATCTTGTGTTGCAAGCTGAAATTTATTTTTGACAGTGTTAGAAACAGAAGATTTATTTGTCGAACTCGTAGTTAAATGACCACTATTGGGCGTAACATTTCTGGTATGAGACGTTTTCCCCACAAGTCTCCAGCTTGCATACTTTTTTACAGATGTTTTTTTTTTAGGGGAAGCTTTATTAGGTTGACTTACAGTATTTACCAGTAAGTTTGTCTTTGCTCTCTTTATACATATATCATAGCATGAGCTAGTTTTCGTGTGAAATCTTTGAGTTAGTTTAAATAGCATAGTTTTTTTTCGACTAACTTTTGGTATAGTGCGAGTAACTTTAGCATTTTTAGCTGATTCATAGTATTTTGCCGTATTTTCAATGAGTAATTTACATTCCTTATTTAAACACATTCGACTGCGTTTTATTTTTAAATATTTTTTACTATAGGGCACAATCGTCTCAACTGCCGGCGCTGTACAGTTTTCATTGGTACATGGTGCTTTATTAGCTTCAAATTTACCATATGGTTTCTTTGCGAGGTTTCCGTCGGCATCAGCCTTATTGGACGACGGAGAGAGTTTCACTATGCTTTTAATTAATTTTGATATCTTCTTTATTTCAGCGATTATTTTATTCGACTTTGGAGAATCTTTTTTTATTTCGGTGCTTTCAAATATTTGCCCTGTAAGGAAAAACATTATGTTAACTATAGTATATTTAAATGTATGATTCTATACGTCATTATTATTACTGACCGTTCGAAGAAGTGATTTTGTGTTTATTCTTTCTGATATCTTTATTGGGAAACATTTGATGTACACTTTGCGGTTTCGGTTTGTTTTTCCTTCCTTTTTGACGGACTCTCCATATAGGTTTGGGGTGAGCTTGGTTTTCATGTTTTATTATTTTATTTCTTTCATTCACATTTCCACCCTTCAGTCTTCTTGAACCAAGCTTGCGTTGTGTCTTTTGAATCATAGACAAATTAGAAGGGTTAGAAATATTTTCTGTTAAACGTTTTAGTGCATATTGTTTTACAGGTGGTTGTTTTTTAAGAGAATCTTTATTACGTTGACTAACTGCTCTTTCCAGTAAGTTTGTCTGTGCTTTCTTCATACATATATCATTGCAAACGCTAGTTTTCATGTTATATCTTTGACTTAGTTTAAATAGCATTGTTTTTTTACGAGCACCTTTTGATATAAATCGAGTAATTCTAGCTTTTTTAGCAGTTTCATAGTGTTTTGCAGTATTTTCAATGAGTAATTTACATTCCTTACTTAAACACATTCGACTGCGTTTTATCTTTAAATATTTTTTACTATATGGCACAATCGTCTCAACTGCCGGCGCTGTACAGTGTTCATTGGTACACGGTGCTTTATTAGCTTCAAATTTACCATATGGTTCCTTTGCGATATTTTCGTCAGCATCAGCCTTATTGGACGAGAGAGTTAGTTTCATTATGCTTTTCATTAATTTTGATTTCTTCTTTATTTCAGCGGTTCTTTTATTTAACTTTGGAGACTCTCTTTTCATTTTGGTGCTTTCAAAGAGTTGCCCTGTAAAGAAAAACATTATTTAACTATAATATATTTCATATTTGGTTCTATACTATACATCATTATCATCATCCTAGCGTTATTCCGGTTGTGCACTCGCACACGAGGGTTCAGGGTCCGCTGACCATGTTCTAGGATATGTTAGATCTGGAGCGACCGCCATCTGACCTCCGTGACCCTGATAACAGGAGAACCTGACCAGATTTGGATCATGGTTACACATTCAGCCGCCTGAATGTGCAGGTTTCCTCATCATGTTTTCCTTCACCGTAAGAGCATCGGTTAGTGAAAGAACTAATGTACATAACCCAGAAAAAGTTATTATTATATGGCGCGGCACGTGGGATCGAACCCGGCTTCTCCCGTATGAGCCTGCATTACTGTACATACACTATATACAGTACCTATACTATATTTCATTATTTATTACTAACCTTTCGAAGACGTGATTTTGGCGAGGCGTTCATTGTTTCTGATATTTTTATTGGGAAATACTTGATGTACTTTTTGCGGTTTCGGTTTGTTTTTTCTTCCTTTTTGACGGACTCTCCATTCAGGTTTGGGTTGAGTTTGGTTTTCATGTGTTATTTTTCTATTACTTTCATTAATATTAGCATCCTTTTGAATAATAGACAAATGAGAGGGGTTTAAAATATTGTCTTTTAAATGTTTTCTTAATCTATTATTATTACATTTGCATCGAGCATTCATAAAAACCATTTGTGTTCGAGTATTTTTAAACTTGTTCGGTCTCTTGTTGTGCATTTGCAAATTCATGAATATTTTGCGATGGCTTTTCTTATTTGGCTGTAATTTTAAATATTCTTTAGACATTTTAGTGAGGCTGGAAAAAGTATTTGATGGTGAGTTCTTTTTCCAATTTTTCGGAACCAATGAAATCTTTCTTATCTTTGTGTTCAACCTTTTGGGTGGAAAACCTTCACATAATTCACAAACATAGCAATTATTAAGGGTTTTAGAACTATCCTTATTATTCACCATTGTTTCTATATTACTAACAGCAAATCTAATATGCTTTTTACGCCATTTCAGTTTTTTCTTACCTTTGCTTTGCAAGATGCTTTTTCTATATTTCCTCTTAAATGGGTTTGATTGAATTAATACAGGATTCACAACACAGTTCTCGTTTTCCAAATTTGCGACAGCGTCTCTCATGTGCCATATTTGATATTTTTGCTGGAATGCACTTTTGTGTAAAGCAGATATTTTATCTCTTAAGATTGCGTTTTTTTCCATTGTATTTATTTCCTGTTGAAAATAACCTACTTGATATTCTCTATGTCGATGAAAGTAGGAACCGTAGGTCCTTTTTTCGTTTATCTTCTTTGGAATTATGACATCTCTTTGATCTTTTCCAAGTTTTTTGATGTTGACGCCTCTATCATCTGGGTATATTGGAGATTCATATTTTTTGTAAAACTCTATATTAAAATTAAAAGCAGAACCCAAACGAACAGCTTTTTTTGAGATATTATTTTGAAGACGAGGCTTTAGTTTGGGCTTTTCTCGTTTAAGAGATGGATTAGAATATTTATTGATAGATGGCTCATTTCCTCTTAAAGAAGATTGCACTTTCTTTGTCTTCAAAGATGGACTTTTGACATTTAAAACTGATTGCGCTTTGGGAGGTTTCCAATTAGCCATTACATATTTTTCACACTGATATATGCAAGGCAAAGGAGTGTTCAACTGGGTCTCTTTTTCGTGATTTTTTCTGGTGATTTCGTTTTTGGTCTGTTTTAATGAATATAAACGATTTAACATAAGACCTAAATTCGAACTTTCACCATTGTTACTGACAGTCATGCTTTGTCTATTTTTCAAATTTCTGCTCACTTTTATTTTATTATTTCTGTTTTGATTTCCTGGTATGGGTGTCTTCTTTGAGCGGTAAGTTATTTTGTTATGTTTTGTTGTACCTTTCTCTGGGTATTTCAACGCATCGTGAATCATTTCCTCATCGTTGGTATGATGAGTTCCAGCTTTCTTACGATATTTATTCTTCTCTAAATGCAGTGACAATTTATCTTCAGACTTTTTGTTTCTCAATTTATTAGTTGTTCTTCGTTGTTTTATAACAGGAGACTGTATCTGCTCATAGTTAGGCGCGTCGCCCTTTTCTTTGTAGAACTTTACATTAAAACTGAAACTGGAACCGATTCGCACTACTTGTTTGTTTGATCCACATTTTTCATTCGGAAAACTATTGTTCATAGATGATACCGTGTTTCTTGATATACTTCTGTCTTCTGAACAATGACTGTTCATTGAATACGGCTTGACTGCTTTTTGTGTTTGAAGTTTTTGATGTTTGATGTAAGATTTAGACGTTCCACTGGATGTGGATATATTGGCTACTTTTGGTTTAGTTATCTTTTTAGTAGTATGTGTTGGCCTTATAATAGTTGGATTTGAAATTCTAGCAGTAAACTTCTTCCCTTTGAGTAGTTTTAAAGTACAAAAGCATTTATCTAAAAATGGTTTAAGACCGGATTCTTTTGTATTATGAGATTTATTTATCCGTAATAAATCTCGTTGTTGCAGATATGGTATATCAATCGCTTTATTTTTATGAACTTTATTTTCAGTCCTTGTTTTCTTTTTATATTCACTTTTAATTTTTTGTATACCAGTCTCTTTCATAGATGGAATTTCAGAATTCTTGTGTTTGTAAAACTCAACATTAAAACTAAAACTTGATCCAATTCTAACAGCTTGTCTTTGTGGCATTATTTTTTGTCTGTGCGGAGCAAAATCTTTAGAAGATAATGATTTAAGTGTTTTTGTTTCATTACTCATTTGTCTTTTGCTTGATCCAGTATCAGTTAAGGTTTTAACTGATTTGGTTCTTATTTTCGATCTGTCCATTGTGCTTATTTTCCTGCTTATAGATCGGTTTGCATAACACTCTTGCTTGATATTTGATCTACATGTAAAATCATCGCATGTACTGTAATTATAATTTGATGGCAGCAACGGAGATGTTTCATAAGCTAAGGGCTCTGAATATTGAGTCTTAGAATTGGATTTGCCTTGTATTTCATACTTATCCGGGCCTGATTTTGAGTGAGATCTATCTGATAGTTTCATAAATGATTGTGTTGTTTTGTTCCTGAAGGTTTTTTTCTTTGGGCGGATAATTTTTGATTTCTTAGTTTTATAATAGTCGTGGTTTGGCTTATTATCTAATTTCACAATATCATCATGAGATTCATTTTCTTTGTAAAATTGAATATCAAAACTAAAACTTGAACCAATTCTTACGGCACTTCTATTAGAAGTGCTTTCTTCATTATCATCATCATACGCCATGTTTTTTCTATGGTTATTTTTCAATAACTTCAGAATTGAGTACTTGTTTCTGTGTTGGTCTGATCTAGAACGGAATCTTGATATATTGCTACATTGATTTTTAGCGCAAGCTCTAGTCATGTCATTATAACAAGGAAATGATGTTCCTTTTGATTTTCTTGGTTTCTTTTCAACTTCTGACTGGTTTGGTATCTTTTTTTTTAGCATCGCTTGGACTCTTTTTTCACATAGCAAATGTTGACAATGTTTATCAAAGTATGGATCAACCCCTAATGTTTCTCGTAATGGTGTGATTGAAGTAGTTGATACATGTTTTAAATGCTTTTGTTTTCTTGTTAGCGTGGATTTTTTCACTTTAGGTTCACAGTCATATTTATCAATTAATACTGTCGAGGTAATTTGATTATCCTTTAAACTAGTCAAAGATTTTTTTAGATTCGGTGCATCGTTCACTTTTAAATTACAAAAACAGCGCTTTAACGTATAGTTGGTATGTTCTATGTTAGACTGCACTGATTTATTGTGACTGCGTACTTTTCTGGGAGAACTATATTTAGTTTTACTTGATACTGATCTAATTTCACTTATTTTATTTTTCCTAATTCCATTTTGTGATAATTCACCTTTGTTTTCGGCATTTTTCTGTTCTTTGTAAAATTCAATATTAAAACTAAAATTAGAGCTTATGCGTACAACCTGTCTCTTTGGTTCTATATCTTCACTTTTGGCGTGACGTTCAGTCTTATCTAGTGATTGGCTTTGTTTCGACTTTGTTGCTACGACACTACTAACGCTCTTTTGAGAAAAACGCGTACTTGAATTTTTAGAAGTGTATTGAGGTTGTGTCTGCAACATTTCTGCACATTTCTGTAAAACACATGTATCTGGTATGCATATCGATGCTTCACATACTCTGGGAAAATGACGATCTAATTGGACTGAAGTATGTCGCTCAGCTTTCAAACCAGATACAGATTTTTTAAAAGAATTTTTAGGCAAAATTGAAGTCGTGTGTTGTATTTCCACTTTGTTACATTCGCAAATATTTCGTTTAGGCGTTGGTTTAGGTGTCTTTTTTTTGGATACAACTGATGGCTCTATATGGACAACTAAACCGTTTCTTTTAAGACTTGGACTATCTTTTCTCTTCTTAGATAGAAATGACAATCGTCGATTTTTTTCTGCGTATATAAGTTCTTCTACAGGCACTGTAAAGTCTGTTGCGTCTTTATCAGGTTGAACAGAAGGCACGACAGGCTCTGCTTCAGGTTCACAAATACAAATCACTGGCTTTGATCTTCTTTTTCGTTTTTTCGAGCGAGGCTTGAAAGACATCCCCGAGCCTATATTCCGCAAATTATGAAATGATCTTTTGACATCACTTTTGATATCATTGAATTTATCCTGAAACGTCATTATTGATTCTTTCTTCATTTTTAATGAATGCCCTATTTTCGAAATGCTATTCCTGATTCGTTGTTTCAGTTTATTATGTTTAGCTGGTTCTGTATCAGGTTCGCAAGTGCAGATTACTGATTTTGATTTTGATTTACGTCTGCTTGCTGATTTTCTTTTTTTCGAGCGTGTCTTGAAAGATATTCCAGAGCTAATTTTTCTCACATTATGAAATGACCTTTTAACATCCGTTCTAATGTCATCAAGTCTTTTTCTTACTTTTTCGTTGCATGTAGGAAGTGCACACTCATCGGGAATGCAGTAATACGGTTCAAGTTCGTATCGTTTCCTATTTTTCGAGCTTTTCTTTAATATTTTATCCCGGAAATTTATTATTGATTGTTTTTTCATTCTTAATGAATTTTCTACTTTTGAAATGCTGCTCCTGATTCTTTGTTTAAGTTTTTTATGTTCAGCTGGTTTTACTTCCGGTTCGCAAATGCAGATTACTGACTTTGATTTCGATTTCTTTTTACTGGTTGATTTCCTTTTTCTTGACCGAGACTCAAAATGTATTCCTGAGCTTATTAACTTTAAATCATCGAATGACTTTCTGATTCCACTTTTAACGTCAGTCAGTTTCATTTTGATTTTTTCATGACATTTAAGAGGTGCACACTCTTCTGGAATGTAATATGGTCCACACTCTTGCCTTTTCATTGCACGTTTCTTCAACTTATCTCGGAACAATATTAAAGATTTTTTTTTTATTCTGAACGTATTTTCTACTTTCGAAAAGCTACTTCTAATACTTTGTTTTACTTTTTCTTTAGCAGATTTTAATCGCTGAAGAGATTTATTTGGTTTTCTTATGATATTGCACTCACAAACACATCGTTTAGCTTTGATTGCTTTTGATTCTATGGTAGCAGAAGTAGAGTCGATAGTTTTATTTCTCAACTTGTTTCTCAGACTTTTGTTGAAATTCTCACTTAAATTCGTAGTACAAGTGCACGGATCAGAACGAATATATTTGGTCTTAAAATTTAATGCTCTTTGCCTTTTACTTCTGGCTCCCTGTTTACGTTTAGCATACAGGCGACTGCTACTAGATGTCTGCATTTTGTTCACAGGTTTGACTTGATGAATGTTTATTATGTCGGCGTTTGTGTGTCCTTGCATTTCAGGGCAACAAACACAACAGCTCTGACTATCCGCGCACTGATCTTTAGGTTCAAGGCGCGGTCTATTAAAACTTTGTGGATCTTCATCTCTGGTACGAATTTTACTATGTTTATGTCTTTTATCTCCGTCGTCCATTTCTCTGTAGTGTGTTTCGATCATAGCAAATGTGTCGGTGCAAGGTAAACATTCATTTCTGACACCATCATGAACAGCTTTTGTTCTATTTAGATTATCGAGTAACTTCCTCTCTCTAAGTGGTAAATATTCTCCATAGTATGGGTTGTCTACTCGAAAACCCTTTTCCCGTAAATGTTGTGCAGATATTTGTAGGCAATCAGGGCATGAACACTTTCTGTGATGTATCATTTTGTTGCCACGACGTTATTGTTATACAATTCTGCTTTGATAATTAAAATATATTTAGTTAATTTACAAACACCTAGCATACAATCAACAATAACATTGATAACTGTAACAAGTCTTCTAAAGAAGATTGGCAAAGTAGAAATCCTGAAACAAAATATATTATAAAACTCGACAGAACTAAATGAGGATACCAAACCAATTCATTTTATTTACCTTACTGACACAGCATTTAAAACTTAACTAGGTAGGTATCTCTAGATACCCACATCGCTAGCAATAGCTAACACCCTACGTTTAATCTACATGGTAGATGAACAAATATCACACACTGAATTTAATCATTTCTTGCACAGGTAGATTTTAAAACATTTACTATCACATAACTAAAATTTTGATAAAAATGCCGAAAATGCAAAATTGACAATCCCAAATGGTAAATAATCAACGTGACTTATACTTTTTTGTCTATTAATCAAAGACAAAATGTGTTAACGTCTTGCCAGGATTAACTTTTAATCCATGGCTTTTACGATGGCATCGTTTTAAAATTGTCTCGGTATACATAGTACATATCACTAGGACTGATACAAACTCAGCAAGGTATAAAATAGCAGAAGAAACGGCTATGCACATACTCTGCTCGTGCGGACCGCTTATGAGCAAAAGAAGTATCCATTTAGGGCAGCATATAATGCACCCGGAAGAGATAACAGAACTCACTTTCCGAAAAATCTGGCGCTTCCTGGATTCAACGGGTATAAGTAGGTAGTGAGCTATAATCAAAAGGGCTGCCACAATAGACCAATCACTGATCGAGATGGCTTATACTTGGCCCAAAATTTTCAATAAAAAAAGGTATAAAATAGCACAGCAAATAAAACAATATTTTTATTACATACATTTTATCATGAATATATTACATAAGTAGAGTCTTGATTATATTCTGCTTTTGAAGTTCCATTTACATTTTCTATAAAACCTATGTATTCAGTAGTTTCTTCTGTAGGTAGTTGTGTTGAATAAATTATTCTGTTGATATCTCGAAGCTCTTTAACCCCTGTGGTTTCCATATCGACTCTTGTATTACTGATGTTTTTAAGAATATATTTAGTAGTTTGAGTTTTTAGGTCATTTGAGGTATCAACACTTTCAGAGTGCTCATAAGAGTTTCTCTCGTCTTCTATAATTTTCTCATCATTATTTCTCTTAGTGGTACTAGCACGACTACATAGCTTCAGTTTCGTAACAAGTGTTACCGAACCAGTCGCATTCGGAAGAATCTTACTAGGATCTATCCTTTTCACAGAACGCATCTTGAGGTTCGTATCGTTAGCTGAAAGTTTCTTTGCTTCATAATCAATTCTAGCGGCTTTCCCAAAAACATGTCCAGGGAATGTGATACCAAATTGTTTAAAGAAATCTTCAATCCAATAAGAGTAATGAAGGATTAGTATAACTATGACTATAAGTATAATTATGCACAGACAGCCACAGCTTGCAGAGTCATTATAGTGGTAGCACGAACTGGAAGAGAGGCTAGTACAGACACATTTTTTTGTGCAGCACATCATTAGACAGACTGGAATCAAAGCGAACGCGTGACAACACATCGAAAAATAGCTGTGAACGGTTTGAATGAACAATTTCGCGACGTCTTCTATTGCAAATAATAAAGTCATTAGGACTCGTGTCACCATTTGTAGGATGCAAAGTACAGGCATCCACAGTGCAATACACATTTTGGTTAGATATTTAGCTCATTTATTTTCAGCGGCATTGACGAACCACATGGAAACCACGTAAGGCACGATTTTAAATAAGATCGTTTCTGTTGAGCCTACACATTAAGGGTTTATTTTCTCTTCCTGCTGCTGGACTTAAAAATATGTTCATATTTTTCATAATTTTATACTTTTTATTAATATTTTCACGTTTTAGAATTTTTCATTATTTTTTCTTATTTTTAGATTTATGATGACATAAAAATATATTTACGACACTCGGAGATGACAATTTTTTTTTCAGAAACAACGTATAGTTATAGTTTGTAATTTTTCCAACGGGACTAAATTTGCATCAAAAAGTT
This sequence comes from Pyrausta nigrata, assembly GCA_949316185.1. Taxonomy (NCBI): domain Eukaryota; kingdom Metazoa; phylum Arthropoda; class Insecta; order Lepidoptera; family Crambidae; genus Pyrausta; species Pyrausta nigrata. The sequence goes on along the minus strand of OX438941.1, from coordinate 5,376,219 downwards.
TGATTTGCTAGACTTTGGAAGGCACAAAAAGGACTTGTCCTCTTTTTGTATGGAGGCTGGTTTTTTATTCTAAGATATCACCAACCACTAATAAACCTATATTTATCTTTAAGCTACAAAAATATGAAACACGTAACCATAGAAATTAGAATTTTAAACGCCTCCATTTTTGAGAAAAAATATGTTTTGTAACAGGCATCATCCATTGATCACTTACTTGTATTTCCTGGCTGTATGGCTATGTACCATTGCCTTTCCACTGGTGGATAAATACTACTAGGTACTACCACAGATTATATAATAGGTACTACTGTCAATGGAATGTCAATTTTGCTGTCAAATTTTTTTCATGCGTTAATTGATATAGGCGAAGGTGCGGTTTCTGTACAGACAAAGAGAAAAATTAATTTCAATTTTTCTCTAAATCGGAGGCCTTAAAAAATATATTAATTATGCAGAAAGGCTAGTTTTTGTGAACTCTTTAATATAATATTTAGTTTAACCTGGTTAAAAAATTTGACGAATAAAAAACCATTAATAGACAAGTCCTTTGAACAAAAGTTGGTGAAACGGCGCACAGTAGGACGAGCAGTACTTACTTAAAAATAAAAATACTACCTACCCCGTATTGTACAAATGTTGGAATGTATTATGGACATCCCAAAGCATACCTTTCAAACAGATATTTGTAAATCTACCTTTAGAAAAATTATTTTAAACGTCACCAGGCCTGTGTATCTCCCCGCGGAGGTAGCAAAAACGTACCTACGCGCGGCGCACCTACGTAGGTGCTAAAACAAGTTGCGTGTCGGAATTTTAGCCTTACTTTCGGAAAGTAAGGCTAAAATGGCCGTATGTTTGAATCGCTTTGACTTAGTAGCTTGATTTTGTTTACAGCTTCAAGGAACTGCAAACATTTATTTGAGAAGTCTTTGAGAAAAAGTTCTTGATAGATAGATCAGCAGACTACGATACGGACAAATGGACAACAAAGTAAAGCTATAAGGGTTCCGATATATCTTTTTGAGGAATGGAACCCTTTAAATACTTTAATCGGCGATAGGAAAAGAAATCAAACATGTAATTCTAAATCACGGGTAGTATTTTTTGCTTTTGATGCCTTAATTTTCGGTTTTTTGATAAGTAATTAATGTTAATTAAGCTCTTAATTATTATTTCATACCTCCTTGTAAATTTGAAAATAATACTTTTCGAATATCGCTTCATCCCTTCGTTGGCACGTTTGCTATTTTTGAAAAAAAATACTTTGGCTGACCGAACAATCCTTCCAAAGTCTAGTAAATCAAACTTTTTGATGCGAATTTAGTCCTCTTATAAAGGTTACAAACTAAAGAAAAATTTTAGAGTAGAATTAATTATCCAAACACCGTACTTTTTAAAATATTTTCGGTTGAATTTGACCGCATTGTTAATTTTTTTTGGATTTTTTTAAAGGCTAAAAAGAATCAGATATTAAGTCTGATTCTTTTTAGCCTGGTTCGAGATAAGTCCTAACGTGTTTTATAACAAATGTTTATGACTACCAACAAATAATAAAAAAGTCCTGTGGGTAATTATAAAAGATAAAAAAAGTTACGATTGTTTGAAAGTAAAATTTTGAGAAAAAAAAATTACATATCTCCCAAACCATGCAACTTTAGTTCGGGAAAGTAGTGTTCAATAAATAGCCAACGACCTCCTCTATATGTGCTTTTCCTATGGCGGGTTCAGTACCAGTCACCCTGTATATTTGTAATCTCGGAAACGGCTTTTAAGTCTTCGCTAAAATGTGGGGTTAGTATGTGGGAGTTCGGGGTTGAAAAATCCATCTAGAATAATCTTATCAAGTGCCTCGTTGGTCTAGCGGTCCGGCGTGCTGACTATCCACGAGGTCGAATTCCGAGTCGGGACGAAAGTGTTGGGTTTTTGGTCTTGAAATAACTCGGACACAGCTCCGGAGTCAGGAAGTTGGTGGTGCTAGTATGGTGGGTAAACCCCGTGCCTCGGAAAGCACGTTAAGCCGTTGGTCCTGTGCCTGATCTCTCTACGGTCATCTCGGACTGCAGTCGCATCGAATTATGAGTGTGAAGGAACAGAGAGTGCACCTGCGTATTGCCCACACACTTGTGCACTATAATATCTCCCGCGCAGTCGGCTAATCACTGTTGAGATTGGCCACTGTCGTCGAAATTCGGCTAAGAGGACATTATGTTTGGGAAAACACGTGTTTTCAAGTTTTTATGCGTTTTTCTTTCGTAATTATAAACGTGTGACGAAAAACGATTTTTTGTGTATTTATTAAAGTTTATTTTTTATTTAAGGGGGTGCCGCGCGAACGAAGTACTTTGAGTTTGAGTAAGTCTAAACGATCTTTAAACAGAATCGAACTAATTAATATTAGTAATTAGATCCATTTTCTTTAAAGTTTTAGACTTTATAATTTAATTAGAACAATAGTTTTATTCTGCGCATTGCGCAGAACCATCAGCATTTGTGTTAAAAACTGGAAAGTGTTCATATTTTCCTATTTATATTTTATTCGTGTTATATTCAAAAAGTGGGGACCTGCGGAATATCAATACAATCATTTTCATGTACAAATTATTGTTTCATGCGTCAAAATCACCAAGTTTTCGATTAAAAATGCTCTTAGATATCATTAGCTACAAGCTACAAGTCAAATCATTAAAAAAAAAACATAATTTGTTTCAAATTTCAACAAGACCAGGACCTTGTAGACCTTGTGCAATGATAAGGCTAACGTAAATAAGTTGTTTTAATGTATTTAACTTATTCAGCTCATCGTACAAGTGACTTAGAAATACGTAAATTTTCTCTCAATTTTGTGCAGGATTATTAGTAACCGAGCAAAGCTTGGTCGCCCAGATTCTATTAATCATTCTCCACGGATTGATAAGATTAATTACTTTTCCACTTCTTAATACCACAGATGTCTTTAGGTATTAAGAAGTGGTGTTTCAACACAGACATAATAGATATAATCAAGTGTTATGAAACAGCGGGAGGTCGTATGATTCTCGTGGGGTTAAGGGTGTTTTCAGAGTCCTGCGGATTTGCTCACGCGCGCGGGATTTGAATGAGATACATAAACTGTGTTGTCAAGGTACATTTCACATGTCACTGCACTGTCGCTGGCATCACAGGTCATGTAGGCATCTCAATCCCGCGTGCGTGTCCAAATCCGCACGACCATAAAAAGGCCCTCACTAGACAAAAAAATATGTAGTTCTTACCATTACTTTTAATACAAAACGAAATCAAGACGGATTCATATTAAATAGTACATTACAGTAGTCTTCATATTTTCGAATTTGTGTATCTTCGGTTTTTTCTTTGTCGAACGGGGGTACCACGGATCCATCGGGTTCGCAGCATCATCGTAGTTATCTTGGGGCGAGTTCGAGGAAGGCTCGCGTTTATCAGGATCCTCTAATACTTCCCCACCAGTAGTTACGTCCATAGTGAATTCAACAGTCGATAGTATGTCGTAATCAATATCAACAGACTCGGTGTCGTTTCTCGAGCACTCTGTTATGTCTCCCGGTGTCGGCACGAACCGAACTGCCGCTTGAGGACGTGCTTTCGCGTATCCCAAGCTGTAGAAGATCTTATCGAGGACTCCAGTTGCTCGGAATATGAAGAACAGTATGACGAAAGCGAGAGCAGACATCAGACAGTCACAGGTGCCCCCTCTGTTGACCGGACAGGGCCCACCTCCGCCACACATGAAGCATTTGAGCCTGGCCGTCAGTAAAAATACGATGCAGATCGGTATTAGGGATATCATTTGGAGCAAGAACGATATGAAGTTGTAGAGGGTCTGCAAAATCATTCTGATTACGTTCTCAATCATCAGGATTACGGTCATGAAGACCCTGACCAGCATTTGGATCCCGCATATTGCGGTTTGCAATACCGCGTGCACCGTGCGACACATCTTGGCTGTTTATTCTAGAACAACAGAGAATTTGTCACAATCTTAGATTATAAATCGGTGATACTTTCAATTTAAAAATAAATCACTACAATGTAGCAATCATTAAGATTTTTCGTTCTTACCTGTCACTTCATTTGGAGAGATAAAGTAATACAAATTCTGTCCCTCATTCATTTAATTAAAGTAAACCTTCGCATCGATAAATAATAAACAAAAATAAACTTAGAAAATAAATTGCAAAAAATGACAAGGCAAAAATGCCCGGGTGACATAGTAATGTGACGCAATATTTTTCTTCTTTTTCAAAGAGTAGAAAATATAATGTATATATAGCTGAACCGTGAAGTATTTATTATTAGATTTAAAGATCAAATTGGTTGTACCGCCCTTCAAGTCCGGGAGGTTTCTGTAAGCATGCCATAGGAAAATATTATATGATCAGTGGCCATAGGGTCCGCACTCTGCAAACTTATTGTCACGGGTGAATATAGCTAGCCTGCATTCCGGTTGTAGATTTCCGTAACGCATTACATTAAATATTACATGATCTAAACCCTTACCGAATTTTAATTTGTCCCCATCTCGCGCCGTTATTCATATGACCCAATGTTCTCCTTTACCCAAAAGGTGTTTGGAAGAGATCGCTCCCAGCGATAAAACCGCTTACTTAGTGCTAATATGCTCTAAAATGTATGTGTGTTTTCTTGGTGCATTTAAGAATATCTATCTGTCAATCTAACGATCGAGATATGCGAGAGCTCCAGTGGTGCAAACTCGATTTTTGTATCTTATGTGAACCAGGCCAGGCATGTAAAACTCCCCGCGTAGGTAGCAAGAAGTTGGGTGTCGCGGGCGAGCAGCGACACTCTCGCGCATTTTATTCACCGGCGGTGCGCGGCACTACGTTGCTGGCTGGGCGAGCATGAATAAAGTGCTAGAAAGGTTACGCTAGATGGCATCTTGTAGCAGTCAACCCTATCGCGTCGGATGATAGAACTCATATTCCAGAGTTATAAGATTGAAATTATCTTGCATTGGATTTCTGAAGGTGTCTAAGCGAAAATGTGCTCGACTCTGAGACGAACCAAATTACACCATATCCTTGACGACATTAAGTATTTCTTTGAATTTCATTGCAAAGTGAAACTTCTGTACGGAGTACTAGTAGTTACTTATTCTGTGACAAGGCTCTCCCTTCTTTCCCCGACTCTAAACTCTAGCAAACTTGCCTCCAAATACTTGCTGCTTCACGCGCATAAAAATAAACTCATAATAATGCCAATAAACATTTAATTTGAATTAACATTTAAAGCACACAGTTAGAAGTTAAACGTGTTTACATCAAGCCTAGAAAACAATAATTTTCAGTGCATTTAATATTATAATAATAATAATATTCAAGTGACTATCTGAATAAAAAATGTCTCCTACACGATGTGTGATGTAAGGAGTAAGAACATTATAGTGACGATACATTTGAAGGACGTTGGTTTTCAATTACCTACCCCTAAATCCTTGAGAAAATACTTCAAAGGTGAATGCGAACCCAAACGCGCCGCACAGCGTCAGGAGCCACACGCGTCGCGGTCATCGCATGATCTTGTTTTTATAATATTTTTTATGTTACTGTAAGGTAAATATTCTACGAGCCTGTATAACGTCCGTAATCTGAAGCCCAAGATAAACAAATAAATAAATATTCTCATGGTCTTGCATCGCACTCTCCGAACGCTTCAACTTTGAAAACGTCATCCCTCAGATGATAGAAAGAAGAGATATGTAATAACTCAGTAATCCTTCGCAAACCTTTGTCACTTTTACTGTGTGCTATAAAACTAGAAGACTTGTAAGTACAAGGAGCGCGGTATTTCAATGCAAAAGGCTTTAGGAGCGCGCGCAATGCACGCACTCAAATGACTGTGAAATGTGATTAATCCGCTGCGAAGATCTACAGTTCATTTGACCCACGTCGCGTTCGCGCGGGCCTTGTCCCAATCTCATATCTCTTAGTTCTATGATTTGAGTGTCACCCACACGCGGTTGTGAAATTCGTAAGCCTACAGCATTTTACTGAAATGCGGGCAGCGCGGAAAGGTGCACAATGTATAAGTGCTACTTGCGCGCCTATGTACAGAAATCAATGAATTTCATTTTATAAATGTTGCATACGATTTCATATAAAAATGCGACGACTGCGACGCGTGCGGCTCTAGCAGCGCGGTTAGATGCGCCTTCACTTTTACCGAATTTCCTAAACGACCCTAGTTAATTTGTTAAATATTAAAGCATCTCTATGCTAAATGCAGTTCAGTCTCATGATTACGTATCCCAAGACCCCATATGTATCGCCACCATGTTGTAGGCGTTTACAGCTTGTAGGCCTGACGCATCATCAGGTCAAAGAAACAGTCGCTGTCGATGGACAAACTGATCGCGCTGTAGAAGTTCATGAAATCTTCGAGGGTCACCTGAAAGAAAATACCCTTTGAAAATAATGTTCGAGCTGCAAAATTATTTAAAAAGTTGCTTATTATTTAAATACGTTTTCGAAAGAAATAATGGTTTTAAGTGTGAGAAAAGCTGAGATTTAAAACTTGGAACTGTACGATAAATCATGGTTTTTAAGTGATAAGCATTCACTTTGCAATCTAAATATTAGATATTATTGCACTTGAAAAAATGACCACCAGAGGCGGGAACGAACCCGCGTTCCTCGCATACCGGGCGATTGCCTTGTTATTTGTTGAGGGTGTAATCGCAATAACATTGATGAAAGCAACGCGGCATTACAGCGTTAAGAATTTCGACAGGCTCTGCTAACGCCAGGGTGGCCGAAAGGTTAGGCAATCGTCCGGTATGCGAGGAACGCGGGTTCGATTCCCGCCTATTGTGGTCATTTTTTTAAGTGCAATAATATCTAATACTTAGGACTGTAATTCTTACGATTGAAAAATAAAGTATTTATTATACAAAAAAATCTTATCATGATGAAAAATGGCAGACATGCCATATTATGACCTACCTTTCCATCAACGATACCCGGTTCTATAAAGTTAGCGAGGAATTCGGTCATAACGACTTCGGCTGTTTCTTCACCGCTCATGTACCTGTAATCAAAACAAACAACAATAATACTTGCAACAATAACAAACAAAAGACATCACCTATAAATGGTTGATTCTATGCGAGCAGAAAGTGGCTGAAGATCGTGAAAATATTTATCAGACAAATCGCACCAGCTAAAGTCATGTCTTCTGAAAGTCACGTAAGAACGTTTTCGAACCATTGGTGTAAGTATACACGGACGCACGTCAGACTACCCCACTTTGAGTGTGAACCGCCTCTATTCCCTACGTAATAAAAGCTGTTTTCGCATTATAGGCAAAAGCAATAGTTAATATCGATAGTCTGTCAATAGTGTCGTTAATTTCGATAGTATTGCAGCTTAATATAGATATCACTATAGATAGTATCGATAGCTCGGTTAGTTATACTATCGAATATCGCAGCTCAATATCTAAATTACTAAATCACATATACTATCGATATTTTACCTCGGATGACAGGTCACGGCGTAGACTACGCGAATCTCATCCAGGGTGACTGCTCCGTGCTGTCCTTTGTCCAACTTGTGAAAGACACGCTGCACTATATCCCGCCGGCAGTCGGGCATTTCAGGCTGAAATAAAGAATTCAATGTAGTAAACTTTTGATGTCGTATTAAGCGACCGTCGTTGTTGTTTTGACGACCGCCTTGGTGTAGTGGTCCGCGCTCCGAACTACAAAACCGGAGGGTTCCGGTTCGAACCGGGTTCGAATCCCGCAAGGGACAAATGTTTGTCTGATGAGCACGAGCATTTATACCTAAGTCATGGATCTAAAAACGTATATAGCCCAGTCAGCTTTTCGTTGTCACATGTTTTCGACCTTTTCTCAAAGACTTCTTATTATGAAAACGTTTGGGCTTAAACAGGGTATGTTTGATGGTAGCGGGGGCCGGTTGGTGTTGCGGCAGAACGCAGAAGGGTTCCGTACCATTATCTATACAATATTAGACACAATATTGTAACCTTTTTTTTTAGTTTCATAAACAGCAAATAAATCACGATTGTTGAGCCTCCGTACATATTTATTATTACTTTAAATTATTGTTTTTTAAGTGTGTATACTACTAAATCAGTGTCGTGGTGGTGGCATGTTTACTGCTGCTGCCATCATGACTTCTATGCTAGTGGTTTTGTTATAGAACTGTTTTAAACTTTTATTTCTAATTTATTATTGTTTTTTGTCAATTTTGTAATTTTATGCCAAGTGCCAATAAATTAATGTATATTCTATTCTAAATATTATATTCTGTAAACATTTCAAGCGTCTACTTGTTGTCGATAGGTATCGAACATAAAACGGGAAAAATACGCGTTTGGACTAAAGGAGCACCGCTTAAATATTTATTTTATTGTTTTTAGTATTTGTTGTTATAGCTGCAACAGAAATACATCATCTGAGAACTGTCTAGCTATCACGGTTCATGTGATACAGTCTGACAGACAGACGGACAGTTGCGTCTTAGCAATAGGGTCCCGTTTTCACTCTTTGGGTACGGAACCTTATATTCAGTAAGCGGCGCTGTAATCGTGCACTCAGCCAATATCGTATCGTATCGTATTAATTCTAGTCTAGTATTATTTTGATTTGTACTAGTTCGTACGAACGAGTAAGGATGAAGCCAAAAATACGGATAACGTCTTCCACGGTAGGTGGAGCAGAGAGTTTTAAACCTATGAATCACAGTTCTCTTCGGTGGCTCCAAATGCCCCAATTATTCAGACGATATTATGTAGGTAATTGAACTATGTTAAGAGTGGTACAGTATATACATCCGACTATATTTCGTTGCTAAATTGCTTCTATTGCAACTGTTTAAAAAGCTGCAATATACAAGAGATTATAAAGAGCATTATATCAGAAAAAATCGGAATATTCATTTATTTAGCATAATAACCCAAGAAAGGGCTCCGAAACAGGCGTAAAAAAAAAATTCCGTCTAAAGATATTAGAAAAACATTAATGGTCGTGGCATTGTACACCCGTACAACACCAATTTGTGGGCTAGTCAGTTTATGTTTATTCGTTGAATGCCGGAAAAACAGCTGTAACGTTTTAATGCCCTTATTTGGGCCCAGCAGTAGTAGCAACTGTCACGATTTCTAATAAAACAAAAACTAAACGCGGCAAACTATATTTAATTTTATTAAGAATACGTTCGAGGATTTACAGGGCAAAGCGCGAATCAAAGCTGTCCGCTTCGGTCCAAAAATACCACACATTCTTCGGTTTTCCTTTTCACAAGTCCATACTCCTTCAGGGTCCAGGGAAGTTCAGCCGAAGGCGAATATAAGTGGAAGTAAAATAGTTTGCACAACTTACCCAGTATGGTAGTTAGAGGTGAAAACTTCGGAATCTTTCCGAAATTTTGGAAATTTTCAAGAATACTTCCGGAAGTTTTGCTGAAAACTTCCAAAACTTCCGGCAACTTTGGAAGTTTTCAAAAACTGGGGATACTTTGAACCTTACTTACTGTGTTACTATGATTACATACTGAAAATCACAAATAAACAGTGTTTGATGGCTAAATCCTATTATAAGTAACTAGTAGCGATGGGCAAGGGAAAGAAAAAATTGGGATGGAAAAGAAAAATACGGGAAAGTATGGGAAAAAACGGAAAGATTGGGAAATATTCCAATTCGGCGGGAAAATACTCAAAAGTGGACTTAAATTAATAAAAGCGAGAATTTAGCTATTTTGACAATGGTTTTACGCCTGTAGCACACCTTCACATAAAACCATACAACGGGACCACGCTAGTTTTGCCTGTTTGTCAGTTTTATTACAGAGATGTAGACGTTTGAGAAGGATTGGAGAAATCTTGACATAAAGAAACACGGTCATAGTAAAATCTCTACATTAGAAACGGCAGTTTGGCTTCTGCTAAGTTTGAAGTTTTAAGATAAGTGATAATAAAGTTTAATCTTCGTTATTAAAAACAAAAAATTCAGAAAAATAAACACAGGTGTCCAAATCTATGTTTTTGAACTCACAATTTACTCCTTTTTGATCAGATACCTAAATTTCTTCTAAGGAGTAGGAAGTTCAATGAAATCGACCGATGACATTAAATTAGTATTACGCGATTTGTCCGCAGTTGGAATTAAGTTTTTGAACTTGATATCAAATGAGATACTTTGTAATATGTTGTTCATTTTTATATGTGTCTTAAAATAAAATGAGCAGTTTTAGAGTTTACAAGCAAAAAAATTCAAAACCTCAAAAAAAATCGAAACTCAAAACCTCGAACGGCGACGTAGTCACCTCAATTCCAGAGATTCTCGCCGAAGTTGAAGGCTTCTAGGGCCAACTATATACCTCGCATGTCTCGAAGCCTCCTCCCGATGCGACTGACCCAAGAGCCACGCTGACACACCACTACAATAAAGACCTCCCAAATGTGGAAGTTGCGGGGGCTCTCAAACAGCTTAGCAATGAGAAGGCTCCCGGTGAAGACGGCATTACATCCGAGCTCCTAAAGGCAGGAGGACCTCCAGTCATCAAGGAGCTCGTGAGAATCTTCAATGCCGTCATTGCAAATGGGACTACCCCGAAGGCATGGAGTGGAAGCGTTGTGGCGCTGTTTTTTAAGAAAGGCGACAAGTCGCTCTTGAAAACTTACAGGCCAATCGCGCTCCTGAGTCACGTCTACAAGCTGTTCTCGAGAGTCCTCACAAATCGTCTCGCCGCAAGATGCGACGCATTCCAGCCAATGGAACAGGCCGGGTTTCGTAAAGGCTACAGTACCGTAGATCACATCCACACAGTCAGGCAGGTTATACAGAAGTCCGAAGAGTATAACCAGCCATTGTGTCTAGCTTTTGCGGACTACGAAAAAGCCTTCCTAAACCTGGGCTGTTCTGAAATCCTTGCAGCGATGCCAAGTCGACTGGCGGTATGAGGAGGTGCTGAGAGGCCTGTATGATATGGCAACGATGTCCGTCCAAGTCCAAGGTTACAAGACAAGATCCATCTATCTGCTCAGAGGTGTGAGACAGGGGGACGTTATTTCCCCGAAACTGTTCTCAAGTGCATTGGAGGATGTCTTCAAAACTCTTGACTTCGCGATGCGTTGGTCTCCGGATGAACTTGGACAAGACTAAGGTCATTTTCAACGAACATATTGTCCCGAAACCGATAGCAGTCAGTGGCGAGACGCTCGAAGTTGTCCAGGAATACGTCTACCTCAGGCAAGTGTTGCAACTGGGTAAAGACAACTTCGAGCGCGAAATCGCCAGAAGGGTGCAGCTAGGTTGGGAAGCATTTAGAAAGTTGCGTCACATCTTCTCGTCGCCACTACCGCAATGCCTGAAGAGCAGGGTATATAACCAGTGCGTCCTACCTGTCATGACCTACGGGGCCGAGACGTGGAACTTGACAAAAATTGGGATGAAAAAGAAAAATACGGGAAAGTATGGGAAAAAACGGAAAGATTGGGAAATATTCCAATTCGGCGGGAAAATACTCAAAAGTGGACTTCAATTAATAAAAGCGAGAATTTAGCTATTTTGACAATGGTTTTACGCCTGTAGCACACCTTCACATAAAACCATAACAACGGGACCACGCTAGTTTTGCCTGTTTGTCAGTTTTATTACACCAAACGTAAACTGCATGTTCTAATGCATAGAGTTTTCTGAGTCTCTCTTTCTTCGAGATTCGACGATCCTGTAGTATACTTCCTACTACTGTGCCCACGATGTCGCGAAGGGGTGCAGAGATGTAGACGTTTGAGAAGGAATGGAGAAATCTTGACATTAAGAAACACGGTCATAGTAAAATCTCTACATTAGAAACGGCAGTTTGGCTTCTGCTAAGTTTGAAGTTTTAAGATAAGTGATAATAAAGTTTAATCTTCGTTATTAAAAACAAAAAATTCAGAAAAATAAACACAGGTGTCCAAATCTATGTTTTTGAACTCACAATTTACTCCTTTTTGATCAGATACCTAAATTTCTTCTAAGGAGTAGGGTAAAGACAACTTCCAGTAACAACTGGGTAAAGACAACTTCGAGCGCGAAATCGCCAGAAGGGTGCAGCTAGGTTGGGAAGCATTTAGAAAGTTGCGTCACATCGCCACTACCGCAATGCCTGAAGAGCAGGATATATACCCAGTGCAGGACGCACTATAGGAAATCGGTCCAGAAGTTTCGGAGCCTATTCATTACAAACAAACAAATCTTTCCCCTTTATAATATTAGTGTAGATAAGTGTAGAAGTGTAGTTATAGTAGCCAATAACACATATTTTTGATACGTGACGAGGCATATTAATTACCTAATCTACGAAGGCACTTATTACACTAACTAATATCCATATACAAAATAAGCCACAACCACGACTATTCACTGTTACTGCGTGCACGCAACTACCATAAAATCGGTTACTTTACTACACTACACAAGCGCAATGTAGGGGCGGGGATAGCGCCAGTCAGCCGCGCGAGCGGCGGCGTCAATCCTTTGATTTAAAGCCGCCAAACAAAAGCCGCTTCACCAACGAAATGTATGGCGAATTTACTTATCTTCAAATAAATCGTCGTGTTATGTAAGTGCCTACCTATAAATCATATAATTTAGTTAACATTTAGTCGATGTAACGAAATTATTGTACCTAATTAAAGTAAACAATTTTTTTTTTAAACTTCCAAAAATCCGGAAGTTTTGGAAGTTTTCAGGAAAACTTCCTTAGAAATGGAAACTTTCCTGGAAGTTTTCACCTCTAATGGTAGTCGAGTCTAAATATGCATCTGCATCAAGAAGACGCTGAACTATTAATAGTTTCTATTTTGAAAATGCGGCTGCAGCGCAAGAACAAAGTACATGTCCCAGCTGGCATCCAAGATCAATCCAGAGTCAAGTTCGACACTGTATGAAAATATTATGTGTTTAGCACACCGACCCGATCCCGCGCGGAAAAGCGAAATATTGAAGAGGTTTCGCATTTTGTCAGAGAATAATTTGTGGATTTTTCGCTACGCCACTTCTTTTTATATGGATGATTCAATATTATTCAGAGTAACCTCTTTAATTCCCTAATTTAATTTATAAGTCAGTTTCCGGCTACGCCTCCGTTTTTATTTGTATTTTATTTGTTTAATATGTTTTTTTTTATTCACAGGCGTATGTCTATGTCAGTATGTCAGTTTCATTTCGTCTTCGTGGAAATTACTTTAAAAGTCAATCAATTATAAATAATGTAGATATCATATAAGTCAGCCTATTAGATCCCACTGCTGGGAAAAGGCCTCACCTCAACTATGAGGAGGAACGAGCCATACTTCACCACGCGGGCTCAGTGCGGATTGGTGGAGGGGTGTATGTAAGGCAAGTGACAAACCTTACTGTCAGAAGTTATGAAGCCGCCCTAGGGCCTCTGACTAGGCTTAACGACTAATACCACAGATATTAGCCGGGACCAACTGCTTAACGTGCCTTCCGAAGCACGGAGATGCTTGTCATGGACGTCACTTAAAATGGTCGGAATGGTCACCCATCCAATCACGACCGCGCCGTGGGTTGCTTAACTTTTGGTATCACTACCAAAGCGCTGCCGCCACTGCGCCACAAGCACCTCATAATTAAAAGTCAATGATGGTTTGGGAATAACACTCAGGCGATTGATGATGATGAAAGATGAAATGAAGTTGTAGGCAGAAAGGTAGCAGAAAACATTAAACACAACGTTAACGGAAGGATATAATTAAGTAAAGTATAGACACCAACATCGTCATCCATTTTTATGCCATTTTTTAAAGTGGTCATATTATGACATGATATGATGCATGCATGATGCAAGTCGCATCTCTAATTGAAGGATTATTATTTAATTACTGGACATCCTGTATAACAAGGATTTATGTGTTTCGACAGTATAAATAAGATACTTACACGGACGTGAAACAGGAACTCGTCGAGATTGATAAAGCCGCTGTGGTCTTTGTCGAACCTATTGAAGATTTCATCTGCATCCTGGAATTTAAAAATAAAAAGAGTCAAGTGTTTTTTTTTTAATATACCCAATTTATACCAGTAGTTGCAAAGACACGCTTTCTGCTAAATGCAATAAGAGCTACCAAACTGGGCATCGCAAGAGAGAGACAATCTTATATCCGGGGCTGATATTTACATAATACAGGATGAATGGGACTAAGCCCGCCATAGCAAATTCACATAAGTATAGAGGAGGTCATTTGCTGACTATTAGAAAAAATAAAAATGGAAAAAATGTGAAGGAAATTCCAATGGTTTTTAATCACAAATGCTTATGACTATACTAACAAATCTATACTTATATTATAATTGCGAAAGTGTGTCTGTCTGTCTGTCTGTTACTTGACGCTTAGACCACTGAACCGATTGAGATGAAATTTGGTATGGAGACAGTTCGAGACCCTGAAAAGGACATAGGCTACATTTTGTCGCGATATAAAAATATTAAAGGGGTGAAAGTTTAAATGGAAAATCCAACTCTTTCGGGCGTCGCGGAGAACCACTAGTAATAAAATAAAAAAGTTACGAATGAGATAAAGGTAAACAGAAAAATCTCAATTGAAATTGACATATCTCCCAAACTATAAGACTTTCGCAAGGGAAAGTGAGGTCCAATTACAAGCAAACGATATCCTCTATAAGAGAATTTGCTATGTATGTACTAGATTTATATATTTATTTACCAGTCACCGCATATAAATTTTAAGAACTTCTTACCTCCCTACCTAGGTCCACTCCAGTCTCTTTCAGACCACTCTCAAACTTATCCTTGTTTAGCCGTCCGTGGCCTTCGTTGTCCATTCTTCGGAAAATTCTGAAACACAACATTATAATTATTCCAAAAACCAACAAGTTCGTTCAAGGGATAGGCGCATTATATTTCTCTTTCATACAATTTCTCTATCCACTGAATCATTTATCCTATCCCACAATGTTGAAATATTGTATGAATTTTGAAACCCTTGAACGAACAAACGGGTTTTCATCCCGGTATATTATTACACAAAAGTGTCAACACTTTGAGGGATTAAAAATTGTACGGGGAAATCCGTTATTTGAGCGGGCGCAGTCAACCGCAAGTTCTAGCGTTGCCGCACTATTGGTAGTTTCACTATCGATAGTTGACCTCGAAAATCATGTACAATATCGATACTATCGATAGCTCAATTAGGGTCAATACTATCGACTCACAGCAATACTATCGATACCAGGCCTGTGTATCTCCCCGCGTAGGTAGCAAAAACGTACCTACGGGCGGCGACCCTTACTTAGGGGCTAAAACAAGTTGCGTGTCGCTACCGGCCAGCGACATGCTCGCGCGTTTTATTCACCGGCGGCCGCGCGGCTACGTTGCTGGCTGGACGAGAATGAATAAAGTACCAGGAAGAGGCGCTATATGGCGTTAGAAGCTTCTCGTAGCAGTCAACCCTATCGCGTCGCGTGATATTACGTCACTGAATAGGTTTAGTGTATTATGAATCATATTCCAGAGCAATAAGTATAAAATTATCTTGCAATGGATTTTTGTAGGTGTCTACACGAAAATGTGCTTGACTCTGAGGCGAACTAAATTACGCCATATTGTTGACGACATTGAGTAGAAATTTATTTGAATACAATTGCTAAGTCATACTTCTGTACGAAGTACTAGTATTTATTCTGTGTCGATACTATGGATAGCAATAGTCAGAATTAAGACAGTAATTTGGATGTAAACATTTTTACCTTCAAACTGTTTCGTTATCGCGTTAAGACCTGTATGTATGTGTTATGAACAATAGTCAGAGCCGATAGTATCGATACTATCTAAAGCATATCGATAGTAGACTATCGAGCGGCAATGCTAGCTAGTTTTCCTACAAAATGGATTTGATTGCTTTTAGGCGAGGAAAGTTATAGGATATTTCAAATAAAAGTTATGAAACTATAAAAGTGTTTCTTTTTTGGGTGGGTGGGTATAGAAGCTTTTTAAGATACTATATCCAAAAGTTTGGAAAAATTCATCGAAGGCAATAGGTATGGGATAGGTATTTGTAATAAATGTGTGTAACTCTCTGATTACAAAATTAAAGTGAAAAAAGTTGATTGATTCGACACAAGGGCTATCTAAATATGATATTTACCAAAGTTTGGAAACATAGGTATTTGGGAAGTATGGAAAACTAAAAAAACTAAATATCTTCACCAATAAAATGTTAAGGTGATTGATAATTATTTTAGGAAATACTTTTAAGTTAGGCAAATCTAGTGGAAAAAGTTTGGAAGTCTACGTTTTCTGCTGAATAAAATTTTTGGATTTTGCTTGCGCTACATGTTCTACAAAAAGTTAAAATGTGTAAAGTTTGGATTTACTTATATGATCATAATAATGTAATGTATCAACATACAAAAATGTGGAGAAAGAAATGTGGAGTTTGTGCCTTCGAAGTTATTAAGAATCAACGAAATGAACTAATTATAACGCCGTGCGCGGCGGGGGGCGGGGGTGGCGTGCCGCGAGTCGAGCACCCGGCCGCACGCGCTAGCAGCATGTTCTGCGGTTCCGCGCGAGCCAGGAAGACATTTCTGATTTCTGACATTTTGTTTTATAGCAAGTACATTACGCAAGTACCCCTAATATTGGGTGCTGCGTGGCGTGGTGTTCATGGTTCGATTAGATTCATCCGTACCTACCTACTAACCTTACATGATCAAAATATACTTAATTAAGTAAAGGTATTCAACAGTGGTTTTATCTGATCATTAAATATTAAATATTAAGGTACCTACATAATAAGAACCTATTTTCTACATAATTTATAACTTGCCATATGTAAAAGTTTACCTTGAAAGTATTTTTAAATGCATACCAACCCCTCTAATATTTGCAAATAATAACTATAAATAGAAAACCGGCCAAGTGCGTGTCGGGTCCTCAGGTCACGCGTTATTTGTATATGTTACGGTAAATCTGATTAATTGAAAATTATTAATATTTTTACAAAATTATTAATAATAACCACATGTTTTGGTAAATGTGAATAAACGATCGAAATTTATTACTTTTAGTAGTAATTATTAATAATTCACGACACATATTGGTAAAAGTTATAAAATAAATAAAAACTCAATGTTTTCTGACCAGCAGGTACCTATTTATTTATAATATTAAACACAGTCTTACAATTATATTAATTAGAGATCACACAAACAAGGTTACTTGTACTTGCTTTAAAACGAAAGGACAACAAATTCACATATTCTGAACTAAAATATTAAATAAATCAAACTATAAGGGCACATTTATCACAAAATCAACAAAACAATTCTTATAAAAATCAAATCCACCATCAAACTTATGCAAGAAAGTCTTTCGTGGTTACATAAAATTGTACTCATCGACTATATGCCTCGCATG
Source organism: Pyrausta nigrata (assembly GCA_949316185.1). Taxonomy (NCBI): domain Eukaryota; kingdom Metazoa; phylum Arthropoda; class Insecta; order Lepidoptera; family Crambidae; genus Pyrausta; species Pyrausta nigrata. The sequence continues at coordinate 5,358,766 of OX438941.1, read as the reverse complement.
TCTCGAAGCCTCCTCCCGGTGCGACTGACCCAAGAGCCACGCTGACACGCCACTACACTGAAGACCTCCCAAATGTGGACGAACACGAAGTTGCGGGGGCTCTCAAACAGCTTAGCAATGGGAAGGCTCCCGGTGAAGACGGCATTACATCCGAGCTCCTGAAGGCAGGAGGACCTCCAGTCATCAAGGAGCTCGTGAGGATATTTAATGCCGTCATTGCAAATGGGACTACCCCGGAGGCGTGGAGTGGGAGCGTTGTAGCGCTGTTTTTCAAGAAAGGCGACAAGTCGCTCTTGAAAAACTACAGGCCAATCGCGCTCCTGAGCCACGTCTACAAGCTGTTCTCGAGAGTCCTCGCAAATCGCCTCGCCGCAAGATTGAACGCCTCCCAGCCACCGGAACAGGCCGGGTTTCGTAAAGGCTACAGTACCGTAGACCACATCCACACAGTCAGGCAGGATATACAGAAGTCCGAAGAGTATAACCAGCCATTGTGTCTAGCTTTTGTGGACTACGAAAAAGCCTTAGACTCCGTCGAAACCTGGGCGGTTTTGGAATCCTTGCAGCGATGCCAAGTCGACTGGCGGTATGTGGAGGTGCTAAGAGGCCTGTATGATATGGCAACGATGTCCGTGCAAGTTCAAAGTCACAAGACAAGACCCATCCAGCTGTTCAGAGGTGTGAGACAGGGGGACGTTATTTCCCCGAAACTGTTCTCAAGTGCACTGGAGGATGTCTTCAAGACTCTTGACTGGGAGGGATTGGGCATCAATGTCAACGGCGAATATCTCACGCACCTCCGCTTTGCCGACGACATAGTTCTAATGGCAGAATCGCCGCAGGATCTGCAAAAAATGCTGCACAGCCTAGACTCTGCCTCGCGATGCGTTGGTCTCCGGATGAACTTGGACAAGACTAAGGTCATGTTCAACGAACATATTGTCCTGGAACAGATAGCAGTCAGCGGCGAGATGCTCGAAGTTGTCCAGGAATACGTTTACCTCGGGCAAGTGTTGCAACTGGGTAAAGACAACTTCAACCGCGAAATCGCCAGAAGGGTGCAACTAGGTTGGGCAGCATTTGGGAAGTTGCTTTACATCTTCTCGTCGCCTCTACCGCAATGCCTGAAGAGCAGGGTATATAACCAGTGCGTCCTACCTGTCCTACGGGGCCGAGACGTGGAACTTAACAATCAAGCTGGTCCACCGACTGCATGTCGCTCAGCGAGCTATGGAACGGTCTATGCTGGGGATCTCGCTAAGGGATAGAATCCGGAACGAGATCATCCACCAAAAGACGAAAGTCATAGATCGTTCAGAGGTGCAGTAAGCTAAAGTGGCAGTGGGCTGGTCATGTCTGTCACAGAGCCGACGGGCGTTGGAGTAGGAAGGTTCTCGAATGGAGACCACGTCTCGGGAAACGTAGTGTTGGACGTCCCCCTGCTAGGTGGACCGACGACCTGAGGAAGGTGGCCGGTGGTGGCTGGATGCGAGAAGCGGAGGACCGAGAAAGTGGGCGCCATCTTGGAAAGGCCTATGTCCAGCAGTGGACTGCAATAGGCTGATATGATATGATGATAAAATTGTAACAAAATAACTTATTACATTTATCACTACTAGGGTTAAATTATTAATAAAAACCGACAAATGTGATTAATTTATCACTTTAACCTCGACTTTCGGTAATTATTAATAATAATAGATAATTATTAATAATCTTCAATTATTCACTCTTACCGTAACATATACATACACCTAAAAAATTACAGCTTTCTACTAGTACTAACGGTTTCTAAGCAAAATCTAGGACAGACAGACAGACGGACATGACATGACGAAACTATAAAGGTTCCTTGTCAGAACCACGGAACCCTAAAAACCATGCCTCAATATAACAAAGCATGAGAATAATAAGCGGAGCGAGTGATGGCGGTCGCGGTGTGGCAACGGCGCGCGCGTTGGTGTGTGGCACCCGACTCCATTCACTTAAGAAGACTAGGCTCCCTTTTTAGGGTTCCGTATCCAAAGGGTAAAAACGGGACTCTATTACTTAGACTCCGCTGTCTTTAATACGTATTCGAAGGTGATGAAGACGAAGAATTTGAATCAGTCAAAGAACTTTAACCGATTAACTAACAAAGTTGTATAAATCCGTCCATTATTTTGAGAAATATACAATTTATGATTATTTTTAATAATATTTTAAGGATATGTCCGTCCATTTTATGTTTTTTTTCTATATGTGAGAGCACATTTTAGCTAATGCAACTAAAAAATTTTAACAAAACAAACAACATTGTAAGTCGCAAAATTAATGCAAAACCCTAGTGTAGTAGCACAGTACTATAATCTACTAAACACTATAGTGGTTCTAAAGAGTAAAAAGTATGGTCCAATTTAAACTAACAAGTAAATAAGATATTAATATGTGTGTACACGCCAAGTGCCAACATGATTTTATGTTGTAATATCATCTACATCATCATTCGCAACAAGAAGTGGGATGCTAAATATTGGTAGGATATTCAGGTACTTACATTATAATAAAAAAAAGTACGGAAATTAGGCAAAGCTCGGGCATCAAAAGCAAAAACTAAAATGAAATTAAAGATTCTGCTCGCCCTATATCTGATATCTGTTCCGATTTTGTGTTATAAAAGTGTTTTAATGGGTTCGTACCAAAAAAAGCTAAAACGGAACCCTTATACGATTAATTTGTTGTCCGTTTGTCCGTCTCATCGTCTGTGAACGTATCGTTAAAATTAGCATTAAAGAAAGAAAGAAAATACATTTATTAATAAACTAGCTGTTGCCCGCGACTTCGTCCGCGTGGACTCGATGATAACCACGTCGTAAGGAGAGAGAGCAATGAAAAATCAAGTTCAATAGGCACTTTTTCTAGGTTAATATCACCTCGCTATCCTCCTCTGGTAACAAAATTTCGCATGGCAGTGACACCGACTCCAAAACCTTATTTTGTCGTATATGTTTCTCAGTAAAACTATAAAGGTAACTTTAGGTTTAAGTGTTCAGAAAAAAGTCAGACTCAAAGCTCCCTACCGCAATAGATAAATGTGGTTTAGTATCTATTTATTGTGTCCTTAGCCTACTCAGGGCCTTTCCTTTGTTAGTTACTACTATCATAAAGTAATCTTAGAGTTTCAAAGTGATAAGTAGCATAAAAAAATAGTGCCAATTGACTTCGATCTTTCATAACTTAGTAATATGGTAATTCAACAAAATTTTGACAAACTGTCTGTGGTGAAAGTATCCACGAACTACTTAGCGTTAAGGATTATCATCATTAGGTCAGCACCTTAAAATTATGACTCCTGATTGTAAACGCTTAAATACCTTCATTAATGCTGTAGCATATATGGTATACATGCCTTTATTATCTGAAAGATCAATTTCTCCAGGTTTCTGTCACCAGATCGTAACTTGGAGACAGTAGGTAATCCTATTGGAGTTTTGAAAATTAGTCTAAAGTAATCTAGCATATCAGTTGCTCCACACCTTCAATTTGTGTAAGTCAATAAAAAATGCTCATTTCGCTGAACAATGTTCCCTAAGGCGCTCTATTCATATTTCTTATAGTTGAGCTGAGCTGCTAGGGTTCCACATTGGTTGCTCCAGACCTTCAATTTGTGTACGTCAATAGAAAATGCTCATCAAACTGATTAACTTTTTTTAAGGCGCTGCTTTCATATCTCTCTTAGTTTAAGTGTACTGCTAAAGTTTCACGTCTGGTACTCCGATCTTCAAAATAAGTTATAGCCTATTATTTGACCAGACTCAATAGCTACACAATAAAAAAAAGCATTAAAATCCGTTCAGTAGTTCCGGAGATTAGCGTGTACAAACAGACAAAAAAATTAAAAGTTGTAGATTCCTATTCTGCTACTATTTTAACATTACCCTCAATTAGTTTTTGGTAAAAAATAATAGATGCACATAAAAATCCTAAAACAAGGTTTTATAACTATGGAATTTTATCATATTTTTATAACTTAAGCAATTATTTTGCAAGTTTTTACGAAATTCAATCAAATTTTACTTACAAAAATTAATCAACTGTGTCATCCGGTGGGACATGCGTTGTGAGTGAGCCGGCGTTCGATTTCATCAATACTTGGGGAATGTACCTGCAGTATCCAATGGAAATATTTTTACAAATATTTAACCATCGGTTAAGATGAAGTCAGCTTAACTTATAATATTTTTATAACTTAAGCAATTATTTTGCAAGTTTTTACGAAATTAAATCAAATTTCATTTACAAAAATTAATCAACTGTGTCATCCGGTGGGACTCGAATCCACGTCCCTTCCCTATCCGGGCGAGTGCTCTTACCAACTAAGCTACGGAAGACGTTAGTCAGTCGACGAATTTTTGCAAGTGCTTGCTACGCCAGTGAGCCGGCGTTCGATTTCATCAATACTTGGGGAATGTACCCGCATGAAATAATTGCTTAAGTTATAAAAATATAATAAGTTAAGCTGATTTCATCTTAACTGATGGTTAAATGTGTATTTGTAAAAATATTTCCATTGGATACATAGTTGAGGTAAAGTAAGTAGGTAAACTTTAAAATAAAATGCAATACGCAATTTTAAACATTTGAAATTTAGCATAGTGTATTATAGTACTCTACTAGTCAGCCCTATCATTGGATTGGACAAATATTTTTTTAACTCCCTCAATATGGGTATATTGAGGGAGTTTAAAAAAATATTTATTACGGCGGCCATCTTGGATTTGAAATTTGTCATAGTGTAAAGAATTTGACTAGTCAAGACCTTTTATTTGATACCCATATTGAAGGAGTTTAAAAAATATATATGATCCGCCATTTTGTTACGGCGGCCATCTTGGACCGATTATCATTAAACATAGCTAAGAACACTCCCGACTAATTAAAAACTAATTAACTAACGACTAATTAAATCAAAATCGGTTCATCCGTTCGGGAGCTACGATGCCACAGACAGACACACACACACACACACGTCAAACTTATAACACCCCGTCGTTTTTGCGTCGGGGGTTAAAAATACTCAATATGAGCGCATTGGTTTTAGTATGCAGCAAATTTTAAATAAAAAAAACATACCTACTTATCTATAACTCACTATCAGCAAAAGAACAATAATCGGAGCGGTTTGGCAACGCCGTGCGGACGTGCACGGCAGCGCCCGAGCGCCACTGGCCTCAGCAGCGAAAGCTAGTGAGAATGTAAGCGAATACTTACGTAAGTATTAACCTTATTAAAAAAAAATTAGCGAAAAACAACTACCTTTAAAAACGCACTAAAAGGTTTGAAAAACTATTTTTTTTAACAGAAACATTTTTTATTTTTTACCTGGGTGTGTGTGTGTGTTTTAAAGCGGCGGTTTTTTTTGCTAAAAGTAGATGTATTTCGTTTATTTGGGACTGTGGCGGTGCCCTCGCCAAGGCGAGCAAAAAGCGGTGCGGCCGGCTACGGCACCATCCTTTTCTCGAAACAGTTCAGGCCATTTTCGACCACCTATAACTTCGTTGTGGATAAACTAGACCTCTAAATTTTAAGTTACCAAGCAAGCATTGTATACCTAAACACGTTATATTTCAAATTTCATTGAATTTGAACGAGTAGTTTAAGAATAAACTAGTTAAAGTTTCTTTTTCATCATCAAAACTCTAAGGCACTCCTAGCAGACATAGAAGCCATCACAAACAATCTAGAACAAAATGTAAATAAAAAATGTAAAACTGACTGACTGGCATTATCAATGCACAGCTCAAAATAGGTATTTGCACCATCCTTTATGGTGTAGATGAACACTAAGAAAGAATTTTTAGTTCATAATTTTAGGTTAAAAGAGGGGACAAATTTGTATGAAATTCTGTCAGTTTTGAAGCTAAATCAATAAAAAATTGGTTAGCTATTTAGTTAGAAATAAAGAATGACGTATTTCAGGATTACTCAAAATTCAACATTTTAAGGGGGTGAATAGGGAGTTGAAGTTTGTATGTTAAATTTGACATTTGCGCGAAGTCGCGTGCAATAGCTAGTTTTTATAAGAAACTTATATAAATGAGCGAAGTGACAGCCTGCCACGGTGCGAGTGCGACCCCAGCAGTTGAATGAAATAAATATGTATTTTTATATATTTGGGTGAAACACGAATAAATTGCGGTAGTGGTGATACTGAATTTACAAACATACCTGCAAATAGAATAATATACGGCATATTATTATTATTTAGTTAAAAAAATCGTAGTAAGTGGGTGTTCCTGTTCAGTTGCAAGTAAAAATAAAAAAAATATAGCATAGATTTATAAAACACAATGTAATAATTAAAAAAAAACTTTTTTATAAACCAATAATATTTATAGTAATAGATATTTATAAACAACATTATTCTTATTAAGACTGCATACAAAAAGTTTTTAAAGATGTGTTTTTTTTTAAATTATTACATTCCACGCATGTAGGTAACGATTCACTAAAGATGTTTGTTTTTTAAAGATATGTTTTTTTTAAAATTATTACATACTATGCATGTAGGTAGGTAACGATTAAATATATCTTTAAATACGCTAAATCATTGATGATTTTTATTTCTGGCATACTTAATCACATGACGTACATCTTATATAATTTTCAGCATTTAATCAAAAATATGCAATTAATATTTTTGCTTGGACTTTGTAATGGTAGACGAAACTGAACGACTGAACCGCACCGCGCAGAGCGGCGCGCGCGGATTTGTGCAACGCGACGTTGCCACTCCGTGCATTTCATGCACTAGACCTGTGCCGATCGTGAACGATCAACGATCGGATCATTTTGATTTTGGCTCTCGGTTTCGCGCGCGACAATGATCGATCAGTATGATGGCGAAAGGATGAAATCATTAATCGCTTTTATCTCGACCCCGTTGCGTGCTAGCGCAAAAATAATGTCATTGTATTGTACATGACAAAAAAAAAAATTTTTTTTACATTTCTCATACTAGTGTTTTTTTTTATTAAATTGCCGCCAAAAATTCCTGAACGCCCTTGGCGACACCGAATGAACCAAACGATCAAATAATTATAACGCAATCTCCACACGAATGGGTCATCATGATCGAATCGGTTGACGAGAATTGATCGATGGACACAGGTCTATCATGCACAGCTACTACCAATGTACGGTAAATACCGTTACGATAAGTATCTACGATACGTACTTAAAATGCCAAATAAATTCAAATATTTCCTAGGTCCTACTTTACATCAGTTAGGCAACTTCTTGTAAGTTCGCAATCTCAGCAAACAAAGATGAATTGTCGCATTAGTATTTCAGTTTCCTTTTTTAGACAGTACAGTGAATACCTAGTATGTTACTGAATCAAATCATGAATATCACTCCTCGCAGTAACTGTGATGTTACTGCGTCGTGACTGAATAGTCTTTTATCGCCGGCTAGCGGCCGCGCGGTCGCGCCGCGCGACAACTCGCCTGCCCCGCCCCACCCACCGCACGCGACCGTTGTTTCATACCTATACTTTTGTTCATTCGTTTCATTACATTTAATTCTATAACTTCGACCGCAAGCAGTCAATATTTATAATTTTTTGTAAGTTGATACATTACATTATTATGATCATATAGATGCAAACTTTACACATTTTAACTTTTTGTAGAACATGTAGCGCAAGAAAATCCAAAAAATTTATTCAGCAGAAAACGTAGACTTCCAAACTTTTTCCACTAGATTTGCCTAACTTAAAAGTACTTCCTAAAATAATTTTCAATCACTTTAACATTTTATTGGGTGACTAAAAACTAAAAAAACTAAATATCTTCAGATATTTAGTTTTTTTAGTTTTTCATACTTCCCAAATACCTATGTTTCCAAACTTTGGTAAATATCATATTTAGATAGCCCTTGTGTCGAATCAGTCAACTTTTTTCACTTTAATTTTGTAATCAGAGAGTTACACACATTTATTACAAATACCTATCCCATACCTATTGCCTTCGATGAATTTTTCCAAACTTTTGGATATAGCATCACATAAAGCTTCTGCATAAACTGACCAAAAACCAGGCACTTTAAAATTATCAAAGGGCAAAACCGTTTCCTTATCGGACTATTCACCTGACGAGTGCCATGATGCCAGCGGCGCCTCTCGACAGACACATCAGCCGCAGCTTCACGAGCGGGTCGTTCTCCGAGGACAGTGCGCGCGAGCTGCGCTCCATCAATTCCTCCTCCAGACGAAATGTCTCCGACATCGGTCTGTGCCATGCTACTGCAGAAATAAAAAAACATAGCTTTTGTCATTCAATATTCAAAACTCATCATCTTAGCTTTATCCCGGTTGTGAACTTGCACACAAGGGCCCAGGGTCCGCTTTGGACCATGATTGGGGCAGATTAATTACAGTGAAGCGACTGTGACCTCCAGACCCTGTTAACAGCGGAACCTGACCAGTTTGGATCATGGTTACTTATTCAGTCGCCTGAATGTGAATGTTTTCCTCATGATATTTGTCCTCACCGTATAAGAGCATCGGTTAGTGAAACAACTAAATGAACCTACTTAATGAACGCAACGTAGCTATTCCCCCACGGACGCTCCCTGACATTTAAAACTAATCAAACAACAATTTTAGTCTGCGTTGTATTCAAGACCAAGCAGTACCAACAACAGCGAACTATACTCGTAGGTATACCGCCTAATTGAGTTCTCATCTGAAGGGTGTCGGGCGCAGGGGTGAGACGAGAACGGGGACCGTAAGACTCCGCGCATACTGGCCACCGACCACCGCCACCGGTGGCTGTCGCGCACCACGCTCTTTGGTCCCGCGCAAACGTAAGTGGTAGGTGGCCGCTACGGTTTGATACTCACCGGGATCCGTTGACAAATGTTTTGTCACCGAGTGGCCGCCATCGGTGGCATGACACGAACACCGAGTCGTGTGTAGACGCCACTCGCTTCACGTGTGTGGCGCCTCAATACAAAACGTATTAAAACAATGTACTTAAACAGCTTTTCGCTAGCCAACAATGGCTGTGGTTAGTGGTCCATCTGCGCGAAGCCTAAAGTATAATGTCCACGGCGGCGTCCTTTGACGAATGCATGCCAGCTGCAAGGACAGCTGGCGTATTTTGAATTGTGATAGACAAATGCGACGTTGTCGCGTCGTGGACAGAGTTTTGTTACTTTCTAAGCAAGATGCAAGCAACCCTCAAATGACGATAGCATGCGTATGATGTGCGGTTTACGTGGACAGTAAGCCTAAGTGATGCGGGCGCTTGTTTTGTTGATTTGAATTTTGACAAAAGTGTGCCTGGGCGGCAGGCGCTCTCAGGCCTCTGCCTCGAATTTTGCGGGCAGCGGGGCGGCGGCGGCGGCGCGGGAGGATCTTATGCGTAAAATCAAATGGACCGGTTCTCGAAAACAGCGGCGCGGCAGCAGGGCTTTTCTTTGTTGCCAGCCCCGCTCCGGTTCCGCCGCCGCTGCCTGCCCGCTAAATTCGAGGCATAGGCCTCAGACCTCACCCAGTCCCTGTTCTTGCACTACCTCTGTGCTTCCCCGCAGGCGATAATTCAATCAAGCGAAACCGCTTAGGCGCGGCTTTGGCTTTGACGCGGGTGTATGTAGGTAAACACCAATAAAGGATTAATCACCCCTGATTCCAAAAACCAATAGTCAGCCAGTAATACAAGTCCAATTTATAAAAGAAAAATTATCCATTGAATTGAAATTGAGGCCACGTCAGAGTCAGGTCGGACTCAGATAGGGTTTCGGTGCCACAACCTAAAGACGGCCGCCATTAATAATGTATTGATTGTCTGCCTACGCATAGGGTTGTCAACAATTCATTATTATTGTACCCACATACAGATTTTTGGTATCAAATATATTTATTTTCAATGTTTTATACTTTGGAATAGCTGCACTACTTTTCAGCCAGCCTTTTTAACATGACACCCTTGATAAAAGCAATGGACATAATTCAAAAGTATTTTTATCACTGTAAGTTCTTTTTTTCTAATATCGATATGGACTCATTATTTTAACAACGCATTTAATATTTTCATGACTGTAAATAAAACCTAAAAAAGCGAGTTGTTCAGGAATTATGGTAATTTTGACAGTCTTCACCCTACATAGCTCTTCAAGTTCTCTTAAGTATCTTCTCTGAATTGCTAATGAGCTCTCAAACTATGTGTTATATCTACTCAAACCACAAATTATTTAGTCTCACTAATGTCATATCATCTAAAAATACTAAAAGGAATATCTCCTCTAGTAGGTCCGATTTACGTTTTTTAATTTCATAAAACAATGGCTAACTAAATAGTCCAGATTAATATTTAAACAATATTACATTAACCTATTTCAAGCAACATGACGCATGCATTGTGTTCATATTGCCGCACCCTTGGTAGGCTAGGGTTGGTACGACATTACAACTGTTGTTTTTCCGTTTCTCTTTAGTTAGCAGAAATAACGAAAAAACGTGTAAACAAAATAAACACGGGTGCAAACAAATCGTTTTTTTAAACATAATTTGGAATGAATATATCCATTCATAATTATTTTGTGGGCATTATAAGATGTATTACAAGCCTGTTATATTATTATGATAGATAAATGAAAATATTATTATTTACATTTTGGTTATACCTCATAGTTGTACCTCCCCATAGTTGAGGTGAGGCCTTTTCCGGGCAGTGGGATATATACAGGCTGACTTTAACATTTTGGTTATTTTGTGTAAAATTTTTAAGCTTTTACGCTAGTAAATAAGAGTTATTTATTTAATTACATTTAAAATTATAATATAAAACTATAATAGCACGGACGGGTTTGAGGGTATTCCCTATTCTCTCCATCTCCTTCTACTCATACCACACAGTACCTAATAAAGAGACCTCTTTAAGGCATACTCGTAGTTCTTAATTTTTTTTTATTGCCCACTGCCCACTTTGAGAATATTTTATTGTGGCGCCCTCTAATTCCCTATTTCTCTATAACCCATCTATTCCCCATACTTCCCACCCTTCTACCCTTTATTTCTTTTCTAGGTACCCCCTCACATCCCGTTAGGCGTTGCCATGGGCATTATCACCCACATTGAGAACCTATGCTTAAGGCAAATTTAAGAAAATTTAATTTTTTTTTTTACTCTGTTAAGAATAAGTTATATGTTTAACAGATCTTTGCAGTGAACATACAGAAAGTAACTCTATGCTATTGCAAATGACTATTGCTACCTTAATTATTTATTTGTGAGTTATTTGAGTAGGACCTATATTTATAAACATTGTATGTACAACGGCTATAAAAAGCATCATTACCTACATTTTATGTGGTAGGTATAATTTATTTGGTAAAATAAACTTTTTTTAGTACTAAAGTATGCAACTAATATAAAATTTGATTTATATTTTTGTCAAAACAGTCCTTGTTGTTCAACAATCATTGCTATTTATAGAGATTTCCATAGCACCATGACTAACTGCATTAGAATAAACTTTAACGTAATATGTCATGCATGAATGCGTGCATGACATATTACGTTAAAGTTCTAATCTTCAAGGTAAATGTACCTTGAAGATCTAGCAAGAATGAAATCACAATACTTATAAGCCTACTTACTTCCTTTTACACTTAAAAAGAACACAATGAATTATATGGTGACACTTGAAGTGTTTCCTTATTAACATAAAACAAACAAGTTTTTTATCGTAGTTCCACAATTCAGATTAATATGGTGCACATATGTGCACACATATGTTTCTTTATCGTAATATATGAAAGCAATTTTTCAACGTTTCACTGTGTTTCACAACGCAGTTAATTGTAACCTTAGTTTTTAGACTAAAATAATCAAATTTGTTGCAAAACTATAATTATTAATTATAGTATAATAAAAAATGTCCATTTGTATGCCAGCTGCCCTCGAATTTAAAACCGGCATCCAGGAGGGTTAGATATTTATTTTACTAAATAAAAACAAAATGTCCACACTTACTGTTAGATTCCGTTTTTGCCTTTCCTGTATACGACATGGTCTCCGTTAGAATACTTTTTTAAGAACAATTTACTATTTAGGTTCTATAGAAACACCTACAACAAGTTCTTGAGTAAATCTTCGGAATTTTTCCAATTTAGTTAGATGACGAATTACGCGTCTTGACTATGAACTGCAGAGAAACGACTGACACACACTGACATGACACATTGACTGAACGAACTGACACAAGGCTAAAGTGACAGCAGGATAGGGATGCTCGCAGTCGCATTGTTCTTTTGACTCGATCAATGTCGGTTGACTATAACGATATTGCAATAAAAAAACAATGTTCGCATTAATGATATTTTTCGCATACATGCATAAGTATTAACAACTCAAAATGCTCATTAAAATGTGACAAAACACTGGAACAGGACTTATTTAATAATTTATTTGTGAGAGATGTTTTGAAAATATGTTTTAGTGTCCTGTTTATCTCTGAATTAAGTAAATTAGAAAGTAGGTATAAACCGTGTATTCCGTGATTATTTTAAAAATGTATATATTAGGAGAACAAAATAAGTGCTGTATAAAAAAAATAACAAAGAAAAATGTAATAAATGTTTTTTTTTCGATGCTCAAGTCGGGTATCTACCCGGTAGCAAGCGGCTGGTTATTCGTTTCTAGCCGCTGGCTTCGATAATTACCCGCTTACAAGCCTCTTACTCTGTTTATAGTCTATAAAAAATTCAAATCTCGTGATCTACACGACTTGAAAGGGCATTGAAAATTAATCTACCAATTTTTTTTTCAAAACCATATTTTTTTTCTAAACCAAGTTTTCCAAATATTTTATGTCATCTTAAAGCCCCTACTTAAATACAGTGTCTTTTGAGCTCTCATACGTCCTCGTGGCCCTTAACTACACTTTCAGCGAAAATGAGAATAAGGTTGAAATGTTATGGTTGCGGAAATTTGACAGATGAGGGTATGTTGATGTGGGGCCCACTACTATACATGACCAAGTGTAAAAAAATAACAATTCGTCGACTATAGTCCGTGCCATTTAAACCTGTACCAAAAAATGCCCAAACTTTACGACACGTGTCACTCATCTTATTAAATAGCGATAATCCCGACCTATCGCTGATTTCATAATACCACGGCCCGTCCAAGAACGAGACAACTCTAAAACATCAAAATTTAAGTAATAGTTTCGCAATTTTGTAAATAAAAAACAGATTTAGTTATATTTTTTTTTTTAATTTACGTATTGAAAGTCTTAAAGCAGTTACTTGGTTTCAATTTAAAAACTCGGTTAATTGACATTACTTTTACCACAAATATAAACACAATAATTAGAAATTACATTTTTTCCATAAAGAATTAACAGTAGTTGACCATTACATAGATATTTATCATTATATAATTTTGACTCCGAAAATGATAAATTATGACTTATTGCACTTAACCGTTAGTGGTTTGAAAGGTCAGGGGTGCTATACCTGTACGCTATTTTGTAATGATTGATTTTTTTAATTTACGAATTTCGGAAGTGTTCACGTGTTAATATCAGTCGTTATTTTTTGATAAGTTTCTGTTATTGTTCTTTGTTACGTTTGTGTTTGTTTTATTTTGTTGCTGTTTTCTCCATTCTTTACTTATTATAAGTGAAGATGGAACCTGAGAAGAATAAAAAGAGGCGTAAAAGAATCCTCCAACCGTAAGCAGGTTAGTTTGTATAATTTACCTTCACAATATGTTTTGGTATCATCGTAGGTAATTCCATTTGAACTCAAGTTTGAACGATGTTTTTAAGTATAAAGTGATCGTTAGAGCTTTTACACATGAACAGCAGTTTGCTGTCAACGTATGTAACTGCAGCCGACGTCAGAAGTCGGCGGCTAGTTGTCGACATGCCGTCGACGTACTGTCCACGCATTGGCGGCTGCCGCCGGCTGATGTTGACAGCTAGCCGCGTCTGTCATTAGACCGTCGAATGCAGTTAGTCCAGGAGCTAGGACGTGCACGAAATGAGCCTAATAGAAGTAATTGCGAAAAGCGAGTCTTTGCTCCGCTGAAATACTTTTTCACATGATAGTAACTCGGCGAGATAGTGAGTTTTCTAAAATGGTCGTCATCTCATCAAAGACGTCCTAGACGACTTACACAGCTAACTATGCATTGTCATCCAAGCTAAACCTGTATACAAAATTTCAGCTCATCGGTATAAGATATCGGCTTTAAAATTGAGCTGAATTTGTGACATAACTTATAACCCGACTGGGTACAACACCTTGTCTTGGGTGTTGAAGAATAGGAGGAATGCACCGCGTAAGGCATAAGTTAGCTTCAAGCTAATTACTGTAACTTCAAGCTAAGCCTTACGCAGCGTAAACACAATTCCAGTTTGATTTGAAGTTATCCTTCTCCTAGACAGGCAAACCAATGCTGTTGACGCATATCTCACCAAAATGTAACTCGTCAAAGTTTACCTGTCGATGCTTCAGACTCAAAACATTCAACCTCAATAATTATAATCGAGGACTCCAAGAAAAGCCCTTTTCTTCACAGTCGTATACCTCATGACTGAGGGTCGTAATCATTATGTGGAATGAAACACACACGACTTTCTTGGCAATCTTTATTGGAATAATTTGCCAATGCCTTCTCCATCTCACACACTATAGCCACTAGTGTGCATGTTTTTCCTCACGGTGTTTTCCATCACCGTTTTCACCGCATGGGCTTTAACACGCCTTTTTTTCACGCAAAGAAAACCCAAACACCAAATTTCTAAACGGATCGGAGCAACGGAGTTAAACTCGCATGCTTATTCTCTGGAAGTCCTTTGGTTTGCTTCCCATATTGCAGGAAAGATAAAAAAACTTAGTCCGCCATCTTTAGGAGTCCGCCATATTGGATTTGGAATGACGTCACCCTATTTATTGAGTTATTCTCAGCAAGCCTTTTTAATTGATACCCACATTGTACAAAAGCAAAAAAAAAAAAACTCAGTCCGCCATCTTTAGAAGTCCACCATATTGGATTTGGAATTACGTCACCTTATTTATCGAGTTATTCTTAGCAAGCCCTTTCATTTGATACCAATATTGTAGAAGTACATTTAGAAGTCGACCATATTGTTTTTTAGTAACGTCACTTTATTTTTTAAGTTACTCTCAGCAAGCCCTTTCATTTCATATTCATACCCATATTGTAGAAATGCATTGAAAATAACGAGCCCGTCATCTTGGATGCTCCGCCATGTTGAATTAAGAATGACGTCACATATCTTACCATGCATTGTCATCCAAACTAAACGTGTATGCAAAATTTCAGCTCAATCGGTTAAAGATATCTGCCAAAAAATTGAATTTTTGAATAAGACCTACCTACTGCTCCCGCGATAATAACGCTGGATATAGGAAAATACATTTTTTCAAATTAATAATGAATGATGCAACTATTTTTATTTCATTACGAGGGTCAAACTGAAAGTTCTTAGAAAATCAAAAACTGATTACATTAGCCAGTTATTAGTTTTATTATATCTTTTCAAAATATTGTCCATTGACGTCAATACACCGCTGCATGCGATGGAACCACTGGGAAAAGCACTTTGCCCACTCGTCCTTAGGGGTCTCTTCAATGGCATCGCGATACGCAGCCACCGCTTCTTCAGCATTCATAAACCGCTTTCCTTTAAGTTTTTCTTTAATTTTTGGAAATAAATAAAAATCACAAGGCGCGAGGTCGGGGCTATACGGCGGGTGACCCAGTAATTCAACGTTTGATGTCGCCAAATAGTCGATCGTTCGCTTGGCGGTGTGCGACGAGGCGTTGTCGTGGTGAAGGAGGATCCTACTGCGAGGTCGTTTCTCTCGAACTTTTTCCAAGACAAGTGGCAAACAATTGGTAGTGTACCATTCTGCAGAAACTGTTTTTTGATCCTCTAACACAATTGTTGCGAAATGACCTATCCTTCCAAAGAACGAGGCCACCATTTTTTTTCCCGCACTTCGATCTCTCTTCACTTTAGTTGGCAACTCCTCGAAAGGAAACACCCACTGAGCAGATTGTCTTTTGGTTTCAGGATCATAACAGTAAATCCAGCTTTCGTCACCTGTTAGTATGTCGAACACAGCATTTGAGTCACCTCCGTTAAATCTTTCAATCATTTTACGGCACCAATCCACACGATGGAGTTTTTGAGCCTTAGTCAAATTATGAGGTATCCACCGGGCGCAAAGCTTCCTGACCGCTAAATGTTCGTGGAGGATTTTGTGCACTTGACTCATACCGATGCCTAAGCTTGTCCGAATCTGCTGATAGGTCACTCTTTTGTCAGTCTCTATCATACGCCGCACAACACAGATGTTATTTTCAGTCGTCGCCGTAGAAGGCCGTCCCTCACGTACATCATCAGTGAGATTAGTGCGACCACGTTTAAACTCATTAAACCAGTTGTAAACAGTCGCACGAGATGGGGCTTCATCGTGAAAGGCCAATCGTAGTCTATCATAACTTTCTTGTTGACTTAAATGACATCGAAAGTCATAAAAAATCATTGCACGAAAATTTTCTCGTGTTAAATTCATTTTGACGTGACACAGACAATTTTCAATTTGCCGCCAAGTCGTAAAACAAATGACAAATGAATGAAATATATACTCAGTAATATTGGCAAAGAGTTCTATTTTCAAATTTTAGAATATTTTTTTTATTATATTGTTTATAAGTGGCCAGTTCTAAGAACTTTCAGTTTGACCCTCGTATTCATGTCTAGTTACATAAAATGTCGGCTGTCCCTCAGCATATTGCTTGTTTTGTAATGCAGTAGCCAAATGTTTGTAATACATGTAAATTTTTCGGGTCAAGGTCGTCTCGTACCAATAAACGTTTGTTTACACAGCCTTCTATCGCTACGCCTTGTGTTTTGGTTCGCCGCGATCCCGTATCGGCGTGCAGTGGTACAGGGGTGTCAATGACCTTTTGTGCAAGTTTAAATGGCACGGACTATAGTCTGCTGTAGGTATCTTAAGGCTTAGTTCGAGTTATTATTTGACAACTTCACTCACACAGATCCGTTAAGTGACGATTTATTTAATTTCCTTTAAAAAAACAGGTTTTGCTAAAGTGTCACTAATTATTTTGATGCTCGATGTTTTTTCAACATCGCCCATCCCTGCGACTGACTGGGGGCCTCCTCTCCATCATTGAGCTACTAATTTTTTTTGGAGGCGCCCTTGTCAAACTAGGTATAGTTTTTGTAACTATACTTTAGCCCTGAGGGTTAACTTTAGCCCAAAGCATTGAATTTGCCACAACTCTTTTTTGCGTAGTTTATTCCATAAGGTTTCAATTACAAATCATAGATATTGTTATAGTAAGTTGTAGGGTGTATTCATATGTCACTGAAAAAATCAGTCTCTATTTTATCTCCCATGATAGATATTTTTTATCCAAAATAAAAATGGCCAAATTTCGGGTCACAGTAACCGGCCTTTACCGGTACTTAGCTACGTATTTTTAATGCAGTCTTGTTAAATACTGAGCTAATAAAATCGTACTAAAGTACAAACCAAAGACGACACCCTGTGTTAATGCACCGAGCACCGAGGGTACCAATAAAACACCAACGTTTGCTTGACAATCGTTACCACACTAAAAGTTATTATATTATAGAATTTTTATTTGTGTTTTTTAATAAGATCCTTATGAATTGGGAAGTAATAATAAATGTAATAATTGTCATAATTAAATACGCTATTCATGTTAGCCACTTTCTTTAAGTGTTAGGTTTGTTATAATTGGTAAAGATGTCTCTTTGAAGAAAAGAATGCGATTCTGTTTCATTAGTTTCCTTAATCTTAGGTTTGCACCTAAAGGAAGGAGTACATAAACATCTGTCTGAATGCATGCGCACTGCGCAGAAGACAATGACCGTATCAGGCAAGCACGACGAAAACAAAATGTCAATGTCAAGGTCAATCAATACTTTCGACCTTCGCAAATTCGCAATTTGCACGCATCGCCGCGCATTGGGTGTGTTCTTTCTATCTATTTTGCGTCAAAAAATATCTGGGCAGTTATCTCTTCATAGAGGTAGGTAACATACTTGATTAATTTTGTATGATTAGGTAGGAGGGTGCGTCTAAACCTAGGGAATGCGCTGCGCCGACGATAATGCAGCTGGCGAAGTCGCGAACCTCCTGCGATCTTGCACGCGCTGACCACGTGCAGTTAGGTGGTAGGTGAGGGTTGCCAACCGTTCTATAATATATATTATTATACTGTTTTTTGGGTCTGCGTACTATATATTGTTCAAGAAACATAAAGTACGCAAATATACTATATTTTCAACACCGAAATGTAACTAACAAATCTTTTTTTTTAAATATGACCTTTAACTGTTGACATTGAAATAAGTGCCAAATATCGTCATCTATTTAAATGTGTTCCATAAAATACTATATTTTTATGGTAGGCTGTATTTTGTTAAAGCTTTGTTGGAAAAATACTATATTTCGCTCAAGAAATGTTGGCAGCCCTACCCTATAGGTGCGCGTGCAGTTCCGTTCGCTTTCATACATACCTAAGTACCTACTGTGACCCTCAGCTCAGCTCAGTTGTCGTTGTTACCTTAGAAATCTTTTATACATTTCGATTAATCGTAATCTTCCGTAAACAATTTTCTTTGGTCCACTCCATGAACTGATTTCATGGAGTGGACCAAAGATTCAGGAACCTATAACTAAACGAATAATTTTTGGCGCCCAACGAAATTACTTTGTTTGTCCCGAAATATTGTAATCTATTTATACATTAAAAACCTGTGTGATTATCGGCTTTATCCTTATTCATTACGAAGTACTTTCATAAAGACGTTATTTCAATAACACACGTATTATAAGATAAGGCTTTTAAGTACAACGATTGGTCATATATCTAAACGTATGTATGTAGTTATTTATTAGACATAGACGAACGGAGCGGGTGATTTGATGTGGAAAGACGCGGGCGTGGGCTGGAGGAAATACTTAATATTAAAGGTATGTGAAGCGTGTGGGCTTGAAGCCCACACACTTGGCTCCGCTCGACAGCAGGGCGCGTTACTACCCGACCAAGCCCCAGCTCTGCTACCTACGTATCTCTCCGCTCTGCCCTTTGCTGACTTTTCTAAAATTTCTAGTCCTAATTTTAATTGGTCGCGCCTACTCTTTTAACCTCGTAAGGCTCAATGACCTCATAAATGATGACATAAACTAGATTTTATTTACAGCCCAAACTTATAATCCACATGCTTTCAATTATCGCCCAGTCTCCTCATCTGATCACATAATATATAAAAATTTGTCGCTTATGTGTATTTGGTATGAATTAATCATTTTTTCATGTATATTATATATTTATTTTTTATAAGTATTTATTTTTATTTAGTATTTATGGATATTTATTTATATAATATAGGTACATACATTATAATGGCATTATTTATATTAAGTTCACATAATTAAACACTTAAAATTTCACATAATTTGTCTCAGCGACGTGAGCTTCTTAAAAATAATACTACAAATGACGGTATCTTAGAAAACAACACAGTCGGATCGCGAGTTAGTGCGGGCGATAAGTACGTAATTATTTCATTTCTTCACTCTTACAATAATAAGTAACCTAAGTTTTTGATCCGGGCCGTAGCTATTAAGAATAATACCTACCTATGTCATCATGTTAGCACACGGGGCAATAATTTATGAGATGTTATTTAATGTTGGGCCTACGAGGTTAAAAACGTAGGACGTAGTAACTATTATATAATCTGTGACGTAGGTACAATTCTTGTGTAGCCTAATCAATCTAGTAACTGATTGTGTTAACCCCGCCAATGCTAGCTTTGCTATGTCATGATTCCTCGTGGCCGTGTGTACCATGTAGGTGCATACTATAACTCTGACATATTGTTTCAACGACTAGGTACCTATTTACTTGCATGATACACATTTCACAGGAAAACATTTCAATGAATTTCAAATAAAAGCAGCGGGCTAAGCAAACAAGAGTGGCCCCCGACTACGGATTTGGTCATTCTTTCAGGTGGTGTACCTACTGGCAGGCTTAGAAGTTAGAACTAAGCTGGCAGGCCCTAAGAACGCTGTATGATGTATGCTTAATATCAGTCCCCGATCTTCTTTTGTTAACGAGTTATTTAGTATATTGTTTAAAGTGTCCTATTAGGTAAACTGTTCAAGTTAGAGTAAGCAAACAAAATCTTTATTATTAACTAAGAATAGAATAGACTACAAAATGCATATTTTTAGTCAAAACCGGGTTTTTAAACTTCACTTTCAAAAAACTACTTTTATTCACAAATAAAGTTGGTAGGTAGGTACCAGTAAAGTGTGTATGTAGATAATGTCCTCCTAGCCGAATTTCGGCTACAGCGGCCTGTCTCAACAGAGATTAGCCAAATGCGCGGGACATAATATTATAGTGCACAAGTGTGTGCGCAATACACAGGTGCACTCTCTGTTCCTTCACTCTCATAATTCGGTGAGAAGTCAATCCGACATGACCGTAGAGAGATCAGGCGCAGGACCAACGGCTTAACGTGCTTTTTGGGGCAGAGTCGTCGCAGCACGTCGAGAAGTAGTAGAAGAAGCAGTAATTTGGTTTTATGCAAATCGATTATAGCGCCGATCGAGTTGTGTGTGGTCGAATAGTGAACTACTTAAAATCGAAAACTGACGTTACATCCTTCTACCACCGACGCCATCGACATCAGGTTCGAGCATTGAGTAGATCTACTCGATGGGTTCGAGTTAATGTTTAACGGATTGCCATTTTAAGTCGATTTCGACTTGATTCTAATTTCAATTCGATTAAACTTGGGTAAAGTACCTACCGTGCTGCAAATAATCTGTAGTAGGTACCCTGCACGCCTGCACCCCGTATATTCACAAAATGTCTGAAACTACTACGCGTTCAGTTCAAGTTGGCCGATACCTACCTTCCCTTACCCCATACCGCCGCGCTCCGCCAGTCCGGTTAGCAAAGCCAACGGCACAGATTATATAATAGTTACTAAGGTCTAGTACTAGTTACTTAGTACTACTAATAGTTAGTACTACCAACGGTCTGTAGGGCCTATAGATCTTTGATGTGTTGTTCGAAATTTATTTCATAAAACTCGATTTTAATAATATTGGTACTATGCACTTTCTATTTTTTATTACTAGAGGATTTTATTGGGAAACCTAAATCTATACCAACGTGTATATTCGGTAATAGCTGTCTGTATAAGTATGATGTTTAGGTACGTAATCCGTGTAAAAATCCGTAATCATGGTTCGTCCGTATTCCGATACGGATAAATCCGTATTGATGAATGGCAACCATTGATTTATTGATGGCAACGCTGTTTAAGCTAACCGTAGGCGGTACCTACGTATTAAGCGGGTCTCCGCGTTGAGGTGCGGTATGGGGAAGTGGGAAGGGAGGTAGCGGCCAACTTGAAGGCGCTTTGCAGATGTAGCAACTGTTTAGAAAAATGACAACTTAGTTGAGGCAATTATCTACTTTTTTTAAAGTTACCAGTTGCTACAACTAGAGCATCTTCAATTTTGTTGAGGCATCTATCAACTTTTTGTAATTGTTCTAAAAGTTCCAGTTGTAGCAACCACCAATTAGCCTTTACGGTGGCCGCAATTTAATGGCAATCTGCTTTGATAGGTGAGTCTACTCAGTCTTGTTCAGTCTACGATGGACACCGAAGAGGCAGCAGCACTTGTTTTCATTATATTACGTCGGCGTCGCCGACAGCGTCAACGATAAATTATTTGCAGAAATCGTCGGTTTTGGATTCATCTCTTCTTGCAAGGTAGGACTGAATTTATTAACATAAATGAGCTTTAAAAACATAATTGTATGTAGAACATTTGTTTACCTATTTAATGATATGTTGAAAGTATTAGAAAGTGATTTAAAACGACAGGATACAGTGATGAGGGAAACTCGCTAGTTGCTAGTTGCTGCAATCAGAAACTAACTCCAAACTCAAGTTACTGTGTACGCAATTCCGGGTTCAGTAACGAGTCGACACTTTCCTGAATTCGCTACTTTAGTTAATCCGCTACTTTCTCTAATTCGACACTAGTTCATTCGACACTTTCTTAAATTCGGCATGTGTCTTATTGGACACCTTTTAATGGGAATGAATCGACGTTTGGGGAACAATTCTAATTAACAAATGAACATCTTATAAAGCAAATGAACGTTAACTTAAATGAGCGTAAAAACAAAAGAATATAGAAAAAACAAAGGAGCATTCAGAAAATTAGAAAATGTCCTTGTCACTTGTTTTTTATACGCTTATTTGTTTATATGATGTTCTCTTGTTTTTTTTTGATGATTTTTCTCGTTCTTATTATGTTTACTGTTTTTGACGATACTCATTTGTTTTTATATTGTTCACTTGTTTTTAACATTTTTACTTTTGTTTTTACCATGATAATTTGCATTTTATAATGTTACTTGTTTTTTATGATGATCACTTGGACTCATTGGAATATACACGCTGTTAGTTTGCATCCTTGCCATATTTACAGAGGTAACTATATTACGGACACTAAACTCAAATCATTAAAAAAATAGTGACCTAAAATTTTGATTTTTAATCTTGATTATTTAATTTTATCGACAATCTGTTACGCACACCGATAACGATCGTAGCACATACACATCACTGTTGGCTGTTCATCGGCACAAAAGAGCCGCGGCGATTGCGCTCTCTTTCTAACATCATAAACGCCGCCCCTTATTCTTGTTCTTTTTTTTTCCCTTCTTTTATCTCTGTGAATATGGCAAGGATGCAAAGTAACACCTTTTATATGCACAGCCAGTTGTCAGATGCCGGTTGCCGCAAGAAGGCGTATAAAGTTGCTACGTCTGCAAAACGCCGAACTAAATGTGTAGTACCTACAGATTTTCGAATTCCTTATTCTTAAAATCTGAGAGGCAGGTTTCCAGACGTCAAAAAATGCGACTCTCTAACGTCGGAATCGAAAACATTGACATTTCTGTAAGGCGCAAATGATATAAGCTTTCGAAAACACCGTTCTGAAAGAGAATGTTTGACATCGAAAATTCGAAAAGAATCCGACAAGGAAACTTTCCGCGCGTTTGTAAATTACGGCGCGTGCGTACGGCGAGTGCGGCGCGGGCGTACGGCGAGTGCGGCGCGTAAATATGTGCGTTCAGCTTAACAAGTTCGACATGTTGTGCGCGTAACCCTTCCGGCGCTAGACGAGGCATAATAGATGTCAGAGGATTCAGACGAAAGGGTGGTATTGCGGGGATTCCCTATGATAGCCGCGTGCATATGCATTTGGCGCTTTCTCGCCCCCCGCACTTTGGGGTGCAAGATGACTTGCTTCTACGCTTGCTGCCAATTTCAGTATAGTTCTGTACGTGAATAAAAATAAACTCAAAATTATCGCCAATAAACATTTAATTTGAATTAACATTTAAAGCACACAATTTATTAAATTAAATAAACTATGTTTAAATCAACGTTAGGAAACATAGATACTTTTTAGTGCACTTGATACTATATTGAGTATCTGAATGAGTGTTGTCTCCTCCATGGTGTGAGGTGTGAGGAGGAGAAAGAAAATAGTGACGATACATTTGAAGGACGTTGGTTATTAAAAAGCCCTAAGAGAGAAACTACCGAAACAGAATTTTCTGGGTGACCCGAAAGTGTTAATTGAAGTGTTAATCTCTGCGCATTTACTACATTCCATCTCATGATAAAGTTTACCAAGAGCTTCATATGTTTCGTCACCATATTGCAGCCGTTTACAGCTTGTAAGCCTGACGCATCATCAGGTCAAAGAAACAGTCGTTGTCGATTGACACGCTGATCCCGCTGTAGTAGTTCATGAATTCTTCGAGGGTCACCTGAAAGAAAATACCATCTGAGAAGAGTGTTAGCAGACATTGGTATCTATCTAAGCCCATCAATTATTACTACCGGGGGTAGACGAGAACGGGGATCGAGAGAGGTGCGGGCGGTGGGCGCTTAAAGCGCGATTTGAACGCGCATAAAGTCCAGTTTTTTTTTATTTGGAGTGGGTTCGCTCTTGACTCTAGACTAGGCCAGACGTAGCGAAGACAGAGTCGACGGTGGTGCGAGCTCAGGCATTCCCACTCACCGACGGAACACGGCATGCTGCTTAGCGCCGGGCCCCAGTGGGAGCCTACCACCGCTGAGTGTCCCTACCTAGTCTTACCCCCGAGCATGTACCTTTCAATGGAGGTTTACTTGTAAAGTTTCAACATGAGCTACATTTGACAGTAGACAGTGGGAATTAAAGACCCGGATAAAATAGACAAAGAGCTAGTGGAAGATCTCATCATGATACGGAATAGAGTCCCTACTCCAGTTGACGAAGTCCGTATTTTCGAGTCTAGCCATCTCGCTCGTTTGCGTTGTTATTCTAGCTGAGTGACAGGGATGGCTTCGGTCAGTAATACGGACATCGTTAACAGGAGTAAGGCCTCAGAATCGAATATATCCTACCTTTCCATCTACGGTACCTCCTTCTTCAAAGTTGGCAAGGAATTTGGTCATAATGACGTCGGCTGATTCTTCACCACTCATGTACCTGCAATTAAAAAGAAATGTATTATATTTTTGCAACAGTAACAAGAGACATATCGCTTAAGTGGTTGAAGTGGAAATCGTTATAAAAATCGTAACAGCTTATAGACATGACATGGGTCTTCTGAGAGTTACGTATGTGCGTTTCTAAACCATTGGGGCAGTAAGTATGTCCTTGTAATATTATGTTCACCAGATTTGGTAAAGCGACAAAATTTAATCATTGCCAAGAAACCGGGGATACCCATCTTATGGTACAGCGAGTACCGAGATGGGCTGCAGATTAGGCGACCACTGTGATATGCGTGACATGACGCGACTGAAGAATGAATTCTAATCCTTTACGTTTTCTTGACATACATTAGACTTGATCAAATTATTGCTTTAATTAGGATTTGATGAATCGTGTAGTACTTAATGGCCAGCATCAACGTAAAATATTTTTTTCTTGATCAGCCAAAAAGTCAACACTTTATAGGCCGGCAAGTTTATGCGCGACCGCCTCGAGGAGGCGAGAAAGCGCCATCCAATCGCATGTGATCGTCGTAGGAAATCCATTTTTCCCGCACTACCGCTCCGTCCCCGCTGATATCTTGCACGGTACGCCTCGCCCTCTGCACGACCTATAGCAGCTTCGCGGCACAATTTTTACGCACTTTCATGTAGTGTCGTCTGTAGTTAGTCAACAATTCAACATCGTCTTTCACCTGTCTTTATATAACTTTTTTTGTTCACCTCGGATGAGAAGTCACGGCGTATACTCCACGAATGTCGTCCACAGAGATGACCCCATCTCCTGTTTTGTCTAGCTTGTGGAAGGCTTGCTCCACTATAGCCCGGCGGGAGTCTGACATTGGAGGCTGCAATAAGAAATTCATAATGCTTTGTTTACTGGCTCATACCATCTCATACACAGGTACAGCGCGAGTAGATATGCTCTTTAAAGCAACGAACAATTAGCTACTACTTTCCTCGATAAACATCGCAGTGCTAGTTGACTAAAGGACAGAACTTGGCTTTGTACTACCCGTTCAGTTCAACTTGGCCATTACCTCCCCTCCCACTTCCCCATACATACCTACCACACCTCAACGCAGGCCAGCTCAGTACGGTACGGCTAGCTTAAGCAGCGTTGCCATACATAAATACGGATTTTAAAGTCGAATACCGATGAACCATGTTTACAAATTTTTATACGCATTACGTACCTTAACATTATACTCATACAGGCAAGTTCTTATCAGACAGACGCACACGTTTGTATTTTTGTTTCTTTATAAAAATCCTATTTTAATAAAAATGTAGGAAGTGCATAATATAAATATAATCGATTTTTATGGAATTCAATTTGTCAAAACACATTACAGATTTATAGGCCCTACAGACCGTAGACTTTGCTAACCGCTGTATGGGGAAGCAGGAAGGGAGGTAGCGGCCAACTTGAACTGAACGCGTAATACGTTGTATTCTAAATGTAGTTTGGTGCGTAAAAGCAAATTCATAACTCGGCTAATTCGGACGACTTTATTTCGCCGATTTGCCAAGTTCCTACCTCGTCCATACTCGTCGCTCACGTCCCAAAGTACCGACCTACTCTTAAAATAAATAAAAATCATTATTAAAGACCGTTTCGGGCGGGGCGGGGCGGGTCTACGAACGGACCGGCAATGTGACAAATGAAACGAAATGGTTGCGTTCACGGAGCACAAATCGAATGAAGGCGAATTTTCAAAATGCTAAGTTCATTGATTATAGGTAAGTATGTCAAAACTTTTCTTTAACAAGCATATGGAAGTGTTCTAATGGGAGTATATAAGTTTACCTAAAAAGCCGCTATATGGCGTTGGACAACACGAGCCGGAGGGCCTAGTGCGAGTTTTTTACTTATTACTCACGCGCGCTCACGATCGTGCTCACGATCGACTGAGTGTCATAGAAAAACAGGTTTCGCAAAAGTGCTGCTAGGGGCGCTGACCAAATTTCCATACAATTTTTCATCACACTGACGAATGTGAGAGCGTGAAAGGCTCGCACTAAGCCCCCAAAAGACAAAAGATTTTTGTTTTTGTTTTTAAGCTTAACGATTTTACTGATTTATTTTTATTCTTTTTGGTTTTCTGTTTTATTTTTGTACATTGTGTTTTTATTTTCTTTTTTTTGTTTTTTTCCTTCTTCTGTGCTGTGTTGTGTTAACTCGTTGCCCAAGGCATCCGCTGAAAATCAGTTTTCGAGGCATGCCGTTAACTCGGATACCTCGAATAATGCTGAGCTTTCGGCACTCACCATTGCATTGACCAACCTTTAATCTTTGTTTGTAAACTTTCTGTGTGTGGATGCCGAATAAATGTCTTTTCTTTCTTTCTTTCTTTTTCATTGCTTGTACAACATTGTAAACTATCTTGACATCCCTTTTTAACGAAATTAATTATTTATTTAATAAGATAGACACAAAAATTACGTCCCAATATGGTAGTTTATTGTTGAATATATGCAGCTTTTAAGAGCTATTAGTAAATATATTTTTCACCAGTATTAGTTTTAAAAGTCTTAAAAAGATTGTTTACAATGTTTGACACGTAAAGAAAAACAGACTACAATCCTGGGTAGCTTAGAAGCATCATCATGACCAAACGAAATGTCATGGGTTTAATTTACCTACCCCCGACAGGCATCTCTCACTCAATGTACTTGCGCGCGTTAATAGCCTACTCTCGAGCGCACCGACGGCGGTGCGTAAATCAGTAGGCTGCCAACAACCTACGGGCGCGCGCGTATGCACTTTTGAATTATTTGTGTTACGGACGATTCGTTTTTATGCAGACTAATTAAGTAATATGATTTAAAAATCTGTTATTTACTGTATAAATGTAACCAGAAGCACAATATGCCCTGAATTAGTCTCAGATTTAAATAAAATTCTGGACTTATCAGAGTCTCGAATGTTTGGACTTTTTAAATCTTTTAATAAGTCGTCATAATTTTACGGCATACTGAAAATTCCCACAGATGCTTTTTAAAAAAATGTATGAATACATTTTTGATAATAATTCAGCACAGAACAACATCTTAGATCTTGTTTTCCACATTACTACTTATTAAAACTGTTTGTACGAATTCTATTTGTTTTTCGGGACAACCAAAAATTTTGCACACGTAAACATTTTGTACAAAACACTATCATTGTAAAACATTTCAAACCAAGCTACAAATAAAATACCTAGGCCTTGTATCTAAAGATGCAACCCTGACTTTATTAGTTTTACGCCAAAGTCGCGTAGTTCCAGAGGAATAATAACGTAATGTTCGAAACTTAAAGCACATTTTCGGGCGCAGCGGTGTGCGACAAAAAATTGTAGGCTATTATAAGAGTAGGTATGGACGATTTTCCTTGGAGTGATTAATCTGTTACGTAGTAACTATTATATAATCTGTGCCCCCGATGCTCATGATAATTATGAGCATGGGAAATGCTATTGTTACTACTCGACCAAGCCAACTATGCCGCATCTGTTTGCCCACAGGTGGGACAGCGGCAGCGGGAAATCTACCTTCTATATATTGGACAAGTATAATATTTTGGTGTGGGACCAACTAAACTAAGGGACTTACACGGATATGTTTCAGGAACTCGTCGAGACTGACGGAGCCGCTGTTGTCTGTGTCGAACCTCTTGAATAGTTCCTCTGCATCCTGAAATTTAATTATCAGTAGGTAGGATTAAGTTTATTGCTCGAACATCTAATTCATACCAGTAGTTTAAATACGATCTCTGCTAAATGAATGAAGGTATCCTAACTATCACAATAGTATTGCAAGGGAAAACCTAGGTAGACCTTGTCCAGCCAGATTGGACAGAAGTAAATTCGCGAAGGGGTTTGAAACGTATTGTATGAAATGGAAATCTGGCATATCGACCCCCGCCGCCATATTTTTTTTTATGTATAGAAAAATATCACATTCATTGTGCGCCGCGATTTCGAAAATAACAATAGGTATGAAGATATGTGCCAACAAGTTTCAATCCCCTTTCCGTCTTGTCTCAGTGACATGAGCTTTGAATACGATGAATATTATGTTTGCTAAACACGTAGTAGGTATGTACATACCTATAAGTAAATAAATTGTTTCAACAAACACACCAACTACCTAGCCCCAAACTAAGCGTGTGATGTGCTATGGCGACTAGGATAACGGATAGACATACTTATACACGTTTATATACATCCATGACTTAGGTCACAGAATAAGTACTTAGGTGCAAATGCTCGTGCTCATCACACAAACATTTGCCCCTTGCGGGATTCGAACCCGCAACCTCTGGTTTTGTAGTCCAGAGCGCGAACCACTACACCAAGAGGTCGTCAAAGTAGTATGTATAAATGCTTATTCATCTGTTTTACTCAATCTGCATACTTTTTATGGCATTAAATCTGCCATTTGCGCAACTGATTAATTTATGCAAATAGTATGAATAAATAGTTCCTATTCAATTTTTACCTCGCTACTAAGCTCCATCCCAGTCTCCTTTAGGCCATTCTTGAACTCTTCCAGGTTCAGCTGTTTGCTGCCATCAAAGTCCATTCTCCGGAAAACCCTGAAAAGCAAATCATACATTAATAAATTGCCCTTTAAAATAAATATGTCATCGTGAGGAAACCTGCACATTCAGGCGACTGCATGTGTAACCATGATCCAAAACTGGTCAGGTTCCCCTGGTAACAGGGTCACGAAGGTCAGATGGCAGTCGCTCCACTGTAATTACCTGATCTGCCACAACCTGGATCATAGTCAGCGGATCCTGGGCCCTCGCGTGCGAGGGCACAACCAGGATAACGCTAGGAGGATGATGATGTCATAAAGATATATTGAACATCATCGCATACGTTGCTCGTAATATGTTCGTGATACCAAAGTAAGTAACTAATGCACTTTCATCTATGTTAGGGAGTTATCAGACTACGCGTTATTCAGACAGTCTTACTAAGACTCGGCGTAGTGTAGAGTTAGAGCTAGCCTGTAAGTCTGTCTGCCCAATCTCGCTCTTTCACAGGTTGAAATAGCGAGATGGGGCATAGGCTGTCTTAGTAAGACTATCTGAATAACGTGTAATCTTATAACCGCCTTAGATGAGGGTCGCGCGCACTGAACGTATTTTTTTTGGTCTGTCTGTGGTCGCCTACTATGACCTATAAGCCTAATAAGGCTCCGCGCAGATGGGCCACCTACCACAGCCATCGGTGGCTAGCGACAAGCTCTGTACATTATTTGTTGACTGCCTCGTTAGTCTAGTGGTCAGCACGCTGGGTACTTACTATCCACGAGGTCCCGGGTTTGAATCCCGGGTCGGGCCGAAAAGTGTTGGGTTTTTTGTCTTGAAATAACTCAGACACAGCTCCGGAGTTGGTGGTGTTGACAACCCCGACATCGGAAAGCACGTTAAAGCCGTTGGTCCTGCGCCTGATCTCTCTACGGTCATGTCGGACTGCCGTCTCACCGAATTATGAGAGTAAAGGAACAGAGAGTGCACCTGTATATTGCGCACTCACTTGTGCACTAAATATCTCCCGCGCAGTCGGCTAATCTCTGTTGAGATTGGCCACTGTAGTCGAAATTCGGCTAGGAGGACATTACATTATTTGTTACGTCGCCGCACTCGTGAAGCGAGTGGCCACTACTTGCGAGTCAGTGTTCGTGACACGCCACCGGTGGCGGCTCGCCATTTTGACAAATCATCTGTCAAATAATCTAGCAGAAGAGTGTCAACTGTACCGGCCACCGACCACTTCCGTCTGCGCGAGACGAAAGTGCGTGGCGCGCGACAGCCACCGGTGGCTGTGGTCGGTGGCCCATCTGCATGGAGACTTATCATGCAACAAGCAAGGGTTCAGAAGAGATGAGGCATATTCGAAGTAGCATTCGTGCGGATAGCGAAGGGTCGTGGGTTCGACCCATCGGATGACACAGTCGATCAATTTTTGTAAGCGAAATTAAATTTATTGAGGACTAACATTAACAGTTTGACAGGTTAACCTGTCAAACCCCATAAGGATCGTGGGCGGGCCATTAACAATTAATTTCCTATTGTGTCTGGAAACATGATACGTGAAGATTAAAGTCTTTTTGTTATATCTCACCTGCCAAGCCCCATGATGCCGGCGGCGCCTCTCGACAGACACAGCAGCCGCAGCTTCTCGAGCGGGTCGGTCGCCGCGCACAGCGCTCGCGCGCTGCGCTGCATCAGCTCCTCCTCCTGGCGCGATGTCACCGACATCGGTCTGTGCCATGCTACTACGGAAATATCTATTTGTTATATCTCACCTGCCAAGCCCCATGATACCGGAGGCGCCTCTCGACAGACACAGCAGCCGCAGCTTCTCGAGCGGATCGGTCGCCGCGGACAGTGCGCGCGCGCTGCGCTGCATCAGCTCCTCCTCCTGGCGGGACGTCGCCGACATCGGTCTGTGCCATGCTACTGTAAAGTAAAGAAAAGTCAGCCTATATAGATCCCACTGCTGGGAAAAGGCCTCACCTCAACTATGAGGAGGTACTATTTAATTTATAGGAGGTATTTTTGCTTTTGATGCCTTAATTTCCGGATTTTTTGATAAGTAACTGCTGGAAAAAGGCCTCACCTCAACTATGAGAGGTACGAGCCATAGTCCACCACGCGGGCTCAGTGCGGATTGGTGGAGGGGTGTCTGTAAGGCAAGTGACAAACCTTACTGTCAGATGTTATCTAGCCGCCCTAGGGCCTCTGACTAGGCTTAACGACTAATACCAACAGATATTAGCCGGGACCAACTGCTTAACGTGCCTTCCGAAGCACGAAGATGCTTGTCATGAATGGACGTCACTTAAATGGTCGGAATGGACACCCATCCAATCACGACCGCGCCGTGGGTTGCGTTTTTCTTTCGTAATTGTTCGACGCAGATTTAGATGGCTAATTTCGTCCAGTCTTTTTATCAACAGTAGCATTGAAGTGTTTTGTTTTTTTAATTTTAAAATTTCACACTAGCATATATTTTCTAACTGTACCTATATTGTTAACTGAGTATACCTATCTAGCAATGTCGTGTACACCTATAGTTGGGTTGCATACCAGATGCAACATCGTTAAGATTAAGTGTTCCGGCAAGTACTTATTTTGTGGTTCTGGTCAATATTTTTATGTAACCTGTTGGTGCATAGAATTTCATAGAAATGCCGCAAGAGCAGCACGCGCCGCAGTTATCGCACGCAAGGCTTATCATTATAAAACATAAACCCTCTTTTTACATCGCAGTCGAGTAAAGCCAAAGTTCAGGCTATGTCATGTCATCAAATACCAGTAGCGTTTCAGTAAGATGAATATTTAAAAACCGAACAAGTGCGAGTCGGACTCGCGCTCTGAAGGTCCCGTACGAACGAGAGTTTTTTTACCTTTTTTTTCTTTACTTCCTGTTGTAAAACCTTCCTTCTTTCCAAATTCCATTATTCTAGGTGTACTTATGGGAAGTCCCCTAAATAGGTTTTGATTCCCCTACGACATGTTACATACGGATAAAATGGCCGAAGCTTTCGATTGCGTTAGCTTAGAAGATTGTTTTTTTAAAGATTTCACAGCTTTAAGGGACCGCAGGCAAAAGTATTTGATGTTCATTTCAACTTGATAACCTCTACGCGTTCCTAAGAAAAGGGTCTTACCAAAAAGTGATCCTATAGGGGTTTCCTTTTAAGGTACGGAGCCCTAAAAATTAAACAATGCCTATCGCATTAACCTATTTCACGCTACATGTCACATGGCGTTCATATTGCCGCTCCTTTGGGCTTGGGCTGCTATAGGGTTGTCACGACATTACTAACTAACAAACTGCTAATTACGCGTCCATTCAATTTACATAATTTTATTGCTACCAAGCGACAATTGTAAGCTACAGTTATTAAAGGCATTAAAACGCAAAAAAGTGTCGTTGATGAAATAAATAACCTATGTAGGTATATTTTACTGCCCTTTTTTTCGCAACGCGCGTTAGCTTTGCTAAAAGGTAGGTACCTAGTATAAGGTATACACATTATACGCGACTAGGAAATCTTAAACAATAAATACATTTATTTTGTGTTACAGAAGTTACGATATCTTACAGAAATATGCATTATCTATCGGATTAGTCACAGCGTGGTGATCTCGATGATCAAAATCAAACCTACATCAAGCTTTGCGATTTTAGCTCGTTTTCGTGTTGATTTCTACTAGCCTATATATAATGTAATAACTACGTACCTACGACTAGGTATAGGACTGCAAAACAAAGGAAGCAACTGCGTTTAATTTTTAAATAGGTCACCAAAGCTACCTGAAAAGTATTCAGCCTTTATGTAACACCTAGCCACAGCTAGGTTTCGCTACAAAGTCAATACAGTCTGGAACATGACACGACATGCGCATTACGTGATCCTACTCCCTAGGTACCTAAGTATTTAGCACGAAAAAATCCGGATTGCTTTTACAAGGCCACCCATTTAAACAACTGGTTTGACGCAAGTACGCAACCCTAAAGGTTCATGGTTGCCAAGCAGTCGTATTCGTATGTATAGGACGCGGATCGATCTAAGCCAGGAGTTAATTATTTACACCGTTACAATTACCATGACATTTGACTTGAGGTTTTTCTATGATATGATCGATAAAAGGCCAATTAGGCACTTCAGATTTCCATAGCAGTGAGTATTATTTCCCAATTTGGCAGTTTTTGGTCTTCGTTGAGTGATATATTGGCGTTTGAATAAACTTTTGTGAGTCGTGCATGCCGGTTTCCGATTTCCCGGAATGTTATTGTTTTGATTGTAATATTTATTGATCGTTTCAAGTTCCAGATTAGGCCTTACTGAGGTTAAACGTCAAGGGCACCAAATATTCAGGTTTTAGCTAGAGGGAACATAGGTACAAAATAGTATTAAATGTAAACATTGATTGATTATAGGAAATTAAAATTGAACGTTAAGAATATCAGGAATTGTAATTTGTATTCCATGTTAAATACCTAATTTTGATATTTTTAGGGTTACGTACCCAAAGGGTAAAAACGGGACCCTATTACTAAAACTCCACTGTTCGTCGTGTCTGTCTGTCACCAGGCTGTAGGTATCTCATAAACCGTAATGGCTACAATTGAAATTTTCACAGATGATGTAGGTGTATTTTGCCGTTTCTTAAAACTCAAAAAAGGTTATATTTATAGATATAATTGATCTTACACAAATTCTCAATTTTATCTCGGCGTTTTTGATTTGATTTGAAAGCTATCGAACTGAACATCGTCGGTGTTGAACAGTCATCGTTATATTTCTGTAAATTGAGCCATAAGGAACACGTGTTTCAATAAAAACTGAAGCTTTTTTTCGTGGTTTTCTAAGCAGAAAATTGTTAAGAATACTATTAGTCAAAATTCTCGAATCCTAACTGTTTAATTGAAAATATTAATAATGCGGTAGCTACTTTTGGCCTTCGAATCAATTAATGAATGGCACGGGTTACTTATTTCGGGTTACTTAAAACAAAAACACAAAATGTCCACACTTACTGTTAGATTTAGTTTTGGGCTTTCCAAGATACATGGTCTTCGTTATAACACTTTCATTGGCACAATTACTATTTAGGGTCGATAGAAACACCTATCAGGAGATTTTTTCACGAGTGTTAACCCCTGCGAAGGGACATTTCGCAAATATTTTTTTCCTACGTGTTTTTGCTTCTGACTGCGGCAAGCGACTGAAGCCGACTGCCGAACAACTGAACTTCGGGAGTCATTGCACTTAACGTAACTTGGTCAAGTTTATGAATGTTTCTTGGTCTGTAGTCATGAATAAGACTTGTCTTATTGTAAGACCACAATATGCTATAAAGGAAATGTTGAATTGTTGATGCATTTCCTTCCATTGAGCTCTCAAAGAATATGAGGTTAGTGTGGTAAGGCCTACCTCTGAACGCCAAGCCACCCATGCGGAACCCGTCAGCTGATTTTGTGCAAAAATATTTACCTACTTAACTAATAAATTACTAATTACTTACCTAGGTACTAAGTTTAGGTCAGCAGGTTACCTACCTACTTATTAGCTAGGTAACCAAGTAAGTAGGCCTAAAATTGATGGATAGGTACCTCCTACCTACTGTAATGTCAATTAATTAAAAATTGCAATTAAACAAAATTATTATTCGGTAAAAATCGATAAGCCCGCTTGTTTCATAAACTGTTTAAAAACTTGTGAAAATAACAAAAATACGAGCGAAGCGAAGTAAGGAAAAATAGGCCAATCAATTGCGTATCAATAAGGGAAAAAATTGACGTTTCAAGGCTAAAAAAAAGTAAAAGAATATTGCGTTTTGATTAATTAAGTTTAGCTCTTTGTTATACTACTTTATAAGTAAACTATAAGGTCCGGTAGAAGTACCTAAGTACAGTAAGTATGTAAAAGTGTATCAGATTTAAAGTAACGGAAGCGTCACGTGTGCATAGATTTTTACGTTAAGTTTTAGGTGTGTACGATGTTCCAGCTATAAGTTCGCACTTGAACATAGACCCCCTTACAATAAGATTACAGAATATCAATTTGTATATAAAATTAAAAAAATAAATTATTAAATAAAAATATATTTAAGGGAGGCAAACGTACTTTTTATCGTTTTAAAACTAAATAAAACCGGCCAAGTGCGAGTCGGACTCGAGCACGAAGGGTTCCGTACCATTAACTTACAACATTAGACAGTATAGGCAAAAAAAACTTTTTAGGTTTATACTGTTCTTTTGGAAAAAAGTTTATATTTTTATTTTATTTATAATTTCAAAAGCATTCATCACAGGATACCAAAAATAATTTCAAATAAGAGTTTCCGCGCCTGTTTCTTTACGTGAATGATTTGAAGTTTATAGGTCCAAGACTTTAGAAATAACAGGGGGACACCGTGTAAACGAGTTTGGCGGGCTATATTTCGCAAATGGTAAAGCTGGTAAAAAAGTGTTGTATGGAAACCCTACCATATTTTCATAGTCCTTTTCAACGATACCCCACACAAGGGGGTGCACTCAAAAAAAAAATCCCCCCCCCCTTTTACATGTATGGGGAGGTACCGTTAAAATGGTGACCGTATACTCAACAGGACCCTGCCTTTAATTCGATTTACAGTTACAGTTTAAGATCCGTAGTATTTAATACCTTCCAAATCGTATAAATAAATAAATAGTACCTCAATTGCTACAAAGAAATCTTAATTTTTTTTCGAGCAGGACCCTCCGCCGTTTAAAGGTCTTTCGATCTATAGTATACGGCCCCGTTTAGCGACATATTAGTACCTTTGAAATACATTGATATTATTTTCAAATTATTATTAGTTTATAAGGAATGCACCTGCCAAACTTTTTTCATGCCAGCAGGACCCTATTATGTTTTGACGTTTTCAGCCCAGACAGTCGGATTTCTTATCAGCATTTTATTAGTACTTTTCAATAAACCATACGTTTAATTCAAATATATTTATTTCAGCAGACAATTCGTTTTAAAACTTCTAGTTTTATGTAGCTAACGAACGTTTAGTTTGTCTGTATGAGCGTCCTGAGTGAATTAAACGTATGGTTAATTGAAAAGTACTAATAAAATGCTGATAAGAAATCTGACTATATTCTGACTATATGAGATAATAGGGTCCTGCTGGCATAAAAAAAGTTTCGCAGGTGCATTCCTCATAAACTAATAATAATTTGAAAATAATATCAATGTATTTTGAGGTACCAATATGTCGCTGAACGGGGTCGTATACCATTGGTCGAAAGACCTTCAAACGGCGGAGGGTCCTGCTCGAAAAAAAATTAAGATTTCTTTGTAGCAATTGAGGTATTAAATAGGTATTAAATACTACGGATCTTAAACTGTAACTGTAAATCGAATTAAAGGCAGGGTCCTGTTGCGTATACGGACACGTTAAAATTGGGTAATTTTAATTTTTTGTATTTTTAAAAATGAGATCTATATGTGAAGTATCCTCGAACCAAGTTATATGCAAATCAGTCCATAAATTTAGAAGATATTCTGACAGACTAGGACGGACGGATTGAACGATCATAAGGGTTCCTTGTCGGAACCCTAAAAAGATCATAATCATGTGTCTAACGTTGTATAGGTACAGAACTCTTCGTGCGCGAGTCCGACTCGCACTTGGCCGGTTTATATCATTGTTATTTAAAAAATCGTCTATTAATATCCTTTTGACATTAAAATGCAGTACCAGGACTGGGCGACCGAAGTTTACTCGGTTTACTCGGTTTACTATTTATTAAAAAAAGATTTATAATTCGGAAGTCTTGTTTAATAAAAATAATAGTTTAAAAAACACGCTTTTAGCACGCACTAACCGCCGTACTCAGAGACATCAATTATAGTTAATATTTCATTAAGTCTCATGTCGTCCTTTTCGTTCGTCGATTAAATTTAGCGTCAACTAAATTTAATCGACGAACGAAAAGGACTCTGAGTGCGGCAGTATAATTACAAAATAATACGGACATTTAGTTTGATGACTCAAGAGTTTTCCCTTCGTCGAATCTTCATTAGATCGCAGGTTAAACAAACAATTCCAGTTCGTGATAAACGATAAATAATTTACCTATGCAAAATGGTTATAAGTAGGTACTCATCTTTATTAATATTTACTATGATTTATTATGAAAGAAAGCGTGGAGCGTTTTGTCCGAAAAGAGTAAAGATTACATAAACATGATAATTTGGTAAGAAAATGTCATTTCGCATTATTTTCAGCAAAGCCTTTCATTTAATACCTACCCATATCATGGGGGTGCATCTCAAATAGCCAATCCGCCATCTTGGATGTCCTCCATGTTGGATTTAAGTCACGTGACAATTTTTTTCGTATTCCTGACAGCAAACCCTTTCATTTGATACCCATATTATGGGGGTGGATTTCAAACAGCCAGTCCGTCATCATGGGGAGGCCGCCATATTGGATTTATAATGACGTTTCTTAGCTAGTCATATAATTTTCATCAGAACTCTGAGCGTGTGCAAAATTTCATTCTAATCGAAGACCGGGAAGTGGGTCAAATTAAGATTCCAAGATTTTTTTACATTACATAGTTACAAGTGAAGCTAATAAAAGCGTGTTAAAAAACAAAAAAGCTATTAACTTGAATATATACAAAAAAAACAAAAGGAAATAGTTTTTCGTCACTGAGTAAGATTTGAACCCGTGTCTTCTAGATTTCTTCAATCTCAACTAAAGTCTTACGCACTGCTGCGCCACGACGCTCATGTCGACTCGTGCGAAATTAGCAACCGTATTCGTCGAACAATGCAAAGGAAAAACGCATGAAAACTTGAAAACACGCGTTTTCCCAAACATAACAGTAATCTAGATCGATTTTTCACCCCTCACATACTAAATTTCAGCGAAATTGTTGGAGCCGTTTACGAGATGACAAATATATATATACATATACATAATATAAATAAATAATCTACAAGAATTGCTCGTTTAAAAATATAAGATTTAACAGTTGTTTTGATAGTTCGTAGCATTGTATAATAAACAAACCGTAGCAAAATACTCTAACTCGTAGTCAGTAGCAGATGACATTGTTTTATTATAAGCTAGTCGAATGTCTCGAATATATTACTGTCGATATGAGAGTACGTGTTTTATTTTCCTCCCCTTTCTGACAACGTATGTGTAATTCAACAATATTCTCGGGTAGCTTAGTGAAAATTTTTATACATCTTCTCAAAATAATAAGTAGGTAGCATATCTTAATCACGATCACGAAATCGTTCGGTACCGTTACCATGAGTTTACGGTGGTTTTACGCGCTAGCGACGACGTAAAAAATGTGTA
The DNA here is from genome assembly GCA_949316185.1 of Pyrausta nigrata. Taxonomy (NCBI): domain Eukaryota; kingdom Metazoa; phylum Arthropoda; class Insecta; order Lepidoptera; family Crambidae; genus Pyrausta; species Pyrausta nigrata. The sequence continues at coordinate 5,320,219 of OX438941.1, read as the reverse complement.
TTGGAGAATTTTAATTCTCCAAGTAACCGCTAGAGGCGCTGTGCAATTTTCCATACACTTTTTTGACGTCGTCGCTAGCGAGTAAATCCGCCATAAAATCATGGTAACGGTATAAAAGCACATCAAGATAAACACGTGGCATCTTCTGCAGTGTTATTAGTTTTGTAATAAATACATACGGGGTGATTTTGTAGCAGAAATGTACAGTCTGGCCCTTAGAATAATAATATTCTAAGGTCCGGCCATTGCTACCTTGTTGACAATGTGGCTTTGAATCAAAAGATTGTCAACCTACTATAGGTACCTAGTTTGTTTGTCTTTTTCTACTCGAGTATTGATTTATTAATACCGACGATGTCAAGAACCCTAAGTGAGTCATGCCATGAATTAGTTAAACAGGGCTAGATAGATAGGTTTTACATATTATTTTTTTCAATTAACCTAGTTGTTTTAATTTATTCAGCGATGTTTCAACAATAGTTAAGTTAGCGCGTGTGTGACGGTTCGGTTGCGTGCTATGGCGCCCTTAGAACGTAATCAACAGCACGTTACACTCAACTGAAACAATGCTTCTCAAACTTAGCAACTACCTATCCCAATTAGGTACGAGCTTTTCCCCACCACAACTTTCTACCACTATCACTCCTGTTTATCCAGGATCACGGAATAAAAACTTCTGCCCGTGAAGTAAATTGGTCAGAATGTAATTAGCTTTGTAGGTACCATATTCCCTCCATTAACTAACAAAAGATTTGTAACCTTACTATTGGAGATACAACAAGGACAAACACTAACCGTTAGGTGGTAATTATTTATTTATTTATTTATTATATTTGGTAATTATTTATTTATTTTAAATTATCCGTCTCCAATCTATTTATTCTCAACGTGTTGATCAGTGGTTTAATTTATTAGTACCGATTAAACGGTACATATATAAACTTAGGTTATTGAGACCTCTATTAGTTGCATTGAATAAATCAAACACAAATCTTTCAAAAATGTATTTTTTGTCAACGATTCCACGCCTGAGACCAGGTTTTTAAAATCGGCACTTTACTTACATTGACTGTTGGGTGGGACAGCTTGTACTCTATATTTACCTACTAGGATTCGCAACCCCTAACCCTACCAATGGCAAACGACCAAGAGGACCCCAAACGGTGGTCTAACCAAGTGACCGAAGAACTACAGATGCCGATATCCAAGGCTAGTCATCAAGCCGAAGACCGCAGTAGGTGGAGAAACCTGCTGAAACACTTCCGTCGTAGCCACGATACTCAGCACTGAGGAAACGACTTGAGGAGGAGGAGGAACCCTCCCAAAGTTTGAGAAACTCTGGACGAGATTTAGTTGTAGAGAACAAAGCGTTGATAGGTAGTTAAAGAAATCTAAAACAATTCACAGTTTTGTGATTTTAGATTGTGAAAATAATTTATTCAGAATTCATTAGTCCACTAGAATTACGCGGGAAAATTAAGTCCAAGTTAGTAGGTAAGTCTAGTCTTGACTTCTAGACTTATTACTGATTCTTACCTATTTTTAAACCGAAAAACAAGTTTTGTTTTGTTTTTCACTAAAAAAACTGACTTGTTCAAAGTAAGTTTATATACTAGGTATTTAGTTACTTTTTGTGATGTCTGGATTTTTATTACTGTTAGTGCCTATTTCAACACCTCTGAGTAGCTTACTTGATGAATTGTTTGATATATTTTATATGGAAAATATGTCAATTGAGTTTTCAAGTAAGCTACTCAGAACTTATTCAGAGGTGGTGAAATGGCCCTTAGCCTGGGAAGTCAAAGTGCCGTTAAAATATTGATTCAATGATAATACTTACTTAGCTTGTGAAATGCGGGCAAAGTACCTACGTATGTAGGTAATTACTTGAAAAGTTGTTTGTATAGCTTTCAAGTACCCATATTATACTGGCATTAAATCAATGGCTGGCTTACAGAACTACACTATTAATAATAAAGTAAAGTAAGGGTTGACTGAGACGGTTACTACTCACCATTTTTTGTATCTGGTAAAATAAGGAGAAATAATATGCCTAGGGCATCATGCCATATTTAATTTTACAGTCGTGTGCATATATTTAAGAGGAAACGCGGTCTGAGTGACATTACTGAAGAACTAGTGGTTGCCCGCGACTTTGTCTGCGTGGACTTAATGTCAATACAAATTGACTCATAGTCCTATCACCGTCCAGAATCGTGGTCTCTCTTTGTGTTGTACTCCCTGCCACGACCATGGATGTTTTTATAATATCTTTAGACAGTAAAAAACAGTCAAGATTTTGTACTATTATTTACCACTATTTTAAAATTTCTACCAACTAGGCCTAGGAGATACGATGGTCGTGCTGATAAGAATACTTCCTAGCACGACCACACAGAAACCTGTGTTATTATGAAAATTTTAAAACGGTATTAAATAGCTTAGATAATTTACTATTTTTGAAATTTAAAATTTCCTACTGTATAGATCCTAGGAATATGACTGTCGTGCTAGAAAGAACAACTTTCCAACACGACCACGCCCAAACTCAATGTTGTTCTGGAAATTTTAAAACGATATAAAATAGTTTATTATATTTATTACTTTAACTCCTATTTCTCAATTTCCAACTATATAGATAATGACAACGTATCTCCTAGCTCTAGTTGGTAGAAATTTTCAAAATAGTGGTAAATAATAGTACAAAATCTTGACTATTTTTTACCGTCTAAAGATATTAGAAAAACATCCATTGTCGTGGCAGGGAGTACAACACCATTGTACATACGAGTAGGTACTCTGCCGTATGCTAAAGGGAGGTCATCCTGTATAAATGTATAAACCCTATATTTTATTGTGGACTATAGGCACATATATGTAGTTAAATAATAAACCAATTACTGTACCGCCATCTGCCATTATTTAAATTTTTTGGCACGCGTCTAAAAGTGAAGGTTGAAACTTGGCAATGTTCTTAGTTTTTGAAGGCTCATATTAACAATGTTAAATTGATATTTCGAGTTGAAAAAACGAAAACAGGAGCATAGCTGTTGTAAATACGGGTTAGTGCTATTATTTATTCTGTGGTTTATGGTAAAACAAAGTTTTCTCTTTAGCCATTGTCCAGGGAGAAAACTGGAGACTACGTTTGTATTGAGAAATGGTGCCTGCGTTGCCTCTTAAGAACGCTTCATATTTATTCCTAACTTAGAACTTTAACTGTGGAAATTAAGAGTAGGTACCTAGTGTTTTCATAATATTATTAGCAACCAAAAATTCGCACACTGGTAGGATTTGAACCCACGAACTTTTGGCTTACCGGGCCAACGCTCTCTCTCTCGATTCTTTCGTCGGTGTTTTCATGATCTACGGTTTATACGTATTATTGCTAATACGCACCATTTTCCATCATGTCCTTTTTGGCGGCTTCTGCTGCTTTGTCGCCTTTGCTAGCGTTGTCGTAGTTGAAGCAGGCTGTGAACAAAACACATATTTTAGATAACTAACATTTAATGTCTATACAAAAATAAAAAGTGACCTAATGACTTACTGATTGACTGACAGACATATCAACGCACAGCCCAAAACTACTAGGATTATATGCATCATGCTTCCTTTTATAGCATCGACGTCTTTTTCTTTTCATCCATTGCGCTAAGAAAGGAATTTTGAAAATTCATCTTACAAGGAGGTAAATAAAGTGCGGGGGGTAACTTTGGATGAAACTCCGTCAGTTTTGATGCTAAATGAATGTTAGGTACCAACTACACAAGAAGGAGGTAACTTATACAGCTAGTACACAAACCAACCGCCTTAAATGGATTGCAGGCTGCAGCGTTATTCGAAGCACTATGAGGATAAAGTAACACCACCAACTTCCTGACTCCGGTGCTGTGTCTGAGTCATTTCAAGACAGAAAAACCCAAACACTTTCGGCCCGACCCGGGATTCGAACCCGGGACCTCGTGGATAGTATCCAGCGTTCTGACCACTAGACCAACGAGGCAGTCTGAGGAAGAATAAGAGATAGAGAATTCAGAAAATCTCCTGACAAATACCTTACAAATAAGTAAGACGACCATTCGTCTCTTGCTGACGATTTCGTACTGGCGATGATAATAAGTCAATATTTGTAGCTTAGAAAGTTGCAAGATTCTCAGTACAATTGTTTATTCAAATCAAACAATCAATAGAAGCTACATTATAACGTGGAGCATGATAGCTGAAGGACTAACAGGGTAAAGGTAATTATGGCCGTCTGTTTAGTCCCAAGGCTATTTAAATAATTAGAATAAATATACCTAATTATTAATCCTATAAATTTAATTTGTTACATAATGGGACAAGTTGTATTTATGAATTACTAGCAGTTTCCCGCGACTTCGCCCGCGCCTGTCGGATTTCCCATACAAACTTTTATCCCCTCTTTCAAACCCCCCCCCCCCCCCCTCTATGTACTTTCCAGAGTCTCAAACTATCTCTGTCCCAAATTTCATTTGAATCGGTCCATTAGCTTCGGAGCCTATTCAATACACAAACAATCAAATCTTTCCTCTTTATAATATAAGTGTAGATTAAGTTAAATTACACGTACGTGTACGTGTGTAAAATATGTACTATATTTATTGGAATATTTTGAGATCACAAAAGTTGTATAGAAGAAGATGCCAAATCCATACTAATCTTATAAATGCGAAAGTATGTCTGTCTGTCTGTCTGTTACCTCTTGACGCTTAAACCACTTAACCGATTGAGATGAAATTTGGTATGGAGACAGTCCGAGACCCTGGAAAGGACATAGGCTACATTTTGTCGCGATATAAAAATATTAAGGGGGTGAAATGGGGGATGAAAGTTTATATGAAAAATCCAACTCTTGCGGGCGAAATCGCGGGGACTAGTTATTATATATTTATAAACAACCTCCGAAGCCGAGTGGTTCGCGCACCTGTTTTCAAGGTATCGCTAACCCTGAGGTCCCGGGTTTAATCCCCGGTCGGGTCAATAATCAATATCTAATAGAAACTCATTATTTTATAGCTTCCGTTCTGATTGTTGTGATACCACCATGTTTCAGATTTCCATAAGACAAAGTGCTTAAGCTTTTTACAATGGAATCTGAGCAATGTAAGTATGTGATGTTGTCCATACATATTTATTTAGTGTACATTTAGTGACTGTGCCCGCGACTTCGTATTCATAGGTGCAATAATTGGGTATATCGCATTTGCAATATCAAAATGTTCATGCGACATAGGATGATTTCAGATAGTATCTCTGATTTTTTAAATTTTATTAGTAAGAATAGCACACCACACTAATAAATGAATTGCTGCACCCTCACAGTGAACTTAAAGCCTTAATGAATTCTCTGCCAAGCATTAAGTAGTCGTCAAATAAATAATTGGCCTTGTCAGTAGGAGGCTCTGGATTCGTAACAAAATTAAGCAAAATAAATAGTCAATATAAAAAAAAAAAACTTAATACAAGATGGTAAATAAAAAATATATTTATAAAGGTGACCTGACATACCTACCTAGAAATTGGCTCTTACTTAAATAATTATTTAATAATATAAATAAATAATTGATTGTTTATTTAAAGTGAATGAAAGTGATCAGAAAACGGTTAATATGTACTAATTAATTAAAGATAGATTTCTCACCTTTATGTTTTCCCGCCAAAATACTTTAAGCAACAGCGTTCAGAGTTTTACAGCCAGGCCAACTGTTACCTATCACACTCGATTCATTAATGTTTGATGCCAGACATCAGCCTACTGTCACACTAGGGCAAAATCGATTTACCATAATACCGGATAATTGGACGGTTCAAACGTAGTATTTATATATCACCACGATCGATCGCAACTTTTATTTTTCAGTGGAGCTAAATAAAATGAGTTATTTAGTCAAGAGTAAAACTGCGAATGACGCATATATTCTACCTACTGGCTGGTGCATACGCGGTTAAAACAATCAGGTTTGACCTTGTACCTTATTTGGAAATGCAAGACGCAAGATAGCGTTTTAATTTTGAGCTTAATATTTTGATATTCTTCCGCCCGAAATGTTAGAGGCGACCAACCTCAGCTGCTCCAGCTTGCATTCGCATCTTTGGCACAGAAAGCGAGAACGGCACTACCTTCGCGCCTCGTCAAACCGTATTCGACCAATAAAATTAAAATTGGAACAACAAAGTTCCGGATTATAATTATTTAAAGCATTATTTTCCTACTAAATAGGCTAAGGCTTAAGAATTGGCATAGCATCCCGACAGAGATCAACCAGTACGCTCGGAGAGCAGACGCAAGACCAACGGCTTAAATCGAGCTATTCAAGACACGAAAGTGTAACACTTCAAACTTCCTGACTCCGGACCGGAGCTGTTTCTCAGTTACATATATCAAAACAGATAAATAAACCTGTCGTCACCCAAAAAATTATAAACTCATCGCAGTTCATATAAATTTTGACGGAAATCTTATCTGAACCCACAGGGGACGAGTGTTTGAGTCATATTACAGAGTAGTCATTGTAAACATTCATTGATTGATGTGTCTACTAAGGTCGCGATCCTTATCATTTTTATCGTAGCCAAAATCACGGGCGAACAATAAAATAAAAATCCATCATTTTGTCACGACTAACGCATAGAGCTAGCTTGGTATTACCTAATTGTAATTACACGAAGAGAGGCTTAGCTACCATTGCAGTCTATTTACTCCCAAAATAAAGAAAAGATGCTGTTTTTCTTTTGGTTTGGGAAATCACTTAAATATGTTAACAGTATGGGAAAATTGACAGGTAGGGCAAAAATCCAGAGGATTTATTTTTTTGGATTTAGATAAGTTTCGAAGTGATAGTCCAACACGACCTTTTATTTGAAGGAGTAAGATAGAGTTTGTCCTGGCCTGGCTATTCCTTTGGCAAACGGAAGAAGTAGCAAATTACTACTTACACCGGTCTTAGGTTCGTAAACCTACGAAATACTACTAAATACTTTTGACAGAAAAGCGAAAAGGAAGTAGATAAGATACCCTGTTCCACACTGGATCCCTGATTTCTGATGATGAAGTCCTCCTAACCAAATTTGCGACCACGGCCACTATAGTAGTAGTATTACCATGGACGAAATGTATTACTTTCGCGAGCCAACTGCGCAAGAGATATTGTACTTATTCTAGTAAGTAAACCTACCACCACAAGTAGAAGTAGGTATGCTATGTAGTGCGCACTGTTCCTTCGCTCAGTTCTGTGAGAGATCAGGCGCAGGAATACATCTGAACGCGCTTTTCGCTATATACAGGGGGCGTTAAACCGACAACTTCCTTACTCCGAACAGCTGTTTCCGATTTATTTCAAGACAGAAAAACCAGATACTATTCCGGCTCGGATTCGATCCCGACCTCTTGAACCGCAACTACTGGTTTTGGGCCAAGAGGTCGGGTTCGAACGCACAGGACCCCTTCCCGTCCGACACCAACGAGGCTGTCAACAGCTTCTTATTAAGGCACAGATTCGATCTTCCGATCAATCGTTGGATTAGGTACCAATGGCCGCACGTCAGACTGGGTCAAAGGCTTTTGACCAGTGGGGGTCTCAGCTCCTGAGCTGAACTATTCACTACGTAATAAAAGCTGTTTTGTAGTTCACATAGGTAACCTGAAGTGATACTGACCGAACCTACCGAACTCGTACTAAGGTACTCGTACACTCTGAGGTAATAAACAGGAGAATCAGTTACTTTTTAAACTCACCCGCCATAGAGGCGCTGCTCATTCTGCCGCGTGTAAAATCAATTTTTAAAATTTAAATCAACAACTTTATTAATAAAAAGATCACACAACAAATCTATACTTTAAAAACGCCTTTTAAAATATGATTGCTAAATGACTTGCACTGTCAAACTTTGATCTTTTAAAATAAAAGAAAATTGTATTGACTTATAAGCTATTTCAGAATAAAATAGTTCGGATGTCTTAGGGCCACCACTGACCTGTATACGTTTTACTTGACTACGTATACGAAAGATGAAGGATAATGTTTTTTTGGTATAAAGGGATGCGCAAAATTATCACTGAGCTATAGTAGAGGGAATAAAGTTATTTAAAATTTTAAGAAAAGTTTGAAGTCGTGTGGTCGGGACCACCCACCGGTGTGGTGCGGCCGCAAGTTATGTAAACTACACCGGCGTTGTGCTGGGCTCTCGCAGGAAACATATTAGTTAGAACATGGTTAGAACATACTTCATACTATAAGCATTAAGTGAAGAATAAATTACTGAAAATTTGACTGTGTACACTTGACTCCTTTACCTACTTAGAATTGATGAACAATGAAAATAACTGTCAGCCAGCTGATTTTGTAAGTCAAAATCAGCTGGCTGACAGTTATTTTCAAGTCAGACACTGTCAAGGAGTTTTGGCGGGAAACAAGCCAAGTAAGATGGGTTTCGTTCTTAATTTTCTAAATCAGTTTTTCGTAGTCATTGTGGTGATAGTGTGGTAGAATAATCTTAAATAGGTAATGTGCTGCAGAGAAGAACTAATGAAGTAAAAGCACAGATTATATAATAGTTACTGCGGTAAAAGTGAGAAATGCATTAAATGAGTTTGGTAAGGTTAGTTTGTAGTTAAGTGTTCTTGTGTTATTGTTTTTAAAGAAGAATACTGAAGAAAATAATACAAATAAAAATACTGAAGACGTAGCTGTTTGTACTTAATCTTTTGCCTGCCCAGAATGGGTGAATTAAAAAAAACTATCAGGGGCTGCGTTCCGTATCGCGCCAATAGTACTGTTTTTGCTATAAGCGCCAAATGCCGTTCCGTTTTGATTAGCGTGCTGGCAACGATGTCGACGGACGCAATATCATTTCGGAACAATTATTTATCGTGTCGCGAGGGAACGATTTGTTTTGCTTAGAGGGTAACCTAAAAACATACTTAAATTTTGTGAAATGTCTCTGCCCGTTGTTTAGTCTGTAATAATCACTTGTAGCTCTTTTGTGTATCTTCCGGCGTAGGTAGCATAAACGTACCTACACGCGGCGACCCTTTGGTAAGGGACTAAACAAGTTGGGTGTCGCTAGCCGGCAGCGACACGCTCCCGCGTTTTATTCACCGGCGGTGCGCGACACTAGGACGAGCTTGCTGGTTGGAGCATGAATAAAGTCCTAGAAAGATGGGCTAGATGGCGTAAGTAGCTTCTTGTGGCAGTCAACCCTATCGCGTTGCGTATTATGAATCATATTCCAGAGTTATAAGAATGAAATTATCTTGCAATATATTTCTGTAGGTGTCTACACGAAAATGTGCTTGAGTCAGAGGCGAACTGAATTACACCATATCGAACAACATTGAGTAGACATTTCTTTGAATTTTATTGCAAAGTCATACTTCTGTACGGAGTACTAGTACTTATTCTGAGCCGTGGTCGGTAGTTGGCGTCATCCGGAGTCATTATTACAGCTATCGTTGGCTCGCTAACATCAAATCGGAACTGTTTGTGAGCGCGATATCAGTGATATTATCGCTGATGGCGCAATCGGAACGCAGCCAAAGTGACAGTGACAGTTGTTTGTGAACAAAATTTAGAGGTTATGTTTTGAATACAAAAATATACAACGTTTACTAATTAAACGGCATAAAAGTGCATACTATCGCGTTTCTAACTTATATCAGAAACAGCAATCGAAATGCCACCTAAAAAGAAAGGGAATGTGCATAGTAAGCGTTCCAATCATCACGTTCAGCGAGACTACGCCGAGAGGCTCAATGATTTAAATATTCAGACTTCTGAAGACTCCGATGGCACGTCAGGCAGTTCAGATGACGAAGGCATACCACCAACTTTCACTGTCAGTATGTGGGACTTGAATCACTGTGACCCTAAAAAGTGTTCAGGGAGAAAACTAGCGCGACATAATCTCATTAAAAATCTTAAACTCGGACAGCGCTTTCAAGGTCTTGTGCTGTCTCCCGTTGGCACTCAGTGTGTAAGTCCTGCTGATAAGGACATAATTCAAAAGTTTGGACTGGCTGTCATTGATTGCTCCTGGGCGAAAATAGATGTAACACCATTTGATCGGATGAAATCGAATCACCCAAGATTATTGCCATTTCTTGTCGCAGCAAACCCTATAAACTATGGAAAGCCGTATCAACTTAGTTGTGTCGAAGCATTGGCAGCTGCTATGTTTATTACTGGACATAAAAAGGAGGCGCAGTTTTATTTATCAAAATTTTCATGGGGTCATTCTTTTCTTGAACTGAATTCTGAGGTATTAGATCTGTATGCAGAATGTACCGATAGCAAAAGTGTATTAGAGGCTCAAAAAACATTTCTAGAGAATGCAAATAATGAAAGGGACTCTAAATCAATGTGGCCTCCTAGTGATTCAGATACTGAATCAGAAGAAGTTTAATTTTAATTGAATAAGTTTGTATATTATAAAAAGTATTTTTATTTTTACCTAAGTACAGCTGTATGAAATTATTTTAAGTACCTACTTTCTAAATATGTATAAAATGTTTAATTAAAATATGTATACAGTTATACATCTCTGAAGTTTAAACTGTTAGTATATTGTAGGTATTATATTTAAATTAAATCTCATAGACGAGCTAGTCCTTTTATTCCATTTGAATTTACTTTAAACCTGCCAAATGCAAGTCGGACTCACGCATAAAGGGTTCCATACCATTATGATACAACATTAATATGGGATTTCAACTGGCGATTATTTATGGGCTATTAGATCATCAAATGTTATCGACAAAAAAACCCATGTTGGGGTTCTAACTCCCCCCCTCTTAGAAGGGAAAAATAAATCCCCCCTTCTTGAAATGGCAGTTTAGATATTTTTTTAAAATGCTAATTCTATGGATCTGGAGGTCCTAAAAGTTATGAAAATGATTCTTTTGGAATGCTATGGCCTAACAAGTGAAATCAAGATCAATTCAAAATTTTTAACCCTTTTTTTTATAAACCTTGCTAAAAATTTAAAAAAGTTAAATAGTTTTTTAAACTTATAACAAAACATTTTTTTTGTTAAAAAAATATTAAAAAAATGTCTAAAATTTGGTGAATAAAAGGCCCTTAAATTATTGCTAGTCGAGACCCAGACAGCCTGTATAATTTGATATTCTGTGAATATTTCAAGCGTCTGTCTGTTGCCATTATTAATATAAAGCAAAAAAAACACAGTTGTTGTATAGGAGCCCCCTTTTAATATTTTTGTTTTTTTAATTTTATGATTTAATTTTTTTTAAGTTTATGTTCAATTTAATATACTGTGAATTTCAAGCGTCTATCTCTATATAGAGCAAAAAACGCCATAAAATACACATTTGTGGGAGCCCTCCTTAAATATTTATTTTACTCTGTTTTTGGTACTTCTTGTTATTGCGGCAACAGAAATACGTCATCTATCATTTCATTCATCATTTCAACTATCTAGCTATCACGGTTCATGAGGTATAGCCTGGAAACAGACTATACCTTATGAACAGAGGCATAGTAATAGGGTCCAGTTTTTACCCTTGGGTAGGGGACCCTAATAAAATAGAGAAGTCATTTGTTTTCCTACTAGTTTACTTATTACGCCATCTATGGCAGTATTATACAACTAACTAAAGCATTTAGAAGCGACATCTATTGATGACGTAACGTTTCACATGCAACGATGATTGCCACTAAGAATATAGTTCCCACGCTGCGTAATAGAGAGCGCTACGCCACTAGAGAGTCCGGTAAAAGCTACCGAAAGTTGAGCTTCGTGCACACACACTTTATTATTTAGTTTGCTTGTGCCTTCTGTAAGTGCAAGTTGGGTTAGTGACGCTCGAATTGTGTTTTCGAAACTCGCGAAGAAACTTATTCTCACTTTCGTGTGTTTGAGTGGTGCCAATTATATGTGTAGTGCTATTTGTGTGAGTGTTATAAATTGAGAATACTTTGTTTTGGACTTTACCTACAGAAAAACTTTTAAGGTAAGTTTGTCGGTTTACTTCGGTGCAACCTGTCACGCAGGTGTCTTGCGCCTCGCGACTTCTAGAGTCAGTAACCTCAGTGACGAATAAATGATAACCTGGTAGGCCTATCTCTATAAATCAATCAATTGGTCAGAGTATTTTAACATGAGGGATTACTGGTTACTGGTCTCTATATACCGTATACTTTACTCTTCTACTATAGGTACTTACCTACATAGTTTTTACCTACCCCTACCCACTCTACTTACTCGCTTTTCTTCAAGGTTGTATGGTAGAGTATGGTAGAGGTACCTACTACCTGTACCATACAGCTACCTATATTACCTATGGCCATCGACGTGAAAAAAAAAAAGTTTCTTTTATTTTCTTTTCATCCATGATTCAGGCACGTTAATTTCAATTGAGATTTCCAACTGCGATGCTCCTCTTAAGTCCGAAATACCACACTAAAATAAAAATCATGAAATTTTTTTTTCGCTTATAAAATTAATCGACAGGTCGGTGGGTCCCACTACTGGATGACACACTTATCAATTGTGTGAGGTACTCATAATATAGATTTAATGTAGAAACCGTTGCTTATGTACCTACCTCCTGCCTACCTTAATAAGGCTTTTAAGTTTGAATTGAAGCTAACTAAGCAACTGATTTAAAGCTACATTATTTGAAATTGAAACGTATGTGTTTCCCTCCTGCCTAGTTAAGTAGGCCTATTACAATAAGTATCTAAATACCTAAACGAAAGTCCACATCGGTACTACAGATACTTTTCAGTCTTATTTTTACCAGATTCATACATAATAATATAGGGTATTTATTACCCTATCATACCTACTCTATCTTCTTCTATATAAGATTACATGATCATCGATGATTCATCCATCACTGTACCTGACTGTACCTTACACTCGAAAATACTGGCACATAACAAACTGGCGGTACATTTTGCATTCTATTTCAAAATGTACCTATCACATTTTATTTGACATGTTTTTATGATGTTGACATTTTATTAATGTTTTGATTTTTGGTGATGTGAGGTCGATGTAAATTGAAATTTCAGTGATTTCGTCTTGAAGACGAAAATTCACTAATGCGTTGGAGTTCGCACAAACATGTTGATTAGATTGAGCAGTTGATATACGTGTCGTTGTGACGTAACATGTTCCTGTCCGGTAAGTTACTATTATGGTCATGGTATCACAAAACACTACGAAGAAAAGTTCACAACAACTACACAGTTGTGAACATACCGTTGCGTTCATCGCCTAATATGCCAATGTCTTTTTCTGCCTGTACGTTGTTTCACTAATCGATGCACTCACGGTTAGGAAAAACATCGCGAGGAAACCTTCAAATTTAGGCGACTGAATGTGTAACCGTGATCCAAACTGGTCAGGCTCCCCTGTTAACAGGGTCGCGGAGGTCAGGTGGCAGTCGCTCCACCACTATAATTACCTAATCTGCCATATCCCATATCATAATCCGAAGCGGATCCTGGGCCCACGCGTGAAAGGGCATAACCGGGATAGCGCTAAGAAGACAGTATTTTTATTAGACATATACACATCAAAAAAAGTTTGAGATCGCTAGCATAAACTGATATAATTCTTAAAATTTAACTTTATCAAGAAAAATGTTTTGTTGTGTGTTTTATAGGAAAACCCTATTTTAAATTAAGAAATAAAACTTATTTAAATTTTTTAATAACAAAAATTGAGTTATTAACCGTGATGTAATTGTAAGAAGAATTTGATATAAAGGAAAATACTGTTTAACCAAACCAATTTATAAATAAAATGTTTTTATTCAATATAATATAACTTCTCCCCTGGCTCGAACACATGCAGAGATCCTCCTGGGCATGCTGATGATCCAGTTATCCAGCGTTTCTTAGGGTGACCTGTCCCATTCTTGAATAGCGGCTTCCCTGAGCTTTGGCACTGTCTGGGGACGTGGCTGACGATTCCAAACAGCTCGCTTCAAAGCTTTCCACGCAGGCTCTATTGAGTTTAAGTCAGGCGAGCCGGCAGGCCAGTCCCATGGTTTACTCTGAATGGTCTGACAATTCCATCAATAGCAACTGCTTTATACATTTCTGCTGTCATGAAGCCTCGATACGGGATCAAAGGTGTTCTAGCTCCAATGAAAATACCACCCCAAAAGGATACCGATTTCCCGCCTTGCTGAACTGTTCCTGTGGCAGTTCTTTGCCTTTCATGGTCTCCTGGTCTTCCTGGTTATCTGGATGAGTACTGATTCGCGATTCGTCAACGAAGAGACAGTTTTGCCAAATGTTTTCTTCTTCATCTTCTGCATTCTGCCGAAGCCTAGCCAACTCCAATCTCTGTCGTTGACATTGCCGGGAATTCAGAGGCGCTCGCCAAGACCTCCGTGCCCGTAATCCAGCCTGGTGCAAGCAATCCCGAATGGTCTGAGTGATAACTTCAAGCCCAGAGACGGCCCGAAATCCGCCAAAATTGACTAAAGCAGATTTCTGAGTGAGCGTAGGCTATGACTGAAAGCCTTTTTATATGGAAAACAATTGAACTGTTTTTTTGTTTTGTATCCGAATTGTATATTTTTAAATAAAGAATCCTAAAAGAAGAAGAAATCATAATCTACCGTAACAAAAAAGATTTCGATTTTTCAAAGTGATCGTAAACTTTTTTGATGTGTGTACAGTCAACTTAATCCCTAGTAGTTGCTAGGTATCTACCTACCTGCCTACTAACTAAGCCTAACACTTAATACTTTTGTATATCCCGTATTGCAGCAAAGCGGAGAACGGAAGAAAGAAGAGATGTTGTCATTCGAAGCAGCATGGCATTGAGCGAAGCTGTGTTGTGAACTGGAAAGTGATAACGCCACGCACATCTCTCCTCTCCGCTTTGGTGGAAAACGGCTCTTATATCTACTTTAGAGATTAAATTATGAGGGTTATTTAAGCATAACTCAGGTTAAGCGCTAATGTATATTTGACCCTACACTCTTATTAAAACGGTTTCGATATTTGCTTTTATGCCTCGCATCGTAAAACCATATTAGGTATATGCTTTTAGCTTTACAGTCACTTACGACGGTACCGCAACCAATTTCTTTGTCAAATTGTTTTATTGAAGAGTAGATCCGTTGATTTGGAATAGTTTCGTTAAGCATACTGTATTGTTGTTTTCCTAAATAAGTTTTTTTCTGGTACAGGTAAACCATGTTATGATGTGGGACGTCATGTGAACGGACTCTGTGCATGTAAAATTGTGCTCGTTTGAAGAGGTTCGAGCATTTTGTTTTTAATGTTCTGTTGCTAGTACAGAAAAAGCACCTTACCAACAATGGCTGCAAGCCAAAGTTGCTCCTGCACTTCGTGTACGTACAAAAGTGAATCTGAGCGGCCTTCAATCAGACGAATGATAGCAGGTGGGTCCAAAATTGATAAACTCTATTTCGGCAAGTATATACCACTGAGGGAACAAAAATTACTTGATAGATTGGTCAGAACTAGAGCAGTTTATGATGATATAAGAACTCAACTTGTATCAGAAAGTGATATCAGCGTTCATGAAAAGGTCAACTTAAAACCTAGAAAACACCAGGCGCGACCTAAAGAAATGGCGGCCACTGACAAAAGTAGTGCTATTCTAGAGATGGTCGATTTAATTGATAAAGGAAAGATTGCCAAAAATGCAGGGAAAAAATTAAGTGACTGTTGCAGTTGCTGCAGCTGTGGTTCCATACATGGACATACTCATGAGCATACATCACATATGCGTCGCCATAGACTTGGGCACGGTCACGCCCATGGAGGTGCGTATACAATGTCCAGAACCAGTATGATCCGCAAAAAAATGGGAGATGTAAGAAGAAATGTTAGGTTTAAAGCGAAATCCATCAAATCTGCACCTTGTACATGCTCTTCAAAACTGAGTGATATGATAAAACGTCGGTCACAAGAAGTTATTAAACGGCTAAGACCCGAAGGCTCTACAGCCATGTTTGAGCAGCCAGCTTTTGAGACCTATGAAGAAAATGTTACAGGAAAGAGAAAGAAAAAAGTGATACAAAAAACATATCAAAAAATCAAAAAGTCGAAAACACGACTATTGCAGAGCATGGGAGAAGGAGCTAGAAAAGTCAAACATTCTAAAACTAAAATCAAAGAGCATCTTGAGGCAGAAAGCAAGAAGTCTCTTGAAAAAATTAAACAGGCGAGATTAAAGGTAAAGGAAAATATCAAATCTGCTGTTAGAAAATCGATTCGAAGACGGCACCCACCAACTGAAGAATTGTTATTTGAGGAATACGGTTTTCCTGTAAAGAAAGATTCAATAACAAAATTCAAGGAAAGGCTTCAAAGAAAAAAGCTAGACGATTACTATGCATGTGAACCAGTGTGCGATCCTAATGAGTGTGTTCCTGAAAATTGCTTTAAAATCATCAAACTGCGAAGAGGTCGACGTGAACGGAAAGAAAAAAGGGTTAAAGATGATGTTGGTCTTGAAAATAATATAGGTGTTACATCAAGTGCATCCAATGTTGCCGTGCAAGCTCAACAGAAGGGTGCAGTTGTCTCGACAAAAACAGACCATACACAGAAAACCGTTGTGAAAAGGCGAAGACCTACAGCTGAGCAGCGATTAAGTGTTGATGTTACTATTAAGAAAACGGGCAACGAGCCTCGTGTGACTGTTACTAAATCTCTTAAAGTAAAAGATAACAAAAAAAATACATACTGTGCATGTGAGGAAGTAGCAAGCTTGACACTAGTTCCAGAACCTATTAACCAACAGCAATCACCAAAAACAAAGGTCGACCAACAAGAAAGTTCCAGTATTGGTATTGAAATTCGTAGAGATAAAACAGGCCCAGGACCTGGTCAAATAAATATGAAAAAACGCGGACGAGGTCAAAACGTGAAATTAGATTCAGGACAAGAAAAGATTTCTCAAACAAAATTAGAACATCCAAGAAAAGAGGCTCAGACTGGAAATCGTGCCCTAAAAAGATGTTTCTGTACTCTTAAGTTAAAAGCAAAGGGCAACAAATTCAAACCAACCAAATCTATATCTCGAAGTGCAACAATTGCAACGCAGTCGTTAACTTCTACCCAAAAACTTGATCAAATTGATAAGAATGTTGAAGAGCGTGTGCAAACTAAACGTCTGAAACATCATAAGTTAGGCTGTATTGAATGTTCATCAGGTAAATGTGACCCAAGAGAATGTGTGGTGAACAGAAGACGCAGAGCGAAAGCCACTGGAGTTGGAGTTGGTGTTAAGCCACGACAAAAATCAGTTTCAAGTGTTACGTCGAAATCAATAAGCGCGGGTTCCTTAGTGACATCTTCTCCAAAAAAAGTTATCAAAACTGAAAGGCGCAGTTCATCCGCATCCCACAAACTAGAAAAATTAGAAGAAAACCCCGCGCAAAGTCAAGTCGTACGCATAGGATCAACATTTAGCTTCAGTGTAGAATTTTATAAGGATAAGCCTTCAGACGAAATATCGAATCTGCCTCAAGATAAAGTCGTCGAAGATAGAATAAAAAAGCAGAATCGAGGGACTAGTAAAAGAAAACGTTTAAGACATAGACATTCACAAATTAGTAGCTCGACTGAAAAATCTAAGTATACATTGACTAAACACAGCTTACGTAGATGTTTCTGTACTTTAAAATTAGCTCATGCTGATAAAAAGAAGACAAACCGCACGACACGATCTCAAGGAAGTTCTGCATCTCTGGACACTCCAAATGTTACCGTCAATGTAAATAAAGCAATTGCTACTAATAAAAAGTACAATTTATCGCCATATGAATGTGAACCTGGCGTATGTGTGCCAGGAGAATGCGATCCTTATATTTGTCAGAAACGAATAAATACTAGACATTTGAAACATCGCACGAAGCATTCTAATACTGATAATCGAAGAACTAAATCGACATCTAGTGTGACATCAAAATCCATACCCAACAAAGCTAAAACAGTTCAATCTACTACAGCCACATATCATACGCCGAGTAAAAAACATAAAGGAAAAGCTCTCAGGCGGATCCGAACAACTCCTAGCAGCCCTGAACGTCAAGTCGTTAGAATCGCGTCTAGTTTTAGCTTCAATATAGAGTTTTATAAAGATAAAGACAAATCGTTTCCTCCTCCTATTGATGATGTTCCAAAAAAACGATCTTCGAAATCAACTGATGTAACAAAAAAGCCAATGAAAGAACGAGGCTATCAAGAAAAGGTGAAAAAGCGTCAAAATTCCACATCAATGTTAGTCAAGAAAAAAAATCGAGGTTTTTTAGTTGCTCCAGTCATGAAAAGATGTTTCTGCACTTTGAAGTTACAAAAAAATAAGCAGAAAAGTGTAGTTAGCCAAGTCACAACGGGAACTGGGACCCCAGAAAGGAATATTATAGATTTTAAAAATGTTATGATAACAAAAGGGACGAAAACCAAACAAGAAAAACAAAAAATTGGTTATGCTTTAGAGCCATATGAATGTGAGCCTGATATGTGTGTTCCAGGTGAGTGTGATCCTTATGAGTGTTTAAAAAGAATGCAACTGCGCCAGCTGAAGGAATCTGGCACTTTAACAGAAAGGGCAAAAATGAAATCCGCCACAAGTATTACTCATAAATCAAAGTTCAGATCAAAAGGTGCATTAGTCAAAACGAAATATAAGCCCAAGAAAGTTTATACAAGCAACGCAAGAAATAATGAAGAGAACGTTGACGTAGAAAAGAAACCACAACGGCAAGCAGTCCGTATAGGATCCACCTTTAGTTTTGATGTTGAGTTTCATAAGGACGTTTTGTCGCCATCCAATATTGTAAGGAAAAGTATTCAACAAGTTAAAGATTTTAAGATACCTAAAAAATTAAAACACAGAGGATCTGAAGCTAGAGAAACTTCAAGTAGCATCCGAAACACTCAAGTTGCTACAATCAAGCAAGCTCATAAGGCTGCTGGTATACGACCTATGCTTAAAAGGTGCTTTTGTACGCTTAAATTACAAGGTAAAAATGATCAAAAACTTAAAACAAACATCAAACCACCGAAGGTAATTACTGTTAGTAGAGTGACTGTTACGGAAACAAAAATAACTGATAGCAAAACACTGAAAATTTTGCCATTAAAAAATAAGAATCAAGGATTGAATTGGGCCGCTGCAATGTACAATGTTAACTCTTCAAGCACACTATCCAAATCGAGCATCGTATTTAATTACAAAGAAATGAAATCATATTTCCATAATCACAAGAGCTTAATTTCAATCGCATCAAAATCCATGACAGGGAAAGTTTTTAGGTCATCGCCATGTAATATGCTTGCTCCTTGTAACCTAAATTTACCAACCCAACCCCCTAATATTAATGACGAATACCCTTGTTCTGAGTATTGCATATTAAGACGCGCAAACAAAGTATTCAATGAAGAAACATGCGTAGCATTTAACAAATCCGGAAATATCTCAGAACCGCAAACTAATATTAGTGAGCAGCAACAAGATGTGCAAATCGTAGGATATAGTCATATATCCAGTCCACGTTATTACGCAATGAACGTTCAATTTCCGCATAAAAATAAAAAGATGACAAAAAAGCATAAACTCAAACCATATGAGTGCGAACCAGGTATTTGTGTACCCAACGAATGTGATCCATATGAATGTGAAAAGCTTATCAAAAGACGTTTTATGAAAAGAGTGGAAAGAATGTCTGGTACAGATATCAGATCTAAATCTGTTTCGAGCCATGTATCTCAATCTTCAAATCATTCGAAAGCAAAAAAACTTCAGTCCAAGCCTGCTCCACGTGAAAAAGTAAAAACGGGGCCTGTAGGTGGAATCGTATATAAATCTGGGCCAAGTCAAAAGAAAAGACAAGCTGTGCGAGTAGGGTCCAGCTTCAGTTTTAATATTGAATTTGCAAAAGATAAATCGGAACCGGTCAAATATGCTCCACGTGAACCTTCGAAGTCAAGCAAACACCACAAGCGAACTAAAGCTCCTAAGAAGGTTGCAAAAACTAAAGGAACTAAAGGATATGGAGTTGGCCACCATGATCGAGATTCACAGTCTGTAACTTTAACTGAAAATAAAGGGTCAGGTATGAAACCAATGATGCAGCGATGTTTTTGTACTTTAAAATTACAAAAGAAGGGTAAAAATCAAAAAGTTAAACCGGCACAGCAAGCTTTTGAAAAAGGAACAGCTACTCCTCCAAATACATTGAAAGAATTTGTGACATCAAGGACTATGATAAATACGGGTCAAAACACAGCGAAGCCACATAAATTGTTACCGTATGAGTGTGAGCCGCAAGTTTGTATTCCTGGTGAATGCAATCCTTACGAGTGCTTAGAACGAATAAAGCGAAGAAATAAAAAGGTACGAAATTCTAGTACCGGAGCAATGCGGTATAAGACATCGTCATCTAGTAACACCGGTCAACGAACTCGCACTCAAGCAAGGCATATACAATCGAAACCAAGAAGACACCAGAAATCTAGAAAAAGTACCGCATCTCGATCCAGTAATGTGAGCTACCGTGGGAAACCATCACGACAGCGACAGGCCGTTCGTGTTGGATCTAGCTTTAGCTTTAATGTAGAATTTTTCAAAGAAAATTCACAAACATCACCTTCACCAACTCGAGTTGTGCAACGTGAATCTATACCTTCAGTAAATTATAATAAAGAAAAAGATCCAAGACAAAAAGATAATAAAGAAAAAGTTCCAAAACAAAAAGATAATAAAGAAAAAGTTCCAAAACAAAAAGTAAAAAAAAAGAAAGTAAGAGTTGTAGGTTTGCAAAATGATAAGAATATGAAGCACACAAAATCTCAAATAGAAAATGTACTAAGTCAAGTAAAGTCTACAATGACTACCTCATTTATAAAACGTTGCTTTTGTACAGCAAAACTTAATGGAAAAGAAAAACCCCCAAAAAAAGAAAAACCTCCAAAAAAAGAAAAACCCCCAAGAAAAGAAAAAGTCAAACCTATGAATACAAAACCAATTGCCGTAGACAGTAAATCTTCACAGGCAAAAGAACCAAAATCATTTTTGAAAAGATGTTTTTGTGTATTAAAATTAAAGAAAGCTGAAAGGAATCAGCAACAAAAAGATGTTGAAGCTAACACAAATACAAAAATCGGGACTAAACCTGTCTTTGTGGATAAAAACATTGTTACAGCTCCCTATAAAAATCGTCTACGTTATCTCGAACCATATGAGTGTGAACCTGGCATATGCGTACCCGGTGAATGTAATCCATATGAATGTGAAAAGTTGATAAAGGCCAGAAATGTAAAATTAGACACGAGAGAAGCGTTTACTGATAGAGCTCGAACCAGGTCTACATCTTCAAGCTTTAAGTCATCAAAAACATCTAAAGCACGAAGAACTCAATCAAACTTCAAGTCCAGTACTACTTCAAGACCACAATCCACCAAAATTGTAAAGGAATCTCCTAGCAGTTTTGAAACAATTCGCACTTCGCCAAACAGACAAGTCGTAAGGATTGGATCAAATTTCAGTTTTAATATAGAATTTTACAAAGATCGATCACCCAATACAGAAGAAGTTCAAGCAGCGGCTAAAGCTATTAGACGAAAACCTGAACCTCGTCCAAGAATTAGAACTGGCACAATAACTAAAAATAACAAACACCAAGGCTCAGAAAACATCGTGGCAACTGCTAATCATGAATCACTAGCTGATAAAACTAAGGTGCAAGATCAGGCATCTGGGATAGCCCCTGCATTAAAACGCTGTTTTTGTACATTAAAATTACAGAAACGTAATATGCCAAAGCCAGCTCCACAGTATGTTACTCAGAAAACAGGTACTGAACCTATGAAAGAGATACCTACTCACCAAAATAGGAGTATCATGACTAGTGGGAAAAAATGGAAATTGAAACCTTACGAGTGTGAACCTCACGTATGCGTTCCATATGAATGTGACCCGTATGAATGTGATAAACGCATCAAAAGACGAAATTTGAAGGATACCACAAAAGCTGTAATGACCACTAAAAATACCGGGTATAAACTTCTACCATATGAATGTGAACCAAATTTTTGCATTCCTGGCCAATGTGATCCATATGAATGTGAAAAGCGTATAAAAATGCGTAACATTAAACACAGAACTTCAGGAACTTCGACTAAAAAGAACAGAAAAAAATCTATTTCCAGTGACATTCGTTCCACAGCTTCAAAGGCCAGGAAAGTACAATCACCAAAGATAAGAGAGCGAAGAAGATCAAAATCTGTATCTTCAAAACCATTTCGTTCAAAAAAATCTTTCGACTCTACCCGGCAATCTCTAAAAATCGGGTCTGGATTTAGTTTCGATATAGAGTTTTATAAAAACAAATCATTAAGTAGACCTGAAATAGAAGTACGGCCTGTCAAACAGAGGGCTAAGCGTACGAAGAGCATTAGTTCTTCAGCTCAAAGGCGCTTGGCTAGAACAAGAGATAGTAAAATGCAATATCGTAGGCCTATGCGGGACACAGACTCTCAAATTTTAGCTAAAAAAATGCGGGACACTGGTGCAAATCCTTTTTTAAAGCGATGCTTTTGTACTTTGAAACTTCAAAAATCTGGAGACATGGCCTCAGGACACGCAATTGGCAGAGCTGCGCGAGATAAAAACGTGTACTTAGCAACGCTTTTGCCATATGAATGCGAACCAGGGTTTTGTGTTCCTGGTCAATGTGATCCTTATGAATGCGAAAAAAGAATAAGAAGACGCAATATGCGATCACAACTGTCCGGGACTGAAAGAAGAAGTCAAGATTCATCAACAACTTCCGGTAGTGTAAAATTTAGAGCTGCAAAAAACCAAGCAATGCGAGAAGCCAAAGCACAAAAACAGCAAAAAGCTACTTATTCCAAAATGGATTACAGAGAAACACGACGCCCTACTGTAGTTAGTCAAAGTTCATCAAGGCAAGCTGTTAGACTAGGTTCTAGTTTTAATTTCGATGTTGAATTTTATAAAGATAACTCACCAAAAATGACATGTCCCCGTACATGTACTAGACCCTGTCCCCGAACATGTATAAAACCCACAAAAAAGAAAGAGCACGTGAAAATGAAACCGATGGAAACGCATACAAGAATCCGAAGTGTAACTTGTGGCGACATAAAATGTAAAAATAACAAAATTCAGACAAAGGTCTCTAAGACTGAATCTAAAAGTACTGGATTTGGTCCATTATTGAAAAGATGCTTTTGCACATTAGCGCTACACAAACAGAAAATTCCTCCTACATCAAAAACTAAAGCTACGTATCGTAATGATGATTTATCAGATTTGTATCAGTTCAGTAAAAATGTGGGGGTGGGAACAGAAAAGAAATTTAATAATTTAAAACTGTATGAATGTGAACCTAACGTTTGTATTCCTGGTCAATGCGACCCTTACGAATGTTATGAACGGATTAAACGTCGGTTCAAAGATTCTGGAACCGAAACCCCAGTACCAAAGACGAAGTATGGATCAAGTATTACACCAAAACGAGCAAAATATAGGTGCACAAATACACAGTGCACAAAAAAGTGCGTGGTCTGCAAGGATAGGCCCTCAGTGACATCGACTGTGAGAGAATTCGTGAGGAAACCAGCTCCAAAGAGCACTAGTCCGACCTGTGCAGCAACAAGACAAGCTGTTAAAATTGG
This sequence comes from Pyrausta nigrata, assembly GCA_949316185.1. Lineage (NCBI taxonomy): Eukaryota > Metazoa > Arthropoda > Insecta > Lepidoptera > Crambidae > Pyrausta > Pyrausta nigrata. The sequence goes on along the minus strand of OX438941.1, from coordinate 5,296,532 downwards.
GTCAAATTTTAGCTTTTCAGTTGAATTTTTTAAAGAACGTCCAAATGCTGTTAAAATTCCGAAAGCCGTATACAAAATGAAAGGCTTGGATACAAGTTCGAAAAGATATAGAACCAGTAAAACTAGTCCATCTCAGAAAACTTCTATCAGTAGGCCATCACACGCACTTAGAAGAGGATACAACCAAAAATGTCAAGCGGACTGTATTAAAAACAAATCTAGAGGCACCACGATGGGAGCCTTCATAAAAAGGTGTTTCTGTACCCTCAATCTTCATAGAAAACCGCCTAACGAGTATGACAGAAGCAGTCCAAAAGCGAAAAAAATGTCAACAGTTAGTAGAATTTCAAAAGTTATAAAGCCACCTCTTCAACCAGATTTGAAAGTAAAAAAGCCACCTCCTCCACCAAATTTAAAAGATAAAAAGCCACCTTCTCCAAATTTTACTAGAACAGCCGTGGCTCAAACCAAAGAAAAATATACGGCCAGTAAAACCTTACCCTTCAAATTGAAACCTTACGAATGCGAACCTAATTTTTGCGTTCCAGGTGAATGTAACCCTTATGAATGTTTAGAAAGAATAAAAAGGAGAAACGTTCGACGCCAATCTCGTAGAACTGGCACGCATATGAGGTCATCCCAAGTTTCCGTTTCTAGCATGGCTTCAAGACTAGTTCCTCGGACATCAAGACGTATTCAGTCAAGTACAAAGAGAACGCGTAGAGTCTCACAACCTCAGCAAGTGCCACGAGTCGTTGAACAGCCTAGATTTACCCATATGTTTGATAGTTCGAATAGGACAGGGGTGAAACTTGGTTCGAATATTAGCTTCAATATTGAGTTTTATAAAGATAAATCACAAGTCCCAGTCTGCGATGACCGCCACTATGTTGATACACCGGAAGAACCTGAAGAACCTAAAATAAAACGTTTACCAAGGAAGTCCACATTTTCGGAATTCAAACCAAAAGGGATTCCTAAAGGCATTGGTGATAAAAGTTGTGATACGCGGACCTGCGAAGCACAAGTAGATAACGCAATTATGAAAGATAAGGCCGCTGGCATAAATAACATGCTTCAAAGATGCTTTTGTACACTTAAACTTCAAAAAAATGCTGCTAAAGTAGTCACTGTTAATAGGGTCACTATTGAAGAGGACTACAGAATGAGCTACAAACGTGAACAGGTGGTGAGGAATAACACAAAACAAAACCCATCTTTACTACCATTATCTGCGAATAAGGAATATCATGGTCATTTAAAAAAGAAAACGAATTCTGTATATGAACGAAAGACACGTGTAAAGCGCAATCAGTACATTAATGAACATACTCGTATAGCGCGAATGAACGAGTCTAAAGAAATGAAAACTCTCTATCCTTATACTCCGACGAAATTTAACAAGAATGTCAGTAAAACCATTCTGTTACGCAATGCTGAGTTACGTAATAATAATCTCTTAAAAAAATCATACGCATTTGATTTTACTACCGCTAAACAAAGACGACACAGTAATTCGATTGGCAAAAACACTATGAACCAAGGTCAGCCATCAAACAGGGGGAAAAACTGCTGTCAAAAAAAATCTAATAGAAAACTGTTTCTACATAAATTTTTTGCACTGTTTTTTTCAAAACAGAAATCCGAGAAAACAGTAAAAGACAGAATGGTCTATTGCAAACCCGATAAAAACTTGCGTTTCTTAAAACCAGATACTTTAAAAACATCTAAAAGTGATCGTCGACCAACGAATGTGATTAAAACGGTACCAAAAAAAACTAGAAGCCTAAAAGTGACAAAAATTTCTGATAAGACGAGACCAACTAGAGATGAGATAAACTATTATAATAAGCACAGAAGATTCTCTCGTTTCCAATCTGGAGATTCAGGTCAAGTGTTCTCGTCAGTAAATCGTCATGTAGCGAAAGTGCCTTTTCCGAAAAGCGATCATTTGTACAGTTCGAACTTTTACAAGATAAACAAAAAAAATAAGATACATGTTCGACCACCCTTTGAAAGTGATAAAATTGTGCAGATGGCAATAATAAAACCCACTAAAGGTAAAACAGCAAATGTTAAAATGGTAAACACTACAACGAATACTCAAGTGAAAAAGACCCGTACCAAGAATGTTGAGACAAGTGATAATGCCGATGAAAGTTTTATAGAAAAATGTAAGTGTATGTTCCGGAAAGTTTTAAGCAAAAAAGACACAAGCATAAGAAATACAGCAGAATGCCCGTGTGGAAAAATTAAACAAAGGCTTTTGTCATCTGGTGATTACCAAGCTAGCCAGCAAAACGCTGATAAAGTTAAAAAACCAAGAGTTAGTAATAAAGGCGACTCTATAAAGCAGAAAAGAGAGAAGCTGGATGAAGCTCAACTACAAAAAGGCAAGAAATGGAAAGTTCAGAAGAAAGGCAATTTAAAAAAAGGTACTACTGACAAATATGAAAAGCAGCAATTGGGCGACCAAGCTCAACAACAGACAGGTAAGAAATGGAAAGTTCAGAAGAAAGGCAATTTGAAAAAAGGTACTACTGACAAATATGAAAAGCAGCAATTGGGCGACCAAGCTCAACAACAGACAGGTAAGAAATGGAAAGTTCAGAAGAAAGGCAATTTGAAAAAAGGTGCTACTGGTACAACAGAAACCGACGAAAGAAAATCAAGAATATCTACTGTTGGCGCTAAAAACAAACAAACAGACTATGTAGGTGATAAGAGTAAGCCATACGGAGCAAAAATATCGATAAAAGCAAAGGGGCCGAATAGAACGTGGGGAGTTTTAGGCAGCGCAGCTAAAACGTGTGTTTGTGGATCAAAAATATGTGGTAAAGAGAAGATAACAAAGCCTGAAAAGAAAAAAGAAATCGTTAAGCCATGCATATGTGGAAGCGAAGTTTGTGCTCGTGAAGCAAATCCAAGCATCGCGGGTAAAAGTAAAGAAAAAGGAAAGAAAGGAGAACCTACCGAAAAAACAACATGCGAGTGTTTAGAGGAGATGGAAAAAGAAAAATTGTTGAGAAAGCAGAAAGCAGAGGCTGAAAAGGTTAGGAAAAAGCAAGAACAGGAAACCATTAAAAGATTTAAGGCACAGGACAAATTACGGAAGGCACAGAGATTAAAGGCTGAGAAATTAGCGGAAAAGCAAGCTGAAAAATTTAAGAATGCTCATGGTTGTTTGCTTGCAGCCGAATCTGGATTAGATGTAGTAAAAATGGTTGGGAAAACAGGGGCTGATATTGCCCGTTTTACATCAAGAGCTGTTTTGAACCCACGACTTTCTTACCACCGACTACAAAATCTGGTTAAAAACCCAAGTCGTGGTTTGGCCGCTATGGGAGATTCTATGCATGATAGTGGTATGTCTTCTACCTGCAGGAGAATGCGAAAGAGATGTGCAGGAATGAAAGCTATGAAGAATGTGAAGGATAAAATGGAAAGTAATTTAGTAACTCATTTTCTTCTGCACGCCGCAGACGCGGATCCAACGAAACGTCTCACTTTCAAAAAGAAGAAGAGACTTAAACGGAGGCGAGAGCCTATTGATTTTGAGTGCAGTTTGTTTATGGCTTCTTTGCGAAGAAGGCCGTGTCTGGCGGTGTACTATACGTGCCCATGGTTTTATCCTCACTGCCTGAGCATGCTCACGTTGTGGAAACAGTTCACCGACATCATGCTGTTTCTGTTCGCGGTTGCTGTGTGGAGCCCTTGCATTGTTGGAATGGAGATTTGCCGAGCTTTCTTGTGCTGCTTTTTCTGTACTGGTTAAAAGAATAAAGTGATTTGTTCAAATTTCATTCCAGTCCGTTTTATTCCTGCTAGATAGGTCAGTAAGCAATTTGTGTTGCACGAATGACGAAACAATTTTTTTATGTGGATTTCACGTTACTTTTTTTTAAATATGACCTGCCCTAAGACCAAAGTTTAGCTTGAAACATTCGTCTTTTCGGGAGACAGCACATCAAGCTAACTAACCATATGGGCGTTTTTCATAAACAAGACAATTGTACATTTTAAGACATTTGATGTTGATTGCGTAACTAATATGAACCTTATGTTTCTAGCACTCACTGCGCAATGTACGTACGTTTATGAAGCCATTGACGCAATTCTAATAAGGGTGATTTTGCAGCAAAAATGTTTAGTCTTACATGCTAGCCACTGTGCCCACGGCACGATAGACTTCCCCATATTGACGCCTCTATTTTTTACGTAGGTAATAAAAGCTGATTTTGTAATTTAAATGGATAACCTGACGTGCTGCCGACTGTTCAAACATTTGTGTACCTGTAGTGTATACAGGTTGTTTCAACTAACCTATTTAGAAAACGAGTTTTTTAAAACAATCAATTACGGAATTTAATGAACGAAAGAAAGACACTGAACTTAAATTTAATAATATTAGACAGGGTTACAACACTTAGGAATCGAGTCCGATATCGATACTCGATATCGCTGAAGCAAAGTTGTGCTAATACTTTCGATACTATTGTTGGTTATCAATACTATCGCCCTGTAACACTATCGATAGTATCAATAATACTCTTGATTGATATGATGTCAACTATTGATAGACTATCGATATTTTAGCGATAGTCGACTATCGATAGACAGCACTACCCATTTGCAGAACTACTTTGCTTATTTCCCTGCCTGCTTTGTTTGCATGAGTGCTTTTGAAGGGAGTAAGTACATCAGTTGCAATCTTAATGCCAATAAATTAAAGTCCAGTTTCACTACTTACAAATACGTTCCTAATATCTGAAAAATATAATTTCATCTGTTTTCCATCAAACTATTCATCCCTTGTAAAAAAGAATCAAGTCAAATTTAACATTTTATATTTTCTTTTCACTTATGTATCTATTCTAAAATTTCTAATATTATGATTGCTCTTTGTTTTACTAATATCTGATGTTTTAGTGTGATTTAGAACCCTCAATGTCTGTAGTTCAAGCACCTATAATTTAGAATGTTATCGGCAATTCGGCATCATTATAATATTATATGGCCTTTGAATGTCTATGAATAAAGTGTTACGACAAGGGGCACAGTTTATGATTCAGGGGATTCAGTTCTTATGAGTCACAAATAAATAAAAATTTAAGGTCCGTATTTAGAGACTTATACCGTGGCTTATACACAGTGAGTAACTTACCTGCATTAAATTAGATTAATAATATTATTCTGCTACTTGAGATACTTTCACTTATGATCAGTATTAATCTCTTCGTCTTTTATTCTAGCGTGTTTTTTTAAAACTGCGCTCTTATTGGTAAGGATTTAAAAATAATATTGGACACCGCTATGTCGTAGGATCTCACTAATGCTAGACTTAATTATAAGTAAGTTACAAAAAATTAATAGAAAACTGCACTAAAATAAAATTATTACTTCAAAGCACTTTACCAGCAAATGACTGGATGAAGATGAATTAATGATTCCCTACGACATAGCGGCAATAGAATTTTTACTATTGTAATAAATAGCAAAAAAATCAATAAGCCGCGTTTCTGCTTTTTAGTCCCCCTTTAATACTGAACTAACTTAAAGTATGAGCTTATTTTTTACCCGTCTGCGGAAGGAGGGTTATGTTTTTCGAGAGCATGTATGTATAATTGTTTGGCACGCCCTACAGCCCAAACGGCTGGACAGTTTTTGACGTATGAGGTGTCGTTGAATTTTTCAAAATTGTGAGAGTGTCATAGGCTATATAAATTTTAAAAATGGCGCCCGCAAATGGAAATAAAGAGGGGAGGGGGGATTAATTTTTCCTTAGCATAGCAATATGGGTATCAAATGAAAGCCGCTAAAGAAACTTTTTCAAAAATATAATATTTTTTGCAGTCTGGTGTTTTGTTTTAAATAATAAAACTAAAAATAAAAAACGGTAATTTAAAAAACTACAAAACGCGACCCGACTGCGTTTCTGTGTATTTCCAATTACACAGAAACGCAGTCAGGTTATTTAGTTTTTTAAATTACCGTTTTTAAAGAACTTTAAGTAGGAAGGTATTTAGACTCGAAGCTGTTGAAAAAACTCCGCTATAGTTAGCCAGAGATTTTGCAAAAAGCATTCCTAATAAGGGCCTGTATACATTGGTCGTAAACTGATAACTAGTAAAGCAGTTAACACACTCGGTAACTGAATGAAAACGCATCGTGTGCGATGTGCGAAAACAAAAGAGCTGTATCGACCAAACCCTTAAAAGTGAGAGGGAGTTCGCCACCCTCTTTATGAGTCAGAGGGGAGGACCCTACACGTATATTGCGGTACCCTCGGTACCGTGTAGACCGCTGCATACACTATCGATCGACCTTTCTGAGTTAGCTATAGAATTCATGACTTCATCATTCCGCCATGTATCATGAGGAGCCATAATATTGGCGATGGCTTCCAGGTTTCAGCGATGCACATAAAAAGTATAATCAGCACCAAAAAAATCAATAAATCCTATTTATACAGTGTGTCACTGTGTATGTTGGTAGGAACTGAGAATACCCAAACCCATTCGATAACATGCCGACAATTTCAAAAACAGTAAAATGTAATAAAGTATTATACTACAATACAATCATATAAGGACAAATGTATGATACCCTTATAAAAAACATATTTTATTTTATTTTCGACGTTATTTTATACCAAAGTTATCTTTGCGAAAATTAATTAATGTAAATTGTATACCTATTTTAGATGGACGCAATGAACGGTAGCCAATATCTCAAAGCGATATTATACCATTAAAATCTTTATCGACCTAAAATCTACTTTGCAATGTTTTACCGAACCATAAAAGGAACAAGACATTCCAATTACTATAATGGGGCTTATTGAAATTTTAATCAATTCGGCCGAAAATTAATTATTTGGATCGTTCATCGACTTCTATGGTATCATTTATAAAGGACTACTTAGATCAGGGATGGCGAATCTATGAAACTAAAAATTTGAAAGAAAATTATTGGCATGCTAAAAAGTTTAGATTTACTTGATCAAAAAGATATATCATATTCTTGCTTGATATCGTTGCTGGTACCTGCATCTGTCTGTATCTGTATGTCTGGTTTTTGCAGTAATTTGGTGGCGGTTTGTCTCTCCATTAGCATGATGATCGTATATAGATAAAGCTCCGTTGTAACAGCTACATATGACATAGAAAAGTAACAAGTTTCGTTGATTTGACGGCACGTTTTTCCCAAATATTTCATTGTTTTGTAAAAAATAGCTGGCATGTCTACTAATCCAGGTTCGCCATCCCTGACTAGAGGTTTATAGGCGAACCCATGACCGGTTTTACAAATCCGGTTAGATGATAGAACTGATAAAATTTTATAGTTTCCTCTTCGTGAGATCTACGATCAAAGATCCTATGGCTCAATTTTTTGCTATGGCAAATTATCTATTATGCGATAGTGGAATGGGTGTTTTGATAACACAGGCAGCGGTCACGTGTATTTGGGATAAAGTGGAATTACTTATAAATGTGTTTTATATTTTTAGGTTAGTAAGAGTGCATAATGATTGTATTGTTTACAGTCTATTTGATTTTATTTCAGCCACCAATATTATCAAACGAAAATGTCACAAAGTTTATTTAAAAAATAAAAACCAATTCGCATGATAACATTTTTTTGTACAAGTTAAATGAAACCGATTAATTCTCAACCCCGAACTGTCAAACTTGGTCTTAGAAAGTTTCAAAAGTTTCTGCATATTTTTTTGCATGACTTTCTCATCCACCATTCACAAACTTACGTATCTTGTTTACTAACCACGGTAAACGATATTGAGTTTTTTATTTATTTTGAAGGTGCGTGTTGTCATCTTATACATGTTTTTTTTTAGTTTTACGAAAGCAGCCGTTTTTAGTTTGATATATTTATTTTAAACAAAAAAGTGTTAAAAAAATGTGAATTTAGTAGAGTGTATAAAAATTAAACCAAAAATAGCTAGCAATTAATTTTTATTTCCACACTTTTAAACACGTTGGCATGGTACAGTCGCGCTTGTAAAAATGTAACTTTATTAAGGAAACTGGGTTCCAACACTTCCAACCAATCATATTCAGTAGGTGTTTTGTCTTTATTTAATAAATTAGGAAACAACACATTCATTATTCTGTAAAATTAATGCGTAGTTCGCAGCTGGCTAGCGCGTAGCGGGATCGTACTTAATTTCTTAGTTGGTTGCCCACGTCCGATAAATATGCATGTAATACGTCAACCCTATTCAAATCCTGATATTTCAACATCTCATTTGAATAATTTCTTAGGGGTGTTTCTGATATTGACGTCAAAAATCACGAACGTAGTCCTAAATAAGCAGCAGTTTTATTATTTTTGGCCAGTAAATTGTTTATTATCGTAATTCACGAATCGCGGTTCAAAGTCGTTTTTGAATAAATCTTGACCTAAATAAAAAAAAAAAAAAATTGAAAAAGAAACTTAAAATTTTCGACCACAAAAAATATTCTTACTGAAAATTTTATTCGGTGGGTTTCGAGATAATGTAAAAAAAATGTTTTGGAAATCTTTTTTTAATAATCTATAATAGGTAGATTCATTTTCAATGCCCTTTCAAGTCGTGTAGAGCACGAGATCTGTGATTTTTTATATGTGTGTGTAGTGTGTATTGCTTCTGAAGGTAGCAGTAGGTATGTGCATGTAAACAAATAATTTTAATTAATAAGTTATAACAAAACTTTTATAATAATAAGGTATGAGTTACTTTTTTTCAGTTGAATTTGACTAAATCTGATTTCCGAAACTTTTATAAAGCTTGAGTAGGTTTTCGTCATATTATCTCTCACTATGTTATCACGCTAGATAAATTTTATTTAAAAACAAATGGAGCAATAGCTATATCTACACTGTTTCGTTGATTCCGCAAGGGCTTAAGTGGTCCCGTAGGTACAATTTCGCACCAATATATTACTGCGTAAGTCCGCATATGAAGATATTGCCTACATTCGGTCCCAATTATACCTTGAATGTGGGCGTGATAGGAACTCTTATCTACTTAATTATACAGCCGGCAAAAGCTACCTAAACAATGAGTCCGACTTTACCCATATATGGGCCTAATTAGCTTTGTTATTGTTTGATATTCATAATTTGTAGTGCAAAACAGCAAACTTCTTTAGTATGTATGTATTTTGATCATTTTTTGTTACATGGGCGTTGGGATGCTAATTTAGGATAATCGCAAGATTAGAACTTTTAGGGTAAACTAAATTAGATACTATTTTGACGATATGTTTGCTCAACGAGAAAAAACAGCTACTATATTTAAAACTTAAGTATAAGTACCTAGGTACGTTATAGTGCTTACCATCCAGAAAATAGACTCACGCTTTGTTTTAATATACGAATGTTTACGTGCTGTTGTTTAATACCTAAAAGTTTCATAAAACGTAACTCTTTCTTTCTTACCCTTTCATAAACAATATGTTTTCACACCGTCACGCCACAAAAGGAAACATTGTTGAGGTTTTCCCGCCAAAACACGCCACCCGCCATGTTTTTAACATGGCGGCGACGAACGCCTCTTTACGACTTCCGTGAAAATTATAGCCGTGTTCGTACGTTAAACTTTTATATCCACCGTGTTTGCGTGCAGTTAGGTAGGTTCCTACTTAGGTGCCTAATAAAATAATAAGCCCAAAGCACGAACTAACTTTTTCTAGGTTATATAAAAATGTAGTCACGCGCAACGGTACTGATACCGTTACAAACACAAAACTATTTCGATCCATCTCTCAATTCTGATATGAAAAAGCTTTGGAATTTGGAAAGTAAGGAAAAGGCACTTTTTATTTTTGTCTGCTTGACAATACAATTTCTGGTATTTAGGTACAGGATACAATAGGCTTACCAAAGCACGGCAGGCAATCAGGCTTAATTATTTAAAACTGAATAGCATACTTTTGAACCGAGTCCGTTAATCTCATTAACTTATGGTAAATATGGTCCTTGTAGGTAACTTGCTCTGATTTTCAGAGTTCAGGGTTGAGCTAGCAGCAGACATAACCGCGATATCCATCTAATATTATAAATGCGAATGAGAAAGTGTGTCTGTCTGTCTGTTACTTCTTGACGATAATACCACTGAACCGATTGAAATGAAATTTGGTATGGAGACAGTTCGAGACCCTGAAAAGGACATAGGCTACATTTTGTCGTGATATAAAAACATTAAGTGGGTAAAATGGGGGATGAAAGTTTATATGGAAAATCCAACTCTTGCGGGCGAAGTCGCGGGGAACCACTAGTAAAACAATATATAAATCACCAAGCAGGTACGGAAGCCGTCGTTTTGCGAATCTGCAAGAAAAACAGACTACATTCTAAAGAAACTCTAGAAACTCTTGGCAAGTTCTTGCTTCTGCCATATTTTCCCTTGCTTCCGAACGAATTGATTTATTTTCGTTTTCCAACTTGGTGTGCTTTGCAAAAGCCGTCAAGTTGACGGGCCTAAGTATGTATTTAGTCAATTTACGCCCGGAGCTCCCTAACAAGCCGCCGTAAAGCAGATCGATCGTATGATTCATCAGGAACTCCAAGACTTTGATCTTTGGTCCATTGGATAAACTTAAGCGGACGCTTTGTAAGTAACTCCCAATTTCCTGGATTCCAAAAAAGAGGTAAACTTTAGCTATAGCGTATATCTTTTGTTCCCATTGTTACTCTTCACTCTCATAATGCATTGTCAAACTAAATCATAAATAGTATATTTATGAAACGGATAAGAGTAAGAGGCCTTACCAGGCCTGTGTATCTTCCCGGGCCTGTGTATCTTCCCGCGTAGGTAGCAAAAACGTACCTACGCGCGGCGACCCTTGGTAAGGGACTAAACAAGTTGGGTGTCGCTAGCCGGCAGCGACACGCTCCCGCGTTTTATTCACCGGCCGGTGCGCGACACTAGGTTGCTGGTTGGACGAGCGTGAAAAGTCCTAGAAAGATGCGCTAGATGGCGTAAGTAGCTTCATGTGGCAGTCAACCCTATCGCGTTGCGTGATAGTACGTCACTGAATAGGTTTAGTGTATTATGAATCATATTCTAGAGGTATAAGAATGAAATTATCTTGCAATGTATTTCTGTAGGTGTCTACACGAAAATGTGCTTGATTCAGAGGCGAACTCAATTACACCATATCGTTAACAACATTGCGTAGATATTTCTTTGAATTTCATTGCTAAGTGATACTTCTGTACGGAGTACTAGTACTTATTCTGTGGCCTTACTTATTTTGAGCTTGGTGTAGGTACGTGCACTTTTCTCAGAAATTAAGAATTTGGAATGGGTTTGCTCTTGACTTTAAACTAAACCAGACGTGGCGTAGACAGAGTCGACGGTGGAGCGAGCTCATCCACAAGGTTTTGGCACTCCTGCCTCACCGACGGAACACAGCAAGCTGCATGGCGCCGGGCTCCGGTGGGAGGTAGCTGTTATTATCATATTACTCGTAGTTTTAAAGAAAGATGATAATTTGGTATTTGGTTTGGTTCACTACACAAATATGGAAAGTCATAAATGTCGGAATAATACCAAAAGCCGGAGATCCTCTTCCATGAAAAGCTGTTAAATTAAGTAAACATCTTGAGCACAAAAGTAAAATTTAACCGCCAACAGATTCTGTGAAACGAAACTGCAGTGTTTCATTCGGCGGGGAGCAAGGAACATTTGTCAGCGACTGTCCAATTTTATTACTCGCTTCTCGGCGGGCTTAACGGCCTAACTTATATTCGCTGCCAAAATAATTATCTTTGGACAATCTTTTCTATGAATATCAAATGAGTGCGATTTTATTATCTATCTCGTCTCGAGTTTACAAGTAATAGCTGGTGCTGTTAAGCTTTATAAATGTTTACGAAGAGTTGAGTGTCCCTGATGGAAAAATTCAGTTTTGCAGTGATAACTCTTAGAATAATAACAACGGATCTAAAAAATCTAATGTGTTTGTAGCAGTATCTGTAGGCTTCATTGCAATGAAATTCAATAGTTTTGAAATCACCTGTCTGTCCTTCGACAAATTGTTCACCTAAAAATATTTACGACTTTTCTTAATTCAGTGCTTTCTCCCCAAACTTGATTTCTTCGAAACGGAGTAAGTAATACACTAAGCGCTTTGAGGAGTTTGAGGACTGTTCATTTTTACGAATACACACATCCTCTCAGATCCGGATATAACATTAACATCAATTGAACCGTCAAAGTAAACAATCCTATTCTTTAGCCCTTCAACTCCATTGATCCTACCTGGAGCCGGCCCTTTGATTTGTAAAAAACATTTTTTCTATACGTCCTTTACTTTCTTACCCTATCTACAGTCGAGTTGAGAAATAAGTGTTTGGGGTCTCCTTCAGCGGCCATGACATAATATTTGACTATTCGAACTCTTTTGTTGGCAGTTGTCAATGGTGCCAACCTCATGTACGTACACCAAGAAATTTGCCGCAAGTGTTTAGTTTGTGGATTTGATTTGCAAAAAAACAAGGCCTTGTTGGCTCTACCCACGGTTCTTTTGTCTGAGGTTAGTTATAAGTGTTCAATCCTTGGAAAAGTCTTGACCGTGTAGCGGCCTGGCACGTGTATTTTTGCATGAAAGCGAAAACATTGACATCACAGCTTTATAAGTAATAGATTTATGTATTTTATTATTACATCGCATCGCACGCATATTATATCAGATGCAAATGCGGTCAAATGTCTGGCTATTATTTAAAAAAATCGGTACACATACATTCAGGTCACAGGGCCAATTAAAGTGACGCCTGTGAGTATTTTAAAATACATAATGAAAATAAATGATTTTTTAATACATATTTTTGATAGGCGCATAAGAAAAAAGCTTGTTTTTGTTAACCTGACTGTACCTGTTGTGACGTTGCGCAATCTATTACGGCACGGCTCAAAATCAAACAATTTCGAGGGTCTAAAGTTGTACCTATTGCTCGCCCTCTGCTAATATAGTGATGTGAAATACTTATAACTTATATCATATCGATGATAGGTAAAGCTTTTTCTTTTAAATTATGTGTAAGTTCTTGTGCGTTTGCGGTGAGAATATTAGCCAATGTACCATAGGTACCTACTTGTCAATAAACAAGGATGTCGGTAAGTCTATCCTTAAAACTTCGTGGATGGGTCTCGCAATATAATTATATTTTTCTGGCAAGATTATTATGAACACTTGTGTTTCTCGGTTTTCGAAACCGGTCTTAAGCCGAACTCCCACCTCGAGACCCTCAGGGAAGAGGAGGTCTAGCATTGTTGCTATTGGTTATAAAAACGGTGTCTCCTAAACTTTGCTGATGATAGCGCACGGCTTGTTTTCTGGAGAATGTAAACCTTGATTATTATTATTATTTGTCGGGAACCTTAAACCGTGTCTGGACTTAGCGCAAATGATGTGTGTGTGATTATTGTGACTATGGTGAAATGTATGCGTAGAAAATAAAAATAAAATAAAAAAAACAAGCAGTCTACTGTTTAAGTAGCTAGTTTCGTAATAAGAAATACCTACTGGTAAACTACCTGGATGTTAAGCATTTATTAATAACATGCAGTCAAACAAAAACTACATTTTAGCAATCCATTGCCCAACTACGGCCAGACATGTCGATAATATTTTGATATCGATATCAACACTCTTCTCTCTACCATCAGCCGTCAACGACATGTGTGACCACCCCTCAACCCCTCCGATTCGCCATTTGTCATACGTTCTCATCTATAATATAAAAACACGCCATTCCGAGCATACTTTGATAATATAAAGAACAGAAGGTCGTTACATTTCAGCCAGTATGGTATGGGAAGCGGTTACCAACATAGGTACTTGTAAGTAATGGCGGTTACTATTTTTGCTTATAAGTTTTTCAGTCCATAAGTTTGGGTTAGGGGTCCTATCTGAAAAGACGTCCTATTTTCAACTCTACTTGCCATCATACTTGCACTGGCATGCTGGCATAAGTGACAGGTTGACTAGTCCAAAATTCAGACACGTTGCTATCACGAAATTCTAAATAAGAACATAACTCTCATTTTAGGCTTAACCGCTGTCGGGCAAATAATAACCAAACGTAATTAACGTTTATTGGGTCGCATTCACAAATGTGTTGTTCAATTTAACCCTCTGATTAAGGGCTCCGCATTTTTCACGCCATGTGACGTGTCCTGATACTCCTGATATGCCTGACACAGGGGTTCCCAAACTTTCTAAGTTCGCTCAGAATCAGATCGTGCAGATATAGGCTCGCTACAGGTTTACGCATATTAGTCATAGGCAAGGAGAGCACTCTCTCACACTACATAATACTCTCTTATTATCAGATTATGTTATCAGATTATGTTCGCATGCAAATGTTCTTTGTAAAACGCGCGTCGGTTTTTCCCTGATTCTTTTGCTTACTTGTTTTATTTTCATGTTGCATCAGTCTTTAGTGGGCTGTTTTGTGCCTTTGTGGTGTAGATTTTTTCAATCAAATTGAAATCAGTTTTATTGGGTTTAGAAAAAATAAATATATAAAACTCAGCTAAGACGGGAAGGGCCAAATAGACGTGCTGATTGTGTAACTGGTCTTGAATTTCGGTTGAAAGTTTTGTTGTATAAAATTACAAAGGAAATGTTTTCGGCATTATGATATTATTTACTATTCTTAATTAACCCACAGCTATGATTAGCTCAAAAGCTTGAAGTACAATCTCTTACATAAGAAAAATGTTATTTGATTAGATATTATAACATTACTTTAATTTGTATTGTTCCGCGTATTGTTTGCCGTTTCAATTAAGAAGCGAGTGGATTAATGTTGTCCATTCCGCAGAAACTTCTGTCTAAATCAATTTCAGAGGAACGCCGTAAATCTAGAAATAAAATATTCATCCTGATATTTTATAGTTGAAGTAGGGGAGGTCCCCTAACCCTGAGGGGGTGTAGCTATTTGTAAATGGATTTTAATTTAAAGCCTTCACTGGGGGGATCGTCTGCCACATTCGATTACTCGAAAGCTTTGTAATTTTACTTGGTTTCACTTAAAATTCATTAGAATAATAGTGTCCTTGTTTGTCGTGTGTTACCGAGTCCCATAAATGTGATGATAGCCATAGGAAAAAAATAAATGGTACCGCTTTGAAAAAAAAACTGTTATTTAAAAAAGGAGTGTTTAAATTGTAAACATTTTGTCCTGTATGAAGGCTACGTTATTGTATAGGTACCTAAATAACCCGGGACCTCTTTGTCTTGGACTTCTGGGTGGGTCCAAATTTGTTTCTGGGTTTTTATGTCTTGAAATAATTCAGACAGCTTGGAGTCAAGAAGTTGGTGCCTACTAATTAACCCCTACCTACACCCCTGTGTCTCGGCATTAATTGTTCATTATCTTTATGCATAACTTAATTCTTATAAGGGAGGTTACATCTCAAATGCCCCAATGTCCCTAGTTGGATATGGCGATTGTAATCTAAGATTTTGTACACCCACCTGTTTTGCATAGGTATCACTCGTAGAATCTCAAGTTAGAATATAATTCTAAATTTAGATAACATTTTTAATTTATTTGTTACGGGTATTATTCTTTCTCTCTCATCTTCTGAATCAACAAGGCAAGGTAAGGCGTTATCACATCTCGGTGGATTCAAAATGAAAATTCTTTTATTCAATTCAAACGTTTACAAGCCGCTATGAATGTCAAATGAAGTTGCCGACGGTCATATAAGACAGCTAAAGGTAGTAGATTTACTCCAACAAGTGACATATGAACTCAAAATTTTATTTAGGGTGTTCTTAAGGTCGTGCGGATATCGGCACGCAAAATTGAGGTAGGTACATAATCTGTGACAGCGCAGTGACATGTGAGTTCTTTGAAATCACAGATTATGTTTCTAAATCCTGCGTACGTTAACAACGCTTTAAAAACACATGTAACACGACTTTAAAAACGCCTGTGATAATAATATTTTTTATAATAGATGTGATGGTAGAACAACGGCCATGAAGCACAGCGGACTTAAAAGATATTTTATAGTCACGCTTTTGCTCGCGCGGAAGGTGTTGGTGCGCAATTCTTACGTCTTTTAAGATAAATTTATTCAGATTGTCCAGTTTATGAAGGTTAATTAAACTCCCAAAAATAATAATAACTTAAAATCTAATCTCAATAGCGAAGATTTCAACTTGGAAAAAGGCGTAACGACATGATGTTACTAATGAGACTAATCTTATCTCTTTGTTGAAAGATTATTCTTCATTGGCTGGACTAGCTAAAATATTACGGTCCTACCTACTCTTAGGTGTAGAAACTTTTGTGTGTATCGATAAGTGAGCCTTCTTATTTAAGGAATTTTACACTATATAGAGGCTTTTAGAATACATTGCAATGAGAAACCGACGAAGTCAGAGTGCCTTGAAACATTTGAGACTAAGTAAATAATGTATTCCGTGTGGAAAGAAAATGCTACTTATTTAAAAAAAACCCAGATAAGAAAATTGGTAGTTTTTAGGGTTCCATATCGCAAACCGAAATAGGAACCCTTATTGGATCGCTTTGTTGTCCATCAGTCCGTCTGTCTGACAAGACACGTGTACTCATTAACGCGTGGAGGTATCAAGTTGAAATGAACATCAACTACTTGTGCATGCGGTCCCTTGAAACTGTAAAAAAAACAAGGTTCTAAATCAACCAGTCTGAAGATACGGCCATTTGAACTTTATTTTCTAACATTTCACATAAAACAAAACCAATAGGGTATTTCCTGTAGACTTAGATTCATAAGAGCATGGACGAATATATTGTGCGTCCATAATAAGAGGCAAGAAGGAAGGTCTTACGCAAAGGAAAAAGTCTGAAAACGTAAACTTTTTAATTATATCTTTTTTTTAAATGTACGAAAATTCTTACATAGTGCCTCAGTGCGCGAGTCCGACTCGCACTTGCCCGTTTTTTTAACTATCAGAAATAAAATAATAGACATATCAAGTTGTATTTCTTACAAATATAGCGTAGGTATATTAAAAATATTTTTGTACAAATCTTTTACAGCCTATGAGCTTTAACAAAAGCTTCACAGATATTTATGGTCTCTCAACAAGAATCGTAAATATGCGTTTTATACGATTTTATAGAAGAACGTGCGTGACGATTTGAATAACTGTTTACAACTCTTTTACGACGGCGTTGATGAGATAATAGCGTGATAGTATTCACTGCTGTAATTGAAGCTGCACATAACCATTAATAAGTTGATCTCGTAATAAAGGCGCCACTGGTACAACCAGAGTTCAGTTTAACATGGAAATGTATGACTTAATTTGTAGCCGTTTACACGGAATCGCACAGGTTCTCAGAAAATTCGTGTTAAAGTTTAATTTTGTTGGAGGTCACTGGCTACATTAAATCATGTGTAGTTTTTGTACGTAATGTTATATTATGTGGCGATAATTTAATAACCATCGAATAACAGTAACAGAAGGCATGGGTGTCATTGGCAGCTGACAGGGATCAATGGAAGGTGTTGGGGGAGACCTTTGCCCAGCAGTAGGATGATGTAGGTTAATAAAAAAAAACAGTTGGGAAAAATAAAATACAATTATTTTGCTTTAAATTTCCGCTAAGAGACGCTAGCGCAGGCAACAAAACCACACCAACCGCAACCGCTTTGAGTACCAGTTCAGGCAAATGCAGAATGCACCGCCCTCCCTCCCTCAATACTAATTGTATTTTATTTTTCCCATCTGATAATGGATTTCCGCAAAGTAACGCCTGATTCTATTAATTATAAAAAAAAACAGTAACAGAAGGCCTGTGCCCAGTAGAACGAAATAGGCTGACTTTACCTTAAATATATCTTTATTTTTAAAACTTTAAAGTTTTCATTCTTGTTTGGATTTTCTAAAAAAGCCGAAATTTTAGCAGTAATGCACCTATTGGTCGATGAAAGCAATCTATCAATTCTAACGTAATTTTTATTCCCAAAAAGAAAAAACCTACAATACCCACTAATAAAACACTTGGTCCTGTTTTACGAGTTTATGTTGCCAAAAAATCTTCCAACATTTTAATACTTTAGTCGTATCTACCGTAAAAGGGACTAAAATGCAACCCGACAGACGTCAGTAAGCGTCAGCAAATCCAATTAAATGTTCAATGATTCGCGCCGTAATCGCATTTTGCACGCATTACGTTCGCTCTAGTGTGCCCCACGCCTTATAATTGTAGTGACGTGGCACTGTGGCCCACACGGATGCTAAGGTTTTCTATTTAAAAAATGGGGCTATTTTTTTCTGTAAGTTGACCTCACTTTGGAAGATTGCTTATTTTAAATTAAAAAACAATTAAGTTTTTAATATTATTCATTTCAATTCAATGCTGCCAAAACTATTTTCATGAAAATTTTAAAAAGTTTTATTTACGGGACAATGAAAGAGATTTGTACAGATTGTAAAAAAGAACATTCACCATTACTGCCTTAAGGATTTTTTTAAAATAAAGTTTTCGATTAGCTCCAGACAAAATGTAAGTGTCGAAAGTTTGAACGGATATACATACTTCTAGAGAAAATAGACAATTTAAATTCAAGATGCGTGCCTGGAATTATTTTGGAACATATTGTAAGCGGACAAAGTCACATGAACTAAGTTAAACACATAAAATAGTTCTACTAACAGATACCTTACAAATGTGCAAATCTATTTTGTCTACTGGGTAGATACTTTCATTATTTACATCACCAAAAGGGATAAGTCGCAGTTTCTGTTGGGTCGTGTGCCTAAATCTACCGATCGGATCTCCATGGCTATTCAGGGTTCGCCGTTGAAACATTAGGCCCTAAAGGGCTTAATCCCTAAACCTACCCCTTTTTGGACCCGCACGGACAAAGGGCTCGGATCCAGCGATAAACGGATTAAAATTCGTAAAATTTATGCCTCTAGAACTAGTTAACGATATCGGCATAGAAGAACCAAAAAATTTCATGACTAAGTATATATTTTATTATTACAATTTTAGAAAAAATTTTTCGTAAATGTTGACTCACATATGAGTGTGGTGTGGTGCTAGGAGAAGTTATTTTACAGAAAATTATTAAGGCGTATACGTTTTGAACAATTTAGTTATTGTAAAGTAACGATAACGAAAAATGTGTTAAGGTAAGGCATTATTATTTTTATTAAATAAAAAAAAACTTGCATCATGCTGGAGTTGTACTACGAGTAAAATGTTGATAACTATCTCTAAAATAAGGCCCAACTAAGTAATAACTAAATAAGTAAGTTGGCATCAGCGTGCAGAATCGAAATAAATATTTAGTTTGCTTCTATAATTCTTTCGTTTACTGCTTGGAATCAGACTTGCGTGAGAGATTAAATTTTATCGTCTGTAGTGATGATTTACCAAATAAATTATACAGTAAACAGAAAGTAATACAAAAATAAACAAAAGCGCAGATACATTGAGATTTGCAATGATATATTGGTCTGTGTGTTTTACAATTTAGACTCCCTTTCTATTATGTTCCTCGTAGTTTGCTTGTGAGGGTGAATCTAGATATATTAAAGCGACCTAGACTGTGATTTATTAATTTACAAGAATTTTGCTAAGCAAAGAAAAATAATAAAATACTTACAATCACGTATTTAGATCTCATAATTTGAAACAGATACGTGCGTTTGTGACGTTTACTTAAATTTCTCTAAATACTTTCAAACTACTTAAATATAATACTTTCTCTCTAAATACTTTAAAATGTTGACTACATTTTAGCATAGATACCAATTAGGTACCTAACAAAGGATACGCCTCAGGAATGCATGATTATAAAAAAAAAGCAGCAGTAGGTTACTTAAAACTTCATACCTACCTAATTTGATGATTTGTGTAATGTAATGTAACTAGTAAGTAAGTAAACAATTTGTAAATTAAATCTTACATGCCTCTTAATAAATTTCTATATTATTAAAATAATAAGAAATATGTACATTAAAATAAAATAAAATATATTTTAATTCAGACAAAAATAATCCATAGAATGTTAGTGCAATAAAGCATTACTTAGAAACTATGGTAGTATTTTATTTGAAAAGTTAAGTTTTTAGTTTATTAAAACTATTACAAAAAGGGGTAAGTCCCCGTGTTTGTCACCCTTTGCACAAAACATCTCCACATTGGCGATGTGAACCTATCCGGTAATGTCCTTAGGATGGTATTGGGACTGTTCCTCACTCTACTGATCAGGGAGCTTGTTTTTTTGCGAATGACGGCTTTGAAGCTATCAGTTTGGTACTCCGCAAACATACCTGATGCGCTGCAAAAACGTGGAAGACGCAACATCATCCTAAAGACATAATTATATTGGATTCGTAGGGATTATTACATTGCTCAGTTCCCAAAATAAGTGGCTAACGGCTGTATAACACTATTATGGAAAATCACACCACCACATCCAGACCCGGGGCATTATAGCAAATATGGTTTCTATCTTATTGACCCCACCGGGGATCGAACCCGGGACTTTCGACATAGATAAAAAATATTTTATTAGAGTTAAAATAGAAAATTTAAATATATGAAATAAAAAGCATCACCGAAAAAACCGGCGTTCAAGCCACTCTACTACGGAGGTCGTAATTTCCCAGCATGACCCTTCATTAATCCTAAATATTAAGAATCTGTAGCAATCCACATATGCCTAATCCGCACCGCTGATCTGATTTCCCTAAAATTTCCAAATCTAGACCCTTTGAGCACGCGTTTGACCCTAAAATCTGGATCAGGGACGGGCAAAATGGTTTTAGGTCCGTACGTGTGTGGAATTACCAGAATCACCGTACTCGGGTCGTGATTAGGTAATGTTTCATGGAAGCAATTTATTTGATTGTATGTGCGAAACCTTCTCGCAAGGTCGGAATGTGTTGGATGATAAATTACCGCTCTATATTCGCTCAGGGAATTGTTAATGTGGAATAATTTATTGCGAAAGTGATACCGTGTATTGTAATCGGGTGTTTTCGAAATTGCTTTTATTTGATTAGCTCTGCATTAGTTTATTACCTACATCTCAGATTATTTACCAGGAGTTTCAGGGAAAACTGATTCTGCAAATGAAATTTTAACCAACTCGCTTTATGTTTTGAGACGCCACTCTTTGAGCCGATACAAAACTGACCATTTTGGTCATCGTTTTTTTGGCAACGATCAAGCCTCTTCTAAGCGCTATATCTCATAGTTGCAACCACTGAGAGCAGGCAGACATTTTTCACATCACGGAATTGCCCTCTTACCCATAGAACCAAACTTACCGTTTTCTTGATCGTTACGAATAATCTTGCTACCTCTGTATACCATAACACAAGTGCTTTAGCTACTTACTTTGGGATCAGAACAATGTATGTGATGTTGTCCACATTAATTTAATTTAATTAAATTAATTAATTTAATATTAATTAATAATTAATTAATTCTTCTATACTATACTAATATTATAAAGAGGAAAGATTTGTTTGTTTATTTGCTTCGAATAGGCTCCGAAACTACTGGATTGAATCAAATGAAATTTGGCACAGAGATAGTTTGAGACACTGGGAAGGACATAGGCTACTTTTTGTCGCGATATAAAATCATAAGGGGGGTGAAATGGGGGATGAAAATTTGTATGGAAAATCCGACTTTTGGCGCGGGCGAAGTCGCGAGGAACTGCTAGTATAACTATAAATCCCGTAAAATCTGGCTTTACTCTTACTCATTTGTGGACTGTATTGCCGCCTCTAAACATGCCGTACTATAGTATGATGTTGATGGCATCGCGAATAAACACGAAGGTTAGCTGTAGCTAAAGACGAAAATACGAACGTAATACTGAGTCGGGTCCCTATTGTGAAGAATGTCCGTATATATCAGCTTAGGCTTCTCACTTTTGGATATAGAGTCGAAAATACCGACTTCATTATTCATAACAGAGGGTCCCTGATTCTAGTGGCAAAGCTAATTGGCGCTCAGTTCAACATTCCTTCAATTTTGCTACATATTTCCAGGTCTACCACTAACGCTGGTCTACTTGCCAGCTCCATAAAGTCGAGCCCTATTACTAAGCTGTCTGTGGCTATTCGCGAGTCTGATTTTGTTTGCTTAACCAACTCTAAATTAATTCCTCAAACCGATGGGAGCTGAACTTTTGAATCCTGCTGCGATTCCGCGTAGGGTTCCGGAAATAAGTGCGGGAAGTAATCAAATAAAAAAGAGGATATACTCTCATAGAATTCTGCCTACGCAGCTGATCTTATCGGAAATCCTATCTTTTTGTATTAACAACTGGGACATTCTTGCTCTTTGGCCAGCATACTAGATTCAAGTGATCAGTTGGTGACCTAGTCACCGCTACACTAACAAGGCAGTTCATACTTTCATTAGCAATAAAGGCCATCTCACATTTTATACTCTATTCCACTAGTTGCTTACTTACATTACAACCATAACTACAAGATTATCTATTGGCTTTAAAAATACTTGCAGTATTAGAATATGGCAAAAGTACTGCTTATAAGTTGGAGTTCTTTAGTCAAATCATGTCTCGTCTGAGTGACAATGTGATTATCCCTTTTTGGTCGATTAAGCAATTCCAGTTCTTCACGGTTGATTTAGAAACATCAGAATATTATAAAAGATTACATGTTGAGTACCCTACTACATATTCTGACGTTGACGTTCTTGAAATATTTTTTGTGTCTTACCTTTTCTTAGCGCGTTTTAACTTTTCTAAGTGTAGATTTCTCATTTATGTTGTTTTTTTACCTGTTTTATATCTATACATCCTAATGCTACCCTTCTCACCCGTGTACCAGGGTTTAAAAACATAGTTAATTAGTGACGGACACAGGTTAAGTTAATTAACCCATTCACTGTGTTATAAATCCATCAATGTCAAAGTTAACTGAAATCCCGGATCAACGGGTGGCATTATTTTTCATTCATTACTTACCAAAATGAAAGCATTATTTTGTTTCTTTTTTATATTCCTAATATGCTATCTGGTAGAGAATGCTTTTAACAATAAGTCCGCCATTTGTACAATAAACTGTGTGCAAAAAGTTTAAATAAATAAATGTTTCTTAATTTTAAAGCCAAAGTTGATCGTTGACTGGTGTTAAGTAAATGAAGGATAATATTATTATTTTGACTGCAGATTCGTCACATTTTTTTTTCATATGTAAGTACTGTTTTGGAGCTTTTAAAACAAATATAATCTCATACATGATACATACAGGCAATGTCACTCAGATATCGTACTTACCTACTTTTTCTCTCCCTGCTTATAACATTGTATATCCCACATGGGGGGCTTCTACACTCTATCTTTGATATCAGTCGTACTACGTAACTTATTTAACATTATGTTATATTTATTACATTGTTTTCATAACATCACTTTCGTACAGAAACAACACGCATTCCCTATTCATATTAAGTCTCAAGTTCACCTAGCCCTTAGGTGCCCTGCGTAATCTAGTTAGCGAAGGGTCTGCTCGCTTTGATGTGGCTAGCTTCCTAAAAGGTGGCTTGGCTAATTAGTACGCTGCCTTTGTGAATTCCGAATGAGGAGTTAATATGGACATGATGCACGGCTTGTCTTTTGAAAGAGAATGTAAATTAACGTTACTTGATTTTGTTTTGAGTTATTGTACTTATCTGATTTGGCATTTGAATATTGAAATCAAAGTAGGGTAAAACCGGGATTGACGCCCCAGTGCTATAGATGCCTCGATAGTAATTACTCCAGATTCGCAAGTACATAGCGTTTCATTTTATTTATCTATCGAGAGACTTTCTAACTACGACTAAAAATATCTTGTCTCATGTCTCTGTGCCAAAAAACCTTTGATAGATGGCCTATTCCATAACGTAATATATATGGACTTGGCAACTATCCCCTAGATGGGATAGATGTCTCAAAATTTACAGGTCCGCAATAATCGGTAATACTTTGGAAATTTCAAAGGTAATATTTTTTTCTTGCCAGTTTTACAAATAAAAGAATGAAATAATTATACAGACAGATAAAACAGACTTTCAAAAAGTGTGGCATCTATCCCGGTTTTACCCTAATGAAATGCTAGCTTAAGCATGTGAAAATATTACTTTTAATAAAATATCTGTGAATAAAATAAATGAAAAAAGAGATGGGCCGGTAATAGTTTTAGCGACCAACCAAGTTAGAAATCAAAACTGATACCGACTAATATTGGGTTTCACTTTTATCAAACCGAGTTACTCAGCTGAGTTACTTTTATCCACGATAAATGTTTCTCTTTTGTAATTTATTTCTGTCATAGTTTAGGTAGAAATTGGAAACTTAATCGTTTTCGATCTATAATTTGATCCTCTGCCCTACTTTAGACCATGCCTGACCAGGTAGGATTTTTTACACATGCCTATCCCATTGGGTTAATTTATGTTGCTTATTTTTACCGCCTGTTGCAGGTGCAAAACCCTATTAATTATATGGGTCGGTTGGATTGAGAATTTAAGGGTATCGATATAAGTTGATAGTAAATAAATTAAGTGGGATATACTCGTTAAAAAGCAACGATGTTTGGCAAAAGTTGGCACAACAACATTTTAATTTTCATCATACATCATCGTAGTGTAAATAGGTATAGCCCATTTTGTGTACCTGACAACTTACGTTTGATTTAAATCTCTTTCTGCAGACACAATAGAACTTCTGGGAGTGTTATTTGTCATTTCGCCTTACTTTACCGCATTTAATACCACAAAATTCTTCCAAAATGTCCTCCACCTTTACTTAATTATATCTAATAGAAAGTTAGTAGTCCTACGTAACAAAATAACTGCAAATACAAACTATGTTAATATGAGTATCTAATATAGTCTTTAAACATACATTTAAAACCATGTTTTACACCATAATATTAACTGGAACTGGTCCAGATTTCAAAATTTCTTCATCGCGTGCAGCACTCGACTTTCCTTCGTCATAAGCGTCAATACTATATTATTAAGAGCAGCTTTAAATTGCCTTTTATTTTGTAATAATTACAGAAGAATTCACGGCCGTACGCGCCAGAACCGTGTTTAAAAAATATATATAAATTATGTGGGGGTAAAAAACTGGATGGGGCATTAGCTGAGTCAATTATATGACCATCAGGAGAGATCAGAAGCTAAGAACCGGTCTCAAGCGAGCATCAACCACTGAACTAGTCTGACTCTGAACATTTTTTTCGTTACGAATAAATGCGTATAAAAAAGCAATTCCATCCTTAAGTATGATAAAGAAAAAGTGTAATAATGCGTCTTTCTTTTGTTGAGGTTTATTGAAATAGTAATGTGTAGGTAGGTAGGTAGGTAGGCACTAAGCATAATGACCGCGACTAGTCACACGTGAGCAGGGAAGCCACAATATATTTTAATAGTTGCTTTACGACTTTTTGAGCATTAATTATGATATTCAGTAAAGCAAAATCAATCACTAGTATCCGTCTCTGGAGAATTTTTCATGTGCATGTGTCTAGAATAAGACACGGTAAGTAAAATAATTCTTTAAAAATACCAAAAATTATACCGCTTGCCATATCAAAGCAAGCAAACTAATTCACCTGTAATTTCGACTGGGAAACCAATGGGCACTGCTCAAAACCTGTGGCCCATTGAAGTGTGAAGTGTTCTTTTAAGGCTTCTGTTAAACGAATTTCAGTGTACCGTTACTCTCCTCTCGCTAAGCAACGCTCCGCATTACAGCAGGTTAGCTCGTAAAAGTCGACGGGACCACGGTAAACTTTAGTGTAGTCGAAATGTGGATAGCATCGATATCGATCGTCAAGATCTGATGAGATCGATAGCCCTTGCTGCCGGGGGTTTGTAGATAAAATTAAAAATGAAGGTTAAGTATCTGGCAAAAAAAATAGCATGGAGCAAAATGACTTTAAATGACAGATAGAATTGCAATCTCAATATGCCTTATACAATAAGTAGGACCTAAGTTATTTTTTTGTCGTCTGCTTGTTATGTTTTTGTGTTGGGTTTGAGAAGCTGGAGCTCAAAATTACGCAATTAAAAATTTCAAAAATTGTTGCAAGCTTGTTTGCTTAGACTGGATGTCACCTAGACATATTTAGCAGACGATTTAGAATTATTTGACGTATTTAGTATGGGAATTCTGTCAAATTAACCGTCAATCGATGTTCACCGGATGTTTAAAAGTTGGTGAACTCAGGCCTTAGTAGGCTTTATTAAATTGACTTGTAAAATTTCTGTTGAGGTCTCTTAGTGTAATAAAGAATGTGTACCCATTCTTTCTATCGATATTTTTTCAACATCCTTACCCGTCAATTTATTTCGCGTTAGTCCTAAGGCTTTTTTCGGGTCCTCACTACCCCTGGGGCGGGACGCGGGAGTAACCCTTTTCACAGTATCAAACTTGTAGAATTGCTTGGTTTACGACACAAAAATAGATAGCTTAACGGTTTGTTGTCGAGGGGAAATGCGAGGGCATTTTTGTGTTTAGGCTTTTATCGATAAAATTATTCGTATGCAATAGCTATAAAAATCCTTAGTTAAAAAAATTGGATTTTAATCTAAGTTTTCATGGTTTTGCCTGAATCATTGGTGTGGTTGTGGTGTTATATTACTAACTTCTATAAACATTTACACAACAGAGTTCGTTGCTTGTAATAAATAACTACCTAGGTTCCTGATTGTCAAAACCCTAACTTAAATAATTAACTTTCTGTCTTTTCCATTTGTTTCATGAGCATTTACTTAACCTACTCGTATGTAAATTCATGATACTTCTCTTCATTTGTCAATCGGGGAAACCCCAAATAACTCTGACTCAGGCGCTCGCAACTTTTTCCCATTTCACATCGCTTCGCTACGGTTAAAGCAAATACCTACGAAGTTCCGAAACTCCAATTGCCGTGAATTCCTAGTTTATTTATGGCGGCTGTGTTGTGCATTGATCTTCCGCTTTTGGAAGCCGATGGCTTAAAAGGTCTGAGCGAACCACGTTGATGCGAATAACACTGCTTGACTGTCCATTTTCGAAATTGAATTAAATATCGCTCACAAAAATTGATCGACTGTGTCATCCGGTGGACACACCGAAAAAATGGACACATTTTCTTCTGATTGTTACTTTTAGATGTGACTATGCTCGCATGATCTCTTTATGTTTTGGCAAGCGAACATAGTAGTTGTCTCTCTTGATAAACTTACCTCTGATTGACTAACTGATGATATGAAAATGGAATACCTACTTGATAATAAGGCTCTCTTTGTACATCATTCTCGTTAAACATGATATGAGTAGCAGAATCTGGCAATTCAGTTATGCTGTATCGAAAAATTGTTGCAATGAAAAGCATCTTAGCTAGCTGAAGAGGCATTATGATCCCCGATTAATTATTTTTAATGAATTGGTATCCCGCGACTTTTCTAGCACATATATGTGATTTTCCATACAAACTTCCACTATCTTTATTGGTAGGATGACAATCCCCCTTTTTCCAACCCTTAGGGGTAAACTTTTCAAAAAATCCTGACCGACCGTAACCGAAGCTTTAGCTTTTAAACAGACAAGTACCTTACGACCCCCCCCCCCCCCTTTACCCCCTTTAGGGGTTAATTTCCAAAAATATTTTCTTAGTGCTTACCTACACTAAAAAAGGAAACATGGTGGATAGTTCCAAGTATCTAATCGCAGTAGTTTCGGCTGTACGTTGATTTTCATGATATGTCAGTAAGTCAGTCAGTCTGTTTTCCTTTTTTACCCGACTGCGGAAGGGGGGTTATGTTTTTCGAGAGTATGTATGTATGTATGTATGCATGTAAGTATGTATGTATGTATGTATAATTGTTTGGCACGCCCTATAGCCCAAACGGCTCGACAGTTTTTGACATATGATGTATCGTTGAATTTGTAAAAATTGTGAGAGTGACATAGGCTAAATAAAAATTCAAAAATTGCGCCCGCAAATGGAAATAAAGGGGGGGGGGGGGGGGATTGATTTTTTCCTTAGCATAGCAATATGGGTATCAAATGAAAGCCAGTAACAAGACCATTTCAAAAATATAATAATTTTTGCAGTCTAATAATAAAACTAAAAATAATAAAATGAAAAACGGTAATTTTAAAAACTAAAAAACCCGACTGCGTTTCTGTGTAATAGGAATTAAAAAACCCTAAAACAAGAAAGAGGTCATACCCGGGTTACATTGGTACCCATATTAAAAATCGTAGCAGGCGGGACCCATGTTAGAAAGTCAGCCGTCTCGTCAGTAGATTGGAGTAATCTGCAATGCAATATAGAGGGTAGGTATGTGCTCTAAATTCACTAAGCCTTCATTTCTAGAATGGGTCCCGACTGCTACAATTTTTAATATGGGTACCAATGTAACCCGGGTATGACCTCTTTCTTGTTTTAGGGTTTTTTAATTTCCAATTACACAGAAACGCAGTCGGGTTTTTTAGTTTTTTAAATTACCGTTTTTATAACATACTTCTGGTATAAAAACTAACCTATATCCTTTCCCAATACTCGAAACTATATCTGTTCGCAATTTCATCTAAATCGGTTCAGTGGTTTAAGCGTTAAGAAGTAACAGACCTACACTTTCGCGTGTTATTTTATTATTTATTATTGTATGGGTTCGGACGTAGGTATGCTTTGCTAACTTAAGCTCGATTATCGCATACCATTAGATCGAGGCATTCAGGCACTAGTGTCCACTACGCAGCTACGCCTAAGTACTTAAGGTACACAGAATAGTTTAGGTGGCCGGTTAATTATTACAACCGGATCGTTTTCGGTCAGAGAGCTGCAAAGCCCCCGATGCTCAATAGATTAGTACAATGTTGTAATAGAACTAGAGTTAGGGGGTAGTTAACGATCAGAGAACTGGAACTATTATTGGTCAAACCCATTTAAATGGCATTCAGTCTCCGTTTAGTGCTTAAAAGTAACTAGAGATGGAAATGTCGAATGTTTTGCAAAATCACTTAGGTACCATGATTTCAATATAAGGCTTGTAGCCATTTCGTCGGCTACAAGCCTTTTGCTACGACGAAATTACTTTAGTAAGCTGGAACTAGGCCAATCGTAAAATAAAATGATTTTGGAACAATTAAAAAAAATAATTATAATAAGTCTAACAGTACGTAGGTTTATAATCACAATTCACAAATGCATCTGATTTTGTTGCTCTTGATAAAGTTTGTCACAACAGAATTTATATTGTACTAGTGGTTCCCCGCGACTTCGCCCGCAAGAGTTGGATTTTGCATATAAACTTTCATCCCCCATTTCACCTCCTTAATATTTTTATATCGCGACAAAATGTAGCCTATGTCCTTTCCAGGGTCTCGAACTGTCTTCATACCAAATTTCATCTCAATCGGTTCAGTGGTTTAAGCGTCAAGAGGTAACAGACAGACACACTTTCGCATTTACAATATTAAGTATGGATAATTGATGGAATCAGGTCGTTACATTGCGGAAATCCATTATTAAATAGAAAAAATAAAATTATTTTGTTTTAAATTTTAATTATTAAGCCGGCGCAGGAGGCTTCTAACCACACCAACTGTTACCGCATTGAGTATTAGTTCAGGCAAATGCAGCAGGATGCACCACCCGCCCTCCTCAATAAGCATGCAGTACAGCTAATGATTTATCTATATACCTAGTATTATTATTTATTAATAGTAAGGCAACCGCCCAAGTAGCTACTTGTAATATATTTCACTTCACCAAGGACTATTTTACTCGTACCTACACGCCTCTGCAAAACATTCCTATTTTATTTTCCCTATTCGTCTGTCACTACTAAGATGTCATCGTCAGAACTCACCTCGCTAAGCATCTCTAAACTTGAATTTAATGAACCTATGTGCAAAAAAGTGCACCCGTAACCCATAATCTTGAAGATTACTTAGTATACCGTTGATAACTTAATACATTCACTTAACATTTCCCGCATGGTTGTACTTAGTAGAACTTATTACAGCCTTAGGAAATGGCAGCCGATTATTTATGCCTGGAGAATGATAATAAGTGAGTCGGTTACCAACAGCTACCAATGACTTAATTTATCTAAAGGGCTACATTTGAATACCGACTTGGATATCTCTAAGCGTAGCCCACTGTATTATGTTTTGAATGACATATATTTATTACCAGCCCTCCACCATTCTAAATAATTCCATTTCAAAAGGTACCAAGTATACGCGTATCAGAGGATTCAGGGAGAATTGAAGACTTTTAAGAAACTTAAATGCATAAAATAACTACATGACACCACATGAAAATAAAAAAAACGATTTGGTTGATGGAGATCATTGTTAATACTTGTACATGTTTACAATGTTATTTACAAAAGGTGCAACCACATTTTGGCTCTTTGTATAACTGTTTGTGTATCTAAGGCAGAAAGAAATATGCCAGAAGTTTTTGAATATTGGCAATTCGAACAACAACAACAAAAAGGTTCGGATGAGAGCCCATCAAGGTAAGCACTTCGTTATCTTATGCAGTTGGAATAGACGCGATATTGCAACGAAAATGTGTAGTTGATGTATTGGCCACTGTACCGCGATATATTTCAATTAACCTTTGCCAGCCTATCGGAATGGAACGGAGTATCCCGAATTTAAGAAAGCGAG
Organism: Pyrausta nigrata; assembly: GCA_949316185.1. NCBI lineage: Eukaryota > Metazoa > Arthropoda > Insecta > Lepidoptera > Crambidae > Pyrausta > Pyrausta nigrata. Next base: position 5,265,850 of record OX438941.1, on the reverse strand, counting down.
ATGTGTCTCAATCCTCCCTGGAATCTAGCGTTGGGGCTACGTGGGTTAAGGTCATCTACTACTCACGGTCATCCTTATTAGGCGCCGCACCGCACACCACCACAGCCACCAAGCACACAACCACTATTTTTACCGCCATTAGATTTATAACTGCACCAATTTACTTAAACAGCCTTATATAACCGTGGCCACCCACACGTTAGCTCATGCGACACGACCTTGGCAATTGAATAATCGTGGTCATCTCCTGCTGTAGTTGTCATTTGTTGTTCAGGGTACAGAGGTACCTCACCTTTGTTTTCGATGTACCGATAGCATCTGCTTTGTGCAAATTGTGCAGTCATTTGTTTTATGGCAGTTTTAGTCCTGAAATTACATGTGCATCCGTAATCATAAGGAATCGTTGTGTGGCTTGCGGAGTTGCAGCAGAGTTTTTGAAATCATAGGTAACCATAGGCGTAAACAATATAAGTGTGATTTAAAAATACAAAAAAAAAACAAATCTGTAAATTAATTTAAATAGGAAGAATGTAATTTCGTCTTGTAAAATGGATTCATGTCAGGCAACTCAATAACATAATAATTCTAGTTTTTTTTTGCATTGCTCTACCTTTCATTGGTGTTTTGTGCTTTATTTTCTCAAAACTGTAGCCGGACCTGAAAAAAATACCAGTTGTTGAAATAAAATAGTAACATTCATATACTGATCATACATAAATATGTATGATGTGTAAATGAGTGATGATTACCCCCTAATAGTGATTGTAGTAGCACCAGTTAAAAGTGTATTAATCTGAGTTACATGAGCATATCAGGGCACTTTGCCCGGTTTGATGACTCAGTTATTTGTCAAGAATAACACCGACTCAGTTTAAATGAGGTTCACGGTAACAAATGATAGCTGTCCCCAAAACAGCCTGTGGTATATTTTATTACGAAGATTTATTATAAAGCTTTGTGAAAAAAGTCTTCTAAAATTTTGTCATTCCTGGGTCAAATCATTTTTCTGGGTATTTTTTTTTGTATTTATTTACTATTTCATTGAAAAATTTTTTTAAAAATTTTCCTGAACGTTATACGATATTCTTTTTAAAAGACCTATCCTATCCTAACCTATATTACACCTACGAGTATATACAATACCCGACACAATGGGATAGAAAAATGAACATTTCACCTACTTTTAGGGAATATGTCAAAGTGCTTAATTTTTCGTGATTACATAGTCAATATTAGTCAATGCTAAATTACAGTTTACTAGTACCTACATAGAGGTTTATGAATTAGGCCTCGGCCAGATAGACTGACTGACGGAAATGAAATTACGAAACTACATAAATTTGCTACGAAACCCTAAAAACTACGAACATTCTTACAAAGTCCTAACCTAAAACCAAACTAAAGTAGTAAAAACAGTGCGTTCGAGGTGGCCTAAGATGCGGTAGCAGTCTCGACTCGCATTATTAGAACATGTTTTTAGCTCCCAATCGATACAAATGCGTAGCCAACCATCTTTTGTTGTTAGGGGAATGCCCCCCGCCGGCCCACCGGGCACCCCATTGCATTTCGCTCAACGCATTTTGCCACGGAAAGAGCTTATTCCCTGATTCCTTTTGTACGTTTTGTGTTTTCATCGTTATCTGAAGTAATAATAGTTTGTACAGAAAACGCTTTTGTTCGTGTTATTATACTGAAACGATCTCCCGTTTGATTTTTGTTTGCTGAAAAACAATGTAAATCGCTGTTGTTTTCCCAGGTGCTTTACTCGTATATGTTTCATTAGCTAAAACAACAAAACCCTTTTCATTTCTGTGTTTTGCTAATACAGAACGAGTGAAGAGTGTCTTTTTAGGTACCTCCAAAATTGGATACAATACATTTGCCTGAAAGGACCAGTAGCTATTACCAATACCTAGCCAATAGGATAACTAACTATTACTTGATACTTCTGTACTTGTACTATTAGGTGTCCTGTGCTATATAACACGTTAATCTTCTTCTTCTGACGTTATATTTGAGGACCAATACTCGGCGACTGACTGAGCATTATCAGTAGCGTTGTACAGGTTCGCACGTTTGCAGGTGTAGGGCACGCAGGGCGTGACAATAGGTGTGCCATTGTCTGTGGAGAGACACCACACAGGCATGCGTCGCGTCGTCTGCAACATAACGCCATCTCGCACATGTTCTCCTCGCTACGGACTACTTGCCTCGGCAATCTATTTAAACACTGCCCTTTCCAAAGTAGACTATGTCCAGGGGAGAGTTGTTCCGTCAACGGAATAGGCGATGTGCTAGGGATCTCTCCTTCTAAAGGCTTACCGGTCTTGATTAGCTTCGCCGTCTAGAGGGGACTTTAATATTCATATCTAGTTTTTAATTACTGAGCAAGATACATTTTTCACATCCACACTGTCGTGGGATCTCCATTCAAGTGATAGACAATACCTGTAAAAAATTGATTGTATTGTATTGCTAATCTGATTGAAAGTAAACTGCCACGTTATGGTATGGTCTAATCTTAATACTTACATCAATTGTTATTTGAATATAAGTGCGCAACAAATACAAACGAAAAATATTTATAAGCAACCTACTTATTTATTTATTTATACAGCTATTCGGAGGTACATAGTAGGTACATTTATTTGTTCGGTAAAAAAATTTCATTGGTTTCATCAAGATGTGTTTTAAAACTTTCTTCAAACTCCTAATGCCTGAGAAAGTCAGTAATTGGATCGCTTAATAACGTGTTAATTCAAGTTTAGCGTGTTAAGGGTTAATAAAAATGAATATACTTTTTAATAGGATTTGAATTAAAAATTTCAAAGGCTACTGACCGCCGGAAAACTCGAGCTCCAATTTAATAGACGCTAATAAATTTCTGTTTCCCCGTCTGGCTGTGTACAAACTTGGCTCATAACTCTGTCGTGCGCCGGAAGACTTAACAAGTTAAGCTGAATGTAGCGGAACTTTGCAAGTTTTTGTCAGTCCCGTTTCCAGTCCCCAATCCCGGTTATAGGAATAACTCGTCGGTGTACAATGGGATGTTTGAGGCAACGTATTGGTGGTGGATTTTAGTCATTGTGTCATCGCCCCTGATTTAAGTTGAGGGAATTTCTGTTACATTTCTTCTAACTGTCATTTAAAATTGAATTAGGTTTGAACGATGATGCTTGATGGAATGGTAAACTGATTAACACGAATCTAGAACAATCTTCTTTGCGAGAAATGGCTGAATCACGAAAATGATGCTCTATATCCAGATAGGTATACTGAAGTTATTATCACATTGATTGTAAAGTTTTTAATAGCTAACCTACTATGATTTACTCTGAGAGGACAGGTCTACGTTTATGCAAAAGAATCCTTTACATATTATTATTATTTAGCAGCCAAAATATTATTTAAAGTTTATTTACATGCGTGGCCTATCTCTCTTTAAGAACAGATAAATAGAACGGACTAGAACTAATTTAGTTAGTTCTAAAGTTACAGTGTCCCTAAATATAATTTACGCTCGCTGCTCGAATTACTGACAGACTGACAAACATTAGGTCCCTTTATGCCCTTGCGTTTTAACATCTTATGAATAGGATGTGATTGTGTAATGGCTACAGCTCAAACAGATCGGCCAGTATGTGTACACACTTTATGGGTAATTCTTATCTTACTCTCACTAAGAATTAACTAACTTTTTAATTTTTTTTTTCTAAAATCAATTAAATCAGATATAATTTCTTTTTTTTTATTAAATTTAATTTATTTATCTACTTGTTGTCCTTGTACAGATTTTTTTTAGATATTTGTACGTGAGATAATAAATAAAGTAAGTTATATAAATAATGCACATAAAACTATTTTTATCGACCTTTTTAAATGTCATTTGCAGCGTAGGCAAACTTACACTTTTTCATATCTGACAAAACCACAAATTAGCATACTTTTAGTGCCTACTAACAGCAAACAAGTCGTTAAACTACCCTTTTATGTAAACTAGCCGTTCTCCCGAAACTGGGTGTCAGTTTCCCCCATTTTGCCGGCGTCAGAGTAGACCCCCCGGGTGTATGTGCAAAACTTTTATTACCAACTTCGGCCGTATTAGCCCCCTACTCATGGCTACCGGACTTATACGAGATTAAAAACTCCCCAACTTTTTAATTTAAATGTTTGACTTTTTCTTTCGATGCGTCAAAGCGAAAAGTACGGTGCAAACTTATCTGACCCGGGCTTTGAACTTTTGCCCATTTGGGCTTGCACAAGAAATGTAAAAAAAGTCTAGCCTTTTTTTCACCGCTGCAAAATTCTAAATACAATTTTGTGATAAACACCCGTAATCTTCAAAAATCCCCATGGGTATATTTAAGAATGAAATATTTTTATAATTTTAATTATCAGGGACACGTCAGACAATCAGCCGCAAGACGGCCACTGACTGCTGTGCTGAGAACATAGGCCTTACTTAACTCAGGTATGTACCTACTTTAACTTAGGTACCTATAGTAGCCAGCAATTCTGACTACGTTTCTGTTACTACAATGTCACCCCTGTTTTAACTGCACAAGATGCCACGGTGTTGTCCTTTGCAAGAGCATCTCATATCAAAAGTAGGATAACAATTAGAGTTACTGTTTTGTGTCGATACCATTAGATTTTCGGCTAAAAACTTGCCATCGCTTATGATACCAAAGCTTCATACCGACCCCGACTCCATCCAATTAAAAGCGCAAGCTTCAAGTCAGAAACTCGCTTTGCATATCACATTCAAAGCACGTATAATTTCTTTGGCAAGTCGATTATGGCAACCCCCAGTCGCGACAGATCGTCTGAAGCATTCAAACTAATCGCGTTAGCTCGCCCCGCGTGTGCACTCGCCCTAACAGAGCGGGGGTTGCATTACCGGTACACTACTTAGCACTAAACTACTAAAACTACACGTACATTTCTTGTATTTATAATGGTAACTTGCAATTAAATTGTATGTCAACATGTTATAACCATTCCCTTATTTTTTATTTGTTGATGTTTTCAGTAGGTTCGCTAAATATATACACTTACATTTAGTAAGATTTATTACGTAGCTACACTACCACACCGTATACCTGACATTACCTCTCAATTAAAATTGTCCGTTGGGCGTAACATAGCTGGAATATCTTTCTAAATTCAGAAATTGGAATTCAGGATATTTTAGAAACGAATTCCCGTCCTTAGGCAATTGCCGTAATATCGAGCTGAAATAATCGGATATAGCTGTTAATAATGGCATTATATGTAAGGTGGATAGAAATTATAACTCACTCATGCCTCAGTCAAGGTGTCGAAGTTCAAAATTACCGTACATAATGATGCCACGTTAAAACTAACAGTTGACGTTAATATCAGAAGATCAATTAAATATTTCAGTACAATAAAATTAATCGTATCGTATTAATTTTTTGTCTCACCAATTTTTTGCTCACCTGAAATTATTGCACCAAATGTACGTCGCACTCGCACACATTAAACACCATTTTATTCGATCTTCTGAAAAAAAACGTATATTGTTAGTTATGACGTTCTTGCACCAGATGTGTCGTGCTTTTGAAGGGCTATTTCCCAGAGAGAGTCAGCACAAGTACATTAGTCGCAAATCATTTTTTTAAACTTTTTCGTTTTGGTCATATCCCTATTGTGCTGTTTGAATTGTACAGCACGGCAGCAGGCCAGGTTAACACGAAAACAGCTTTTATCACGTAGGGAATAGAGGGGGGCTTTAGGTCAAATTGGGGTAGTCTGACGTGCTGTGTGGACCTTATAGTCGATATAGGTAGATCAACATTTTTTATCATCATCGTTGATGTACGATCATTGAACTTGGCGCTGCTAGGGACTGACTGACACCAAATCGCTCTCTTCTCATTGCAAAAACACAAAGCACTCCCATGAGTCTTCCCACTAATCCATTACTTCGTCTCAATCGACCCCACCCCATAGGACCCCATGTCGACAATTGCTGCACTTCCTAGCCATTTGGCAATCGGGCAATAAAGTACTATGAGTAGATGACATCGCGGTAGTAAATAATTGGATTTATCATCGAGATATCTTCGGTTGGATGGGAAATGTTTCAGACAGGAATTTCCTTGTCCATATGTGTGTTATGGTTGCAGCTATTGAAGTTACCCTGATTGGTGACGACTCGATTTATCATCAGGCTGTAGCTTTAGGTTATGTTATAACTTAACACTTAAATATTTAAGAAATATACGCCTTTATTACGGACGGACTCTACAAATTATTCGAAAATATAAGTCAGCCTATTAGATCCCACTGCTGGGAAAAGGCCTCACCTCAACTATGAGGAGGAACGAGCCATACTTCACCACGCGGGCTCAGTGCGGATTGGTGGAGGGGTGTATGTAAGGCAAGTGACAAACCTTACTGTCAGAAGTTATCAAGCCGCCCTAGGGCCTCTGACTAGGCTTAACGACTAATACCACAGATATTAGCCGGGACCAACTGCTTAACGTGCCTTCCGAAGCACGGAGATGCTTGTCATGGACGTCACTTAAATGGTCGGAATGGTCACCCATCCAATCACGACCGCGCCGTGGGTTGCTTAACTTTTGGTATCACTACCAAAGCGCTGCCGCCACTGCGCCACAAGCACCTCAAATTATTCGAAATGTGCATGTGAATATAAATTAGTCGCAGAACTAATTTAGCTGTAGGTTGTTTTGATTAATTAAAAAATATATTGCACTTCACTATGCAAGTTTGCTGAAAAATAAAAAAGATATTTTAATTTTAAACTTTGTAAAGTTCGTTCGCGAATTTACAGAAATTACAACCACAACTACCTAACCTTTTGTTTGTTATCTTATTTGAGTTAACTTATCGATTCTGATATCCAAAAATGAGAAATCACGATTTAAAAAAATATTGGAGAAAATTCTTAGACTATGACGATTAAGTTTTGACCGAACCGTAATGTTATCGAAATAACACTGAATCAGCAAACCGCTAAATGGAAACTTACGGGTCCGTAAAGCCATTATTGTTTTGACGTTTTAGATTTTATGGTTCCGTGACCATTGTTTACTGGATGGATTATTTATTAATGTTAGAGTATTCTGAGAAATGTTTTTTCCACAGCTAGATTTGTAAAAATAAAACAAAACTGCGCTAATTCGGCTCGCCAAAACTATGTTAGCAATTTAAATGCCTTTTTTGACTAATTTTCTAGAGATTCTTTCTAATTCCGAGTAACTGCACTTTGCTCCTTTCTCATAGGAATCATTTTCGTTACGCACGTTATATCTATGTTCTTGTATGCATGTTAATTACTTACCTTACGAACCGAGAAAGCGGATTGACGGCTACCATCAGATAAGCTGCACTAATTGATGCCTTGGAATCCAACCGTGACATCCATGGATCTTGATGTCACCCTCCTAGGCTATCAGTTGTCATGTCTTGTGCAAGCAGAACAGAAAATGTTAGGAAAGATAAACAAAGTGACATGAGTTGATTAACTAAAATATTTTAAGTGCTCGCCATTATTCTTCATGACATACGAATACAAAAATATATTTTAAAAGGCACCATTTGCAAATGCAATCAAGCATTACCTATTATTAACGAGTACAATGTTGGCTTCCAGGTTTCATCTTGTAAAATTGTTATATCAGGAAAAACTATATTTTTAACATGGTACACAGAATTTTTATACATCTAAATTGGATCTCACAGCCAAAAACTGAATCGAAGGAGTACGACAGCTAAACGATGCAGTCCGTATACGCACACCTATGTACCTAATAACCATGCTAATACTGAAATTGATCATGATATCAACGATGAACATTATAAAAGTAAATTTTTGCACACAAAGTCGATCGACCATGTCATCCGGTGGGACATGAATGGATGAACATGATCATTTACAAACTTATTATATAAAGTTTAAAAATAATGTTTTCAAGTTTTCTATCCAAACTGAGTCCAATAGATCCCTAAAAGCACACTGAGCGAAGCAAACGTAAACCTCGTAAAACGACACACGTTTACGTATCTGTATATTCGTATCGCAAAGCAAACTTGGGTAGAGTTGTACTGAAATCGTTGCAATGTCTGCTATCGCACGCCTCGTACCAACAAAAGTTAGGCGGTGAGTCATTTACTTATCGGGGGAAGGAAAGCAAAGGTTGCATTGCAGCACTTGCTACTAAATTATGCGCTCCTAAAGTACCTCTATAACCGGCCGGTGAAATTAAAAAAAGTTGCAGTTGGTGTTTGCAGAAAGGCAAAGACTGAAACTTGTAAAGGTGAACCTAAGATCTGAATAATTAATGGTATAATAATAAAATCTTTACTTTTTAAAGGCGTTATACGAGGTGAATAATTAAGGGATCTTTTTCACGTTTTCAGTGTAGTATTTTTCGCATGGGATGATCACTAAATGTAATAACATGAATTGCGTTAACGTCCGGAGTTTGAGAGCTGTTCGTTCGTCCGTGAAGCAAAAATCGAGCCAAACTGCAATAAGGTATTAGTGTAGCGTGAGTTAGCGAACGAATGAGTGAGTCATTCACAATCATGGGGGAGGGGTCAGCGAGGGTGTCGACCCCAAATCTAAATTAAAATTCCACCCGTGACGTTGGGATAATAGTCGAAACGAAATTTTGAATAGATAATAAATGTCGGGTTTAAAACGTAGAGGGAAAAAAAACGCCAAAATGGCTCGGAGCTACATTTTATTAAAAAGGCAAAATTAATCTGTACAATTATGTTATTTTCTGGGTTCCGTACCTTAAAAGAAAAAAACATTACTCTTATTAAGTAAATCCTATAGATTTACTTATTGTTTATCCGTCTTTGCAATACTATTTTTCTCTGGAACACAGGAAGGTATCAAGATTTCAACTTGATACCTTCCTGTGTTCCAGAGAAAAATAGTCACATCAAACCGTCTGCGGTCCCTTGAAGCTTTAAAAAATATCGTAGAAAAAAACCTTTATTTGTACGGAACCCTCAAAACTCGGGTCCGAGTCACACTTATCAAGTTTTTGAAAGTTATTACTGTCATTGTCTTTAAAATGAATATAAACTTGATTAAATGTCTGTCTGTAACATAAATCTAACCAAATAATTTGTACATTTTTACGAAAGTAAAAAAAATATCGACTTTGTCGTCCGGTGGGACATTTTTGTGAATTTAAAGTAAATACTGGTAATTATTTGCAAAGAAGCGTCCGCCCTATACCTGATTAATTAATTACCTCCCTGACCGACTGTTTAGGCTTTACCGATGAGGTATTTTCACTCTACCAAAAAGTCCAAATACCAAATTTTCGGTTTCGGTATTGGTTGGGAATTTATTTCACTCAAAATAATTTGGGAAGTCATACCTAGACTAGGGGCGAAGCAATATGGCGTCTAATTGCCGCGATTCACAACTACCAGAGCGTGGAGACGAATGGATTGTAAGGACCAAGAAGTATCGATATGATTGTCGATATAGTCACCGATTGACATGAAGATCTTAAGTAATAGACCTACACAATATGCTAGCATAAGACATTTTCAATCAGACATGCAAAAATAATGTGTTTTGTTATCAAAATACTTATACTCACATTGTGCTACTTTTTTAATGCTTTTTATTTTCTTTGAGTCGATAGCCGTACATTAGTATAAGTATTCATTATACAAGAACCTTAGCAATCGAGCATTGGTTACTTATGATCATATTCTCGTAGTTTTCGGTACTAAAGATATTAATGTTATTCGTGATGGGTTTGTTACTGTAACTTCTTTACTGTAAATTCTCATGCAAAATGTTTTTCTTTTAAGTGCAGTTCCAAGAGTAACTAAAATTAAAAAGATAGAAAGAAAATACATTTATTAATGAATGGACATCACATAATAACACACGAAAATAAACAACGTATTATTTTTAGGATGGTCTCAAACTTAGTAGAAGGATATAGTCTCATAAACGGTTATTGAAGGCGTCGGTTTAATAGACTTGGTTAAGCATTGTTAGTTACTGGCAATAGTAAAGGTCAGTTTTACTATTTAGAACCATCGATAAGTGAATTCACATCACTAACGCCTTGATTGATTATTATTGTTCGTAAACGGTATGGAAAACGCCTGAGCTTTTAGCCCGCGTTGTTTTGCGATTCATTATCGCACTCCATTACCAGTTGAAGTTTTGGCAGCGATACCGAATTATAATTACGGGTAGGTATCGGGGTCTATGTTTTGCACGCAAAACCCAGACGTGACTCACGGGCTTTCCTTAGAAACTGTAATTTTCCAGTGAACGAAAAACATTTATAGAAATTATAATGTTGGAAAAATGGTCTGTCTGGTTGCTAAATACTGGTGATAATTTCTACAAGCGTAGTGGTAGATCCGTTGAATGCAACAAAACATCTAGGTACTTGTGTCATAGTTTGTTATTAGTATTAGGTTTTATTATGTGCATAAGACTTGTGTAACTCCTGAGTGAATGATAAAATTGATATATATCTTTTCAAAGAAACTAATCAGTCACTAACTCACTTGCATCTCAAATATAGATAGATAGATAACTCTTTATTGCACACCATAACAGAAAATACAGTAAGTACAGCGATTTACACAGAAAAATGTACAATGTAGGCGGTCTTATCGCTATAAGTGATCTCTTCCAGACAACCTTTAGGTAAAATATATCTTTATCTCTTTTGATACACGACTCCTTTTCGAGCGACTGAACGAAATGAACGTAACTACATGACTGAGTGAGACGGTATTACTGCTCGCTAGTATGTGAAAGAGAGAGAGACAGCAAGCAAATAAATCGCTTATTAATCGATGATTCGCATCCTGTATCACTGAGTTAAAAGAGTGATATATATCAGAAGCTCACAGTGATATGAATCACTCTTTTCTTTTCATTGATATATTTTGCGCATCTAATGTGGATTCAAGAGCGAATGAACTGGGATGGTAGCTATTTTCTTCTTAGGTTTACAGATAAAACGAAACCTGAAAGCTTGCGTGACCAAACAAATTCTAAAAGTAGAGACCATTTCGGGTAGTATTCCTTCTGCTAAGTGCTATTTCTTGAGAAATAACCACGTTTTCTAGATGAGCGACTACCTTTTATTTATTATAATTTTATTTTTATCATTGCATTGTGCATTAGCAAATTAATATAAAACGATATAAATTAAAACAAGCTATATAAGATTATACAAAATACTATGCGATATAACTACTACCCGAAAGATGTATTCAAAATAATTATATCAGTATTGAGTGGTTTACCGGCTTGCGTATTTTAAAAGAAAAGATAAAATTTAAGTAACTCTTACCTAGAATAGTTCGTAAATTATGCAGTCCTGGATTATGATTCTTAAGTGAAAAAAACATCAATAAAGATTCGTACCGAGACATAAGGTAATAATTAATTAATTAATAATAAATTAATTGTTTTTGAACAAACACACCAATAACCTAGCCCCAAACTAATCGTGAGCTTGTGCTATGGGGACTAGGTTAACGGATAGACATACATAAATACGTTTATAAACATCCATGACTTAGGTACAAATGCTCGTGCTCATCTCTTAAACATTTGCCCCTTGCGGGATTCTAACCCGCAACCGCTGGCTTTGTAGATCGTATTAAAATGAATCCCAATTGTGTTCGATCTTCAATCCACCACTCACTCAAACACGCAAAGTCAATCGCGTAAAGTCGGTTCGCAAATTCGTTCGCGCTTCGAATGCTAATCGACAAAGTGTCCTTGGTTCGCAAATTCCATCGTCCCATGCACCATACGGGGCTCTACTACATGGTTCTAAATATTTTGTGATTCTAACACATGATTCTCAATATTTTAGAACCCGAATTCCCTCTTCTTTATCCAAATTTCGTGTACCCAAAGGTTGTCTGGAAGTGACAATATATATTTCTGTGTAAATTAAATTGTATGTTTCTTTTATGGTGTGTAAGTGAAATAAATAATTTTCTATCTACTTTGGAAAACGATGCCCGAGTTTTTGACACGGCTGGCTTCCTGGCTGCCGTCCCACTCATTTAAGCCTGCATCCTAGCGTGAGCGAGAAAGACACATTGCGCCGAAAATATACAACGTGTTTCAGAGTAGGTCTTCCAGGTACGCCATTGGAATTGTGATCATACGTCGTTGCGTTCGAATCACAATTGTCGATGGGTAATGATGGATTTTGAAGATACCAAATGGTTTTTTTAGTTATAAACGACTTACTGAAAAAACCTCTGTTTATTTTGTAAATGCCGAACCAAAAGTACAATTACTAACTGGCTTCAATACAACTCAAATGTTGAATTCTTCATAATTTTAATCATAAGTTTTATAAATAGCTATAATTAGTCATCAAGTTTATGCTAGTTTCTTGCCTGACAGGACTTCAATGTTTCCACAATTAAACGCATCCTTAACGCGCGTAAAAATTTTACCTAAAGATACAGACAGAATATCCCACTAATCCCACTAATATTATAAATGCGAAAGTTTGTGAGTGTGTGAGTGTGTATGTTTGTTACTTCTTCACGCAAAAAGTACTGAGCGGATATGGATGAAATTTGGCACAGAGATAGATTATATTCTGGAATAACATATAGGCTACTTTTTATCTCGAAAAAAAAACACAGTTCCTGTAGGATACAGAAATAGTAGTTTACGCGGGCGAAGTCGCAGGCAACAGCTAGTACTGAGTAAGTTTTAAAAGCTATCAGACTATACAAATGTTGCAATCGGAAACTTGGTGAAACTCGGCCTAGGATCGAACTTTTTCCGAGAGCTGGCAAAGTAGGTAAACGTTAAGTTGCTGAAACTTTACATCGAGTGTTTGTACAATGTTTTGCCAAAGTTGTTAGAGACAGCTTATCTGTAATCAAAGGATTAGTGGTGGATCCACAACGTAGTAGGACGTCCGTTATAGCTTGAATAAATTTTATAATCATGTAGGTAGTAAAGTATATAAAACACTATCCATACTAATATTATAAATGCGAAAGTGTGTCTGTCTGTCTGTTACCTCTTGACGCTTAAACCACTGAACCGATTGAGATGCAATTTGGTATGGAGACAGTTCGAGACCCTGGAAAGGACATAGGCTACATTTTGTCGCGATATAAAAACATTAAGGGGGCGAAATGGGGGATGAAAGTTTATATGGAAAATCCAACTCTTGCGGGCGAAGTCGCGAGGAACCACTAGTTATTCATATAAACATAAGAAAACAAAAACTAACCTTAATATAGGTATGTACTTGCTGTGAATATTAACTGAATAATCAACGATTTCGTTACAGTAGTAGCTTGAGTTTTCACACATTTTTTCCCTTTTGGCTTGCATAAAGTGTGTATTAGCATACGAACAGCCACTGGACAATTGGGGAAAAAGGAAAAATTACGAGAGTATACACGTATTATTTTTATTTAATTATATTAGAAAATAGAAAAAATACAATTATAATAAATGTTAATTTTATTTTTTCTATTTGATAATCGATTCCCGCAAAGTAACAACGCCTGATTCCCTTTACATTAGAAAAAACTAATGAGGTAAAATGTTTGCTAAACTTTAAATAAAACACTGGCCACTTCTTAAGTTAACAAAAAAAAAAGTTTATTTTCTTCTTCTATGTTTGAAGCATGTGGCACTAGCCAGTGTCAAGTTAAAAAGAAAAAGTTGAATTGTGTTAACAGATTGGGAAACCTTTGTGGTATGTCAACAAAAAAGTTTTCACAAAGAGCAAGCGGACATCCGTCTAACCAAAGGTTCGGTGACTAACGTCCCCCTTGAGACATGGTCTCCATAGCTCGGGGTTACATTCTCATCCTTCGAAAACTTGCCAACTACTTTCCGGGTGTTATTTTGCGACCGTACGAAGTGGATTGAGCGTGAATAAAATTACAATATACTCATCAGTAATCTTTCCCAGAATTACATGTTTTGTAATATTATGTACTAGTGGTTCCCCGCGACTTCGCCCGCGCAAGAGTTGAATTTGCATATAAACTTTCATCCCCCATTTCACCCCCTTAATGTTTTTATATCGCGACAAAATGTAGCCTATGTACCTTTCCAGGGTCTCTAACTGTCTCCATACCAAATTTGCGTGGTGTTTAAGCGTCAAGAGGTAACAGACAGACAGACACACTTTCGCATTTATAATATTAGTATGGATAATGCTGTAACCGAACAAAATAAGCTACCAAACTAAATCTAGCGAAACCAAAACTTCCATTATTCATTTACCAATATGTTTTGAGCAACATAAAACGTTATAAAATACCTACGTTAAACTTTTCTTTCTGACAGAGATCTCTTAGTAAAAGCCAGGCATATCACATTTGTTTTTTATCCAAGTAATCATGTTCTCAGTTCTAATCATAACCATAAAAGCGTGTTATCACGGTACATTAGAACAATGCCTTTCTACAGATACGGTGATAATGAAGATACGATTAAGACAAGTTCACATAATTCCCAGAGGGTCCCGTGTTCCCAGGCAGCGATCCGTGTCCATACATACGGCCTTACTTTTGTTACATTACAACTTCTACGTATCTCTCTTTAGAAACATGGTATGTGCCTGGTTCCTAAGGATTTAATATAATAACACATTACAACAGAGTATTTGTTATTAATGCTTTATTAAAATGTCATAGCGATAGTGGCTTTTTCAGAAGAATATTATTTCACTCTCATGTCTGATAATCATTCGATAGGTCCTTCATAAAAAGTTATATTAAAGTTATTATACATATTTTTGAAGTGTGTGATTTGAAAAGTTTAGAAAAAAAACGTTATTATTCGTGAACACATGCGTGTACGTATAGTTACGGTCAGTCTCAAAAATGAATAACACATTGTCAACAGTTTGAACACACTAATTTTCGAAAACACCGTTCTTTTGCTGAGATTGATATAATCGGATAAACATTGAAAACAAAGACATTATTTCTTGAACTTACTCTACTAATTTACACCCATGAGAAATGAAGATTGAAGCGAAAATCTTCGTAGGGGATTCAGGATAGTCCATTAGTTCTAATTCGGTTAATTCCTCTGGCGCACACCAGAGTGCTGCGAACTGGCATTTTATGGCTGTGGCAATCCACCGAA
This sequence comes from Pyrausta nigrata, assembly GCA_949316185.1. Classification (NCBI taxonomy): domain Eukaryota; kingdom Metazoa; phylum Arthropoda; class Insecta; order Lepidoptera; family Crambidae; genus Pyrausta; species Pyrausta nigrata. The sequence goes on along the minus strand of OX438941.1, from coordinate 5,250,693 downwards.
TACTCTCGTTTCGATAGTTTTGCGACAGGGACGGATTCGGGGCGCAATTGGTAAATCTGAAAAAAACATGACTCATAAGTTTCGAAATATTTTTGTTTTGTTTATATTGTTGACTGTGTGCTGCTTGGACACCGCGCAGACTGCACTTTCTCTAGGCCGCTAAAGAAAAAAAACATTGATTAACAAGCCGACCAAATTTTTTTTTTAATTTATTTATTTAAGCTTTATTGCACTACTGAAACTTTGTGTAAAAGAGGCCACAATAACAGATTATATAATAGTTACTACCACAACAGTACATCACCATAGTAAACATTATGAGGCAGCGTACTGCCTGACGCCGTATGCGGCGTATGACGGCGTTTATAGGAGAAATTAGCCCAAGAGAAGACGCTATCGCTCTTACCATTTTCGATTCAGTGGCTATTTTCGACAAATCTGTAATTGGGATTACCTACATTCTCTATAGATGATTTGTTTAAACAATAATGGAACTAGGTTTTCTTTTCTCATCAAAAACATTGAATTGCTTGTCCCCATCATTTTATTTTATCATTTCACAGAGAGGCACTTTATTCAAACAATTTGCTATTTGACACCACCAACCGTTAACGTACAGATAATGAATTGTCAAAACGCTCAAGTGTGTATAGTGAACTGTGACGTCACGTTTTACTGTACTCAACCACAGAATACTAGTACTTCGTACAGAAGTATGACTTAGCAATTGTATTCAAAGAAGTGTGTACTTAATTTCATATACAATATGGCGTAATTTAGTTCGCCTCAGAGTCAAGCACATTTTCCTGTAGACACCTCCAAAAATCCATTGCAAGATAATTTCATACTTATTGTCCTGGAATATGATTCATAATACACTGAACCTATTCAGTGACGTAATATCACGCGACGCGATAGGGTTTACTGCTACGAGAAGCTTCTAACGCCATCTAGCGCCTCTTTCTAGTACTTTATTCATTCTCGTCCAGCCAGCAACGTAGCCGCGCGGCCGCCGGTGAATAAAACGCGCGAGCGTGTCGCTGGCCGGTAGCGACACGCAACTTGTTTTAGCCCCTAAGCAGGGGCGCCGCGCGTAGGTACGTTTTTGCTATCTCCGCGGGGAGATACACAGGCCTGACTCAACTAACTTTAATTTTTCGATTTTAACTTAATTTGAAAATCAAATATTTCAGATAAGTAATTAAAAAATATCAATGAACGTGTGTTTTAAATATGTTGCTATTTTCAAGAAATGGGTTCCGGAATAATTTGTGGATAGTGTCAAGTACCCAATGGATACAAACAAAATACTTATCGTACACGTCACATACATACCCAATGATATCACGAAACAGATCGTTTACTAATACACACAACCCGCCCTCAGAACAGCCACAAGTTACAATAAAACAAACAATCCGGCTTACCGCGAACCAATTTATCATTTCTGTCGGCGATAATCGGAGTCTTTGTGTTCAAGTTCTGCCCTGGGCTGGAATTATTCCGTGTGATATAAATTCCAGATTCAAATAGACTGGTGCGAATATAACAGCCCGTTCCAGATTTTTCCATATGGAATGGACCAAGTTATACTATTTTACAAGATGGAGAAGGCTTATAATGTTTATTTTTATTTTATCAATAAATGTCTTAAAAAACCAAAAATTTGTGAATAAGCAGACTTTCTCCCTCTTTTTTTTCCTGCTTTATATTTTCTTATTTTATAAATTTTCAAAAAGGTTATTTTTGTACTCTCGACTGAAATAAAGAAAGAATATGTTTTTTGAAGATCAATGTCTTGTCAAATGTAAGGATCAATGTACTGAATTCTATTTTTAATCAGTTTTTATATATTTCTAACAGATTTATTAATTTGTAGACCTGACACAAATAATGTTTCTTTGTACTTGTAGACGCTGTTCAAGCAGTGTTTCTCTTCGTTATACACTGAAAAAAAAGGATCAACCAAACTTGTTTTGTTAGCTGAAGGTTTCGTTATAGGGAAGTAAATTTTTGTTAAGTATAAATTGTTCGCAAGTCACTAGATTACGGCCTAATAGTAGCCAAATTTTGGTTACTGTTAACCAATCATTTTTTTCAGTGAACTACAGCACAGCACTCCGTTGCTCAGAGCAATGTCAGATCAAATATTCATCGGCGCTAATCTACTCGTACCATTCGTGCATTGTCATTGAACTCCGAACACGGATTATTTATGACTGTACTATTAATTAGTGTGATGTCACGATTTTGTTTAATGGACACCTCTCCCCTTTGCGATGCCGTACGCAAAATGCGCCGGTCGTGTGGTCACATAATTTTACAACTGGCAACTCCATATACAATCTGCATTGTTTTCAGTAAATCGCCCTGTAAAAATCTCTCAGTAAATAAATGGAACCAGCTATATCTTCTAATTTAAGCGATAGATCTTACGGTAGAGTTGTAACCTCACACCCCTGTTTAACCTAACTAAACCTAAATAAAACTAAATAAAATTAACTTACAATCTAACTTAACCTAACCTTAGCATAGATAAAACTAATCTCTTTCATAACAAGTCCCTCTCATGCTTTCATATTAAATATTTCAAACTACTCATGCACCTAATAATAATTTAACCTAACCTTACATACTAATTACCTTGTTTAAATAGAACATGGAACCTTGATAGCTTAGAACTTTGTGGTATGAATAATCTTAATATTTAATTTTATTTGCTAAAAGACAATTCCGTTCCAATTCGTCATTTTTATACAATAAAATAAATAAAAATCTTAAGATATATCCTATGCCTTTATATATGTGTAAAAAAAGCCTTACGTTATGGTTAGAGACCCTAAATTATGCCGAAGTTGAAAACCTACTAACTAGAATTACATAACCTCACTTGCACAAGTTCACACACACACACACACACACACACACACACACACACTTTTTATTACTATATGCATGCATAAGTTCCTTTAAAATAAGACTGATTTTACCTGTAACTTATAAAACTGTTATCCACTGTATCCATAAGGGATGAGCGGGACATTCCCAACACAAGTGTCTTTTGACTACTTAAAGGGAAGTCTCAGCAATTTATTTGTAATTAACTTTATTGAAATAAACACACTTTTATTTATTATTTATTTATTTAATTTGGCCAGTGATCATCTAGTGAACCCTATGTTATGATCCTTTAAATAACCCTGATACTTTTTATTGTTATGAGACTTGGAATTTGACAAACCCTGTTTTAAATCATTTATTATCCTACCTAACCCTAACAATTCGTACCGCCTGCAACCCAGCCTGCCTACCCCTAAAGGTGATAAAACTAGCAATGTTCCTGAATGGGTAATGTTACAACCTATCGTTGGGTAAGTTAATTTATTAATATAAATATAACCTAAATGTTCAGACATTAGTTGTTAGTAAAATAATTATAGTGTCTAGTGAAAAGTAGATATAATAAGGACAAATTTATGTGAAAATATATTAAAATTAAGCTAAAGTGGTTCAAAGTCAAAGTCAAAGTCAAAAATTCTTTATTCAATTTAGGACACAAAATGCCACTTATGAACGTCAAAATATCAATAAATTATGGCCCATATGGGGCAGAACATGTCTCCTTATCTTTTGGGCCCTACTAGCGCTTCGAGACAAGACACAGACAATCTGGCAAGTGCTGAGAAGAAACGCCGGAACAAACTCAGTCACCACTAGCTGCCACAAAAATAAAACAAATCAAAATAAACAGGTAGGTACATCAGTTTGGTGCAGGCTGGACTGTCCATACATTCTCGTCATTAAGATAGTCTTGAATTTTATAATACCCCTTCGACATTAGGGTAGTTTTGACATGTAACTTAAATTTATTAATAGGTAGTTCGATAACATTATGAGGTATTTTATTGAAAAATTTGACACAATTTCCCAAGAATGAATTAATTGTTTTGGCTAATCTGAAGTTTGAAATGACAAGTTTGTTTTTATTTCTTGTGTTATACGAATGAATATCACTTTTTTTTATAACAAGATCTAAATTTTTGCGTACGTACATTATATTATCAAAAATGTATTGAGAAGCGACAGTGAGGATGTTAATTTCTTTAAAGAATTCTCTCAGGGATTCCCGGGGACTAAGTTTGTAAATGGCACGAATGGCTCTTTTCTGTAAAATAAAGATGGTATCTATGTCCGCAGCAGAACCCCACAAGAGAAGACCATAAGACATTCTACTGTGAAAGTAACTAAAATACACAAGCCTTGCTGTTTCAACATCAGTCAAATGTCTAATTTTTCTAACCGCAAAGGCAGCTGAAGCAAGTCTCCCAGCCAGAGCGTCAACATGTGGTCCCCACTGCAACTTCGAATCCAATGTAATGCCCAGAAAAACAGTGGAGTTTGATAGATGTAATTTTTCACCGTTGAGTAGGATTTCTGTGTTAGCTTGCTTCACGTTAGGTTGTGGTTAGAGAAACAGGCACCGTCCTTCGCCTGTCCCCATGAAACCCATCTTCTTTCTACTGGCTCCTCTGCCACAAGGTTTTTCCTGTGCAGACTCTAATAGGTACAATCACCTAATACCATCAAAGGGGATATAACTGAAGTAATGAGCTGTCCTTCACTCAAAACTTGAATTAATATAGTATATATTTGGAACTGAATCATTTCTAGTCCCAGATTCTGGTGATTTTCCATAAATTTACATTTACTTTACTTATTTGGCAATTTTGCACAGGAATTAATTTACTGAATTTACAGCTTTTAATAGGACATTCATCCAATCTATTGGTATTTTAACCATCTTAATTTACTGCAAAACATGGCAATTCAACTGTTTTTAAAGTTTAAATCAATATAGGTATTTCAATAAATAAATATTTCAATTAATAAAAATTAATGTATATAAATAAATAGAATCTTTCTTCTACTTGGTCCTTCCTTTAGGAACCCTTTCCTTAGTTCAGAACTTGTTCTGTAATTTATGCCATTATCTAATAACAGTAACACTAAGATCGCGAGTACCTCTACAACTCTAGTGTAAGTTTTGCAATAATTTCTTGCAAATTGAGATTACTTTTCTCATAATTAACTCTTATTCTAAGTAAATATTCAGTACCATTGGTAACCTAAATTAAACAATATTGCTTATTTCAGTAGATTAAATTTGTCTCCCTTGAAAACAATTGAAATTAAGTTTCCTTAATATTGAAGTTATTTATTACTTAGGAGTCTAACTCCCAAAAGTCAAGTAAATAATACTAGACTATGTATTGTTATATAATAATCCCTTAGGACATATTTTCCTAGGTTTTTATAAAACCATTTCCAATGACATAATTTCATAGAATTTGACTGACTTTATTCTTTGTAAATCTCTTGAATATTAATGCTAAACTGATGTTTCATCAGTGATATAGTGAAGATAAGTAGCATAATTGCCCGCATGGTACAACTAGTGGCTACAGAATTGCCATATGGTCAACTCTTATATGTGTTTGAATTAACATCAGTGGTTAGTTGTTATATTTATTACAACTAGATTCCCTAACTCAAATGTTAAAATCAGTCTATATCCTATAAAATCTATCACTGAACCTAACAACCCCCTCCCTATTGTTATGAATGAATTTACCTACATAAAGTTAAACCTTATCCATTTCCCTATGACATTATAGCCTTTATTTACCTGCCTATTATGTATGTAAATATTACCTATAGCTTCCCTAAGACAATCTAGTCTGCATTAGCCTGCCTATTATGTATGTATATGTTATACATATACCAACGTAATGAGCCCTATCGTTTGCCTAAAATATTCTAGCCTGTATTTACCTGCCTGTTATGTATGTAAATATTACCTATAGCTTCCCTAAGACAATCTTGTCTGCATTTGCCTGCCTATTATGTATGTATATGTTATACATATGATGATGATCCTTCCGACCGATTTCGGCCATGGCGACTACTTCGACTCCTAGTCGGTACGGCGCTCGTGCGCCCGAAAATGGCTAATGTAGCCAATTTTCGCAGTGAACTTACGTGCGCACTTAGGGCACGTTAGTACACCTTGTTCATAATGGTATTGAATGGCAGCAGGTTGGCGGGACTTCAGCTCATCGCGTTTAATGTCGAGGTCAACTTTACGTTGCTCCTCGAAATCGCTGACTTGCTTCTGTACCAGCCTGCGCCATTCGGGACGTTGTGCTGCCAAACCCTCCCACTCTGAGGGCTCGATATTGCATCTCTTCATATGCCGTTTCTGAACATCCTTAAATCTGAGGAGCTGGCCGCGATGCTTCCGCTTGCCATCCTCCAGTTCAGAATAAAAGATGCGCTTCGCTACTCTCTCCTCCGCCATACGCGATACGTGACCGCACCACCGAAGCTGGCGACGCATTAAATAAGCCTCAATCCCACCAACTTTGGCTCGTCGCAAAACTTCGGTATTTCGAACACGATCAAACCATTTGATGTTTAATATCTTACGTAGGCATTTAAGGTGGGAACGGTCTAAAGTATGAATGTGGTGACGGTACACGCACCACGTCTCGGAAGAGTAAAGAAGATTTGGCAGCACAATCGCCATGTATACAGAAACCTTGGTAGCCAACTTAAGGTCGTGCGAGCAGAAGACCTTGGAACACAGCCTCCCAAATGCTGCAGCTGCAGCACTGATCCTGCTGTTGATCTCAGCCTCAAGGTCGCAATTGGATGCTAAAGTGCTCCCCAGGTAGCGAAACTTGTCGACCTGCTTCAGCACGTCTTCACCAAGCTGTACGGCCAGTGTCTCGTGACCATGTGAGTCTAAAGACATCACCTCCGTCTTTTTGACATATACATATACCAACGTAATGAGCCCTATCGTTTCCCTAAGATATTCTAGTCCGTATTTACCTGCCTATTATGTATGTTGATATTACCTACTAAAGTTGTAAATCACTATAATCCCTAAGATATAAAATCCGTTCCTACCTGCCCATCAATCAAGCCTTTCCTTGAGAACTATCTAGAGTCTTCCTCAAGTCAACCATTCATCACAATACCAATTGCGTCTGGGGAAGTCTGACATTTCTATCCTGACTCCCAGAATCATTCGAACGCTACCCATGGTATGCGTCGACATCACCACAAGGGTGCAACAATTGATATGCAACTAGGGGAGGACCTGTGTGTATATTTGCAAACTAGAGGCGGAACCTCACATTTAAACTAAACATGTGATGTGTGGTGAGTAAGTTCACCCCACCTGTAATGGGATGTAACTCCTAAGCTAGCTAAGGGATCGAGGCGGAATCCTCAAGTGTACCTAACCTACTCCGTGTGTATGTGGATCCGACCGCTAATTGGACTTGGACCGCGGCCGGTTCCGGACAAGAGGTGGGGAGACCTTTCTAACCTTCTTCACTAGACTGCTTTCGCAGTCCCGTTACTCCAGTATTGAAAGTCTTCCCGCCAAAACACCGCGTCGCTACGCGTCTATACCTAAGGCCGTATACACACTACTTAATTAATAAATAATTGTATTTATTGAAATTTGAATTTTTAATTTGACTTTAATTCTCAATTACTGCCAGTTATAGGAGTGACGGACGTTCCGTTACAGAGTTTCTAATTTGATTTGACATTTTCTAATTTTTTTCCTAAAAAAATGTCTAAGATTTATATATATACAACAGTGATATAAAATGATTAGTTAGGCAGTAGAAAATTATAATTTTCGAATGAAAAACATTCCTAAGACTGGTTTGATGAAGAAAAAGCTTTGTGCTAGCTTAACATAACACACGCCAACAAAACAATGCATCATTATGCGTAACGCAATCCCTTTAAAACCCAAGACGTTTGCCGACTGTAAGAAAAACATCGTTAAAAGCGAGTGTATGATGCTAAAACAGAATATCCAAGCGCTGTATTATTTTATTTCTTACTAGAATGTAGTCAAAAGACAGCCACGAGCGTTGTATACGTTGATTGTGTCCCGTTCACAGCCTTATTGTCATGACTTAGGATAACTGTGGCGAATACTCGCCATATGACTGTATAGTCATCATCAGAAATATCCGAAAGCTAGAAAATCCTAAAAAAATATAATGGAACAGGCTTTAAAACAGATAAGAGTTCCTACTTTGGTACTTATTTGAATATATTAATAAATAAGTCAGCCTATTAGATCCCACTGCTGGGAAAAGGCCTCACCTCAACTATGAGGAGGAACGAGCCATACTTCACCACGCGGGCTCAGTGCGGATTGGTGGAGGGGTGTATGTAAGGCAAGTGACAAACCTTACTGTCAGAAGTTATCAAGCCGCGCCCTAGGGCCTCTGACTAGGCTTAACGACTAATACCACAGATATTAGCCGGGACCAACTGCTTAACGTGCCTTCCGAAGCACGGAGATGCTTGTCATGGACGTCACTTAAATGGTCGGAATGGTCACCCATCCAATCACGACCGCGCCGTGGGTTGCTTAACTTTTGGTATCACTACCAAAGCGCTGCCGCCACTGCGCCACAGGCACCTAATATATTAATACAGGGTAAAAATGTAAGGTATTGCTTTTTTATAAAAACTTTTTTGGTGAGCGCCTGTAAAAAGTACCTCTTAGTTAGTAAACCAAATAACTAAGTAACCTAGTTTAGAGATAGTTGTTAATTTTGTTTCACTGGGATTTTTCTGCCACATGATGATACTTAAACTTAAAATCTAGACAAAACATTTTTATTCATAAAAATATTAAAGTTCACTTACTTACTGTTAAAGTTCAATATCAAAGTCATTGCCTTCCTAAATAGTTATGAATTTCGGGGCCTGACTGTCCATCTTTCCGAAACGCTAGATTGTCAACGACATTCCCTTATGCACTCCTGGAGTCCTGGCGTCACTGCGCCCATTGAATACAAATGCCGTCATTCCCCATCCTTACGCCATACTGCTGCAGTAATACGTATGTAGTAGCCACATAACAGAATATTACACTCGTTCAAACGTCTAGACGCCTACAACCTAATTGCTACCAATTTAAAGTTATGCAAAGAAGTTTAAGTACGAAGTTCGTACCTACATGAATACATTATAATAACTTTCCCGTTTTGCAGTTTTATGGAGATTACATCAAAACTTTTACGATTGCTACTACGAGTAATTTATGAATTTGATTTTATACAATTCGAAAACTATTATGGGTTTTTGAAGCCTGCCATTACTGTTTCAAAATCACTTTGCGGCGTCTTCTTGTTTTTAGGGTAAGAAGAAGACGCAATATATATTTCTAAAATTTAACTTAACATCTTATACATTGATCTAATTGCAAAGGAAGTTAAAGAAATCACTTTTAATATGGAAATCAGAAAAAACGTACCACAGCTTCATGACCCGAGAAAAATACAAGAAAATATTGGTAATTGTCTTACAGACACCCCTCCACCAATCCGCACTGAGCCCGCGTGGTGGACTATGGCTCGCACCTCTTCATAGTTGAGGTGAGGCCTTTGCCCAGCAGTAGGATCCATAAGGCTGACTTTTACTTTATTGGTAATTTTAACTAAATTAACCCTTTATTAATAAAACATAATGGTCAATGCAGTCCAAGAAGACAAAAACATTCCACAATTTGCGCTGTAGAAGGAATTGCATTCAGCGCCGTCGCAGGTAAGTGACCCGCCGGATGCGCCGTGTGAAGATTGATTTACTCATACAACTTTAATAGCGCAACATTGTATGGGTTACCAACGCACTTCTGCGAAGCACTTGTATTTATTCCGTGCCGGAGTTAGCTTTGTGTGGACTGTAGTGGTCGATGGTTGAATGTCTATTTATTGATATTTTCTGTACAAATTAAACAAGTACGAATGGCGGACTTAATGCCAAAAGCGTTCTCTTCTATTCAACCATAATTTGTTTATAAATGATTCTGCTATCATCATACGTTCTGTAGGAGTAAGTCAGTACGGACATACTTTTAAAGGAATGGCGCGTAATAGTAGTTAAGTTTTAGCATAGAATAAATAGTAGGTACAATTAGTAGATTAGTAACTGACAGTGAGAATGTTTGGTCCAGAAGCAAACTAAAAGTGACCACGATAATCAGATTTAAGAAATCAAGGTTTAATAAAATGCAATGGAGTAGAGCGTAGAACTGAAAATTATAGGGAAGTCAAGTTAAACACATACGTGTGTCTGTTTGATTTGACTTAAGTAACTGGAAACGTATTAATTTCACAGACAGTAAGAAGCTGAAAATGGTAAATATGAAGATGGCTGAGACATCAAAAAGAAGGATCTGAAAAGGATAAATAATTCAATACAATTATTAAATAACGTTTAAGAATTTGCATTTCAAGCAAAATACTTACAAATTAATATTCTGCACAGGCATTGAATCAATTAGCAATTTATTTGTGCCGATCTTGTGGCAATTTATTCACTTTAGAAAATTAATTTAACATTCAAATTGGTTGAGCAGGAAAGTTACGCAGCTTGCTTTAAAAGCTGACGCACACAACTTGATCATTATCCTAATACCTACCTACCTTCTTTTAAATTGATCTTCTACAATTGGAGGTTAAGACCCGAGTTTACCCATTTTTGAACAGCCATTAAACTTCTATTGACGGTTAATTTGACAGAATTCCCATGCACAATAATATGTCAAATAAGGCTAAACCGGCTGATTAACAATTGAACATGTGTTGATGAACTCCCGGCTATGTATGAGCTCCCAGGTTTCAAGTATTCTTCCTTATCGCTATTCGCCTACTCCACTAGTGGTAAAAATAGAATATCTTTTGCTACGTTTATGTAAGTGTAGGTATTCTTTATACTCCAAAACTTATCAACGTTTACTAACCCTTGACTGAAATTAAAAAAAAAACTTAGCTAAAGATCTTCAGTTCTTTAACCTCAAAAACATAGGCAACTTAGACATTTTAAAAAGTTACGACTTGCTTACTCTCCGCATCAGTTTCGTAATTTTGCTCTAGAAAAGTTTGTTCTATCTTCTTAGCGCACGTAAGTATAAGACCTTCCACTGAAACACCGAGGTATTACGATCTCTTATAAAAATAAATTATATTAAACGTGAGGAAACAAGCACTTTTATCGGTATCGGAAACAAATTCCCGGCCTGTTTTGTACCGACTCATAGCTATGAAAATGTTACCCTTGTCACCTGTCCGACGTCAAAGGAAAGAAATGATATTTCGAGCTCCATTGACGATACATGGGACATTTTATTATTTATTGGTATCTGAAACCCGTTACCGAAGGAAATACAGTACGTAATGGTTATTTGTATATGTACTCTTACGGCAACCCACATAAAATGATGTGAATTGTAGTAATGTGAACTAAACGCCATATTTTGGTAGATGGTGTTTGTAGTGTCACGGCCTGTTTTTGTGTTAATTTGCAATGAACTAAGTAGCCCAATGGCAGCAGTTGAAACGTGAGCCAGGGTAAGGTGCTTCTAAAATATCATATAAATAAAGTATTTAGGCCAAGGAAAAGACCACCCTATTTTGTACTATTTGTCGTATTAAAGCAAGGAAACTTTTGAGTAACCGTGGTACTGTTACAGCGAAGTTTTGAAATTCAATTAAACTAAATAAGAAACGGGAAATCGCAAGTTGTACACTGTGTCATTTCAAGGTACTCGTAGTTTCAGAAATTCAATTCAACGAACGACTCGAAACTTCTACATAACGGCGAAACTGGAGTGCAGATACATAGAATAAAGAACTACTCGTACTTATTCATAGTTTCAATACAAATTTCATATTTTTGGGACGTACATTTGTAAATTGCATGTAATTTAATTAATTACTCTACATCCAAGCGATGAGATGTAGCGACAACCCTATTTTTCTCCGTCAAGGGCCATATATACGTAATTTTTAACCCGGATCGCACTCTTAAGTTCCTATCATTTTCCGCTATCCACTATTTTACGATGATCCTTTGTCCTTTCTCTAGCATTAGTGCAAGCAATAGTTTTCTTCCAACGACCTCAACACTCGTATTTTAACCCTCGCACTCCTGGCGCGTCTGTCGTGTAAATTCCATACTCTATGCGTCTCTTCGAAGTGGTGGAAACTGCAAACAGCTTCTTGGCAAGCCGCTTATGTCCCGCTTGCAGAATTTGCACAAACTTGAAAATTTAATGAACAAGCTCGGCTTCGTAGGGAATCCACTCGTTTGGGTCATTGTGGGCTTTCCTAGAATTTTTGATAGATTAACTTGTGTGTTCGTTTCAAGTGATAATTTCAAGGTAAAGTCACTGTCATACAATAAACATATTTTTGCTTGTATTTACTATTTAATATTGTTTAATTTCTTTGGTTAAAGTCAAGATACAGCACATTCTCAATTTGTTAAAGCAGCTTGCTGTTTTCCGTGGGTGAGTGTTTGTGCCAGAACCTTTTGGGTGAGCTCACTCCACCGACGACTTTGTCCATGCCATGTCTGGCTTAGTTCAGAGTCAAGAGCAAACCTATTTCAAATAAAATAAAGAATCATCCTATTACTTTCAAGGTTTCTTTGAATACAATATTGACAGACTTTCAATCAGCAGGCAAGTCTACATGGTCTTCACGTCAGGCTGACAATGACAACCATCTTAATGCACTTACGTAACAATCATCATAATAAGGAAACTACTAACGTCTCGTCTCCATTCATTACAAAGTTACTACAGGAGTTATGCCCAAGTTTTTGTAGTGTATAAATATGAGTGTGGGCGTGGTGAACACTATACAGTGACTGTTACGCGGGTTCAAGGGCACAACAAAACGGTCGTTGCCAAGGCCTCCACGGTTCCCGCGTAAAACGATACTAGTAATCGTTGCAAAACTAGTTGAGGCATACGTGAACTTTTTGTGATAATTTAAAATGCTGTCAATACAAGTTTTTACTATACAAACAGCTAGATATAGCGGCGTTGATGATAAAAAGAAATGAATCCAAAACTGAACAATTAGGTAAGTACCTAGTTGAAGAACAAAGCAGAAACCTTAATAAGCCAAATAGGACTGCCCATTATGAAGGTACGGCATGGTCAAACAAAGGTTTTAGTCAGGGTACTAAGAGGCTTACGCAGAATGAGCTTAATAATAACGCAACTGAACATGCCACTGCTTATGCAAAACCCTTTAGGAAGTACCCAAAGGTACCAGTAAAACTTTGTCAAATTTGCAAATAAAATGTTGTAATTGAATTTGAACAGACCTGGAAGCAGGTGTGCATATTGTACTCTCAAACATACAACCCCTATTATAGTCAGATAAAAAACTATTTTTGTTTCTTACGTTTACGCGAATTTTTGAACTCATTAAAACACAATTTTACGGATTACTTCGCGATTTATTTACATTTTATTTTAAACCGGACGTTTCGAACACTTCACAGCGATCGTGGTCACAGGGAGACTAAGGTATTATTTGTCATTACAAAGTTTTGAAAAATTTTAACTACCGTCACTCAATAATATTAATTTACGTTCCTATTTACGCAGAAAGAGCTAACCGTGTCTTGAGATCTTGCAGTGCTAGGTGTTGCTTTGGTTTTTGCTAGAATAGGATCCCATGCCGGTGGAACTTTCCAACCATCTTCTCTATTGAAATTTGGATGTTTTCTAATTTAAATGGCTTCACGTAGCATTCGAGGAATAAAACGCCGTTCTTTTCCGAGTATTTTAGGTTGGTCAAAACGAATGAAGTGGTTGGGTTTGTCTAAGGCATGTTCACACACTGCAGATTTCGTGTTCCGTCTATGTTTTACGTCAGCTATGTGTTCTTTTATCCGCACGCCTATACTTCGCTTTGTTTGCCCGATGTAGGAGAGGCCACAGTCACACTCCAGCTTGTACACCCCTGCATCTTGAAGAGGTATGTTGCACTTGACAGGTGGTAGGAATTGGTTAATCTTCTTTTGCGGCTTGAAGTAAGTTTTGATTGAAGCACGCTTCAAGATATTCCCAATCTTGTCAGTGACTCCCTTCATGTATGGTAGTACTGCAGGTTGGCGTTCAACTGTCGTAGGCTTGGCACGGGGTCTGCAACGACGTGGTACTGGAAGCTGGTTGTCCCGAAGTACCTTCCTTACATGCTGAAGCTCAGCATGTAAGCATGTGTGACGACCGACACCTGGCTGCTTCATTCGTTTTAACCAACCTAAAATACTTGCAAAAGAACGGCGTTTTATTCCTCGAATGCTACGTAAAGCCATTGAAATTAGAAAACATCCAAATTTCAATAGAGAAGATGGTTGGAAAGTTCCACCGGCATGGGATCCTATTCTAGCAAAAACCAAAGCAACACCTAGCACTGCAAGATCTCAAGACACGGTTAGCTCTTTCTGCGTAAATAGGAACGTAAATTAATATTATTGAGTGACGGTAGTTAAAATTTTTCAAAACTTTGTAATGACAAATAATACCTTAGTCTCCCTGTGACCACGATCGCTGTAAAGTGTTCGAAACGTCAGGTTTAAAATAAAATGTAAGTAAATCGCGAAGTAATCCGTAAAATTGTGTTTTAATGAGAAAAACTATTTTGTTCTATCTACGACATTATTAAACGTAAAGTACCCAAGTAAAGTAGTTTATTGTTCTTTGAACTAATACCATTTCACCCCTGCGGCGGTGACAAAGTGCAGGATCTGGTAAGTTAAGAGAACAGGAAAATGTTAGTTAAAAACGTCCAGCGAGAAACACTAGGACGCCGTGCCGTGATAGCAATTTACTAGAAACTCGGACAGTAAGTTAACGCATTGTCAGTTTTGAAATAAACGTCTCAAAGAATAAAAAAAATGGTAGTAGATTCTTAAAGTCACGTAACTGAACTTAACCATTATTAATTCATAACATGTCGAACGTTATCGTTGATACAATGTTAAAAATAATATTCTCTAACTCAATCGAATTTGTAAACGCAATAAGAGTAATGTAATGTGGCTAACTTCAAATTCTTATTTTTGTTTCAGGTAAGCTTTCACAATTTTTACAAATTGGAACTGTTGGAAATTATATTCAATGGCGACAAGTAAGTACTCGTATACCCTAGTAAATGTGTCTCAAAACAGCCTTATTCCCGCTTATATTGTATCTTTGAACATGGTTGCTGTATCCTCTGCAGTTTTATCGTTCGTAAGGATTGTAACTCATCCGTGTTTTACGGTTCTTGCCTCCAGCGCAGTATCAATATCCTCGGCTCTGCAACTGTCGCGAAATAACCGTAAGGCTGAAGGCACACTGTAGTAACGTATGCTTTACTATCACTAACATTAAATCTACAGGAATTCATGCAACGTGTCCTAAGCTCCCAGCCGAATTTCGACCACGGCGGCCTATCTCAACAGAGATTAGCCAACTGCGCGGGACATATTATAGTGCACAAGTGTTTGCGCAATACACAGGTGCACACTCTGTTCCTTCACTCTCATAATTCGGTGAGACGGCAGTCCGACATGACCGTAGAGAGATCAGGCGCAGGACCAACGGCTTAACGTGCTTCCCGAGGCACAGGGGTGTTAACACCACCAACTTTCCTGACTCCGGAGCTGTGTCTAAATAATTTCACGACAGAAAAACTCAAACACTCTCGGCCCGACCCAGGATTCGAACCCGGGACCTCGTGGATAGTAACTAGCGTGCTGACCACTAGACCATCGAGGCAGTCATGCATGCAACGTACACACGGCCGCACGTCAGACTACCCCACTGTGACCTTGAGACCGCCTCTTTTCCTTACGTAATAAAAGCATTTTGCTTTTTTATCCCGACGTATCGGCCCAATTGCATGGACCGTGGTCACAGGTAGACTGGCGATTTCAGTTCGATTCCCGTATTGTTATGGTGATAGTGATAAACGATACAAGAAGGCAACAATTAAAAAAACATTTAAAAACGCTTTTAAAAAATTAAAAAACGCTTGAGAACCGACTTAATTTCAGTTGCTTGCAACAGAGAAAAATTCGATTCATATGTCATTGCAGTAGAATTGCCATCACAAACGCGATAGCTTTAAAGTAAGGCGTAAGCCTGCAAGAGTAAGGCCTTTGTTATGGAATTATTTCCTCTTTTTGAAGCTCGGTTTGTCGTTATTGTCATCATCATTACCTGTAATTACCTGATCCGCCATATCCTGGATCATGGGTCAAAGCGGGCCCTGGGCCCATACGCGCGAGTGTACAACCGGCATAACGCTAAGATGAGAAAAAGAATACTGTCAGTGAACCTCGATCCAGTTCATTGTTCAATCCTGACCTGGTCTTCCACTAGTACCCAAGACTGGTTGGTTTCAACACCCATTCGTTAACATCGCCTTCTATGGTTATTACCCGACTGCGGAAGGAGGGTTATGTTTTTAGAGAGTATGTATGTACCCGTATGTATAATTGTTTGGCACGCTCTACAGACTAAACGGCTGGACGGTTTGACATATGAGGTGTCGTTGAATTTGTCAAAATTGTAAGAGTGACATAAGCTATAAATTTAAAAAATAGCGCCCGTGAATGGAAATAAAGGGGGGAGGGGGAATGACTTTTTCCTTACCTTAGCAATATGGGTATCAAATGAAAGCCAGTAAAAATTCCATTTCAAAAATAAAATAATTTTTGCAGTCGGGTGTTTTGTTTTTTCAATAATTACGTTTGCTAATTTTGGTTAATTTACTCTCTAACACTAAATTACTGCCATCTCGTCACTTATTCACGAAATTTATATTGCCCTCCGTGTTTCTAAAGTTTCTCTAGAAACTCTATATTGCTCTCTAGTCCAGACATTCCACTTTGTGGTAATGGAGTATACTTCATTAGCACGAACGTGATGATATTAGTCTTTTGTGAGGTAAAATATTAATTATTTTAATTAATGAGCCTGCGATGGTATGGATAGTAATCGCAATGCCTTGTGGTAGTTGACAATTTGGTGCACAGTACGACTAAATGATCAAAGTTGCTTATTATAATTAAAAAAAAACCGGGTAAGTGCGAGTCGGACTCTAGCACGAAGGGTTCCGTACCATTAACTTACAACATTAGACTGTATAGGCAAAAAAACTTTTTAAGTTTATACTGTTCTTTTGGAAAAAAGTACATATTTTTATTTTATTTATAATTCAAAAGTATTCATCACAGGATACCCGAAATAAGATTTTCAATAAAAGTTTCCGCACCTGTTTCTTCACGTCAGTGATTTGAAGTTTATAGGTCCAAGACTTTAGAAATTACAGGGGGGAGGGGACACCGTGTAAACGACTTTGGCGGGCTATATCTCGCAAATGGTAAAGCTGATAAAAAAGTGTTGTATGGAAACCCTACCTTATTTTCATAGTCCTTTTCGACGATACCCCACACAATTTGTCTCGAAGCAGTGGTAAGACTTAAAAAATAATATGTTGGGACATGTATAAGTGCCCCCTGTGGGCCTACATACATAAATAAATGACTTTAAGGGGGTGCACTCAAAAAAATAATTCACCTACCCCCTTTACATGTATAGGGAGGTACCCTTAAAAAGGGGTAATTTTAATTATTTGTATTTTTAAAAATGAGATCTATATGTGAAGTATCCTCGAACCAAGTTACATGCAAATCAGTCCATAAACGTAGAAGATATTCTGCTGGTGACAGACTAGGACGGACGGACTGAACGATCTTATAAGGGTTCCTTGTCGGACTACGGAACCCTAAAAACAAGCAGGTTTAAATGGCATTCAACCAGCACTTTCTAGAGTGTCCCATCTTATGCAATTGTAACAACTACTACTCGTAGCGTGGCGTTACTCTTAGTATCTGCATCTTTCCACTTCAATGCCTTTCGTTTATACAGGTGTACTATGAGCCTATAAGGTTTCATAGATATTACTATTTATTGCGGTTGTTCAAGCACATCCTCGTTAGATCACATCTCAGAATGGGCTGCTTTTATTGTCCCTTTCTTTGCAGATCCGAAAGGGTTGTGCTGTTGTTGGCATAAAACAGGTCTACATAAGATATGACGAGAAGTGATCTTGGTTTAGCCAAACGTAAAACAATAAAATCCAAAAAACTACATTAAAAAATTAAAACAACTTAGGCACTTAAAAATAATTCCATGCACTTGAGGCAAGCTAGAAAATGTGTTCAAAAGGTTAAGGTTAGTCTATCAATGTTGTTCCAATGCCAAGGTTGCTAATGCAGACTATGAACATCAAGCATTTCTATAACCGAAGTACGCATGACGCAGTTGTATTTGTCCCGTCTGCACTGGTCCACAAAAGTCGAGGACGTTGTAGACCATGTACCGACAAAAGAAATCCAACTTCACCCTGACGGTCGAACGGTTGGAATCTCGTCACAAAGTGAATTTTAGTTCATTTGTGGTGAGAGTACCGACCCACCATCTTGCGACCTTCATGAAGGAGGACTTCTGGCCGCTGGGATTCGTGTTTCGGGAGTTCCGAGGACGGCTGCCAACCGACACCGCGCGCATCGCTACATGTCGCTGACGCGTGTAGTTCATTGTTTCGTTTTGTTTATATTTTAAACGAGTTTATATTTTATATGTATGTAAGTCTATAAGGTATTTATTATATAGGCCAAAATTTTGTGTAAAAATTTGTTGCCTGAATTAAACTATTATTATTACAACATCACCACATCCATATAATCCCTGTCTGTGTGTAAGTATATCCCTGCGGAGTAAAATTACCGTAATTTAAATCGTCTTTGCTTGTGTAGACCTGTCCTTTCAGAAGATCACTCCCCCTTAGATGTAATTCAATACAACCTAATTACTCGATTGCATCCGACATGTCTAGGGTTTCGTCAAAGGCTTCCCTTTAATTAAGTGACACTTTACACTTTTTAGCTACATAGTCCGAAGTACAGTCTAACAAGTAAAACAAATATGTATCTATTTGCAGACTGACTATCAATAATTTTGAACACAAAGAGGAAACACAATTAAAGTTGGTACATACTTAGCTCGACGTATACGTGATAAATGTTTATTGTTTATGAAAGTTATGTCAAACATGGTAACTCATTGACTGTGTAATTGGGTCATCAGAAAACTGTAAAATCATGTCACTTAAAATATTAACGGACCTAACAGGTAAAATATCTGTATTAAAGTTTTATGTTCTCCTCTCTTTTAGGAATACGAAATAATTACGATACATTATGATTTTATGACGCCAACTGTCTGTACGTCTCATGGTAAGAAAATGCATCAGCCATACCACCTCTGTTCCAAAAGTATTTAGGGTTATTTTTCTGGAGCATTCCTGGATTTGCATGCCTTCAACCGGTTTGCGAGCGTTGTATTTTACGAGTTTCCATTCTACGGCGACATCGCTGTCCATCTTGGTGACTAATGATAGCGTCCTATCGCGAGACTTGCTTCCTCATTCGTTTCTTTAGTGAGGACTAAATTTTGATTATACGAGGTAATTTGGTTAGCAATTTATGCTGTGATTCTTATTCGGCGTCATTGCTGAATGTGGATGTTAGTTTGTTTTTTAAAGAGCGGAAAATTGAATCCAGTAGACTTTGATACTCAAGCTCGTACAACTCACTCTCTCAACTTACGTCAATTCAAAAGAAATAAATATATCTTTCATAACCCGATTCTTAGTGTTGCGAAAAATATTAACACATGAACATTGAACAATCTTAAAAGCCCTGTAAAATCTTTCTCCACAGATACAAAGTAGTAAAATCAAATGTAAAGAAAAACGACTATCATTATTCTTTTGGACATGACATCTCTGGGGACCTACTTTGCCAATGTAGTATTGTCAGCACTATATCTACATTACCGTTCTTCATCTTGGTGAGTAAGAGAGACAGATAAAGTCGAATCAAGGATGTCAACATGCGTGGTAGGGCCCCTGGAGTCTGGTAACATTTTATGTCCGGTATGTCCAGACACGTAGACCAATGGATCAAGTTCTCTACCGGTTCTCTTCGTTTTCGGAGCCATATTTTGTGTGAATCTTTACCTTATGCACATTCCACAAGTTTGCTGTTTTCACAGACAGTTATGATCATTGTTGATTTTCTTTACTTGCTTGATTGTAGTAGTAGGAGTCTCCTACAAGAAACAAACAAATTATATAAATGCCATAGGGTCCTGGTGAATACGTACAATCTACGGTAACATTTGTTATATCATTTCAAACGATGATTTTTAATTCGGTTAAGTTTCTTTCGATGCATCCATTAGTCCACCCATACATTCACCAGGAAGACACTTAATTAGGACTTTCAAACCACTTAAAGTTTTTAAATATATCTAAATTTCATATACAAACATCATCATCATTGTTTGAGTTAGATTATTTTTTAAACTGTTTCTCGGTATTATCGCATTGACTACCCGGCAAGTGGTAGCAATGGGCGATTATTACTAAATTAATCGAACTATTCGAATGATCCCTGTAATCGAATGTATTCGATAAGCAATTCACAGTCATTCGATTATCCTTCGATTATGCGGCGAGCAATACCGAAGCGTGCGGTGCGCAGGCCGTACTACTAACGAATGAATCGTCATTCGTCGCGTCGATTCAATCGAATGCATCGAAGGGCCAAGTATAGATTATCATTCGATTGTCGATTTTTATTCGATAATTTTTTTCCCGAATTACTAAATCGACATTCGATAGTTCGAATGGTCGATTATCGATTCATTTGATTATTTTTTTCGAACTATCGCCCATCGCTTAAGTGGTAGAATCACGTGGCGTCTGCAAAACTCACTTGGTTTGGTAGTCCACGTTTCGGCCTAAATTAGACGAGTAGTTTAATTAACTAGAACAATTTGTTTCCACAGATTTGGTTTCACGGTCGCCCAATTACGGAAAATGGTGTGTCAAATGTTGAAAACAAACAACATACGATTTGCGGTTACGTATAGTAAAATATCCCAGTTTAGATATCCAATGTAGGAAATTGCGTCCAATTTTGTCTACGAGGCTAAACAGATGTTGTCCGAATTTAAATACCGGACACAGTTACATTTCATGGTGATGATAGCATATTTACTATCATCTGTGCTATTCAAATATGTAATCCACTCCATATTGGTTTTCAGAAAGGTAGCGAAAAATAAAGAAATAATACTGGACAACGTCACATACATTACTCTAACTCCAAAGTAAGATGCTAGAGCACTTATGTTAGGGAACAGCACAGGATCCAACTCGGGACCTCACCTCCAGACCACGGAGGTCGTCAAAGTATTAATAACACCTCTTCTGAAGGAAAGTGCCCTCCCTCAGTGTGCTTTGCCTTTAAAAATGAAAATAGGATCTTTCTATAAGCTGTCATAAATGACCACAGAACTTTACCTTACACAGTTATATCTAGATGTCTAGATCCTGCAAGTTCAATGTAACACTTTTACAAGGTATTTTGAAAGTGCTGAGTTAATGAAAAAGCTACAGTCTTGCTCTTTCGCAAAAGTTAAGTAGCTACTGAGACACCCAGATATTCAAGGGTATGATTTTTTTAAGTAATGTAAGTTCTATTCCACTAGTGCCATCAGAATTGTAAGGTGTTAGTCTTATTCTTGCTTCGTTTGTAGACCTTCAAAGTCAAAAACTTTTCTTCTTATTACGTGTCGGAGACATGAGCGAGCCGCTATAGGCTATAAATCCACAGAATAACTAATATTACTATTATATACGTAACAACCCCCACGTCGCTAAGCCCTACATCATATAAGTATCCTTCATCGAATAATTGACAGCAACGGGCATATTTTACTTTATTCGATTTCTGATTCACGTTAAAACTGATGGCAGCTTTCGAATTTCCCATTTCATAAGTACTGTGAGTGTGTGTGTATACTTTATTATTGCTTTCCTGAAAGCCCTAACCATTGCAATTAGAAAAGAATCGTGCTAGGCGGTCCTGGTGATCAGTTCGACAGACGCTTAAATCTCCTCATTACGAGAAAATAAGTTGTTCTTGTTCACTGCTAGTCACGGAACCCCGTGTTTGCGTGAAATCAAGGTGTTAGTTTAAATTACTCCCCATTTCCTGGTAGTCCGTTGTAAATGTAACCACTGCCTGAGGCAACAAATTGCGTACTCCCTCAAGATCTCATTAGTGTAACATTAACGCGTAAGTATACCTCGGATTACCCGAACTCTTCAATATAATCTGTTCGGCTTGTAAATTCATGTAGCATCAAGTGTGGCACGTGATAATCAACTTGTTTGATATTCTTGTGTTCGTCTTTTGTTGGCGCTGGCTAGAGAAAGATGACAATACGGACATCGTCACACTCCCAAAGAAATTAGTAACTGATACGCAAATCGAAGGTTTTAAAGTCCATCTCGAATGTTGTTACTGAATACATTAAATACGTCATTTGTCACCGCTGCACCGGCAACCCTGGCTCTGGCTACCGTGGATTTTCCAATGGATACAAAAGTAGCCGAGAGTGATTTGAATCTTGGATTAGGGATTGGTTTATAATTACGGGCGTTACAGAATATATGGGGTCAGAATTCATGTGCTCTTTTGGCCATAGACTGCGGAAATAATGACCAACTGATGGCTCAAAGAAATAGCATGGCGAAGTCCTGAGCGATCTATTGACGGTGAATACTTTCTATACTCCTCTTAATGTAAACGGGCGTCACATAAACTTAGTAATTAATTCTGTTGAAGACTCGTCATAAAGTACCTATAACAATTCACAGCCTCATACGATTGTAATAAACTACTTAGGATTACATGATAACGCGGTTGGCTGACCAACCGCAGTCACTATCACTTTTAGTACAATAATCTAACTTATAAGGTTATTGTTGTTGATTACATCAATAAACTTTTGTAAATAAAATAACCCGTTGTAAATTATTTAGTTTTACATAGGCATTAAATTGATTTAATAAAGTTGGTAGTGATGGTACCGATTAATTGGCCTATTATTATTATTTCACTGAGAATATTTGGTTGGGCACCTTAAGTGACCCAAATTAATTTTTAAAATATTTATTTTTACTAAACCTAAAGAAATAGGTTATTTCTTTAATAATAATTTATTATTTTCAAATGGTTTCTTTACGTTAGTATCTGAACCTATTTGGTTCACCCGCCATAAGGATCGCGCTCTTGGAGTCGCTGAACCTGGCGACACCAGCGCCTGAAAAACTGATGAATATATACTTTAAACTAAATGAAGCCTAACTGGCTAATTATTCAGATAAACAATTACGAGGTAATTAACATCTGGCATGATACATTGTTCGCTCCGTATCTCGAAAGCGCAGACACGATCGATGCTATTATGACGATGCATTCAGCGCCCTCCCAATTATCGCCATTGTCATGATAACGCCCTCATTTAGGGCTGGCGGATCATTAGTTCAGTAAGTAGACCTGGCGAATGCCTGTACTATAGGTAAAAGTCATATTGACTAATTTATAGCTGTAAGAATAGGATGAACGTTAAAAAATATTATTTCTGAATTCTGCCCTCCGATTCTCTTGGCTTAAGTAGAGAATGCCTTAAAGCATTTATTCCGCCATTTTTACTTATATTAATAAATAAAAATGTCTCAAAACCTACTACATATTATTAAATGGCTTGAATAGGATATCACTTCACTTTGCTCTGAAAAGCTAGTCAAACAAAACTTATTGTCAATGTTTTTTCCGTTATTTTGATATACTAATCAAGACTGTCTAGGGATATTTTGGATATAATAATATTATGTTTTGTATATCCCTGACAGGGTTGATGTGTGTAGTTAGGTCACGGTAATCCTACTACCGAAGACAGATCTAGCGCGGAACCACACAACCAACTTCCTGACTCCGAGCTGTTTCCTGGTTAAGTATTTCAAGACAAAAAAAACAGAATCAAATTTCGGTCTGACCCGGGACCTCGGGGTCCAGCGCTGTAGCGTGTCGAACACTAGCCCAAAGGCAGATTCAAATATGCTAGTCCCGTTACTTGTTTTCTTAGTCCAGGACAATAACTTCATTTCCAAAGGTGACCTGAAGTGTCATCTAATTACATTATGTCATAGACATGTGTACGGCCTTCAGCAGACAGCTTTCAGACTTCGCACAATGTCGGCGCGAGAGTGAGTGGTTTCGCTCGGCCGCCCAACCATACGCCACTTTGTTGGCAAACCATTGTGATTAGTATTACGTAAGTGAGTAATGTCTTAACACCGATCTAAATAACGAGTATGCTGTGGTTATCAAGAGATTTATTGTGTAGCAATAGCAACTGAATTGAAATAATATTACGGGTAGTTTTGCGGACTTTTACTATTTATTATCTTTTGTATTTGTGTATTATGTACCTTTACTTAAGGGCAATCTTTATTGTTAGTTATTACAGTAGTTAATATTGCACTTAGAAATTCGGGCGAATGCGCTCCCAACCGAGCTAGGTTTGATTCGTCAGGATGGCGATGGGTCGTAAGTTCAGCTCCCAAGACGATCGCTATTTTATTAGGTGTTATTTATATTTCCTTTCCTAAAAACTCGCAATTGCATTAATAATGAAATATTTGAACCATGTATAAAGTACCGTATAAAGGATAAACGTATTGATTTAAGCATACCTTTGGCCGAAATAAAAAATATCTTATACCGCCGAAGCAAATAAGCAAATTGGATATTTACTCTGTACGAATACAGAGCTAAATTACATAAACGTTCATAAATTACTAAGGAGACTGAAAATAACTTCCTTTCGCTAAATTTGCTCAGCAATAATAGAGAAAGATTCAAACAGTAGGTGTTTTGTTTGTACGTTCTTATTTCAACGATTTAATGACTATGGATGTGGTTTGTTGTCGCATAACTAACTCAAGTGCTTTCAAGGAAAACTATTGTTCTCAACACTAAGCATTATATTATTATTATTTAGATACATACTTAATCTTTTGTTTTGAATTCGTTACCTACTTACTTACATACCGATGTAAAGTAATTTTTAGGGTTACATTTTATATATTTTTCTTAAGTTATTTCAATATTGACTTTTTTTATGCAGTCTTACACACGCTTACACCTTACATGACAGCAGGAATTAACGACATAATCTCGCCTTGTTTAGCCTATAGTTCACCATCAAATGTTTACCGCCTGTTTAAAAATTGGTGAACATGGGGCTTATTGGTGTTCTTTCTTTCTTACAATTATCTTCAAATAAGAAACCTACTGCTTCTGTTTAGATTGTGACCCGAGGCTGCAGCCACAGGCGCCACAGCTTCAAAAGATGTAATCAAAGGCCAAACAACATTGATTGATTGCTTTATACGTTACTTGGCGGGAATTCATAAAATTTTCTGTAAAGATGAGCGTTACATCCCGTTTTGTAATCGTAAATTTATTTGTATAAACCAGTATTGTATTCAATGTAGTCTTAGATACCTACTAAGCTGTAATCAATACAATCTATCCCCGAAAAGTACATAGTATTTTTAATACTCGTAAAATTAAAATGCTTTTATTTCAATTTCAATAATCTAAGTTACAATAAAAACATTTTACTGAGTCTACCCCGTACAACAGTAGTGGTTTTAAAAAAATACTTTCCATTGTGGATTGTAGGTACATTTTCAGTTCAAGAATTCTAGATTCCAATCTAAAACCACAACGCTACCTACTTGTTGTATTTGCTAACATCGATGTAGAAAACAAAGATAGTTAAATATTTACTCCCCAGCACAAACGCGTTGGAAGAATATACTTTACCAAGAATCCGTACAAATGGTGTAATCCAGAACAGAAGCAAGCAGCTTAATGGAGTGATTAGCGAAGATTTATCAATATCAAAGCCATTGCAACGAAGAATGGAGCTCGCGGAACAAAGGCTTTCGTTTAGCGCCTAATTTTCCGATCCAGTGGAAGGCTGACTAAGAAAATCAACACATGATCAGACCCCCCACTTAGGATTAGTAGAAAGCCGAGCCTGTTAACTGATATGTGATTAATCAGCTGCTAGTGATGGCCTGGGCCCGTAGCCAAATGACAATCTTTTTGGAGCGAACTTCGCTATCGCCGTCGAAATTTCAAAATATTTATGCAAAAGTCACGTGATGTTTCGATGGCTTATATCAGTTTCATACATTTTGTTAGCGATAACGAACTTCGCTTGAGAGTAAATGAACACTTGGCTACGGGCCCTAAATCCGTATGGTTAGAATTTAGTTACAAGAATAGGTAGGAAGCGGATACGGAAATTGAGATAGTAAGTACAATCATGCAATAAATTACTGTTTTTTATGTGATAAACATTCACTTTGCAATCTTAAGATAAGCCTCCCCGCCTCTATCTATCTTATAATCTTTAGTATAATTCAAGTTAGTAAAACAATGACAGATTTTTATTTCGTTACTTATTTAACTAAAAATATTAAAAGAAAATTCATGACGTTCATTGTTATGTACTTACATAATATTATACTTAATCATTAGCTAGAAATCTTTTGAATCAGAAACAGAATTGACTTTTATTTCTATTGATACCATCGTGAAATTCAGTGGTACCTTGTACTTTAATTGCCACCCGCAAGTGTTATTTGTACTTATTTTTTTGTACATTATATTTTTTCAACTTACTTAGCTGGCACATCACTATCAACTTCGAAGTAACCCTCTTGGACCAATAGCCGGGTATATACCAAGGTATAAACGCGCAGGGAAGCCGGGAGAGGCTTATCTTGCCGATCCGGGAAGCATTTGCTGAAATATCGGGTTTCTTGTACTTACTGTTTGATTTCTTAATAGGATAAGGTTAATCTTTTTAAGCGGACTAAATTTAAACCACGAAATTATTAGATTTTGTAATAGTTACTTCCTTAGTCGAGGATTTTACTATCCTTAATGCTTAGTGCTTCATTTTTCAAAATACAAACCAATTTATATAAATTTGTATTTGTAGTAATTATTAAGATTTTTACTATGCAAAGTGTTTTAAATAAATATCGGAGAAGATAATTAATATTATTTATTTGGGTAAAAAGGTATGTTTAGGTACTAATAAGTAAAAAAGTTCAGTAACATTTTATTAAGAATTAATTGAAAAAATTGAGCCCTCGATGGAAGAAATAAGTCCTTTGCTTTTACGAGACTAATCGTAAAATGTTGCCACAGTAATAAAAATGTTACAAGTTTTATAACTTTTACGAGAGAAGAGAAATTAATATGTCGGAATTTAAAGGTATACGATATATTAATATGCTAAGTAGATCCTCCAAAGATGGACCCTTCATGATTGGAGAGATACTAACAACCTTATGTCAAGGGAGTAATGCTCATTTTGCCAATTTTTATAGGAAATGCGTGACACGGTAGTAAAAGCTACAGCTGTAAATAAAGCCATAAAAATAAATAAGCAAAAGTTGTTAAGCAGCATTTAGTTCCGTACATCTAATAACGTTAGAACGAGAGCTCAGATCAAATTAAAAAAAATGCTACTGAGTACGAGGGGTGAGTAGAGTACCTATCTATTATTTATTTTGTAACTTTAATACTGACAAACTACTGTACAGGATGTTGTTTTGGTCAACAGCTTCTGACTCAGGGCTGGTAATATTCATAACACTAATGCCAAAAAAAAATAAAAAAATAAAAAATATACTTCTTCATACAAAGTTGGCCGATTGCCGATCAATTTTGTATGGAGAAGTCAAAAAATATTTTTGATTTAAAAAAAAAAAATTTTTTTTGGCATCAGTGTTATAAATACTACCAACCCTCAGTCGGAAGCTGTTGACCAAAACAACACCCTGTTTATACTGTTTTTTTCTATTTATGCTAATTAAAATACAAAAAATACGAGATTTTTGACCTGTAAGATCACCGTGTAAACAAATGCCCGCAGGCCAACTGCCTAACTTAATTGCTTTCGGCTTTCAGGAAAGCAACAATATTACAAACTAACGTAAAGAAAGCAATGATAGGTGTCAAACTTATTGATACATGTAAATTTCTCGTTGCTTTGGATCTGCTATCGCAATTACATTAGTTTTCAAGTTAAGCGAACATGCTGCGGTCTGACTTCCTTGAAAATCCAATTCACCACAAAACATTAAAAAGGAATTCCAGGAATCTATTGCAAACAAACTCACGGAACCCCATAAACAGTTAATCCACCGCATATCATCTGAAGTGATGCAAATTTATGTAAGTCGTTTAATAAAATGAGGATCGCTTATGAAAGAGGCCATAAGCTCATTAACTTGATGTGCCGCAGAGCCGTTACTCATATGTATTTTTAAGCAAAAGCAAAAAAAACATGTGATTTTTTTATTTTTATGAGAGCTTATTATTCTTTCTCACATTCTACCTCATTCACGTCTCATTTCACTATTATGAAAGACCCAAAAACCTTTCGGCACGTGTTTTTCATTCATAAAGCTTGAATGATTAATTTACCCCGCGTGGTGCGTATCCATCTTCCCTAGCCTTTTTCATACGTTTTGCCCGACTGTGTCAGAAGGAGGGTAATGAGATGTTTTTAAATAAGGCTATCAATTATGGAAACTAAAAATAATTAAATTTTCTTTTGAATACCTACTTTTTTTTTTTTTTTAAATACGCTTGATAAGGTAAAAACTTTTGCGGCGAAGCATTACTGGCAGAGCATATTTTATGCATAATTTGTAGGCTTTACATCGATAACATCGAATTCTAGACGTCTAATTTTAAATGTAAATGAATTAAAACGTGACCTTTCGACCACCCCGGCCGCGTGATACCAAAATGCCGACAGCACGTCAAAATCACTGTGGTATCACTGTGGTATCTTAAGCAGTTGTAATAAGGGTTATTTTGCTTCATAAACGTATAATTTGATCTGCTGGCCACTGAACCAAACCCGCGCTTTAAATATTTAAAGGAACACTTGCACTCAGTGAGAGGGAAAACGGTAACATTTTTTCCAATATGCCCCTCTCTGGGGGGAGTAAACGTGAATTTTATACATATCGAGGACATTCGGGAGCGGCACGTTTGGACATAATTCAAATTAGCCCGTGACAGAGGGTCGTGAACGCGGCTTGTTAACATTTGGAGAAGGTAAATTCAATTAGAGAACAAATAAATTGCTAATTCTTTATGCAAGTTTGACTAATGTGTTTTTGTGATTCCTTTTGAAGTTAAGTAATTAAATGTGGGTGTTACTTTTGAAAGTTTTTAGTTTAATTAGCGCAAAACAAAAGATTTTAAAGTGTTTATAATAGTAGGTACTCTTCAATCTTGGGGAATCAGTAGATATTTTAAGTAAGTAGTTGTAACGACTGAGCGTAAAGTACAAGAACTTTATGCTGAATATTATCAGTAACTTTAAAATCGATTATGAAAACTACTCGTATATGCCAAGTTTCTCTAACTTCAATGTCAAACGTACCCCCTCTCTAAATAGAAGTACTTCATACATCCGCGTTCAGTAATATTATCGGTTCTCTGAGTGCGGATCCCTCAACCCCAAATGAGATTAAGATTACAAATTCAATAATATACATCTATGAATATAGCGCAATTCCCAATTGATAAGATTTGAACAGATTGCCTTCGTGACTGGATTGCCAAATGTCTACCATTTGTATTTTGATCGAGGGTGACACCTTATAATTAAGTGCAAATGTTTGCCCCTTGGGCAGCGAAGGGTTATTATTATTGTTAATTTGTCTGTAGTTATTTCATTCCAAATATTTTTTTAAATGTCTACTCTATGGGGTGCGCAATATACATAGAAAATCTATCTATAGAAGTGACAAAATAACTTACTTTAGTGTAAGAAGTACTTATTTACATTGGTTTGCTGAGTTTCACCGAACTATAGTATCGTTTTGAACTATCACAACGACTAATGTTAGGTTTATAATGTTTAGCATAACATTCTGATTGATCTAAGCATAGCATACTCAAGCCTTAATCACTGTTATCTTTATTTCTTAATCCAACTTCGTCTAACAAAAATGTAAATGATGTATTGAAGTACCTACTTTTCGAGTTTTCATCATTACAAGTGCTGAAATACGAAGGGCAGTCCTTCAGCCCACGAGTACCTTCGTTAACGCGGTGACGTAAATTATTCAGGCCCTTGCTCAGAGTATGTACATTTTCGCTTTTTACAAAGCACTGCATAATTCAGCCTCCTCGTTATTCTGTTTTGGAAGCAATTGACATTACGCTTTTGTTGTTTAGTTGCAAACAGGTTTTTGACGTAGTTTGTGTAATTGAGTACGATTTTCTGTAAAAAAGATGGACTTCTTTACAAATTATACGAACTATTGCGATCCTAAGTTGATGTTTTTAAAGGAACAAATGACTGGTTTATTATTTCAAGTCTTTGACGTAGTTAGTTACAATGATTAAATTGCATTTCTTTTTTCCAGGTAAATAATATTCAACTGAAACATTACTCGTAAGTGTGAGAGGTTATTTGGTAAGTACCAACTATTAATAAACTAACACTAATATTTAAATCAACTCACACTCACAGTTGTATTACATTATCTATCTATATTACTAAAAAGTACAAATTAAGTCACCTCTTCAAAAAAATGGACATTTACTACTAAAATAGCGTCGGTTCCAAAATATTTTCTTGAGAAAGCGCCATATTCTACAGGGAGCTCATCATCACTTGTTTCTAGTGCAACACGTACGCTTTAAAAGTTAACTTTTAAAAGTTATGCATCAGGTTTTACTTGATTATGCCGCAAAAATAAATGTAGAAGTCGTACTTAGACGAAAAAAATCTGCGAAGCCAGTGCAACTGAGATCGAAAAAGGTCTGATTACTAGGTCGGCCTTCATTCTCAAGAGACGAGGTCTTGAGAAAGGCTGACGTTGTGACGTGTGGCTGAGGCAATCCGCCGAGAAGCTCATCAATCCGACCCTTTCTGCTTGTCTGTCTGCTCTGTACGCTCTTGATGATGTAGATATAGAGTATGTAGATGTAGGGTATCTTTCGGTCTGTGTGAGCATGACAAATTACCTACCATTGTCGAAGTCTTGTCGGAGGCTTGATAAATGTGCATTTTATTACATATCTGCCGTTTTCAAAAATTTAGAAAACTTATGAGTTAAACTTAATTCTTTTAGCCTCTCAAAAGAGTACTATAATAACTCCGGTATTTTAAAACAAATCTAGTAAAAGCGAAATAAAAATCAGTTTGAGCAGCTTCTTATTATTTAATAAGCTGTTCAAACTGCCACTCTTGCCGACTATCGCGAAGATTATAAGGCATTAAAATAATAGCTCGCTAAAGACGCGGCCGTCATTCTCAAAGTAGGTTTTAGCGTTTTTCTAGACAAAGCTATTACGTTAGG
Source organism: Pyrausta nigrata (assembly GCA_949316185.1). Classification (NCBI taxonomy): domain Eukaryota; kingdom Metazoa; phylum Arthropoda; class Insecta; order Lepidoptera; family Crambidae; genus Pyrausta; species Pyrausta nigrata. The sequence continues at coordinate 5,219,395 of OX438941.1, read as the reverse complement.
CCGCCCTAAGCCGACCGAATCCGATGGTCGCGCGGTCTGCGTAGATTGCCGTTATTAACTTTTAGGTAGACTTACGATGTTAGCGACAGCGATTTGCGCTTGCCAATCCCACGCAGGAGATAATGCAAAAGTTTGTGCGCATGTATTGTGCACTCTTTGTTCCTTCATTTTCATAGTTCGCTGAGACGGTAATTGGGCATGATAAGGAGAGATCAGGCGCAGGACCAACGGCTTAACGTGCTTTCTGAGGCACGAAGGTGTTATCACTACTAACTTCCTGACTCAAGAGCTGTTTCAGAGTCTCTCACTGCTCTTTTTCTTACCTGAAAGTAATTTTCGGACAACGTATTCTTCACTCTATCGCATTCCCGAGCCATCTTTATACCACTCTGGCTGCACCATCAAGGAGCATCATCATCCAGTTAAAGAGCTTGGCTCTTGTCGGTGGAGTTTTTTCCATTCCTCGCTGCTTTCTCAACCTCCTGATACAACCGGAAATTTATCTATTCTTTTATTTTGTATGTAGCTTATTCTTATCATCATCGAGGAGCGTCTGCGCGTTAAATAGTAAATTGGCATCTCTCAAAAAAAACATAAATGCAGTACTTAGAAATGATTATTTCGGTTTAATTTTTGTCTTGAATAGCCATTTTTAAGCGTGTTAAATCTGTGATAAAGACATTCTTTCTCGGACTTGGTTTGGTGAATACTGTTGGTCGCCGTTATTGAAGCCTCACCTTAGCCTGCCCTGCGGTCTTTTTGAATTATTGTCCGGCGAATCTGACGGACTAGAACTCTGATTACTTGATCCAGTTTGTCGCTAAATTACACACGGTCGCTTTGCGAAATTACTACATTGCTTTCATTTCTTCTGCTCGATATCTTTTAGTTATGTCCAAGTGATCAGTGATTTCTCGGTCTGATTCAGATATCATAGTTTTTCTGCGGATAACTTCAGTGTGTGATTTTGTTAAAACGTCAGCATTTTCTGCAGACAAGTTTGCTGGAAATGGAGGGAACGAAAAATATTTTAAAAGTTATAAAGTTACTGGAATAAATTGGTTGGTGTTTGTCTGGTCAGAAAAACAAGTGGTGCGGCAGCTAAATCGCTATTTTTATTCATCAAACATACATTGTAGCTTGTGGTGGGATAACAAAGTCGAATGCAAATTACGTTGCTTTTTTGAACTTTTTAGCTTTTAAAACCGAGATGTTTTTGTTTGCTGTTGTGTTTATTTGAATTGAAATGTTATGGAATAATTAAAAATAATTAAAATTAATTAATAATTTTAAATATTGTGTTGTTTATAACTAATCGTAAATTCTTAACTTACAGTGTTGTTTTATAAATTACATCTGAATGTCCGAAAAACAGTCTAAAAGTGCTAAAAAGAGTACCAATTAAAAGTATCTTCTTCTTTGGCGCACAGAAACCAATTTTATTCCTCGCCGTTCTTATAACATTACCTGTGCTCCCGGTGATCCCGAACCTTCGGACAATACCATTGGGATGTAACAATGTTATTGGGTTCCCTGAAATATTGAGATTGCTCTATTTTCTATATAGGTTTACCCTTTTCCACTGTAATGGCCCTGTGTAGTCTTTAGTGATGGTTTATTTTATTGTGCCCAGGGCATCAATTTATAGAAACGGTACAAATCTTTCTAAGAAAGACTTCATAGTTCACCAACATATGAGTTGAGGCTGTTTAGACAGCCTTCAAACTGTTGGAAACCTATACTTTCAAAATGTTATGGTTTGAAACCTTTGCGATTGTTGAGTTTCATTAATAAACTCGCCTTGGCTGCTGGATATAACTAGACCGAGCTGTAACACGCCCAATATAGAACCAGGTTTGATGCAGTTAGGCTTAAGAACCAAGTTGGAATTAGAATACTAAAATGGTGCCGAGCCGATGTCGTGTAACGTCAGTGCTACTTAAATTGAACTGGTTTTGAAATAGAGACGTTTTTTAGCTGGAAATAGCTTTTTAGCGCCAAGTCGGAATGAAAGTTCGGCCAATTGTGTCTTTTCACAATATTTGAGTGGAGGAATACGTTTCATCCACCGAAAGCGTTCAACGTTTATATGCAAAAGCCTTTCTAACGTGGCAGTAGACCATAATTGACGAAGGTACAGAAAGATCGGTCTTCTTGAAACAAAAGACTGAAATAAAAATTAACCATACGAGTAATAAGATTAAAGTGGTAACAATGGAAACTTTGGCTTGTTTTATCTAAGCTAAAAAAGTGTACCACTGATCACTGCTGATCACTGTTTTAAGTGTGATGTAAATGTGATCAGAGTCAAAAAGATAACGAATGTAAGATTAATAAAAGAAGTGTGAGTGAGTGAACCCACTGCATCTCTTTTCCGTGCAGGCAGACTTACAAAACATTGTGTGCATTACCTTTAAACGGGTACCCCGTGTTCCCTTGCATCAAGGTTCAAATTGGGGCTTTATCGCGCCATGACGCGAGACCATGTGCTATTAGGCTGCCGGCCAAAATGTCTTCGTCCGGAATACGTTGCTCTAATGCGTGACTGTCTCCTACATTCACGTGTGTTTATGCTTTATACGAAACATTCGCTAACTGAAATTGGTTTCGAGATTACACTGCCTAAGTTTAGCCTGCACTAGAATTGTATGACACGGGAATTCGTTTATTTATATCCTGTTAACGAAGCAGTAACAGAAAACGTTTATGCTACTAGATTAAGCATTTTCCATTAACAAGATAAAAGGTTGTTTTTAAATTGGAAATACAAAAGTTTTGTAACCTATAGTGAGAAATGATGGCCTTTTTTATAGTCTTCTTTCTCATGACTGGGCGTCGTGATCATTATGTGGAAACACACACAACGACGTTCTTGGCTATTTTAATGGAGTGGTTTGCCATTGCCTTCTAGCCATTTCACTCTAGTGTGCAGCGATATCTTCGAAAAGACTGTACTTTAGTTTAAAAAAAACAAAGTGATCCAGGCCTAAGTTCAAACAAGTGAAGTTTGTATTCTCTCGGCCATCACTGCTTGTGTAATGAACATACACTCTAGATAGGCAAAACACTAGCAGTTTGCAGAAAAGAGTGCTTTTAAATATCCGCAAACTTTAAGCATTAATTTTACAGTTAAGGTAAACGCATGAGTTTTAAATAAGACATGCTTCAACCATTTATAATGGAAGTTTTTAAAGTAAACAATGAGCGCAAACTTGGTGGACAAGCGATAAATTACGGAGTTTCGCGTAAGATGGATGCCGAGTTAAGGAACTTTGGTCGACGCTGGCTTGCCTCTACGCGAATGGTTCCCAAACATTTAGGGATAGGTCCCCCTTGTTTTGTTTTTACCTCAGAGCAAACGCAGTTCTGCTGGAAATGCGTAAACAAAATTGAGTTCGTTCTCTTCATTCTTGATTGAATTCAGTAATGTTTTTAAAACAAACTGCCTTTATCACTGTCACAAAATATACTCTACCTTACATTACAAGATTAGTTTCATGACAAAATCACAACTACATTGGGCTATCACTTTAAGTCTTTCACAAAGCACCAAACGGTTGATATGTTGAGAAACGTATGCTCTAAGTTGCCATCCTTATCTCAGCTTCATGTGGTGAAAAGGCTCCTGCTAAGAGTTTTAATTGGAGGATTTTACAAAAGATTTAACTTTCTTCGATCTGAGATTGGAAAAATTCTCAAGAAACGTTCATTTGCTCGGCAGCAAATAGTACATGCAAAGCAAAAACCTTTACTACTTTGCTTGAATCTAAAATATCAGAAGTTATTTGAACAATTTTGTAACATTTAATAGAAGATACAAGAACCTGAAAGAAAATAAATTTCACCCCAAAATATTTCAAGTTGTTTTAATTGTACCAAGCTTTTATTTAGCCGCACATTCTTTTGTAATTCATATAATTAAAAAGAAGACAATAACACGCAAAAATCATGTTTTATTAAAACAAGGAATAAAAATAACTCCCATTACTGCCAGTGCATTGCACCCTCGACAAAGCTTTCTCAAATGGGTCAAGTGCTGCGTAGTACGTTGTGCGCTATAGATTCGCTGCTGTCGTTGTCTGTCATTAAGCCAATTTGCATGCTAAAACATTTAAAGAGGGAGCGGCTTATGTACCTAAATTGTAAAAATGTATTTCCTTAAGTATCTAAAAAGCAATATAAAATTCTACAACCTTAAAAACAGTTATTTAATTAGTTGTTTTACTTGAACTGTTACTGTTGTAATTACCTGTAAATTGCTCAATCACGTAAAGTCATTATCATTTTGTAATTAAGTAAGTAAATTAACTGAAATACATTTTAAATGGTGAATTGTGTTAAAGAAAGTAATTTCCACGCATCTCGATAAAATTGGAGATCCCAATTTAATTCTGGCTACTATACCCGGTTTTACGGCCGGTAAACGGCGGATTACAATCGTAAAGTCGGCGAAAAAAGACAAATGCACTCCGTCTGCGAATTGTTATTCAAGCCGCGTACGGTCCCCCGATATATCGCAAAGGGTCTATTACGGTTACTGTAAGCGGAGTGACACTCGTGTTGAAGTGAGCAATTTTGACCCTGTCCGGAAATAGGCCGCTTTGAGTGTAGGCAGGCCTGTGTATCTTCCCGCGTAGGTAGCAAAAACGTACCTACGCGCGGCGACCCCTTGGTAAGGGACTAAACAAGTTGGGTGTCGCTAGCCGGCAGCGACACGCTCCCGCGTTTTATTCACCGGCGGTGCGTGACACTAAGTTGCTGGTTGGGCGAGCGTGAATAAAGTCCTAGAAAGATGCGCTAGATTGCGTAAGTAGCTTCTTGTGGCAGTCAACCCTATCGCGTTGCGTGATAGTACGTCACTGAATAGGTTTAGTGTATTATGAATCATATTCCAGGGTTATAAGAATGAAATTATCTAGCAATTTATTTCTGTAGGTTTCTGCACGAAAATGTGCTTGAGTCAGAGGCGAACTGGATTACACCATATCGTTAACAACATTGAGTAGATATTTCTTTGAATTTCATTGCAAAGTCATACTTCTGTACGGAGTACTAGTACTTATTCTGTGGTGTAGGTTTTTTTTTTGTTCAGTTGTTTAGAACGAGGTATGGCCACATTCTCTTGTAGGTCAACGCTGAATAGGTATGTACTATAATAATATCCTTGACTTTCTATTATTGCTTGCTTGTAGGGGCTTTTGGGATACCAAAACTCCACAATATCATGCCAGGACACGAAAATCAGAGGTGCGATAAAGTTTCTTATAAGTTGTTTATAAGTTCTTTTTGTTATTAAATTGTACTACTAACACTTGTTTTTAACAATTTTGTACCTACACTACCAAAATATGGACACGTTCTGAAATAAACATATTATTATAAGTTAGTTACTTGCTGCTGAACTTTTTCTAAGTTCCATTTACTTACGTCTCTCTCTGTTTATGTCTGTAAAATTTTGCTTTCTAAGACAAACACGCTAAATGGAGTTAGAAAATTTATTCAGGTTATGAAAAGGTAGTTTAATATTTCAAGGAAAGTTAAATATGTTGATATAAGGAAAGTTAAATATTTTGATATAAGAAAAGTTCAATATTTTGATATAAGGAAAATAGGCTTCGGCAAGCTTCTTACTAGGTGGACAGAAGCCCGTTGGCTGTGAAGTGAAGACCGATTATTGTGGTGATCCTTAGGAAGAACTATGTTTGAAAGTTGCTCGTAACTATGTTCAAAAGGCGTTCCGTCTTTCACTTGAACCGAACTAACGAAGAATTTCGCAGACACTGCTAGAAATCAAACTCCCGACACGAAACCTCGACCAAATACCGATCAGCTCACGGCTGAACGAATAACGAAAGTTGTCGAATCGCGGCTGCTTTCAAAGTCAACAGCAACTCCCAACAATTTGTTACAAGTACCACGGTTCGGGCGCACATGTCGCTCCTAAGTTTGTAGAGTTGTGCTTTGCGAGATCGATGAGGAAATCAAAGTTTTCTGATTCTTTTGAATTGTAAGCCGGTGAATTCTACACGCATGGTTGTAATATGTCAAAGGGTATGTATTTAAATGCAATGTGTTATATCTTTCTTTTGACGATTAAAAGCGCAGAACCTTGTCTCTCTTTTAAACAACAGCAACGCCACTATAAAAGAAACCTAAAATGATAAGTATCTATATTACTAGAAGAAGCTACATACTTTCTAAGTAGAGTCAAGAAACATACCACAGAAACATCGAAGTATTCTGACTGAAGCTGGAAGTGGAGTAAATTGTTCTCCATTTCAGTTCAGTTCGAACTGAACTGAAGAACAATTTACTCCAATGCAACCTCTAATGGCGCCTTGCAAACATTCTATCGCGGCGAATCGGCGGCAAAACACGCGTGGAGGCGGGTAGATCGCCGATACCCTCATTATGCTAACAGGAACTGAAATATGAAATATGGCTAAAGGGAGCCGTGTCTGGAAGGTTATGATAACACGCTACACACTGACTATACGTGCAGACAACGTTGACTCAATTCATCTCTACAAGTTAATTATACTTTTTACTTGAGTTAAGTCCTTATTGTATCAACGTAAAGTCCAAACTTAGTATCTTGAGTGCATCTGTGCGGTAAATGCTTGGAAACTTTGCGCCTCAGGTGCAGCAGTCACTTTGTAGTGTATGTTCTTAGGTACATATAAGTTACACTACACGATAGCTAACTAGGAGTTCCGTCTAAGACTAAGTTATGATTTAATAATGAAGTAGTACGTACTAGTAGTACGCAAAATAGACTTATTACGAAAGGTCTTTCTATTTAGGTGCTTTACTGGTTCATCGCTACAACCTAGTTGATAGGTAAAGCAACAATTTATCACATCAGGCGCGGCGCGCACCATATTACTTATACTCTAATTTAAGAGTTATGCTTTTGTCAGTGAAGTTATTTTTTCTTCTCTATTCCATGCAACATGCAACATGCAGGAGAGGTCATGTCTGACTTGTAACAGCTTAATTACTCTTTTCTAGATCATAGTGTTTAGGGAAACTTTCAGCCGACAACTAATTCCACTATCCAGCAGCAAACAAGAGGAACGTAGGTTCAAATCGTTTGATCGTATATCGTAGTCCGACAAGTACGTGCGCGACCCTCCAAGCATCCTGCAAAGCGTGCGGGAGGCGAGGAAGCGCCATTCACACGCGATTGTCAAAAGTAATCCTTTTCCCCGCAACATCAACCGCTGACGTCTAGCGTGCGTGGCTCGCCCCCTGCACCTCTGGCGACCGCTGGGCCCTATTTCACGAAAATATTAGTTTACTAGTATATTAGCTATTAGTTACTAGTGTAAAAATTACTAGTCCTCCCATCCCAGGAAGAGATCGCTCCCAGCGATAAGACCGCCTATATTGTACCTACCAGCATTGTTTTCATTCATTATATGTTTGTAAAGTGTTTTCTGGTTGCAATAAAGAGTATCTATCTATCTATCTATCTAGTCCTAATATTTTCTGTTTCTCAAAAACAGTTACTAGACTAATAACTAATAATAGCAGACTAATAGAAAATATTAGTCTGGCTTGGACGTTACACATATTTTCCATCCATGATTAAAATAACCGGACAAGTGCGAGTTGGACTCGCGCACAAATGCAATAATCTTGCATTACTGCAACACATGATTTTTTTTTATAATAGTAACCTCAAAATTTAGTTTGCTTTTCCTATATTTGTGTTGACCTTCATTCTTGCTGTGTGTTATTTATTTATTTGTTTGGTACAATGCCGGTAAAAGCGAAATGTTTTATTTAATGAGATTTAAAGTAAAATAATACTTGATATATTTTGTAAGTGCTTAAAGACAATATTTTATAAAAATACACTGATAAATTTAAGTCTACTAGCTTGAGCTAATATATTTTACTAGCCTTCTGAGACTAATAGCTTTATTAGTGTAATTTACTAGAGTATTTATAAACTTTTTTAATTGAATTTACTCTAGTAAGTTTTGCTAATATTTATTAGCTGGTAACTAGTAACTAATATTTTACTACCGTAGCTTCGAGAAACGCACATAGTAAACTTGTAAAAAATATTAGTTCATGGACTCATATTATTAGCCTAATAAGTTTCGTGAAATAGGGCCCTGGAAGGTTGCGCACGAACTTATCGGACTATATAGTGGTGGTATGGCAACGATATTATAAGGGTCCAAGCCCCGCCTCGTCCCGCCCCGAATCATGCGATTCTTTTGCGAATTTGTCCAAATCAATTGTAACATGTAGTAGACCACTGAAATGCACGCTACCTTACGTCTATGCTTGCTTTGCAGCTTAGTTACACAAAGTTCAGCGCCTCGAAAAAATCGTATTGCTCTCTTTTCCATCGACTCTAATGCAACCAATTTCTATTTTGGTATGCTACTTAAAAAACTCAATATTTTAGGGTTTAGGGCCTTAAATCAGATCATCATCCCTGACGTCCGTGTGTCATCCTTGAGCGTCTCGCTGCGATTACAGACGCTGAGTGGATTTGATAAGAGCATTAAAATGTGCGAGCGAGTAGCGACACGCGGCTAGCCGCTAATTAGGTGGAAATTATTAACCGCTATAACGGGTTTCAGTCTGTTGCACTAGAGATGTAGCGAGTCAGATATCACTTCATTAGTTAGACGAGTGTGCAATCGCTTGCTTTAGGAATTATGAGAGCGTAATTTCACCTGATCGTCATAATTGTAATACCATGAGTCCATGCTGTACTCGAAGCCATTCATTACTATTAGAAGAGACAGATACTACTTAGGTCAAAAACTAAAAGGTATTATAATATATTGATATTCCCAGACACTAATGTGATATTTACTTCGCAAAATACAATCAATTCCGTAAAATACTTATATTATTAAGAGTCACATACTTACAGCAGGTTAGGTTAACCAGAACAACCAGGGGTTAATTAAGTTGGTGTAATTGGTTATTGATAACAAAACATACAATAAATGGTGTCAACATACTGCCAATAGTAGTGTTTTATTAAATTAATTAATGGGCTGATATTAAATCTGAAGACTAAGCTATACTTTTTTTAAGTGTTAAACAAATTTCTCAAGGCGTTAAATCCTGTAGGACCTCCCGTTTGCTCCAGACAAAACTAATCACTTCAGTAATTGTGATTGCCTACGAATAACCCAACTATTATGTTGTAAAGACGTGTTTCCTTATAACAGAAAATTGCAGCTCCACTGTTTTTACTGTTTTTACTGGGGGCTATTTGTATCTGTATAGAATTAACTTTATAGATAGAAAATTACTCGCAAGGCCATAACAGTTCACTCTGGAAAATAAATAACTGGCAGTAAAGATGTAAGTTCAGGAGGGCCAGTAGTTGAAAATAAAAAGGTAACCTCAAAAAAGAAACTTGTTAGGAAAGTTTTTGTCGCAAAAATTCCTGAAGTGGCTGGAGTGAGGATGAGAAGTCGACAAGATCGTGCGGTCTCCACGCCAGAGGTGCGGTGGGCGAGGCATGGCTAGATGTCAGCGGGGTCAGGCAGTGTTGCGGGGAAGGGGTATTCAAATGATAGCAACACAGAACAAATACTAGTGAGTATATACAGGTTGGTCCAAAAGGTGACGACCAAAAAATTTTTTTTGATTCCTTACATCCATATATTACTTATCCTTACATATATATCGAAAACTAAGAAAAATCAGGTAACATATATAAATATATAGGGTATTTTTAGATAGCCCTAGATGTAAGGAATGCAAAAATAATTTTGGACATCACCTTTTGGACCACACTAGTATTTGTTCAACACAAGTAATGACAGTCGCGAGCTATTGGCGCTACTTCACCCTCCGAATCATATCTTGCGGGGCGCAGGGGGGTCGCGCACGAAATTGTTGGACATAGGTACGGAAATTCCGATTATTGCAGACCAGGATACGGGGCGCCAACAACAAATAAGATGAATACCCACCGGAGAGCTCGGAGACGCTTTAGGGTGAGTTTACTAATGACGAATTTCTGGTCTACGTTGATTAATGACTGATGATAAGGGGTAGCCCTGACAAATGTCTGTTTTTTTATTACCATTATTGCGAGGGTTTGAGTCCCATCTGGACTGCAGACTGCAGATGCCACACTAATGGCGTGATCCGTGATGAATTAAAATAGGCGATTAGCGTAGGATTTATTACCATTTTATGATGAAGTGAAATGTACCCTTGTAAAACACGTAGTAGAGATATTGACGCACATTCATCATTCCTATCAAAATCAAAATGATTGTTTGCATTACATGTGTGTATATGTATACAATTGTCTTTATTAAAATAAGTATAGCGCATATCATGCCATGCACCCTGCAAGTGCAACGCCTTTCTTTCTTACCACCACCACTTAAGTCAATTCTAACTTACACTTGATTTATCTGGATATGGTGAACTTAAAAAACAAACGACCAACTCTAAAACATTACAAAACAAAAACTTGAGCCAAAAATACACCAAGACTACAGTAACATTTTACCTAACCATTGCCTTTTCAGGGAGCTTTGATTACGAAATCCGCCCTAAATCTGCCGCCCGCCCCGACAATATAATATTGCCAATTTCGCGCCACGGTCCCGCCTTCTGAAGAAAAGATTTTTTTACTCTGTTAAGCGGTTTAATATTTTTAAATGTGCCTTTGAAACATTGCTCAAAAAGAAAAGTGTATTCATTTATAAAACAAAATGATTGGGTAACTTATAGGTGGTTAGCTATTAATTACTTATATAACGGTATTATACCTACACTCCTAGCCTGATTTCGGCTACCGCGGCTAATCTCAACAGATTGGTTTACCATAGGTATAAGTCAACTACACAGGAGATATTTTAGTGCACGTTATATTTTTGTTTTAGTATATAATTTCTTTAAAATATTACTCGTTTTGATTAGTTCTACCTATAACTGAACTCACAAACACGAATAAAATCGATTATATCTGCGTTCCATTACATTATAACCTTACTCAGGCAAATGTGTTAAACAGAAAGTAATAAAATAGCCTTTTAACTGAACAGTAGGCGCCCTTTCAGCTCGCAACTTTGATTATGAAAGCTGCCGTGTAATTCTGGGCGCCGCCCGCCCTGCGAATATAATAAACTCACCAATTTCGTACTACTCTCTCCTGGCCTATCGCTCTAGTACAAATAACGAGTGAAAGCGGGAGCGCACGAGGTTTAAGCAATTATGAATCTTAGCTGAAGTGAATAACATTTGATGTCAATGATGCTAGCACAAGATAGGCTCATGATCACGAAGAACTTGCTCTGTTTTGACTTAATTGGAAATATTGGAACCTAAGTAACTGTGACTGAAGACGTTTGAGAATTCAGTAAAATTATTATTGGATTAGGAACAATTTGTTTACATGAACACCATAAGAGTCTTATGGATCAACTAGTCTACTAGTAACACCATGGCTTAGGTATTCGTAATCCTCCAAAGCGCATTATCGTTTTTCTCATCAGAAGATCGATTGATGAAGAAGCCCGCACGTTGTAGATGAAAATTAATATTCCTTATATTATTAAATAGTAGTGAGGAGAGAAAATTTTAATATTACTGTAATGCGGCGCTTACTAGTTAAGACCGCCCGTCTGTCTCACAGCTGTCACCGTAAACGGCGACTCAGGGAGCTAACGGGGCCTCCCCAAATTAACCCACTCCGTTAATTAAGAATTGGCCGCAGTAACTTCCAGTTAAACCGTGAGTCCCGCCTGGGGTCCTATTCTGTTAAACCACATAAGTACTTGTGGTCTGTATTCGCGCGCGCTCACTCTGCACTGTGTGAGTGACGGACATAGCACATCACATACGACACAGAAGAGGAAGGACGCACAGTCTTCCTCTTCTGTGTGTTCTTCATTACTGAAGGTTGTGTCCCAGATGACTGACAGTCCCTCATGTGTGCTGTAATTCGCTTTCATTTTCTATCGCTTTTCGGCTTCCTATAGGGCGGATATTACAAAAAGACTTTGGTGATCGGCCGCGGGGTCTTTTACCTTCTACTTTGCCCACCACAACCAATTTGTCAAGATTTTCCGGTTGACAACAAGCATATGACCAAAATACCCAAGGATTCTTTGGTATTAGATTGTTGAGAGTCTAGTCTTTATGCAAAGTTGATCCAGTAAAAGACTTATTTGTTCTAAGGGCGGTCCATGGTTTGCGAAGCATGATTCTCCAGCACCAAATCTCAAATGCATCTATTTTCTTTCGGTCTTCGGCTTTTATTGTCCATGCCTCCAAAGCATACAGAATAATAAAGAAAAGCATTGTCCGAACTAGTCTCGCCTTAGTGAAGTTAGAAACTTTACGCTTTGCCATATGCGAGTCAATTTGCTCATAGCATTCTTGGATATTTGTGCTCTTCTTATTTTTCTCGCTCCTCTTCACCTTTTTGATCAGGCAATAACGATCCGAAATAAACGAATTCACTGACGAATTCTATATTCGAATGTCTCCAGTACTTGAGAGCTAAGTTAGAAACTACGAAATAAGTCTACAGAGTAGGCCCGCTGAATAGAATCTGTTATTATGCAAATTCCATTGTAACTCGCGTACTTTATTAAAACAGAAACTAATTTTCTGTCTATGCCCACAGTTTACTGCGCGTTACCTGAAAACTTCGCAAATTACTTTTGTTTTGCTGCGGTTATATCGTTTTGAAAGGGAAAAATCTGGCAGTAAAGCGTTTTGGCACGTTTTTAATTCAAGTTTGTAATGGGCTATAAATCACGCCTAGTATGATTGTGTTCGGTGAGTTCAGTTGGCGTATGTATGCGTTTCGTTACATGTATTTGTTCATTTGATGAAGCTTTTATTGGGCTCGTAGCTAACTGTTGCTGTAGGTCCTGTGCTTTATTAATATCGCTCGATATCAGAGGCCCAGGGCCATTTCGTAACATCTAACTAAATTTTGGTCACTTGCCTATCACACCCCTCCACCAATCCGCACCAAACCTTTTTTTTTTGGGGGCGTATCTGAGCTTGTATGACTCTTAAAATCTAAAGCCTTAATTTTTTTCTACTAATGCACTTAGGAAAACCTTGTAAGAGCCTAACTGAAAAAGCTGAAGACAGCTTTAAAAGTTAAGAAACGTTATCATTTAATGTGCTAGAGAACTGAGGGCAAGGCTTTGATTTGATCCAGTTACCGGCACACCCTCAGGAGATAGGTACCTATCTAATAGGTAGATGTTATATATTTCAAAATACTATAAACATTTTTATAGGTATCATCTAGTACTAGATTATCATTAAAAAGTACTAAAATCCGCACAAAACGATAAATAGTCGAACGCAGTAGTCATAACGCAATGCATTATTTGAAAACAATAGTCAGAATTTACCGACAACAAAACATGTTATATTGATGACTGCATTCATTAGTTCCGACTAAAACGACTGTACTGTACTCAATGAAAAAAAAAATTGGTACAGAAAAAAATATTTACTTATAACATAACTGACACATAATTTTAAAAACATCTTATGTGTAAATTTTATTATTGTTACCTTTATGGTGTACAATAAAGAGTTATCTATCTTAGCATAACTATGAGATTATTTCAAATCTACTTCCATACAACAAGCATGGATAGGAATTATTCAATCTGTAATATGAAAACGAAAACGAAGTAATATTAAAACGATACACATGTACTATGTAAAGTTACAAGTGCTTAAGGCTCACGCGACAATTTATAAAGAATTTAATTTCACTACACAATTTTGAAATTAGTACGTCGAAAATAAAACACACTGGGTCCAGTGGAAATTAAAATTTACACATATAACGACATGAATTTTGGACAGCCCAGAGCGAAATATATTGCTGGATTGTGGAGATTAATACCTTCCCCTTTCGACTTATACTTTTCATTGCGCGTTTTTGAATTTTAATATAGTTTAACATGAATTCTTGACTGAAGCATCATATTATATATTTACTTTAAACTATTTGCATTGCTCAATAGCAATGGTAGCCTGATATTCGTCCGAATTTATTTGCTCGAAAAATATAAAACAGCGTGGAAGTAAGTACCTAGTTATGTTAATTTCTGCCCGGTTAAGCTGAGAAAAGCCTTCAGCGGCTTCAGCGATAGGTCCGTCCGAAAAAAAAAGTTATGTTATTATTTATTTAAATAGTCATCATGATCAAAGTAATACATACTTACTACACTAGTAAATGTTATTTCATTAGCAGTGTATCGTAGCTATAACATCATCTGTGATAAAATAAAAATAAATCAGGTCCATTACATAAGTTTACTTACTTATCGTGAATGACTACTTATATGTCTGCTCTTGTAACTGTGTGTGTAACATGTCTTATTGTGTTACATCCAAAGCATCTTAGTAACCCATAGAGATGGGCGACGGGAAAATACCCACGGGGAAAATACCGGGTAAATACCCATTTTGGGTAAATATAGGGTTTTTACCCGGGAAAATATCCAAATCATGGGTAAAAACGATTATTTGTTTATATGGGGTGATTACAGACCGGGATTTGGTATTTTTAGATAGTTTAGAATCTAAAGTTTAGATTGTGATGAAAACTGGTCTCCGTTGTTAGTTTTTCTTTTATTACTAAAGGATATTTAAAACATTTAATTAAATGAACCTTTATCTTGTTCTTGTTTTATTGAATTTGTACACTTTTCCGCAGTGTTTGCATTGGACGCTTTTATTGTTTGCCGAATGCAAATAATTATCCCAAACATCATGTTTTTAGGGTTCCGTAGTCCGACAAGGAACCCGACAAAGACCGTTCAGTCCGTCCGTCCTAATCAGTCACAGCAAAATATCTTCTACGTTTATGGACTGATTTGCACGTAACTTAGTTCGAGGATAATTCACATATAGATCTCATTTTTTAAAATACAAAAAATAAAATTACCCCTTTTCAAGGGTACCTCCCCATACATGTAAAGGGGGGGGGTGAATTATTTTTTGAGTGTACCCCCTTGTGTGGGGTATCGTTAAAAAGGACTATAAAAATAAGGTAGGGTTTCCATACAACACTTTTTTATCAGCTTTACCATTTGCGAGATATAGCCCGCCAAAGTCGCTTACACGGTGTGTGTCCCCCCCTTTAAATTCTTAAGTCTTGGACCTATAAGCTTCAAATCACTCACATAAAGAAACAGACGCGGAAACTCTTATTTAAAATTGTTTCGGGTATCCTGTGATGAATACTTTTGAAATTACAAATAAAATAAAAATATATACTTTTTTTGCCTATACGGTCTAATGTTTTAAGTTAATGGTACGGAACCCTTCGCGCGCGAGTCCGACTCGCACTAGGCCGGTTTTTTATTTCTCGGCATTATAATTGTATTTTGAAAAATATGAGAAAACACAGTTCATATAAGAAAGCTTAAAACGCATACAATCATGTAGTAATAAAACTAGTTAAAGTAGATATTAAAAAGTGATATCAATAAGTATGTAGGAATAAAACTAGTTAAAGTAGATATCATTAGGTGGCATGTAACAATATCATCAAGAGCTGCCGCTTGCTATTGTTTGAGGGCACTGACAAAAAAGAGAGATAAGACAGTCTCAGTTTGCAAAATTCTTAGAAAATAAATGAAAAAAGATTGAATGGGCGCGTAAACCATCTCGTACACAGTAAATAACTTTGTAATAAAAAAATCAAAGGTCTTTTTAAACATGTCTAAGAGAAAAGGTACGGTTTTTAACGGTACAATTCATCATAGTTTTTCAATATCATGAATTATGTTGATCATGAATACAATAAGTTAGGTATGTAAAGTCAGTTTTTCCTTATTTTAATTTATATTATTTTGAATATTAATTCTTTAATTCGATCTATGTTCTGTATGCGGTTCTTGGAATAATACGTCTTTACCTATGAAATTGTTGTTCAGTACTGGTCATTTCAAATAGAAAAAAAAAGTTTGGAATGGATTGAAAGTTTGTATTCTAAATTCAAATTAATTTTTAAAAACATGACATTCTTTTTACAAACTCTGTCTTTTCTTTATTGATTAGCGTTGTATTTTCATTGCATTTGAACATTTTTCGTCATAATGGATAGTTTACAAATTCGTGTAATTATGAAATGGAATATGAGTTCCGTCGGGGCACCAACGCGACACAAATGGCACGTAACATCAAAAACGTTTAGGGAGAGAACTGTACAAACGAACGCACAACCCCTTATTGGTTTTCCCGGTTCCGTTCTGGAAATGTTGACTTAATGAAGCTCGAAGCGGAGACTTTGGTCAACAATGATGAATTAAAGGCGATTGTGGAAGCTGACGAAACTCAATGTCCAGCTGAGATATCAGCAGCTTTTGATGTTAGCATCAAAAAAAATTTGATCCGTTTGCGACAAATAGGCAAGGTAAAAAAACTTGATAGATGGGTGCCCTACGAACTTAACGATCGCTAGCGCAACGTACGCGTCGAGACGTGGCTTGCGTTGCTCAATACGCAAAGAAATGAAAGAATTTTAAACCGATTGTTACGTGCTATGAAAAATGGATTCTGTTCTACAATCGAAAGCGCTTAGCAAGTTGGTTAGATCCTGGTTCAGCACAAGGCAATGCTCTTAATCAAAAATGACCCCTAAAAAGGTAATGGTCACTTTTTGGTGGTCTAGTGCGGGTGTGATTCGCCACAGCTTTGTAAAAAAACGGCATGAGCATGACTGTAGAAGTCTACTGTGAAGAACTGGCGACAATGATGGAGAAGCTTGCACATCGGCGACAAGCTTTGGTCAATCGGTCGTCCCCACTGCTCCTTCACGACAACGCGCGACCCCATACTGCACAACAGACAGTCTCCAACAAAACGGCAATTTCATAGGAAAAGACCTAATATTTTGTGCCGATTCCAAAATTTACTTTAACTTTAACAAACAGAAATAAGCGAAATCATTAGTAAATAATGATGTTTTGTTAATATCAAAGTCCGTAGGCGTAGCAGCAGTAATAGTCGTCAGTCCAAAGGGCATCACGATTAAATCACAAAGCACTCGAAAGTCCATCCAGGTTGTAAAAAGTGTTGGCAGAATTAGCACGTGTGCACAGTACGGAGACAAAACTTCGTATGACGTATAATAATCGCGTAATGGTCGATTCAAAGCAATTACTTAAAACGGGTATCTATTATCCCTAATGTCGTTGTTTACAGCAACCTTTTGTTTACGTAAAGGTTAATGTAATTAAATCGTTTTAGGGACTTATCACATAAAATTGCGCCACATTAAAAAAATCTAATTTAAACATTTTGTATTTCACTCTTAGAATCTATGTAATTCATTTTTGTTGTAAGTGCGGCCCTAATACAATTGCATACCGTTATTGATTTGGTTGTAGACTGGATAATATTGAATTAGTGGCAAAATTTATATTTACCCTTCATTTTGGTATTTACCGGGTATTTTCCCGCGTTTTTACCCATTTTGGGTAAATACCGGGAAAATACCGTGTAGAATCCCATCACTAGTAACCCACAACAAACAACTGTCATCTTTGCTAACCGTACAGGCTTAAAGCAAGCGTGATTTACGGCCTGACCGTACTACGTGTTTGTATTTAGTTTCACGGATCAACAATTAGCCAACATCGAAACTTTGTTTGCTCACATACTTCACATTCCCAATTTATTTCGTCGCGTGTACCGATCATATTGTATTAGAATTGTTTCAGATTTTAATTAAATTTGTTTTGTTCCAGGTTTCGTGAAGCACGGATATATTGGCGGTAAGTAGCTGAAAGGTTAATTAATATTAATTTTATTAGGTGGGCGATATAATGAACCCCTGTTTTATAAACGTCGAATCAAGCGAAGGTAAAGGGCAAGATGTCCACCTGTTTCCACTAGTCCATTAACCCTTTCCCCTCGCCTGCAATATTGAACTAACGGGAAGCTACTGATCCGCCATCAGAAACTACTTGTATGGAAAATTATCAAGTTTCCATATCGTAGAAAACTATCCATACTTGGTTGATATTCTTTTCAAAAGGCGATGCCGATCAGAGACTTAACTACTCATCCGTGAGGCCGTGAGTTCGATCCCCGGCCTTTACAACTAGCACTGAGTTTCTACAAAACATTAGTACATTAGAATAATACTGTCCAACGCAAAACTTCATTAATTAAAACAAAAATCAAAACCAATCGTAATTCTGCTGTAATTTTAGGCAATCCGAGCGCTAGACTCTATTAAAACGGTAGGCTCCATGGTCGAATTAGCGGAATAAACACAAACCCCTGCATTATTCATATCTAAGTGCTGGGAGCTGAGCGGTGAGCGTTCCGAGCGCTTCGTTACGTATGTGAGAACTAGCCTTTATGTGATATGCCGGCGCTGAACTTATTATTATGTTTATTAATGACACCCTTGAAGTTCAAATTTGGTGCGTTAATGAATGAAACTAATAGTATCGAACTTTATAAAAAATAAGAGGTTAAGAAAATCTATAAAGCTAAGAATACATTTTTTCTCTTAAGTTTCTTCGATAGATTTGCTTTTGAAGCGCTCTTAAAAAAAAAACTTTCTTAACAGAAACAATTTAGATGGTAAATTGAATGAAATTAAAAAGCACTTTTCAAATCGCCAGTTGTGGCAACAAAACCAGGCACAGAAGCCAGACATTGAAAAAACCTTTATAGCTATTCTCCAGTTTTTATTATTCTGCATTAAGTTGGAGAAATTTCTTATTACGTGGTAAAAACGAGCTGTCATCGAGAAAAACGTTTTTAAGTGTTTACTTTGTTTGCTGCTTATTTCTAAATGAATCCACTTCAGAATAGCTTGCTTTTGTGATGCAATATTAAAACAAATTTATTTTATCTTTGAGTGGTCACACGATTCGTATCCATTATTCATTCCAAGAAAGATCTCATCCAGACTAGATAGCGATGCTAAACAAGCCCTTACATTATTTAGCAAATGTCTGTCTATCCTATGTCTTGACTCGTTTGGATCTCTAAATAGAATGTTGTACGCTCTTATACCGAATATGTTTGAGATTCAAGGATTTAAGAGCTTTTATTACACCAAGGAACATCTTGAAATCCATAAGTAGGTACCTGTTCACTTTCTCATACAAATCGCACACTATCAGTTCGGTCATTTAGTGTGGAGATAAGAATTACTATATTTTTTTAGGTTTCTTTGTTGATCCCACTACAGTACATAATATCAACTACATCATTTGAGAATTATTGTCATCCTACAAGAGTGTGTTCATTTGGTCTGTGACAGTCAGTGAACGCAAATAAACTATGCGTTCACTGGTGCCAGTAGGTAGGTACGTGTTATACATATGTGCCTTTAACCTTATGAAGTACAACCACTGCGGAATGGGAATTCGGACGAGGTTAAACAAAAGGAGAAAATGCAAAAAGAAGGCAATATGGAATTATTTTATTCATACCATTTGCATCCCTCGGGATGGATGGGCCCGGTTGAACCGCAATTATATGCAGATCAGCCACTTAACTTTCGAAAGGAATGACACGATATCCCTTGCCCCGGGTCTAATAAGGAATACTCACATTCTTCATCAGCTTATAAATATTTTTGGGTATCGTGGAAAAGGCCTTTTGTCAGACGCTATATAAAAAAAGGTCATGCGGTCAAAAAACACCACCATTTTTTTTTTCGAATTACGCGTCGGAGAATACCTTACATTCTTTATCATTTTCTCATCTATCTACTTTTGTCATTATTGTACCTATATAGTAGTCAAAGATTCTTAATTCTTGACTCCTGATTGATTGGTAGTGTGTGTTTGGTGGTACTTCTGCGATTTTTATTATTTTGGTGCTCTACCTACTCCTAATGAAATAAAATTCATTAGTCCTTTAAGCCTACTCATTATTAATTCAAAGAAGCCATCACTCACAGAGTGTGGCACTGCGCAACTCCTGATGCGGGTAGATGTAATAATCGCAGGATATGCTAATAATTGACTCAGCACTGCGAGATTGGCTAAATTCGTCGGCTTGCTCATTTGAGTGCCACTTCGGTTGATGACGGCAACGAAGTGACTACTCCAGCAGCAGCTCTGTTCCCAGACACTTAATCAGAAGTAACAGTTCCGTCTGACTTGAATGGTGTGTTAATCCTAGTTCACTTTTAGAGGTTTAGAAAGATAAATTGTGCAAGTTTCCCCGATACTGGTTCTACATTTCCATGCCAAACTGGATAACAAAATTTTAGACTCCTGTAAGTACATAACTTGCAGTACCTTGGTGTGTCAAACTGATGGATTTTCTCAAAACCCTTTCTGTTTCTTCAACAAAGCACTAGGATATTACTTAGCAATTTTGTGTGTAATTCAATTGTATATTTTATTTGCTAGAATACCTACATCATACATACATGCCAATCAGATCTTAGAACTTAGCTAGTCCGTGGATTTAGCCCGATTCAAAGGCATGTAATAACTATAATGTCATTAATAATAAATTTAGCTTGAAGGCTAACACTCTATTCAACAGCACCTTTATACAAACATAGTGAACTGTCAGATGAATGAACTTATTTCTTTGGGTACCTCAACGGCACTATTGTCACCAAAAACTAAAGAAGAAGAAGAAATAGGTATGGTATTGGTAACTGTACTTTATGTTGTCAAAACAGCAAACAGCTTTTACAGTCCTCTTGAAATTATGTTTCATAACAGAATTCAGCAATGAAGACACCGATCTAATACATCGAGAGTGTCTCATAAAATGTAAAACACCGCGTAAATATGTAAGTCCAGGAGACTGTAAAATTCATGTCCCATTAAAGAGTTTACGGACGCCATAAAACGATAACTTCGGCGCCTTGCTGCAACATGTCTGCCGAACTTTCTACAGAATTTATAAGACTGGACCTTATTTATTATTTTATTAAATGGAACAAAAAAAAAGCACGAACGTCTTTTTGATTGCAGAGCGTTGATTTTTGTAGAGTTTGCACGAAAAATAAATTGCTTGTACACATATACGTAATATATCAAAGTTACGGACATACCTTATTAAGTCAACCCGTAACTAATCGCCTCCACAGCACATATCGCACGCCACAGATAGACGAAATTGGATTATGTGTAAATAAAAATATTTAGTATACGTAGTATACTATCCCTTAAATAGTTGAATGGGTTTCATTCTGTCTTTTAAACTTAGATTGTGATAGTACTAGTAATACGACAGTTAATAGACATAGTACTGTACTGTTATTAACATACACATACATACTAAGTATTTCTATGTGAAAGCAATCTTTTAATGGAACACCCATTGCAATATTTTGGATGCCATCCAGCAGCCCTTCGAATTTAATAATATTTTATGGCTCTTCAGTGGTTGGTATTGGTAGTATTGATACAATACTACATACGCCGAATCAATTTGTCTTTGGCGAAGTAGAACATTATTATTTTAGTCGTAACGCTGAAAATTGGTTGAGTTTTGTTATTATGATTTTGGTAGGTTGATCAGTGATCACTGATCATTGATGACTTTGCTGACACTTTGACAATTCTTTTATTACGATTTCATTGCAGCTCAAGTGGCAGCACCTTTCGTTTCACACACAGGTCAGCCAACTCAGTACTTCTTTGAATTATGAATGACAATAACGTGAGTGCACTAACGCTTAACAGGCGAACAAAGAACAGGGCTAAATTCCACGACTTTTCCCCTATAAATTGCCTTCACGCTAATTATATTGAAACAAATGATTGAAGTTTGCGAGTTAAGATTCTAGACCACGAGTCTTGTACATGTTATTTGCTAAATACATTATTCATCTTTCTAAATCATACATTCATATTTGTTATTTCTTTTATTGTTCAAGAAAAAAAATTGTATCTATTTATAACACATTAGAGAGCTTCATAAGTATATTATTAATTGCTGTATGGGAATTATTGCCTATTAACATCATAGAACCTGTGGTTTTAACAGTATCAAGTACCTAACAGTACATACATACTTACCTTGATATAATAAAAGGGAGAGAGGGTTCTAAAAAGGAGATTGTACGGCGGATTCATTTTCAAATTCAAATTCAATCATTTATTTGGCACGCAAATAAAAATTAATAAAAAAAATAAACTTATTAAAGACCAATTATGTTTTGCTAGATTTGATTCAATCTGCATTGGTATTTGCATTCGAGAAAAAAGATGCACTTTCACATCGATATTAAAAATACCAGCTGCTTACGAACTAGAGCTGGCTTGGCTTTATAATGTTTCAAAAAAAAATACTTAGGCTATTAAAAATAGTTCTTAAACAGCACTGTGAAAAAGTCTCCATTTTGATAACCAAGATTTAAATTAAATTCCAGATAATGTTAACAGATTTGAGTAACGTTATATTATTTTGCTTTAAACCCCAAAGAGATTTTTTGCACGTTGGTGTTGTTTACTAACAACTGCATTAGCTGTAGTGCATACGTATTGAGGGAGGGCGGGCTTTGCATTCTGCATTTGCCTAAACTAATACTCAACGCGGTTACGGTTAGTGTGGTTTAGTGCCTGCATCAGCGTCTCTTAGCGAAAATTAAAAAAAAATTTTTTTCGTATAATGAATAATGGATTTCTGCAAAGTAACGCCTGATTCCAACAATTAAATTCGCATTAAAATAATTTATCGCAGTAGCTTTCTAATAAATAAGGTAGATTTCCACCAAAATTAGACTAACGGCGCGTCAAGCAGCATTGCTATTGGAATCCCTAGAGCCAGCCTGCGCTACACAGACCGACGTACGGATGGACCGCCTAATTAATGGCACCCACGCCGTCGATGCTGCCATCCCACTAATTGAAACTGGACTTCCTAAACATGCAGCCAGGAGGGCTATTCACGCAAATAAAATAGTCAAATTACAGTTTCTAGCATCAAAAACCGGGCAAGTGCGAGTTGGACTCGCGCAGAATTCCGTACAAACAAAGGTTTTTTCACTTATTTACGGTTTTCGGATTTTTCCTAAAATTGTGCTATACCTTCCTTCTTGCATTTCATGATTCTGGATCTTTAGGAAGTAATAAGTTTTGCTTCTCAAAGTGTTAGAAAATTAGGCTAAATGGCCGTATCTTTGGATTGTGTTGACTTAGAAGCTAAATTTTTTCCAGCTTCTAGGTACAACCGCAGATATAACTGTTTGATGTTAATTTTAACCTGATACTTCCACGATTTCCTGAGAAAAGGTGTCTTCTTGGCAGAAAGATGGACAGACATATTGACAACAAAGAGGTACGGACTACAGAACCCTGAAAATTTTATATTCCTGTCATTTTCTCGTGGGGATGTTTGACAATTACAGATCGAATAAAACTGTAATATCGAAAATTTATTGAAATAAAACACGGAAATAGGCCTTCAGAAGCTAAAATAGCAGAGTAATTTCAGACATTTTGTGATTTTAACGGATGTAATAAAGCCAGGATTCCTCGGCGAGTTTGTTAAACAGGTAAAAGTGTCAAACCTCGTATGAAATAAAAAATATATATATTAATCCCTCTCACGCAGATATGCTGTTTGGGTTCGAATTTCCAGTTAGGGAAATACAACCTGTCAATTAACATTTGACGACCGTCTTGGTTTGCGCTCTGGACTACAAAACCAGAGATTGCGGGTTTAAATCCCGCAAGTGTCTTTTTGTGTGATGAGCACGAGCAAGCAGGAGCAAATCATGGATGTTTATAAGTATGTCTATCCGTTATCCTTGTCGCCATAGCACAAGCTCACGCTTATTTGGGGCTAGGAGATTGGTGTTTGTTGAGACAGCAAATTGCTCTCAAAAGTATTCATATTAATGCTGTATTCTGAATTTTGCTGTGGCTTAAGCTGATCCTAAAGCAATAGCTAAAATCTGATGTTCTCCCAATTCGCTGCGCAAGTATGATTAGTTCGCGCCATTTTGACTATCCGAGTTTAAACCGATATATCGAAAATAATCTCGATTCTACCGATGCCACGGTCGATTCGATACTGATAGATTACTCAATAATTCAGTTTATCAATTACACGGTTATTTTATTTTTTTGATGAATCTTTCTTGTCGTAGTTAATTCAGTTTTACGGATTATAAAATATTGTTATTAGTTCAAGATGGTAATAAAACTTTATGGTCATGGGAATTCTATAATAATAATGGGAATGATATAAAAATAAACATGCATTATTGTAATGCCCTAAAGAGAAGTAACGTTCTTTGTCTTATACCTAGGCTTTCCAATGCCATGAAATTAAACAGTGTTTTAAAAATAATCTTAACACATACTCGTAGCCAGACCAAAAGCAGATGCTTTGTTAAAAAACCTTTTTTTAAATATGTTAACCTCTCATGTTTTCATCACACTTCTTTCTTACCTACTGAATAGGGATTGTCTCACGACCAACCCGTGGAATAGGATCAAAAAATGTCTAATCTATAAGAATCTCACTCATCCATCAAAACTAGTAACTAATCGACAAGGCTTATTTTAGTCGCACTAAGCTACTTAATTATCTCTGGACACAATTCGGAAGGCTAGTCTGAAACAAGCCACACGTGTAACCAGAAGACCCTGACCACAGGTATTGGTACTATTAGACTTGAAATTCACTTGTAAGAGAATTCGAGAAGGTATGATATTCTGGACGGATTCCTATGAAGACTTCAGGTGCTCTGACGGTTTTTAATATAAAGTTATTTAGTTGGCTTCTCTATTTAAGTGAAATAGCTTGAACCTGTCAAATCTACATTATTATCGCACAGCTGAGATTTGTTTATTTTACTAGGAACTGTATTTAGTGAAGGGTCATTAAAAAAAACATACCGAAGTACCACCTCAAAAGCCTGCCTCTATATTCCCTTGTTTTGTCTGTATTTTTAACGAACTTTCCCAATAATTAGTGTTAATGCATGCTCTCTACAAATGTCTGGCATCCATTAACAGATGCAGGGTTGTCAGCTCCGCTTTGGTTGAGAAGAGTGTATGTCATTACAAATGATCAAAAAGATATTTCACATTTTGAATGCGTATGCAAACTATGGACAATAATGAGGTTGCTGATGGTTGCTTGAGGACAATACAATGTTTTGACTCAGTGTTTCTCTAAATCAAAATCGTCAACTTAAAGCAGCCTTAGTATTTTAGCTTTAAATATTAAAGTTTATCATCGTTATTTTGTCATTTAATACTATTTAGAATACCAAAAGGTTAAAGCAACTGTAAACGCTGCATAAAGTAACTGTGGTCACGTTGTGATCTTTTGTTTTGACATTCCATTTACAATCTTATCTAGATGCATTAATAATTTCTTCCATATTTAAAGACTTAAGGCGGTCAATAATTTGAATAAATGCACTGGGTATCGGGTTTTCTCGGCGATTTATTTTGTCACTCCAGTCCAGTGGTCATAGAGTTTTATGAATAATTTCTGTTGAATCGCGTACTTAGCAACCCTACAAGTTAACCGCGTCTGTTGTATAATGTGTTCGGCTCTAAATGGTTCGCATAACGGTCTCAGCCATTGCCGACGACCTTTGACTGCCTATACTGTTGTGGGTATTGCTCATATGTAGCACAGACACCCCTAAATTGTATATTTGAACTGGAAATGTTTCCGATTTGTACGGGACTTTCATTCCCGACGAATACTTTGACCATCGAGAAAAAGTTCATTTAAAATCTTTAAGAGAGGTACTTGTGGTGCAGTGGCGGCAGCGCTTTGGTAGTGATACCAAAGTTAAGCAACCCACGGCGCGGTCGTGATTGGATGGGTGACCATTCCGACCATTTGAGTGACGTCCATGACAAGCATCTCCGTGCTTCGGAAGGCACTAACGTGCCGCAGCAGTTAGTTAGTAAGCGGCTAATATCTGTTGGTATTAGTCGTTAAGCCTAGTTAGATGCCATAGGGCGGCTTGATAACATCTGACAGTAAGATTTGTCACTTACCTTACAGACACTCCTCCACCAATCCACACTGAGCCCGCGTGGTGGAGTATGGCTCGTACCTCCTCATAGTTGAGGTGAGGCCTTTTCCCAGCAGTGGGATATAATATATAGGCCGACTTTTATTAAAAGACTCACGTAGAGCAAATGAGTAATTGATGATTGCGTGAGTTTTTAGAATAACAAATTCCGTACGCAAACTGCAAAGAGGAAGAAAGAAGATCACAAAGAGGCCTAATAAGTGTTGAAAAGGTCGCAATTGTTCAGAAAAGTGTAGATCCAGAGTATGATTAGAAGCAATTAAGAAAATTTCGTTTCCTTAATTGGTCATTGGTTTAAATGACGCCCCGAAGAATAAATTATTTGAATGTAGGTACCACTGAACTACAAGCAACGAAACGAAACTGTACAGTGAATGCTTAGAATAATAACACAGGTGTTATTATTCTGAGAGTGAATGTATTTTAACATATTTTTTTATTTTGCTTATTATCCAAATTATTGTCGTAATGTGTGAATTACACACTAGCGGTTTTTTATTAGTACAATAAACATTTCACACGGTTCATTCTACGGTTTTTATAACAGTAACTGAGTTATGGTTTTCGTTATAATATTGTTATTGTTTGACGTCATACAAGTAAACTCCGTTATTGTTTGTTTTAAAAGCCTTTTCATAAAGTTGGGATCGGTCAAAATTAAGCATGATAAGGTGCCCAAGGTACCTAACTCGGATAAAGTTTCTCAAAAAAGTGTGCTTTGTATGTTCAGT
Organism: Pyrausta nigrata; assembly: GCA_949316185.1. NCBI lineage: Eukaryota > Metazoa > Arthropoda > Insecta > Lepidoptera > Crambidae > Pyrausta > Pyrausta nigrata. Next base: position 5,192,662 of record OX438941.1, on the reverse strand, counting down.
GATCATTATTTCTTTACTTTAAGTAGGTACATAAGTGTTATCAGAGTATACATACAGAATTACAGACACAAAATATGTATCTGTTAGTTTTTTGAAACCGTACACATTATTTTATTAATCATCTCTCACAAAATCATTCTATCAGGCTTGTGCAATTTTATCGTCCCCAATATCCTTATCAAGTTAAAGAACCGTGTTGATTTTAATTAGCGCCGAATATCTTCTCTGATTTTATCGTGTCACTGACAAGCCCCAAGGCCCCGGATGCGTCGCCATGTTGGCTCGCTCGGTCGTGACGCACTTCCGGTGAAGCAAGCGGCGCGGGCTCAAACAAAACAGGTTGAATTTATTTAATCAACCAAGGATGTGTGCAACTGCACCACAGTTGAGATATCCGTTTCTAGCAGTTGTAATCTCTCTCGGTACCACTAAGATTTTAAATAGTTTAACTTACGCTACGCTTTTTAAAAATATAATGGTGAGGAAAAATGTCGTAAGCAAATAGGTCGGTTAAATTGGTAGTTTTTATAAGGAATTCAATAAACTAGAAAAGCGCTATTTGCTTTTATTACTTAGGCTCCGCGCAGATGGGCTACCGACCACAGCCACCACCCGGTGGCTGTCGCGCGCTACGCCCTTTGGTCCTTCGCAAACTAAGGTGGCCGCTACAATTGACACTCACCTGCTAGATCTTTTGACAGATGTTTGTCAAAATGGAGAATCGTCGCCACCGGTGGCGTGTCGCAGTCTGAGTCGTCGCCAGTGGACGCCACTCGGTTAACGTGTGCGGCGACTCCATACACATCGTTTCAAAAACAATGTAAACAGCTGTGTGTCGCTAGCCACCGGTGGCTGTGGTCGGTGGTCCCTCTGCGCGGATCCTTACTATTCATAGAAATCCTTAAGAAAATGTCGACAAAAAATAACCTAAAAAAATGCGCAACAAGGAGCTCAAATTATAAATTATCCTATGATCAAGCAAATTATTTGTTTACCACTAAAATGAACTGCTTATCTCAAATCTACGCCAACTAAGTAAGTCATTGATATGCTATCCGAACCAGATCCATAACTACAAGGCGGAGGCAAACTATCAAGACGGGTTCCAAACGAGATGTTTACCGAAAATAAAAGTAATAAGTGAATGAGAATGATGATAGTAGGGTTGCCGCTTTTTTTGAGCCTTTGTTGTTTTGAGCTTTTAATTAGAAAAGATATAGAGACAATTGGTTGCTTAGGTAATTATTTTTATTTTTTCTTTCTGGTTGGTTTCTTTTCTGTAAACGAAAGTTGAAGAAAAATAATAATTAGGTATGTAATTCTTCTTACTGTGTCTTAGATAACTAACTACAAAATTGACTGTAAATTAAATAGACATCTAAAAATGTAAAGCTGTTCCAAATTTAAACCTGACCCATTTTGACGACAGGTAAAAAGTAACGTGCTCCTAAACTACAATATTTATTTAGTAATATGTTTGGCATTTTAAATCCGTACTATGTCTTATTTGCATAGTAAAAAACTGCACAGGAAGAAGAGTTTTTGTCCAATGCAAATCTTACAAAGCACATCCTTGCGTCACATTCCACCTGTCATTCCGGTTTGACTGACTCGCCAACCCTGGAAGCAATTGGGCAGTGCGTGCAGCCAACGCGAGCGCAACCGGCCCTCGAGACTTGTATTAAACCAAATTACTTACAAAATTACCCCATCAATCCACACAAACCATTTCCGACCATAAATTCTCATAACAAAGTGCAATTTCGAAGGACAAGTTCCCGTAGAATTTGCATGAGCCATATTTTCTTTGGGAAATTAAATGAAGTTAAACATGAATCTTATAAAGTAGCGGACCTAATATGATCCCTTAGGAACACCGTCTGCTTTATTGTGGTTTATTTTTCATACATTATCTCGCTGCTTTTGACGTTAGGCTCATATTAAGTTTCATACGTTATAAGTAGAAAAATGCGGCTTTATAGTTATTTGGCTTTAACCTTTGTTAGAAGATTGAATACCCATTATTATTTTTGAATAACCGTAAGATCTTTTTACAATAAGCAGCTGGTTCTTGATCAACTGAATGGTGTCGACCAGTCGTACCACGAACAAGGCCATTCAAATGACATTATAATATGATTAAGCCATCTCTGTAAATTATGATTTATAGCGCATATTCGTTAGTTCATGTAAGCAGTAAATATTAGTTCCAACATATTCAGTTCCCTCGCGAGTTCATTTCCTGCGGGTCGAACCCGAGGTTCGCAGCGTTCCCGTACAAACGACACCTCGTCTATAATGCTAGAGCCAAAGACATAAAAGATAAGCGATTCTTTAAATAAAAAGACCATGAACTGATAATTAGATGGTTTATTAATTTAATTTTTATTAATAGGCAGACAAATGACCGTAATCACGCATTCTGACCTGACGGTAAGCGACGATGCGGCCGAAGATGGGTCATGATGTGACAAGTGTGTACTCGTCAGACAAGGCATGTATGACTAGTAACAGCCTATAAACTCTTTTCTTAAAGGATTCCAGATCTAATTGTACTTCCCTTTACTTACATACTAGCAGTTCCCCGCGACTTTGCCCGCGCTCAAAGTCGGATTTTCTATACAAACTTACATTCCCCATTACACCCCCTGATGATTTTATATCGCGACAAAAAGTAGTCCATGTCCTTTCCAGGGTCTCAAACTATCTCTGTACCAAATTTTATTTGAACCGATCCAGTTGTTTCGGAGCCTATTCAATACAAACAAACAATCAAATCTTTCCTCTTTATAATATTAGTGTAGACTTAACTGTGCGTGGTCTGAAATAAAGAGTTCTATGTGTCTATCTGGTTTAACTAATTTTAACCCCTCAATTTCCGGCGGTACCTACTAAAAGCCGGTAATAAGGTCACTTTAGGATATCAAGTTGGAGAAGCCTTTTAAAGCCTATATGCAGGTGTGAAAGTCCTGCGGCTGATTACAATGAATTGAGAGGTTCGATAGTCATACTCAACTGAGTTTTTTTTGTTCCATAAGAAAGATATTAGTCAAACTGCTAGTGATAAAATTATTTGTAATATTTAAACTATGAAAATCTACTTACGATTTTCCCGCTTCCTACAAAAAGCCTGTGTTATTTTTAAATTTGCCATTTATTCTGTGCTAATAGTTGCTGGTAGGTACTCTGAATATACACATAAATTTACTCGTAAATAAGTTAGTTGGATTTTCTTACAACTTGTTCCACACAGAATGCGTGCACGCGTCTAACATTTATATAGGATTGACGATTTTTGTGCGAAAACTTGATAAAAAATCGCCTGACGACGGCATGTCATCTATTACTTTACGGGTCATATTTAGGGAGATTTCATGAATAATGCGATTCAATTTTTTACGCAATAAATTAAACAATATAAGTAGTATTTAAAAAAAACGTGTTAATGTCAAATATATGAATTCCGTCTTCCTGAATTTTGGAGTACCTACTGTGGAATTAACTATACTAAATTGCCATTGTATTCTATCTGGTGAAGCCCTCTTACCGCAAACCACATCAGTGTAACCCTCCGGAACGGGTTCGCAGCAGCCCAGAGTAATCCTATCTATCTAAAAGTACCTCTAAAAACTGGCCAAGTGCGAGTCCTACCATTAACTTACAAAATTAGACAATATAGGCAAAAAAACACGTTTGTATGGGAGCCCCCCTTAAATATATATTTTTTCATTTTCATTTAAGTATTTATTTTTAAAGTGAAATAAAACATATTATTCTGTGAATATTTTAAGCCTCTACTTTTTGCCATTATAAATATCAAGCAAAAAATTGGCGAAAAATGCATGTTTTTGTATGGGAGCCCCCCTCAAATATTATTATCATTTTGATTTAATTATTTATTTTCAAAGTACGCATTCAAAGTACTCCCTCAATACGCATGCACTACTGCTAATGCAGTTGTTAGTTACCAACACCAACGTGCAAAAAACTTCGACGCGTTTCGCCACTCCACGCGGTATCCTCAGGAGATGTGGTCGCCTCGGCTGAGCACGGACGACTGAAACTCCTGCACTGGACCCTGGACTGCAGTAAAGCGGCTCACAAAGTCTATAGCATTAGCACGTGGGTAAGCAAAACAAACAAGCTACATTGCTTATGTCAGCTGACGAAAAACAACGTAAAAGGACCGAAATTACCTTCCCATTCATTATTCCCATCTCCAACACGTTGCTTCACCCATATTTTTTTTGCTTTTTTCATCCAGATGGCGTTATTAACGTAACTAAAAAAGCAGTCAAATAATTAAAGTATGCAATAAGAAAGATGTCACCTTTCTCTTTCTCTCGTTGCTGAATTCTACAGTAAAACTGCAATGATATAGAGTTGCATGAAATAAAATACAAGAATAGAGCCTCAGAGTGCTTTATCCGTTCTTTTGCACACGACACAAATGCCTAAAGAATGCTGGTGAAATTCTAATAAAACACACTCTGTGAAATCACGAGTTGAACAAAGCCTACGGGTAATATTCACGAATCCTTAATTCGGCCATGGATTAGGGTCGCCACTTACTATTTGAATTAGTAAATTTTAAAAACTTTTTCTTTTATATGCTTAGGCTAATTATGTAAACCAAAAAACTGTCTTAGTGTAGAGGTCCGTGCTCCGGACTACAAAACCAAAGGTTGCGGGCTCGAATCCCGCGAGGGGAGTTTGTGTGATGAGCACGAGCATTTGTACTGAAGTCAGGGATGTATAAATTTATATAAGTGTATCTATTCGTTATTCTAGTCGCCATAGCACAAGCTCACGCTAAGTTTGGGGCTAGGTGATTGGTGTGTTTGTTGAATAAATTTATTTAAAAAAAATACGCGTGTAGAGTAGGCAACCTTCGCGTAATTTTTTATATAAATTTTAATTATGAGTTTTAAATTTTTTTCTTTGTCTTCTTTATTGAGGTATTTTATTTATCTTACTGTGGCAGCCGTCATGTTTCTAGAAAATAAATATGATAATACATTGAAATGGGAGTGGTGAACATTGACATGGTTTGGGTAAAAAAAAAACAACAACAACCGCTATACGGACACGCAGTATATTTAGAAAAAGAGTCGGATAAATATACAGTAATGATCCAACCCTAGCTCGTAGGGGATGTGGAGGATAATCCCTGCTCTAATTTGTCAAGCTTGGCGGAATGTGTACCCGTACGCCCGATAGATTTCTACACCAATAGTAGAATTATGGCAGTCGAAGCAGACAACATTCAAACTTTTACATTGACACTTATTAAATTTAGTTCATATAATATATATAACTAAATGTAAATCAAATTTCACTTACAAAAATTAATCGACTGTGTCATCCGGTGGGACTCGAACCCACGTCCCTTCGCTATCCGGGCGAGTGCTCTTACCAACTAAGCTACGGAGGACGTTAGTCAGTCGACGAATTTTTGCAAGTGCTTGCTACGCCAGAATTAAAATTAAATTAAAAATTCGTCGGCTGACTAACGTCCTCCGTAGCTTAGTTGGTAAGAGCACTCGCCCGGATAGCGAAGGGACGTGGGTTCGAGTCCCACCGGATGACACAGTGGATTAATTTTTGTAAGTGAAATTTGATTGAATTTCGTAAAAACTTGCAAATTAATTGCTTAAGTTATAAAAATATAATAACTATTATAAATATACTTAATATTTAGTTCATTTCTTCACTCTTTAAAATTTTGTCCTAAGTTTTTGATCTGGGCGGTAGCTATTAAGAGGAATCATCATGTGAGCACACTGGGCAATAACTTATTAGATAGTTTGGGCCTTACGAGGCTAAATAATCGTTAAAAACTATTTGTATTGGGCTAACCCCAGCTTAAACAAATGTCACACTGAAATTCTAAACGTAAGCAAAACATTAGTTGTAACTTTTCTAAGTATGCACTCTGCATATCTAACATTCAAGTACTCAGGTATTTTCGAAAAAATCCTGTAAAATCTATAGGCCTGTGTATTTTCATTTCACCTACTTTCACGCGCTTGTTTTGGTACTTAATTATATTATTTAGAATGATGTACTATGATACTTTCTTAACTAAGTTATTAACGATATTTATGGTGTTTCTGATATACGATAGTTTCCTTACCTTAATAATAAGTAGGTAGTTACAGTTTTTTATTTCATGTCGGGATTGGGAAGCCTTACGATGGATTTGACAAAAAGAAATATCTTGTGACCAACTTCCTTTCCCAGTATTGAGTGTCCAAGAGCTTCTTTGTGGCTTGACCCAAATCGTCATTGTCTTATATAATGTTATTTGATATATTTTTTTTAATTTTTAGGGTTCCGGTGCCAAAAGGAAAACCACGTATCCGGTCTGTCTTTCCATAGTCCCTAAGTATGTTACATAGCCAACTAAAAGTTCCCCATAATTCTCCTCGAATTTCCCACAAACTTTACTTCACCCCCTTATTGTTGTAAGCTTATCGCGACAAAAAGCAGCATATGTCCTTATCAGGGTCTCAAACTTCTTGTACCAAATGCCTATCAGCTGCAGGGAGGAGCTTGTATCTTATGTCCTACCTACGACACAGGCCTTTTCCTATTTTCCAACTGACAAGTGCTGCCCGACAAGTTCATGCCCGCCTACGACGCTCAAGACGTGGGGGGGGAGTAAATGCCAATCACACTCAACTGTCATAGAAATCCCCTTGCTATAACACCATCCGTCTTCGCTAACATCTGGCATCATGCCTCGCCTCCCGCAACTCTGGCGTCCGCCGTACATTACTCCACCCAGGCAGGCCTGTGTATCTCCCCGCGTAGGTAGCAGAAACGTACCTACGCGCGGCGACCCTTACTTAGGGGCTAAAACAAGTTGCGTGTCGCTACCGGCCAGCGACACGCTCGCGCATTTTTTTCACCGGCGGCCGCGCGGCTACGTTGCTGGCTGGACGAGAATGAATGAAGTACTAGAAAGAGGCGCTACATGGCGTTAGAAGCTTCTCGTAGCAGTCAACCCTATCGCGTCGCGTGATATTACGTCACTGAATAGGTTTAGTGTATTATTAATCATATTCCAGAGCAATAAGTATGAAATTATCTTGCAATGGATTTTTGTAGGTGTCTACACGAAAATGTGCTTGACTCTGAGGCGAACTATTGAGTAGACATTTCTTTGAATACAATTACTAAGTCATACTTCTGTACGAAGTACTAGTACTTATTCTGTGACCCAGGTAATAATACCGACAGTCTAGAGGTACTATTACAAATAACAGTAACAACGAATATCTAACAAGACCTCCAAACTCCCAAATTGTATATATACCCTTGAATAAATACTCCTTTGCTATTCATAACAAGAGGGATTGTGCCGCCCTCTATCTGAGTGCTCCTGAACCCCCACTTGACTTTAGGAGGGCTCTTGAAATATACGAGTATCCTCGACGATCACCCGCGAATTTCTAGAACTATCTTAGCCGAGTTACAAATATAGATAATACATAATTATTAAAAAACAAAAACCCCACTGCAATACTTATTATATTTTTGAAATTGTATTTTCACTAGCTATCATCTGATACCAATATTGCTATGGTAAGGAAAGACATCACCCCTTTTTTTTTGCATTTGCGGGCGCTATTTAAAAAAAATGTAGCCTTTGTCACAGTCGCTCCACTGTCATTGCCTTATCTGCCACATCCTGGATCATGGTCACCGGAACCTGGGCCCTTCTTTTTTGCGTTGCAAGTTAGGCGGTGCTGGTCGATTAATTGTTATAGTTCCACTTACACACCACTCTAGCTCTGATAAATAGTTCTAATATTCTATATAGTCACAGAAAAAATATTCTAATTATAACTTTTATAAGTCTATACTAATATTATAAAGAGGAATGATTTGTTTGTTTGTTTGTTTGTTTATCTGCATCGAATAGGCTCCGAAACTACTGGATTGAATCAAATGAAATTTGGCACAGAGATAGTTTGAGACACTGGGAAGGACATGGGCTACTTTTTGTCGCGATATAAAATCATCAGGGGGGTGAAATGGGGGATGAAAATTTGTATGGAAAATCCGACGTTTGGCGCGGGCGAAGTCGCGGGGAACTGCTAGTTTTAAATAAGAAACCAAAAATGTGCACACGGGTAGGATTTGAACCCACGACCTGTGGTTAATCGGGCCGACGCTCTTACTCGTACATTCCGAGCTTCCGAATTTATAACTTATAAAAATAAAATATCGTGTTAAAAGATATTAAAACTATCGAAATATTATTATTATACGCACACCAGTATTTTGAGGAAAAATTTATTGAAAATATTAGGTGCTTGAGTAGCACTTTTGTAAAATTATGTAGAGAAATTTCAATAAAGTCTCTCTTTATTACATTCTGACAGCTGCTTTGCTGTATCTAGCAAGGCATTCCTTTCAATTCGCAATATTCATTCATCCATTCTTCTTTCGTTGATGTTATTGTAATAAGTAAAGCCTTTTTCGTTGCAATTTTCTTCAACATCAAAATTAATTTTAACACGTTCAACGCCAAGGCATTATCTATAGTGTTTACATAACACAATGTGTTATTTTAATTATAACCTACCTACACTGTTAAACAAACTAAATGTGACAACTGGCATTCGAGACTCTAAAACAAACTGTACCAGAAACTGATTGATGAAGAATTTTCTTTGTTTTGATTTAACTTGAAAATTGTAAATAATTTATTAGGTAGGCATACTTTTGAAGTATCGCAATTTCAGTTGTAAAAGATAACTCAAGAGTTTATTACTTTAAGAAAGTTAAAACGCTTGTTTATTGAGTAAATTGATATTATTCACTTATGAATATTTATAACGTCTGACAAGGCGTATAAAATATTATGATTAGCTGGCGCTCGGCTTAACTGGTCCAACCGCTGTAGATTACCGCGGCACTTAATATACTCTTATTCTCAATGAAAGTGTTAAACTTATAAAGAGCTACTTAATCTTATTTTAGGACATTGCGGCTTATAAGCTATAACTTATGTTTTCTTTTTAATTTTGGCACAAAAAAATGAGTAACGCTGCTGGCAGCATCCTGGGAACCTTACCACAAGGACCCTTTTTATAATTTTAATTTCGTCTTGCAGTTATAGAAACGAATGAAATATAAAAAGTCATGAGCCGTTTCAAAGCGAATCTTGGCACCACAATTTTTTGTCGTAACCTACCTTTCGATAATAAATTGTATTGAGTGACTGGACGCTTTACTAACACCTTGTGATTTTCTTTTAACGGAACCCGTAATCTTTACACTACTTTAGCCATTTCGATAAAAGCTACACTAAAAATTACACGTCAAAACTATTAAGACGATAAAAATGGCCACTCCAGTTTGTACGATTCATTCTCACGCAACGCAAGCTTTAAGAATAAAGGCTAGTGTAACGTTAGCTAGAACGTTATTGATATCGATAAGTTTAACGAAAAAATGAATGTAAAGTCATGACGTGACATCTTAAAACGTTTAAAATGACCGATGCTTGCAATATCGACCCTTCCTTTGAAATAAGAAAACATCTTAAATCCTGTATGTATGCATGCACCTTATTGTTTTCAATTTATAGATGCGATTTTAATAAACCGCAAAAATTGACGAATGAAAATATAATTGATATCGATGCTTTTGATTATTTTGGCAACAACCGATGATCGATACGTTGCCCATTGTACTACACTACCATGGCCTAATCTGCAATAAAGGCACTTAGACATAAATCTACTCGCCTCTGTTTCCGCAATCATTGGACAAATTACATGGCCATCATTCCGCCAGATTAACTTGAGCTCTCGGCTATCATCAACGTCGTACGGCTTCTCGATCAAGAGTACCTGCAGCGAGGGATGTGGAAGGTCTACGGCCCTGGTCGTAATATGGATTGCTCCCTTTCAGGATGGACAATGCGTTGAATGGGACCCACACACAAAGGCCGAAGCTGAAATCCACTAAACGTGACGATTGGGCCTTTGATGTCCAATTTTTCTGCGGATTACATTTCGACAACAAAGCAAATGCATAAAAGTACAAAATATTTTATCCATTTACCGTCAAAGTTGTAAAAAATTACATCAATTTTCAAATTTTTTTTTTTACTAGTAATCGTCTTGAAACGATGTTAGGTTAATAATGACTGATCATTTCTTAACCTGCAGGGACTCAGTTTATCAGTGAGCCAAAAACAACATCATAAAATGAAATAATACAATGAAATACGGTAAGTAATCAAATTAGAGTAAACAAATATTATCATCGCCAGAAGGCTCCAAGGCAAAGTAATATCTCTCCAGAGGGTTTATTAACTTATTGTAAAATAACGTACCACTTGTTTTCCTTGGTGAAAGGTAACAATATCTTTACTTTCCTTATTTTTTAGGAGCAAATTTCAATTTTATCTGTTTTCCCTTTGATTTTTACGAGCAAATGGTTCTTTGGATAATTCGTGATTTATATTCGTATGGTCCTTTAGAATTACCGATGGAGTTACTTACTGTTTGCGTATAGCATTTCTTTCTTTACCCGACTGCGGAAGGAGAGTTATGTTTTTGAGAGTATGTATGTATGTATAATTGTTTGACACGCCCTACAGCCCAAACGGCCAGACAGAGGCTTTTGTCATAAAGGGTGTCGTTGAATTTGTCAAAATTGTGGTAAAGACATACACATAGAGATATATACATTCAAAAAATGGCGCTCGCAAATGGAAACAAAGGGTGGAGAGGGCGTTGTTTATTTCCTTACCAAAGCAATGTGGGTATTAAATGAAATCCAGTAAAAAGACTATTCCAAAAATATAATAACTTTTGCAGTCGGGTGTTTTGTTTTTTCAATAATTATGATTGCTTATTTGAAGCAGTGTTCTAAAGATTTTTACTTTATGTTTATAGGTCTGATTAGTTACCCTTAAATGGTAAAGTATGAAGATCGTAATTAATGATCATTCAACTGATTCAATAGTCCGTTACAAATCTGGCTAACTATCATATCAGCCTATTGCAGTCCACTGCTGGACATAGGCCTCCCCAAGACGGCGCCAACTTTTACGGTCCTCCGCTTCTCGCATCCAGCCACCACCGGCTACCTTCCTCAGGTCATCGGTCCACCTAGTAGGGGGGCGTTGGACACTACGTTTCCCGAGACGTGGTCTCCATTCGAGAACCTCCCTACTCCATTGCCGTCGGTTCTGCGACAGACATAACCAGCCCACTGCCACTTCAGCTTATTGCACCTCTGAACGACATCTATGACTTTCGTCTTTTGGCGGATGATCTCGTTTCAGATTGTATTCCTAAGCGAGATCCCCAGCATAGACCGTTCCATAGCTCGCTGAGCGACATGCAATCGGTGGGCCAGCTTGACTGTCAAGTTCCACGTCTCGGCTAACTATAAAACTGTACAAACGTCATCATCCTCATAAACTTAAAGCCAAGCCCTTGTCGGTGGAGTAATCACCATTCTTGTCTTTTGTTTGCTTGTATATTGGTTTCCTGACACCACATGTACAGTACAAACCTGTACGAGTAATATGTATTTTCAGACAACACAACGCGAAATCATGAGAAAAGTTAAACCTAAAATGCCTGTGTGTAAAATATCCTAGTTTTACAAGAAAAATGTTACAAAGTATCTCTGTAGGTAACTTTTATAACCACTGAGACCTCTTGCACGGCACGTAGAGGGATGATATTCCCGTAATACCCTCTTAGAGGCTCTTACGGATTAAAAGCTTCATCTGTGCTACTTCCGTCTGAATCTGCACATTACCTGAAGAGATTTTACTGTAGAAGGGTTGATTTTATTGCTGTTTCAGTTGTTCCACTATTTGGATAGTCAAATACGCAAGTATTGATAATAGTAAATTTAATATTCATCTTCATTGACGAAAACCTAAAGTGCTTATCCATACTAATATTATAAATGCGAAAGCGTGTGTCTGTCTGTCTGTTAACTCTTGACTGATAAAATATAACTACCTACATATTCTGATATCTGAATAAATATCAAACACAAATGAATGCGTTGAAATTTCAAGCCTTATCTTTGGTTTTCCTGCGTTTAATATTTCCCGGCTTATCCAAATACATTGTGTGAGCTCCCCCGAAGGTGTTAAATAACGGTTACAATATTAGCTCTGGGCCCGAGGTGATTTAAGCCGGGTTCACACCCTACGGAAATTCCACGCGCCATATTCGTGATAAAAAATGCTTACATTTCTTTGGGATTTACGAAGGATTAAATATTTGAAAATTATCATTTTAATGAGTAGGTATTAGAAAATTCAGGTCAGTGAGTATTTAATTTGTTTACACTAAACTATACTTTTAAGGTGCCAACAATTTTAACAAAAACAAAGATTTAGTACAAACACTAATTCACAAAAAAAATATTGTCTTGTTTCATATTTACCTTAATCTTAGTCTTCTGAGGCCCTACTCCGTTGGATGACGTCCGTATTATCGAGTCTAGCCATCACGCTCGTTCGCGTTGTCATTGTGGCGTGCGTGACAGGGACGGCTACAATCGTAACTACGGACATCGTCAACCGGAGTACGGCCTTCGGTCACCACACTGTTATGTTTATTTTATAATAATAATAAATTGTTTCAACAAACGCACCAATTACCTAGCCCGGAACTAAGCGTGAGCTTGTGCTATGGTGACTAGGATAACGGATAGACATACTTATATACATTAATAAACATCGATGGCTTAGGTACAAATGCACGTGCTCATCACACAAACATTTGCCCTTCGCGGGATTCGAACCCGCAACCGACTGGTTTAGAAGTCCGGGGCAATTTAACACACTTCTTCATGAAAATCCTGAAACTCCCACGTTTTAAAGTCGTATAAGTGTTTGGGGGTTTTATAATAGCATGTACCTACCTGTTTTAAAAAAAAGCGTATAATGAGCAGGTATGTCTGCTGTGTAAACCCCGCCCAAGGTACACGGCAGACCTTTGCCCTCTTATTTCTATTCAATCGCGCCCTCTTTGATTCACGTCACCACACAAAAGACAGCCTTTTGTTGCCAGCTTATCTGCTAAAATACGTTTCGTTACTTACAGATTAGAATGTGTGATGTGCTGGGACTATGGCAGGTTTATACACGGTAACCCGACAGATTTAACCCACCTATTTTAGTGCTTATGTGGACAAAAGAAGTAATACAAATATTGCTGTATAAAGTCTAATTTTAGATATATAAAATTATTTTGATCATTCACAAGTTGAAAAATCTCAAGGGTCCCACGGCTTGATAATGTGACGTAACCGCGGTAATCTGACGTTTGTGATCTTGAGCTTTTAAATAATCAAGTGTAATATTTACTTCATACTACTCGCCTTTTATAGTATCTTGTCGAAGTTTTCTTTTTCACTCCTTAGATTAAGGATTCGTTCACAAGAAAGGTATTGGTTTTTTTTTTATTCCAGAAATTAATTAATATGTCAGTATTAGACCCATGTTGATATGAAATTATTAAGCGTAATGTCATCAGAAATCCGTGGTTAACATCTGTCGGGTTACTCTTTTCCCACAGTTTAGAAGACAATATCACTTACCACTTCATTTGTGTAAAAGCTTGGAAATTTTAAACTGAACACCTGGAACCGGATAAGGTTATCTCTCGTGGGTATAGAAATGTTTGTAAGTACGGACGCCAGCACTCCAAAGTTGCACCACAGAATAAATAATCTGTGGTATCTAATGCAGTTGTGATAGGGGTGATTTTTGAACAGAAATGTGTAGTCTAACTAATGTAGTGGCCACTGTACACCACGTCCAAGCTTACGAACACGATCCTGCAAGAATGCGTATTAATCTATTGTAATATGTAACTGGGGTTAAAAGAACAATCACTGTGTCCAGTTATTGTCATCCATCGTAATAGTCATCGTGTCCATCAATACTGTCAATCAGTCATTACTAGTATAGTCATTGTTTCAGGATGACGTTACTTTCCGTGATATCCTATCTTAAAGAGCCCTGTTTGATGGAGGTATTGTCCTCCTGTAACATGATAACGCTTATAGGCGATCTCCATTACCTCTTTTACTGGCGCATTAAATGGTGTATTTATAGCAATATCATTTGAGCTTTGAGAAGCTACTTCGCTACGCAATGACTAGTTAAATTTACGATGCCATAGTGGCTAGTATACGATTTTATAAACTGATGAATTTCAATTGATATATTTTCAAATTAATATAATATATTCTTTTGAGTACCTAAGTATTAAACGTTACCATGAATTCCAAACCCGTATATTATCGTCATTACTTTAAGACAGTTCAGTTTAGACTTTACGAGCTACATTTTTAATGAAAGGCGAACATCTTTCCAGATTTACACTAATTACTCACTGCGAAGTCTAAAAATGTTTGATGTACTCGTATCTAAAAGTCATCCAAACCACCTTCCCCTGCATTGCATTGTCATAACGCGACAAAAATCCCCCGCAATTTTCCAGGTGGAAACACGAAAGCGATCCCACAATGCCATCCACTCGAAAACAAGTGCAGGATACCTGCATTGTGCGACGCAGACGCTTTAGGGGCCTACTCTGTACTCGTAAGACGATGTCCGTATTTCGACTTCTACCTGTCACTCAAGTCCAGCTCGAATTCAAGCGTGCAGCGTAAGCGAGAAAGACGCTTAAGAGGTTGAAGACGCAGTATATTTGATCTTTCGTTCTTTTTTTCATAAGCGGCATTAAATTTTTCGGAATACGGTATAGAAAAAAAATTACACAAATTGTTATACGACTACTTCGAAATGGATTCATTCTGTAGTAGCATAAATAAAATCACGTACTACGACACTACTTATGTTGTTTGCTGTTTTTATTCGTATATTAGCAGGTAATGATAATAATGTCCTCCTAGACGTATCCATCGACGGCGACACCCCTAGCTCGGTTAGCCTGTGTCCTTGCATGGGCGCTAACGTGACAAACAAAATCAACTTAGTTCTGAAAGTATTTTTACAGTAAGCTTAATACAGCGTCCCACATGAGTTGTATGTGTAGTTGTACAACCTAGCAGCATGTAAGCCACTAGCAGGCTCCAGGCACTAAGCAAGCAAGCTCCGCCTGTCTGTGCGGTCGTAGCCTTAGAGTAGAACCCTAGACCACTCCGCGTCTCTCTTAATTAAGGAGGCAATACTCAAAATGCTCCTAGCACGAATAGCCCCATTCAGCCGTGTTCCGTCTGCGATGAGATAACGAACCTCTCGCGTTATTACCGCTTTTCTTTTTCGCGTGTGAGCCATTGACAGAATCCGCTTGATTAAATAATACCGCCTAATATGATTAAAAAGTATAAAGGGTGGTAAATTTTTCATCTTATCATACATATTATAGGCTTCGCGAATTCAGCCATCTTTGTTTTTATCTACAGCTAGCGATCCGCCCCGGCTAGCTTATATAGCCCATGTCTGGAATAACGCAGCATTCTGATGGCAAAAGATTTTTTGGAGTCCGCCATCTAGCTTGTGAGTCTGAGTTTATTCGTTACAAAATAAAAATCTTTTCTCCTTCCTTTTTTATCTGATGATTAATAAAATTTTGAAAGGAATTTTTGTGACGCTATTTGTTTCTGATTGTGTTAAAATATTTTTTGTGTGGATATAAATAGTTTTATTTGATAAATAATGTTTTCATGTTTATTGCCGAAACTTACTGTATCTTTACACAATGTGTAATTTCATATTTGTTATTGTACGTTTTCAACAGCACTATTTTACACAAGCGTGTCGTCGAATAATCTAGCTCAGCCGGTCTCAAAATCTCTCAAAGAATTTAACACTTTATCTCCGTGGATGTAAGATTGTTTTCTTTCGATCTGATAGAGTTCTGTGGAGATAAATTCCGATCTCTATAAGAGGACCGGACTGGTTGAAGCGATACCGTTACGCAGTTCAGCCTTTGCAATAAAATAATACAAGAACAAGATTGCTCGAAAAGATCGGGAATTTCTTATCGCTTATTTATTACTAGAAGTGTGTAATTTATGTCTGTATCGTTACTTGGTGACCTCTTTTTAATACTTGGAAAAACCATATTCATAGGTGTCGTATATCGCTTTTTTGTTTCTTAATATCGTGCCTGAGACATATATTTTTTGATTTTCAGCCAGCCGCCCATCTGGACCTTTACTACCAAATTAAAAGAGATCCTAATTAGCGGAGCATCCAAATTCAATTTAATTTCTGTTTCTTTTTTACTTAAATACTTCGATAAACTGATTGATACATTCATTACCTAATAAAATGCTAATTCTCTTAACAGGAACAAAATTAAGAAGCCACGGTAAAATTTTTGCTGTCCCAACTGTGCAGTCGCCGAATAAAGTTGCGGTTTTATGTGGTCTGCCGTCGTCCGCAACGGAGCGAAACCTCTGTGGCAAACTGGCGCCGGTACGCACTCGTAGAAATATTTTGTGCTACATTATTACTTGCTGGGTCCTGGTTTTGAACATTTTGTGCAACAGAAGTTTCTTGCTATGTGTATTTGGTGTTCTACCTACTATTAAACGCTTGTCGTTTGACTTGCAAATCATAGGAACTTTTGCAATACTAAGTAAATTGTAAAATCTTTATCTTTGGGTTTCTGTGTAACTATAAGAGCCGTCATAATGTATCTGTGTGATTGTCCTGAATTAAGAAACAAATTAATTTTAATAAATTTGACTTATAAATTAGTCGAATAGCTAAATAAACTAGCAAGGAATCATGTTTCTATTTGACCAAACCACAAGACACCAAAGAAGACATACCTACCTGCCTAGAATTAGCACTACCTAATTATTTGGGGTCAAACCCCAGGATGTCTCGAACTTGAAGGTACTTGTTCGGTTTCAGTTTTCAACTTCTAGAAACGTAATAGACTAAATACCGTAAAATACGAAATCCAATGCACAATGACGCGTAGCTATGGCGTATTTTCTCATAAAAACACCTCACAAGAAAGACATCTCACGACTGAGACGTTTATTTTAGGTCATTGACTACTATAGTAACCACAACAAGTCGATCAGTGAAAACTTCAACTATGAGGTTTGTGGTCTGTGGTGTGAAAAAACAGTAGTACGTGAGTAGGTACGTGGTACATAAACGATATTTTTATGTGATAGATAGTCGTGACGAATGACGATTCTCGTTTGTTTAAATTAAGCACATATCATAAACTAGTCGTTCCCCGCGACTTCGCCCGCAAGAGTTGGATTTTCCATATAAACTTTCATCCCCCATTTCACCCTCTTGTTTTTTTTTATATCGCGACAAATTGTAGCCTATGTCCTTTCCAGGGTCTCGAACTGTCACCATACCAAATATCATCTCAATCGGTTCAGTGGTTTAAGCGTCAAGAGGTAACAGACAGACAGATAGACACACTTTCGCATTTATAATATTAGTATGGATAATGCTGCATTATTTTGATTTTACTCGGTCAGTATATCATTCGTCTCTACCAACAAGTGGATGAGTTCTCGAGGAATTCGTAAGTGGTTTCGAAAGCAAAAGTTTGGTTGAGATGTGTATAACTTTTTACCGTGTTTTAGACTCGTCATCACACCAAGGTGGCACTTACGCTCAAGATATAAGAAATGGTTGCTTCTGATTTACTTTTTCTAGATAGGTAAATCAAGAATGTGCCACATAACGGTATATTAACAAATTGTTAATAGGTACCAGATGAGAACCTAGAATCTCAGTAATTTAGGAATCTAAATAAAATGTCCTGCACCTGCAGGCCTACCACCTAATTTGAAAGCTATAGCAATTAAGACTGCAATTTCAAATTAGTTATGTAGGTACATATGCATTGTCATTTTCTGATTATTTTACAAAATAAGCTATCATTGCTTTTCACGCGTCAGTTGTAAAACCATTATTGCTTTCTTGAAAGCTATAACTATTGCAATTCGAAAGCGAACTGACAAACAAACTGAGTTTCTTAGTTATAGAATAGCCACAATATGGTGAATACCTATCATCATGTTTCTTCACTATTATAGCGTATGCCGAGAGGAAACCTAATAGAGCACTGGTTAGGTAAAACAAAACAATAGTTAACCTAATTACTCCTTTATTTTCAGTTAACCCATGTATATTACTATTGTTATTTGGTACATTCGGTAATTGCGAACGCGGGATATATTGCGTTATTGGCCGCTCATATCGCGTGATTTATTACTAGTTATGTACATACAATTCCAAATTATTGCGGAAGCCATATTGTCGAGTTCTATCAAATTAGCTGTAATATTAACTAGCGCCACGGGGTATCATCACGAAGAAAACATTTTTGATTTAAAAAAATTTCACTAGATGGCGACACGTGTATCACCTGGTTATTGATGTTGTTTAAAAACTTAAAATAACAAGAAAATAGGCCCTTAAAATATCAAAACAAAATTTTGTTCAGCTTCTTAAATACAAAAAACATAATATTATGTAAAATTTCCTGGAATTTCAATTTAATGAATCATGTCTAGCACCTCTGACGGAATAAAATGGTACCACATTGCAGACAGGATATTTGGCGAGAAAAGCAAGTGTATAGATGGCGCAGGTGTTTTGCTAGTTGTGTAATTTCACCCTAGAACCTAGAACGCACCTTTTGCATAAATCGATTGATATTTTCGCTTAGGTGGTCGATATTCAGCGTAGCGCAGCGCACAGCCGATAGTTATTTATTAAGAGATATAAATCTGATAAAAGCCGATTCGAAATCTCCGTCATTTTCAAAAGTGTGCTTGATGTACTTTTCAATATTTTTTTAGAACCCTCTGATGCCTGTGCGTTCCATATTATTTTAACACTTACCTAATTCATCAATTCATCTCTTATTATATAATCTCTTAGAATAATATTATTCTAAGCAATTAATATTTTTGTTCATTGTAATAAGTAGGTACTTAGACCCTGTGCTCGCGCGCCTTCTAAAGCACACTTAAAATTTTCTATTTAATGTATAGTGGCCAGCACATCAGATTAATAATTTCCGTTTCGATCTATGCTCGATTACAACTGCATAAGATGCTGCAGTATTTTGCTTGACGTGCTGTTTTCTGTATCGACCTAACTAAGTAGGTACTTACCTACTTAGTTAGGTCGATACAGAAACTTAAGTAATTAAAGACTTACTTAAGTAATATGGCCCGCATTTGTTGCATGAAAAGAAACAGTTATTATTTTTGTCATTTGTTTTTTTTACAAGGAACCCTTATAATTTCGTTCCGTCCGTCCTAGTCTGTCACAGCAGAATATCTTCTACGTTTATGGACTGCATTTATGCATTTGCATGTAACTACGTTTATGCATTTGCATGTAACTTGGTTCGAGCATACTTCACATATATATATATATATATATATATATCTCTCTCATTTTTAAAAATACAAAAAAATAAAATAACCCCTTTTTAAGGGTACTTCCCCATACATGTAAAGGAGGGGGTGAATTATTTTTTGAGTGCACCCCCTTGTGTGGGGTATTGCTGAAAAGGACTATGAAAATAAAATAGGGTTCCATAAAACATTTTTTATCAGCTTTACCATTTGCTAGATATAGCCCGCCAAAATCGTTTACACGGTGTCGTCCCCCCCCCCCCTGTAATTTCTAAAGTCTTGGACCTATAAACTTCAAATCACTCACGTAAAGAAACAGCCGCGGAAACTCTTATTTAAAATTGTTTCGGTTACCTGTGATGAATACTTTTGAAACTATAAATAAAATAAAAATATATACTTAAGTTAATGGTACGGAACCCTTCGCGCGCGAGTCCGACTCGCACTGGGCCGGTTTTTTCTTTACTCTGTCTTGTGTGTTG
This sequence comes from Pyrausta nigrata, assembly GCA_949316185.1. Classification (NCBI taxonomy): domain Eukaryota; kingdom Metazoa; phylum Arthropoda; class Insecta; order Lepidoptera; family Crambidae; genus Pyrausta; species Pyrausta nigrata. Next base: position 5,172,791 of record OX438941.1, on the reverse strand, counting down.
TGCCAAATAAATGTTTTCTATTTCTATTATTTGAGTACCTACAGCCTACAGTACCTTCTTATATTTTTGTAATTCGTTCACAGACACTCAACGCCCGCAGGATTGAAATAACAATAGAAAAAAATACATTGTATGGTCGTGTCCGTAAATGTACTCAAATAATTGCATTTCTTAACCAAAGAACCGAAAAAACTGTCTTAAAAATGTCGATTACATTAAAGTTGGTAGCAAGTCAAGTTTTACATTGGAACCATGAAAATAGCTGTTATTACGTAAGAAATAGAGGCGGTCTCAACACCATTAAGTAAAGAGTCTGACTTGCGACTGTGTTTCTTTCTCAAAAACAACTCTCGATCGTAGGTACTTAAATCATAAACTGCAGGAATATTCAGGATATTATCCGTCTCGCTTGCACATCAGTTTTCTCACTCATAACACAGATATTATAATGCTCATAATAAACTAAAATCCATCTAATCAGACTAAGGGCCCTTTACATTTTAAAATAGGCTTTAGTACCCAAGAAAATGAGTTGAATATTGCATAATATGCCAATAGCGATAAGGGTCAAAACTTGCATGTTGCACAAGATTCATATTTTCGCCCAAATCGTTCGACGTCGTCTTAGCGCAGCACATTGGAAGCAATGGTTTAAGTCGACTGTTCAAGACCTCGTAGATTCTATTTTTGTTTTGACAAGCTTATAAGTCAGCCTATTAGATCCCACTGCTGGGAAAAGGCCTCACCTCAACTATGAGGAGGAACGAACCATACTTCACCACGCGGGCTCAGTGCGGATTGGTGGAGGGGTGTATGTAAGGCAAGTGACAAACCTTACTGTCAGAAGTTATCAAGCCGCCCTAGGGCCTCTGACTAGGCTTAACGAATAATACCACAGATATTAGCCGGGACCAACTGCTTAACGTGCCTTTCCGGAGCACGGAGATGCTTGTCATGGACGTCACTTAAATGGTCGGAATGGTCACCCATGCAATCACGACCGCGCCGTGGGTTGCTTAACTTTTGGTATCACTACCAAAGCGCTGCCGCCACTGCGCCAAAAGCACCTCTTTGACAAGCTTAAGACAGTGAATATGCTCTCGAAGTGTTTTTTTTTTACTTTTCCTATTATTTATTAATGCTTACCTAATACCCATATTCATAATGATTATGGTGTAAATATAAATGTTTTTGTTCAATGTGATAGATTTTGTATCTTTTTTTTCTTCTGACGGGATAGCTAGAGAGCGCCATCTGTTGAAAAATATGACAGTACTAGGTGAGAGTTGTTTGCTAACAAAGCATCCAACAAGTTGCTATTATAAGCACGTCCGAGAGTAATATAGGGGTGCGGAATTGCTAGCTAGCTAGCGCCACCTTTAGATGAATATAGCAGTACGATTTTGCCCGTACGGCCCCGCGAGTTACGGCGGCCCCGTTTTCATATGGGTGATAAGGCATCTGTACTCATGTATTATAATATCTGTGCTAGCGCTATAAATGCTCTACCAATTGTTTATTAAATTTAAATTACAAGAGTTATTATTAGAAATAGTCGGTTTTCTGACTTTACCGATAATAAATTACTAAAATAATTTTCATAAGCCTTATAAGCCTAAGGTTGGTGGTCCCTAAACATTTCAAATTACGTCTTTAGAGTACTTTAGATGGGCTATGATATTAATCAAGTTTCATTTAGCTGTGCCTTGAAAGTTACTTATTCTAATCAATGGTGTTTGTTCAAAGAACTCAGAAATAAGCCTGGGTCTTCATTCCAAAGATTACGACACAATTTTAGGTCGTCAAATACAGAATAGAAAAAGTATGACTGTCAACTTCGGTTTGACTCTTGACTCTTTAAACTTTGACCCAGAGTCAGCAACGAACCGTTTGCTGGCCGGCATTAAAAAAAATACGACGGCAAAGCGCCACGCCATAAAAACTTCATAGACCAACTCCACTCAGTCCAAAGTTCTGTTTTACTGCCTACAACCACCACGGTCAGTGGTCAGTAACCCAATCGATCTAAAGCCTAGACTTCACGGTGCATTTAAAATGCGGTACAGTCAGTGTCACACGTCATACCGGCAATCATAGGCCGGCGACCCCACCGGTCGATAATTCTGTTGTTATCTTTTGTTTTTGTAATAATGCCTTTGTTGGGGTTGGTGTTGACTGAAACGGGTGACGGTTGTGACTGTTAAATATGCATGTATTATACATAATATAACTTTCTCTCGAATCACTTTATCTATTGCTGATAACTGCATTAAAATCCGGTCAAACTGACAGCTGGAGCGATATCATTTAATACTAGGTATGTAAATAAAAAGAAGTGGCTCTACGATATTGTGGAAGAAATAGTTGTCAATAGATATTGAAGCATACCACTACTTGATGAGTTTTACTTTAAAAAAACTGACAGTCTTTTCAGCAATCATTTCCTTCGTCCGATACCATTTATATGAAAAAAATATAGAATAAGTATTTCAAAAAAAAAAAACATGGGAATCAAAAATGGTATCCAAGACCCACAGAAGTATCTCCTTTCTTCCGTAATTTAAAACTGGAAACTATTTCTGTTAAAAAATGTTTGGAAATGCATTAGGGTATTTTGTATCGCACGAAGGATTCCGAACAGAATCTTTGAGACGAGTAAATACCGAAGAATCGGATGAATTTCATACATTCTACATTCGGGACGAATGGAAAATGAAATATGTTCACGATGTGAATCCCTTTGTCTCTGATACCAAATACACGTGCGAGAATTTATTATTGGAATACCTACCTACGTTAACGTCAAAAGGTTTCTATTAATATCTATCCATATTATTAATTAATTTTCAAACAAGGCACAAAAGCGCCAAGGCGAGTAATTAATCTTGAGGATAATATAATTTTTGAGCATTTTTCGATGTTGGAATTTTCAGAGAATCTTCTATTAATTTGAATTTTGCTTTGGGAAAATTACGGTAAACACAAGACTTGTCATTAATTAATTTGATTTTGCTAAAGATACACTTCCTTTTTAATGAAAATTGCCAAACCTCGATGTTATTTTAAAGGCACACAGTAAACGATTTTTTCGACGTCTTATAATCTTAATAGCTTTACAGGAATGACAAGGAATAATATTCTCGTAAATTATATATACGATGGAGCTTTGATTCCTGATAATAACCCTCTAAATTTCTTTTATTATAAAAATTTGCTTATAACCTTTTTAGAAGACGGATCGGATCGATAATCTTACTAATAATTATATTTTTATAACTTAAGCAATTATTTTTTAAAAATAATTGTCATCCGGTGGGACGACTGTGTCATCCAGTCGATTAATTTTTGTAAGTGAAATTTGATTTAACTTCTTACTAATAATATTATAAACGCGAATGTTCGTGAGTGTGGTGTGTTAGTTATTATTTCACGCAAAAACTACTTAACGGATTTTATTAGAATTTTGCATGCAGGTACGCGGATGAAGTCGCAGACAAAAGCTAGTAAAGCCGATGTGACAATCATCCTCATCCTCCTAGCGTTATCCCGGTTGTGCTCTCTTATGCGAGGGTCCAGGGTCCGCTGACCATGATCCAGGTTGTGGCAGATCAGGTAATTACAATGGAGCGACTGCCATCTGACCTCCGTGACCCTGTTACCAGGGGAACCTGACCAGTTTTGGATCATGGTTACACATTCAGTCGCCTGAGTGTGCAGGTTTCCTCACGATGTTTTCCCTCACCGTAAGGGCATCGGTTAGTGAAACAACTTTGTACATAACTCAGAAAAAGTCATTGGTACATGGCGGCACGTGGGATTGAACCGGCACCTCCCGCATGAGAGGCATCCCGCTAGCCACTGCGCCACCGACGCTCGCAAAGCCGATTTGACAATATCGTTTCATATTCGATGGTAAGTGGTTATTGTTACACGTATTTATATGCTTTAGGAATTTTTGTTATGTTAATTATCATTTACTTGAATATTAAAGTCGAAAATCAACGTTAGTCACCAGCAATGTAGTATAAAACATACAACTACTAAACAAAACTGCATGGAGATAGGTAGTGTAAGAGTGAAACCATTTCTTAGAATTGTCATTGCCTCTTCGGATTGTAAGCACTCGTATGTACACGCACGTGGATTGGGAATTAGGGCTGTCCAATATGTAGCTACAACCCAAAGATCGGATGAGACTGATAAGAAGCAGAGAAAACCTTACGAAATTTAAAGGATCGTTCCAAGTGTGATTGGAAGTTTCAGAGTTTGTTTTTAGGGAGGAATCTGAAACTATTTTTTTTTACCAGTAGAATTTTACTTCAGTGCCAAGTGGCATACATAGGCGTTAATTTGCGAAAATCCATTATTAGATAGGAAAAATAAAATAAAATAATTTTGCTTTAAATTTCCGCTAAGAGACGCTAGCGCAGGCACCAAAACCACACCAACCGCAACCGCGTTAAGTATTAGTTCAGGCAAATGCAGAATGCACCGCCCTCCCTCCCTCAATACGCATGCACTACAGCTAATGTAGTTGTTTGTTACCAACACCAACGTCACGATAACATCTCCTTAGGATGCCGCGTGGAGTGGCGAAACGCGTCGAGGTTTTTTGCACAGTGGTGTTGGTAACTAACTATTTGCGTTCTGCATTTGCCTGAACTAATACTCAACGCGGTCAGTTGGTGTGGTTTTGGTGCCTGCGCTAGCGTCTCTTAGCGGAAATTTAAAGTAAAATAATTTTATTTTATTTTTCCCATCTAATAGGTTCTATATTTTTTTAATCCTAACTGTACCAGTGTGAAGCCGGGGCGGGTCGCCAAGGCTTTATGCAATGCAGCTTCAGAGATAAAATACTAAGTTGTTATTTTTGTATTTTTTTAAACTTGTGATGTGGTTATTTATTTATTTTAATCTCTACAGACAACTGACAATACGACACCTGTATTGGACAACCCTATGTTCATTAGCTTTTTAAACAAAACTTGTGTACTTATGGTAAGTACAGTTATTTCTTCATACTTTTTTGTTGTTTCAACTCTTTTATTGACTTTAAGCTTTAGACAGTGTCCATGTTTAATTGAACTTGTTCCAACACACCTTGGCTTGTACAGTCAGTACCGATAATATCAAGGCAACTGTGAACCTTACTCCGCTGACTTAATATTCAATTAATATTTTTGCTTATAATTGTACAAGGAGAACAGGAGAGTGGCTTAAGTTATCGAAGTTTAAATCAAGTTTGGCTCAATTATCTTCAAGTTAAGACGAAACAGCTGGTGCACGGGTACCTATGGAGTACGTTCGTATTATATCTTCGGAAAATTAATATTCTAATGATCCAGTTAATTAATTGGCTTGGAAATTTTCCACTTTGAGAAATTCTAAATTAAAGGCTTTCATGATTTAAATTCTATTTTGAAACTTTCTTGTAGTGTATTAGGCAATGCTGAATGTAATAATCTTGTTATTTTACATATCGGCTGGCTCTACTCTGCTTTTATTGGCTTGTTTTTTCTGCATAAAAGTGAAATTGAAACATTCATCTTTCCGAATAAAAAGGGTAACATAAGGACGAGCACAGACGTCAATAAAACGTAACTGCAACATTGCATGAATTCCGCGCGAAAAAACTGCTAAAAATTTTATATCAAAAGTGAGTACAAACGAGAGCCGCGGGAACATAGACTTTTGTGTCGCTTTTAGCTACCAATAAAGTGTCTGGCACAGTAACTTATACGGCAGCCAGCGGGCGGGCGAAATTAGAGCCTAATGCTGCTTTACGGCTGCAATACCTCTCTTATACCGCATCGATACCTCCAGGATTTATAGCTCACGGAGATTACTTGAAAGTCAATTTGCGGAGTCGTCTTTTAACGGTATAAACAATCAGTAAGGGCCACACGTAAGGCTCTTGTCTTCTTGCAAAGTAATAGTGATTTTCCATTGAAGTTAGTTTGATTTGACAATGAACCGGATCCGATGTGCCCTGTCTAAGATTACATTTAAGTTTAGTTTTTCTCTTTTAAATTATTGTAGTCTGTCTATTTTACTTTGTTTAGCAGAGTTCAGTCTAATATAAATGATTTGGTGAGACATAAATCTGTAAAAAACTATTCTTTCTAAATATATTATTGCACTTGAAAAAAATAAAGTAGTAAGGCAATCGCCCGGTATGCTCATGTGGTCATTTTTTCAAGTGCAATAATATATTTAGATTACAAAGTGAATGACTTATGACTTAAAAACAATATTCTTTCTGCTTGTAAAACTTAATAAAACAAATTGTATGACTAACATACTTCAATTTACATGATATACTAAAATTAACGTAGGGACTATAGATTAACAAAACGACAACACGATACGTAATACGTAGGACCGTTAAATTGCCGGTGACATTCTCAGGGTTGCATAGTTGGCTTCTTGCAGAATTAAATGAGCGGTGTGATTGCCTTCTCTGGCGCGGCTTCATCGGCCATCAAACAGGTTTATTGATCTTATTCCTTGCAGTAATAATGAGAAACTTGATAAATTGTACAAGGTTTTTTAACCCGTTGTGTCTTTGAAATACTTTGATTGCATGCTAATGAAATAAAAAAAATAAGTTAAATTAGAAAAAAAAACATTGTAAGTGTTAAATAATCTTAAAGCTAATAATTAAAATATGTTTTAAGAAAGTCTTTAATAGTTGGTAAAATAAAGAGGAGTGACAAAAATCAATTTAATAAATAAATAACACAGGTAGATATTTGAACAGCTTGTACTTGTGACAATGTCTATTCATAAACACTTGTAAATCTTGAATTCCTCTATTTTCGCAAGTTTTCGTAAGGTTTTATGACGTTGACTAGTAGGTCTTCTCATCTGAAATTCTGAGTGTCTCAAATCCTTGCACTTTCAGGTTGGGAGTGTTTCGTTATTTGTCATGTTCTTAAATCGGACGACGTCTTCGCTTGGCGTTTTGTAAACGCTTCTAAAATAGCGTCTGATCTTTTGTTGCAACGTGTTTATCCTTTTCTCGTTGACGTCTTGCAGACAGACGTGTGCATATTTTATTTGAGCTGGATTCTAGCTGGTCTAGCTAGAGCGATGTCGTTCACTCACGCACGTGCTTAAAGACAGCCTTCGGCATCTTGGTGGAGTTAGGGTTGATTTGTGCACATAAGTATGTAATTATATTATATAATCTAAGCCACATTAAACTGATGGTAGCCTCAACCTAAGTAACATATTTTAATGGTGCTCGAGATAACTTAGTGTGGTAGGCAACAATGGTCTATCTAGTCGGTCGCTTTTTTCCGTAACTTGATATAATTATCATGTTACGAGTAGTTAGTTAGTTACTTTGTTTTAATAATAATTATGCCACAACTTGTTTACTCCTGATTTTAAATTTAAAAAATAATATTAATAGAATTTGTCTGTTATACTCTTCTTACATTTACAATTGTGGCAGCCCTAACTGAAGTCTGGAGGTGTCCGGGAACAAAATCGTGCTAATCTACATGCCGGGTGCGACGTTATACGTTTTTCCCGATATAAACGATTTCATTCCGCAGGCATTTCGCCAGGGCCGTATTCCACCAAGACCTTTAGATATGTACCTATTTTTTTATCATAAACTTAGGTATATGAATTTATCAGCAGATTCATACTCTTGATCGAGATTTGGAACAAAAGACTAAGCTACGGGGGCATTCAGTGGCCATATCCTGGGTTTGAGGTCCCACTTTGTAAGAAGACGTTCATATTTTCGACACTATCTATCTTTCCCACTAATGTTGGGTTAGATAATGAGACCGACCCTTTTAAGTCTTAGATACGGAATAGGGTGCCTGAATTCCCCACTACGCAGATGGCTAATCGGTTTTACGCCACACGGTTCGGTAGAGAAATTTTCTAAAGTTACGAAACTGCTCGCTTGGGTGTCCCCATCGTGAAAACAAGTTTTTTATTGAAAACCTATATTCTTTTATGAAAATTCCACGTGGGATAGTTTTTATAATACTGTCTCTAACAACGTAAAATAAGGCATCTCGACACCCTTTGGGTGTTATTGAATGTGTAAAAGTTTTAGTTAAATTATTCTACCCGAAGGTTGTCTGGAAGAAATTGCTTTCAGCAATAAGACCGCCTAAATTGTACCATTCTCTATGAACATTTAATGTAAATTGATACTGTGTGTGGTGTGCAATAAAGAGTATCTATCTATTTATCTATTATTACTTTATCTGATAACGCCTGCCTGATGGATCATTAAAAAATATTAATGATAGATCGTCCAGCGTCCTGCTAGCAGGATTTTTTGTACTTCCGGAAGGACGCATTTTTATTGGGTCACAGTTCCTTAAATAATTATAATTCAAACTTAAAATTTACATGAAAAAAAAGTATATTTCTTTCTCTTTCGTCTGTATATGATATTTTTTACTAATCGGTACCGCTATTCAATTGGCAAGCGATGGCGCACGGATATAGACGCGGGCAGCGTGATCGCGCGCCGGCGACGTGTTTCGACCTGCCGGGCACCGATCACTCCTGGAGTCGCCAACATTTTGGCGAGAATTATAATATTACTTTTAGCTTCATAGTTCCTAAAACAAATAACTTCGTTCCTAAGACAAAGTCCAAATTACTTATTTTTATACCTTTAGGTAAAAAGAAATGTTGTATTAGTGTTTGAAGTTTATACTTTAATAAATACAATATAAAATACGTCTGCGTGGTGTTTTTTACACCCTCGCATGGTCTGGATCATTCTCAATGCAAATTAGTAGGTACTATATTGAATTTCTTAGGTGGGCGATAAGAAGTTCACGGGGTAATCTAGTATTTTATAAAAGCAAACCAATGTTTATAACCCCTGGCGATACGAACGTTCAAGGTCAAGGTCACCGTACTGCCGGAAGGACCAGGAGCAGATTTCATACAAACCGCGTACTTCTAGCAGGACTCAAGGTCCGTCTTCCAGCAGGACTTTTTGAAAAAATCGGACGTACTTCCGGAAGCGCTTCCAGCAGGACACGGGGTCGGACGATCTATCATTAAATGTTATAGAATAATTCATTTATGTTTCCGCTTGATGTTAAAACGAACTTACAAAAATTTACCTTATTATTTGGATTTAAAGAAATGTATTCTAAAAATCTTTCTTGCTTTTCTCAAATCGATTGACACAAAAAATGTCTCGATTGAGTTCAACGTTGCACTCCGCCGAATCACATTCGGGAAATATATTGGAGGTATTCTTCATGAGGACTCGAAAGTAGCCTCGTTTGTCACTCCTCTCACGCGTCAAGGGGCAAGGAGGGCTCATGCCACCGGTAAAGGATTTAGACGATTTGGGCACATTTGGGCCCTCCTGTGTTCTGATGAATAGTAAAGCGGAAAATGTACTCCCACATTATCGACTCTTCGACTTACAATCGAATGTAAACTTACTGGTGGGGATGCGTTAATAGTAAATATCTTTGAGTTGGTTCTCAGTTTAAAGAACGTTGAATGTTAAGCCTAGAGTTCACTAACATATGTTTAATTTTTGATCAGCCATTTTTTTATTATTTGGCATATTTTGTGTGGTAATTCTGTCAAGTTAACCGACAATTGAGGTTCATCGACTGTTTAAAAATTGGTGAGCTCGGGTCTCAGAACCTTATTGTACGATTAAATAACAAATGCTATGCATTGGTGAGGACATGTTTAGTCGATTTGTGAAAGCAAAATCATGTTTGATGATAATTAAGTAATCATTACCTTTTAAAAGCTTAACCTACTGGGTATTTAAGCTTATTTTGAGGTATTTTCCTAAAGTTTTTTCTTAAAAAACTGTTATTATTGCAGCGCTTAATCGGACGGCTTTAGTGGAAATGCAACTAAGTGTAAAATAAAAATATTTTACGAGTGCCGCTGCTTTCGTACTTTCCGCTTTTTATGACGGCGCGACTCTGTTTATGAACGAATTTTTAAGTACGCCGACTCTACATAGTGCTTTCGTTGTAAATCCTTCCAATTAGTATGACAATTTGTACGTTTCAAGTGCTTTGAAATGTAGTGTACTGGTTCGTTGGCTAGTTCGTTTCTAGCTATTATTACTTAGATACTCGTACTTATAGTTTAGGCGGTTTAAGTAATTGCGTCTTACCGGGTCATATTGGCTGACCTGCTTTCAAAATCTGTCGCGAATACGATTCAAATTTTAACAATTAGTTATGAATTATTTTTAAAGCTTTTATTGTTTTACAGATGTCAGTTTAAAAGGTTTTATTGCTTTCCTGAAAGCTATGACTATTGCTATCTAGAGAAATAAAGTCTGGATGGTCGATCCCCTTATTTCAACGTTCCTCGTGATTAATCTGGTAAAAACAAAAGACAGACTGGATTAACAAGTGGTTAACGACGATATTTGCTAAATTAATAACCTGTCAAATTAGCCAGGTAACATGGACGCGTGAAGTAACAAATGAAATGCTGGCTTTTATCGACATCAGGTTGGAAGTGGAAAGCACTCGCGGGTCTAGTAGTATAATTAGACTCAGCACGCCATTCATTTACTGCATTCAGAACTGGTTGGTGAGAAACTAGGTTTACTGCTTCACTCCCTTCATTTTATTATCTAGACGCTAACATGAAATATTTCAATCTCATGTAATAAAACATGTAAGTGCGCGTAAAACATAATTTCGCGCAGGATGTAAAACCAGTTTTATGGTGATATTCAGATTATGTGAGGGGTGAGATTTAATAAGATTTGCTCGCTTATCGCCTTAGACTTATTAGAATGTATGTACATTCGTTTGTTTAAGTTAATATTACTTTAATTGAAGTACTTTGTATTATTTTTAAATTGTTGCACAGAAGAAAAGACACTGGTAAATTTGTTTTTTAATTTATCTTCTTTACTCGTAATTTTTTTGTAGAGCGTCAGATTCGATACCGCATGCCGCCATGTAACAATTACTTTTTCTGAGTTATGTTTATTAGTTGTCTTACTAACCAATGCTTTTACGGTGAGGAAAAACATCGTGAGGAAACCTGCACATTCAGGCGACTGAATGTATAACTTTGATCCAAATTGGTCAAGTTACCCCGGGTTAACAGGGTCACGGAGGTCAGATGACAGTCGCTTCAATGTAATTACCTGATCTGCTATGAATCCTGGACCATGGTCCAAAGCAGACCCTGGGCCCTCGCATGCGAGTTCAGAACCGGGGTAGGTACCGCTAGAATGATAATGATAGTACTATTAGTCTACTAACCCTATTTTTTCTTTTAAAAATTATCAGATGGCTACACTATTTTATATTTACATCACTAGCTTTGCCTTTCTTTCTAAACGCATGAACAAACATGTCACAAAACCCAAACGAACGACAGACTGAATGCTATAATGATCCAACTTCAAACGTGCCGGTTTCAAGTGCAGCTTTGTTAGATGTGCGATTCGTGAAAGCCTTGCATTCGTTGCAATAGTAATGCCGCTGTCATCTCTCATACATGTCTGTCTTAAAATCCATGATATCCACAATGTGTCTAGCTCTTTAAGGTTCCTGTTGACGAAGTCCGTATTTTCGAGTCTAGCCATCACGCTCGTTCGCGTTGTCATTCTATCGTGAGTGAAAGGGCCGGCTATATTCGAAATACGGATATCGTCAACCAAGGTAAGGCCTCTGCTTTCCTGCACGCTTGTGATTCAGCGGCTTTGCCACTCACGCTGACTGAAGTCGTCTTATATTGTGAGGCGCTATTTTCAAATTCAATATTTCAATAGTAATCGTTACGTAAATACAGTGCACCGAGTCTGCTACTGTAATATGCGAGACTAAGGTCACAGTAAATGCATTTTTATTGATTTGGAAAGAACAAAAAATAGTATGGTAAAATATAACTTACTGAAGTGGAAATGAAAATGTAATTTGCACTCTATAAACTGTAGCAAAGGAGATATGCCGATACGCTAACAAAGCACCAGGGGCCCATAACGAGTAAGGTATCATTTTCGCGACAAGCCGCCCCAGGCGCGTAAAGAGAAGGTACTTACTCGGAACCACCCTTGTCTCAAGGCTGTTCCATGATGCATTGTTATTATATTCTTAGTGCCGTAAAATAGTGTTTTGTTGAATGTTTTGATACGGAGTTAAAAGACCAACTTTTTTCTGTTCAGCTGATATTTGAACGTCAATCCTGAGACTTTTATTCATTATTTGATTCCATTTGGTTATATTCATTTATAAAAATTAGACATGGAAGATTTCATGAATAGCAGATGAAAAATCATATGAAATGAATTTCATTGTTCACACCTGCTATTTTTTTTCATATAGACTGCTACAAATCGCACTCTGCGAAATCATAGATCATGCTCATTTCATTTCATTCATTGATGACTGCTTGTAGCAGAGCGAGTCGCGAGCGACCGAGTAGGAATGGTTTGCCCTAGGTGCGTGTTAGAAAAAGACAAACACACTTGTTATGCGATCATAGGTGACGATCGATACTGGGTGGGCATTTTAAGAACTTAAAACTTATGAACATAAAGTTTAGATTCGTTTGCCATGATTTTTCATGACAACCTAAATATGACATTTCATATTAGTAGCAAATTAGCAACCGTTCACAATAATTCATATTTCATTATAAGTAGCAAATAGCAAAAAGTGTTACATTATGACACTGCGAAAAAAAATCATTGTCAATGAAATTTCGCATGTGATTTCATATGAAAAAAAATCATCATTTCATGAAATGAAAATGAATTAAAAGTAGCAATCATTTCCATGCCTAATAAAAATATCAAGTTATTGTGGTAAAGCTAAAAATGGGTGTAAAAGAAAGTGGCACCTTAATTTCGAATCCGAACAATGTAACAAAAAATGAAACTTACGTTTCCCAATAACATGTTTTATTTTGGAAATTCGCCAGAGTGATCGATTAATGAACACCTAAACATTAAGGAAAGAGAGAGATATCTCAGAAACATGAAATCATTCTTGTTTCTGATCTGCAATTATGATTACGAGTATATCTAAGAAAATATAAATTTCGAATTCCTGTAACTTGCAAACAAGCAGATGAGCTACCTATAGAGGTATAATCTCTAGAAAAAACAAACTATCTTCTGAACACACCTTCTCAATTCCTCCTCAATAAAAATAGACATCTTTGACTTACGACATCAGATACCAGGCTACCATAACACGTAAGTGTATCATTTAGCCGACATTCCGCCCTAGGCGTACGCGCACACAAGAAAGAGCTCTCGTCTCTCCGCCAATGTGTGTGTCTACAGTTCCTCCATACACATTCTAATGCCATATTTCGAAGCAAGCTTAATATTGAAAAAAAGGAGCTTAGCCTATTCGTCTGGGATACATTTAATACTTAATTAATTGCTCCATTTATGCTTCAGAATATGGCAAACTTAAAGTAGAATTTCTCTTATGTGTATAAGGAAGCTAGACCTACATGTCCGCAGCGTGCCACGCAGAAGAGGCCCTACTTAGTAATGCGATGTCCGTATATTTATCTCTAGCCATCTACCCCGCTCGCATCGTCATACTGGCATGTGTGACAGGGACGGCTTATAGTCGAAAATAAGGACTTCGTCGACAGTATTTCTGGCGCGGCTGGGCGTACGTAGCGGACTTCAAGTTTGAACAAAGGTCTTATTGGAGTATCCTCTTAGATCCTCTTTTGTCGAACAAAGACAAAAGCATCTTGTAAGTTCTTTTTCTTGGCACGTAAAAAATCCTATATCACGGATCCCTCTAATACTACGTATGTTCCTATTCGTAGGATAAAATGTATCTTCTTCTTTATACTTATTGTGTGAGGCTTGAATGATTCAAATAGGTGTGAGCCATTAAGTAAAAAAAGTAAAAGTATCGAATAATAAGTGCGACTATGTTAATACGAGTATGTACTCTAATTTTAATTCTATGCTGCCTTTAGATGCCATAAAATCATCTCAGGCTAGGTCTGTAAGTTTTAGAAATTTAGAGCGCCGGACGTCTTAAACAGAACTTAGAAAATTTATTGATATAGCCATTAACTTTGTTCCTTGTGTAATAAATCAAGCAAGTGGTTTAGAAATCTCAGCTGCGAGCTGCATCTTACACCTTATCCCACACTTCTAGAGGATTCATTAAAACACAATTTTACGGATTACTTCGCGATTTATTTACATTTTATTTTTATTTTAAACCTGACGTTTCGAACACTTTACAGCGATCGTGGTCACAGGGAGACTAAGGTATTATTTGTCTTACAAAGTTTTGAAAAATTTTAACTACCGTCACTCAATAATATTAATTTACGTTCCTATTTACGCTGAAAGAGCTAACCGTGTCTTGAGATCTTGCAGTGCTAAATAAATAAATCGCGAAGTAATCCGTAAAATTGTGTTTTAATGAGTTCAACAATACGTGTAAACGTAAGAAACAAATACTTCTAGAGGAGTTAAGAATATGATTGTGCAACGCAGGATGCATTGTGGAAATGGAAACTTAGTAACTTACTATCAAACCTAGAGTGTAGGTGAGTGAAAGTTCTGAGTTAGGCAGAGATAGTCGATAGGCAAAGTGTTGAGTGTTATTTAAAGAATTTTATTTGATAAATAAATCCATATCCATACTAATATTATAAATGCGAAAGTGTGTTTGTCTGTCTGTCTGTTAGCTCTTGACGCTTAAATTACTGAACCGATTGAGATGAAATTTGGTATGGAGACAGTTTGAGACCCTGGCAAGGACATAGGCTACATTTTGTCGCGATATAACAACATTAAGGGGGTGAAATGGGGGATGAAAGTTTATATGGAAAATCCAACTTTTGCGGGCGAAGTCGCGGGAAACCACTAGTTGTTAATATTTTATAAAAATCTTTCGGAAAAAACCAGAGTTAGATGCTGGCCGGATTTTTCCTTTTCCCCAGTCTCAGATTAAAACGTACAAAGCTAAGATCTGCTTTGGCTTTAAGGGTAGTTGAATCAGTGTTGACTGCAAACTCTTTAAAAGGTCGGCCGGCGATTATTATTTTTAACGGTCAATTTATTTAACGAGTACTATCTGATAGGTATTAGGTAGAGTATAATTAAGGCAGTAGACGCTAAGCAGTAATTAATCCACCATCATCGTTAGACCCTCGCTATCTGCTATCTGGGGTAACTGGCTCGTTTGTCAAGATCATGCGTCGTTGTTTTTTTTAAATAATAATGTAGCGCAACATGATATTGTTATTGGAAATAACTATGTAAGAAGTTCAGTACTAAAGTTACCTACTGTACTAGTCAAAGGTAATAACTTGTAGCCAACGATTTTGGTTTGGAGAAGCACAAGAACCTGCACTACTGACAATAACGTCAAATTATTCATTTGTAGTCAAATTTGGGAAAATTTAATAGGTTCGTAAATTCAATGTAAGTGTGTAAGAGAACTTGGATGAAATTTTTTTTTTGTTTCAGATCGACATGATTTGAAGTCGGGAGGGAAAACATTCAACCCTGATAAAAAGGTAACCTCCTCTCTAAAAGTCTACCTAAATCTCCTTTACTTGCATTTTATTTCGTTTTACACGGAAATAAGTAGTACTGGCTACTTATTTCCGTGTAAAACGAAATAAAAATGTATATAGTAGCGTTATTTGAGTTTAATTCATAGAACGTTCGTGTTTCATGTCCATTAATCTAGCCACAGGGTAGCTTGATGTCCAGGGGTGTAAATACATGGCACATTGTCTTCCCCAGTTCGTGTTAAAAGCTTAAAAAGGCTTATCAAGTTTCTAAAGCCACGCTGAGGTTTTTCAAATACCCGTCTGCAATAGAAGATGGGCTTTGTTTTTGCCGATCCATCAGAAATGTGTATGATAAGACGAATGTCTTGGTGTACGCGCCACGGACTTCTAAACCAGGCGGTTGCGGGTTCGAATCCCGCAAGGGGCAAATGTTTGTACGAGGGTCAAACTGAAAGTTCTTAGAAAATCAAAAACTGATTACATTAGCCAGTTATTAGTTTTATTATATCTTTTCAAAATATTGTCCATTGACGTCAATACACCGCTGCATGCGATGGAACCACTGGGAAAAGCACTTTGCCCACTCGTCCTTAGGGGTCTCTTCAATGGCATCGCGATACGCAGCCACCGCTTCTTCAGCATTCATAAACCGCTTTCCTTTAAGTTTTTCTTTAATTTTTGGAAATAAATAAAAATCACAAGGCGCGAGGTCGGGGCTATACGGCGGGTGACCCAGTAATTCAACGTTTGATGTCGCCAAATAGTCGATCGTTCGCTTGGCGGTGTGCGACGAGGCGTTGTCGTGGTGAAGGAGGATCCTACTGCGAGGTCGTTTCTCTCGAACTTTTTCCAAGACAAGTGGCAAACAATTGGTAGTGTACCATTCTGCAGAAACTGTTTTTTGATCCTCTAACACAATTGTTGCGAAATGACCTATCCTTCCAAAGAACGAGGCCACCATTTTTTTTCCCGCACTTCGATCTCTCTTCACTTTAGTTGGCAACTCCTCGAAAGGAAACACCCACTGAGCAGATTGTCTTTTGGTTTCAGGATCATAACAGTAAATCCAGCTTTCGTCACCTGTTAGTATGTCGAACACAGCATTTGAGTCACCTCCGTTAAATCTTTCAATCATTTTACGGCACCAATCCACACGATGGAGTTTTTGAGCCTTAGTCAAATTATGAGGTATCCACCGGGCGCAAAGCTTCCTGACCGCTAAATGTTCGTGGAGGATTTTGTGCACTTGACTCATACCGATGCCTAAGCTTGTCCGAATCTGCTGATAGGTCACTCTTTTGTCAGTCTCTATCATACGCCGCACAACACAGATGTTATTTTCAGTCGTCGCCGTAGAAGGCCGTCCCTCACGTACATCATCAGTGAGATTAGTGCGACCACGTTTAAACTCATTAAACCAGTTGTAAACAGTCGCACGAGATGGGGCTTCATCGTGAAAGGCCAATCGTAGTCTATCATAACTTTCTTGTTGACTTAAATGACATCGAAAGTCATAAAAAATCATTGCACGAAAATTTTCTCGTGTTAAATTCATTTTGACGTGACACAGACAATTTTCAATTTGCCGCCAAGTCGTAAAACAAATGACAAATGAATGAAATATATACTCAGTAATATTGGCAAAGAGTTCTATTTTCAAATTTTAGAATATTTTTTTTATTATATTGTTTATAAGTGGCCAGTTCTAAGAACTTTCAGTTTGACCCTCGTATGATGAGCACGAGCATTTGTACCTAAGTCATGGATGTTTATAAATGTATATAAGTATCCGTTATCCTAGTCACCATAGCACAAGCTCACGCTTAGTTTGGGGCTAGGTAATTGGTGTGTTTGTTGAAACAATTTTTAATTTATTTATTATAAGTTACAGTTACCGTTATCGTCTCGATATCGAGGTTAGTTTTTATCCACTGTAATTACCTAATCTGCCATTACATGGATCATGGTCCAAAGCGGACCCTAACCCTTGCGCGCGGGTGCGCAACAGGGATAACGCTAAGATAATTATTATTTATCGTTGTTTTTTTTCTGTATCTAGTATGAAATAATAATTTCATAATGTGGCTAATAAGCCACGGACGTGGGTAGGTACGTCAAGGTAAATACTTCATAATCGGGGCTATTCTAAAACGAAAATGTGTAGTATTATGTGCTGACCACAGTACGTCCCTATTCTGCCAACTTCATCACCCACAAAATTTGAACGAGCATTCTGAAAATTATTTTTTATCATTATCCACCTAGCTAAAGTCCCAACGACCTTTCGATAGCGTGTGAGCTTCTAAAGCGTTTTCATCACTATCTTTCTATTGCTTCCCATAAACCCAATCGTATATCTAAATTCGTTCATCAGCCTTCCTGACATACACGGTAATAATCACTAAGCACCAATATATTACTACTTACAGGGTTTACGGTTCTCGAGAGCTTCATAAAAGTTACGGCAAGACTTTCCGATCTTCCATTTCAATGCATGTTTGATTATGTTTATTTCTGTTTGGGGTCCAGTGCCTGATGTAACTGGGTTCTGTTTATTTTATAATAATAATATAGCCTTTTATTCAGATCCATATTACAATTATAAATGACATGAATACATAGAAAACTTAAATTTAATGTAAACCTTAATCTAGTCTCTTAGTTGAATTTTACTTATTTTCTGTAGATCTGTTTGCCAGTCAACAAATTAGTCTATTTATTTTACCTAAATTAAAAGGTGTTTTCCAAATTGATTTATTAGTCTCTAATCAATGGCCAATAAATAAACTACATTTAGACTGAGAATAGTCATAATATCTATGGGGGTTAGACACTTTCAGATTCAATGAAATAAGTCGGTAACATACTACTAATCAATTGCTAAAAACACTTTTTCGTATAAATAATTTAAATAAAAATACTCTTGGTTGTTTTCAAACAAGAACTTTAAAAAAATACTATTATGTATTGTAAAACCTACTTGCTTAAGCCATTTCTAATGTCAAAATTCGATCATGGAAGTCACCGTAGGTATACGAGGTATTTAATTAAACTAAAAAACCGTTAAGGTATGACCAAATTAACGCCCGAGCGTGGAATTTCACCATATTTACACGAGATAAATTTGAACTCGACAGTTTGGGTGCCTTCACCGACAATTACGCGGTAAATGAATCATTAATTTCAATTTTAATTCGTCCAATTAATATTTCCACTGAAATGAACGCGTCTCGTTGCGGTTCTGCCACATATAGGAAACTGGTTGGTGTATGTTAGAGTGACTACGAACCAATCAAAGAGCAGGATAAATGGGGCTTATAGGAAGAGGGGGGGAAATAATTATTTTAAAATCGACTTATTTTTTTTAGTTAATAGACATTTAACCAATTTTACCTGTATGTAAGCGACAATGCGGCCGTGGATAGATCATCATGTGTGACTAGACTAGTAGGCTACTAGAGTGAAAATAGGCTGCTTCTACTAGTAGCAGCCTATTTTCTTGAAAGTATCTATATCATAGTGTTAACTGAACACTGCAGCCGGCAACGAAATTCACTATCTAACCGTTCGAAACGTTTGGTGCTAAGATATATTTTAATAACCGACTAGCTTTCGAGTATTGAATAAGTTACGATAAAATAACATGACTATTAGTTAAAATAAAATTTGTTGGATTTAAGAGAAAAATAATTATAAATTAGAATTAGGGTTCGAAAACCAAATAACTTATGGCCTTTTCTGACTTCAAAGGTCATTGCATCCGAATGCTTTTCTGTAGACATTTCGTCGCACATTTTTCTAAAAATTCTCTGATATCATCCTGAGACAATCCAGCACGTTTACGACCATACCTGTTACTTGACAATTCTAGTATCTTCCCTCCAGCAGAATTAACGGTCAAAACCCGTTATACTGCTGTTAATTAATCGCGTACTTATTATTTATGATCCCAAGCATAGTTAGTTCAAGGGTCGATTTTGTCTTCACACTCATATATAAGTACCGTTTACAACCCTACTTAATAGTCTATCTCTAAATTCGCAGTACATCAAATTAATTTCATTTGAAAAACTTTCATCATCATCAGCCATAGGACGTCATACGACTCATACGAGTATTAAATAACTCCCCTATAAAAATTATGATAATTTGATCTGATTGATGGTTTTTTCAATTACCATCATGGTCATGTCCACAAGCGAAAATAAATCATGCTTAATTTTAAACGGATTTTCTAAGGAAATGTATCTTCTAACTTTTTCGATAGGTATGTTTTTTGGAAAATGAAATGGTTAATTAAGTCAGAAAACCATGAATGAACCTTGTAAACCATATCGTAAAGAACTATAGCATCGTCCCTTCTCTACAAAAACACGAAGGTCCAAGTAATGGGACCCAATCGTCGATGCCGGGCACGTTTAATTGATAGTCCCATTAGCGCTCGATGGCGCTAGTGTGCTCGGTTTATTATCTCAGGAACCAGATATAGTGGTGGCGGAAATAGTAAGCTCACTCACGAAATAATAGGAATTTTGTATCCAACTTTCGTAACCCATGATAGTTGATACTGCGCCATTTGAAATAATTTTAACGTTTTTTCTTTTGCAATTGTTTTTTTTTATTCACATAAATTGACTCATTAGTATTTCGATAAAGTATAGTTTATTAGTAAAGATGATAATTATGTCGACGCGTTAAAATTTATTGATGGTCGGAAAAGTCCACCTTTTTTGCTTGAATGAATATATATAGAAGTTTGATGCAAGAAAGGTCATTAAAAAAGGTTAGTGTCGTTTCAAATGTTTAAACCACAAACCACGACGGTACAAAATATTTGGATTAAGTTAAAAGTCTTATTATGCTAAGTATTTAGATATCTACCTACTGAATCTTTATTTACTGTGAGGCTTAGATCGGCAAAAGATATTGTTCCGTTTGGGGAAAGATTAACCGAACGTGTTCGCAATTTATAAGGATAACCGTGTTAAATGAACCCCAAAGTGAGACTTGTAAACAAACATAAATATGGTGTATTTTTTCAGTGACTACAATAATTAAGAAACGTCAAATTAAGTCATGCAATTCTTACATATTTTTACTAGTTATAGCGTGTTTTTGTCTAATTTTAGTCGTCTTTGAATGACATTTCTACGAAATTGTCTATGGATTCTCAAATTTCCTTAGCAACTGACAGTTGTTTAGTCTGACGTTTCCAAATAAATATAGTCTGTCTCTTATTTTTTGTTTGGCAGAAAAAGAGAGAGACTGAACTTAAATTTAAACACGGCAGATTGAAATCGAGTCTTAAGTCATATCGCGTTTAATTTCATAATTTCCTTAGCTTGGTTAACGTATCTAATGCGCTGTCAATAGTCATAAGTTATTATTAGAAGCTCGTCACCAAGAAACTTACTTGACGTGTTTTACTCGGTAATCAGCACTACCATTAACACACACGTATCACAATTTCAGTACAGTGTTTTGAATTGAACACCGCGTCATATGTAACAACCTCCACTTATTAATTATGCAATGTCAACATTTCCACCCGTGTGAAACGATACCGCGTGAAATCGGAAAAGGCTAAATTGGCGGGAGAGCGATGTGCCCGTTAATTGGTGTCATTTATCTTGGCTCTGTAACCGATTCCTTTGCCCGCTTTTCCGTACGATTTTAAAAAACCCCGATGGCTAAACAAAATCAGGTAAGAATGAGACCGACTAATTTCTCAAACAGTACCGTTACCATGAGTTTACGGCGGTTTTACTCGCTAGCGACGACGTAAAAAAAAGTGTATGGAAAATTGCACGGCGCCTTTAGCGGTTACGTGGCGAACAAAAATTTTCCATATACTTTTTTTACGTCGTCGCTAGCGAGTAAAACCACCGTAAACTCATGGTAACGGTACAGGCAATACTTACTTACTTCAAAAAGTTTTGTTGAAATTAATTATCATTTTATTTATTGTTTTCGTGGTCTACGTGTTTATTTTTACTACCATAATATGTTTTAGGAGCATAAGTCACAGCGACTGCTGGAAATGTCGTTTTTGGAATGTTTAGTTTAAGAAATTGAGAGTTTTTTGTTCATATACAAGTTGTCAGGAATATAATGGAATACAAACTAAGTTACAAGAACCTATTACGAGTATGTGTTGTTGGTACATCTTATTTATTAAAACTATCAAACAAATGCAAACTTTATGCTTGTTATAGTACCTTTCCTTTACCTTTATTTGTTACCTTTATGGTACCTATAAACATAGTAGACGATACGGTAGTACTACTCGATGCATCTAAAATCTGTTATTTTAATTAAATAATACGTCTCTGGTGACAAAGTATGTATGGAAATTAACCAACATAGCTTACATGTTTTGTTAAACCCGGGTATGCGTTTGTTTTACCCAGATTAGGGATGTTTGTTTAGGTTTGTGTAGTGAATGTTATTGTTATTGCTTATTTACACACAGTCCGTATTTATGAGGGTTCAGGACACGAACATATTAATTCTAATCTTCCCATTAAAATTTGCATTTGAATGAGTACAATTGTAGCAACCTCTAGTTGTTATTTTAGACAGAATAATACGAGAACGTACATGTAGTAGAATAATATTGAGTTATTAAAATAACTAAAGTATATAGGTATGAACATGCAGTTACAACTACGGGTACAGAATAAATAATAGTACCTACAACACAAGTCTTCGGGTCAATGTTTAGAATTAACTTCCCGGCAGTACGCAGACACAACCCTGTCCTGACGCATACCCGATTTTCCAATTTGTCATTCCAAACCGCGTGCAAAAATATTTGAAAATGCACCCCGTATTTTAATAACCATAAATACCAGTGGAACAACATGCAAACGATGCGGCTCCAGGCTAAAATGACGGTAGGCGACACAAACTCGCGCTCGCAGGCTCAACAAACAAAACATTCGTTTCAATCAAAATTTAGCTAGGCATGTTTGTAGGAAAGAGTAACCTAAAAAAACGGTAATTAAAAACCCTAAAACAAGTAAGAGGTCATACTCAGGTTAAATTGGTACCCATATTAAAAATTGTAGCAGTCGGGACCCATTCTAGAAATGGAGGCTTAAAATTTAGAGCACATAAATTGTTGTTTTAAGTGATAAGCATTCACTTTGCAATCTAAATATATTATTGCACTTGAAAAAATGACCGCCAGAGGCGGGAAACGAACCCGCGTTCCTCGCATGCCGGGCGATTGCCTAACTTCTCGGCCACCCTGGCGTTGGCAGAGCCTGTCGAAATTTTCAAGTGCTTCCTAACGCTGTAATGCCGCGTTGCTTTCATCAATGTTATTGGGATTACACCCTCAACACTCGAAAGAAATACTATTGCAAGTATTTAACAATCGAAAGATGAAGCTTGCAAATACGATAAATTGTTGTTTTAAGTGATAAGCATTCACTTTGCAATCTAAATATATTATTGCACTTGAAAAAATGACCGCCAGAGGCGGGAAGGCGCCTCTGGCGGTCATTTTTTCAAGTGCAATAATATATTTAGGGCACATACCTACCTTCTACATTACATTGCAGATTACTCCAATCTACTGACGAGACGGCTGACTTTCTAACATGGGTCCCAACTGCTACAATTTTTTATATGGGTACCAATTTAACCCGGGTATGACCTCTTTCTTGTTTTAGGGTTTTTAATTTCCAATTACACAGAAACGCAGTCGGGTTTTTTAGTTTTTTTAAATTACCGTTTTTTATTTAGACTGCATAATTATCATATTTTTGAAATGGTCTCTTTACTGGCTTTCATTTGATACCCATATTGCTATGGTAAGGAAAAAATCAATCCCCCCTCCCCCCTTTATTTCCATTCGCGACGCCATTTTTGGAATTTAGGTAGCCTATGTCACTCTCACAATTTTGACAAATTCAACGACACCTCATATGTCAAAAACTGTCTAGCCGTTTGGGCTGCAGGGCGTGTTTACGAAAGAGAATTTGGTTTAGGAAACCTATAGGACGATTAATTTACAAAAATAATAATAATAATATAATATAATTAAAAAATAAGGAAAAAATCATGTGGAAATGTGGGTTTATATTGTATTCTGTACAATTTAGGTGTTACGAGCCATTTAACGGAAAATTGTGTGTTTACTTTCAGGCTTTCATGTTAAAGTATCGCGGAATACACGCTACATTGTCTTTGTTCCGTATTTTTCTCATTATACTTATTTCCACTACGTCGGTTTTATGCTCCAGTTGCCCTTTCTTAGTTGTCTGGTTAGACCCTGTTAGTTTGCATTTCCACAGGGGAACGCTAAATGATTAAGCAGGTACTTATCAGAAGCGTAGCGAGCTTTGGCGAGGCCCTGTATAAAAATACAAACTGATTTATTAAATCATTTATAGCTGATGATGATTTTTGCTTACGCACGTTGGAGGCCCCCGTGGCGCGGGGGGGCCGTATAATTGATACGGCAGATACGGCGGTAGCTACGCCCCTGGTACTTATGTATATATCTTTCTTTGAAAATATTGACAAATTCCCTTATCACATCAGCCTCGTCTCGAGTCGTTATAACAGTTGAACCCATCTTTATGGTTCTTATTTTTAGTTTAATACTAACTTTTAACGTTAGATGCTTAGATGGTTGATCTATGGTTATATCACGTGAATGTAAAATTATTTTAAAATCAACGTTCCTGAAACCTGCTGAAATATCAATTTTCCAAAAATAATTTAACGTTTTTGTTCCAGATGGAAAAACTAAGCAGCTGGCGGACGCGGCGGCGGCACTGCAGGTGAAGCCCCCGCACCATGGCGCCGGCGCAGGCGCTGGCGCTGCTCCTGCTGGCCGCGGCCGCGCGCGCCTACCTCGTGCTGGTGCCCGACTCCGCGCCGCCCGGCCACACCGTCCTCGACGCCGCCGTCTACAAGCTCGGCTCCGAACGCACCTACACCATCGACGTCCATCGCACCGCCAACTTCGTCCACCACATCATCCGAGTCAACAGAACCACAGGACTCGTTACCCTCCGCAAGAGACTCAGATGCGACGGTGTACTCTACCCCAACATCTTCACCTTCTACGTCGACTCCACCTCTGAACGAATACGAGACATCGACTACTACAGCCTACCTATCAGAGTTCTCGTCACTGGAGAGGACTGCAGCAGAAGACATGCAGACCTCTACGAAATCGACTTCGACAGAGTCTACGACCAGGAAGACTCGGCGTTACAATACGAGGATGACCACGTTAGAGATAAGAGAGCGATATTCTCCGAACCGATGGACTGGAGATTATTCGAAGAGGAGGAGCTTGAAACTAGTCATTATAGTGTACTCTCCACGGCCTATCCGTGGTCCGATGCCATGTTCGAAGATTTCGCTGCAAGAAATAGAAGCAGAAAGAAACGATCTCATTCATTAGTACCTTTCGACATGGCTGTAGACGTTAAGATAGCTGAAGCCAAGAAATGGATATCGGAAACTTACGCCAGTTTCTCGATTCCGACCACGGATAGGTGGCAAGGGATCTGCTTAAGGCAGTCACAGTTCGTAAATTCGTTGACAGCTTTCTTGCCCCGGACAGTGCAGAAGATGTGTAAAGTGCAGTTTTTGGCAGTGAGTGATCCCCGTTTCATAATTGAGACTAGTCAAGGTGATTTAGTGGCAAGTGCTGATGTGTGCATCCAGGAGCCGATGTGGAAAGTGTCAGTTCTGTTCACGTTTAACTGTGACCGGACTAATATAGTGGACTCAGACCATCGGCTGAAGATAGTGTACCATCACCAGGAGCTAAACGATACGGATATAGCAAGAAGGGTGAAGAGAGAGTTGCGGAATCAGTCGCCTTACTTCGAGCAGGCCCTGTACGTGGCGTCTGTGGCCGAGGAGCAGCCACCAGGGGTTGTCGTTACTACAGTTCGCGCTCGGTATGTATTTTGTTGCCTACCCATCCAACTAGGCATCATAAAACAAGCAAACATAATGTACGGGGCCCCAAATTATTGCATTACACGCTCCACTGCCATTGTTTTTCAAAAGTCAAACCACTTACTACGTGACCGCTGGAAACAATGTTTTTGTTTTAAAGGTCGATGACTCGCCGAAATCGTCCTAATCAGCGGTTTAGACGGCACCTGATCGTAAACTAGCTTTGTTAATTGACTTAAGCCGGCTCGTTGAGCTTTTATGAAGTCATCTATTTTATGCCCGGAACCATTGTCATGAGCCATCGCACGCGTCGCCAGACAATGCGCTCGTTGCAATAAGGTTCAACCGCGTAAGCTAGGGCTGTACATTTTTGCAAACCTTTCATAACGAAATGTGATAACTGCTTTACAAAAATACTGTAAATCAGAAAATAAACTAATGGAAAGTTTATTTTGATTAAGTAAATATAATCTTTTTCTACCCAAAACATTGAATAAGAAACATCCTCACCTCGTAGTGGGCAGTATAAAA
This sequence comes from Pyrausta nigrata, assembly GCA_949316185.1. Classification (NCBI taxonomy): domain Eukaryota; kingdom Metazoa; phylum Arthropoda; class Insecta; order Lepidoptera; family Crambidae; genus Pyrausta; species Pyrausta nigrata. The sequence continues at coordinate 5,146,817 of OX438941.1, read as the reverse complement.
ATAAAAATTGTCTTATAATGATTCGTTTTCCGTTGTTGATCGCAAAGTTAACGACCCGTTTTCATGCACGATTACACCTACTTATCCCGTTACGTCTGTAAAAAAACTGATGGTAAATGATTTGCCGAATTCACTATTTTTGCGTTTTTGTCAACCTACGTTAAGTTAGCAAAGAGTTTATAAAATAACATTCTTCTTGTTGTAAAGATCGTTTCATTGAGCTTAATATCCATGGTTATATTTAAGAAGCGAGGTACCTATATCATTTTGAAAAAAAACTATTTTATCGTTTGTTTGAAAACCATACCTATTAAAAACAGTGGCGAATGTTTTTTTTAACTGACAATGGCGTAAAACAGCAACAATTTGTCAACCCTGTGCAAAACCGCTTCAATTTATATTGGTGACGCGGTATTTTTATATCGTGCGATCATTATCGCGCCGCACAATGCCTGGCTTTCCTTCGCATCAACAGTCAACTCTACCCTCATTTCGTTTAATGAGAGCATTTGCTGTAGAGCACCACAGAATTTCCAAAAAATCTTGATAATATGTTTCAATTTTACAAAAAAAGGAGCTTTTTCATATTCAAACTTTAATTCTTGTAATTTAGTGATCGTACCAGACAAGGCAAACGAAATTATTTAAAATATCAAATTGTGGTGGTTTCTAGTTTGGTTAGGATCTTTCGTAATCTGAAAAAGACAGAAAATTGTCTTAGTTTGTTCTTACAAAAATATACATACTGGTCTAAAAAAACCTTTTTTTTTATTTGAGTTACGAATACTTTGGTAGCTCCATCTATACAGCTAGGTACATGTACCTAATGGCCAGTAATTGCATCATATTAGAGAGCACAGATTAGAAAACCTAGCAATTCGATCAATTTCCTCGGTCGTGATGGAACTTATGGAGTGGGTTCCGTAGATACCCGTATGTCACGTCTCACCGCAGTAATGGGTACTTACATTTGCGGTATTTACACTCGTATAGCGTTTAAATGGTAAAATACAAGACGTGCTTTATAGGCGTACGTGCAAACTGCGTTGTAAATTAATCTGATACATATTTTGTTATTTGAAATAATTTAGCACTGATATCTGATGATTAGATATGACACTACGATTATAGTTAATTAGGGACCCTAATAAGTAAACCTGTAATTACATGAAAACTATGAAAGTAGAGTATTTGATGGTAGAAGATGGTAGACTATAAATAGTTATTTGAGGTATTCTAGTTAGTGCACTATTAAACGCCGGCTCAATGGCGAAGCAGGCACTTCAAGTCAAGGGACTAACGTCCTCGGTAGCTCAGTTTAAAGAGTATACGCCTGGATAGCGAAGGGTCGTGGATTCGAGTCCCATCTGAAGACGATCTTAGAATTTTTGTACTCAAGTCGTTCCAATAAAGTTTCTGTATATGTCTATCCTTGCCTCGGCAGTGATCCAGAGAACAGCCCAGTCACGTACTCCATGTCAAGCCTGCTCGATTCCCGATCTGCGGGCATGTTCGCTGTCGACACCAGGACAGGAGTCGTGACGACACAGGCTAGGCTGGACCGGGAGAGGCTGGACGTTCACTACTTCAGGGTTGTGGCGCAGGATGACACCTTCCCGCCGAGGAGTGGGACTACGACGCTTCAGGTAACTGTCCTCTTGTTACGCAAATAAAATTATTTACACCGTCAACTGGTACGAGTAATTGGGGCCACGTCAAGTTCGACAGACGACCTTACAAAGTCCACAGGATCGCACTGGATGCAGGCCGCTTGTAACAGGTCAATTCGGAAATCAATGGGGGAGACCTATGTTCAGCAGTCGACGACCTATGGCTGATATTAATGCTGATACCAGTTGCCCTGGGGATGGCAATAGGTTAAGTTTTTGGCGGCTGGCCAAATATACTAGCGAAGGTCCGTTAGACAGCTTAGTGGGACAACGAAAGATCGATGTCTTCTGACACCTGGATGAGATGAATATATTTTTGACCTTCGATGGTCACTAACAGTTTGCTGTCTAGTTTGCAACAATTGCAACAAGATTGCTAACTTACATAACTTTGTAACATCTAAGACTCACAAATAAAAGGTACATGGTAGCAATCCCTTTGCAATAGCTCTTTGACCGACTTTAAAAATAGGAGGAAGTTCTCAATTTGTCGGAATCTTTTTATGTATGTTTACCGACTACTCGAAGACGCCTGAATTGATTTAGAAAATTATTTTTTGTTTCTAATGGTATACTACCCAAGAGATCCCATTTTAATATTATCTAAATCAGTTCGGCAGTTTTTGAAATACAGACGAAAAATATAAATTTGTTGATATTTCATCTTTATTTATAATGGATAAAATTCTATTTTACTTAGTACAGCAACTGCAAGAAAAGACAATTTGCTCCTTCTATGAAACCTGTATTCAATTAAGTGAAATACGAGTATAATTTGAAAAGCAAAATATTAAAATCTTCTTAATATTTCGTAGATCAACGTCCTGGACTGTAATGACCACGCACCAGTCTTCGAAATGCAGCAGTATGAAGCGTCAGTAAGAGAGGGAGCTAGTCCTGGAACAACAGTGCTGACTCTTAAAGCTACCGATCAGGATATCGGGAAGAATGCTGAAGTAAGTGAACATTACTATGTCGCGTTCTACAGGCCCCTAGATAAGACGCAATCTATTCTACAGCGAACTTCCCTATCGCCAGTGAAATGACAAATGAATACAAAATTCGCATGATGATTGTTAGCAGTAGCGAATATCTGTAGCTCGTTTAATAAATAATAATAAATTATTTCCACAAATACACCAATTACCTAGCCACAAACTAAGCGTGAGCTTGTGCTATGGCGACTAGGCTAACGGATATACATACCTATATAAGTTTATACATCCATGACTTAGGTACAAATGTTCGTGCTCATCACAGAAACATTTGACCCTTGCGGGATACGAACCCGCAACCTCTGGTTTTGTAGTCTGGAGTGCGAACCACTACACCAGGATGGTCGTCAAAAGGTCGTTTAAGGACCCTGGTTCTTTACTACAGCTTAGCTACTAAATACAAAGTATCGAAATATTCCATTAAGGTTATCAGCAGGTTTACAGCAAGACTGCTTTTAATATAATATTACGATGGTGGGAGATACTGTAAAATGTGATATTCTAGTGTTCAAATACAGTATATCTACCTTCTTGAGATGACAACCATTCATATTTATGTGAAAATAAAGTTATGTAAAGTATATTAAACACTTTACAAAATGATGTGAGTCTCGCGAACTTAATGAATGAATAATATACGAAGAGCTAACTTTAGTTGACTCACTTCAAATTTTTAGTATGATTCATTCAACGTGACCTTTGCACGACAGTACCTGAAATTTCGTCTGAAGCTTATGATACGGATAGAATTTTGGATTAAATATTCAAAGCACATTACAATTTTCATAATCCACAAACAAAATTTTTATTTAGACCATCGTAAATGTAAAAAAATATTTCCCTATAATATGTTCTACTGCATAAACCTTCAAACGCTTATGCCTATTTATTTAACAACCTTTTTTGCAGGTGGAATACTCAATAGAATCAGTAACAGCAGAGACCCTCAGCACGGAAGATGAAAACGAATCCTTAGATGTCAGTTCGGACCAGTCTGACATCCAAGATGTCTTCAGGGTTGATGGAAGAAGTGGCGCCTTGCTCACTAGATCACCTTTGGACAGAGAGAAAGTGGCCAGATACACCGTCATAGTCAAAGCCACAGATCAAGCCAGTCCTGTCTCCGACAGGCTGTCTAGCACGTAAGTATTAAAAGCTTTTTGAATACTGGCATCTGATAAAAAAGATTTCAATTATCTAACAAAAAACTTTGCTACATAACATTAAACTTTTTTAAACTGGGTGGTAGAATAGACTCTTGTTTTAGTTAAAAAATATAAAGCGTTACAAAATGGCGGCATTTGTAATTCAAAGGAAATATTTAATTTTTAGTCCGAAATTGGCGAGTCAAAATGAATATTTTTTTTATATTTGTTCAAAAATCATCGCTCAGTGTTGATGCAAAAACATTATACGCAGGTATTTAAAAAATGTTCTGACCTGATTTTCAGAAAATTTACTCTAAATGATTTTAGCACAGGACCTAAGTAATTTAGTTTTTGCTAATACAATACAAAATCAGTAACTTATTATATGGTGCGTTCCGATTCGCCATGTTAGACCATAATAATCGTAACGAGGTGGAGCAGAAAGTAGAGTTCAGTTCCATTGTAAGCCGAACTTTTCACATTTAAATTTATTAATTTTATTATTGCACAAGTGTACCTGTCTGTCCATTATCTCTTCACGCTTAAAACCATTGAACCGATTTGGATGAATTTTGGTACAGGGATAGTTTAAGTCCCCGGAAAGAAAGATAGGATAGTTTTATTCCTGGAATAATTATTTAAGGGGGTTTGAACTTTGTATGGGAACTTTGATACATGCGGGGAATAATAATATATTTTTTCACACAGAGCCACCATCCACGTGAACATACTGGACGACAACGACAACTACCCGCAGTTTAGCGAGAAGACGTACACCGTTACTGTTGATGAGGACATCACCGTTGCAGACAACCCAGTCGTCGCTAGGATCAAGTAAGACCCAAAACTAAACTTATACTTAGTATTACTTAATAACAGATCGCAGGATGTTAAACAATGCAAAGTTTACTTTTCGGTTTAGAAGCTAGGGCTTACAGAGTACTCAGGGATAGGTTCTGTAAAATAATATTCGTATTTTCAACTCTAGCTGTCTCTGTCACTCACGCCAGTATGATAGACAGTGCAACTGAGCCTTGAACACGGACAAAATCTTACGAAACCTGTATGACGATGTCAGTTTTTAAGTTTTAATTTTACTCCGTTTTGTTTGTACTAACTAGTACCGCCAAAATTGATCGAAATAAACACTTTTTATTTTTATTTATATGTTGTAACTTATTTAAAAAAAATTGGTTGTAAATTATTTTAAATATTGTAATTCCTATGAATTGCATGAATTTAGTCCAGTCATTATCAGAAGTTTACTTAGGTACTCAAGTGCCACACTATTATTTATTCTGACATATGTACTTATATCTCATTGGATTCACTTTTAATCGAACCTAATTTTATCGGCAATTTAAAATATTATCTGTCATGATGGAAAATCATAAAAAATATATTAAAAAGTTTTTATAGCTGTGCTAATGGCATTCTAAATGCCTTCAGCCTTTTGAATTTTCATGATCATAAATTGCCATTTTATGAGTATTCAAATAAGGTTACAAAAATGGACAGAACCGAAGTCTAATCAAATCATAATATTTAAAAAAAAAGTTCTTTAGTAGATACCTACCTAAAGTGTTTTCTAGTCAAATAGGTACCTATTTGGTTCTATTCTAAGCTCAGGCTCTATCCATTTGTCCATGAATACAAATAGCCAGTTCCACAGTTATGGCACTTAACGTATGGATCTCCACATCGAGGCATCGCTTTATTGCAATATTTGCTTTGGAATAGCTCATAGCATTCCTAAAGGCTAGGCCACACTGATGGATATACAATTATCCTAGTAATCCCTGTAAGCTTACTTGCAACTTTTAAATAAACAAATAGTGAACCAAGGCAGTGCATTTGTTGCACGTGGTGACAGCAGCGCTAACTTACACCCAAAATATTAACCGATCTGAGTCGAAGATTTATGTCAATATGATTAAGATTGACTCGGTTGTTTGACTGTCAATGAGGGATTTTCATTTAAAAAATTTAGTTTTATTTTATGTTGATAGATGGCGTTATTCATCTGTTATTATATAAATATTGTTTCGAAATCATTGAGCATAATACTTTAAAAAATGTAATATTAGGTGTATTTAGTAGAAGTCCTTACGTAAAACAATTTCGAGTTTCAAAATGCAGTTAAAAATAAAATTAATGGAAAAAACATCTTGATGATGGCTATAAGTTGTTAAAAAATCTCCTGTTAGCACGCGTAAATCTAAAACATGCTTAACATTAACATTATAACAGAATAATTGGTAAACCACCCTTTTTCTTAATTAAAAATCTACCTGACTTAGGTTGTTCAACGCCATGTAGCGGATTTTTAAGTACTGATTTTGACACTAGGAAAATCGCTTATTGAACACGTATGTTGACACTTGCAGCCGTGGTTACTGTGCCCGTGAGCTGATCTGTAATTTCTTACATAGCCGGGATTGATTTAAAACTTATATTATGGATTGCACCAAGGCCTAGCTTCATCAAAGGCATCCAGTTGTATTCAGCCTGCCTCTTAAATTAGTCATTCTGTATGCGTGTTCCCTGCTGTGTGGCTGAGGCATCACAGATTCGATGCACGCAACATTCGCAGTGGGCGCCTATGAACTTAGATCAAATATTGATTTGCAATTCTAGTGTATTGGTTCTTATTGGCTATTAAATTTTAATTACGAAGCGGCGAATGAATGTTTTACTGGCATCACTTCGCGGGATATATTTTATGAGAACGGAAGTGAATTTGGTCCATAGCTAATCTTTTCGAATTGTTGAATGATTTAATTTTTTTTATAAATAAGTAGTGTTAAAAAATTACTTCAAATATTGCCGGTGATGACCACCATCCTATCGTTCAACGGTTGATGCTTTTTTCTGGCAATCTGACTGAACTACTGTGTTTACCATGCAGCTTCAATTTAGTTTCCATATAATGGTAATAGATACACGCTAATGCCAGACTAAAGGAAGCACCCTTTGTTTTTCAACATCCTTCCGTGGCGTTAGACTTCTCTTCTTTATCTTTTACCATTCTAAATAAAATTGAACTATAGTTCGCCTGCTTAACTGAGTCCACGCCTGCGGGAACAGGGGTGCAGGGGCAGAGGAGAACGGGGACCATGAGCGGTGCGGGCGGCGGGCGCTTGTGATATGATTGGGTGATTTTTTGAAAACAATGTGAATTTCAAATTTTGTAATTTCGTTCGGGCTATACCTAACTTACCAAACCTAGCACAATAGCTTTTAAATGTATTACAGCAAATAAATAAATACACCTTTATTAACAGAGCGACGGACGCCGACGTGGGCGCTAACGCAGCGATCCGCTACGCCATCATCGGGGGCAACACACAAATGCAGTTCTCTATAGACAGCCTAAGCGGAGACGTGTCGCTTGTTAAGCCCTTGGACTATGAGCAGTTGAGGAGCTACAGGCTTGTGATCAGGGCGCAAGGTAATGCTTGATGCTTTTTATTTTGTTTGGGCCGATTGTTATCTGCCTGGGCTCACGATTTGCTGTGAATCTGTGATATGCAAAGATAGACCATACTTCGAATATGTACAAAAACTAACCATTTATATTGGTTTATTTTTGCACCAACTTACGTGCATCATAATATCTTTCTAACGCAACCCCTGAAAGCTGGCAGACTAACTCGTTTAACCCCTGGGGCTATTCTTTGAATCTGACCATTTTGGTCATCTTTTTTTTGGCAACGAGCCTTTTGAAGCGCTATATCTCACAGTTTAACCACTGCGAGCAGGCATACCGACAGATCGTGATCTGAAGAATGTCGGATTACCCTACATCATCATCATCATCCAAGCGTGGTCCCGGTTGCCACCTCTCGGAGCCCAGGGTCCGCTTTCTTACAACCGATAGAAATAGACCTTATCGTTTTCATAGTCGAAACGAAAAATCTGGTCATCTCTATTTTATTAGTTGGTCAGTGCAGTACTACAACGTAGACTCAAAATCTGCAAAATTAATTCAAATAAATAAATTAAGGGTCACTGGAAGGCGATAGTGGGAGAATGAATCCTTTTGTATCATCAAGTCCACGCAAACGAAGCCGCGGACCACAGCTACTCACCTAATAATAATACTAAATTCGCTACATCTTAATCACAGGTATTTTGTGAAGCCTAGTCAGAGGCCCTAGGGCGGCTTGATAACATCTGACAGTAAGGTTGGTCACTTGCCTTACAGACACCCCTCCACCAATCCGCACTGAGCCCGCGTGGTACCTCCTGGTACCTCGTGATAGTATGGCTCGTACCTCCTCATAGTTGAGGTGAGGCCTTTGCCCAGCAGTGGGATCTTTATAGGCTAACTTTACTTTTACTAAATCACAGACGGTGGCAGCCCCTCCCGCTCCAACACGACCCAGCTGCTCGTGAACGTCCGCGATGTCAACGACAACTCGCCCAGGTTCTACACGTCGCTCTTCCAGGAGTCGGTCAGCGAGAATGTGCCCGTTGGATACAGCATCGTCAGGGTAAGTGTGGAAACGTAAGCTTAACCTGTACGTGGATCTGCGCATTTAATCAATTAGAAAAGTTATTTAAGAAATGGCTACCATGTACCTTTTCATTAAAATAAACCCGTAATTAACTATCGTTATGATAGTGACCATGACAGTTTAAAACAATATATACAATAAATTGTCATCCATTTGTTTCTAGAAATGGTGGCAATTGATTTACCTACAATTATTTATTCGACATAACACACTGTTAAACGAACCCTCAAGAAAAGTTAAGACATTGATCGCGTTTTATATCATTGTTTCGACTCCATTAACATTTTGCAACCCAAAAATGTTCATGCTCGCTAAGCTCGCGTTTTATTTTAACATTTTTGGAAAACTTACTACTGTAAAATAATTTCTTTAATTTATAAATACAAAGAAGCGCAAAGTGACGCTATTTCCGATCATATATCCTGTGTGATACCAAACCCATAAGATTCCAAGCTCAATTTTTTTGGGGAGCGCTAAAATTTGATCTTGCTCCTACCTGAATCTGGCTGCCAAAATCAAAATTCAATAACTACCTACCCCCTTTTTTAGGAAAGCCCATCAACATATTAAAATGATTTCGCTACAAAAATTTTGTATTATGTGCTGGGGCTGTACCTGTTGTCCCGCGCCTCAGTCACAGAATAACTTTGCAATGATATTCTTCTCTTCTAGGTGCAAGCGTACGACGCGGACGAAGGCGTGAATGCCGAGCTGACGTACACACTAACAGACAAGGATTACAGCAACAACGAACTGCCCATCACGATCGACCCTCGCACTGGCTGGGTGTACACGTCAGGCCAGTTAGACAGAGAAGTGCAGGCCAAGTACCAATTGCAGGTGAGTTTGGAGGCTTTTATGACTTTTTTATACTTACACACTTCTACCAATATACCCCTGACCTGACTCGTACGGCTGACTTTTTAGATAACGAAAACGAAGAACTTGCTAACGCCTGAAATTAATAACCAATCCGTAATTCAAGATCAGACAGGTGTTTGTAGTGAGGCGCGGGCTTCTCTATTTATCATGTAATAGCATGTCGCAGTATAGTTAATTTATTTATCTACATATAAATTAATCGCTAAATGAGTTGACAATGGAAAAAAAGGCGGCGGGGAAAATAATAAAAACTGTTCAACTGTGGTTAGCTAGTTTTTACAAAATAATATTATTTAGACAAGTTACTGCAGTCTTTAAAATTTTCAATTGTCATAAAAGCTCGACCTGTGCCTCTTATTGTTAACGAATAACTGACTATAACTAATTTGACCTAACTTAAACTAAAACAGGTGACAGCAACAGATGGTGGCACCCCCCCTCGGTCAGCCACAGCGTCAGTAGTCGTTGTGGTGCAAGACGTGAACGACAACGACCCTGTGTTCGCGCCTGCGCAGTATGACGTGGAGATAGCCGAAGATGAACCCCCTGGCACGCCACTCGTCACTGTAACAGCTACCGATGCTGATGAGGATAATAGGTGAGTAGATTTTCTAGCTATCCGGTCTCTTATAATAATGCTGAGCCCCCCTGTTTGCATTTTGACTTTCTTACACTTTTTTTCCATTTGTGAACTTATATTTTTTTATTGTATAGGTACTACAGCAGGATTTGTCCTTCTTTTAAAGAAACAAGTCATCGGTCTATTTAATGTAACAAGTCACCGATCTATTTACAGTAACAAGCCACCGGTCTATTCAAAGTAACAAACAAAATCTCCTATTATTTTTTTCGGTTTGGCCAAAAGTTTCGGTCACCATATTGGTCAATATCCAGTACGCCAATTCCATCATCAGCTCGCCATATCTGTCTCATCGACGATAAGAATTGGTCTATAGGCTACAGTTTGTATACATGGCCGCACGTCAGACTACCCCGCTTTGACTTTGAGACTGCTTCTATTCCCTACCTACATAATAAAAGTTGTTCAAATGGCTAAACTGACGTGCTGATAAAAGCTGTTCAAATGGCTAAACTGACTTTCTGCCGACTGAACAACAGCAGCCAATTTGTGTGGGAAGGTCTAATTAGTATTATTTGTAACAGATAATTTAGAGTGTTAAGTTTATCAGAAAAATATTTTACTATTTGTTCTTTTTTAGGTTGCACTATGAAATCACCGGAGGCAACACAAGAGGCCGCTTCTCCATCACATCCCAAAACGGTCGCGGTCTCATTACAGTAGCTCAACCGCTGGACTTCAAGCAAGAAAGGCGATACGTGCTTACGATCACTGCGACTGATAGTGGGGGGCGATCAGACACGGCCATGGTCCACATCAACATCACAGACGCTAACAACTACGCGCCCGTGTTCGAAAATGCACCTTATACTGCCGCAGTAAGTTTAATTTTAGCTTGAGAGATGCTCAACCGTTGGACTAAAAGCAAGAGAGGCGATACGTGCTTACGATCACTGCGACTGATAGTGGGGGGCGATTATTCGGAAATGCACCTTATACTGCAGCGGTAAGTTTTACTTTTGCTTGAAAATTGCCCAGCACTTGAGCAGGATAGGCGATGACGTACTCAATGTCTCGAGATATTGGGAGAAGATAAAATACCGCTATGGTCCACATCAAAGTCACTGACGCTAACAACTACGCGCCCGGCGCGCGCGCGCTACGGATTTCAAGCACGAGAGGCGATACGTGCTTACCGTTACTGCGACTGATAGTGGAGGGCGATCAGACACCGCTATGGTGCACAGCAACATTACTGACGCTAACAACTACGCGGCCGTGTTCGAAAATGCGCCTTATACTGCTGCGGTATGTTTCATTTTAGCTTAAGAGATACTCAAACGCTAGACTTCAAGCAAGAAATGCGATACATGCTTACTGTCGCTGCAACTAAAAGTAGGGGGCAATCAGATACTGCTTTGGTCTCACCGAACACATAACCTATAAAGACGAAATGTCATAAATTTTGTTTTAGAAAAATTCCGTCAAAATCCCTTGGCATTGAATGCCTCCGTTTTTTCTTCAACACATTTTGGGAAACAAATTCACTTATTTTCCTTAATACCTCATATTTCATATCGTCGATTATAAAATACACGCTTAATTTGACACTTTCCGTATCAGTACCAAACACTGATAAGTTTCGGAGAAAAATCGCGCTTACTTCGCCTCTTTAGGTTACGTGCTCGATGTTTGGTCCACATCAACATCACTGACGCTAACAACCACGCGCCCGTGTTCTAGAATGCAACTTATACGGCTGTGATAAGTTTCAGCCAGTAGCATCTGTCAATGAAAAACTTTTTCGTTGTCGCGTGCGTGGGTGAACTTGTAGGATTATATGAATGAACTTTTTTTGTAAATCTTCAGGTATTTGAAGATGCGCCAGTTGGTACCACAGTCCTAGTGGTCTCAGCCACCGACAGCGACGTGGGAGTCAACGCTCAGATCACGTACAGCCTCAGTTCCGAGATCTCCAACGAGGCGGTAGCCCATCACGATCAGGAGTTCGTGATCAACCCGCAGACTGGAGCTATCACGACTAATAAGCTGTTGGACAGGGAGACTATGAGTGGTAAGTGCATATTGAATTATATCGCCAATTTTTTTTAAATAGCAGATCAATATTATTTCCTGATTTCTAGGATTTATTGTGAAACTTGTTGTACAGCAGTAGGAGAAAAAAAATCATCCTAAAATAATAGCCACTTAAAATTTATGACTGCCAAAAAAGTACGCGCCAAGAAAACACGTTTTTTTTAAAACATATCTGGAAAAATATACTTATCAAAACAAGTCCAGTGAAAACGATTCTTGGTTCCTAATAAGGTTACCGGCTCGATACCTAGTAGATCGTATTTATTAACCCACTGTATAGAAAGCATAGTAGAAGTGATAAAACTCATGAGTTTTAGCATATAGGCTGGCCTGTAAGTTCTGAGTGCCTACAGACTCTAAGTTAAACATTTAACCTAGCTCCGGAATGATGAAAAGCTGTAATGTTTGATTTCCTTTTAAACAGATCTTGTTATAGGCCTAAAAAGCAGATAAATACTTATTTATCTAATAAACACAACAAATAAAGAAGTAAACACATAAAATATTATCACAGATAAATTTATTTGTCTTTTCCACAGGATACCTTCTAACAGTGACAGCTAGAGACGGTGGAGTGCCTTCTCTGTCAGACACGACAGACGTAGAAATATCCGTTGTGGACGTGAACGACAACGAGCCGGTCTTCAAACAACAGCTGTATACCGCCAACATAATGGAAGATGCTTTAGTTGGTAAGAGAATAATTTTAACTTGGTTTTGCTCGAATAAAATCAAGTATTTATTATTGAATTCTAGTTTATTTATTTAAACTTTATTGCACCAAAAAAAGAAAGTACAATTGGCGGACTTTATGCCTTAAGGCATTCTCTACCAGTCCACCGCGTGGGAATGTAGAAAGATCAGTGGAAGGATAATAGTTCAATTTGATTTACTTATTAATAATTGCATAATTAGATCAATGGATGATCGCCTAGCTTAAACGTATAAAAAAATCTTAGCTTACTTACATATTTACGGTCGGCCAAGAAAGTAGTCTATCACTCTAAATTTGAAAATCATTCAATCATCATGGAACAACACAGATCCCATTCAACTACAACTAATATTACGTCATGTGCATCTCTTTTAATCGTTTTAAAGGTCATAGGTCCATAAGTGAGCTCAACTTTATCGCTATTTTACTTAACACATGAAATTTTATCAAAACTGGTAGACCACTATCTTGGCCGACCATACTACAGCATCTTACTTATTACAGGTACTTCAGTCACTCAAGTGAGCGCAACAGACGCTGACGTAGGCCTCAACGGGCGAGTCCACTACGAGCTGGACACCAAAGACAGGGAAGAGGGCTCCTTCATCATAGATCCGGCTTCTGGCGTCATCAGGACTAATAAGGCGTTGGACAGGGAGTCAATGGCGACGTATGACTTGAAGGCGTTGGCTATTGACGGAGGATCTCCGCCACAGAGTTCTACAGTGAGTACACGATTCGTATTGTTAGACCGAAAGAAGCATTTTTCTTTGACCCTGCTTCGACCGTGATAAGGAATTCAGACAATAAGGCGTTGGACAGGGAGTCCGTAGCCATGTGTAACTTAAAAGGTGTTGGCTATCGACGGAGGATCTCCGCCCCAGAGTTCTACAGTAAGTGCATGATTCATTTTGATAATCCACAAAGACCATCATACTTCATCATACTAGATCGGCTTCTAGCGTCATCAGGACCAATAAGGCGTTGGACAGGGAGTCGGTGGTGACGTATGACTTGAAGGCGTTGGCTATCGACGGAGGACCTTTGTCACAAGTTCTACTGTAAGTAATCGTGTTTTATATTTACAAGAGCTCTATTCCGGTATTGTATTCAATCAAATTCCGTTTTTGAAGTTCTATATCATTATATTGATTCATCTTAGTTCTATTATATATTGTTTTATTTAAATTTGACTGTATTTTAGCCATGATTTTAAGTAGAGGTACGGGTCGGTATCAGACCTCAATGTTTTATAGTTGAACAAGTTTTTTATCCTATAAAGTTTTACTGTCAAATGGAATGGAATGGATATCTTTAAACATATTATTATGTATATCTTTCAATACCCGTTTCAAGTTTTTAACCCTTTCTCCCAGGTAATCGTCCACATAAAAGTGGAAGACATCAACGATTCCCCGCCGGTGTTCGAGAGCGACTGCCTTACATTCTACGTGCCAGAGAACAGTCCTATAGGCACCACAGTAGGAGAAATATACGCGCACGACCCCGACGAGGGCGTGAATGCTGTTGTCCACTATTCCATCAAAGGTATGTAAAGAAAGAAGAAAGAAAGAAAATACATTTATTAATGAATGGACATCACATGACACACGAAAAAAACAACGTAAAGGGCACGCACGGTTATAAAACGTATATATATGTAGGCAAGTTAAATTTATGTCGGTAAACCAGTCGGACTGTGCAGCTGTGCGCCTGTGATGTCAATATTAAAAGGGCTCCATTAAAAGGCCCCTCTCAGCTTAAGTCGTGACCCGCTAGGTGCCCCGACGCTAGTTTTCAGTAGACCCTAGCCGTATGTCTTAGTTCTTTAAAATTTCTACCAAAATGTGTCCCATGACCCATCTGTTCTGTCTTACTCTTGTCATATAGGTTGTTGCATCATTGGAGTAAAACATATACAGTGGGCTTCACATTAACCTACCCTGATCTGCCAAATTTCCGCAAGCATATTTCTAGGCCGGGCCCAGATTGCGTCTTTGTAGTTTATATTACAAAAATCTTGTTTTGAATTATAATTGCACTGGTATTTTTGAAATAATCTAACGAATACGAGGGTCAAACTGAAAGTTCTTAGAAAATCAAAAACTGATTACATTAGCCAGTTATTAGTTTTATTATATCTTTTCAAAATATTGTCCATTGACGTCAATACACCGCTGCATGCGATGGAACCACTGGGAAAAGCACTTTGCCCACTCGTCCTTAGGGGTCTCTTCAATGGCATCGCGATACGCAGCCACCGTTTCTTCAGCATTCATAAACCGCTTTCCTTTAAGTTTTTCTTTAATTTTTGGAAATAAATAAAAATCACAAGGCGCGAGGTCGGGGCTATAAGGCGGGTGACCCAGTAATTCAACGTTTGATGTCGCCAAATAGTCGATCGTTCGCTTGGCGGTGTGCGACGAGGCGTTGTCGTGGTGAAGGAGGATCCTACTGCGAGGTCGTTTCTCTCGAACTTTTTCCAAGACAAGTGGCAAACAATTGGTAGTGTACCATTCTGCAGAAACTGTTTTTTGATCCTCTAACACAATTGTTGCGAAATGACCTATCCTTCCAAAGAACGAGGCCACCATTTTTTTTCCCGCACTTCGATCTCTCTTCACTTTAGTTGGCAACTCCTCGAAAGGAAACACCCACTGAGCAGATTGTCTTTTGGTTTCAGGATCATAACAGTAAATCCAGCTTTCGTCACCTGTTAGTATGTCGAACACAGCATTTGAGTCACCTCCGTTAAATCTTTCAATCATTTTACGGCACCAATCCACACGATGGAGTTTTTGAGCCTTAGTCAAATTATGAGGTATCCACCGGGCGCAAAGCTTCCTGACCGCTAAATGTTCGTGGAGGATTTTGTGCACTTGACTCATACCGATGCCTAAGCTTGTCCGAATCTGCTGATAGGTCACTCTTTTGTCAGTCTCTATCATACGCCGCACAACACAGATGTTATTTTCAGTCGTCGCCGTAGAAGGCCGTCCCTCACGTACATCATCAGTGAGATTAGTGCGACCACGTTTAAACTCATTAAACCAGTTGTAAACAGTCGCACGAGATGGGGCTTCATCGTGAAAGGCCAATCGTAGTCTATCATAACTTTCTTGTTGACTTAAATGACATCGAAAGTCATAAAAAATCATTGCACGAAAATTTTCTCGTGTTAAATTCATTTTGACGTGACACAGACAATTTTCAATTTGCCGCCAAGTCGTAAAACAAATGACAAATGAATGAAATATATACTCAGTAATATTGGCAAAGAGTTCTATTTTCAAATTTTAGAATATTTTTTTTATTATATTGTTTATAAGTGGCCAGTTCTAAGAACTTTCAGTTTGACCCTCGTATGGGTTTAAAAGTAACACTTAATCAAAAAAATATTAAATTAATCTCATATTTATTTCTGCAATCTGCCATTAAGTTACTCGTAAACCCCTGATTATTTTTAAAAAAGATGTGTGTATTCTTTCAAATATTTATATATCCTATCCGATCATTTTATAAAGACGCATACTGGCGCAATGTGGGCCGAGTTTCTATAGAGTTTTGGTCAAGATCCTTTAAGCATCAGCTCAATGAGATTTAAATACATTTTCTCATAAATTATTGTTTTACTATACAACCTAAAGCTAGTCAAATTAGCGTTAGAAAGCACTTGGAAACTCGACAAGTTTTGCTGACGTCTGAGTGGCCAAGTGGTTTAGCAATCGACTGATATGCGATGAACGTGGGTTCGAATCCCGCTTCAGGCGGTAATTTTTGCAGTATCTGTTATTTATTTTACTAACATTATAATAATAATAATAAGGGACATCATGTAATGTACATAATTATCTAAGCACTTTGCTTTTTGACATTTCGGCCAAATTGCATTGAACGTGGGGTCACGGGCAGACGTATTTATTCTTGCTCATTCACAATACAAAAATTTTAGATAAAATCATCAAGTAGTGAGTATCGAATAGGTACTCATACTTTAAATTCGTGCTTAGACCTGTCATCTCTTATACTTATTGTAATTCAACGCGAAAGTCTATCATTAACCGAAAACTCTCTTTACCTCACAGGTGGAGACGACTCCAACAGTTTCTCTCTCGAGGTCCGCCAAGGGTCCGACAAGGCAGAACTGATTACCATGGTGGATCTAGACTACGAGAGCCCTCGCAAGAAGTACGAACTAGTCATCAGGGCGGCCAGCCCTCCCCTATGGAACGATGTCCGAGTGGAGATACTGGTCACCGATGTGAACGACAACGCCCCGATGATGAAGGACTTTCAGATCATTTTCAATAACTATAAGGACTGTTTTCCTGTGGGCCCGTTTGGGAGAGTGCCGGCGTACGATGCTGATGTCACTGATAAGGTTAGTCCACTTTTTCTTTTTGTATTGACTGAGCAATCCTTCTGTTAGACTTTAGAGCTGCCATAGTCCTGTGAAAAGCTCAATCAGAGCACCTTCTCGTGTTTCCAATGGTGATACTATCATGGATTTTCTTAGCGCATGATGAGCTTTAGGTTTTGGTTAGGTTAAATACAGAAAAAAAGCAGGTACTCAGTTGGTCAATTACCAATGTATATTAATGTAATCATTTTCAAATAAAGTACCTATACAGTAGGTACTACAGCTCATTCGTATCTCTAAAACCAGACTCAGTAGGAATTACAATAGGTAATGAGTATAATAAGAACCTGTTTCAGCTCCAATATCGGATACTCTCTGGCAACAACGCAAATCTGGTGCTGCTGAATGAAACTACTGGATCTATGACGTTGTCTCCACAACTGAACACCAACGTCCCGAAACTGGCCACCATGGAAATATCTGTCACAGGTAATTTATTGTTCATGTTTTTTAAATTACACTCTAAGAGAAATATTTTGATTTTATTTTATTACTGCTAAACCAGTAATTTTTTTAAGCTCCTAAATATAAAATAAAATTTTATTAACTAAAAAATATGTAATCCGCCATTTGGTGGCGGTAGCCATCTTGGACTGATTTTCATGAAACATGGCTAAGAACACTCGGGATAAAATTATCTATGACACATAAAAAACTAAACGAAAATCGGTTCACCCGTTTGGGAGCTACGATACCACAGACAGATACACAGACACACCCGTTAAACTTATAACACCCCTCTTTTTAAGTCGGGGTTTAAAAATGACTTTACTTTGATGGTAACTCACAAAACTTGCCCAAGAAAGTGGCTACATATGGTTACTATTTGCATTTTGTATTTAACTATCTTCTGTTAAATGTAGATCACTTTATCAATGTGCTTTTTAGTTGACTAATACCAAAGACCGACTGATATGTGAATAATACTGCTCTTTCATCATATCCAGCTTTTTTGAGGATCTATCCTAGCATAGTCGAATTGGACATAGATTTGGCACTTCCCGAATCACCAATTTAGACATTATTAATATATTGGTTTTAAGCATTGACAGGCCTGTGTATCTCCCCGCGGAGGTATCAAAAACGTACCTACGCGCGGCGCACCTACGTAGGTGCTAAAACAAGTTGCGTGTCGCTACCGGCCAGAGCCACGCTCGCGCGATTTATTCACCGGCGGCCGCGCGGCTACGTTGCTGGCTGGACGAGAATGAATAAAGTACTAGAAAGAGGCGCTAGATGGCGTTAGAAGCTTCTCGTAGCAGTCAACCCTATCGCGTCGCGTGATATTACGTCACTGAATAGGTTTAGTGTATTATGAATCATATTCCAGAGTAATAAGTATGAAATTATCTTGCAATGGATTTTTGTAGGTGTCTACACGAAAATGTGCTTGACTCTGAGGCGAACTAAATTACGCCATATTGTTGACGTCATTGAGTAGACATTTCTTTGAATACAATTGCTAAGTCATACTTCTGTACGAAGTACTAGTATTCTGTGGCATTGAGTAGCCTGCTTGTTCTGTATTTTTTGGTACTCAATCTATATTTTTTCCTTCTTTCTTTCTTTTAATTCTGTCAATTTTCCAGACGGCGTGAACGAAGTAAAAGCAATGATGCAGCTCTCAGTCCGGTTGATAACCGAAGAGATGCTTCTAAACTCTATCACCGTTCGACTGAACTCTATGACGGCTGAGCAGTTCCTATCGCCGTTGCTCGGCTTCTTCGTGGATGGGTTAGCTGCTATTGTGCCGTGTCCGAAAGAGAATATTTACTTGTTCAGTGTGCAGGTTAGTTGAGTACTAGTACTATATACAATATCTAAGCACATGTTAGAGTCATGCTTAGAGTTTTAAATTTTAAAACAGGGTTCAACACCAGCATTCATTAAGATATGCAATCTAAATCGGGAATTTAACCCGCTACTTCATCATACCAGGTGATTGCCAAGACGTGGCACGTCTGGCTTACCTAGTCTAGAGTCAAGAGCAAACCCATTTCGGATTAAAATAATAAAAGCGTGTTAAAAAACACAATTTGGCTTCACAGACGTTTTTTTAATTCTTTTTTTAATTTGGGACTTTAACCACAGGTAATTTCAGTCCCATCGTACCCTAAATTATGTGTTATTCTAAACAAAATGAAACATAAACAAATAAAATAGCCAGAAAGTTATTCTACTTAATAACAAACTTAACTAAATATATTATTGCACTTGAAAAAATGACCGCCAGAGGCGTGAATCGAACCCGCGTTCCTCGCATGCCGGGCGATTGCCTAACCTCTCGGCCACCCTGGCGTTGGCAGAGCCTGTCGAAATTTTCAAGTGCTTCTTAACGCTGTAATGCCGCGTTGCTTTCATCATTGTTATTGGGATAACACCCTCAACACTCGAAAGAAATACTATTGCAAGTATTTAACAATCGAAAGATAAAGCTTGCAAATACGATAAATTATTGGTTTGAAGTGATAAGCATTCACTATGCAATCTAAATATATTATTGCACTTGAAAAAATGACCGCCAGAGGCGGGAATCGAACCCGCGTTCCTCGCATGCCGGGCGATTGCCTAACCTCTCGGCCACCCTGGCGTTGGCAGAGCCTGTCGAAATTTTCAAGTGCTTCTTAACGCTGTAATGCCGCGTTGCTTTCATCAATGTTATTGGGATAACACCCTCAACACTCGAAAGAAATACTATTGCAAGTATTTAACAATCGAAAGATGAAGCTTGCAAATACGATAAATTATTGGTTTGAAGTGATAAGCATTCACTATGCAATCTAAATATATTATTGCACTTGAAAAGATGACCGCCTGACTTGAAAATTTCGACAGGCTCTGCCAACGCCAGGGTGGCCGAGAGGTTAGGCAATCGCCCGGCATGCGAGGAACGCGGGTTCGATTCCCGCCTCTGGCGGTCATTTTTTCAAGTGCAATAATATATTTAGATTGCATAGTGAATGCTTATCACTTAAAACCAATAATTTAATTAACAAACTTAACTATAAATCAGACAGACCCGTATCCTGGATGACTGATCACCATGTTACAAATTAACTTGGCTGCATTTGACGTTGGTTCGGACAATTCACAGACGTTAGCAAAGCCGATCAAAGTTTTTAAGTGCTTTTTAACCTGTAATACTGTCATCAATGTTAAAGTAATTGTAGAAGGTAAAACCCCTTTACAGCAGCAATAGAAAACCATAGCCATTGCAATTTTCTATTGATTTTTCCTTTTATCTTTCCTGTATGATATTTAGGAGGTCTCCTATTTCAAGTTTTTTCCAAAGCCTCAAATTGACCACCCAATTTCTTGTCCAGGACGACACAGACGTAACGGGCAACATCCTAAACGTATCGTTCTCCGCGCGACGACCGGACGCAGAGGTTGCGTTCTCGGGCGACGCGTCCCCGTACTACTCGCCGACGCACCTCCGCGAACGGGTGTACCTGCATCGAGCGACGCTGGCTAGGCTAGCTACGGTACAGGTGAGATTAAGTTAACATTTTTAGAGTTGTTAAGTTTATTACAGGAATTGTATCTAATCTCAAGATGCCCTCGGTAAACGGAGTTTTAAACACATGACCAGACATCTCTCACTCGATGTACTTGCGCGCGTTAATAGCCTACTCTCGAGCGCACCGACGTCAGTGCGTAAATCAGTAGGCTTCCAACACCCGGCGGGCGCGCCCGCCGTACGTACGCACTGTTGAATTATTTGTGTTACGGTCGATTCGTTCTTAAGCGAACTAATTACGTAATATGATTTACATATCCGGTCATTTACTATACAAATGCAACCAAAAGCATATACGTCCTGAATTAGT
Organism: Pyrausta nigrata; assembly: GCA_949316185.1. Classification (NCBI taxonomy): domain Eukaryota; kingdom Metazoa; phylum Arthropoda; class Insecta; order Lepidoptera; family Crambidae; genus Pyrausta; species Pyrausta nigrata. Next base: position 5,125,960 of record OX438941.1, on the reverse strand, counting down.
CTCAGATTTAAACAAAATTCTGGACTTATCAGGGTCTTGAATGTTTGCACTTTAAAAAAAATTTTTTTTATTAGTTATCATAATTTTACGGCAGGCTAAAAGTTCCCTCAGATGCTTTTAATACCTATGTGTGTATACATTTTTAAAAGTTATTTATTCCATGTTTGTGTGCGAAATTTAGGTAATTTAATTTTGTTAAAACTTGCAAACAAATTGCATACGTTATAAAAATAATTATAACATCTCATAAAAAAACTTACTTTCATCCCACCTTGGCCTTGTTTTCTTTCCGCATGACTACTATTACTTACTAATTATAACTATTTGTACTATTACATTTTTTTTACAGATAACCGCGAATTTTGCACGCGTAAACATTTTGTAAAACACTAGATCATAGTAAAAACTTGAAACCAATCTACAAATAAAAAGACCTTGTATCTAAAGAGGCAACCCTGACTTAATTATTATTACGGACGCGCCGCACCGGCCGCGCGCAGCTGCAGAGGATTAATAACGTAATATTCGATGATTAAGGTACATTTTCGTGCGCAGTGGTGTGCTACAAAAAAATGTAGGCTATTATAAAAGTAGGTATGTATGATTTTGTATGGAGTGATTTATCTGTTACGTAGTAACTATTATCTAATCTGTGACATGACCAGCAAGAATAGTAACATTAAACAGAGACATTCAATTCGCACTCTTAATTGAGATAATGCTAGAGTTGTTATTTTGATTGTTACCAAAAATGGCAACACTTTTCTTCACGTGACATTTTAAGGCCGACAATTTCTTGCTTGAGGTAGGGAGAGAAGAGGAGGAGGGGTGAGGCACTCTAGCTTTAAGCGGAGACGGTATGGGCAAGGGTATTTCCTATGAAAGTCACGTGGTATAGGTGCTTTCTCGCCTCCCGCTCTTTTGGGGACGCAGGAGGGTCGCGCATAAACTTGTCGAACTATAATCATATCACCATCTCACACCAACCAACACCAACGTAACACATAAAATGTCGAAAATGACCTACAACCTTGTGTGCCCATCGATCGTATCGAGTTCTCATTGCAAAGCTCAATGTATTTGTCTTATGTGGACTCGTTCTTTTCCATGTATATTTACATTAGTAAATTTGGCAAACAAAGATCGAACGTGTCATCTGGTAAGACGAATAGGTCTTTAATCATAATATGGGTCTTTCGATCGCAGGTCCTCCCATTCGACGACAACGTGTGCGTCCACGAGCCATGCCTTAACTTCGAAGCTTGTCTCACGGTGCTGAAGTTCGGCAACGCGACCGGCTTCATCTCCAGCGACACCATGCTGTTCAGGCCGATATACCCCGTCACCACGTTCAGCTGCCAGTGCCCGTATGGGTTTACAGGTAAGATTGTGAAGCTTTGGAATTTAGGGCTGTCTGCTGCATCTTTGAGCGATCAGCTGACGTATAATCCAAGATACTATACTCAGCTCATTATTTTTTTTCTTTGAAATATTGGGTTAGTTATAATCTAACAAGTTATTACTTGGAAAGAAATATATTTATTTTTTCTTCGTGCGTAGGAGGTCAGCACCGCTCATAACGGAGCGGCAGCTGACGTATGAGGCTATATTATACTGTTATCTGATGCGCCTCATCAATTATCGTTTGAAAGGAACTTGGTCAAGAATTCTGTAGCTGGCTCACGGAATAAAGCTGTACATGTAAACTTGATATTTATCACTTAAGAAATGGGTTTGCTCTTGACTCTAGATTAAGCCAGACGTGGCGTAAACAGAGTCGAAGGTGGAGCGGGCTCACTTTGTAACTGACATGGCTAATCTATGGATGGTATCGAATGCATTGATTTGATAGTTCGTTAGATCTTACGTCGTTACTCCAAAGAACAACGTTTTACAATCTTACTAACATAAATCAATACTATCGCTCAAATAAACAGTGAATAAATACTTTAGTTTAACTTAGTTTGAAATTGCAAATCCTGACTTACATTTCGGGAGGTGTGGTAATTTTCCTCTTAAAATATTTGAAATTTTTTAAAGAACAAACTTGTGCCTTGTTGTGCCCTATGTGGAAAACAAATCCTTTTCCAACCACGCCAATTACCTAGCCCCAAACTAAGTACGCTTGTGATTTGGGCGACCAAGATAACGACATTAGACTTACTTAAATATGTGCATATTTAATGCTTATCACAAAAACGTTGGTTTCGTAGTCCGGAGCGTGCACCACCAAACGGTGACAGTTTAAATAAATTCTACACATAAATTACTTATGAACACTTATCTCATATTTTCGTAGGTTCAAGAGAGCATTACATGTGCGACACAGAGGTAGACCTGTGCTACTCGTCGCCTTGCACCAACAACGGCACTTGTATTCGGCGGGAAGGAGGCTACACCTGCGTGTGCGCTCCTGGCTATACTGGTAAGACTTCTGTAATGATATGTATAGAAGGCCTTATTCCAAATATACATTTGCACACAAATATTCATTGAAGGTCGTCGGGTAGGATTAGAACCCACGACCCAACGCTATCCGGGCGAAAGTTTCCCTATCTAAGCCACCGAGAACGTTAGTCACTCGATGAATACTCAGAATGGCTGAAGCAGTCCATGTCACTCATGCCAGTATGACGGCATGATTGAGTATGATGGCAAAACATACATAAATAAATTGTGATTTTACTGTGTTTTTGTTTTATACCCGTGCCCTTTACGTTGTTAATTTTCATGTGTTGTGTGATGTGCATTCATTAATAAATGTATTTTCTTTCTTCTTTATCTTTCTTTCGTTCAAAACTGGAAAATACGTACATCGTCATTTAGAATAAGGTCTCAAACTGAGACAACCTCTTTCTTGTTAACCACAGTGATTTGTAAAAATCGCGGATTTGACAAGACCTATTACAAATTATGTAACCTGTTATATCACTGTAGTTAACAAGCTCCCCGCACCTCCGGTAGCCGCAAAAAGGTCGCGGGCGAACTTGTCTGACTATAGACGGTCGGCAAAACAGCAATTTCAATTTCAGCGGAACTGTGAGAGCCGATAGAACTATTTAAACTCTTTTCCAGGTGTAAACTGCGAGACTGTGCTGACCAAAGCGACCTGTTCAATCAATGGAGACGGCTCCATATGTCGCAGTGGTTCCCAGTGCGTAGCTCGAAGAGAGGGCGGGATTCTATGCCAGGGCTGTGCCATAGACGCTGCCTATACCACCGCTATGTGTGAACTGAAGGCACGGAGCTTCCCCACATCTTCTTTCCTAACGTTCCCTGGACTGAAGAGGCGACATCGACTACATCTGAAACTCAAGTAAGTTTAGGATTACCGGTTATTATCTTGTTTTTTATTCGTACTTTTTAACTCTATATAAACATAAGTAAGACCTATAAGTAACTAGAATATAGGTACTTAGATGTTATAAAAAAATTAGCAGGAGTTAGACGCAATCATGATTTTTTTCACACCAAATATCAGCCGTAGGCGAAAATAGCGTTAGCATGGGCATAGGTAACTAGGGTAACTGATACACTGGATCTAATATTATCGCGGAAAAAAATTGAGACATAAAAGTATTACATTTGCTAACTTTAATTATAATTAAAAATGACAACACTCTTCGCAAACTCGTTATCGCAATGCGCAACTTTAAATGGGCGTAGACAGAGTGTTTCTTTTGTTAGTTTTTTAAATGTTATTTTACAGAATTTCCATGGTTTGTGAATGAACTTTTTTTTCAGATTCGCAACCCAATCCTCATCAGGGCTTCTTCTGTACAACGGTCGATACAACGAGCGTCACGACTTCGTGGCTCTGGAGCTGATCAGCACCGGAGCGGGGAGAGAGGGGGGTGCGGGGCTACGGTTCACCTTTGCACTTGGAGGGGGGAAGACGGAAGTGACAGTCGCCGCGAACGTAGCTGACGGCATGTGGCATACCGTTGAAGTGCAGTATCTGAATAGGGTAAGAAATGAAACTAGCACACTTACTTATTTTATAACTTGATGTCCTTTTACTAATTTACGGGCTCCGTAGTCGAGTGGCTTGCACGCGGTGCATTGCTTCTCATCTCTGTGGTTCGATCCTTGGTCGGGTCCATTAAGAAGAACATAGTAATATATTCTATACAGGTGTTGTTTTGGTCAACAGCTTCCGACTCAGGGCTGGTAGTATACATAACACTGACGCCAAAAAATATTAAAAAAAAAATCAAAAATATTTTTAGACTTCTTCATACCAAATCAATTGGTGATCGGCCAACTTTGTATGAAAAAGTCCAAAAAATTTTTAAATATTTTTTTGGCATCAGTGTTATGAATACTACCAGCCCTGAGTCGGAAGCTGTTGACCAAAACAACATCCTGTATTGCCTCTGGTCTATGGGTTGTGGTACCGACTGGTACCACCGTTGCAAATGTTACGGAAAAATCAATTCTCAGTATCATAAGATCCTTAGTGACAAGAAGGAACTAAATTACATCTACAAAGATCGGATATAATTGATACTAAAAATATTTGAAAAAATGTTGTACTTTAAAAGGGTTTCAACAATTGAAAGGTAGGTACATCTTTTATGTATAAAACATATTGAAATCACATGAAAAACTAAAAAATAATCATCTACTTATTAAATCTACCTGTCATTTCTAATTATATAGGTGTTTCTATTAAGATGTGCCGCTGTCCAATGTGTGTTTATATTCAGATACTCGTGTTCAGCTTCTAAAGGATTCTCAGTGTTTTGCCACTTAAGATTAAGTAGCTTATTTTTTACGGCTAGATCTTCTAGATATTTCTTCCAGTAATATGACCCAACAAATTGAGTATCACAAAGGATCACAATTTCTAACTATTTACACTTAATTCATATTATTTTTTCTCTCACAGACAGCAACAATAGTTGTCGACGAATGCGATAAGGAACTATCATTGGCAGGCGCCGCAGACTTCGGCTCCAAGTACGCCTGCGCGAATGTGACTAGGAAGGTGCTGCCTCCGCGCTGTGATATCGCCACTGAGACTTGCCATAGGTAAGATCACTCTCACCTAGGCCCTAACCCGTAAAATCCTTGCCGTGCGAGTTTTTAATATTTTTTAACACTCACAGTTTTTTTCTTATTTGTATAAGTTTAAATAACTGCTGTTGCAATACAGCTCGGTTAGGTGTCGCTGACGTCACGCAATAACGAAGAATTACGAAAGAGACCAAGAATCTTGCACAAGTGGATGGAATGCACGGTAGCTTAGTTGGTAAGAGCGTTGGCCCGGTAAGCCAAAGGTCGTGGGTTCAAATCTTACCTTGCCTTACTAGTGTTTGGTTTAGAATCTTGAATTTAACGTTTTTAAGTATATCGTGTTTTATAAAACTCTTTTTATTACACTATTTTTTCATAACACTTGCAATGCCCGTATCGGAATTTTTAGACTAGTGGCCATTCTCACCAACCGTAACAGGCATGTGGGAAAAGAATTTTAGCAAAACACTGGTTCAAATCAACAACTCTGTTTTTCTTCTCTTAGCATTAGACAAATGGCACGATAAACAATGATGTGAATAGTAATTCTATTAAGGGTATTGTTGGTAAAAACTAGCTTAAAAATAACAATCTAAATGGTCTTGAATTGCTACACTCAGCCCGGCTTCACTATTGAGTGTTCTCTTGTAAACTCATAGGTTATTCTGTGTCGGGAAAATCATGAAAGGCAACATTTAACCCGGTTATATTATTGAGTGTTGTCATAAGCTTATGAAGTTACAGGTTACAGTTACAGAATTACAATGGAAACTTCTGTCCACAGATTCCTTGACCTTACCGGCCCCCTCCAAATCGGCGGCCTGCCGAACATACCGAGTAGTTTCCAAGTGAAAAACAAGGATTTCGTCGGCTGCATCTCTGATTTCTATATTGATCACAAGTTCGTCGACCTTAACAGGTTAGTTTAAACATATTTATTTACTTCGGCCTACGGTTCACGGCAAGGTATGCAAGCTGCCATGACGGCAGGCGTATTTTGTATGTGATTAACAAACGCAATTTTGTCCCTTCGTTGACAGAGGTTCGTCCGTTAGTTTCTAATAAAGATGTAAGCAGCCGTCGTGTGACGATAGCGTGCGCATAACGTGCGGTTTACGTAGGTAGTAGGCCTTCATTAGAATTTTAAGCGAATATTTTATTTGCTGCCAGTATCGAGATGTAATCTTGTGAAAACAGAATTTACTAATCTGTGGTTAGACGTTAGAAACTTAAACACTATTTACCTTAAGACTATTGCACTATAATAAAAGCTAAGAATATAAATAAAATTAAAAATGTATATTCATCCGACAACTAGAAAAATCATCAGGGTGTTGATAATATTCGTCCATAAGAACATTTAAAAAACATATTACCTGACTAGTTGATCATTAACGGCCAACCTGTATTCAGACAATACACCAGTTTTGTCCAAACAAATAAGCATATGCTCCAGCGTCAATAATGACTGAATCTAATCATAATATCTTTACAGCTACGTCGCAGACAACGGGACCCTAGCAGGATGCCCAGAAAAACGATCGCAGTGCAGTTCAGCGCCTTGCTTCAACGGCGCTGAATGTCGCGATCTATGGGACACTTACATCTGCGATTGCACTGAGGGGTATACTGGGAAGGACTGTAGTGAATGTAAGTCTTATTTATATGAGGTTACAGTTGCTTATTAGGCTCCGGGACCTTGAATATCCGAAGAAGAGTTTATAAAAGAGTTAACAATAACATCATTATATTAACAACTTCAAAACAGTGTTGACTAATGGTCTAAAAAGTTGACCCAAAAATGACCACAATACATTGCAATAGTAAGAGTTTACGTTTCAAGATTTGGATTCTAAACACTGACATCTTAAAAAACAGTTTTATGATAGACAACTGCAATATTTTACCCCCTCACAGAATAAATCAAATAAGCACGGACACACGTCAAGGTCACTGTGGATTCTTATGCATTTATAACAGTGGTAATTTTGCAACAAAACAGTATAACTATTGTGCTGGTCACTGTAAATACTAATTAAAAATACTTCTTTATTCCTATAGCAACAGCCCCGCCATGGCGCTTCAGCGGCGATGGAATGCTCTCATTCAACCCTCTACTACGGCCCATACAACTGCCCTGGCTGAATGCGCTGTCTCTACGAACTAGGCAGCAAGACGCCTTCCTCATATCCATCCAAGTGGGCCAGAACAGCTCCATTCTTATAAGTGTAAGTGCTATTATTTATTAATGTTTCCCGCGACTTCGTCTAAGTAAACTCAATGATACCAAAAAGAAACCCAAATCACCTAGCGGTATGAAATATACTTTTTTCATACCTACTAAATATACATAAAAAATCGTTTAATAGTGCGATCACTTAATTACTGTTGCCCTCGACTTTGACTGTGTAGACTTGATGATACCAAAAAGAAACCCAAATCGCCTAGCGGTATGAAATATACTTTTTTCGTACCTACTAAATGTCCATAAAAATCTTATAGTAGTGCGCCCACAAACACCGTGACACGCAATCTTTACATTCATATATAGTAGGAGTTGGTATGTCATTTTTTACGATTTATTGGAGATTGTTGAACTTAGTATTTGTCAATTTAAAAAGACAAGAGCTTAGCATATTGTTAACGTATTAATTTATGTGTTAACTATCTTAATTGTTACTTTAATATTAAATAGTCGTATAGCACATAAGATTTGTTCAGATTGTGTAAATTATTAGCGAAAAGATGTGTATCTGTTTGTCCATGTACATCTGTTACACGCTCTAATTGTTTTCTATCTAACTAAATAACTATTTTTTCTCCCACAGCTAAAATCAGGCCTTCTCCACTACTCATACAACGGGGAATCCATGTTTCTTCCCTCCATGAACCTGGCTGATGGCGTGTGGCATCGCATAGAGATCAAATGGCTGGGCACTGACGTTTCAGTCAGCATAGACTATGGGCTTAGGATAGCCTTACTGCCGATGTTGGCCAATAAGGTGCAAGGGCAGTATATTGGAAAGATCCTGATTGGTGGACCGGATAGCACGGCCGGGTTGTTGGCGTCCGAGGTTGGATACTTTGAAGGGTGTATTCAGGTGAGTTTTTATTTGCAGTAGATATTGGTGAAAATTAAGATAATTTATTATGTTTACGTGATAATCATTCACTTTGCAATCTAAATATTTGATATTGCACTTGAAAATTGAATTGTATTGGTTGTACCAGTAATGCTAGAAGACTTCTATCAACGAGTTCCCTGAGTCCCTACTCCTGGAGCACGGGGATGTAATACCACCAACTTCCTGACTCCGGAGCTGTTTCCGCGTAATTTCAATACATAAAAACGCAGAAACAAATTGTGTTCCAACCTGTGATTCGAACCAGAGGCCTTACTCCGGTTGACAATGACCGTATTTTTGAATGAAGCCGTCCCTTTCACTCATGACAGAATGACAACGCGAACGAGCGTGATGGCTAGACTTGAAAATACAGACATCGTCAACGCTGACGAAGGAACAAAATTTGTTGAAAATTTGAAGAAAAGAACTTGTGCACTATAATATCTCTCAAGTACCTGGTTAGCTGCTGTAGCCGACATTCGGTAGAAGAATACAAATAACGTTAGAAGGATATACCTACTTAAAAATATTTTGCCAAAACAGTCCCTTTATAATCTCTCTCTTTGCTTAATGACTCATTTTAATTTTATACAGGACGTTCGGGTGGGAACAAGTCAGTCTTTGCTGAACCGGCCAACGGTGAGAGAGAACGTACGAGATGGCTGCCAATCCCGCGCTGACTGTATGCTGTCTATTTGTCCACCTTACGTGAGTATTTTGATGTAAACTAACTTCTACTTTAACCTACTAAAAGTATTATGATTTTTAATACTGACCAGTTTTATAAAATAACATGCGACCGCAACTGCACCTGCGCATAATATTTCGGATTTCCCATATAAACTTCCTTCGCCCATTTAACCTCATAATGTTTTTATATCGCGACACAAAGTACCCTCCTTTTAAGGGTCGCAAAATATCTCACTAGAACTCTAATTTAATTGTAATCCATATAATTGGTTTAATGGTTAAAGCGTGAAGAGGTAATATTGGTATGAATTAAACTTTGTTTGTCACAGAGTCAATGCGTTTCCTACTGGGATACAACGGAGTGCGAATGCGACGTTGGTCGCGTCGGTCCATCCTGCGTGGCGGCCTGCGACCTGTCGCCTTGCGGCCCTAATTCTCATTGCGTCACTGACAGCAGTGACAAAGGATATAGCTGTAGGTGCGACGATGGATACGTTAAAACTGGTAAGTCTTTGGCGTAAGGTTCATTACGTATTAGGGAAGGGGGAGAGTGACGTGGGCCTCACGTGGAGTGAAGTTCACCTTCCTAGTTAGGAAGCTCGCGTCCTATCTAGGAAGGTCACTGGGGCCTCACTCTGTAAGACGATATCCGTAGTTTCAGCTGTAGCTGTCTCTGTCTCTAATGCTAGCATGTCCACTGACAAGCTGCGAGCGCAAGGGCTAGACGTGAAAATACGGACAATGCGTTATCAGAGTAGAGCACCAGCCTATCCATCCTTAGAAAGGTAGGTTGGGATTCTTACTAGGGTGGTACCTTCCTAGTTTGGATCCTAAATAGGATCCTAGTTAGGACTCTACAAATAGGATGGTGTAATAAGTACTCTTTCACACTACCTACTCAGCAATGTTCAATTACACATCAAGTAAACCTGACTCAAAGTGTGTCATTACGACCCATGGGACGTAATGTTGTATGAAATTTCATTACGCCCCATGGGCGGTAAAGTGATTCGAATTTCGAATAAGTGTTCGTAGACATGATCACACCAGGCTGTCCCGCGAAAAGAATATATTTGAAATTTGAACCTGGCAGCCATGAATTTTGTAATCCTTATCGCGACGCTCGAAATTGAAGACGACGCCCATGACGTAAGTCATCACTTAACTCCCTTGGTGAATAATCTGCTATAACATAATTATAAATAAAAATAAATTGTTTCAACAAACACACCAATCACCTAGCCCCAAACTAAGCGTGACCTTGTGCTATGGCGACTAGGATAACGGATAGATATACTTATACGAGTATACGGTATAAATGCTCGTGCTCATCACACAAACATTTGCCCCTTGCGGGATTCGAACCCGCGACCTCTGGTTTTGTAGTCCGGAGCGCGAACTACTACTCCAAACGGTCGTCATTAATAATTACCTCCCTCCCCTAAGGTTGCCAGATTGGCTGGACTTGGTTGGATTGTCCAGCTATTTCACACGTTGTCCAGTGTCCCGGTTTTAGGCAAAATGTCCAGCTAAAATGAAGCTGAAAATAAAAATTTAAAAAACCCACCAGTATTAGTGGATTTTCCACCGAGTTGGCAACATCGGCTCCGCTTTGTATACTAAAGATAGAAATCGCATGTCATTTGATTTAATCAAATCAGAGTTAATAATTCGATTGAACTTTGACGAAAATTGTACTAAATTTAAATCTTTTCTTAATACAGATAAAGGTTCTAAAATAATAAATGCGGCTAAAGGAAATGCTAAATATAGGTAGAAAAAGTGATTTCATATTCATTTTGTTTAAGGTTCCTCTGTTTTGTAATAGTAAAAAATTTTTATGATAATGCTGATTAATGTATGTGGCAAAAAAGTTATTTCATAATAATTTTGTTTAATTAGGGTCCTCTGTTTTTTAATAATAAGAAATTTTTATAATCGTGTTGTTTTTTTTTGGTCCAGCCAAAAATCTTAATGTCCAGATATTTTATAATATTGTCCAGAAATTTTGATTTTTCAATCTGGCAACCCTACCCTCCCCAGAGGAGGGGTGCGTGGTGCGCGGCGCGCTGGAGTGCCCGGGCGGGTGGTGGGGCGCGCGCGCGTGCGGGCCCTGCGCCTGCGCCGTCGCGCGCGGGTACCACCCGCACTGCCACCGCGGCACCGGACACTGCCACTGCAAGGTACGATAATATATTCAATCATCTTTCATATTTTTAACGCTCACAGTTGACTTTTTGGTTTATATAAGTTTAGGCGCTTCTCATCAACATTTATAATGCGCACAGCTAAGTTGTGAAACTCACTACCTGCTAATAATCCAACGGATTACAACCCGAAGACCTACGAACTCAGAGTGAACGGGCTTCTTCTGGGTGAGATCGCTCCATCATCGACGCTGTCTGCGCTACGTCTTGCTTAGTCTAGAGTCGAGAGCGTACCCATTTCGAATAAAAAAAAAGAAACCAAAAATTCGCACACGGATAGGATTTGAACCCACGTGCTTTGGCTAACCGGGCCACCGCTCTTACGACAGTTCGTAAGACTGAGCTACCGTGCCGTCTATCCAACCGTGTGAAATTCTTGGTCTCTTTTGAATACGTCATTGCGTATTACATACTATTGAATAGCGAAAGCGTCATCATTCAAATAGAATTTATGCTATAAAGAATAAATACTTGGCCCACTGCTGTTGTAATACAGCTCGGGTAGATATTGCTGACGACACGCAATGACGTATTCAAAAGAGCCTATTAATAAATATAAAGCACAATGTACGGACGATGACCTAAGTTGCAAACAGCACTGGATCGCGTCCGCAACGAATGGGTACTTATGTAAAGGTACATGTTACAATAAAATAAATGGCCCCTATTTTCTTCAAGATATTTTTGTAATAATACTGATCTTAATAGTCCGAAATAATAAGATTTTGATTTAACTTCATAATGATTGCTGTGTAATGTGTATATTGAAGTTTACTCCCAAATGTAGTAGCGAGGAAGTTAAAAAATAGAATACTGAGTGCACACTTGTGAGTGTTAGTGTACTATAATATCTGTGTCCTAGGTGAAGAAACTACTTCTTCCACCCACTGCGAGAAATTAATAACAATAATATAGTTAGACTAAATATTTAGAGAAACTTTACCGCATAACTTAATTTCGGCGCACAGGACTCTATTCACGAGGTCCCGGATTCGAACCCGAGTCGGGCGATATGTTTCAAAGTTTTTCTGTGTTGAAATAACTCGGAAACAGGCCCGGAGTCAGTAAGCTAGCAACCCTCGTGTCTCCGTACGGAAAAACGTTAGGCTGTCCTGCGCCTGATCTTTCTCCGGTTATGACGAATGGCCGTCTCACCGAGCTATGAGAGTTAAGGAACAGAGAGTGTAGTTGTGTATTGTGCACAAACTTGCCACTTTAATATCTCTCGAGCTGTTGGCTAATTTTCGAGACCGCCGTACTCGGCATTTGGCAAGGAGGACATAAATTATTGTTTTTTAAGTGATAAGCATTCACTTTGCAATCTAAATATATTATTGCACTTGAAAAAATTGACCGCCAGAGGCGGGAATCGAACCCGCATGCGAGGAACGCGGGTTCGATTCCCGCCTCTGGCCTCTGGCGGTCAATTTTTTCAAGTGCAATAATATATTTAGATTGCAAAGTGAATGCTTATCACTTAAAAAACAATAATTTATCGTATTTGCAAGCTTCATCTTTCGATTGTTAAATACTTGTTAAAGTATTTCTTTCGAGTGTTGAGGGTGTAATCCCAATAACATTGATGAAAGCAACGCGGCATTACAGCGTTAAGAAGCACTTTAAAATTTCGACAGGCTCTGCCAACGCCAGGGTGGCCGAGGGGTTAGGCAATCGCCCGGCATGCGAGGAACGCGGGTTCGATTCCCGCCTCTGGCGGTCAATTTTTTCAAGTGCAATAATATATTTAGATTGCAAAGGAGGACATACATAACTATTATTTACATAAACAAAAATGTTTTCAATTTACCAGGAAAACCACTACAAACCGGAAGGCTCCGAAGACTGTCTCCCTTGCCAGTGCTACGCGGCGGGTTCTCTGAACAGTTCGTGCGAGGCCACCACTGGGCAGTGTTACTGCCGCAGCGGCGTTATAGGCAGGGCTTGTGACTCCTGCGCCAACGTGTACGCTGAGGTCGCTCCTAATACTGGCTGTGAAGGTATGCTGTTGAAAAATAAAATAACATATAGCGACAGAAGGTATACATTTCAACTCCATACATCCATGCAATTAGCTTCCCACCTCGAATCTTCCTTACCCAATGGGAACTCAAAACTTAAAATGAAGACAAGCCTAAAACAAAAACATACATACATATCTTCACGAAACACCATTATTTTATAATAATCGTTACATACGAAAATTTTAGAAATCGTTAGGAAGAAATTATAATTATACCTTGTAGATAATCACATTTCAATTGAATTACCATTTGTTACTGCGACTGCTCCACTTCCCAATTAAAAATGAAATCAATCCAGATAAAGACTTGTGTTACTCGCTATTTTCTTACAACACATCTTGTATGCAGAAATTCTGATAAAACTTACTTCTAAGTCAGGTCATGGGTGGTCAGGTTATAATCAGGTTATAATTTCAGTGGTATACGACGGGTGTCCCCGTTCCTTCTCGCACGGCGTCTGGTGGCCAAGAACCAAGTTCGGAGTCGAAGCTATGACTGATTGTCCAGCAGGTAAGCACACTTGTTGATCCAACAATCCCAGAGCTTGAGAATCGCATATAATGACAAACCTCTAACTGACAAATTTATATACGTACCTACTAATATTTATAAAGAGGTAAAGTTTGATAGCATGTTTGTGAGAAGTAATTTAAAGTAATTAAAATTCTTTTACCAATAGAAAGCTAATTATTCCTAAGTGACGTAGACAACAATGTATTTCGGTAGTTTTTAATAATTTTTTTTGTTTGTTTCTATCAGGTACAAGTGGAAAAGCGACCCGAATGTGCGATGAGACCCAAGTAGTCCCGTGGCAAGAACCAGACATGTTTAATTGTACGACGTCCACTTTTTACCAGCTAAGAAACCAGGTAAGCTAATTTAAAAAGTAAAGTTAGCCTATATAGATCCCACTCCTGAACAAAGGCCTCACCTCAACTATTCGGAGGTACGAGCCATACTCCACCATGCGGGCTCAATGCAGATTGGTGGAGGGGTTTTAGTAAGGCAAGTGACAAACCTTACGGTCAGATGTTATCAAGCCGGGACCATCTGCTTAACCTGCTTTCCGAAGCACGGAGATGCTTGTCATGGACGTCACTTTAATGGTCGGAATAGTCACCCATCCAATCATGACAGCGCCGTGGGTTGCTTAACTTTGGTATCACTACCAAAGCGCTGCCGCCACTGCGCCACAAGCACCTCCATCAAAGCTAATGTAGTCAAAATATATTACTGATGATACTGCATTTAGTACTATAGTCCGACAAGTTCTTGCGCTAATAACACTTTTTCTCTTTCCAACCAGCTACACAAGATAGAGACGGGTGAACTATCAGTTAACACGTTCGTAGGCGTCCGTCTGGCCGAAGATTTAGCATCCGCATGTCGGAACACTCCGCAGCTATATGGAGCGGACGTGTTAGTGGCAGAAGGCATTCTACTAGAGCTTATTCAGTACGAGTTGAAACAGGCTGGTTTAAACCTTACGCACAGTCAGGATAAGGACTATGTCAAGGTAAGTTCTTGTTCAGAACTATTTTACTATCTCTTGTGACTTTCAATTAACGGAGTCCTACATAGTTCAGTTAAGAATGACTGGCTAAGGCAAAGACAGGTTATACGAGAAGGTCAAGATGTTGATCATATTTTCGACTCGCTCTCACCTCCCAACATAATGGCTTCAGTGACAGGGACGGCTAGAGATGAAAAAATTCGGACATTGAACTCGATTTTAATGTGCACTGTCTAAGATTAAACTTAAGTTCAGTCTCTCTCTTTCTCTGCTGAACATAACGTTTGACGTTTCTAAATTATTGTAGTCTGTCTCTTGTCAGTTAAGTGATGCGATTTCTTACTTATTTTTACAAGTTTTTGCGTGTTATCGTTTAACTTTAGTCGTCATCGTATGACATCCCTACTAAATTGTCTATGGATTCTCTAATATCTATAGCAACTGACAGCTGTCAGTTAACGTCAGAGTAAGCTGTTTAGCCTGACGTTTCTAAATAAAAGGATCGGTTTCTTCTTGTTTGTTTGGTAAAGAAAGAGAGAGCTTGAACTTAAATAGACAGTGCACATTGGAATGAAGCCCAATGTCTTTTAAAATAGGGCAGATGACAATACTGCTCTAATGATATTATGATAGCGTAGTATCGATTCATTTGTATCAAATGCGTCGACTTTACCACTCATTTTGCATAGTCTTGTTGTTACATTAAAGTTTTGGTAACCATACGAGCACGCAACCCTTCTAAGTATTACATCGCTTTACCTTGTTACAGAACGTAATAAAATCATCCAACACTATTCTAAGCCAAACATACAACAAGGAATGGCAGCGCATCCGCCAACTGACCGGACACGGGATCGAAGAGCTACTACAGAAGTATGATAAGTACATAGCAGTACTAGCGGAGAGCCAGCACGACACGTATACGAGTCCTTTTGAGATCGTCACTAGTGATTTAGGTAAGACTCATACAATAACATAATGAATAAACATTGCCCTTATGTTAGTCAGGTAAAAAGATTGCTTTGCTGTTCAAAGGCTTATAATATGCATACGATTCGATGAAGATTTAGGCTCTGCTCTATGGTATACTAATTACAGCCAATTAAGTAGACTTATTATATAAAAGCTGTGTACAAATTGTGACCTACCTACCTTATTCCTATTGTTCCCCTAATCACAGAATAAGTACTAGTACTTCGTACAGAAGTTTGACTTTGCAATGAAATTTAAAGAAATATCTACTCAATGTCGTAAACGATATAGTGTAATTTAGTTCGCCTCAGAGTACAGAAATCCATTGCATTATAATTTCATTCTTATAACTTTGGAATATGAATCATAATACACTAAACCTATGACGTGACGTACTATCATGCGACGCGATAGTGTTGACTGCTACAAGAAACTCCTTACGCCATCTAGCGCACCATTCTAGCACTTTATTAAATGCTCGTCCAGCCAGGAACGTATTCACACATAAGTGCCGTGCGCCGCCGGTAAATAAAACGCGCGGGTGTCTCGTTGCTCGCTCCTGACACCCAACTAGATTTAGTCCCTTTCAAGGTGTCGCCGCGCGTAGGTACGTTTTTGCTACCTACGCGGGGAGTTACACAGGCCTGCCCTAATTAATGTGCTGCTGAGTGGATCTTTTTTGTTGACAGACATGTTAAATTATGTCCCATCCACGATCACACAGCTTCCACTATAGCCTGATAAGTTCATGCGCTACCCTCCTGCGTCTTGTATGACATGCGTGGGGCGAGGAAGCGCCAATCGCAAGAGATTGGTATAGTATATCCCTTCCCTTGAGGGGCACCATCCAGCGACTTTTCCATAGACCCTTAATGAAATCCGAAATAACATACCCTCCTTTTTATAGTAATCGGCGTAGACATCGTAACAGCGGAATCCATATACGGCTTCGAACCGACCCAGCTTAACCGTTACAACATGGAGTCATACACGACCGAGCGGGTCGTCCTACCCGACACGACGGCCTTCATACACTCGCCCATACTGGCGGCATACGGCAGCGGAAAGGTTAAGAAGAAGCCTTCGAGCCCCACTGTCTCGTTTCCGAAGTATAACAACTATGTCAGGAGTAAGAACAAGTTTGACAAGTATACGAGAGTGCTGCTGCCGTTGGATCTGCTTGGGATTACGAATAGTAATGTGCAAGGTAATATTTGAATCTATTCACTACATCACAAGGCACATTTAATCACTTGGGTATCATGTTTTCAGACACAATAGATAATCAATTATCATCCAACCGCCGGCCGGGTCCTTAAGGGGTTAGGAGTAAAAAAAATATAAATTGAAAATAAAGAAGATTCTTTATTCTAGTAACATACAAATTAGATTGTTTTTTTTTTAAATCTACGCGGCTCACATTCTATACATAGAGCGAATTGTAGTTCAATTAAATTACTAAAATATGGTGTTGTGGTTGGTTAATATCGACACCGCAACTAAATTAAGTATCCTGACTCATATTAATAGAAAAACGCCATCTCTTTCTGTCTCTTCTTATCTTCCTCTCCTAAATCTTTTTTTAATAAGACGTCTCTATTCACAGACACTCTAGAAACGAACTACGAGTCCCGCGCAGTCTTCTCATACATGCAATACTCTCGCAACACCTCGCAACTTATGCCTCTCCGAATGGACGAGTCGGTCAGCCAGCGATGGGGGGTTAACATCACGATAGGATCCCCCATAATACAGGTGGCTCTATTTGTGCCGGAGTATGTATGGATGAAGGAATCCCATGAGAACAAGGAGGATAACTCGCTTGAGAATAATATGGAGGATATTGAAGGTGAGGATAGTACACAAGCACAGCATTCATCTTGAACTCTATTCTACTGTGTTTAATTTAGAGGTGTAAATTGCCTGTGCTGTCTAAAATAACAGGCTAAGGTTTTGATTTCATTAGTTGATGACATTTTGAATAGGACCTAAATTGACCTGATGCGAATAATGATGGAGTTTAGACAAATCGTGTTTAAAACGTCCTCCGTTTTGCCACAGTTTATACATTTTTTTTATGTTTGTGTTAGTGTATTTTTCGTTTATGCAGAAATCAGAGGGTTTCTTGTTGTCCATACATCTTTAACGAAAATTAAGCTCAAAGGATTCTGATCACTTAGGTTTTTTTGCCTACTCCACCTTAATGCTGTACAAGGGCCTGGTTATGTTATGTTTTCGATTTTTTTTAATTGAGGTAGGAGATTAGGGATTAAATATCAAAAATTCTAACAATATTCAATTTCAGGTATATCGTACGCAAACAAAGGCTACCCCCACCAAGCTAACCCTAACAATCACCTCAACGCCAATCCCCAAATGACCAACACCTGGCATCACACAGACGACGAATCGTCCAACCATGACAACCACGGCCCAATACTGATCCAACCAGCCTTCAAGAAACAAGAAAAAAACGCTTTTGCCAACGACAATTACCAAGAAAACGACTCTGCGTACGTAGCTGAGAAGTTGGAGCAAGAACCGAAAGTGCTGGCACTATCTTTAGTGGCAGATGACGGTAAAACCAAAGACGGGAATGGTACCAAAGATATGAAGAAGAAACTGGTGTACAAGAGCTTGGGAGGGATGAGGCTGAAAAGACCTATAAGGCTGCAGATGTGGCTGGATATTGATAGGGAGGCGTTTGGTTCTCGGACTAACCCGCAGTGTGTTCATTGGTCGACTTTGCGAGGGTGAGTTTGTAGCCATTTATATCATATGTATCTTGTATTTAAACCTAATCTCAATGGATATTACCTCACAATATAAGGTAACCTTTCCTTGTTTCCTCTAAATAATAATAATAATATAATTTATTTCAGACTTTTAGCCCATATAGTTAGTAACAATGTTCTTACCCTAGTGTTAGTAAAACAGACAAAATAATAATAATAATAATATTCTTCAGTCACTGCTGCGCCATTCCACTTGAAATAAATGAGGGTTGTCTGGATCTTCCGGATAGGGTTGCCATCTGTCCGGCTTCTTCCGGAAACTTCCGGAAGTAATTTCGTAACAATGAAATTATCAACTAAATTGTTTTAATTTCTTGGTCTACTTACTTAATCTCCTTAATCTTACTTAATCTCCGTACATTGAAATAAAGATTAATTCGTTTCAATGTTTCTATAAATAGGTATCTTACATTTCCAAGTTTTTACTCTCTCTTTTGTTAAGGTTCGGCGAATGGTCTCGCGTCGGTTGCCACACTGAGATCGACTACGACTGGTCGCCGTACTCCGACGAACCTTTACTTATCAACTGTACGTGCAACCACCTATCGACCTTCGCTGTGCTCGTCGATGAAGTCGATATTGAGGTGAGGAGTCATTCTTCTTATTTTACACGTAATAAATAGACAAGATTAAAACTTATTGAATCCTTTTCGATTCGATCTTTAAATATACTCTGGTGCTGAGCAGTTATTATAAAATTTTGATGAATTCATACAAAACATCACTCAAAGAAATTATATAGTAATCTTGCAGACTTAAAAAATATTGAAGAACAAGTAAGTGCTAGTAAAGTACACATTGAATATTTTTTATTAAATGTGTACTTTACTAGCACTTACTTTAAGAATTATAGTTTAATGTTGTTAATAGCTATTAACAAACTATAGTTAATTTGAAATCATGTTAAGTAACCTGTGATGGTATAATTGACAAAAAATGTTTTAACTTCTGACTGATAATAATACCATTACTAATTAGTAATAATTTTATACAGCTTCAACAGTTTCCATATTAAAGAAGGTGAATATGGATATAATATCAATACCTACTACTTTAACTATGACTAAAATAAATTATTGTTTTTAAGTGATAAGCATTCACTTTGCAATCTAAATATATTATTGCACTTGAAAAAATGAGGGTGTAATCCCAATAACATTGATGAAAGCAACGCGGCATTACAGCGTTAAGAAGCACTTGAAAATTTCGACAGGCTCTGCCAACGCCAGGGTGGCCGAGAGGTTAGGCAATCGCCCGGCATGCGAGGAACGCGGGTTCGATTCCCGCCTCTGGCGGTCATTTTTCAAGTGCAATAATATATTTATGACTAAAATCTCTAAAAGTGTCATTTTTGGGTTTAGTTTTGTTACAGGTTTAAAAAACTATGTAACTGTTTTAAATTTTTAGCAAGATTAATAAAATAAAAAAAATCCCCTAATTCCTCCTGTTAATAATTTTAAATTGATCTTTATTTCACTTTATAGGCCGTAGAGAAAAGAAATCCTTCCAAAAGAATAATTGTCATAACTTTTAGGACCTCTAGATCCATAGAAATAGCCGTTAAAAAAAATATGCTTTCATTTCAAGAGGTGGGTTAGACCTCCAACATGGGGGTTTTTTGTCGATAACATTTGATGATCTAATAGCCCATAAATTATCGCCTGTCGAAACCCGGACACACTGTATATCGATGGCTTCTCCAATCTCCTTATTTAAAGGGGCAAATATACCCCTTTAATAGGAGGTAAATATACCCCTTTAAATAAGGAGATTGTTTAAACTAACACCCTGTATAAGGCTTTAAGGCTTTTTAACAGTAGGTATCCACTATCAGCCAATTAAACAATTTCTAAACAAAACCAGAAACTAGATGCTGAACAAAACAAACATTAACTGCTCTATTTCCCTCCCCAGTTCATCCCAGAGCCGTCGCTTCTCGAATCAGTTTCCTCCTACACCGCATTCAGTATATCCCTCCCGCTCCTACTGGCGACTTGGGCTGCTCTATGCCTGATGCGAGGAGGCGCCGCTACAGTCTCCAACTCAATACACAAGCACCTGATATTCTGCGTGTTTATGGCAGAACTACTGTACCTGATCGCTTTGAAGGCTAGGAACTCGCTAGTGCAGAATGAGGTGAGTCAAGTTTCAATACTTTATTTTGTCGATATTTTTTATATTTAATGCTCTGATTAATTGGATCTTTGAGGATGCATTTTGTTAGGTTACAATTTAGCCCTTGTCTTAGGACCTGTTTTACTGCCTTTGAATTGCATTTTGTTAGGTTTCAATAGCCCTTATCTTACTTAGGTCCTGTTTTGCAACCTCTGTATGAGTTTTAAGTACCTTACATCTGTTTTGCATCTTGAACAAATAAAATAAGTGTTCTTGTAATTCGAATATAAAATATTTATGTGGGTCAAAAAATAAAAAAAGACGTCAACCTAATAACCATGGAGTTATTTTACACGTATAGTGTTAATCAAAGAGTCACGTAGTCGACGTAAGTCCACATCACTTGACACCATTCCATTATAAAAAATAACAATCACGATGTATCCACTATGAGCCAAACAAGCGTGATTTGGTGCCGTTGTTAATGAAAAATTATATCGACAACATATTATTTCAACACTTACCATCCCTGTTGTTCGAAGTGCGCGTGCTATCAATAGCACATTCCATCAAGCGAGCCTAACGCCTTAATTTTAAATTGGCACTGTATATCAATAAAACGTCAGTTTAAAAGCCGTCGGCTTCATTCGATTAGGGTGGTAGGCCTGCGGGTGGGAAAAATATACCGATAAAAATCTAGTCACATTTAACTACCATCTTGTGGGGGTTCGTGTTCTTGTTGGAGATAAGTAAAACTCGAAGTCCAGATTCGTAATAATTTATTTATAAACACTACACCTATATATATATATAATGCTCTTAAAAACTTATTGGCTAAAAATTGACCAATCAGATCACTTACTTATCAACCAGTAATACATCTTTTGGGGGACAAACATTAGTATTGAAATGACTGAGAGGGCACGCTCGGATCTCTTGCGCAAGGTGAGAGTGAGAAGGACTACGTGTCTCTCACGCGGAGGTTATAAATATAAGACGCGCGCAGTTCGCGCTCCTTGCAGTCTTCATGTGATGAGGATTAGGCTAGGGTCATGATCTCCCATATCGACGACCGTCTTGGTGTAGTCGTTCGAGCACCGGACTTCTAAACCAGGCGGTTGCGGGTTCGAATCCCGCAAGGGGCAAATGTTTGTGTGATGAGCACGAGCATTTGTACCTAAGTCATGGATGTTTATATGTATTTAAGTATTTCTGTCCGTTATTCTAGTCACCATAGCACAAGCTCACGCTTAGTTTGGGGCTGGGTAATTGGTGTGTTTGTTGAAACAATTTAATTCAAACAATTTATATTATTTATTTATTTATAATTTATATCACTCCCCCTCAAGCAAAGCGTACATTCTTCTTCACGACGCGGCCGTTGTTGTTGTGTTGCGCTTTGAAGGCGGCGTAACGATATGCCTTAGGTAGAAAGGGACGGGGCGTTGTAGTAGATAGCTCGCACGTAATCGGCCGGCTCATTCCGGGCAGAGTCACAACGCCGAATTTCAAGTTTGATTGGGACTTGAGCTCCTTTAATTCATCGTCGTTGTCTTGATCGATGGCCAGTTTATTGTAGTCGATTGTAGTCGGGCAGTTTATCTCTTCGATGCGGGATAGGGCGTCGGCGACGGTGTTTTGTTCGCCTTGTAGGTACTTGATACCCGAACAGAACTGGCTGATGTAGTTTAGCTGTCGCTCGCGCCGTGGTGTGTCACTACTGCTCGATGTTTTCGTTAATGCGAATGCGAGAGGCTTGTGATAGGTGTAGATAGTGACTTGACAACCTTCTATCAATCGACGAAAGTTTTTTACAGCCGAGTAAATCGCTAGTAGTTCGCGATCGTACACGCTGTAGCGGCGCTGAGTGACGCTCATCGATTTTGAAAAGAATGCCAGTGGTTTCCAAACTTCATTTTCTCTCTGTTGTAGTACGGCGCCGAGACTGTGATCGGAGGCGTCTGTCAGGATGACGAGATCGTTGCCAATGGACGGGTATGCGAGTGTGGTGGCTTCTGAGATGCTTTGGCGGCATTTTTCAAAAGCTTTTTCGGCTTCTGGTGTCCAGTTGATTGGCGTCTTGTCGTTCTTTTTTCTATTGTGTAGATATTTGTTGAGTTCATGTTGTAGGTCAGCTTGATGAGGTAGACAGTCGCGGTAGAAATTCAGCATGCCGAGGAAACGTCGTAGCTCGATGATGGTTTTCGGTTTCGGATATGTAGATATGGCTTCTGTGCGATCTTGAGGAGGTTTAATGGCTGATATTTCATAGCCGAGAAAAGTGATTTTATCTTTTCCGAACTCGCACTTGTCGATGTTGAGTGTAACGCCGTACTTATTGAGACGTTCAAGTACTTCGTGGAGGAGTTTTTCATGATTTTCGCTATTTTCCGAGTACAGGAGGATGTCATCGATGTAGGAAAAACATCCATCAATGCCTCGTAGAGCTTGATGCATGAAGCGCTGGAAGGTTTGACTGGCGTTGCGAAGACCAAACGTCATGCAGTTGAACTCAAATAGGCCAAATGGTGTGATTATGGCGGTTTTCTGTGCGTCTTTTTTATTTATAGGTATCCAGTAGTACGCCATTTTCAGGTCGAGCTTCGAGAAGATTTTCATGTTTTTCAGTTGATATGTGAAGTCTTGAATGCGAGGAATTGGATAGCGGTCGGGCTGAGTGACCGCATTTAGGCGTCTGTAGTCACCGCAAACACGTAGGCCTCCGTCTTTCTTGTTTACTACGTGCAGGGGACTCGCCCAAGGGCTCATTGATGGCTTGCATATACCCATCTCTATCATCCGGTCGAACTCTTCTTTGGCTGCTTTGTACTTGTCGGGCGGCAAAGGCCGCGCGCGTGCAAACAATGGTGGGCCTGTTGTCGCGATGTGATGAACGACTTCATGTTTTGCTGGTTGTTTCAGTGACATCGGTCGAAGTACGTCTGGATATTTTCAAAATACTATGATAATCTTGACTGGAACTAATTATGTAGACTGCTTCGGCTTGTGTAGCGACTTCGATAGCGTTGACGGACAGTTCAGTTCCGTGATTGTATCGACGAGTTTTTTCTTATGCAGGTCCACCAGCAGTTTGAAATGGCGCAGGAAGTCAGCTCCTATTATCGAAGTTTTGACATCTGCGACGATGAAGTTCCGACGAAGGCCAAAGTTTAGCCTTATCGTTTTTTCGCCATATGACTTAATCAGTGTGTTGTTTGCCGCGAAAAGTTGGCAGGCGTTTTTCGGTTATTTTTTCTTGTTTTTGGTGTCGCTGCCAGTACGGAAATTTCGGCGCCCGTGTCCACGAGGAAACGTTCGTGAGTGTCGCGGTCGTGTACACATAGGCGATTGCTCTTGTTATAGACACCGACGCTCGCCACAGTCGATGTCGAAGTTAGTTTTCCGCCTTCTTTCTTCGGCAGCACGGCGATTTACAACGCTTCGCTTTATCACCAAATCGGTAATGATATTTGCATTCCCACGTTGGATCTTCTGGCTTTGTAGTTGACCCTCGCCGCGTGTTAGACTGCGAGCGAGAGCGAGAGCGCCAGCGAGAGGGACGGCGATAGTGATTCTGCGTTGTGCGGAAACGTAGTTCGGCTACTTCGAGCGTAAGTTTTTCAAGTTGTTTTGATAAAACTTCTAATTGCGTAGTTGTAGTGGCGTTGCATGTGTCGTTCTCTGATGATTTTGAGACTGCGGCCACCGTACTGCTCGTTGGTGCGGAGTATTCGACCATCTGGTCCGCCATAGCTGCGAGTATGTCTAGCGATGATTCCTTGTTAATAGAGAGTACGACGCGCATTTCGGTGGGCAGTTGGTTTAGCCACTCGATCTTCAGGCCGTCGTCCGTTATCATGCCTCCGCTAAGCTCACGCATCTTGCGTAACAGCTGGGAAGGCTTCTGGTCCCCGAGTTCTAGACCGCTGATGAGTTGTTGGAAGTTTTTGACTTCAGACTTGTCGTATACCGCTAATAAGCGGTTCTTGATCGCGTCGTATTTCTTCGTCTCAGGCGGGTTGTATAGAATGTCGGTGAGATGTCGCAGATCCGTTGCTTGTAGTTGTTGCAAGACGTAGCGGAACTTCTGGTCGTCGGACGTCTTCAGCGGGTCTATAACAGCTTCAAATTGGATAAACCACGCCCGAGGGATTTCCCGACAAAACGGCAAAAGTCTTTATTGGACGGAGACCCCGGCCAAATCAAGATTTTGCGTCGCTCCTTGGCTACTTGGTTCTTGCACGGGCTGCTGGACTTGTTTTTCCTCCATAGTTGAGTCGGTGGTCACCACTTGTGGGGGTTCGTGTTCTTGTTGGAGATAAGTAAAACTCGAAGTCCAGATTCGTAATAATTTGTTTATAAACACTACACCTATATATATAAAATGATCTTAAAAACTTGGCTAAAAATTACTATGACCAATCAGATCACTTACTTATAAACCAGTAGTACATCTTTTGGGGGACAAACATTAGTATTGAAATGACTGAGAGGGTACGCTCGGACCTCTAGCGCAAGGTGAGAGTGAGAAGGACTACGTGTCTCTCACGCGGAGGTTATAAATATAAGACGCGCGCAGTTCGCGCTCCTTGCAGTCTTCATGTGATGAGGATTAGGCTAGGGTCATGATCTCCCATAATCTCTTTCTCCCTAGTTCGCGCAAGCTTATAATAATGTGACTGGATAAAGTCACACCGATACAAATCATGCAATTTTTTTATTTCTTTTTTTAAGCAGATATTTAACTGTAATCACATCTGATTGTTGTGTGAGGTGTAGCTTGGTCTAGGGCATAACTGCCTAGTAAAAATCTGTTCACTCACTTTCTTAACCTATCAATCGTCTCTTTACCCTAGTTCGCGTGCAAGCTAATAGCAATGTCACTCCACTACTGGTGGGTGGCCGCTCTAGCATGGTCGGCATGCGACGCGTGGCAACTGCGCCGTCTCGTCAGGGAACTCAGGGATGTGAACCACGGCGGTATAGCCGCGCATCTGGCTGCTGCTTACGCCGCGCCCGCTGTGGCACTGGCCTTAGCCGCATCACACCATCAGCAGCAGTACGGGAACGCGCTATTGTAAGTTATAATTATACTTTAGATAGAAACATTTATAGATGCTAGCCAAGCTTAGTTAGGCAGAGAACTTCGCGACGTGAACCACGGCGGTATATCCGCGCATCTAGCTGCTGCTTACGCCGCGTCCGCTGTGGCGCTGGCCTTAGCTGCATCACACCATCAGCAGCAGTATTGAAACGCCTTGTTGTAAGTTGTGTTGATATCATAAAACTGTCACTGTTTTCACCTTGCAAGTGAAACCGGAAACTATTTAGCTGACCACTGGGCTTAGCTGCGTCGCATCATCATCATCGGTATGAGAAAGCGTTAATTGTAACTATGACATTGACCCTTGCGCTTCGCCAGACAAGGGAAAAGGAAGTGCCAATCGCAAGCGACTGTCATAGGAGATTCTCTTTCCCGCAAAACCACTGCCTCCGCTGACATCTAGCATGCTTTGCCCCCCGCACGTCTATCGTTCAGCAGGAGAGTTGCGCACGAAAGTTCTGTAAAGGTTTGTTAAAGAACTTAAGACATTGGCCTTAGCCGCCTCGAACCCAAGCACCAGCATGGGAACACGTCTTTCTCATTAAGAATTACAGATATTCACTTACTTTAAAAAATTTGAAAAAATGTGTGATACAATATTTTACATTGAGGAAGCGAAGAAGCTACAAATAAATCAAAACACAATTAAGTCGTCATCTTTAAGCACTTATTAACTATCCTACTTGTGTGGCATCTTACTTAGGAAATAGGAAGATGTAATCGAAGTTCACTACTTACTTATGTTCCTACCGTCCTAGTTCGGAAGCTCGCGTCCTAACTATGAAGGTAACTGGGGCTCCACTCTGAAAGATGATATTCCTAGTTTCGGCTGTAGTCGTCCCTGTCACTGATGTCAGCCTGTGAACGCGAGCGAGCGCGACGGCTAGACGCGAAAATACGAACAATGCGTTATAAGAGTAGAGCACCTGCCTATACATCCTACCTTCCTAATTAGGATCCTAGTTAGGAAGCTACAAATAGGATGGCGTAATAAGTGCTTTTTCACACTACTCGGCAATGTTCTATTTCACATCAAGTAAACCTGACTCAAAGTGAGTAATTAGAGAAGAAGAGAATTTAGCACGAATGGAACGAAAATAAATCGGTGAATAATCTACTATAACCACAACTAAACCAGCTACTTAATCTCCAGCTGCTGGGTGAGCTGCCACGAGGGCGTGGTGTGGTGGGTGGTGGTGCCGGCGGGCGCGTGCGCTCTGGCCGCGCTGGCCAGCCTCGCCGCCGCCGTCTCCGCCGCATTCACCGTGCGCGACCATGTCGTTGGCTTCGGAAATCTGAGGTACGTCATCACCACCAGCGCCTGCCTGTCGGTGTAACTACGATTTAACGTTGTTTTTGTTGTTTAATTTGACAACCGTCTTGGTGTAGTGGTTCGGGCCTCGGACTTCTGAACCAGGTGGTTGCGGGTTCGAATCCCGCAGGGGGCAAATGTTTGTGTGATGAGCACGAGCATTTTTCCCTAAGTCATGGATGTTTATAAATGTATATAAGTATGTCTATCCGTTATCCTAGTCACCATAGCACAAGCTTATGCTTAGTTTGGGGCTAGGTAATTGGTGTGTTTGTTGAAACAATTTATTATTAATTTATTAACGTCTTGACTATTATAAGACGGCGGGCGTCTCTATAACAATTGATTGTCAGTTGTGTCTGGAAACATGATACCTGACGGATTAGAAATACCGACAATGCTGGGAGTTGGGATGCGCCTAGGCGCCTTCTAAGTCTGATTATGCATGGGTCATATTAACCTACAGTTTCCCATCCGTGAAGCTACCGCGTTCGTTCTGTGACCTTGTGGGGGTAAGCCCTACATCGTGTTTAACTTAATAAAGTTAATTTGTTCTCTTCGATCGCTTTTGGTAACCCTATTTCGATCTCCAAATCGTATATTCCTCAAAAATCTCCGCGCTCGCCTAGATCGCGTTTTGTGACCTTGTTTTTACTACCTCCATATCGTGTGAAACCTAAAAAAAATCGTATTCACTTTCTTTCACTCACTCGCGCGTTTTCAACCCTTATCATATGAAACTTAAAAAAATCTGGGTTCGCTACACTCGCGTCACAAATTAATTGTTACAAGCATATATGCGTCCTCGCATTTTGTGATTTCTTTTCGACTCTAAAATCGTTTATTATTTATTCAAACATTTCCGTGCTCACTTGAATTGTGTTTTTGGCATTTTAAAAATTACTGCCGGTCTACCTACGTTGGGATGATAGCTTTTAACAACGAAAAAAATACAATTCTTAAGTAAAAGTTTTCGTATTGCGCCCGCCCTAACCGAAGATTTTTTATTCGCGGTTCAGGAATATTTACCCCATATTCAAACGCTGTTCCTCTCTGTTCGCAGGATGCTACTAGCAGTGAGCGTGCTATGCTTACC
Source organism: Pyrausta nigrata (assembly GCA_949316185.1). Taxonomy (NCBI): domain Eukaryota; kingdom Metazoa; phylum Arthropoda; class Insecta; order Lepidoptera; family Crambidae; genus Pyrausta; species Pyrausta nigrata. The sequence goes on along the minus strand of OX438941.1, from coordinate 5,097,991 downwards.
CCTGCTAACGGCGGCGTGGGCCAGCGCACTGGTGCTCGGCAGCGAAGCGGGTTCCCGTCGCGGTATACTCAGCGCTATACTAGCTGGCGCTGTGTCTTTACACGCGGCCGCCGCGGCGCTAGGGCTTGTCGCGTTCAACGTGCGCGCTAGAGATAATCTACGCAGGTACGGTTACTTAGAATCCAGGCAGGCTTCATTATCCGCATTGATTGCGAAAACGGTGGGAGTGGGATAATCCATAAGGGAGTTGCAAGCAAGCAGCGGTGGGTGGCGCTACGTTGTCAGCTGGACGTGCATGAGTAAAGTGATAGTTGGTGGACGGTAGACTATATAGACTGTAGGTAGACTAAGAACAGAGACTAGGCTCTGTGCGGGCGGCAGGCGCATTCTTGTCATCATTCAAATCACGCTACAAGCGTTCGCGCCTGCACAGAACCCGGCCCATTCTCACCTAAAGACGGGTCCAGACAGGTGTAACATGTAAGGTAAGGTTACGAGTATTTTAGCATCAACCGTGTGGACGGCACTGCGAGCGCCTTTGTATTCGCACTAAAACCGACAGCCGATAGATCAGTGCGTCCTGACACAACATTGACGTTACCTTACTCGTTAGATTACATTACACGTTACACTTTTCTGGACCCGGCTTCACGTAACAACCTCACCTACGCAGGTACGGGTACTAAGAAACGCATAGACACGCGCAGCTATGTATTTAGCCTAGGGCCAAGGGGGCCAAGGCTCGGGGCTGCAGCCTGCCTGCGTGGAACAGCAAAGCCAATTTTTGCGGCATTATCTGTGGATAAAAGATGTTTATTCCTTCGCTTCGCTTGCGTTTTGTGACCTTATTATATGTAATAGCATATCGAAAGTTTCCAAACTCGCTTCGCTCGCGTTTTGTTAGCTTGTATTCCAGCACCCATATCAACCCCCAATGCCCGCGCTTGCTACGCTCTGGTTTTGGGATCTCGTATTGACCCCCATACCATTTGTAACCCATACCGTGTTTTCCGGAAACATACAATAAACTGTCACATTTGCAAAACCGAGAATATCCACTGACGATTGTTTTTTTTTCTAGAACAATCCTGAGATGCCTCGGAAAAAAGGTTCCACTGACTGATACCTCCATCATCGTCAGCAGCAGTGCACAGAACTTGTCACAGGTTAACAGGTAAAGAATCAAAACCACTAAAAATGCTAATCATTATAGAATATCAAGTACAGTCATAATACGCTAACTCGGCTTTTCTCAATCAATTTTAACCATTATATTTTGCAAATTGAAGGTGAAATTGAATTGATGTTAATGCTTTATGGAAGGTTGTTATAATATAAGAATAATAAAAGAACTAAAGAATTACTACCAACATGTCCATATTTTTGTCATTTAGATCAGCGTTGGCGTATCACAGCAGCACGGAGCCCGGTCGGCAAATGCGTAACATTGGCATTTCTGCATCGTCAACCACTTCTAGATCCACTACAAAGACTAGTTCCAGCCCCTACAGGTAAATAAAGTAATGTGTAACACCTAACTAACATTGAGCGCCCAAATAATTGATATAATCAATAGCTCTATATAAGCGTTTATCCATTAAGCGTTTTTAAAACTTGCTTATATTACAACTTGTTTGAGCGCCTAATGTTAGTTGGGAATTTTTTCAAATCCTTGTACTCCACGTGATTTTAGCAACCTACATTAACGTCTAGCACAATCTAAATCTCACTATACTCTCACACACGAAATCTCACTGCGTGTATTTCTCTCATAACATCTCTCTCTTTCTCATTTCCATATTTTTTTCTCATCATCATTTTTCGCTTGCTCTGTTCCCATTACACACCTTTCTCTCATAACTTTTCAATCTCTTAAGCACTCAATCTGTATGTTATCCTCACATTTAGAACCTACTTTTAAATTTTCACATATTTTTTTCATTTCCCTATAGCCGTAGTGACGGGCAACTGCGTCACACGAGCACATCGACGTCGAACTACAACACTAGCGCGAGCGACATGCCGGCTTACCTCAGGGGGTTCGACTCCTCGCTGCATACGAGGAAAGATGGTAAGTTCCTAAACCAATAAATATAAATTATGGACCACATCACATCACATACATTGCTTTGATCCCTAAAGTTGCTAAAGCATTTGTGTTATAGAAATCAGAAACAACTGTTGTACACCGGTTGGTTAATGCACGTCAGACTACCCCACTAAGTACTTGAGACCGTAATAAAAGCTGTTTTCGTAGTTGAAACGTAACCTGACGTGTTGCCGACTGTACCAGAGAGTAGTTACTATTGTGTACGAAACCACAGAATAAGTACTAGTACTTCGTACAGAAGTATGACTTAGCAATTGTATTCAGAGAAATGTCTACTTAATGTCGTCAACAATATGGCGTACTTTAGTTCGCCTCAGAGTCAAGCACACTTTCACCTACAAAAATCCATTGCAAGATAATTTTATACTTATTGCTCTGGAATATGATTCATAATACACTAAACCTATTCAGTGACGTAATATCACGCGACGAGATAGGGTTGGCTGCTACGAGAAGCTTCTAACGCCATCTAGCGCCTCTTTCTAGTACTTTATTTATCCAGTCCAGCCAGCAACGTAGCCGCGCGGCCGCCGGTGAATAAAACGCGCGAGCGTGTTGCTGGCCGGTAGTGACACGCAACTTGTTTTAGCCCCTAAGTAAGGGTCGCCGCGTGTAGGTACTTTTTGCTACCTACGCGGGGAGATACACAGGCCTGACGAAACTAACGATGGGTGTGAAGGTCAACAAAGAAAACGTGACCTTGATTTTCTGTAGGTTTTGCGTACAAACAAACCCCTCGCAGTTTGTACTCAAAACAAGCTACATGTTAATGTTATGCGTAGATCAGGTTTAACGCGTTGTGCTATTTTTTTCCTTACGTTTACAATGCGTGATACCTTTGTCACACTGAATGATAGTTAAATAACTATCTACTACTCGACCAAGCCAACTAGACAAATGTCAATCGACTTTCGACGATGAATACAACGTAAATACCAATGGAAATCAATAAGCAATGGTGTTAAAAAGGCATTTCATCTAAATTGTAACAATATTGCTTTTGGGAATTTCGGTGTATTCGTCGTCGTAAGTCGTTTGACATTTGTCTTGTTGGCTTGGTCAAGTAGTAAGTCTTAAGTTCAGTGCTACTTAAATCTTAATTCCATTAACTTTTGTGTCTAGATCAAGGTCGTCGTCGGCGCAAAGCAGCCACAGACGGCGAGACCACAGCTGAAACCGGCGAAGAGGCGACCGAAGCGACCGACAGTGATAGCGATGGCAGCGACAGAAGCCTCGACCTCGCTTCCAGCCATTCCTCTGATGATGACGAGACCAGTGGCCGCAGGGAGAGCCATCCGCCTTCAGTCAATAGTGAGTCTTTATGTCGTACTGTCAAGTGTCCAAATTCCTTCAAACTATCGTTCACCACTTCAACCCTATTAGTTTTGTTTTGTTACACTGGTTCCAAAGATGCTCATAAATAAGAACACCAAGAAACTATGCTTCAAGTTCCAAAGAGAAACTACATTTATTTGTTCCGGTACATTTGAAAGTTAATACGCAATAGTGAGTCCTACGTCGGACTGTTAAGTGTCAAATTCCTTCTAACTATCTTTCACCACTTCAATCCGATTAGTTTTGTTTTTATTATACAGGTTCCAAGATGCTTACATAGACAGGAACCTCAGTCGAAACTACAGTTCCAGAACACATATGTAAATTCGCAAACGAAGTTATTTCGAGTCAATGCGTTAGTGCGCCATCTAGGGCTAGCATCCATACAACTTGTTAAACAATATATTTAATATCATTGAGCAGTATTTTTTATTTATTTTACTATTCGTCGAATGGTTTAGGCATGACAAGTAGCTAGTTGGTATTAAACTAAGTAATTTTTTTAGGAGACCGGGGAGCGAGCAGTAATGGCGGAAGCTACTTACCAAATATTACTGAAGGCGCGCCGTTGGGCATCAGTCCCCGGTGGCAGCCTCATATAAGAGAAGGTCAGTACGAGACTTGTGATTAACTATGATGAAATGGGTCCTAGACAGATAATAGTGACTGAGTTTTTTTGCGGTGAGTCTGCTCAACACTAGCCCCTTTATCGTCCTGAAGCAATGGTAGGCTTATGTTACGCCGTGTGTAATCAATCCTTGCGAGTCTCTGTACAAAAATAAACGATTTTGAGGGCTCCGCTCCGTCCGTCTGTCTGTCAAGACCCTTTTTCACAGGAACGCGTGGAGGTATCAAATATTACTGTATTGAGGCTAATTTTAACTTGACACCTCCACGCGTTACTCTTTAAGGCTGCGGGCCCTTTATGCTGTGTGAAAATCAAAATTTTTAGCTAGCGCACTAACTAGTTTTTTTTAAACTACAACGTGCTCTTTTTGTTTTCTGGAAATTTAAGGATATAAATCAGACTATATAAATAAAGGTCATATTAAAAGATTTTGCTATAAATTTTTTCTAGTTTTATACAAAATAATTAAATTATTACTTTGCACTCTGTGTGTCCTAATTACACTACGCGCGCCCATTCTAAGTTGTAGTAAAGTTGGTAACGTAGCGTGCTCGTGAGTGTGCGTAAACATAACAAATTAGTGACGTAGATGGGTAAGCTGGCAACGTCGCAAAAAACACTGAGAGCAAATAATGACTAACTGATTTTCAAAAATGTTAGAATAAGTCTTTCGGGAAAATATTGTTTATACTTTGTAGAATCCTTGGTTGAATTTTCCGGAAATCAAAAAGAGCACGTTGTAGGTACTAGTATATCTTCCTTATCTCAAAAACAGAAGGCAACCGCCCAGAAATGGGCAGATGGTCACAAGAGACCGGCTCAGACAACGAGGTGCTGAACTCCGGGATGGCGTCCCCCTCCCCCAACCCGCTGCCCAACCCGGACCTGACGTCAGACGTGTACCAGCTGAGCCGGCACCGGATGAAGCCGTCCATTTTGGAAAACGTACACGACACTTATGTGGCCAGTGTGGAGGCGTCGAGACTGCCGCTTGATAATAGGTAAGAAAATAATTATATCGGAGTGTATATAGAAGTTCTTAAGGTTATTGTCTTCTAGATTCTTAGAAAGAGCTGTCAAGGTCACTGTCATTTCTCAATACGCCAACCTCAGAGCCAATGTAGTTCTTGACATTCATTCCTTCACTCTATGGTTCGTTCTTAGACTCATTCAGGAGTTACAATTTCACTATTTTTGTTACATACAATCTTATCTCCTACTCAAAATGTACATTTTAATGTAAATACTCTAAAGGGGTTCCCTACGTGTCTTCGAAACACGTTTGTTTGAAAATTGATTCATAGAAAACTTTACACCGAACTCTAATCCTTTGAAAAAAGAGTGAAAACCAATGAAACCTTTTTTGTTGGTCCTGCACCTGATTACTCTCTGGTAATAGCGGATTGCCTTCTCACTGAACTATGAGTGAGAAAGAATAGAGAGTGCGTCTGTGTATTCCGCACATACTTGTGCACTGTGCACTATAACATCTCACGCGTGCCTCATTAACCTCTGCTCTGCTGGGATTGGCTGCCGTGGCCGAAATTGAGAATTCACAGACACATCCTCATACACACACACACATATACACAAGGGAGATAATCTCTCTGTCCTATCAACTATGCATTTTTCCGAGATTTTCCTGCTGGTCCTGAATCTGTCATCTTGTGGCGAAAATCACTTTGAACTTTCATTTATTTGAAAGCCTTTTCCTCCTACAGATACGGACTAGAAGACGAGCTAATGTACGGGGTTCTACCCAACGACACAGAGAAGCAGGTGCCTTACGACCCCAACTACCCAATGTCGCCCACCATGTACCGGTTGCCGGGCAACCCTTATGGCTCCAAAACCTACCTTTCCTCACGAACTTCAGACTACGGGTACAGCCCTACGAAGTACATGAACACAGACACCAATGTCTATGGTTCAAGGGATTTTAGAGACTCGGGGGTGTCTACAAGGGATCACGATGGATACCCGCCGAGAGATTACAGGGATTCTGGCATTGCTACCATGTTGAAAAACGACTATCAGAGGAAAATGGAGAGCCATTACGGCCCGGACTACAGTGAGAGGATGTCGGATGGCTCGGATAAGCATCACACGCATGATAAATATCTGTTCCCGTATACAGGTAAAAATATATTGATTTTGATTTTTGATAATTTTGAGTGACACCACTTTTATTGTATTTTTGTTAATTATATAATTATTTTTTGACAAATTTTAATAATTATTTTAAAAATTTGTCGTTTTTAAATCAGTATTGGTTTCAGTTAGATTGTTGTTGTTTGATATTTTGTTTTCTATACGCTTTGCAAACACTATGGTCGGCCATATTTATTTTCAACATATTTTTACATAACAATGAAGAGCTATCATCCGTACTTACATAATAATTCACAAAACTTTGACAGTTGACTTCATAAAGTTATGCTGTCCGTTACCGAGTATAAGACCGAAACGACTTCTTTATTCATCAATTCAAGCATAACGCGAAATTATTATATTGATTGTTCTTTGAATTCTTTAAAGAAACGTAACTCAAATCAGAGGGCGCTACTAGCATAAACAATTATCTAAACAAACTACCTTATTCATAATCACTGTGCATTGCCGTCGTATGTCGTGATAATCGATCAACGAAGTATATCAAATTATTAAAAATTCTAGTTTATTGGGTCATCCCAATAAACTAGAATTTTTCACTATCCACAAATATTCAAATAGTAAATTAAATCAAATTTCACTTACAAAAATTAATCGACTGTGTCATCCGACGGGGCCTTGACGTGGATTCAAATAGTCTTTTTTTTAAATAAACAACATAATTCAGATATAAGTTCATTGATCATTTTTAATTATCTGTATTTTTTAATTTTTAACCACGCCAAAATAAAACCGGTATAAAGTAAGTGAGTAGAGCACAGAAAAGCGTGACGTCATTCACCGTTGTATATTCCCATCCATACAACTTATCTATACTAATATTTTAAACCTTAAATTTGGGAGTATGAATGTATGGGTGTTTGTTACTCTTTCACGAAAAAACTACTTAACGGATTTGAATTAAATTTGGCAAACAGGTAGAAAAATAAGATATCCAAACAACTAATTCCACGCGGGCGAAGTCGCGGGCAAATGCCAGTACAAAAATATATGGAAGAAATAGCAGTTTGATAGTCTTTAAAAAGTACGTCAACGATTGATGGTGGCATGTACCCTTTTGTATAAAGAATTTAAAAGTCACCTGTAAATAAAAATGGCCGACTCTCCCTGACGTTTCCTGTGCTTGCCAGCGGAGGAGGACCACGCGGCACTACGCGCCCCGCCCCGCGCCCGCACCGACCTAGCGCACGCAGGTAACGCCTCACTCTTGAGTTTGCTAAGTTTGCTACATTCTATTATCTACATTAGCTGCAGTTTTACAACACTATGTACCACATTGGACTCGACTCCAACGTGCCCTTTCTAAGATTGAAATTCAGTCAAATCAAATCAAACGTTGTATTTGCCGAAAATACAACATACAAAAGCAGATCTTAAAATAATGGTAGTTCGTGTATTCCGCTTGCATCCAGGCATGCAAACATTAAATATATTTATATTATAGCCTGACCAGGAATATATGGTACCTCGCCATATTGCGGAAAACAACTGGAATGGAACTAATTTCTTTTACTGGCAACAGAAACCTCAAATCGTCATTGACATGTCATTAATTGTCATAATGATTAGTATCAAAGTGGACGCGTAATAAAATTTTCCACCGCGTATTAAAATGAAAATACCGAGAACTATTAGTTTTCGTAAAAGAAAAGTGGTTTAACATGTGTTTTAGTATTTTTCGACAAGAAAGTCTATGTGATCATCACGGTTTCTTTAAAATAATTACTTGATATAGTTGTCATCACGAATTTTTGGTATGTCAAATAGTGCGATTAGTAAAAATTGGCTACTGATCGTTGCGGACAATATTTTAATAACGATTTTGAAAAATGATTATAATAAACTACTTGTTTTGAGTTTTATTTTCTTATTTTAATTCTTCTCTATATTTCAACCAAAATAGTTCGTAGAGTTTTACATAATTCCTTTTACATTATTTAAAATTATGATAACATTATAAATAAAAATATATTTAGAAAGACAATCGAATAATGATTCTTTTACCCGTTAGAAGTTTTGCAAAAAATATTGTGTCTAGGTCAAAAATTCAAGGCCAATATTACAAAGAGTTACTGAATTTAATAAGTACTCAGTTTGCGAGTGTTCTGTTGTGTTCTTTTATCGTAGAATCTGTTATCCTTAGGCAGCAGGCTTAAAAAAATAACATTAATGTAAACATATAAAAAAATGATTTTTTTATGTTCAGTTGCCAATCTACGCTGGTACGACTGTACAAAGTGTTGTCATATAAAGTGAATTCAAAGCGCCTCTATTTCAGGTCCCATATATTCCTGGTCAGGCTATAAATTACAAAACAGTGTTACAACAAAACGGTGTTTTTACAAGTTTTTGGGTGTTTTCGTTTAACTAAAGTCGTCATCAAATGACATCCACATACTAAATTATCTATGGATTCTCTAATTTCCTTATTAACTTACAGCTGTTTAGTCTGACGTTTCTAAATTAATTATAGTCTGCCTCTTTTCGTTTGATTGGCAGAGAAAGAGAGAGACTGGTCTTAAATTTAATCTTAGACTGGGCTCATTGGAATCGAACCCGTTTGCAAGCCTTCAAGATAATATTAGGCCGGGCTCACTTTGGACGCGTTTTCGTATTAATTTTACTTGTGCGTACACGTACGAATACGAGCGATCCCAACCTTTCAAGTACTATGGGAGCGCTGATACTAGGTGTTAATTAGACGTACGTATACGTACGTATAGTTCCGACATCCGAAAACAATCCCAACTTCGGCATTCGGTTCTATGGCGTCTCAGTTACTGAGTTATCTTGAAGGTACAGATTATTCGCCGCCCTTCAACCAAAGACGACTTAACTGATGCGATATATGATGAGCTCGGCCTTATTCACCATACCACGTAGGTACTTACCCCCAATTCCCAGTCAACTGATTTCGTGACAGGTCATAAAAAAGAGTTATGTAATAACGCGGTTATCCGTCGCGAATCTGTGGCGCTGTTGGCGTTACAACTACTAGAACACACATGTATAACACAGTATTTCAATTCCCAATGCACGCACTCAAATTACCTTTGTGAACCCAATCCGCTGCGGTTATCGATAGTTCAATTTGCCCATGTCACAATCGCGAGGGTCCCACATTTCATAACTCTTATGTATGATCTGAGGATTTGGTATTCGGCTGATTATCAGAAACATAAAATAAACTGATGTGATTGACTCAGCGGTAGCTCATCTCAGATGTAAGTAATGTAATAAGCTAATCAAGTGCCTGTTTACTAATCATTGTTTAAACAAAGATAGATCTCCAGTTTCTCGTTACGTCTCGTCACTGGCTATTAAATTAACAGCAGATTAAACATGCCGACCACGTAAATCAGTGTTCTACAGAAGTTTGTCTACATTACCTCTGTTATTTATTTAGGTGAATCACAGCAACAAGTTGGAGCACCGCTAGCCAGTATGGGAGAAACTAGCGAGTGAGTATAATTATTTGTTTTTTAAGTTAATTTTCCCTTTTATTTAAATAGCATGTTTCCGCCGAAATCATTCAGTGTGCATGATACTTACTGAATTCAGGGTGTCCCAAAACTCAGCGTTAAGCGGAAGTGACGCGATTCTATTGCTCAAACACAACAACTTTTTGTATGGGACCAACATCGAAATCTCAATTTTTTTTTGACTTCTTCATACAAAATGCCCTCAGCTGATCGGCACTTTTGTATGGGGAAGCAAAAAATATTTGGGATTTCGATGATGGACAAAAAGTTGTGATTGAGCAATAGAATCGCGTCACTTCCGCTTAACGCTGAGTTTTGGGACACCCTGTATATCCTCGATTATTTTATTGATATGTCCATTTTACTTAATTTTTATGAATTCTTAATAAAATTCTTAAATGTGTAAGCACTTTTTATGGATTGTAGTGTTAAAACAATATTTCTAAGTCCTAAACTTTAGAGCTGGTTAAAATTCCTATAAAGCGCTTATTTATTATTAGTTTTCACCTAATAAAATATAATACCCAATTTTCGATAGATGGTGGCGGTTGTATGAGAAACACTCATTGTAATCATCTTTTGCTTTGCTAACCTGGTGGTGTGCCATGTCATCGACATCTTAGAGAGGAGGTAAACATTTACTGCATGAATTTAACTACTTTTTGTTTATATTCTTTTTGTGTCCTATGTATCGAAATCGTATGATCATTTTTTGGGTTCCGTGCCCAATGGGAAAAAACGCGACCCTATTACTAAGACTCTTTTATCCGTCTGTCTGTCTGCTGTCTGTCACCAGGCTGTATCTCATAAACCGCCGTGATAGCTAGACAGTTGAAATTTGTCGTTGGCTCCCATACAATAAAGATTTTTTTGCTGTGTGTTGCTTGATATTGATAACAGCAATAGGTAGAGGCTGGAAATATTTTCAGAATATTTAGTTGTATATTCACTTTAAAAACAAATAGTTAAATTAAAATTAAAAGATATTTTGACCGTCTTGGTGTAGTCGTTCGCGCACCGGACTACTAGACCAGGCGGTTGCGGGTTCGAATCCCACAAGGGGCAAATGTTTGTGTGATGAGCACGAGCATTTGTATGTATTTAAGTATTTCTATCCGTTATCCTAGTCACTATAGCACAAGCTCACGCTTAGTTTGGGGCTAGGTAATTGGTGTGTAAAAAGAAATCATTCATTTAAGGGAGCTCCATACAACAAACTTGTGTTTTTTAAAACTCAAATATGTTATAATAATATAGTGTGTAATGTTGTAAGATACTTGTACGGAACCCTTTGTGCGCGAGTCCGACTCGTCCTTGGCCGGTTTTTAATAAAACATTGTAACTGCACACTGAAATCAAATGGTTGTATGTAGAGAACAAAATACAACTTACTAGACGAACTACGAGTAGGTACTTATATACAAATACAACTTAGAAGAATGAAAGAATCTAAAACAACAAAAGACGAACTTTAAATATGGTAAACCTACATGAGATTTGTGTACTGAGCTAATAAATCCACTTTAGATGATTTATTTTGCACTTATCGTAAAATCACGTGCGACTTATAACGTCACTATCACGCCTCTCTTGATATCAAATAGGCGTTGGTAATATTACGCTAAGAGCTCATTCACACGGGATCCGTCACTGACGATTCGTCAAAATACAGGATACGTCACGACGACGGATGGACGTTCACATTGCATACGGAATCGTGTTTTTTCACGATTCGTCAAAATACTTATCCGAATTGGTGGCATCAGCGGATCCGTCTCAAAAAATTCGTGTATTTTGATGAAACGTGATTTTTAAAGAACACGATACTAGAATCATCATTTTTCACGATTCGTGATCCATGTGAACATGGGCATTCAAAAATCATCGCCACCGACAAAAAAAGAACGAATCGTGAAAAAAGACGAATCGTCAAAAATCACGAATCGTGTGAACGAGCTCTAAGATGTATACCTATTGATACCGACGAAAAAATACATAAGTTGTTGTTTTAAGTATGAACAAACTAGACCTGAATATCTGAATATAGGTAGTTAAGATAATTAAAGTATGTACTATTGGTACTACCAAACAGATTACAAGTTTAGAATTACTAGTTTTTATAAATTGCACAATTTTTGTTTATTTCGCAGGAAATCTACTACTGAAGACGACGCTGAAACAAGAGTGTAAAATTATAGTACAAGATTTCCAATGAATCTCAATTAGTTATTGAATTATGTATAATACTATTATATTTACTTTTAAGTGACTTAGAGTTAATTTTCTGCAAGACTGTCTCTTACATCTTAATACACTGCCATTCTTAGAAGTTGAAGTTATTTATTTGTACCTACTTTACATAACCTTAGTAATTTGTGCTAAGCCTTTTGGAGCTTTTTAATTTAAATTGAAATTGATAAAATTGGAAACTAAAGTCTAATGTAATTTTGTAGATGTGAGACCATTTATCTTCAGCGTGCTTCTTTTCTAGTTTTATAGTAATAATATGGTAACAACGCCATCTTGTGGTTAAACAACGACGTCTTGATTTACCGGGACAAGTGCAAACTAAAATACCGTAATAACATGAGAGTTATGTAATCTACTAATCTAATAGATACTTACATAGGTTAAGCTCTGTTGTACCAATTAATAGAAATAAACGTCTTAAATCGAAATCCGTAAAAAGTTGCCTTTTTTGTCATTTGGTTAGATAAACTAATTATTGAAACAGAGCGTAACATTATAACATGGCATGGCAAAGTCAGCCATGCTAACATCGCATAGTGTATAGTAAGTAAAGTCAATCGAGTAGGTACACTTATTCTGAAAGAACTATGGTACGATTTGATTAAATTCTAATCGCCCATAGCCATAGTAGTGATGTAATTATAACTTAAATATAGTTGTTTAGTAAATTATTAAACCCACTTACTTTTTTCCTTTGCCTGCAGAATACTCGTTTAATTTGAAAACATTCAGAGATATTAAGACCAAAAATAACACGATGAAAATAACCATGAGGGTTGAAAGTCGTGATATTGTTAATTAGGTAATAAATAATTGTTTAATGAAACCTATTATTTAACTTTATTTAATTCTATCAATTAAATAAAACTATTTTTATATAAGAAACCAAAATGTAGGTAAACTGAAGTTGATTATATAAAAGTAAGAATGATAGCGGTGTGCTGAACAGACATATAACACCAACTTATAATATTATAATACTTAGCATCAAAGGCTTTTCATACTTTATCTACGTACATAATAAGTAGTTATGTAAGTAGGTATTAGGAAAGTTTGTGAATATATTTCCTTGTAAGGAAACATTCGTTAAAGAAGTGAAAAAAAATGAATATTCTTCAAAATAATAGTTTATGGTTGATTGTACATACTAGAGTGTGGTGTGCATTTTGAGCGTTATAACGAAGAGTCCACCTATTTTGTAAATAAATAGATTTTTACACTTTTTAGCATTAACTTTAAGGTAGATAGTAAGAAAGAAGCTTTATTTAGGTATTTCTGTAGGTGTCACATTGCCATAATTTTGTATAAATACTAAGTTTATAGTGGACGTGGTTAATATACCTACGTAACTTGCAGCATATGTATGTAACTAATAGTCTTAATTCCGGATCAGAGACAGTTTCAACTTGAATAAAAATATAGTTTCAACGTCAATAACTTAAAACAGTACCTACCACAACAGTAGTGCTATATTGTACTGTTTTTGACATCGTCTCTGGTGAGGATGTGACAACGAAGATTATTGAAAAGACAGGAAACAATACATTAAAGCTTAGAGGTTTGTTTTGTAAAAATCATGAAACCAGGGCATAAGCTAATGTGCCTAAGAAGAAGTTACGGTACCGACAGAATTAGTTAAATTGAATCCACAACCTATACTTTTCGCATAAAAAGATTAAAGAACGATACCTACACCTAACTTACAAAATGTTTTAACAAACACCAACAGTAATCATTAATGTACATCTAGTACAATTATATATTCTGTGTTATAGATTTGAACAGCATCATCACAGACTAAATATGTAAAGGAATAATAGCGGTTCGAAATGTCACCCTGAAGAAGACCCAACTTCATCAAGCAGGTGGTATGGTATCTGTTAAGCGGGTATAATAATAAAATGATCAAAACATTCCAGAAAAAAAACGCTACGCTTTAAATATAAATGTATTATAATATGTTTAGAGATGTTTTCCGTTCCTTTTCGAGTAGTAGATATCTCGGTTTATTTTCATTCCTTTTTAGCTTTGACAATTTAAATTGTCTCGGCTTTTCGTAATAATTGTGCTAAATTTTTGACGGTACTTTCAAACGATAAACTTTGTATGAAATAGTGGTATAAAGGCAACATTTGAATTTGTTTATATTGAAATAAATTATTGCTAAAATAATTCGTGGAGTTATTATTTTTGGCCCAATTTACGTTGACGTTCACATCATAAATTATACCTATATAGGAAGGAATATCCTAATATGGTGAATTTAAGCAGATGTCCCACTGCCAAAAAGGAGGAAACTTCTGATTGGTAGTAGGAACTTCCTGAAGTAGGTAATAATACATTTCATGTCAAACAAGAGATGCATAGGCCTACATTAATAATAGTTGATCGCTGTTCGCTGACTACAGAACACTTTTACTCAGAGGAGTCGCTGACTGTTCACATGGTTTACACTGCCGGCAAGGTTATATCTCAAGCCAGAGACTAACTAGAGCGGTGAGGGATTATCTGACAACTAAAAAATTTTGTTATGTTAATAGATGACGCTATTTATCTAAGTTATAAAAATATTGCGTCGAAATCATTGAGCATAAAACAAAAACAAATTAAATTCCGTTTTTCATTGCGTGTCAAACATTGTAAACAATGTTTTATGACTTTTAAACTAATACTGGTAAAAAATATATACTAATAGCTCTAAAAAGCTGCATAAATAAAACGATAAACTACCATATTATGATGTAATTTTTGTGTATATCTTATTTTTAAATAAATAATTTCGTCAAAAAGGAATGTCAAGATTGTTTACAATGTTGGACAAGCAATGCAAAAACGGACTTTATTATAATATTATGTGTAAAGACAATACAGACATGTTGTAGAAGTACTTAAGTTAAAAATTAAATTGTTTCAAATTGCAGTTAAAAATAAAATTTAATAAAAAAAACTTGATAATCACGAAATCGTTAAAAAACGACCTCTTAGTACGCGTGAATCAAAAACATGCTAATGACATATTGAACTCTAAAACCAGTCTTTTTCGTGAATTAAAGTACTGATTTTTGAAACTAGGAAAATCCCTCCCAATCCATACGAATAATATTATAAATGCGAAGTGTGTTTGTCTGTTAGCTCTTGAGTTGACGCTTAAACCACTGATCCGATTGAGATGAAATTTGGCATGGAGACAGTTAGAGACCCTGGAAGGACATAGGCTACATTTTGTCGTGATATAAAACATTAAGGGGGTGAAATGGGGAATGAAAGTTTATATGGAAAATCTAACTCTTGCGGGCGAAGTCGCGGGGAACCACTATTGAATTAATAAATGTTCGGTAAGTATGTAAGTGTAGCGGGTGGGCAAAAATAATAAACAACTAACTTTTATCTATTTATTCATCAACATACATAATATCTACATTTGCACAAATAAGTATATTTAACTTAGAAAATACATCAGTAAACAGTACTTATGACTGATATAATACTTTCTCAACCGTTTTGTTCCATGTGTACACAGCTTTGTGCTGCACTGCACATCAATACTATGCACCAATGGCTGTACATTACATGATCGACAAAATGATGTTCCAAAATAGTCTATGGCATTCACATCAACACCTATAGTTAAGTTTAATATATAGGGATATGAATTTACAAGTACAATAAATTAGCAAAAAGGAAAGCAAACTAATATTTACAATTCAAAGTAACAAATTTTGATCAAACAATTTACTATGGGGTTATTATTTTTTTAAAATACCAGAAACATAAACCAGAATAGTATATTTTTCAAGAAGAGACAGTAAATAGAGAGAAAATCATTTAGAAAAGAAATGCTAAGTAACAATCATGAATGTGAAGAACACTTTTATTTGATGTAGGTACAGATACAATGTATAAAATAAATTCATCTACAAATTATGTTACGTCTCTTGATGAAAAATAAATATAAAAATACACAAATATCTGAATTTATGTACACTCTATTTTAAGCACAGGATATTGCATTTAATACCAATGAAAGCTTTTACAAAACTGAATTAGGTTTCATGGAATGTTTAAGCCTTTATAAACAAATGATTAGGTACCCTTTTCTATCACGTCCCAAAACTTCAATGGCTAATTAAAAAAAGATGATAATTAAATAGTTCAATGTTCCCTCGCAGCATGGGTAAATGATATAAATAGTTTACCTAATCAATATAATAGAAGGGCACACTGTTAATGATTATAGACACAAAATGTGCCAAACAAAAGTTGACAAAACACTCCAATGCGATACAAACTGTTACATATGTCTGTATCTTAGCACAAAATGCAGTAACTGAACAATAGGTAAGTCTAAATATCAATTTACAATAAGTTAATAGGTTAAATGTTTATGCTTCCTTACTAAATTACGATAGTGCTAAGATCAGATTTTGTTTACAAGATTTCTTTAACAGTATTAAAAATTAAATGTACATAGCACACATCTGGGTAATAGTGTGTTGGAAATCCAAACATACACATAGTATTCAACATTGTAATATTAATAATTTCAAGCCAATTATATTCTCCTGTGACAATTTTGTAGCACTGAATACTCTTTCAATTGATTTCACTTGAGGTCAAGACTGCATGGAATCCAATGCTGATGTTCACTGAAAAATAATACAAATTCTTCTTAGACAAAATAATCTGATCATTATAATATTAAAACCTAATAATAAACTAGCACAAAATATGAGATGTTGGGCAATATTGTTTTAATAACAACAAACCTTCCCCTATTATAAACGTCTGATTTATTTATATACAAAATTTTAGCTTTTCTGTAACAAGTATCGGTACCTATTTCTTAGAACTAGGTTTGTTTCAACACAAAATAGACAAAGTGTACCTATCTACAATGTTTCATGAATAAAAGCAATCAAACTTGATACTTACACTTAAATTATAAGTTTTATTTCTTCTTAGATTACTGGTTACCCATCTTGACCTTTGACGTCATGTAAATACCGACAATGAGCCCAAAGAGACCAATGGCCGATCCAAAGATCTCAACAATCAGGATCTTTACGAACAGGGCAGCATTGGCAGCATCAGCCAGGGCTGCTCCTGAGCCCACGATTCCAACGGCGATACCACAGAACAGGTTGACGAGACCCACGGCAAGACCAGCCCCGAACATCACATAGCCAGCCATCCAATTCTGTTGCTTGATGGTGATATCAATTAGGGGTTCCGTGTATCTCTCCAGCATACCCGACAAGACAATAGCAGTGATCAGACCGTAGATGGCCACGGCTTCGCAGAAGATGACAGAAATCAAATTCTTGGTCTTGATTCTGGGCGCTTTGACACCACCGCCGACTATGCTCGTTCCGGTCGTGTGGATGCCCATAGCAGCGCCCACCACGGAGAAGGCTACGGCGAACGCGATTCCCAACGTTCCCCACATATAAGGGGACGTGTTTTCCAAGAACCATCCCACACTTATTTGCTCACCCTTTCCATTGAGAAGATAGTACAACGAGAACACAGTAACGGCGATTCCCACAAGGAGCACAAACAGGTATGTGAGGAAGTATCTCATCTTGAGATATTTGTTGAGCAAATTGGAGCTTTTTACCCGTAAATCCCGGATGGGACGGCCTTTTTTCGCCCAATTTTTGCCTTGACAGAAAACTCAAAACGAAGAGGTCTTGTGATCACAAGATGTCAGAGACAAGAAAAATGTTGCCAGCTTAAAATTATTCATCAAGTCACGTTCATGTTCATTCATTCGAACCTTCTTTTTAAAAGTTCGATGCGACAAGGAAGGGAGCTATTATTTTATCGTGGCTAGGGCTAAGGATTAGTAGAGAAATGATAGAAAAGAGATTTATTTTTTATAATCAAATAAGAACTTAGATAAGGGAATTTAATATCAATAAAAGTGACTGCAAGGTGGTGACTGAGGTGGTAGCCCTACGTTGAATGAGTGAGTGAAGTGAGATTGATTACTTTGACTTTTGTTTGAAAGATTGAGTGAGAGTAAGTCAAACAAATAGTTCAGCCAGTCCAGTCAGTCAGAACGAAAAAAAACAGACAGCAGGCAGACAGCAGACAGTGTGTGACAGTCAAAAAGTCAAACAAATGTGTACACTACCCATTCATTTTAAGCATTGATTGATATTTAAAATTTAGGTTTTCTCTGTCTTCCTGACTTCAAAAAACAAGAAATATTATGCAAATGTAATGTATCAATTTGTCATTCCAAGAGTATGTGTAACGTTATTGGAACTGGAAGAAGATGGAGTAGCAAACCAACTATGAAGCTCATGAAAACAACACAAAATGATGTTGTCTGCCTACGCCAGTTTTATTGTTCGACATTCCTACCTGTTTCTTCTAAGTGTAAGTGTTATTTCTACAATACTTACTGTAATTCCGTTAGTGTGTCGCGTCTTGCCATCATTTTCCGACCCTCTAGTCGGGTTCGAGACTCGAGGAACTGCGCTGGCACATCGATTCATTGCTTGGGAAAACCTCATCGACGAAACGAGGCCTTCTCGTAGGTTGGCCGTTAACCCTAAGGAAATCGAAGATCAAATTCGTATGAATCGTACTTATTTTAATAGAACAAGACAAGATCGGCCTAGGTCGGGTCACGGGCTTCCCTCAAAGAAAAAAGGACGAAAGAAGAAAAAACCGAATTATAACAGCACTGGTGTAGAAAAAACTTTTTACAACTTGCCTGAACTAAACATATCCAATGGTCATGTTCACTGGGGTTTTGGAAAAAATGTTTCCTTTGAAGATGAAAATGCTGCCTTTATTAAGGACCACACACGAAAACAATGGGTATCACTTAAGGAAATGCAGAGAAGACCGGACAAGCCACATCGCCTCAACTATGCTTCAGGCACCTGTGGGCCACCAGTGTCTGACTATGCACATTTAGTTGTAACTAGTTCAGATAATACGTCTTTATTGACATTTGAAAATGTAGATAAAATGTGCAGGTACCAAACCACTCTTGTAGAAGTAGGAGGTTCAGAATATTATAAACTGTGCCAACGGGCAACCCACTCTGAAGAGTTGTGCTGTCCAATTTGGAGTGTGCCAAATTATATAGCATTAATATCTGGAAAGAATTCATGTGAAAACTTAACTAGGGAAGATGTTGATACAGCTACAGGCATATTGAAAAATTGTGCAGGATATTTTCATAACTTTACTTTAATGGCATCATGTGACATGGATCGCTGTAAGGTACCAAAACACTGTTCACAGTATGATGCTGTTTATAATTTGTTATTTTATATAATTGACTCTGATGCTTTCTCCCCTGTGGATTACTCTCAAACATTTGTGAAAAATGCAATGATCTTTCTTCCTCTACCATATAGTGTTACTTCTTTACCTTATTACATGAAATTGCAGAGTTCAAATTTAACTTATGATACTCTTGTTGTACCTGCTATCGATTTTGGACTTAAAAATGCACTTTTTGACACATTGTTGATCCAAGACACTTGGCTAATAGGTTTAGGAGGAGTATTCGTATTTATATGTGTATGGTTTTACACTAAATCTCTGATTCTCACTTTGCTGTTGTTTACAGCAATAGCATACTCACTTGGAATAGCATACTTCTTGTATGTTTATGTGTTCAATTTGGAGTTTTTTCCCTTTATGAATTTACTAGTGATAGTTGTTGTGATAGGAATTGGAGCTGACGATGCATTTCTCTATGTCAAAATTTGGAACACTGTAAGTAAACAGCTAATAAAGGATAATATAGTAACCCAAGATAACTGCTTGACTGACATCAAGAATGTATCAAGTGCCGGAGAAACAATCCTTGTGCAAATTCTTGAGGAAACATTAAAACATTCTATTGTGACTATGTTTATCACAACATTGACCACCGCAGTTGCATTTTTTGCTTCCTATGTAAGCTACATTCCAGCTATAAACTGTTTTAGCGTGTTTGCAGGAACAGCAGTATTAGTAAACTTTTTATTAATGATTAGTTGGTTGCCTGTATCGGTGTACATTATAGATGTTAAATTGTGTACTAGTAATGCCAAGGTATTAGATGTACTTCAGAAAGCTATTAATGAGGTTTGGGAAGATATCATAGTTGTTTTGAATAGATTTATTGTTACATGTGTAATGAAACTGCACATAGTGTATGTAATAATATTGGGTGCTATAGGGATTGGGAGTATTGTAGTAGTGTTCTACTCCCCAGGACTACAATTGCCGGAATCTAGGCAATTTCAGCTGTTTCAAACCTCACATCCTGTAGAACAGTATGACATGTTGTACAGAGATAAATTTCTATTTGAAAGATTTGGAAAAGATAATGTTGGCACGGGTATTAAAATGCCCTTAAGGTGGATATGGGGTGTCAAAGCTATTGACAATGGTAACCATATGGACCCATATTCTACTGGTCATTTGGTGTTTGAAGAAAGTTTTTCAGTCTCAGAACCCAGTTCACAGTATTGGTTATTGAGGTTTTGCATGAAGTTGAAAGCACAACCATTCTATCAGCCGACATTAGGACCACTTTTACCAAACTGTTTCATTGAGAGCTTCAAGACATATATGAGCAATCGTTGTATTGATAATATTGATAAGATAAATAGAACACCTTGTTGTGAATCATCTCCCTTTCCCTATAAGAAAGAAGTGTTTGAATCTTGCATTATAAAAGCTATTGAGTCATTGTATATGACCCCTCGGGAGCTGTTCATGCCTGGAGTAGCTGGGCCAAAGTTTTTAAGAAGTACAACACCACCTTCAATTGCTGCAATGGTAGTGGAGTTCGAAAGTGTGGTCCCGTATTCTATGTCATTTACTACCATGAATAATTTCTTCCTGCATGTAGAAAATTGGACACAAGAGGAGTTAAAGTCTGCGCCTCCAGGTATGTCTGGCGGGTGGTTTTTGTCTGACTTTCAATTTTATGATCTCCAAAGAACACTAGCTAGTGGAACAGTGATGGCATTGTTGCTATCGGCCAGTTTAGGGTTTGTGGTTCTGATACCGGCCACGTTAAGTTTTGTTGTTAGTGTTTGTGCTTTAACTGCCATGATATTTTCCTCTACCGTCACTATAGCTATACTTGTTTTGTCTGGTTGGAAATTAAACGTTTTAGAGAGTGTAGCTATATCGACATCAGCAGGATTAGCTGTTGATTTTAGTCTGCATTATGCACTAAGTTATACTAATGCAAGTGGTAGTAAATCTAGTAGAATCAAGTATGCACTATCGGCATCCTCAGGTCCCACTGCCGCTGCTGCGCTAACTACTGGTTTTGCTGGAATCTTTCTTCTTCGTTCGAATCTTCTTCCGTATTCGCAAATAGGAACATTTCTAGCTTTGATTATGTCGGTCAGTTGGATCTATGCTACATTTTTCTTATGTTCGTTGCTTTATGTGTTTGGGAGGAATTCCTTTAAAGAATCTCCTTCAGAGGAACATAAATCTATTTCGCGTGTCAGCTCTATTTGTTCCGGGGTACCCAATTTAGAAAGCCATGAACTGGAACACTTAGCTGATAGTAATCGCACCAATGTGACTCATTCCCACAGTCCATCCAGTGTCAGCGCCACAACTGTGGTGCTACACGAGGACTTTGACAATCCTCACAATAAAGAGGATAATAAACCTAGTATTACAAGTAATAATATAGCTTGTGACAAGGACTGAATGTTTTGATATGTAAGTACTTGGTAATTTTGGAAAAAAAATTTGGAGTACATATTTATAGCGATTTTACTATCAGTATTACAACCAGTAGGTGACATGCTTACTGTTTCGCTGTTAGACCGTTATTAATTTTTCTGAATTCAATCTTAATATTGTGTAATTTTAATTTGCGTAAGTTTATACAATTACAATATTTTGTAAATATTATTGACTATAACTATCTAATAAAATCAAGAGAAAATCGTTATTATTGTGACAATAACTATCACATAAATACCTAAATAATTCATATTTTACAATATGATGTCTAATCGAGCTTAGCTTGAATTACTAACGTTGATTTCTTAGATTTTAGTTATTTTAGTACCTACATACATAATAAGTTCCTATAGAATCTCTAAAATTCTTTTAAAGCATTTACCTATTTTCAGTATTATTTACTTACTTCCTGTTTAACCTCAATTTAAAATAATTAGAACCCCTAAAAATAAATTGGTGTCAATTCAAAATTACAATGATAAAATAATATTCATCGAAAATGAATTGTATTTTCGAAGAAAATATGTAATATTATTCTAATATTGTTATAGTACCTAAACGAGTATGTATGTAAGTATTTTTATTTTGTGTTAGAAGTTAGTCAAGCAAACTCTAATAATTACCCACCTATAGACCTATTATTTCTTGGGGTAGACTAATATAATTTAATTTTTGTTATAATGGGTTGAGTCGAAACATGGATCACAACAACATTACATTATGATTCATGAAAGGGGCCAGCATTATTGACAGCTTTATTTTAAAAAAAAAAGATTGAAAAAGAATAAATGTTTCTTGCTCCGTAAAACTGTCCTATGCTGTCATTTACCTTTGTTTTCGGCCAGGGTTCATTCATTTGATTAACCTTCTATTTCCTAGCAGACTCTGATCTAGTATAAATGTGTAGTATATACATAATAACTATATCTATTTGTGTATATGTAATAATGTGAGTACCTAGTTACATTACTATACCTAGAGATCGAATACATATTTACCTTCACTACTCTGAGCCTAGAGCACAACAATAGATAAATTTATTTTACAACCTGAAGTTTGGCGCGCGCCCCTTATAGTACTCATACATACCTACTAAACTTGTTCCCGCGCTTTTATGGCCACGCCCACTACCACGGCTGTGTCCATTACCCGGACGGCAAGTCAACTCGGATCGAGATGAAAATATATAGAAAAATTAGAGCCCTATATGCCATGAATGTGCGCTTAAAAAAAAATCAGTGCCCATTAAGGTCTCAGAGTAATTTAAGAAAATAAGATGCCGCTGGAGTAATGTCTCGAAACGTTACCCCAACGGCATGTTTTTAACCGACTTCAAAAAAGGAGGAGGTTATCAATTCGACTGTATGTTTTTTTTTGTGGCTATATTACCGCATATCTCATCCAGTTGTGGACCGATTTGAAAAAAAAATTGTTTACCTAGAGGCTATACCTTCTAGTTGGTCCCATTTTGGCCCAGTCGAGATCTGATGATGGGATCTTGGTGTAATCGAGGGAAACCCTTAAATTTTGAAGGCACGTATAGTGTTTTCGTACTAGTATCTTAATGTTGGTATTTGGTCGGATAATTGTCAAAAAATTCTCATTACATTGGTTTATTTATTAACGGTTTATTATAACGTGTAGAAAGCTGAAATTTAGTGTGCGTATATTTGAATATGGGCTCTATTTTTCAGCAAATTATTACAAGTTATTATGTTGTTTAAATGCTCTTATTTGAGGATTGAAATAAGCATAACAACTTTCACAGAAAAATTTATTTATTTCGACGAAAATTAGATATAGGGTTTTCAATTTTGTCAGATGATACGTATACCTAATAGGCATAGGGCACTGAAATCATAGCGCACTATTTTGTATAGTTCAAGAGCTAGAGCCTATTTTCGATTTTCAGAAAATCTTTTCCTATTGATACACTTTGCAATTTTTTGAAATAATTTCTGGGGCACATTCGGCACATATTAAAACACACCAGCTCACAAAAATCATATCTGTTCGTCCAGCCGTTCCGCAGATACAGAAATCCGCCAAACGTTACTCCAGCGGCATTTTCAATTACACAAAGTCCACAAGGGGCACAAATGCCGCTGTTCGGCCAAGAGATGGCACATATTTAAGCTACCTTTTAAGCTACTTTAAATCTGGCTAAGACCAATAGGAAAAAATCATGCCGTTGGGGTAACGTTTTTAGACATTACTCCAGCGGCATCTTATTTTCTTAAATTACTCTGAGACCTTAACGGGCACTGATTTTTTTTAAGGGCACATTCATGGCATATAGGGCTCTAATTTTTATATTTTCATCAGGATCCGAGTTGACATGCCGTCCGGGTAATGGACACACCACGGCTTGCCTCCATGTTGATTATTAAGGTACCTACCTATGCGATCTCTATTTATTATAATTTAACATATTTGCGCCTAATAGTATTAAATGGATTATAACAATATTATAATCATGAACATAACACTATGAAGTAGGGAGTTTAAATAGGCAATATTTTGTATTTTGTACGAAAACTTACGAACCTATTTTTATGGACGATCATTTGAACATGCGCACAAAGTTGTACAAAAATATTTATCTAAGTACTTACTTATTATTGTTAATAGCTACACATAGCCATGCGCTAGAATCATAGTTGTTGTGTGAATAAATAAAGTATTATATAAATTAACTGATACTACAACTACCATAACAATATTATGAGATGACTCTTTGGTGTACTTAAATATTATTTAAGTAAAATAAGTCAAAGCAAATTGTAGACTTATTTTTCAGTCGCTTCGTTATGATCTACCTATATCAAATTGTACTTTCTTAAAAAAGAAATAGAATGTTAATTTTTGTGTAAATTCTAGTTATTTTATTTGCAAATCTGCCTTGTCCAGACATTCCCCATATAAACAGTGCATCAAATGCCTTATTTTAGGGTTCCGTACCCAAAGGGTAAAAACGGGACCCTCCTACTAATCCTCCGCTGTGCTAAGGCTCTCATAAACCGTAATAGCTAGACAGTTGAAATTTTCACAGATGATGTATTTTTGTTGCCGCTATAACAACAAATACTAAAAACAGAATTAAAATTATATTTTAGGGGGCTCCCATACAACAAACATGTTTTTAACTTCGACTACTACAAACTAGATGGCGCTCTTTATTATCCATCCATCAAGTTGAAAGTATTTTGTCTCTAATATTAAGATTTTATGTTAATGGAATAAAAGTTACGACACTATGCAGCATATTACATATTATGCTTTATTTACAAGAATAACAAAATGTTTTCGGTCATACAGGATCATCATGAAAGTTGTAAAACATTTCTTTAAATATCGAAATAAAAAAAAATGTTATGATCTTGTGTGAAGCACTTTAATTTTATTAAAAACCTATAATTTTACATCTATACTTCTATACTAATATTATAAAGAGGAAAGATTTGTTTGTCTGTTTGTTTGCAACGAATAGGCTCCGAAACTACTGAACCGATTTGAACAATTCTTTCACCATTAGAATCCTGCTTTATCTGCGATGGATATAGGCTATATTACATTATCAAAAAAGTTAGGGTTCCGTATGAAAACTTCGATATTTTACCCAAGGGTGTAAAAGGAAAATCATTAAATTGCGAACGCTGCGAAAACTATTGACAATAGAGCAAAGAAATGTTCTACAGTTTTGTAGAGGACATCATTATCTACAATAAAGTCCGCGATGTCTAACAGTTAAGTCACAATAACTCCTTTTTAGGTAAAAATATGAAATGTTAGCGGCGGCAAAAAGAAAGCCAAAGTTTTAGTATGTCGGTATTAATCCTTATCCAAATAAATCACGTCATATTCAAGGCTATTTCAGTACCTGTAAATTACTTTTTGAATTATTCAAATCGGACATACCATTAAAAAATTATCACGAGTAATATAATATTGTATCGAAGTTAGGACGGCAGCAAAGTTGGCCTTTTGCTATATCGTCAATAGATTTATTTTTTTATTTAAAAACTTTATTGCACTTAGAACAGTGTACAAAAGGTGGACTCAATGCTAAAAGTATTCTCCCCCAGTCATACCTATAAGTCATGCAGAAAAATTGTAATGGGTGCAGCAGGATAATGTAGTCGAATAGAAATTAAAAGACGAAACAAAATATTATAATGTAGATATAGATGGCGCTGTACGTTTTTAACTCGCAGGTCAGCTTGAGTTTTTCCCAATAACTTAATAAGTTAGTAGGTAAATGATGTGTTGAATTGAAGTTCAAGCAAAGAGGTCTCTGCCGCCTGCCTTAACTACACTCACCTTATGCCGCTTGCACACACAATACGACAAGACGCAATGCTCTTTCATTGGCATCGTGGTAAGGCGGTGGTGACCAGGATAGTACTTTAATCTTGCTGATTTCTTCTTGACTTTTGTCTAATTGATTGTTTGATTGAATGCACTTAACTCAGATCAGAATTACCTATTCATGGTCCGATTTTGAAAAAAACCTTTGTGTAAGGTACAACGTATCTAGCAAGGCCATAAATTAGGTAATTTTAAAAAATCACGTTATGTCTTTCAGGAATGGAGTAAACTCATTAGGTGCGCATGAAGTCCTCGGGGACTGCTATTTTTTCTATACTAATATTATAAAGAGGTTAGGGTCGGTTGGTCGTTGCATTATAACTGGAAAAACGGAGGATTTTTTTTTAAACATGCTAATCACAGGAACTGCTGAGCCGATTTGAAAAAAATATTTTGTGTTAGATAGCTTATTTCTCGGGGAACGCTTTGTATGAGCTATAAAATGCATGATACCTACCTACCTAGAAATCAAAGGGGAAGCAGTTAAATCAAAAAGCACGGACGAAGTCGCGGGGGACCGTTATAATTAATATGTTCATATTATTCACACGCGTTTTGATTCTTATCTTAAAAGATATCACAGTTTTTTAAAAAAACCGGCCAAGTGCGAGTCGGACTCGCGCACGAAGGGTTCCGTATTCCCTAGGGTGGCTACACCCTTATCACTTATAAGTAATACGCTTTCACATTTAGGCGACTTTAGCAGCGCGACTATGGCGTATACAGTCGCGCTGTCGAAGCTTTTTAAAAGTGCCTCCAAAATGGTTATTGTTGTCATATAATCTTGTCCTATCCTGTCTTGTCCTATAATCCAAAGTTGTTATTGTCCTATAATAAATCAACACTAGCTCAGCGCCTTGATTGAATGCAGAGAGCGCATGAGAATGTCGCGCACGCAGCTATACCGCGCGGCTGTTGCGCTCCGCTGATAATTTCATACTATAAGATTATGAAATTATCAGCAAAGTCATCTAAATGTGACAGCGCTCAAGTGATAAGTATCCACTGCAAAAAAAAAGGCAAAACAACGTTCACCAGGTAAGCTAGTAAGAAGTATAAATAATAAAAATTAATTGTTCATTTCAAGACCTTTCTAACAAGCCCAAATACGGCTATGATAAGATATTCCATCATGGAATACCAGTGCCTATCTTCCGGCTTCATCATCAGCCCTTAAAAACCTAGTAGTGGTCAGAGTTCATTACAAGACTTTTCTAACAAGTTCAAACACAGCTAGGATACGATATTCCATCATAGAGTGACAGTGCCTATCTTCCGGCTACATCATCAGACCTTGAAACTTAATCGTGGTCAAAGTGCACCACAGGAAGTTTCTAACAATTTTAAACATGGTTATGATACGACATTCTATCATGGAATACCAGTGCCAATCTTTCGGCTTCATCATCAGACCTTAAAACTTAATCGTGGTAAAAGTGTATCACAAGACCTTTCTAACAAGTCCAAACACAGCTATGATATCATGTTCCTTCATGAAGCTTTTGTTCATATCTTCCGGCTCCATCATCAGATCAGTTCGACAGTACTATATTATTGTATTGTCATCAGAACTACATACAGCTGCCATTTTCCATGACGCCACGATCCTTAGAAGATGGTTAAATTAGTAAACTTAGATTCCATTATATAGTTACGTAGGCGTGTTAGTAAAGAAAATAGAAATATACTTCTTTCTCGAAAACATCAACAAAAACGACCATAATACTTATTTTACCAGTCGTACTTAATGAATGCCGCCAAATATTGATTTAAACTTGCTGCTTGATTTACCTATCTCAGAAGTATCGCATCTTATCGCGAGTTAAAACCCAACAACGCCATCTATTGAGATTTTTTTGAACCAGAATTGTTTGTTCTTCGCGATAACTTCGCAAAAAGTTATTTTTGTATTTGATTAAGGGTTTTCGGACTTTTCCCTCAAATAATGATATAAGACCTTCCTTCTTGCCAGATTTCATGGTTCTAGGTCTATGGGAAGTAGCCTACAGGTTTTGATTCCCCTGAGAAATGGGGAAAAATGTTAGAAAATAGGACTTAATTGGCCGTATCTTTTGTTTGCGTTAACTTAAAAGCTTGATTCTTTTACAGCTTTAAGGGACCATAGACATATGTATATGATATTAATTTCAACTTTATACCTCCACGCGTTCCTGAGAAAAAGTGTCTTGACAGACAGACGTACAGACGGACAACAAAGTGATCCTATAAGGGTTCCTTTTTTCCTTTTGAGGTACGGAACCCTAAAAATACTCCGCTCCTAACAATGCCCACAAGAAATCCTGAATTTACGCGAACGAAGTCGCGGGGAACCGCTAGTCAAAAAATAAATTGTAAATGTTTTTAACATATTTTGCTAATTTTAATGCTATTTTAAATTATTTTTATTGTGGATCGTTTTAAAATAACTGGAATAAAGGCTTCCTCCGTATAAAATCTATTTTTCTGAAAAGAATCCACCGTTTTTAACAATAATTGTTATAAATTGTCTAAGATATCGGTAGCATGTATAGTATGTATTGAGAATTGGGCGATAGTATTGAAAGAAATATAATACATTTATTTTTATTGGTTTTTCTCGATACTAATTTTATCAAAGTATGGTATTACTGATAGTATCGCGTCAATCTTTATAATACATCCACGCTGTTGGCAAATGCAAAAAATAACTACAAATAATATTTATTGTTCAATTTCTATCCCACACTGAAACTTGTTTCCGTGACTGTACCTGACATCAAAAATTAGAACGCTACTAATTTAAATATGCTGGCTTAAAGTACTGAATGGCCGCTTTTGAACTACCTTTCGTATTTGGTCGGATAATTGTCGAAAAAATCTCATTACATTGTTTTATTTATTAACGGTTTATTATAAGGTGTAGAAAGCTGAAATTTTGTGTGCGTATATTTGAATATGGGCTCTATTTATTGGCAAATTATAATAAGTTGTTATGTTGTTTAAATGCTCTTATTTGATGGTTCAAATAAGCATAACCACTTTAACAGAAAAAAAAAAAAATTCGACGAAAATTAAATATAGGGTTTTACAATTTTGTCAGATGATACCTACGTATACCTAATATGCATACGGCACATAAATTATGCGCACTATTTTGTACAGTTCAAGAGCTAGAGCATATTTTAGATTTTAGGAAATTATTCCAAAAAAATGCATCAATAGGACGAGCCTATTGATGCATTTTTTTGGAATAATTTCTGGGGCACATTCGGCACATATTAAAACACACCAGCTCAGAAAAAAAAAATCTATTCGTCCAGCCGTTCCGCAGATAAGGAAATCCACCAAACGTTTTTCCAGCGGCATTTGCAATTACACAAAATCCACAAGGGGCACAAATGCCGCTGCTCCGCCAAGAGAGGGAACATAAATAAGCTACCTTTTAAGCTACTTTAAATCTGGCTAAGTCCAATAGGAAAAAATCATGCCGCTGGGGTAACGTTTTCAGACATTGCTCCAGCGGCATCTTATTTTCTAAAATTACTCTGATACCTTAATGGGCACTAGTTTTATTGTTGGGCAAATTCATGGGATATAGGGCTCTAATTTTTCTATATACTTTCATCTCGATCCGAGTCGACATGCCGTCCGGGTAATGGACACCATGTCGCCCAGTAGTACTAATATTAAACCTGTACAGTTGTATGTTGATTCCGAATCCGATCTCACTAAGTGTCTGTGCTACGCAGAGGTACTCCTTAGTTCCCTAGTCTTGAGACATTGTTGAGTTCAATGTACGGGTACATTTAGCCCGGTATTTCGCATTCATTTCGTGCGCGCATACAAGTTATCCCTTTCCATTATTAGAATCTCACATTTTTTGGAGAGAAACTAACACCTTTTACAACATGGATCCTGCCGTCTTGTCATTTCATCGACCTACGACGTATACTTGGACGACGTTCTCATCACCTTTCTTGTCAACGAGGCCCCTATCAGGACACCCTCCTGGCGGCTTCACAAATTAAAAAGTGTATATATTTAAGGGGGGCTCCCATACAAACGTGTTTTTTACCGTTTTTAAACTAAAAAAAGATCATAATATAGTGTCTAATGTTGTACAGGTATGGAACCCTTCGTGCGCGAGTCCAACTCGCACTTGGCAGTTTTTACCAAAGTAAATTTTCGCACACAAAAATTAATCGAACCGCCTTGTCCGGTGGGACTTGAACCCACTAGCCTTTCGCTATCCGGTCGAACGAATGCTCTTCCAGTCTCTTTCTTCTTCTTGAATAGTAGTAGGAACGTAGGTTGAGAAAATCTCATAGAATGATGATACTAATAATAGGACCTACCTACATGAAGTCAAACACTTAGAATAACTCTAAGGTCAAACATTATAAAGTCCTTTGACTTGGCATGTAAAGTAATATAACTTAAGCTAATTCCAAAACCGTTTGGAGATTTTACGCTCCTTAACACTATTTCGCTATTTAAGTAACACCTTATTTATTTTTACCAAAATAAAAACTATTATTTGATATTCATAGGATCTTTTAAAAAGGCGGAAACCACCGAGTGAAAACACATCCGCCACTAAACCTAAATAATCTGTAACTACTACGCAGGCATGTGTTTCCGGTGTGTGTAAGACTCAGTAAGACAGCCTGACGTAAGTTGTAGGATTCGACGACTGACACATTTTTAAGGGGCCTAGACATTTTCTTTTTTAAATGTCATTAGCTTTTTTTCTTTATTTATGCATCGCCAGTTCAAATATGATTAACACGTGTCATAAAAGAACGAATATAATGACCTCAGTCAAATGGCTCTTAGAAATTGTAACATCATATCATTTGCTGATGACACTGTCCTGTTGTTTAATGGGTTGACGTGGGATGAGGTTAAGCAAACGGGCGAGGACGGCTTTGAAATGCTGTTAAAGTGGCTTGATAATAATATATTGACATTAAATCTAGATAAAACTAAGTATATGACTTTTAGTATTTATAAAAATGGTCAACCTAGTAACTTTTCATTAACAGCACATATTTGTAATAGGGTTTCGGATTGTAACTGCTCTAAACTGACATCTGTCTCAGTTACCAAATATCTAGGAATCACAGTAGATCAATGTCTTAATTGGAAAGATCATATAAAAATACTTTGCAAAAGAATAAGAAAATTAATTTGTATCTTCAAAAAAATAAGACACATTAAGGATCGTGAAACTATTAAAACTGTTTATTACTCTCTATGTGAATCATTGCTAACATATGGTATAACAGCTTGGGGAGGGGCAAAAAAGACTCATTTACTTTCAGTTCAAGTATTTAATTTCAAGTGTCATCGCTACCCAACCATTAAACTTTATCGTGAATTTCCTGTACTAACAGTGCGGAAATTGTTTATAAAATCCATCATATTAAGACAACATCGGAAGCCAGCTCCTCCGTTTACACAAAAAAGACGTATACCACCCGTTTATGTGGTTCCGATTTGCAAAAAAGCATTCTCAGGGGGCTTCCAATTTTACCTGGGGCCATGGCTATATAATTAAATAAACAGCAACTATCAGCTTTTACATGATAAAATTTATACAACTTGCAAAAGGATAATTTCATATTTTTTATCTGAACTAAGCTACACAAGTACAGAGGACTTATTAAAATCACAGGGCTAATGATATTAACTTAAACATTAATTTATTTATCTATTTAATTCTATCTATATATATAAGAACGTATACATTTAATTTAAAATTAATACAATAATGTGTAATATGGTTGACGCAATCACCTACTAACTAATTTGTTCACTTCTCATTTTATTTTAATTAACATTAGCTTTTAATTGTATAAAACAAAAAGCATTAAAAAAATTGTCTGTTCTTTTTACATATACTGCAATAACTTGCCATTAGCAAACGGCGTAACTACTCTGCCCCAACACAGTTTTGTTACTAGCGCGGAGGGTAGGTGCCACTTTGCCGTCATGTTTTTGTAGCCAATGTTTATGATTGTACCTTATAAGTGCAAAATCATTGTAAATGGTCAAATAAAGTATTATTATTATTATTAAATATTTCAACAGGTCTGCCTGACAGCCCATAGTCGAATGTCAAAATATCAATAAAAAGTGACATTAATTTAAAATTGTAATAAAATTTATTAGTTTTCTACATTAAGTAAGAACGAAACAATGTTTTTTAGCGTTTTGTGCGATTGCATTGGTAACACGAACATTTGCTTTATAAATAATTGCATGAAAAGTGGCTATGTGAGTGGACTGAGACGCCTTGTGAAGCCTGGAAAGGAAATCTTGTCTGCTTCTGCTAAGCTTAAATATGCCGCCAGGAAGATTTCCTGGTTTTTTTCTCATTCATCCTCTTGTTTCACTTTATCACGGTAAGTACTGAAATTTAAATCTAAAAACTGCTTTCGTCATGTACGTGTCTCTAGCTTCCTCATAGCTTCCTCAATGAGAAATCCTAGGCATGTCATTCGGAGTATATAAAACCAGCAAAATGTTTCATATTTTCGAGCCTTCTGCTGCAATTCGACTGAGAATGTTGATTCGTACTTAATACACAATAAAGTTAATTCCTCCAATTATGCTTAAAGATATAGCATGCTTTGAATTTATATGAGGAAGCTTGAAACACACACACATTCTTTCGTGTGGAACTGAGCAATTGGTTTGTGCAGTCAATGTAGAATTGAATCAACTTAACTGAGTATGTTGCATTGCAGGTTACCAGCAGGGGATCGGATCTGCAGTAAGCCTGTAGAGCTGAGAAAAGCCTCTGTGTATCGAATATTAGCCCATATAGGGACCCAACATCTCTTTCATTTTATTCCTTAGAGCTGCAACATGTAAACATAATATTTCCGTTAGGTCGGAGTACTTTAGGCCTAGAGGACCCACCCATATTATAGCTTTGCCAGAGCACCAAGATATGAGTTAGGTACGCGGGCAATGAGGTGATTAGACAGGCTTGCACCATTTAATACATAGATCGTTTGAACTGTATCTTGCTTGGCGCTATAGTACGGCTAAAAATGAGTGCACAATATTACTCCTTACTAGGGACATACTATATTATATTACGGAGTAGGTACCCTACGGTATTTTAGTAATAGGTATGGATCTTTTATGTTACTAGTTTATATTATATATAAGTTTATACTTTTACGTAAAGCAGTATAATAAAGTATTATTGCAACAAACAGCAATCTTTTAATTAGTTACCAACAATAAAATACAATCTATACCGGATAGTGAATATCGATTAACTGGTATCGATTAAATAGTATCGATTGTGCGGGACCGATCTAAAATAACTCGATAAAAGTATTGGTTATATTCGTTCCGAAATCAGATACACGTACATCACTAAAGTTTGCTTACTCTTTATTCCAAAAAAAATCGAGCACTTTAGTTTTTGACGCATAATGACAGTAATTTTTTACCGATTCTTAGTCTATGGGAGTTAATAATCTTAAAAGATTACATGATTAGGGCTATTACGTAAAAGATAGCCACCGAGTGTATAACTGAGGTTAGTTAGTAACCGAACTCAGTTGACAACTGATGAATTGATATATTTGGTATTACGTAAGCAGTGCCTATCATAGGATAGGACAGTGGCTATGCGGTGGTGGACAGTGGATATCGACCATAGATCGACACATCACTAGTGTTATTGACAGGTTATGTGGTTAAATTAAAGACCATTGCGTTTAATATGGAATGATACTTAATTAAGCAACGTTTTTAATAAGTTGGGTTATAGGTTAGCAACTTTTATTCGCGCCACTTTTTTAAAGTTTAGACTTTGAAAAATCATTGCGCGAGAACGTGGTTTTCAGCGGTTATTTATACGAGTAGGTACATATAGAAGAAGTTGTGGTGATAAAGGTGAGGAACTACTTGTAACTCCAATGGTTCATTCTATCACTAAGCTAAGTTAGTAATTACAAAATTTCTAGATATAATAAATGTATTCCTATTTTAGATGGCTCCTGGGAGAAATATATCTCTTAGACAAATAATTTTATTGATTTAGTTTGCCGAGGGAAACCGGGACTTTACGTTACGTCGCTTCACCGGTGGACTAGCCAAACCGCTCAAAAAGCATGAGAGTTCATAGCGATTCGATTAGCGAATGAACGCTGTCTCAGCACATCAGAAGCGGCTAAAAACAGCAAGCTGATCGATGTATTTGAATTTTTTTCTATATGACGTCATCACAGTAACGAAAATTTTTATTGGATCACTACGATCGTGAAAACAACGTGTTTGATCCTCAGCTCATTTATTTTCCTTTGTTTCTTGGCATATCCCATGCATGTCTCAATAAAAATGCTTGAGCCATTATTAGCAGAGTGCTTTATTTATTTTACAAATATAATTCGATTGCTGGCTGAGTAATATCCGTTAAACCGACCAAAATTAAATAGGTATACTATAACTAGGAATTACGTTGTATTTTACGTACGTTTTGACTTGGTAGTTTAATAGTGACTATCACAGTTTTTCCAATAAACACTGCTCTTATGTAGTTTCTATCAATAGCCACTTGGCAGCTTCGGTGATCAACGATTTTGATATCCACTGAGCTTACATAATACGAAAATCAGTTTATCGATACATAAACAGCTGTCAAAAGTTGGACAGTGGATATGCCAGTGTCTATCAGCATATCCACCGGAGATGACGTCATTTTAGTTAGTAACCGAAGTTCGGTAATACGAAATCCATGTTTTGACAGTTCTCAGTTAGACACCAAGACATAGTGATAATCACTTTGGTTGTCAAATGAGATACGTAATAGCCCTACAGTGCAGGAACCTTACCATTGGAAACAATGCAATCGCTAAACCAGGATAGTTCCTATAATTCGTACCATGACCCCGAAAATTAGCAGGCCCGCAGCGAGGAAGTTAGTTTATCCTGTCACCTTTTTTTTTGTATGCAATTTCGTACTAGATTGATTTCAGATGGAGTGTCATACTCCATCTGAAATCAATCTAGTGTCAGTTTGCCCGCCTTAAATGTCAGATAAGCTATCATAAAAAAGTTACCCATCGAGTAGCTTTTTCAAAATTGTTATGATTAAATCTTGTTTCATAAGTTAATTTTAGCATTAATTTACGAAATGTGAAATGTTAACAATACAACAAATTAACTAATGTGAGATTTTTGAATGCAAAATTGAAGAAATATCTACAAGATGTGAACATTAATTTAATGAAGTCCAATTTCTTGATTTCTCCGTAGAAGCCTGATGACTATTTTAAAATTATTTTTGATGAAGTGACTTTATTGTGTAATTATAAGTAAAATTATAACGCAGGTACGTAAATTGCAATAAATCCATTATATAAGTAGGCTACACCTGCAGCCGTAGGTTCTAAGATGTGAGTATTCATTTTCCTAGGCAGTAATTACCTATTTTCTTTATGCGAGAACTTTGTCCCAACGACACAGACCACACAACCTAAAGACCACGCATTGCGGGGGACTTACATTCGCCTAGGTTATGCAGTATCACTGCATAACAGCCGGCCCCGCCCCCTTTCGTTCCTCATTCCGCTACCGAGACTCAAAGTAACAACATTGACCTTGCTCCCGAAAAAAAATAAAAATAAGCGGTAATAATGCCGTATTGTTCAGTGAAATGGTGTGAAAAGTGTAGTACAACATCTAGTCTCACGAAAGATGACATTACATTTCAACGGTAAGTAATTATTCCTATCAAATTAATTGAAATACTCCAATATCAAAAATGAAATAAAATGTTTTATTTCAAAGAGCACGCGTGGATGTCTTTTTTTTGCTATTCCTTTCTCGCAAGTTTAGTTCAAATGATGTTGTCTCAATTTGTCAATTAGCTAGGAGTAAAATAGTGTCGAGACACATACTAGTAAACTTAAAATTCAAAATATCGACAAATCCTAAACAAAACAAGTAATAAGTGGTTATCAAAATTTCAGTTATTTCATATATATTTTAATAAAGTGACTTTACATAAGAGCACTTACGATGAATTGAAATAAGTGTAAAGTGCTTCAACAAACAAACTTTAACTAATAAAACAAACAACTTAACTAAACTTTTTAAAATAAATATATCAAACTCACATTGCGTACGATTGCCATTTTTTTTTCACACTTAGTTTTCGTACACTTAACAAAATGATGTTGAGTGAGATAGGTAACTTGTTTTACTAAAACCGCTAAATTATGAAAAGTAGCTAAATAACGTGAGATCTCCGGCGATTGACCTTTGCCCACTCCAGTTTTTTTTTTTAAATTGCTATTTATCGGTGTCGGTTGTACGTGTGTTTTTAAATGAATTATTTTAAAGCTCCTAAATATTTTCTTACTTTTTTTTAAACTAAGGTATCGATATTAAGATATGTCTTGCCCATCACTAGTGAGCTATCACTGCCATTGTCAAATTTGACGTCTCCTTGTACTAGCCAATCGGAACGAGCAGACCTCTCCCCGCACCCCACCAACTTTTGGCGATTTTGTTTTCGTATTAGAGTTGATAAAAGCGTGGTCTTTAGGTTGTGTGGTCTGTGCCCAACGAGCAGAGATTATTACTGATCAAACTTTCAATCTATCCACAAATTCAATAATTTAGGTATTTATTGCATCAGTACACATATCTAGTCTACACATATTTAGGTACTTCATAATAATTTTATGTATTTAATTCTTCTTACGACTTTAGTGTAGAATTTTATCTACCTAATGTATGTACCAAGTTAATAATTCTTTTTTCTTTCTTCCTAATGCTATAGAACTATTTTATTCGCATGAAAAACCAGCAAAGTATATACTGTTTCTAAGTAGAATGTATTATATGTATTGGTTGCACTATTGAAAATTACTTACCGACATTAAATATGTCAAGAAAGTTTTTATTGGAGAAAGGCTAAAAAATTAACAAGAAGAAGGTAGGTGTACCAACCTAGTTTTTGGTAGGTAAATTAACAAAGCATCTACCAAATTGTTGTATATTTTTTCAGGATAAGAAAACATTAAGCACTAAAGAAAACACATATAATACAACTAAAGATTTTCCAGAGAGATACAGAAACGTGTGAAGATCTTGATTTTCGCCTGTGAGAGTTCAGAAGATTCTGTGATATTGTCTATTTTTATTTTCATAATTAAATATAGCTTATTGTTGAACATTCAGTCAGCCTTTTTTTATATTCTCTCTCAAAATTACTACCACAGGTGGGAAGGTTACATACATTGGGGTTTTTAAATTTTTAGTATGGACACTAGCGCCATCTCTGAACTTCATCCGAAAAAAACACATACATGGGGTAATACTAGATGGCGCTCTAGGCAGTTAAAACATACACTTGGTTTTATTTGTTTAATATAAAATGTTTTTCTTTATACTATATTTTAAAAACATGTTTTTATAATTTTATTTTAAGACTGTTAAAATAATGATATTTAATAATTTGTTTTACTCTAAAGCTTAGACCATAAGTACAAACAAAGACTATAGAATAGAGTGTGACATTTGCTGTCAAAATATAACCACAAATGGCCGTTTTTTCCAAATGCGGTGTCGAATTGATGTGTGTACGTACACGTGCTTCTCATTGTGATTTTGTGGCTTTTCACTGTGATCTTCTACTTATTGTGTTGAGTTGATATACATCCTCCGCATAAGTAGCAAGTTTTACCTTTATTTTGCGTCGATTTGTACTATACTTCCTCCTCAACAGCGATATTGGACGCTTGACGACGGTTCGACCGGTAAAGGTCAATTACTGTGTTGTTTTGTAGCCTTTGAATTGCAGAATGCCTAAACGTTGTGCTCTAGGATGCCCACCAAGTGGTACGTATGTTAAATATCTGCAATATTATTCTTATCCAATAAATATTTTTTGAGGTTAGAACCTAGCTGAACACCTAGCTAACTAATGTATCATACTATGGTTACATGTAAATTTTAATTCACAGAAGCACTAAGTTCCGGTAGTGAATTCCCTAAAATCTTAATTAGTTTTGCATGCCATCCAATAGGTAACATTTA
This sequence comes from Pyrausta nigrata, assembly GCA_949316185.1. Taxonomy (NCBI): domain Eukaryota; kingdom Metazoa; phylum Arthropoda; class Insecta; order Lepidoptera; family Crambidae; genus Pyrausta; species Pyrausta nigrata. The sequence continues at coordinate 5,059,863 of OX438941.1, read as the reverse complement.
TTTGTAATCATTGCTCTGCCAAAATATTCCATAAGCCCCCAATCCATAGGCCCCATTTCATAACCATAAATCTCAGATTCATTCATTTATTCTTAATTACTTAGTTCCTAACATTATTAAAAATACATATATAAATGTTCAATAAAAACTTATAAATTACAGGTGTATCCACACATATGTTTCCAAATCCATCTAAACATCCTGACACATTCAAAGCCTGGGTTGACCTGATTGGCGGAACTTTGAATACAGCGTCAGATTATGAATTTTATAGAAAAAGAATTATTTGTGACATCCACTTTACTGCCGCTGATAGAAACAGGAACCACCGTTTGAATTGTCTTGCAGTTCCATCATTATTTTTACCTAGTGAGTTGTTATTGTCCATTGTTGTTTTTATTGTTGATTGAGGTGTATGAAATGTATTTTTTAATATGAGTTTTATATTATGAGTTGTTTATATTGACTTAAATATAAATTATTTTCAGATAAAATGGTAAATTCTTCTGAAGTGGTGACAGACAATATGTCAAGTTCTGCTATTGTTGATAACTCTCAAGTGTTGAGTGCAAATCAAAGTTCCTGTATGACCATTTCGAATTTGAGTCAACAATTAAGTTCTATAGGTAACTATATGCTTAACATAATTTACTTATCAAAATAATGTAGCTTTGTTACATTAACGTTACACAGATCATTGCTCCTTTGCAAGATATTTATCTGCCCTAATAGCAGAATACTTGACTATAACATCAAGGAAAATGTAGTGCTAAATAACAATTAAAATACATAATTTTGTAATAAAACAAATAAAGGCCTTACATACTAAAAAATAAATAAAAAATTTCAGTCATTCCGAGCGAAGATTTGAATAAAATGCCAAGGTCTGGTATACATAATGCTCAAGCATCCAGTTCAGCTTACAGTCCTATGGGTATGTATGTTAAATTAAATATTTTTGTTCATAAGTCCATTTTAACTTTAACCTAATCTACTTATTAAAATAATGTAGCTTTGTTACATGATAGTCAATTCATTGCTCTTTTGCGAGATATTTATCTGCCCTAATAGCAGAATACTTGATAATAACATTAAGGAAAAGTAGTGCTAAATAACAATTATTATTTTTTTTACATTATTTTGTATAAAAAATATTTTAAGGCCTTAAATAAATACTAATAAATAAAATAAATTTTCAGTCACGTCGGGCGAAGATTTAAATAAAATGCCAAAGTCTGGTATAGATAATGCTCAAGCATCCAGTTCAGCTTACAGTCCTATGGGTACGTATTTTAGGTTTAATATTTTTGTTTTTAAGTCTATTTTAACTTTATCAGGGTTGCATTTATAAGAAGCAGTAGCATGGTTTCTCTCTCTATAAAAATTACCCCAGAGTGACAACATAAGGTGCTGAGGCCCTGCTCGTATGTCCGTATTTACGAATCTAGGCCTTTTGGTTCACTCGGGCGACTAGACAAGAAACTACGAACCCTACAGACTACAGAATGTCTAGGTGTATACTGCAGTCTATTATGGTATGGTAATAAGGACGCTCTTGCAACAAAATATGTAGTCTGATGTGCAATACATATATACACTTACTCAAAATTTTTTTTATAATAATAATATGAAGTTAATCTGTATCTTAATTTTTTCAGATGACCCGCTGTTCGAGCATAACTACTTCAAAAAGGGGGAGCCTAAAGATGCACAAAAAAGGACAAATAATTGTATGTTTTAAACTTTAACTTGGGTGAAAGCACCCATTACACCCTCGAGTTATTGGCACTCTCACTTCGTTCGAGCGCCAGAACCACCTAGAGTGAAACTCTTTAATATTGGCCACTGTAGTTAGATATCATCTAAGAGAAAATAATTACCTCTTAAATAAATAAATGTCGACAACATCACATACATTGTTCTTATCCCAAACAAAGTAAGTAGTTAAAGCACTTTGTTATGGGAATCAGAAACAACGAAGTTGCCACAAACTGTCTAGGACAATATAGAAAAGTATTTTTCTACATTGACCGACCTAGTGACACAACGAAAACCGGTGTGTACGCCACTCGACCACGGAGGTCGTACTTTCTAATCAAGTGACCCTTCATTAAGAATGATTGCTATAGTGTATCCCTTGGCTAGTAATTATGGAACCACAACTTACATTAGCTCACATCAGTCATGGGGCAATCCAATAGGCTTCTCCCAAAAATACAATTAATTTTGTTTTTCATTCTTTTCAGCTACAAGGAAAAAGGTTCCAGTTATGGTGCTCCGAAAACATAAGCTATACAAAAAACAAATTAAGAACCTGAAGACACAGCTTCGTCGAACACGTCAGAGAACTCAAAGTTTCAAAGCCAGGCTGGCAAGTGCCGAAAAATTGACTAATGATGCGGCATTTATAAGATTAACGAAAAACGCGTCAATGGAAGCTAAGATATTTATGAAAATGCAATGCAGCCAAGCTCATAAAGCCCCTTCTGGTCGACGCTTTAGCCTAGATGACAAGATATTGTCTTTATCTTTATTTAAAAAAAGTCGTGGGTATTATAATTTCCTAGCAAGAAAATTCATTTTGCCATCAGCAAAAACTTTGAAAGCACTGTTGTCAGAAATAAAAATTAAATCTGGCATAAATGATTTAGTGTTTAAAAAAATTAAGGAGACTGTTCAGGGTATGAACCCAGAAGATAAACTGTGCTCCGTAATTTTTGACGAAATGTCTTTAACCCCTAGTGTCAATTATGACAGTAAAAGTGACAAGTTAAAAGGGTTTTCCGATTTCGATGAAAATAAAATAGCGGATCATGTACTTGTTTTTATGATAAAAGGTGTCAAAGCTAACTTCAAACAGCCAGTTGCTTTTTATTTTACGAACAGTGCTAATAAAATTGACCTAAAAAGCGTTATAGTAGATGTTATTAAAAAAATTCAAGATACTGGCCTAATTGTGTTGTGTACAGTTTGTGACCAAGCCACTGCCAATGTAAGTGCTATAAATCAATTATTAGATGATACAAAGAAATGTTACTTCAAAAAAGGACAAGCATGGCGCCATAATATGTTTGAAATTAATAAAAAACAAATTATACCTTTGTTTGATGTCCCTCATTTGTTAAAGGGCATACGAAATAATTTATTACACAAAGATTTGAAATTTATTGATTTCAAAGATAATAATAGGGAAAAAATTGTTAAGTGGCAGTACTTTCAAGAAGTTTACTCTGCAGATAAATGCTTAGGAGAACTAAGATTTCTTCATAAATTAACGGAAGAACATTTAATCCCAGAAAAAATTAAAAAAATGAGAGTTAAAACGGCTGCTCAAGTATTTAGCCACAGTGTTGCTGTTGTAACTGAGCATTTATCTGCTAGAGGATTAATTCACGAGGTGTGTCGCCATCTTATCCCTTTTGTTTCGCTGATGGATAAACTTTTTGATTCCTTAAATGCAAATAGTTTTCAAATACCAAATGGTAAAGTGTTTAAAGGATGTGTAAGACAAAATTCGCCTCATCACCAACTTTGGCAGGATGCCATAAAAACATTTAAATCAATTAAATTTATCAAATATAAAAAGACTGGTAATAAAATTAAAATAATAGAAATGTCTGTGCCAACAGTAAAAAATTTCATAAAAACAATTGAAGGTATGCAATTGCTTTGGAAAATATTATCAACAAAGTATAAATTGAATTGTATGTTTACCAGAAATTTCAATCAGGACCCACTGGAAAATTTTTTTGGGAACATTCGGAGCTATGGTGTTCGCAATAATTCACCAAATTATTTGTGTTTTGAGGGTGCATTTAAAGCTCTTCTACTGAATAACTTCAGTTCCCCTCACTCTTTAAAAGCAAACTGCGAAAAAGATGAAAATACATGTCTCCAAAATTTAAAATTTTTCATAAATTGTAAGCACGCTAACCCGGACGTTCCCGAAACGAATGTTAGTGAAAATATTTTTATAGACGAAGATTTTCTCATAGAAAGCAACGAGACTGAAATAGGACAAAAATCTTATGTCTGCGGTTGGGTACTGACAAAAAGCTTAAAAAATGTGATTAAAGGATGTAAAACATGCAAATCAAATTTAACTACCAACAATATCAATGAAAACAATGCGTACATTGAAAAAAAAGAATATATGGTAGGAAAAAAATGGCTGGTATATCCTTCTGAAGAATATGTGAAAACATTTTATGAAGTCCAAGACATAATAACATCAATTTTAAAAAAGAAAAATGTGTCAAAAAAAAACCTTAAGAAGGAAATAAAAGAAATTATAAATGTACTTGTTTATTTTCCAAGCAATTGTAGCATACATTTCGAAAAATTCAAAGAATATTTCGTAGACACCACAATAAATATAATTATTTACAGTTGGTGCAGATCCATCAATAGAATTTTAACTGGAAAAATCAAATATGAAGGCGATGATGAGACGAAAATGTTTGCTCAAAACTATTACTTCAGACATAGCAATTATAAAAATAAAAAGTAATAAATGTTATTTGAACAACAAATTTTAAATGCATTTAATTTCACCCGCCTACGCCGATCTCCTGTCGTGTACCAATTTTAAATTATTGAACTGTAGCTATAGTAAGGGTCCAGTTGCGTGTTTTTGTTATATTTTTTGTCTTTCTTTTCTAACTTAAAGAAAAACTAAAATTTTTAACAAAAACAACGCAACTGTACTCATGCTATAGCTATAGTTAATACATTACTATAGATATTGAACTAGGCAGCTATAGGTATATAGCGTGTTGGTGTCGGATGGAAATAAGAGATGGCGCTACTATTCAATGCTGGGTGACGAAAATTTCCGTGAGGGGGCACTCTTTTTCCAGTACTATACTTTACTCTTTGATTACTACTAAGTATACGTTTCACATGAGATAGAATACGTTCTTCTCCCTCCTAAATATATTTTATTCATCCACCTTTTAGGTCGGCAAAGAAATCAAGAATAAACAGCCACGACTAATTTAGTTCTACTTTTCTTCTTTTTGTACAATAGCTTTTAAAAACCGGCCAAGTGCGAGTCAGACTCGCGCACGAAGGGTTCCGTACCATTATCTACTTCATCTTAGTGACTTTGAAGAATTTGTAAGAATTTTGTAATTAGTACAACATTATTCAACACCCAAGTTCTACCAATATTACTGCTAAACAAATAGAGTTATCTTAACTGCTATAGTTTTCCTTTAAGGTTTATGAAATGCACTATCATCTAGATTTTTTATTTGATTTTTTAGACCATCAGTTAAGCTTTTAGAGGGAGGAGGGGGGGGGGGAGGGGGGAAGCGCACTTTAAAGTTTAATATTTCGTAAATTGAGCAATAAATCATTTTTTTTTTTTAGAAACCCCTAAATCATTTTAAAAGACATACTCAACGATACTCCACACGATGGGGTAGATGACGAAAAAAAAACATTCCCTATTTTTATTACTTATTTATTCTTAAGTGCAAAAAATATATATTATAGACCTCCTTACTTCATACTCCATACTTACCTACATCTAATAAATAATTATTATCTGTGACTATACGTTTAACATTTTAACCATCAAACGAAATAGATATATGTGAATGTATAGGCCCATCTCGCTCTTTCATCCTGTCACCGTGAGGCCTTTTCATGAGAGCTCATGGTACGAGTTTTAGCCATCCTAAAGCAGGATGTTTATCGGATTGTTAACAATTCGAAGGATAGTTATTTTGCTGATGTACGGGCCCAGTAAGACGACGATCTCCGATTCCGAATGTCAAACATGATTGGCTGTGCCACGTCTGTGATAAGCGTCACCACACAGTCAGTTCGCTCGCCCTAAGAAAGAAGAAGAAGATGATTGACTGTCAAACAAATCTCTCTATTGTGCCATATAATTGGCTGTTCATGAAGAAGCATGTCATGCTTATAATATATTACATACGATTATATTACTCATTGAGTGAGTGTGTGCAAGTGAGTTGTTGTTATTCTGCACGTGGCAAAGACATCTGTACTTTTACAGCCATCCCATGATAAAAAGGCAAAACTTAAAAAATAAATACGGCTTGTAAAAACAATTTTATTCAATTCAATTTCTTAAACAGGCTAAACTTTCAAAAAAATATATAAAATAAATATTTTTATTACCACTTTACGTACCAAAAGATTATGTTGGTAGTAAATTTAGGTACTATAATTATTATGTATTTAAGCCGCACTCAGAGACGTCAATTAAAAATCTATAATTAAGTCTAGTTCTGTCACTTTCTTTGTCAATGAAATAAAAAAGGACGGCATTAGACTAATGAAAGATTAAATTTATTTATGATGTCTCTGAGTATGGCAGTTAGTGTATATGTTATACATCTTGTTATTTAGTAAATTTTCTAATGGAAAAATATATGCAAATAGTTATTAATGTCTTTGCAAATGCGGAAAAAAACTAATGTCGCTGTCAGTGTTACACATGTGTCACTGTCAGTCTGACGGGGAGGGGAAGAAATCTGTGATGATGATTCATTTGTAAGTACTTTGTTGTAAATTAAACAAATTCTAAACATTATCTACTATATGTAAGTGAACGTGTTACTTGACTCATCAAACAAGGATACTAGAATTGTAGGATATTCGTCGCTTGCTTCTTCTATACCCCACATTTGTGTGTCTAAAACAACATGTTTTCCACAAACCCCAATTATACAAAGCTCAAAACTCATTTGCGGCTTGCTATAAACCGTCTGAAATTATTGGAGAAGAAGAAAACAGAACTTGCTCTGAAAGCAAGGAAAGAAATAGCAGAATATATAGCTGCTGGTAAAAGTGAGCGAGCTAAAATTCGTGTGGAACACATCATCAGGTGAGCAATATCAAACTTGTTATTTCATTGTCCTTGAATATGAATTTTTATAATAGACTGTTAATTGTAGTTATTTACTTATTGCATCAACCCCTATCCCTTAACTGTTATATACTATATAAAGTCTACAGTAGATAGAAAGATGGAGGGAGAATGCAGTAAAAGTGATATAATGAATCTAATAAAAGAAAACAATGAATGATTTCTTACCCTTATAATTCTGTTTAATATTGATTAAGTACAATTTGTCTTATTAGTGAGAGTGATCTCTTCCTGACAACCTTTGTGGGTAAAGGCAAGCAAACAATTGCCCTGTTATTCCAAAAACTTAATACCGGGTTTAAGACAGGACTAAGCTATTAGCTAGTTAATTAGGAAAGTGCTTGTCTATTAGGTTATGTCACGAATGTGTCATTCATTCCTCTGTTGTCAGTTAATAGTTAGACCCATTTTAAACCTGGTCTAATTTTTTTGTAATAAACACCGTTGATGTCTATTCCAGAGAGGATTATATGGTGGAAGCAATGGAAATAGTAGAAATGTACTGTGACTTGATACTGGCACGGTTTGGTCTCGTTACGCAGATGAAGGAGCTGGATGAAGGACTTGCAGAAGCTATATCTAGTCTTATATGGGTTGCTCCAAGGATGCACACCGACGTACAGGTTTGTTTATCTTGTTGAACTTGTTTTTTGACTTATAACTGTGAATAATTGTCAGCACGGGTGCATGATCCCAATGAATGTGCTATGTTGATGATGATTGATATAATGAATTCCTGTAACCTAAAAATATTAAGAAAATATATTATGTCTTCCCTATCTTGTGTTCAAAGCTATTTGAAATTTCAACAAGTTCTCCTCCAGTACTTATGTTTTTAATTTTATTATATCCCCTATAACACTTAAAGGTTTTGAGGTTTGCAGAAGTTAATTATTATTTTTTAGAATTACTTATTTGTTCCATTAGATCAGGTAAAGGGTTGGACTCCTCTTTATTATTAATTTATTTATGATATTGTAAAATTTAAACACTTTTTGCAGGAATTAAAAGTTATATCCGATTTATTCACGGCAAAATATGGCAAGATTTATGCAGAGGCATGTAGAAATGAAAATGTGAATACACTCAGTGAGAAATTAAGACACAAGATGTCAGTGCAGAGTCCTCCAAAAATACTTGTAGAGAAGTACTTGATTGAGATAGCCAAGAACTACAATGTGGAATACACACCTGATGAACAAGTCATGAGAGAAGAAGAAGGTATGGTGTTAATTGCTTAATGTAGGGTAAACTCCATCTAAATCTCTTGATTTAATGTCAAATTCCTTAAAACATTGATATTTTTTTCTCCTTAAAACTTGACTTTGGTTGGTTTTGTTGGCTTGTTGTCCATATATTGAAGTGTCACACCCACTCTAAATAATATATATATATATATATATATATATATATATATATATATAACTCTTAATTGACCACCATAAAGAGGAACAACAATAAAACTTGATATTATTGCACTAGAAAAAATGTCTAAAAACCTTGAGTGGTCATTTTTTCAAGTGCAATAGTATCTATTCTTTATATTACAAAGTCGGTCTTATCACTAAGAGCAATCTCCTCCAGACAACCTTTGGGTATAGGAAATACATAATCATTACAGGAGGGGGTGTTTGGTGCATAATGAATACAGTGCATTATTATAACAAGCAAGTAATTTTGGCCATTCAGAATGTAGCACCTACCTACAAACAATAGATGCAAAACATTGATAAAAACTTAAACTGTACATTCCTTTGTTTTTTTTTTGTGTTGTTTATTTTCTGGCCTGTTTACCTCGACTGTCATACCATACGCACCAAAGACTCATAGCCACCTGCTAATATAACTTCACTCAGCAGGGCGCGACGCTCTTCTTATCGACATCGGTGGCCCACCCAACCCGCCCGGGTTCATCGGCTACCCGCAGGCGCCGCCGCTGCCCAACATGCCGAACCTGCCACCACCTGGCAGTGTGCCTTTCAGCTACCCGTCGGTAAGAAATATAAATTAAAAAAGTCTGCCTTTTTACAAAGTTTAAGTTGTGCAATAAAGCTTAAATAAAAATAAATAAATAAAATCAATAGACTTCGCTAGCGACGTGTCGAATTTTCGATATAAACTACCACTCTCTTATCACTGTTTAAAGAATCATCTCTGGGATAAAAACTAGCCTATGTCCTTTCCGGGTACTCAATAAAATTGGCTCTACAAAGGTATACCAAATTTCATCTAAATCGGTTCAGTGGTTTTATACAGCATTAGAAGCATCTTGTGTCGCCATTATCTTAAACAGGCTACTACTGAGAAAGAACTATGCTATAGTTGTGAGTAGTTACTCACAACTATAATGGCGTTTTTGCAAAAAACGTATTGTCTACTGTGTTTGCTACCATTGTAAAATCAAGTAATTACTTCTAACCCGCGTCGTAGCCGAAATTTGGAGGAGAATACATGCTATAATATAATTTAAAAGAAAAGGTAATTTAAAAAACAAAAAAACCTGACTGCGTTTCTGTGTAATTGAAAATTAAAAACCCTAAAACAAGAAAGTAGTCATACCCGGGTTAAATTGGTACCCATATTAAAAATTGTAGCAGTCGGGCGGGACCCATTCTAGAAATGGAGGCTTAGTGAATTTAGAGCACATGCATACCTACCTCTATATTACATTGCAGATTACTCCAATATACTGACGAGATGGCTGACTTTTTAACATGGGTCCCGACTGCTACAATTTTAAATATGGGTACCAATTTAACCCGGGTATGACCACTTTCTTGTTTTAGGGTTTTTTAATTTCCAATTACACAGAAATACAGTCAGGTTTTTTAGTTTTTTAAATTACCGCTTTTTATTTTATTATTTTTAGTTGTATTATTCAAAACAAAACACCAGACTGCAAAAAATATTTCATTTTTTCCATTTGCGGGCGCCATTTTTTAAATGTATATAGCCTATGTCACTCTCACAGTTTTGACAAATTCAATGACACCTCATATTATGTCAAAAACTGTCGAGCCGTTTGGGCTGTAAGGCGTGCCAAACAATTATACATACATACATAGATACTTACATACATATAAACGTACTCTCGAAAACATAACCCTCCTTCCGCAGTCGGGTAAATAGAAAAATATGATTTGTTTTAGCAACCATCACACGGCAAGGCGGGCGGGTTCGTGGCCTACGGCGGGCCCAGCCAGTCGCCTATGGGCTACGATCTCCCTCCTGGAGCTGACTCTAAGAACCTCAGCAACAGTTTTCTTCAGGTATTTAAAGTATAATGCATTTTTTTGTAGTTTTTATTTTTAATAGCATGGATATGGTATGTTTGTTTAGCGTATAATCCGGTCAATTTAGACCAAAAATGAGAGTGAAGTTACATAAAGTCCCAACAAGCTGAATTTCTGTGAAATTGTTCAAAACATAATTATAAACAATGTCTAGAAGTTCCCCATCATTCCCGTGTGAGGAAATTTTTTTATTCAAGGTCAAACGGTAAGTTTTATCATAAAAGTACCTTAGACAAAATTGTAGATCATAAAATTATCTATAAAAAACGTATCAATACTTTTTTTCTAATGAGCCACCGTTTCTGAGATACGAGGGTCAAACTGAAAGTTCTTAGAACTGGCCACTTATAAACAATATAATAAAAATTTTTTTCTAAAATTTGAAATCTCTTTGCCAATATTACTGAGTATATATTTCATTCATTTGTCATTTGTTTTACGACTTGGCGGCAAATTGAAAATTGTCTGTGTCACGTCAAAATGAATTTAACACGAGAAAATTTTCGTGCAATGATTTTTTATGACTTTCGATGTCATTTAAGTCAACAAGAAAGTTATGATAGACTACGATTGGCCTTTCACGATGAAGCCCCATCTCGTGCGACTGTTTACAACTGGTTTAATGAGTTTAAACGTGGTCGCGCTAATCTCACTAATGATGTACGTGAGGGACGGCCTTCTACGGCGACGACTGAAAATAACATCTGTGTTGTGCGGCGTATGATAGAGACTGACAAAAGAGTGACCTATCAGCAGATTCGGACAAGCTTAGGCATCGGTATGAGTCAAGTGCACAAAATCCTCCACGAACATTTAGCGGTCAGGAAGCTTTGCGCCCGGTGGATACCTCATAATTTGACTAAGGCTCAAAAACTCCATCGTGTGGATTGGTGCCGTAAAATGATTGAAAGATTTAACGGAGGTGACTCAAATGCTGTGTTCGACATACTAACAGGTGACGAAAGCTGGATTTACTGTTATGATCCTGAAACCAAAAGACAATCTGCTCAGTGGGTGTTTCCTTTCGAGGAGTTGCCAACTAAAGTGAAGAGAGATCGAAGTGCGGGAAAAAAAATGGTGGCCTCGTTCTTTGGAAGGATAGGTCATTTCGCAACAATTGTGTTAGAGGATCAAAAAACAGTTTCTGCAGAATGGTACACTACCAATTGTTTGCCACTTGTCTTGGAAAAAGTTCGAGAGAAACGACCTCGCAGTAGGATCCTCCTTCACCACGACAACGCCTCGTCGCACACCGCCAAGCGAACGATCGACTATTTGGCGACATCAAACGTTGAATTACTGGGTCACCCGCCGACCTCGCGCCTTGTGATTTTTATTTATTTCCAAAAATTAAAGAAAAACTTAAAGGAAAGCGGTTTATGAATGCTGAAGAAGCGGTGGCTGCGTATCGCGATGCCATTGAAGAGACCCCTAAGGACGAGTGGGCAAAGTGCTTTTCCCAGTGGTTCCATCGCATGCAGCGGTGTATTGACGTCAATGGACAATATTTTGAAAAGATATAATAAAACTAATAACTGGCTAATGTAATCAGTTTTTGATTTTCTAAGAACTTTCAGTTTGACCCTCGTATAACGATTCAAAAAGTTATAAAAGTTGTTATCGTCATAATATGCATGAGTACGCCACGTATATACATCTAAAGTTGTTATATATATATATATATATATATATATATATATATATATATATATATATTATATAAAATATATATATATATATATAAACTAACTCGCTCAAGACTAACGGTATTTCATTTATTATAGCAGGTATAAGACCCTATCCACGCACACAATAGAACAAGAGACAGATGTCTCAAAGTTACGCTGGCTTAAAGATTAAGGGACTGGGTTTCATTTTACCTGATATTCTTATAGTTAAAACTTATGTATATTTTATATTGTAAGTATAAGTTACAATGACCGATAGAAAAATATTTAAACATTTAATATATAATATATATATATATTATATAAAATATAACAACTCTAGATGTATATACGTGGCGTACTCATGCATATTATGACGATAACAACTTTTATAACTTTTTGAATTCTTATATCTCAGAAACGGTGGCTCATTAGAAAAAAAGTATTGATACGTTTTTTATAGATAATTTTATGATCTACAATTTTGTCTAAGGTACTTTTTTCACAGAAATTCAGCTTGTTGGGACTTAATGTAACTTCGAATGTCTAAATTGACCGGAGTAGTAATCATCACATGAACTAAGTATGTAGATTTATTACTTTGAGTAATTTTATTTGCTTGATCATCTTAGATTTAGCACAAACGACACAGTAATTATTTACTTATTATTTGAAATACCTAGTAGAATACCTTTAGTACCTATTACATTAAAGTACTCTCTGATTCTTTGAGCTGAATCTTTTACTTTATTTATCAACAATCACTACTTAAGCTAAACATATTTTGAAATGATGCATGTGTATGATTTGTATTGTTTACAATAAGAAAGATGTATGCGATAAATACTTCTATGAGTGTATCGTTGTCTCCTTTTTGCAGGATGAGATGCATAATCTGCCCCCTGCTTATGACAGCATTAATCATGATTTGGTAATTATTTTATTTAAGTTGTGTTATAATTAACAATAACACAGAGTTTGCTAATGCATGTTTGTTTGTTTTGCAAATTGTATTAGTAAATACGATTTGTTTACGTGGACGAGGCGTGGCACCATACTTCACAAGAAATAACAAGATGGCATTTAGCAAAAACGCTTAATCATTTCTTTCTTTTGACAAACAAAATGGCTGGGTCATGCTGGTTTTTCTTTCTTATTCGCCCCACCCGATAGGTAAAGGATTCAAGTCTATACAGCCAAAAAATTCTTTACTGTATGCTTTGAGATTGATATAGTCTGTGGTTATGTTGCATGTCTTTTTTTTATTATTATTACAATTTTTTTATTGTTCATCTTTAAATTACATATTGTTTTTATTGAATGGGATGTTGTAATTATTTTTTATAATATGAAATCTTTAATTAAAATGAATTTATTTTTGTTATCTTTGTTATCCAATGTTATTATAATAATTTATTTAATCTATGTTATCTAATAAATAATAATCTTATCTTATGTAATCATGTTAATGTTGAATTTTGGTTATTTAATTATTTTAATTTAATTTTAATTTTGTCCTTTGTATGTGTGTACACAGTGCCCCAAGGGTTCCTGCTGAAAATCAGTATCGTGACATGCCTCGCGCTGTCACGATTAATGCTGAGCAGGGACCTTTTTGGCACCAGTTGGTCTAATAAGTACCACGTAATAATCATTATAAAATTATCTCAGTGCCAAATAAATGATAAATACTTTACCTAACCCTTATGCAATTTGCATGGTCAAACCATTATGTTTTTTTGTGTTGCATTGTGCATTTCTCATTTATGCTCTTATAATAAGCGCTTCAATTAATGTTTTTCACTAACGTCTACTGTGCACGTTAACCGCTCATCATACGCACGCTTATGTTATTTCACGGTTGCAGATTCGAATTTAAAGTAACGAACCTTCACGAAGGGGCAACGTCTCGTTTGCCTATCACATACAAAATACGCCTGCGTCGTTGCAGCTTGCATGCATATGCATTAGCCAAATAATTCAGTCCCGTAGACAGTAGGCCTTTGGTAATGTTATTGAGTTTTGATCATAACATCATCATAATTTTTTACATTTCTTAAAATTAAACTGAAATAATAGGTTATTTATTGTCATCCCCTATCTTGAATTGTTGTTAGTATTTGTAGATCATGTTTTGGGTATGCATTAGGTATGTTCAGTCACGAGCATCAATATGTACACACCTGCATTCGGTTTGAGACCTTATTACAATGGCATAAAAACTTATACATTTCATTGCTTGTGACTGTACTGTATAGAGTTGTTGTATTGGGGCTTGCTTGAGTAAGATTTTGCTTAGTTGGGTTAGAGATGGCTTTACATTTACGAGGAAAAATTTCATATTGTACCCAATATGTATGGTTGTGACATTTTCCTTGCCGGGAAGCGACGTGACTTTTACATACATATTTCGTTGGCGATAGCTAAGTTCGCTGTAGAATAGATTGCATCGTATCAAAGGGCCCTGATTTCCGACTAGCTCTTTCTAAGACTAATTTAATTGTCTCATGTTGTTTCACAAGTTTCATGTTTTTAGTTGAGTCGTCATCGTTTGACAACCCTACTAAATTGTCTATGGATTCCATTGATTTATTATATATAAGGATGCACTACGACATACAAAATCAAAGCAACATGGCACATGTTATTATTCACCTTATGAAGCTTCAACTGGCTAAGTTCATACATTGCCGCTTAAGCTTCAGCTATTTAAATTGTCATGTGTAATTACGCAGCAATGGATGACGACACTACGTCATATGTCAAATATCATTCATTTGAAGATTCATAAGCCAATAATACGAACAAAGAAGTAATGGAGTACATTGTTTGTTCATGTTTTGTATGAAATTAAGTAACTGATGAAAGTCATGATTTATATTTTATTTACTACTTTTCATAAAATTAGGTATATTATGTGTATGAGAATACAAGTATTTTTTTAATGAAGACACTTTCATAATAATCGTATTTCTACATTTCTACTATACAGGTCCAAA